>OX388153.1:8221580-9567979 GCA_947579745.1 Apocheima hispidaria | reverse complement strand
TCTTGGGCAGATTGGCGTCTTTTAGAGAGACAGACAGACAAACAGACACGGCCAAACTTTATGGGTTTCTTAGTTTACTACGGCACCTTAAAACCAATCGTTGCTTTAATAATGTCCAAATCTATCTTATAACCAATAATAATCAAAACAAAACACACAAAGCATACCTTAACAATGTATTTTAAAACTCATTTAATGTATAAAAGAATATTAAAATTAAGTTTATTTGAATAATATAATCATATATTTGTTTTTTTCCATCGTTAGTCTGACATATTAGTTACAATTTATTGGTTTATTATGAGTACATAACATTGCCTGTCTTGAAAACTAAATATTTTTCAATTTAAATTATTAAAATTAACACCCATGACGAGTGCTTAGGAATTGATTTAGACTTTTTGGAAAGATGTCAGTACCTGGAATATGTTCTTACCTACCAAAAAACATTTAAAAAAAAAAATAAATAAAAAAAGTATACTTTATATAGTTTATCGCCTCTATTTTTGACGTGTCTTAGGATCTTCTATACTTGGGCCTGTTCTAATAATTTTAGATAAAAAAAAAATTCGATACTTAAGTATAGCTTAACATGAATTTCACGGGAATAAAGGATACAAACTATGAACATCAAGTAGTATCGTTTATTTACTCCAGTTTATTCTTTTCGCAAAAAGTCTGAACCATGTAAAAACGCTTTTATACCTAAATTCAAGTTAAGGTCGGACGTACAATTATCAAGTTTTATCGCTAGAACAAGTTATGAAGTATTTATTAATGAAAGCTAAGGTCGGATTTAAAATTTATTTATTAATTGAAAAAATCTTGAAAAAGTTGTAAAACAACTATGCATATAATTATACGTCTACTTCATGTACCCTTCGCACCCTACATTTTAACGTTCCAGTAAAAAGCCACCTCGTATAATTAACTATTTCAATCCATATTTGTGGGTATAAAAAAACCTTTACATTTATGTGCACCAGTGTACTCCTGTTTTCCCATATTCGCCGGTCCGCCATTACGCCGGGTCGGTACATTGGAAGCATAGTCCGTCCATTGCGGGAACCGTAAACCAGATCAAACCGATCGCCTACGGTTGCAAATTTACCAAAATTCTGAATACAATATACGTAACACATGCTTGTTTTTAATCAAATTAGTAAGTTGATGACTACCTTATGTACGCCGATTTAGGGTTCGCGACCCAGGCTCGACCTTCGCTAGTCAAGGAGTAGTACAGATTCTAAAGCAGAGTATATATCTCGAACTTCCATATATACTTTCGTCCTCTATTTAATCCCTTTAGGAGATACATTTAAAAAAAACCTTTCTTAGTACTCAATTATGTTTATCTATATATATAAAAATACAAGCGTGCGGTCATGCTATAGTTACGAGTAGGTATATAATATAAGGAATACTTATGCAAAATTTCACGGTTCTAGATCCTGGCTTAATTTGCGCATTATATTATGTCAGTCAGTCGTTAGAATTTTAATAAGTATTTAAAGAGGAGTTTTTTGTTTCGAGCAAAACTTATTTTAAAAGTGTTTTAATGTTTATACTAGTATTATAATAACATCTCTACCACCTCATACTTACTTCAATACAAAAAAATATAGGTATAAAATACTAGCCTTAGAATACATAATATAAATTGTTATTCATGTAAGGAATAATTTTATGTAGTGTATTAATATTTTTAAGTATAATAATATTAATATTAATTAATATTTTGTTAATTATTAATTTATTTGCGCCACCGTCCTTACTCCATCACATAATATATGTTTACTCATCCGAAGGTTGTCTGGAAGAGATTGCTTTTAGCGATAAGACCGCCCTATATCTAAAATATTTTTCTTGTGAAGTTATTTTGTGGTGTCAATAAAGTGTTATTGTATTGTATGTAATACATTCATTGCTGTCTTGGTATAGTGTGGCAAAAACAAATCAATAAAAACTAAAGGAAAAAATCCACTCGGCACGGCAAAACTTTTTTCATCGTTATCTTTCCTGCCAGCAAAGATCCAATCAATATTTCATAGAAAAGGCCTCTCGATACTGCAACGTCAACATTTCCCTCTATTTTCGCAAGGAATAGGTATTTACGCGAGAAAATTTTATACCGCCCGCTTGCTAAAACCCTCGCCGGGTAAAATGGCGCGTAACCGGGGTCTTTGCCAAGTATTTTCTGTTTTGAACACAAATAAACCGGGTACTCTGTTCTGAATATGCTCCACTCCGCAGAGTTTTGTGCCAAGCCATATCGAGCCGAGTTTATAGAATAGGTACTCGGCCTTTATATCCCTGAATAATTAAGTGGGTCGGCTGATTAACTTATTTGGTTAATGAAGTTGGGAATTTTGGCAGTTTGGTTATCTGACTGGTACGAAGATTAGATACAGTACGTTTAATAGCCATATTTTCGTGCGATAGTGTGGTTGTTCACGCAGGATATAGACGTAAGTATCATACTTATAATGTCAAAGCATTTGTAACTTTTTTATCTGAGATGAATGCTGATCTTTTTACCTGACTACCCAAGAACAATGGAAACGTTTTTGTTGTGTATGTAAGTATATATGTATGTTTGTGAGTTTCCTATAATACCTCCTATAGCCTAAACAGCTTGACCGAGACCGAAAAAAAAAACAGTTTGACCGATTTTAACGAGTAAGGTGTCGTTGGATACCTCTGTATGCCTTGAGTGACATAGGCTAGATTTTGAAGTCGAATAATTTGTTTTTATTTTAATAATAATATATCTTTACAGAAGCTTACAGTATACCTATGTCTTTTTTTAAATCCTTTCTATCATTGTATTTACTTTTATTTTGTGATATTGATGTTGTAGTGTTAAAAATATTTTTTCTTTCATTAAGTAATACAGGTTTTGCAAAAGAATTTCCTATTTCACAAAGTTACATAAAAATATCCACTTCCTTGTTTAGAAAACTCCGAGCAGCTGATCCATAGAAGCTAGACTATAAATCGTCAAGCTCAACTCTTTTGAAGTTTTATTTAGAGATACACCAAAATACGTCTACTAACCACTAATCCTGTCTAGAGCTGTACGTAAATCCGTCATCGGCCAATTAGTGGGACGTCGAGACGTTACGCAACTCAAACACATCGTAAATTAGGCTTCACACAAACACAGTTAATGAGGATACGTAAACACTGTGATGTGAGAGCACTTGTACCCAATAAGGGTCCTGATCGAACGCTTGTACTGATTGTTTGGAGATGGACCCTATTTGGTGTAGTCGGTATTTGTATTGGCGCGGTGTCGAGTGGTTAACCTTGAGGGCAAGAACATGGTAAAATAAGGAAATGCTTGTAAAATTGCGTGAAAAAAATGTTGTTTATTATATCCACAGTTTTCTCAATAGAAAAAATAACTTTATTTATTTTTTATATAATGTACACTCAAGAGGATTCTGTGATTTGCCCACAAACATCGGTACCACTAAGTGACATGAGGTGCTTAATTCCACATTTTGAATAATCAATGTAATGGAAAGTTGACGTAACGATATTACAGATTTTTAACTAACCCTAATCTTTTTGCCAATCTAGAAATGATAGATTACATAAGTAAAATAAAGTAAGCTTTTTCATACTTACTAGTGAGTGACTCATGAGAGTAGTAAAAATAAACAGGGCATTCCTATCCTAGCTCTCACTACTTTCATCCATTCTTTAAAAGTTTCTAGACAAATAATCGTGTTTGCTCCAAAGCAACTGCACAAAGATTTAAACTTTAAATTCCTAACCACTCCACGTGGATCCTTTGAATTGTAAAGCGAAACCTCTCAGCCGGTAGTGGCGGATGAATATTTAGAGAGACGAAGCAGGTCTCGGTAAAATGGTTCTGTATCTTCAAGAATATCAGTTGGACAAACACGGAAAGGGGGGTGAGGTAGGAAGAAATGGCTGGGAGGGGGTGGTGTTTACTACGCTCTAGGGAGGTAAGCAGAGAAATGAAATTGGCAGATATTTCGGCTATGTGACACACACGTGTAGGTAAGCTCCGCATGCAATGAAAGTTTTGCGAGGTTTTTCCACTTTCGACACGCTCTGAATAAAGTAAAAGAGGTAGGTACAACCTACGTTTATATTTATGTCGGAAATGAAAGAGAACCCTTGTGTTATGCCTCGACGGTGAAGCACTTACCTACATAAGTAAATAGGAAAATGTAATAACGTCCCGCAGACACACCAAATTTTCTCCTGTTTTTGTTAAATACACGTGTTGGATACCATGAAATGTTTGATGTACTTCGCCACATTGTGTTTTTATTGGTGCATTTAGAGGTTTTATTAAGTTCAGTTCTTTTCTGGGTGGGACTGTGCTGCTATGGGTAAACGTGACACTTACCAGCCGGCGATTATCTTCCTTGTTGCTAGTTAATAATTTATTGAGCAGTATTTATTTATCAAATCTTTATCTCAAGAATAAATAAAGAATCAAGAATGAATCGAAATCGAAACTTATTATACTTCAGAGGAATATAGCCGCAGTCGTATCAGGACTAATAAAGCTTCGAGGTAAAAAAATGAATACGTTCGTCTCGAGGAAAAAACTTCGCTTGCGCGATTTAGAAATGTAAAATATGTTCATTGTTGGCATATCTCAATAAATAAATAAACACTCTACATTACAACTGTCATACAAAGTGCTCGAAAATGAATTAACGCCGTCTAGCGTACTATAGGAATTTACTTTGTCTCTCTGTCTGAATGTTTGTCGCGCTATCACGTTGTGTCCACGCGAACGAAATCTTGGGTAACAACTAGTATGAAATAAATTGTTAATGACCACTATTTTATGAGAAAAAGTGTGGTCATTGTTTAAGGTGCATCGTTTCACTCATCGCGCAAAATTCAAATTTTCTTGCGTTTTTTGTCATTTACAGCTTAATTACTCATCGTGGATTTATTGAAACCAATTTTGCGACAATAAATAAGTTGTTTTAAGAAATTACGGGTAAAATAATCACCTAGATAACGTTGGCTTAGCTACAAATTTCAATAAGCTGATTTTCATCTTGGTTTGGTTTAGTGGGAAATGTACTTATACTAGCTTTCAACTTGAATTTTTGATTAGCATAATTTCTTGAAACAATCTATTTATTATCGCAATATTAGTTTTCATGAACCTAAGATGAGTAATTAAGCTGTAATTGACATAAAACGCAAGAAAATTTGAATTTCGCGCCCTGAGCGAAACGTTGCACCTTAATGCTGAATTTTATCTATGATGATGTGGTTTCTATTGATTTTGTATTAATATATGTATCTACTAGCTGCGCCCCACGTTTTCAGCCGCTATTTTACAGAAGCCGAATATTTTTGCGGAAAAAAAATTGCAGTGTTAATCCAGTAAGCTACCTCCATACCAAATTTCATTCAAATCCGTTCAGCCGTTACAGAGTTGAACGGGAACAAACACACTTACATACTTACATACCTACCTACTTACCTACTTACACACTTACACACAAACTTTCGCATTTATAATATTAGTGTGATGTACTTAATTAAAAGATGTATGATAATACAGAGTGTTGACTGTCGAGTAAGTGGTGTCCGACCCACAGAAGAGAAAAAATTTTTACCTCTTCTGTGGTCCGACCAAAGGATGTGATCTGAATTGTGTTCGGTATTCAAAAGTGATTCCTTTTATATCGTGCTTTTTCAGGATTAACTAAAAAACCTCATATTTAACAGTGTAAATAATTAAGCAAGCTCACACGATAACTCGATTTAAATGCAAACAACTGCAAAGATTATAAAAATCGATCTTGGCATTACGTCACAGATAAAACGACAGTTGATTGAAGTCCTAAAATAGGTAAGTTAGGACACTTTTTTTTAAATATGTTAAGTTAAAATCTACTATGCAGGTATAGGTTCTTTTTTGTAATTTTATTTTAATGTTAACAGGGACAACTGTAAGCGCTTAACCGGTCGTACACCACTTATGTATTAAAAATATAAAATATATAAATTGATCAGAAATATAAAATATATAAGAATATTAAATAATTTATCTTGTAAGGAATGGTTCCTTAAGAATGAAACACTAACCCCCGAACACTGAAACGTTTGTTAACTTTGACAACAGATTAATTCTAATACTGGCTTTGTCTGGCGCTAAGCAAATGACAAGGACAGCAATAAACTCAATCTGTCGTCAAAGTTAACAAAAGTTTCAGTATTCGGGGGTAAGCAATCTAAAATTGGTAGCCAACTTTGGTAGGCTTGAACATTTGGATTAACTATGACCTCTATACCTTTGATGGTCTCTTGATAATCAAACTGTTATTTTTGTGTAGTAGGCTAAGTAGTTGTAGTTTGTATGTATTTTGCTTAGTTAAAGGCACCTGCCAACCAATAAAAAAAAAATTACTAGTTCACCAATTCTTTTTATATTTCAATGTTTGTGTAATATCACGTGATCACGTGGTTTTACCCCGAAAGTTGGATTAGTTTCCGGCAGAGTTTGCAACAAAGTTGATATTTTTCTCCGGCTATGAAAATACGAGTAATAGTCATGTTTGTTCCCTTGAGAGATTGCTCTTTGCTCTCCAACTTTGCAAACATTTTCGCTAAAACCTCTATAAAATATATTTACTGCATGGAAATATTTTGCTTAAAGAAACTTTTGCTATGAACCCGAGTAGATATCTTCTACACAGCTACTACTCATTTTCTTTATGAAACGACAAAAAATAAAATACTAAGATAAAATGCAATAGAGCAATTTCATCAAGAGAAAGAATTGCGAAGAATAAAAAATATCTACAAACTACACAAAGTCAAATCTATGGTTATTGAAGCTTATCTCAATGTGAAATTCATCATCATCATCAGCCGGCCGTCCACTTCTGAAGATAGGCCTCTCCCTGAGACCACCTCACCGATCAACAACCTGCCACTTGCATCCATCGGTTGCCAGCGACTTTCAAAATGTCGTCGGTCCACCTTATGGGAGGCCTGCCTGCAGTGCGTCTTCCAGTTTGTGGTCGCCACTCAAGAACCTTCCTCATTGGTTATCGGACCACCATAAGGACCACATCATAAGGACCACATTTCAGATCCATAATTCCATACTCTGAAATGCTCTCTTCTTCTGCATCTTCTACATCGGCCTTTAAACATCCCACTGCTGAGACAGACACTGCTGACAGATTCACATTCGCCATCGAATTTCTTTTCCGGAAATATTCAGGTTTCTTCACGATATTTTGCTTCACCGAAAAGCTAGCAGAATAACCGTACGTACGTAATTACCAAAGAACTCATTGGTACCGCCCGTCCAGTTTCGATCCCACTACCCCACGAATGTGAGGCGAGCGTGCTGCCACTGAGCAACCACGGCTGCTGAAGTGCTCATTGAAGTTCATTTTTATTTTACAAGGCAACTTATATTCCACTACACCTAAAAGAACATGAAGCCGCGGAGCAATGCTACACCCAAACATTACAGTACAATGTACGCCAACATTTTGTATAAGAAGGTTATAAAAGGGTATCAAGGTGTACAGCTGTCATACGAGAACAATATAGCAATAACACTAAACTAAACAGGCAGGTACGTGTCTATATACGGGAGGCGTAATTTCAAAACGTCTCCGAACAAAACCGTTTGACAATCAAATTGAACGCCTCACACCACTCGGCTCATTTCCTTTTTGTTACGTAGAACGGTACTCATTTACATAAATTTACCTATTGTTATTCTCGGTACGACTTCCATCTCGCAGAGACAAATGAGATCTCACAAACTTATTCCGAAAGGAAATTTTGTTATACGACGAAATAGGCCGTATCGGAAACGAGTTAAATAACACAGCCTCTTTTGTTTTGTTTTAAAGCCTCGAGGAAAATAACAAGCCAGCGGAATATTGATGAGGTTGGTCTCTAGATTGGATTTCAAGGAGATTGTATTTTATATTTGCGTAAGCGTTTTAGTGGCGATCTCGGTGTGGGTTGCGTTTCTTGTCAAATATGAACGGAAACATGAATATTTTACGCCATAAATGTCTCGGAAATTCGGATCAATATTCGACCAACCAAATTGTACCAAAGCTTTTTAAGTTTTTTTTTTGTAACGCTAGTAGTTTTATTACAAATTTGACACAAAAGGCACGGAGCCTAGAGTCTGTGGAGCAAAGATTAAAAAAAAAAAGTTATCTTTTACCAACATCAATTAACGTTTTCGTCGGAACACTTTAATTTTAACTTGATGAAGATTGGAGTCTGTTATGACAGCTAAATAAAGTCGGTCTGTTTAATCAATTTAATCAAATCAATAACCGATATCTGCCGGTAGATTTACTAAATATAAAAACGGAAGACAAGTCCTAAATCCGAATTCATATCATGTCTTATCTGAACGGTTTCCGAACGGGTAAACCCGATCATAGTGAACGTGCAGTATTTCAGCTTCATAGGTTTGACCAAGTTTAAACAAACACTAACAATGACTTTTTTTGAATACATTTTTATGACAAATTATACACAGGTGTAAAAGTGGGACGATGGTTTGACGTCAACTCGTATAAAAAAACAAAACAAAATCAGGTATATAAAAAAATGCATTATAATAATAACTTGTTCGTTTCTAAGAGTTGTATCTATTAGTAAAGCAAAATAAAAATATTCAGGAAGAAAAGAGTACTTTTTCACAATTTACGTTCAATAATACAGAAAGGTCATACATAAAGTAAAACAAGCTTTTTGCATAAACATGCCTCTTTCATTGTCGTTGTGCGTTAAGCGCGAGGCAGCCCTATCTCGGCACATCATCTTGTAATTACCAAAAGCCATGCAAGCTAGGGTACTGTCAACATTATTATTCCGTACCCTGACGAGAGTAACCGTATATATCCGAATAGCGGTAGGATGCCCGGGTATACGTGCATCTTCGCAGAAAAGATCTCATTTACTTTACTACTCCAATACCTATGTTATCTCGCAGGCTGATAGCTTTTGTGAGATACGTGATTTATTAAAAAGATTGATTGGCTTTCGAGATTGATTTACAAAGAAACGTGTACACTATAGAAGGTTGTATACAATCTTACGGTCCGCTCTGTCTTAGTATCGATTTTGTTTAAGTTCTTATAAAATTAATATAACGTAATTTTCTTTAGTTCTTACTATTTTCAACCTTAAGTACCTACTCGTAGAAATGAGTTTTCCTTTTTCCACCAAGAGATGCCAGCACAATACGTTTAGGTATCTTGACGTGATTTGACAATAATTAAATATTGCACGCGTTTGATTTATCAATTTGAATTATTTTAACAGACAAACGCAGCACAGAGTGATAATAAATAAATAATAATATGGATAATATGTAACAATGTAATGGAGGATATGATAATAATATAATGGAGGCACTAAATATGTCAAAAAATTTCATGCCGGTTTAGAAGTAAGAAAAAAAAACCCAATTCATTCTTGTTGACCGCGCGAAGTGGAGGTCTTAGACTCTACGTAAGCAAGTTGGAGTTTGTTTCTATGTTTGTTTACGTGAATGTTTGTGTGTATATTTTTCTAAAGATAACTTGCAAACCGTTGATCTGATCTTCGTGAAATTTTGGGGGCAAGTAGTTACATTCAATACAATTTTAAGAGCGAATAATCGAAAATAAGCAAGATCAATAAAGTGGTTGTGAAGTTATGAGTCTTGAGGTCTCAATTCAGTGCAAATTACTAGTTTTATAACCGTGTGCTAAATTGCGGATGGATTGTGGAGATATTTTGTTTTACGTTCGTAGAGTTCGTTTCTCTCGTATATTCGAGCTAGGTACTTATAACTTATATATTACTGATATAATTAGTAGCATAAGAGTTTTACCTTTCTATAAAAAACATAGACATACACAAAATAGAAAGGGTCGTACAAAGTAAGTAGTGGCTAACCAGTTCCACTCCAAATTCATAATTTATGAAAATTGTTCGAGAATCCTTCACATACAAAGAAAATTGAACCTTATAGCACGAATCAACTTTCTTGGCCGGGCGTACATATTTTTGTTTACGTTCAAGAAATACTACTGCAATGCTGTAGTTGTAGTCTTGAACACAATAGCGTTGAAGACCGTAGCTCGGACGGAACATCGACAAGTTAATGAAAGGCATTTGTATGTAACGGACTTAAGCAAGCTTCCTCTTGGGTCCGATGATGCTACTTATTACGTATTGCTATGGTAAGGTTTGTCTTGTTGCTATCACCTTACATTAAAATCCAAATGCCATCCAAAAATTCACCCATATCAACAGCAACAGCAAAAAAACATTATATTCAAGCCCTTTAGTAAACTGCATAGACTTAATCGGTCGTCAGGGTTGCAGTTGCAGGTAAAAAGCAATTTTTTATTTTTATATTTTGGCACGTTGGGCGTTTTGTAACCTTCTTCATCCATACTGGTTTACTGGTGAACCCAAATCTTCATAAAGCCCAAGCTTCTTCTTATACATGTGTATTTTCCTTCCGTAAGTATTTGTTAGTATTTATCAATATTACCTCTCTTTCTTGCTTATTATAAAATGCATGCAGTTACTTTTCCTAAAATTATTTGTCATAGCGACTACCGTAGCATCAATCTTCATCACGATATGTAATAAGAGCCAGCCATTCCGGCCCAAACGGCCGCCCGTAGCGCTGCCGAGAGGTGGCCATTTGGCCGCTCGCTCACTCCGCCTTCGTTCCATATAACCAGAGCAGTTTCCAGCCAAACTCGAGAGCAGCATTTTAGCCTCGCCTCGTAAAGAGGAGCTCGGTGCCGGGTTGGGTGCCTACTACCAGATGGCTGGCTGAAATTTCTAACTATAATCACTCTGTCGGTACAGCGGCTAGTTAGAACAAGGTTCTCAATACAATTTGCTCTAGCTTCTTTGTGAGAAATTGGTTTCGATCTTTATCTATTTTGCCCTAAGAACCACCTTTTCCGAATTAATTTTCACAGTTTCAAGCAAAAGACAAATTTCGTAGAGTCCCACACTCTTTTACAGATTCCGCTTAGGAATGTATCAAACCTCTAATAGTTACTCAATCAAACATTTTTTAACATTATTGTGCTCCGGATTGAAGGGCAATGTTTCCAGTGAAATTGCTAGACTACTTCGGAGATTTAACATCTAATATATCGGGGTGACGAGCGCAGTACATTGTCGCGCAAGGTATATTTTTTTCGGTTTAAAAGTTCAAAAATAGAGTTCGGAGTACTGTTACGGCTAAGTGTGACGCTAACCATCAAGCGAAAGACTTGGTAGTCCATCACCAAGTAGCATTAAGAAGAATTAACTCTTAGAAAAATTTGGTTACAGTAACCTTGTTACTATGGTATGGTTTCCTCCCTGACTACACTAGCGACATCTAAATTCAAATTTTTCCTTCACTCGAAGAACCTTACGACCTTCCTATCTGCATAAACCGAGATGAATTTCATTTTATAACGTGACGTGAGAACTATTTTTACGGGAAAGCCCGTAAATAGATTTGGATTACATCGTTTGCAGGTGATTTTATTTTAGTTTATGAAAATAAGCTCCGAAATGAGGTAGTGATTTCGAGCGCCACACCGTACAACCTGCCACTTGTACCCACCGGTTGCCCGCGGCTTAAACAATGTCGTCGGTCCACCTAGTGCGAGGCCTTCCTACGCTGCGTCTTGAAAACGCGCGGCGTTTGAAGTGAGACCACGTAAAATAGCAAGTGAAACCGTGCAGAATGGCAAGTGAAACCGCGCGGAACGGCAAATAAAACAACGGTGTGTATATCCAAAGACGAACCATCGATAATGAGTAACTCACATGACATAGCATGGCTGAAGTATTCAATGAAATGGCCGATTACCTTCGTTGTAATTCAGTATCAATGGCTATTGCCTACTTAGTAATCAAACAGAGCAGGCATTTCTGTGGTTAACGGTCATGTTGTTTGTTTACCTTCGCTACTCGAGGACGTAACGGCAAAAACTCACGCTAAGATGTTCATGAAACGCATTTCGTGGTTTGTATTAAACTACGAAATACCTATTTAAGTAAATGTGAGTGAACTGAAACATAGTTTTCACGAACGGTGATTATTACTATTCGTTTAGTTGTCAATCGATATATTTTCAGGACAGAAACATTTTTTTGTGGAAAAATATATTTTTCCAGACAAGCTTTTAAGAAAATATTTATTGGTACTGTGTTTCCATGACCATTTTTTGTTTTATTTGTGCCAATAAATATATTCTTATTATTTTCTTAAGTTGATCAAAATGAGTGCAATCTCCATCAATTTACTGTTACTTACAGAGCAGTTCCGTTTTCAGCTTCCGTTTCTATCATCAGATCAGCTCGCTCTCATAATATTGTATTATCATTAGAACTTGACAGGCATGCAAAATTTCAACTTAATTAAACAACAACTGCTCTAAAATTCAGTTGCAAGATTTGATCCGAACATACATATAGAATATTAACATACATGTACATACATTACAAGTTATATAAAAGCTTGTAAAATAGGTTTTCCAAAAGAGGAGACCTTGCAAAGTCGATTTTCCGCATCCAACATTAAACCTTATTACACTCTACGAAGGTTCAACGATTAGTCGTAAGTAGAATATATTCAAATTTTTGATGCTGTCGCATTCAGAATGTAATATAAAGTGAATATTTTTAAAAAAAACACAGTTTTAATTATTTCTATTCAAATTACATATTCTTGCAACCTTGTCGCCGTGGTAGGACCTTTTACCTACAAGGTACAAGATAAACCTATGGTGGTTCTCTAGGTGTACCGAATCTTTGTATTAACTACATGTAGCTAAATATTCCTACATTTATAAATAGATTCTTCAATAAAAGAAATGTTATCGGTGATAGGCACAGACCATATAAAAGGTTTAAAGGAACGTAGATCTGCAAAAAAAATTCGAAAATAATGACATTGATATATCTCATGACATATTTTTGATTTGATTTTATGTAATTTAAGTATATTTGACATTTGTTTCGCATGTTTTTTTTTAAATCTTAATTCTCATTAGCGTAATTCGTGTTCGGTGCTAAATGATGTAAATAAATAAATAAATAAATCTCTACATATATAATAGTTTACTTGAAATACAAGACGCTAATTTACCAAAAAATATGAATATGCATCAGTGCAATCTAAGAAACAATGAAAAGCTGTACAAGCCATGGACTACGTTAGTTAAGGTTAAGAAACAGGGCCGTCAAGCGAAACTCTTAATGTAGAATAAATTACCTAACCGAACTAAATCATAACAAATTTAAACAGGTTCTTAAGCATTTCTTTGAAATTAATCCGTTCTACCAAATAATTGAATATCATTATGTCAATGAAATTCTCGGAATCCTCATTTTTGTGTAATGAACAAACGGAGTAAAGCATAATAAATACCTACCTGTCATAATATTGTTAAATTGTTTAAATTATTGATTAGTTTGCCTAATTTAACTCTAAACATAGTTTTATTTGTAAAAGACTGTATACTTGTATAGACTTGTTTGTAATAATCAATGTTATTTATGGCCAATAAATATTTCTGCTTTCTGATATGACTATTTGTTAGCTCGAATCTGTCATTGAAATATTATGCGCAAAAAATGCATATACTGGCCAATTGGATCGAATTGGAAAATTGCATAAAATTTGAGCCATCCAATCTTCGGCGCTATTGACTACTTCATCCTGCGCCCAGCGCGATGAGTTATATTTGACGGAGCGATAGAAGGAACAATCGGGAACAAAAGGAACAAATCGGCGATTGTATGATCATATGCATATTTGTGTGTATATTTGTTTGAGGGATTTGTAAGTACAAACCGGACGGACGGATCTATGTATGTTCCATTAGACTCCAAAAAGCCTGGATCAGTTTTAATGAAATTTTCAGGGAATCTTCAGATTGGCCCAGCGGATGATACTGTGAATTTTGGTACCCATGCGAAGGCAGGGCGGGTCGCTAGTCTTAATATAAGCGGGTTGAACCTGGACCAGATTAACATAGGACAACCACGGCATAACAAGAGAGAGGCTTATACCCAGCAGTGGGATAAAGAAAGCTGTGGATGATGATGATGCATTTTGTAGTTCGAATCTGTGAAGTTACAGGCGTCGCGAGGTCTCAATTCAACGCGAACTACTACAAAATAAGTGGAAAATAATAATATTTTTATTCTGCTTTTAATATCTTTGGTTAAAGCTCATGCATTTACAGCGACGTTTATATAGCCATTATATACAAAGTCAAACAAATAGACCAGTCCGATAGTCGTTGCATATCATTGGCCACAAAATACGAATCACTTTGAAGTAACCGGCTAATTGAATGCTTTACATTGTTGCTAAAAGCTGCTGCGACACGCCATTGCGACTCCGTAGTTTCATTTTAATCCTCTGAAGGCTAACGTATTAATTAATACATAGTTATTCTAGACCAGGCTAAAGCCTTGTTTAGACTACGAGATTGTTTGAGTGTTTAGTAATTTAGTAACTAACTAAGTAGTAAGTAGTTTGAGTAGTGGTAGGGCTCTTCTGCAGAGTCCGCCTGGGGAAGTACCATACCTTTGCCAGTTATTCAACCTCCACGCAGTAGTGTGCAAACATTATTGTTTTCCGAAATCAAGGAAGAAGGCAATGTTTCCAGCGTAATTACTTGGCATAAAGAGATTTAACATCCAATATCTCATGGTGACGAGTGGCAGTGCATTGCCGCTAATAGTTTTGAACTGTTAAAGTTCCAAATTCTGGGTGGCACTGAACTATTATTTGCAAACGTGGCGTTTAACATCAGGTGAGCAACTATGTGACAGCGCTTCTACGAAATTTAAAACTAGTAGGTACTATACTTATTTACCATTTTAACTAGCGATATATATATATACTTATATATATATACTTTGTATTTGTTTAAAATCATGCCTATAATGCGGTGCCCGTACCGGTAGGTGTTGGGAACGATACTCTCGAAGTTGTTAACCATCATAACTACCTGAAGATTCGCCCGAAGATTCCAACTCAGATGCAATTGTCGTTCAACCGGTGGATGCAATTGTCTTTCAGTGTGGCGTTATTAGGAGGAGGATTCAAGAGTGGACTACTTCCGGCAGATGATGATGGT
Organism: Apocheima hispidaria; assembly: GCA_947579745.1. Classification (NCBI taxonomy): domain Eukaryota; kingdom Metazoa; phylum Arthropoda; class Insecta; order Lepidoptera; family Geometridae; genus Apocheima; species Apocheima hispidaria. The sequence goes on along the minus strand of OX388153.1, from coordinate 9,552,812 downwards.
GGTGATTGTTGGTATGTGCTTATTGGCATACGTAGTCCTGGTCAATGTGAATTTTTTTCTTCGTGACGAATCGTCAATCGTAAATTACGATTTACGATTCGCAAATACGCCCGTGAAAATAGCGGGCGTAATTACCCTATAATAATTGAATTATTTTCAAACTTATCAGTCTGTAGCTCAATATCTCAGTGACTTATTATTAGTTACTAGCTACCCACGACTTCGTTCGCATGGACCTACAAAAAAAGTGTCTATGTTCATCTCCGACCCTTAAGCTATATCTATGCAAAAATTCAGCTCGATCCGTTCAGCCGTTTAGCCGTGACGGCGCGACAAATACCCAGACAGAAAGACAGAGAGACAGAGCTACTTTCGTATTTATAATATTAGTTGGGAAGTTAGGATTGTATATGAACTAGCCCTGTACTGTACTGGGCATGATTTGTGAAAAACAATAAACATTCTATCAAGCTTCAGAAAAACTTATCGTGTAAATATTTTAGCTACCGAAGAAACGGTTATAACTTTCAAGAATTTATGTGGTTTCTAAGTGCGTATAAAAAACTGGCCGATATATCAAGTAAAGAAATTCAGAGATAATACAATAATTTGGCGGGCATCATATAATTTCATGGCGAATCTCTCCACTTTTTCTTTAGGCCAAATCTCTGAAGTTTCCAACCAAAGGCATTGTGAATAGACCCGTAAAACAACGAACAACCATTCATTTAGGGATCTCAAAGTTACGTCAGCGGCTTATGAATAAAGAGGGGTCGCACTCCGGAAAAATAAGGGGGTTATTCAAAAGGAAAAAGTTTTTTTGCGTAAAAAAGACGACTAAGCGGTGGATTATCGTCCATTCGCTGACAAGAGTTTTGTGGAACTTGCGGCCGAGTTATACGAACAAGATTTTTTATTATCTCTCGCTGTGAATACCAAGAGGAATGTCCGGATAAGAAAAAACAATTATCGCCAGGCTCTTTTGGCACCGGCGTCTATATACTGAACAACAAGAGACAAAAATATTAAGTAGGCGCCTAAATGAGTTGCTTCCTGTTTTCGTGCCGTAAATATTCATGACGTCGATATCACGTAAAGGCTGATAGATAGTAAAAAAAGGACAAGTGCAAGTCTGACTCGCACCGAGGGCTCCGTGCATTTTTTTTTTTACTTAAAATTATATAACTACGAATGCACCCAACATTGCTCTCACGAAAAGATTAGTCGGACAGAAGGACAAACATAACTTTGTAGTTGAAAAACGTTGTCCCTTACATGGATATAGATACTTCACTGTCATTTCTCCAACTACAAATTTAAGTTTGTAATCGCAAAAAATATTTGTTTAAGCGATATTACCACAAATGAATGATTTTCACGTTTATCCTATTTTTCCTTTGCTTGTGCTGTAAGACGTTGCTCTTGCCAAATTCTCTTGTCAAATTTCATGATTCTAGGTCAACGGAAAGTACCCTATAGGTTTTGATTTATTTGACACTAGCTGCGCCCCGCAGTTTCACCCACTATTCTACAGAAGCCGAATATTATTCCGGAATAAAAAGCCTATGTGTTAATCCAGGGCATAAGGTATCTCCATACCTAATTTCATTCAAATCCGTTTAGGCGTTACAGAGTTGAACGGGAACAAACACACTTGCATACTTACCAACATATCTACTTACCTACTTACTTACTTACCTACTTATATGCTTACACACTTACGCACAAACGTTTGCATTTATAATATTAGTGTGATACGCAGCATAAATCGTTTTTTTAGTTATTTTCCCCTTGACTTAGAAGCTTGATTTTTACAGCTCCGGGGATTGTATAGGAAGTATTTTGATATCTCCACGCGTTCTTGACTAAAAGGGTCTTGTCAGACAGACGGACAGACAGGCAGACAAACAAAATCATAGACGGACAGGCGGACAACGAAGTGACCCTATAAGGGGTAATTTTTTTCTTTTTGTGGTGCGGAACCCTAATAAACAGTAGGTATAAATATATAATTGTGATGATACGCGCTTAAAGTGAGACAGTAAATTATTGCCAGGTAATTTCCTTGTAATTTCCGTCGCATTAAGGCGAGTTCTCACGTAACGTAAAGCTCGCCCCCGTTGGCGGATGACTTTATAATTATTTTCTACATGTGGCCGACCGATTCGTTCCGGGACATTAGCGATGCCCGAAGAGCCGGGGCTCGGTCCCGGGAAACGAGATCTCTGAACTCCATCTCGGCGTGAAATTGTGAAATTACCGGGACGGATAAAGACAAACCCTGTATGGAAAATAATTAAGGTAAGGTACCTACAGGTAAGGGTTGCTCGGAGAAAATTGGCCCCTATCAAGGTTGATAGGTTCAATTAATAATGTAATCCAATAGATGAAGGACGAATTGGATTCGGGGCGGAAATTTCTTGCCTGTTTTTTTACAAAATAATTTATGGGTTTTATAGTAAGAATGCTTTGATGTTTGATTAGTGATTACCTACAGCAAATTGGGTCTCTATCCTCGGAAGCTTTTACCATTTTAATTTCCAACATGCCTTATCTCTTTATTAATTGTTTTTAAACGTTGGTACATGAAAAACTAATTTACTTTTTATTCGTTTGCAATTATTTTAAATGTAAGTAGGTCAAGCGGAGCAAATTGCAAGGAGAAATGCAATGTAATGTTTGAAATGAGTGTTAATACTGTGGGTATTTACTTGGGATGGATAAATTCAAATCTTACTCTGTACTTACTAGGTATGTACTTACCCTAACCTTAGGTGATCAATGTTCACAAACTCAATCTTTGTTGAATGAAATCTAGCCCGACCGCGGCTCAGCACATTTAGCAACGCAATCAAAGTAGATTCCCGTGATTACGCAATCGCAGCGCTCGCTCAAACTCCGAGATAATGCCTTTTCCCGGGACCTCGTCAATGTCACAGTGCATCATATATACTCCGGTACGTAAGCTCGAGGCTGCTTGTGATCGTACCATAGTACGTGTCATATGTCAAGGTTTGATATTCATGACAACGATGTTCATTAGCCGGTCGGTCCCATTTTTATACTAAAATTGAAAAAGTAAATTACTATAGGATTACCTATGTTATGAGTTTTATTTCATAAAATGTCCCCCACATGTGCGATTTAATTGAATAGGTCTTTTAAAATTTTACCATTTTTTAATCAGATGTAGGTACCGCTTGCGAAATATGGGCCGACAAAGTTGCTTACAATATGCCCCCCCAAGTGCCATTTCTAAACTATGCATCTCCGAAACTTGTTACTTTTCATGTTGATAGATCTTAGTAAAAACTTTCTTTGGGCAGCATGTCATAATGACTTTTTGAGATATGCGGTAAAAACGGACATGGTGTACATAAGAATATCACTTGACACGCCCTACGCGCCTACGGAACCCGACTAAGCATGGCCGAACATGCTCTTAACAAGTTATTTACTACATATATCTACAGAGGTAAGTATAGGGTTGGAAGTTAAACTGCTTTGAATAAACAACACGTTAAAACTAAATACTGAAATTTAATGAATTATTTAGACTTATGATACTGTTTTGAACTGTGTCAGCGTCTTAGAAATTCCGCCTTCAGATAAAAGAAAATGTCGTACTGAGGAGTTTGCGCGCACAATTTCTCCAAAGAAAGCGAATGGGTACAAAGTTGTCAAAGAAAACTCTGGTTAATAAACATTGCAAGGAGCTGAATTTTAAATTTTTCCCAATTTTTGCGAAGGAAAAAGACTGAATAATCTAGTTTAAGAGACATTTCGTTAAATTAGCTTTTTGAAGAAATATGTAAGTTATTTCATAAGAACGCGATTTCATTTTAAAATTCTGTGAATTTGGGATGGCGGAAATATGTGGATTTGGTCTAAGGAATGAGAGAGAAAGGTAGATAAATAACATCTCATTATCAACTTAGCTGAGGACGTCTACTGCTGAACAAAGGTCACCTCCTTGAAAACCCCCACCATAATCCCCAGGCTTGGCAAGCGGCTTCCGGGATCTCCGTATGCTCACCGTTTACTAATAGGACGCTGCTGCCGGTGGTTCTGGTCACAATTTTAGGATTTTCCTGGCTCCGGGTCGGGAGATAAATATTACCCTCTTATTTTTTTTCGTTGGTTCACTCTTTTCACACTTTTTAGGTATGTCAACACAATTAAAAGTAAAGCAGAGATGTGCTTATGTGATAGTTCTAGATAAATTCTTAGTAAGTATCAATCTTTGATTTTAGTTTATTAGATTAGTTTTTTTTTTTCTAGTTATGATAAGCAAGTGGATTCGTCTCCAAACTAACTTTAGACAATTAATTTTGACAGGAATCGTTGCCAAAATACGGCAACGTGTTTCAAAACGTATTTGACCTTAGATAGTTTACAGTCTAATTAAGCTCTCGGTTGAACCGAATTCATTAACTAAGCTAAGAATATGGATAGTCGGATAGTCCCTTAGCTATTAACCAAGTTTCTACCTAACTTTGCAAACCCTGATGTCTTGATTACTTTCCATGAGGATTTAGGACTTAAAATATTTTATGCAATTAAGATATTGTTATACTACATAGTTGGATAATTGTTTGAGCAGATTTTTGCTCTTATAATCATCATCACTAGAAGACGTCCACAGATGAACATAGGTGACCCTTAGAGTGCCACACCGACCGATAATGTGCCACTTACATCCACCGGTTGCCCGTGATTTTCACAATTTCGTCAGTCCATCTAGTGGGAGGCCTGCCTACGCTGCGTCTTCCGGTACGTGGTCGCCACTCGAGAACCTTTCTTCCCCATCGGTTATCGTTTCCTCGAGTGATGTGTCCTGCCCGTTGCCTCTTCAGCTTGCAAACTCTGAAAGCTATATCGGTGACTTCAGTTCTTCGACGAATATCCTCGTTCCGGATTTTATCGCGCAAAGAAACTCGGAGCATAGCTCTCTCCATTTCCCGCTGTGTGACTCTGACTTATAATCCTTTATATCAATTGCTTACCCACTCAAAATATTGTGTTAAAAACTGACGAGGCATCGTTGTATCAGCTGGTGTATTATACAATTCTTTATCCTTATAATACAATTCGATACGTTGACAATTTTGTATAGTAATCGGAAAGAAAAATGCAAGCTCACTTAGTGTCTCACCTCACTTGCACTTAGCTTGCAGCATCGGCAGGTCACCAAAGGTGCTCATCAAGCAAATCAAGCATTACACAAAGCAACCAGCCTTATTTCGCTGTGAGCGTAAAGCGTTTAGCCTGGAAACTCACAGCCAGGGCCACTTTTAAAACTAGCCTAACGAGTGTGAATGTGAGAGAGCGATCACTCTCACCTTTTCACACGCTTTATTTTGTAGGTATTTATGTAGTAATGCTGCGCTTTGCTTGCTTACTTCACTTTATTGCATAGAAAAAGTATATTTCGGAGTGAATCTTCTGTGTGTGCACTATTATGGATTCTGTGACTGAAGTGACTTTTAATTCAAGATTATCTTTACTCATTTATTGTTGCTACTTGAGCCCAACGATATCAAATATAAATTACCTATATATGTTACAAGACGAAGACTTTATCAAAATTCAATATCTTTATTTTGTGTTGGAAAAGGACGGTGCACTCATAGCTCGACTAATCTCGATGGAACAATGTTGCGACTCAATCCAAAACAATTCCAAAGAAAACATTTTTACTCCAGTCATGATTCAATGAAACTTCAGATTTAGCTCGTAGCCGGAAGGTTCAAAACGGTTTACAGTCGAGTGTTTGTTAAGACTTATAGTTATTGAAAAGTAGAGATCTCATTCCGTATAAGCTGTTCCTTACAATGTAGAGCCAGCGACAAGTAGAAATACCGTCGGCACATTTGCGAGGATGATTCTCATTTAACCGGCGATTACAGCGCTAATAACATTGATAAATAAAAATCATTAACTTTACGGCTACTCAATTTTACCTACCACAGTTTTATCAGACGATGATTACGATAGTGGAGATCAATGAAACTTAATTTAATAATTATATTTTGTTTTGACATGAAATTTTACATAATATTTACCGACTAACAAAATTACTTTTTTAGTTAAATTTTTAGGAACAGGAACAAAATGCAATATTACCATTTAAATAATCTAAGTATAATGTACACCTTACATAACACTAAAAATATTACTATATTATGCTAAAATAATTTCCGAAAAGTTACCTACAAAAAATGACATAATTGTCCGTTATCAAATTAACAACTGTAGGAGCGCTGTAATGTAAAGCACAGACATTCTATCATAGACTTAAATGATCGAAGTACAGTCATCAACACAAGTCAATCAAGCCCCGGGTGCCCGATAGTGGAATAAATCAGCCGGGCGATCGCGCCGCCCTCCCGGCCCGTTTCCAAAATGGCCGACGAATGTCTGACAATTCTTCGTTTTTTTCGCACTCCGACCATTTTGTCGCCTCGATTAGTTTTTTCTTTGCATTCCTTTACGTCATAACAAAGATTTGTGGGGTTTGAATAGAATTAGGGCGATTTTAAAATATTCTTTGGTTTTTTAATGACTTCTTGGTGGCGGTACGGCTTATTTGGCTGCAATTGATATTCACTGTGTTAATAGTATAGGTATACCTACTCGTAAGTCACCTTGGTAGAGGTTTTAATAGTATTTTAATTTATTACAAAACAACACAATCAATATAAATTATTTAAGGTTTTTTTTGTGTACATTGTATTTTTTATTTTTTATGGACCGTGGTGACGAGATGAGCAAGTAGTTCACCTGATGTTAAGCTTCACGCTCGCCCATAAAAACTCAGTGCCAACCAAAATTATCGACTTCAACAGTTCAAAACCATGAGCGGCAATGCACTGCGTTCGTCACCTTGAGATATAAGATGTTAAATCTCTTTAAGCCCAGTAATTACACTGGAAACATGGCCCTTTCATCCGAAACACAGTAATATTTGCACACTACTGCTTGACGGTTGAATAATAGGCAACGGTGTGATACTTACCTAGGCGGACTCTGTAGAAGACCGTAGGGTCTTCTGCACAACCGTAGGGTACAAAATTATAGATATTTTGAATTAAGAAATTCCCGATACGTATTTACTTACTTATCTATACCGGGTAAAATAGTTAGAGTGGACCGTAAATGATAAAGCTTACAAGAATTTTCTAGCCAGGTAGATACTTCTTATTAGAACGCGGCTACATAGCCCTTTAATAACTCTTTAATCTTCCCAAAGGATAATATTTGACTTTACTCGGTACAAGTTGCCTTGTTCCATCTTTATGATTTGGGTTAAGTTCGTTCCGAAAGGATTAAGCCGGCTCTTAATTCAACGCTCCCGGGCCGAAATAAATTTAACGTTTTGAGGAGCTTATGATGAAAAACTTGAGACGTGCGCATAAGCTCTCTCAAGAAGATAGCAGGAGCTATTTTTGTAAGGATAAAAAGATGTCTGAAACCGGCTATTATGAACACGAGTGTACGTTACAATGTTGATTTGCCGGCGCAATTCAGAGCAACTGTTTATATGTGAACCCGCAGGCTTGTACTGCATCACAATCTAGGGAATTAACGTCGCATCCAACTTCGAGCGCCAGGCTTATAAATTCGTCTGCATTTTATGCGTCAACATGTAGTCGCGCCAACGCATTAATTGCTGCACATTTATGTTTCAAATTACATCTGCATAATCGTACACATTGAACGTAATGCCTGCGCGACGTACGATAATTGGACCGTATCTCGATATTTCATTTTATTTTCATGCTCAATTTTATTTTATTTTCCGAGGAACGCCTCTAGCTGAATGGAAGGTAATTGTAGACTACGCGAAGGGTTCGCTTCGGGGAATAATTGTGCGAATATAGCGGAGCCTCTGGGAGTGTTTAATGTCGGAGCATGTCGGGCTCGCCGGCCGGGTAATGCTGGACCAAGGACGAAAATTATCTGCCCGACGAGTTTCGTAAGAGCGGGCGATGGTAACTAATGAGGCTATCGGGTCCCCGAGTTGTTGTGCGAATATTTTTATAGGGCATAACTTTAATTTTGAGTGCGGTGCGATTAATTTTATAGCTGCTAGAACTAAGTGCTTCGAGCTGATGAATGCTAAAAGGGTAGGGTGTAAATATGAAAGCGTACTCACCGATCCGGAAGCAGAGCGGGCGTCACATGGGACTCGAAGCCGGGACACATTGCACGTCACTGAATATTTAAAATAATGAAAAGCCCGGGCTGGCCCCGGGGCGTTCCCTTTTAAAAATGCACTGCACTTGGGTTTTACTGCGGCCGTGCAGGTTGGTCGAGCAGAAATTCTCAAGACCAGGATAACAGTCTCATAAAGGAGGTGGCTCCTCGAACAGACAGCTGGGAATAAACATCGGTCAAAACGCGTTGGTAGACGAACACTCAAACCGAAACTATCAACAATGGTCTAAACTGAATTAGACCAAACTTTTACAGGTATAAAATCCGCCCTGGCAAGACATCCTGCGTTACCTAGGTTTAGATATTCCTAGAATAAAACACTGATCCCACTCGAAAGATCATTGTACCAAAAAATGAATGAGTTAATATGAGTTTTTGAATACCGAGATAAACTTGTTTTATCGTCTTTGTTATCAAACTACCATGTTTTTTTCCTAATATATTTTTTCTTTATAGACGTTATTATCTTTATATGCTTGTTCCCAGGCTAAAGTTTATGATATTAATGCGTCTAATTCAAATTTTACACCAATACTAAGCTACAGCTACATTTATATGAGTGCCACCTACCTGCTCCCTAAACCCGCCCCAAAATAAATTCAACACTAAACGCACGTATTACGTACTTTAGAGCTGGTATCTCGCAACGATCTCATTACGAAAATAGAGCGATACTAATTAATTCTAATTAGTTAGCTGTAGCTGGCCTTATTACTGGTGGAAGGAAGAGAGGGAGGGATCGGAAAAGCGGCAATGTACCGTAACGTTAATTTAATTCGGCCCTATCCCGAGATTAGTGCCTGCCATGTGCCATTTGAATAATTTTGTCGTTGCTTTCGGACGAAAAAAGTTTTATACATTTTTTATTTGCTGGTGTCTCGGTGTTCTGGTATGGTATTGTAATCAATGCGGTGCATTTTTAGAATATTTATGGAAAGTCGATTGGAGAAAGTTACGTAACCAAGCGATAGGTATCGAAGTTAAGATTTTGAAGATCGAATAATTTATTTGGTGAAATATTTCATTCAAACTTGTTTGAACTTGTTTCAATTTGATTTGTTCAAACTATGGTAAATTATTTTACATACTAACATACATTTACATACTGTCGTCAAAGTTAACAAACGTTTCAGTATACGGGGGTGAGTTTTTCAAGCTACTGATTGAAGAATCGTTACTTGACTTGTCGGCAACATATCTTTTAAAACTTCTTGGTAAATAAAATATCAGTCGAGCACCATCTCGTCTTTTGGGTTGAATGTTTTCTACGACAAGTTTTATTATTGTGCGTACCGCAAACAAACCTAATATTTAATAAATATTACCTAATTAATTAACCTAATATTTATACCTTTAATAATTAATAAAAAATAACTCTTACAGGTATAAGGTAAAAAGTCCATAAAAACATACTTAATTTTAAAATAAGTTTGCTGCAATTTTCAGTTCAAAGTTACCAGCTTTCGTGAAATTCCCAACGATTGTTTTATTTCGATTCAACTTTTCATATTGCAGTAACTCACATACTGTTACTTACAAATCACTTATAAATCTCTGTCGCGCGAAATCTGATTTGTAATCCGCTGAAACTGGGTCACCAAGATACAGGCTTTGCCTAGTTTGGGACCCATTAGTACCACCACAGACTATGTATATATATATTTATAATTAATAGTATCTTGGCATAATTGTTTATAGTAAATAGTTACCCGTGAATATGAAAATAAATAAATATAATAATATATATATAAATAAATATTAGTGCAGACTGAAAATTGTTTTACCGGTCGTCATGTACGTAACTTTAGGTAGTAACACAAAAGCAGTGCACATTCAATATCCACACATCTAAACTTAGATATATGAATCCAAAACCGATACAAAGTAGGTAATCTTAAAAGTTCGTTATTATCCAGATTTACATACAGATATTCTAAAATGTATTTATTTTTCTGTCGTCATTTCAAACATTTTAGTAAGCAATTCAATCGATATTATTTATAGAAAAAACGCGGCGTGTGTTATTACATAAAGATATTTAATTTTTGACACAGTGGAAAAATATTGCCTATTATTTTTAATATGTTATCATGATTGCCGAGACGCTGCTGAGATATGACATGGTTAAACACATCTTAACATCAAGTCATAATTAATAATCCTAAAACTATTAGCATTACTTAACCACTAAGCATTCTGTTTTGTATGTTTATATCCTAACTAATATTATAAATGCCAAAGTAACTCTGTCTCCCTGTTTATCTGTCTCTCTGAGTGTTTGTCGCGTTATCACGGCTAAGCAGCTGAACGGATCGACCTAAATTTTTGCAAAGATATAGCTTATGGTAAGGAGACGGACATAGGCTACTTTTTTATTTATTGGTCCACGTGAACGAAGTCGCGCGTAACAGCTAGTAAAAAAATAAATAATATTTTGAAGAGAGATCAAAAAAATTCAAAAATGTCCCCATACATTTAAATGTAATTACATTTATGTTAAATTACAATACTAAATGACAACAATTTTTTATTCACTATTTCATTTCTAGATTTAATTAAACTGGCGCACAGCCCAAAACTAATAATACCAAGCAATATGTTTATAACATTCCCGACAACCATCTCTCCACTTATCCATGGTAAAATGACTAGCCCGGCCATAGATTATCATAAAGATGACTCAAAATTTTCCTCCTACAATCTTTACCTTCATCTAATCTAACTTATTTTGGAGGCAAAGTACGCATCATCGATTGAAGCGCTTTCGAAATAAATGCTTTGAGCGTAGGTAGTGTAACGTAGTCAAGCTTACGTAAAAATTCCACGTATGAAACAGCTTGGGTGTTGTGCAACAATGCAAAAGCGATTAGCGATTTGAAATATTGGAATTTGATAATTTTATTGAGTTTATTTTACCACATATAAACATAGTTTAGTTTATTAAATCGGAATTTAAAAACTACTAGTATGGCTTTATTAATTGGCTAGCTAAGTATCTCTTAAAATATTTTCGCCCTTCCTGTCTCCTTTACTTTAAGCACTGGATGGTTTTGGAACCATCATTCGTATAATGATGGTTCCAGGTTAAATTTCTGATGACAAGCATTTTCCGCGAACCACTTAATCAGAAAAAATATTTTTAAAAAACTGACTACATTTCTGCGAATTCAATCTACGGGAACATATTTTTTAGCAAAACTAACGAACTATATTTTCGTAAAAGTGGGTTCAAAACAAAAAACAAAAATACTTTTGGGGTAAATATTTAGGCAAGGTCTTAATACTTTTTCCGTCCTAGGTCCTCCATTTTAGCAGACGTAAATGTAAATTTTCCAATTTTTCAAACCTCTTCTTTTCCATAACTTGTCCCATCCATGAAATGTACAAACCAATACTTGGGAGTCAGCGCGCGTTTGCCCACCGTATATCAGCGCTGTCGACGCTCCCGCGTTCCAACTGATTTCATTATTCTTTACACCCGTCATAACTGCACACTCCAGATTTAAAGAGATTTTCTCTCGTTAATAGCACCATAACTATTCGTCGACACCATCTAGGTTTTAAGCTTATCTATTCATTGGATATGAAGATATCTTCAAAGATTTTGTTGTAGATAAACTCGTTTTTTGCAATCAACGATCTTTATGTACACCAGGTTTTTAGCATGCCAATTATGCGGTTATTGTTGTTAATAGTATTTTTTATTTCAGAAATTCAATTAGCTTTAGCTACTTTTGATATAGATTTTAATAAAAAAAATTAAAAGACCAAGGTAATTCAGCTGAATGTCATCGAAAATTACCTAGTAAGTATTCACATTAGAAGCATATCCTAACTATTTTTATAATTCAGAGGAATATAGCCGCAGTCGTATCAGGACCAATAAAGCTTCGAGGTATAAAAAGGAATACGTTCGTCTCGAGGACAAAACTTCGCTTACGCGATTCAGAACTCCCTACATTACAACTGTTAATCCATACAAAACGTCGAAAATGCACAAAAATTAATCAACGCCATCTAGCGAACTATATGAAGTAACTTTGTCTCTCTGTCTGGGTGTATAATATTACTTTGTCAATTATTGTCTTTAAATATTTTAACTAGAAAAAATTGAGGTAAACTTCAAAAGTACAGAAAATTATATACATTACATTAGTTAATTTTTTTTTTGCTACAGAAATGAATGTAAGCTAAACTTATTTAACTTAGCTTAGAACTCATTTAACAGATAAAAGCTCTAATTATTCCCAAGCTCTCTTATTTGTTACGCCACAGAGTGGTACTATTCTTGGCGAGTCAAAATTAGAGTTAGTAATAAATTTATTAGCATTTACGTAAGCATTTAAAAAAAAATTGAACTTGGTGACGAGACTAGCAAGTCGCTCACCTGATGTTAAGCTTCACGCTTGCCCATAACAGTTCAGTGCTACCCAGAATTCAGGGTTCAGTCAAACCCAAGCGCGGCAATGCATTACACTCGTCACTATGTGATATTCATTTTCATATTTTCATTTTCTTTGTCTTTATCTGTGTGCATAAATGTTGTATACTTCCCTGTTTTTAATGGTTATTTATTATTTATAACTAAATTTATTATATTCCCTTAATGTTTTCCCCCCTTCTATTTTGGTAGCAGTCCCGTGCGTCTCAGACGGTCAGTGCTGAAAATCAGCGCTGCGGAGAAATCCGCAGCATTATCGCTGAGCACTGACCTTTTTTGTCGCACTGGACACTACAGCGACAACTGAACATAATTATATATTATTCTTTCCCATCATTATAATTTATTTATTTTGTGAAGTTGGTGTTGTAGTGTTTTGTGCGTAAAATAAATGTTTTTCTTTCTTTCTTTATTTCTTTCTTTCTGATATTAGATGTTAAATCTCTATGTGCCCAGTAATTACGCTGGAAACATTGCCCTTCAAGGTAATATATAAACAAAAATACCTGTTGATGGCATCTCAGTTGCGTTACTACTTTTCCTTGAGAAGCTTTAAAATAGCTTGTTTGAGGATTAGTATATTTATATTTTTTAAATCACCTGTTCAAAATCAATTTCATTACCGATCTTTCCTGCGACCCGAAGGCGTCCAAATGTCCACATAACGTCCAATAAAGGACCTTGAATCTTTTATTTAACGCCTTTCTTTAAAATAGCGGCTACTAATAAAACATATATGAATCGATAGCTGACACTAATACGAACAACATTTGTATGAGACAAAATGTCCACCAGCGTCACGTTTCTAAGAGGTTCACATGTACAGTTCTGCACGAAACATGCTTCTGCTGAACTGGATCAATTGGGCACCCAAAACACAGACTTTGTTGTCTAGTTTGGGGCCCGGTGCCAAAGCTCCTAAAAATTGTTTTCTCGGTCTTACTCTCTTACCATTTTTGTCATTGTCATATCTCTGTTGTAAACCTAGACTTAAGGCTTAGCTGAAATAAATAAATAAACATTACATATTAGTTTAACCTCACCCTAATCCTTTCAAAGTTAAACTGGTGGCGCAGCCGGTAAGTTGACTAAGAACTAAGTTGAAGTTGAATTGGCTCTAAGAATATTGTTTTACTGTAAAATAGTATGTAACTTTGAAAGCGTATATCTTGGAAACGTGACGCTGGACTAGATGTTGTCTCATACAAGCCTTGTTTGTATTAGTGTCAGCTATCGATTCAGGTACATTATATGAGTGGCCGCTATTGTAAAGAAAAAATAAGAGGTAAGCCAAGATCTTCAAAAACCTTTACGTCTCGCGTCCAAAGTAATCAGAATAATCCCCAACCGAGGGCAAACGGTATCCTAAAATTATTAAAATTCATTTATGACAGCGCTCCGGTGACATTTGCATTGGAATGACAGCTCGATCTGATTATGCAGAAGCAACGACGGGTTCAGAAACCGCACCCAATTTGCAGTAATCTTTACCTTATTACAATGTTATGTTAAACGAGACGACGCTAATGGTTCGTATTGTAATGAGATGGGCGATTTTTGTGTATATTATGTGGTGTTTTATATAAAAGAATGAATACACACCAATATTTGTAACCGTATTGTTTGGTGTATTTTCATTTGTTGCTACCGAAATAATTACTCGAAATCAGTGCTAGAATTCGAGATAAACTTGATTATAAGGCGAAGTCAAAAAAAAATACATCAACAACATATTCTTAGTAAAGACAGGCTATAAGCAAAGGGTGTGCTAAGCTGAAAAAGGCTCGTATTACTCATCCTTATGAACAACTTTTACTACGGGTCTAACCCTGAAATCGAGAAAAAAAATATATATTTCTTACAAAAATATTAGTGACACTCGACAAATGTATGTATGGAACAGCAGTATTTTTTTCTAGATTTCAGGATTGGTCCCATAGTAAAAAAAATTACAATCATGAGTAATATAGGCTCCTTTCAGCTTAGCATACCTTTTCTTTATATATAACCATGTATATATTAGAAAGAAAAAGAAAAAAACTAAGAGATGAAATCTGATCTTAGATAAAAAGCCTGCTTTCATTTATTAAACATTTAACAGACATTGTATTCACCACTTCAAAGCAATATTTCGTTCCACATTTTTAGGTAAAATCTTTTTCCACAACTTGAAACAAAAAACCTTGCCTTTGGGCATGTCACACTCGATTAATTTAAGTGCCCTACTCTAAACTTTTAAAGCAGTGGACTTTCACTACTTAAGGGTGTAACTACACTGATGACTGCTCATCACGTAGCAACGAGTCGGACGGTCGCCGCCGCCGCCAATCTAAATAATTGACCCTCTGTCCGTCCGTCTGTACGGGTCTTAGTATGGACAGGGAGAGCATTGAGACGCCCTTGATGCAAAACATAATAAACAAACTTTTATTGTATTAGAATTAAGCAAACTGATAACTTAATTATGCAGCAAGTACAATTCACAAGTTTATTGACTTACTACTTGATAATTTTTATTCGTTTTCGAAGTTAATAATTAACAAGAATATTAAGAACTACCTTACCAAACGGTGAAAAATACACTAGTCAGTTAAAGGAGTCGTTTAAAAAAAAACTTAGCCCATAATTTTTTTGAGTAAGTACTTATCACTTTTTAAATCTATATAAGTTTTTATACGTTTCTACATTTTGACTTGACTTTTATGGGCCGATGTGTTTAGTTTTCCGTCTTAGTTTTTTTAGCCCTTTGTAAAATGTAAGTTCAAGTGTCAAAGCAACTCTAAGCATTCCAGTTTTCGCGTATAACAGTAAAGGGTAGAAGCAAGAAGTAAAAAGAGGAAAAAGTGTATTATTAGTCTCTTACCGAAATGGAATTGGAACATTTTGCGCAGAAATTTCGAGAAAATATTCACTTTACTTAGCGAAGGCATCCATCATACTTTCGCTCCTTTACCTTAGCAGCTTTCCTAATATAAATTCTAATAAACATATAAATTTAGATACGCTACTTTTCTAAATCAATACTATTTCGTCTAGCAAGTTAGGTGTGCAAGAAAAAAATATTTACAGATTAAAAAAAAGTGATTTTGACACATTTTATTTTAATAATAAGTGAATACTCACACTAACTTGAGTCAGTTATTCCGATTATATAATCGATCATGTGATCGATTCTTAGAACCTTTTACAAGGAATGGCATATGCAAAACAAGGACAAGCGCGCGTCGCGCTCATAGTTAAATAAAAAAGCCTTAATTAAAAAATATTAAGATGTGAATAAAACTAAAATCGGAATAACCGACTTCATTCAACGTAAGTTAAAAAATAAATGTACGTTATTATAATTACCAGAAAAGTATCCAGTTAGGTTAAGTTAAATTAAAATTTAAGAGAGAGCGTGAAAAGCTTATGAATTATTTGCAAACGGCTTGTAATGACATAAAATATTATGACTAGACTTGTATTGATTTTTATTTATTTTTATGGCTTGATTAAGTTCTTAAATTTCTTAAGAGCGTTCAAGAGCACCTTTTTTATTAGCTTCAGTCGCTTATTAACCTATTAGCTAATTAATCTTTTAAAAAACAATTAGTTCTCAATACAAACCTTTATGTTAATAAACGCATTTTTAATTCTTCAGCTATATTTCCAAAAAGTGCCTTGTGCGTATGAACAGAAAGCAGGTACATAAGTTACACCTGTTATGTAATTTCATAAACTAACGATATCCATATCCTGTACATAATTCCACTCGAATAATTTATTTACCTAGCAGAGAGAAAGTCGTAAGTTTACTCGTAGCCCCGCCAACCAATAACTTATACTAAATATTACAGCAAACTGCTATTTTAATATATTTCAAATTTCAACCCACATAATAATTATATCGTTTTAATAAGTTTCCCTATTAATATTGCAGGTGGACATTGACATGTGGAGCTAATCAAATCTAACCAACCACGCTCTACGCTTATAGGTACATATCGAACATCAATTTCACATTTTATGACAAATA
The DNA here is from genome assembly GCA_947579745.1 of Apocheima hispidaria. Classification (NCBI taxonomy): domain Eukaryota; kingdom Metazoa; phylum Arthropoda; class Insecta; order Lepidoptera; family Geometridae; genus Apocheima; species Apocheima hispidaria. Next base: position 9,536,136 of record OX388153.1, on the reverse strand, counting down.
CGGCCGTTAATAATCCAACCAATCAGCGTTGCTCTTTCAAAAATCGAACTGTCAAACTTCGATGTAATGAAGACTTTATATTTTATACTTTCTTTGAAGATGCCGCCAAGAGGAATGGAGTAAAGTAAAATAATAGTACTGAAAGATGGGGCCAGACCTGGCTCCATTGTATAGCTATCCTGCGGGAGAAGTTACGACCGCGACAGGTGTGATGCCGAATTAACTTCTTATATAAAGTCGCTTTTTATACAACACCGACGGCTTAATGAGGTCGGGGGATCGTGGTAATGAAACGCGAGGTGTCTCGGACTCTCCACCTCTTTCCCCCTTAATTAAGACTTTTTCGGTGGATTAAAACCTGATTCCCGCTTCTATCTATCCGACTATTATTATCCTTATAATTTATCCCGATTTTAATGCTTACGAACGACCAACCTGCACGGTTTTGTATCAGACACGAGCGGTACCTGCAACAAAAAACCACAATTAAAATACCAAGCTAAGATATCATGATAGGCTTAAAGACTTATTTTCTTTGGCGCCATTAAACTAAAATATCTAAGAAAAATCAGTAGCGATAATGCAACCAAAACCTAAAAAAAATACCTAACTAAGAGTCATCATAGTCATAGGCACCAGGAATTTGAACTTAAATATGAGTAAGAACCTACCGAATTTGGAAGGAAATTGTAAATAAAGTCGAACGTACAAAGATACGATACCACTGAAACTCGTTTTCTTTTCGATTTTCGATTGGTCCGTTATCTGGTCGTTGAACTTTTAAAAATAAAAATGTGACACAAGGCGACGAAGACGCTACACTGCACTGACGGTCACTGAAGAACATTTGTGAGCGTGACAAGAACATGTTTCATTCAATCAAAACAGCGGATGCATTGTGAGGGGGGCCAATGAACTCTTTAATGCAGTCGAGTATGCATGAGTAGTGTATAAACATTGGAAATGGGACCCAATCGTCAAACGTGAGCCTTAGATATTGCCTTACCTATTTTATTTTACACAATCGTGATGTGGGCGTAAATTCTCGACTTCGTAGTATCCAAATAGATAAGAGTTAAAATAAATCGATATACAAATTATCTACTTACACTTCTTACGTTGGTACGAGTATACAGAGTTATAAGGAAAGGATATGCTAAGCCGAAAAAGGATCATAGTGCTCGTCATTATGTTTTTTTTTTACTATGGAACTAAAGTCGAGAAAAAATAATCAGCTGTTCCATAGAAAAATGACAATGACAATCGACAAAATGTATGGAACAGCTGTATTTTTTTTTCTCGATTTCAGGGTTGGTACCATAGTAAAAGTGGTTCATAAATATGCGTGCTATGAGCCCCTTTCGGTTTAGCATACTCTTTCCTTATAACCCTGTATACGTTTTAAATAATAAGATGTACCTAGTCTTTTTTACTAGACCACGATAAGAGGAGGATTATGACTTTAATTTCATTAAAAACACTACAGAATGCTAGTGACAAATTTCTATCGGTAAGTAGAATTCCATATCCACACTAATATAATTACAATTACTATTAATGCTAAGGTATATTCTGTTTCTCTGCCGTCTTGTCCATCAAAGTTTAAACAAAAAGATAAAACAAAAGAAAAACGACTTATGATATTTTTTATCCACGAAAAAGCTGAAAATAGTAACTTCACGGATAAACGGCTGACCTCAACTAGTTACGTAATAAATACTTAACAAAATTAATAATCATATATTTGCTTTTTAGTACTCATAATTTATTTATTTATTTTTATTAATACATTTATTTCAAGTAACAAGTCTCATACACAAAAAACCCAATCATTAGTCACATTTCAAATGAATTAAATGACAATGTTAAATTACAATTATAATAAAATTAATCAATTATAAGATTAAACCATACACTGGTTTTTCTTAACATTATACAGTAGACCATGATCCATTGTATAACCCTCAAAAATACTCAGCAGCTTTCTTAGACCACATACCGACACTGAGCAGGACCATATCATCCGTGTAGCTTAGTTATTGAAACATACGACGTCAATGTAATAACCGATCCCGATATGCTACAATAATATAATAATGCCATAATGCCTGTACTGGCCTTCAGTAATTCACTCCTTTTTGCCACGTTAGCTACAAAATGTTAAAGCCGTGAAGTACCGAAATAAAACCTGAGTTGTTAACACATATTATGTAGTTTACAAGAGTTTACACAAATGGAAAATGTCAACAACGCAATTTCAGTGTAAAACGTCAACCTGAGTAAATGTTAACGTAATTTAACTGTACCTAGTGGGGCTAAATGCATACGTGGATAAATACATGTAGGTAATGCACATAAAAAATATAAACTAATTGAAATGAAACCAATGACGACGCCTCTATAGACTTTTATTATCAAATCGAGTGTGATATCAATAAATATTATTTTACCTCAAAGTTATATTATTAAACTTAAGCCGGTTTCACAAAGTCGGAATGCTTCTGTCAATTCATAATCTAAACAATTCTTATTTATTTAAAACGCCTGGTAGCATGCATACAATAACTGCATTACACACATTCTTCAATTTTCAGATAATGTTTTTTTTTTTTTAGATAAATCTGTCGGAGTGATACTGACGAGTTATGATTCCCGATCGGAAGATTTATGATTTTGAATTTATAGCGCTCAACTTAGAATACAGTTTGATGAGAGAGCCCACATATCCCGAAATTAGGTAATAAAATATTATGAAGCAGTAATAGGTATGTATTGCGAGTTTTTGTGGTCTAGTGATTTGTCTGCTAAGAAAAATGAATTTGCGTAGAATTCCATTGTTATAGATGAGACTATAAATGATGATTTCAAGACAGGGAATCGAGACTACTGGTCAACCTGAATTTTTTAAATAAGTGTGAGACAATTTCCCTGAATTATTAAATTTAATGTAATACGTTTATTTAGAGAGACATCCTAACTGTCTGCCTTACAGTTAAAAGGATTTTGCAAATGTATTGTGTTGAAGTTAGCTCTGCGTAAATCAATAATATTTAACTGTTGCTTTAACCGAGCCATGAAGAATTTAAATTTTTGGCGCAATAGTAAATTTTAAGAAATTCACAACTTCGCCAGTCATAATTTGGCTCTAAATACAGCTCAGGTATAATAGTACTTGTCAACATAAGTAGTTATAATATTGTAAATATTTATGAAACTACTATCCCTTTTCAGACGTACTCCCGTACTCCATAGAGTAGATTTCCCAATCGTTGTAAAATTTATCGTTTCGATTTTAATATAAAACCGGCGTACAGTTTAACACAACAAATAATTCCTCCCGATGTACCTGCGCAGTAGATACATTTTAGTAGTGTGGGAAACTTCGATCTACCAATGTCACTACCACGCGCTAATATCTTGACCTGTTATTGGTCGATCGATTTCGCGGCAAAATCCCGCTGCCCGTGCGCCATCTTGGTCCGACAGTGTAAGAATCGTGTAAGCGGGACAAAGCTAAGAATGCCTAACGAGGAATACTCTGCATTTGCGCTTGCAAATAAAGTTCAATGTGGTTAAATAATCATTATACGTTCCGAAAAAATTAAAGCAGAATTATTGCAAATTGAGTTTCAATAGAGTGCAGAAATTCATTTAATAATTTGCGATTCATATTGAAGCTCAGACATGACATAAATACAAATTGAACTACAAGAGAATTTCATCTTGTCCATAATGTTACAGTTAGGGATAGCAAATTAAACAGATGTATAACGCGCAGAAATTAACACCGCATTTATAAATGTAAGCGGAGCTAAGCAAGAAACATTGCTTGGTGTAGCAAAGTCCAGAGTTAAGACAGCGATAGTATACTGGATAAGACGAGTAATCGTTCATCTAGAAGCGTACTATATCAGCTCACGTACTATATCAAAGGCTGTGGGTGATGATGAGTTCACATACCTCTTTCAAATTCTCCGGTTTAAAAAAAATACTTTATTGGGCATACTTTCCGTGTTACTGCAAGGAACCCCACATCCCCCACATGTGGGAAATCATTAAATAGGTCTTATAAAATAAAGTTAAGGTTTCCTGTACCATATTTTTTTATCAGATGTACCGCTTGCGAAATATGGGCCGTCCGTTCGTAGTTCATTTAGGAGTATAAATGGAATTTTAGGCGTTTCGCTTTTTCGTCTTTATGAGCTTCGAACAATTTTCTCCTTGGTCATTGTGCGCCTTAGACTTGGACGCGTAACTTTGCGGTTACGTTAATTTAAATTTAATTTAATATAAATTAAGATTTGAATTAATATTTTGAAAAGAGGGTTTTTTATATCATTTTTTTGAATTTAAATAAATATTAGGTTAAGAACAAACAATTGTTCATTGTTTTTATTGTACTGGACGCGACGTTGCAATGGAAAGACACTACATAGACACAGTTTGAATGTTTTCTGTCTGTAATTTTAAAAAAATATCTTCGTCTTCTGTAATATTCTGTGACAGAGGTGTCAGATGTTGAATCATACGGTTTTATAGCTACGGCTGAAATTGAAAACGCCGCTGGTAGACAATTGGCGATATTGGCGTGCCATTAAAATTTATTAGATAATTTTCCTTTGAAAGTAAACAGACCACGCCCATGGAACTAGTCAATTAATGCGCTTTTAAAATAATATGACAATAGGTAAACGCAATTATTTCTAAGCGTTCATTTTGCAGTGTGATGCCAATTTGGAAGGTTTCAGTTCATAGAATTAAACTAAATCGACAACCTGTCCGTCTTAAGATCAGGAGGTTCTAGGTTCGATTTCAGTCCGAGTAGATATAGATAGATAGATTAACTATTTATTGCTCACGCAAAATTTTACATAACTCAAAAAGAAGCTTAAAACTAGTGTAACAACTGGCGACCTTGTCGCTGAAAGCGATCTCTTCCAGGCAACCTTAAATATCTTAAATAAAATCTAAATTAATCTTAAATACCTTGAATGATAATATCTGCCTTAGGTCTGGGGGCTATACCTATGTATCCTAAAACAATAGTAAACTTATATATTTTAATTATAAATCAAGTCGTTGAACATCATGTACATTTGTGTGAGTTGCATGCCATCCCGAACACAGGGAATCCTGTTGTCGAGCGATGAGAGACAAGAGTTAAACATATTTTTTTTAAATAATTTAGCCTATTAGAAAAAATAAACCTTAATTATTTAATTAATTTATATAAAATAAATGTTACTGAAAAAAACAATAGTAAGTAGCTTATAAACTGTTATATTTTGATTATAAATCATGTCGTTTATTAAGAATTTAGTATCAAGGAGTTAAATATTTAAAATAATGATTCTTTTTATAATTTTGGTATTGAGTCATACTTTACTAATTCAAACAAATAAAATTAACTAAACAAACCATAACAACATCATTAATAACCAAAACAAAAAATATTTCTGCAGTTAGTGAGCATTTCCACGAGTAAGTTTTCTGCCACAATGGATTTGTAGAACTAAACCGATAAAATATAGCTTAGTATTGCTAAAAATCATAAAAACTGTGTGCTGTTCTTTGAGTTTATCACAATATTACGATTAATATAATATATAATATGTATAGCTAATCTTGGTTAAACTTATCAATGAGAATTTTGGCGGCGATAAATAAAGCAAGGCATGGGTCAAGATGAATGTTATATATCCATCCTTAAACTACTAACTACCTTGGCCCTTATTCTCTATCGCACATGAGAAAACTTGCCAATAACGCGTGTCGTCATAACATGTTCTAAACTTAAAAGCGGCCCCTAATCTTGAAGAATCGCGCGTTTAAGAAACTTAGAGAATACCGTTTCGTGCGACTAACACGGAGTGAACTTAACATTGCGGGTAACAAGCTAGTTATGGCAATAGAGAATAAGACCTCTGATGTGGAACACAAGCAATCGAAAAATTTGGAAAAAAACAGGCTTAATTAACGTTGGTTAAGTTATAGTTTTTTCCGAGATAAAAAAAACACATTCATCTTGACACATGACTGCTCTATTTACCTTACATATAGAAAAAAATACTCTGTAAGTCATGTTAAACCACAAGGTGGAGCTACATACCTATTATTAAAATATTTTGATAGTGTAGTGAAAAATTTAAGGACGGACATGTGGTACTTTTAACATCGGAAAAAAATGAAGAGAAAACTGTAACTCACGGACAGATCCACAAGGCGGAGCTTGTACTTAAATATTTAGTTCGTCGTGCACGCCTCAGCGTAGTTTGTATCGATTGGACGCTTCGAGATCGAGTCGGCGTATCTCGATTCTATTTTTGTTGTTTCGTTGATCGAATTATTATCACCCACCGATACCGGTCTCGCTGGCTAGACGATCATATTTTGTAACATGTTATTGGTGTATTTATACCGATCGATAAACGAGTTATTCGCTTATATCAGTTATCGAGTCATCAGGTACAGATAAGATTGGCCAAAGTATTTTACCGGAGAAAGACTTACGTAATGGTTACCGCTTTAATTTTAATGGCATGCAGGTGAAAGAAAACAAGTTTTTTTTAAATTACAGAATGGGCTAGCATTCTAAATTATCCTGATGAAAAGTGTTAAATGTGTTTTAAGGACAGGCATTTCACGGGCAAGCGTGCTCCGTGCTAGCCCGTGAGATGCCCATTCACTCTTGTCTTGAAGAAACGTAGATAGTAAGTAAATATTAGGCAGCACTGAGGCCGGGAGTGCTAACCACTCCTTAGTACTTAGAATTAAAAATCAGTTTTGATCGTGAGGAAACCATAACCAGGCATGATAGTATGTTACTTTACTGTCCAGTTCTTAGCTACCATCCTTAAGTTGAAAATTTATAAATCGATCTTTCTTTCACTAAGTTTTATTTTATAAAAAAATATTATCTTTTAAAAATTATGTGAGCATGTCGACTTCAACATTGTACATGTCCAATTTAGTTAATTTATGTAAATGTTATGAAATGATCGGATTTAAACTACAGGCTTTTGAAGTTGTAAGTACATGACTTTAGTGTGGATAAGATCTGCAGTAGGTATAATTTAATAGATTTCTATTAAATGTTTATAATTTGCCAGCCCTACTCCATGTTTCAGAAAGATGTGACGGTGCTATTGTGTCAACGCAAGTTGCGTCCCACTCAAGGGGCCGTCCCATCTTCCAGGGCACAAGGTCCTCGGGTCTTTTACCATCGTCACGTGCTAAGCCACTCGGTTCGAGTATAGCTGCAACATGGCGGTGAAAAAAGCCCGGCATATGATGTCATTATATAATATTATTAAATATTAAATGTTAGTACAGGAACTAAAAAAATAAAAATTACTTTCGACATAATTATGCGATAAATATCTACACTTTTGTTTTTTGTATATAAAATTGAAATCAGCAATCAAACGGGTTATCAACAATATTCTTTCAATTTAAAAATTATGTATGACTATATACATAAATATCATTTCTGTCTGGCTGCAATTTGAATAAAATCCCGATTGAACGAATCGAACGATGGTTGGTGGGACGCTGCAAAGAATATTCTAAATTATTTGACAGTGATTTCATTCTACTTCATTATAAAGGCAAATTCCTTATTAAATAGTGCTTTAGGTATTATATTTCATATTTTTATGCTTTGGATCCGGCTAATCGACGTCGTTGTTCAATAAATTCCCTCGATTATAAATTCGAATGAATATTTATTTTAATCGATCAGTACCAATGTATTTAAATTTAAAGCTGTAAACATTTAATCGTTTGCCACTGAAATAAATAAGAATGCAATACTATATAGTATATACGTGTCTTTAGCAAATGTATTAGTCAAGTAAACGTCTTTGACAACGTTTGTTTTAACTATAATTTGGTCAATTAGAAAGCTTAAAATTTAACATAAAAAGTCTCGGTTTTTATATCCAGAAAAATAATTGTTTTATCGCTTCCAGCCGCTTCTTAGAGTCAGCCAATAGTTAAAGACACATTTTCTATGGAACTATTACGAAATTACTGGCAGGCAAAATAATCTGTTTTCAAATAGAAAAAACTCGTCAAACATTTCAGATAACTTAAATACCTGCGGGTTTCATAGCATACCTAGATATAGCCTCTATCCTCTGTATATCTTTGCTTGTGACATTATCACTAGGCCTCGAACCAATGACGGAAGCATATAGATACTAGCAGCGTGCAATAACAATAATGTGGGCGCGGATCTGGGCGACCTGCCAGTGTTCTATCGATCGAGCCGACCCACCTCACCAAATCAACCTGACCCCCCAAAACACATCCCGAACCCCCCACTTTGCAAACCAACATGTTGAAGACCAGGAGACGGGGAAGATCAACGCAATCTGGTTCTGCAGATGTACAAGTAGGTCAGAGGGAAAATTTACAAACACTACTCCCGTGAATGTGGATTTTTTTTGCAAAATAAAGAGGGAATGATTTCCGGGTCAATGCAAATGAGGCTGTTTATCCGATGGAGGGTAAGGGAAGCTTTGATTGTTGAAAAGTAATGTTGATGAGTGGATTTCTAAATAGTTTATTTTTGTTTTTTATATAGCATATCAAATTTCTTTTGTTTGTTCCTTACAATTTAACGATTCTTTTCTATAATTCTGTTTCTCTGATCTTAATTTTATTTCAATATTCCGAGAAACCTAAAGTTTATGTACTTTGGATAGGCTAAAATGCAAGCTTATCTAGTAATATAAGTACTTGATAGAAAAAGACACAGTTGCGTCGTAGCGGCTCTAGGTTATTGTTTAATTGGATACCGATAAGCAATAACATGTCAACCCACAAATATAATAATATAGAACGCTTCTTTGGCTGGCTTTCTGGCTTTGGCTTTCTTGGTCAGCCAAAGAAGCGTTCTGTATCATTAACTCAATTTTCGATTTTTTGTGGGTTGACATGTTATTGCTTATCAGTATCCAATTATGCTAATAGGTAATCAATAAAAAATAAGATAAAAATCTTCCCATAAATACAAAATTAATAACCACGTTAACATCTACATAATTACTACTGACTTTTAATTGGTTACTATGTTATGGTAAAAAAAACCCAAAATATATAGAAATAGACTTTGCGGAGCTTGCTTTTATAACAGAGAAAACGGAGGATATAGAATATATAATATTATCTAACACGCATTTTGGTTTATCTCGTCCTTATTCTTTGCTTTTTCTGGTTTCTTTTTTTTGTCATAATAACCTATTCGGTTATTGTCCTTTAATAGAAAGTTGAAACTCACACACTTATATAACTCAATATTTCACCGCCCCAATAAATCCAACTCGAGTACTTCCAGTCTTATTTTCGGGATAACTTCAAGTTTTTACTCGAGATAAGTCTACCTATCCAATCCTGTACTTACTTAACTGTCCATTTTAGGGAGACCCATAAAAGAGTTCCTTGTTTCCTTATTTGAGCTTTACTTTCTTACGCATAAGAGGGAGTAGGAGTTTCAGAGTAAAATGGGCGAGTTAAAGGTACTGGAAAGGACCCGTGGGTCGACAATCAAGCGAAGTCAAGATAAAATATTTAAAGGTCAGCTTTAGGCCTTTCTACACCATTCGTTGGAACTTAAACGATTTAAATTCTTGGCTTGAGTGTGCTCTTTGTTAAAATTGGGTATTGGGAACACTTGAGATTGGGAAAGTTTTTACCTACAGGTTGGTACCGTTACGTTGCTAAAGAGGAAAGTTTTCGAACTTAATTATCGGAACAGCATTAACACTGACTGTTCCAAAATATTAACGAAGCAATATGTGAAATCGGATACCACACATTTCTGTCGACACTCATAATTAAAAAATATGGTTTATTATTCCTAAACCATTTCTTAAAATTATATATGTAACTTTAGCGACCATGAAAAGGTAACACAAAACAAAGAACTACAACTGCCTACATCTTTTAACCAGTTCAACTTGATTTTATTCCTAAGCCTCGTATTCTCTACTTTTCCGTGTAACAACCGAATTGGGCACATACCAGAGTGGTGTCAGGTTATGTAACCTGTCATACGCACGCGAGGGTCGTCGTTTCTTTAATAAAACTTGTTTTCCAAGCTCCCAGAAACTGCCAGTTTATTCCTGTCACAAACTACCACACAGAATTACGAAACAGAAACACGGACTGGCCTAATTTCTCAAGTTTGTCCTTTATATATCTACCTTTATCTAAGAGGCTACTAGTTTAAAAACAATACGGGTTTTATTATGTTAATCGTATTGTCTAAATTAGTTAGTATTACTTTATTCCTTAGCAGACATGTTAACGTCTAATTAGCAAGTATCTAAATTGGGTAAAGTTTTCGTCGTTTCGTTTTCAAGGCAATTAAATTGTATTCACCTTTAGTTAAAAATCAAAACTGTAACGAATGTTGCGTGTAATGACGAATAAATAATGTTCAACGCAATTAACAGGCAAATAAGCTCATCGGAGCTTCCACATGGTTTTCCACTTTTTTTATCATAGAATTAGTATACGCTAGCCAAGTTTTCACCTTTTCCATTTCAGATTATGAGTTTCAAGGTATAATAAGCTTTACTTTGCTGATATAAGGTATAAGTAACTGGTAATGTGTACTTTTTCCGGCCCGTTTTGAGTTGGGCAGGCAAGTTTCGCGTCTGCTGACTAGCCGACGGCACGCGAGATCGCGTGTGCGGACCGGCCCTTCATGTAGTTCCAATGTTTCCCTACCTGTGGTTGCCAGCTACCACTTTACATGGCAACAGATGTAAAAGGATACATTGTAACGCATAGGTATCTAATCGTAGCATTGCTTTGTTAATTATGGCTGAAAAAGCTGGACTTTCCATTTAAAACGTGCCTTCATGTCTGCATTAAAAATATCTTTTGTACCTAAGTAAATTTTAATGTTAAGAATAAATAAAATTTTATCTACCTACATTCTTAGATTCTATTTAATCTTTATAAAAAAAATAAAAAAGCCTTAAAGCGACATAATCACTTCTTACAATTAAAACTGTGGTAATTGGAAGGAAAACTCACCAAGGCTTTGAATAGTTCAATTCCTTATTTGTGCCTACAATTCTATCACAATAAATCAATCAAAAGCGTAGTGTACACATGCATACATAACCAATAACGTCATCAACCAATTAATTTAATTGTTTGTATTCATAGTAGTACTCCGATCAGTGCCTGGGGATTTGCCACACAAATCGCGACATTATTATTCAAGTTTAGTCCCGTACCTATGTGTCAGAGGCTGAATTCGGCAAGTATTGTTTGGTGGTCACGCTTCTTATTTGCGATACAGGTCTTATATACTTCAATTTAAAATTATTGGGCTTGCCGGTGGCCTATTCTTTGAAATTGGATTGCTTCTGGGATAATTATGCATACTATAAAAGATACGTGTTATGTCGTGGTATATCTTCTAGGATCAGATTTTTAAAATAATTATATTCAATGTACAGTGTTTTTATGTTTATGTACCTAAACATATTTTATACGTTGAATGTATAAACATTGTTATAATCTGTAGTTAAAACAAATGATTAAGATTTATCGTTAATTTTGAGCAGACAGAAAATAATTCCGAATTGAAAATTATTAAAATAATAATCAAATTAAATGAATATAATTTAAAATTATAATTTTAAAGTTAATTTACCTCTTAGTTCCATTCAAAATATATCGAAAATACGCACTTGTCACTAAACACTCATTCACAATACCAGAAACACAATTGATTGAAAATAATTCATTAAATCACAACAACGTTAAACTTTTTAAAACTATTGATCAACACTGTTGTAGTTATCGTAATTATCACAGCGCGATTTTTAATTACACGCGTAAGACTATTCCGTGTTAGTGAAATATTCGAACTGGTTTACATTTTCGTGGCAAGCCGTTGGTTTTATTTTTATAGAACGCATTAACTCAATGTCACACTTTTGTACAGCTATATTACCCTATAAACGATTCGTCCCTTATGGTATTGTACAACCCTTTCGGCTTAAAAAGGTTGCCTTTTTACAATAGGTTTTTGCTCCAGTTTTTAGGAGACCACAGTTACGAAACAATGTATAAACTGGTTATTAGCAAGGCTTTTCAAAACTAATGGTCATTTAAAAAATGTAGCTATTCATTTTTTGCTTAATGGGTTATGGTCAAAAGTAAAGCAGTTTTTGCGCGGTCTTGTCTTTCTGGTGACACAAAAAAAGTGGACCGTTATTTTAAATGTACCGTATTTATTTGTCAAATTTGTTTAGCAAAATACTGGCTACATGCTGCTTTGAATAAATTCTAATAGTATGAAATATTATTCTACATGAATTTGTAAGCAGGTATATGCATAAGTAGATTTGTATGTGGCATAGATAAATTAAGTTTTTTGATTCAAAACATTTTAGTATACTTTTCGGTCAGCCAAAATAATCTGACAAATTGAAAAATTACGGAGAACTTTGCACTTTCTGGTATCTTCCTTTATTTAAATTAATAACTTCTATTAACGTAAATTAAATAATGTACCATTACGATTACTTTTACAACTTATTTTTTTTTTTCCATAGTTACAAAACATTAATTATTCTATAATTTTGCAAGTATTTGCTTAATAACCGTACGTGTAGGTACGTACAATATCTTCAATTCTGATTTTTCTGTTTCCGATGAGTTATTTTTAGTTATTAAGCATTATGACACAAATATAATCAAAACAAAAATATGAAAATAAGTTATAGTTTTAATTCAAAATACATTATAAATCTATTTTATCCCGTTTTTTTATTATTTAATCATAAATAAAATAATCCTCAGATTTCTGTTTCGTCATCTTATTTACAGAATGGTTTGCTTAAACACAAAACCACCATTATAGCGTTTAAAAAATGGTATATCTATTTAATTTTAAAACATACAATCGACTCTGCCAAATTTGCAAGCAAGTAAAAATCTTAATTTTTTTATCCTCTAGCTTTTTTTTTTAAGTCTCCCTATTTTTATCAATAGCTTCTCAATTACATTATTTATCCATTTAACAATTAATATAGTGATTTCAAAAACTTAAAAGTACTCTGCCTTCACAAGTAACTAAATACTTTATTTTTTACCTACTTACCACAGAATTCTATTATTATAGCTGCTCGCTTATATTATTCATTTTTATGTATCAAATTTTAATAATAATAAGATTTCGTAAAATTTAAACTACTCTGCCTTTACGGGTATGTACTAAAAACTACTTTTTTATCTTCTTACAACAGAATTATCTATACTATCATAGCTTCGCACTTATGTTATTAATTATCATGTAACAAATAATAATATTTCAAAAAAAAAAAAAAAAAAAATTGCAAGCGTGCTTGCTTCATTTCTTATCTGCTCTCTACAGAGTACTCCTTATAAAGCTTCGCACTGACATTATTCATTTCTCAATTTCATTTATCAACTAATTAACGATTTCAAAAAATTAAAACCATTACCAAATTTGCAAGCGGTACAAAAGACATAAATGGGTGCTAAAAAGTCCAATTAGAGATATTAAACATACCGACACGACATTAAAAATGATTGACACTATAAATCCTTTATGTGTCACAATCAACATGATTTTATAATTTATTGGGCTTTAAACGGTTTTATAATCATGATAGCAGTAATTTAACACCTTTCGATTTTCATAATTTTGCTCATTAATTTAATTGATTCGAGTATTTGAAAAAAAAAATATTGTAGAAATTTAATTTCAGATAAACATTTAGGTAAATGTACGAATTTAAATATCTACCAGAATCAAGCACATAAAAATAAAATAAATAATAAATGCTAATTTTAAATACCAAAGCGATGCAACCAAAGGAATTTAAAAAAAAGTTTTCTAAATTAGCTTTTTCTTTCCCCCTTCAGCCCTCAGCTTACCCCTCTGATCCCTTTTGGAGCTTTCAATGTGTGTGTTTATATATACGGGCCAAGAGGAGGGCAGATTATTGCAGTGTGAGTGGTAGAAAAAAGTTCAGCTACTCCACGCTAGATGGCGCTGTATGGAACACGTTTAAAAGCCTTGTGAAAGCTTATGTTGTATACCTATAATATTTCTTAACAAGTTTTTTTTTGGTATTAATAGACATTTAAAATTATTGTATTTTTTCTTAAAATGTATAGCAATTTTCTTTTAGGTTTCATAGACAGTGCTGCTGGGCTACGAACGGAAAGCATCGGAACTATATGCTGTTTATTTCATCCGGTTGCCTTACGACTAATACGATTCATAGAGTAATAAAAACTTAACGGCTTGGTGTTAAGAACCTTTTTAGGTGAATGGCCTTCGTCGCTTGAGTCATTTTACTACGGAAAGCGTGTTTACGAATCCTTTAAGTTTGATTTCCCGCCGTTTTATAAATTGCAGTTTTATATTTATCTGGAACAAATAAGTATTTTATTTTTGGCTCTATATGCTGTGTATTTAGACAATTTCAAGTTTTGTAATATTTCACGGTGAAGCATACAGTTTACAAAAACAGACAGTACAACAACCTCTCCTTCCTAAGGTTGCCTAGAAAATATCGCTTTCAGTAATAAGGCCGAGAATAGTTTTTAACAATTTGTATCCTAATTATGTAAAATCGGGTGTAAACAATAAAGAATTTATGAATCTGACAAGAACAAACATTTCAGTCACGGTCTAGTCTAAGTCACGCTTCAGTAAAGTGGTAGCTTTACTGCACGCTCCAACTTCGGGTAAAAATAAATAAAAAAACTTGATCGTGAGAGATGGAAGCTTTTTTTTGTAGCACTACTATAAGTAAGAAAATCAAGTAATTTACTACACGTCTTACAGATTATTGTGTTTTTTTTTTTGCTGTCAGTTAATGTTTACTAAGGCTGGCACCATAATCCCATTTAATGTTACTGTTATAGTTAAATTAACTATAACTTTAACCTTAACCATGAAGTTTAGCCAGCATGTTATCCGTCATTTTGACCATAATTAAAATGGTGCAACACATTTTTATGCTTTACAGGAATTTTAACAGCAGTTATGAGTGTAGTTTAAATTTAATCTAGATGGTGCAACCTGGCCTAAGTAACAAATAAGTGATTTTAAGGCTAAATATAATTTCTTTTGGTCACCTCTATTGAAACTTTTTTTTCCATAGTAACTAGTGTTACGAAAAAAACAGTCACCGCAATTAAATCTGGTATAGGTAAGAATTAATGGTGGAGTCTGAAACATGAAACGGAAATTTAAATTAGGATTGTCAACCTATAACACACTAATATTATAAATGCGAATGTTTTTGCGTATGTGTGTATAAGTATGTAAGTATGTTTGTTCCCATTCAACTCAGTAACGGCTGAACGGATTTGAATGAAATTTGGTATGTAGGTTGCTTTACCCTAGATTAATACATAGGCTACTTTTGGTCCCCGTAAAATTAACATTTCCTTTAGAACTGCGGGCTAAGCCGCAGGAAGCTGCTAGTTATATACAGAATGGTCCAAACGGTAGCGTCAATACGAAAACTGTATGTTCCTCGTACCAAGGGCTTCACGAAAATACCCAATGTAAATTCTACGATTTTTCGTAGTTGATCGAGTGAACGAAGCGAACGAAAGGTCTCAATTTTAACTAGCAAAATTTGCTTCAATCTGTCCGTAAGTTGGTACTCGCGTACACGTCGTATTTTTCAACCAACCTTGACGAAAAGTGGTAGACAGGTTCCACAATTTTCTAGTTTTTTTGTCGTCGGCGATTTTTGATTGGAGAGGTATTTCTCCCAATAAGGGGGTAGTTTGTTGCGGCATCAATTACCGGCTGATTTTCAAAATATTTGTCCTAGGCATTCAGTACTCGATTCTAAACAAGAATTTTGAACATGAGCAAAATCGGTGAAGAGGTTGTCAACATAAAGTTCGTGAGAACTCATTTCGGTACAGATTCCGATTCTTTTGAAATTCGATTTCGAATTTCGATTCTTTTGGGGGATGTAACCCACAAATCAAATCGACTAAAAAATTCTATGAAATTGTAGAATTGCAATTGTGCAGAAAAGTTTGTGTTCGCGAGGTCTATTCGCAGAACTACGAGTTTAGGAGTTACGATTATTTTTTATTTTCTTAAGATTTTCCAAATAAGGTGCTTAAAAATATTCAAACTTTTTTATGGGTGGATTTTTGAAGAGGTACGAAGGAGAATCTGAAAAGCGGCATCGAAAAATCCAGCCAAAAAAGTTCGAGTTTGTTTTTAAGCCGCTCGTTTGACCACGACTCACCTGATGGAAAGCGACAAATATATTTAGAATGGAGGTAGCTTATACGAGTAGGTACCCTGATTTATACATGAGCTATATTTTATTCCGATAAAAGTACGATTTCTGTGAATAGGTAAGCCGTGGAATGAGCTAGCTTCTTTAATACACGCTACGTAAGTACAAATCCTTTTTTAACCCCTATAAGACCACATTTGACCACCAACTCGCATGTTGGTAAGTGACGATGTAGTCGAAGAACATGAAGACTTAGAAGATACCTATTCACTCTGACCTTGAAAAGCCCTAGATTGTATAATTCAGAAGATGTCCACTACTGAAGAACTATCTGCCTCTTAAGAGAGGGCGGATTTCCCTAAACCCCACGCTTGCCAGGCGGTTTGGGGATCACAGAACGCTTGCCGTTTACTAACAGGTCGCTGCTGCCCCTCCTCGTTCTGGGGACCCGCATATTTGGGTAGTAGCTGTAGGTAAATATATACCTACTAGCTTGGCCGTACGGCTTCGCTTGCATAGGCTACAGTGAATTAAATACCGACCTCCCACCTCATCCCCATCTCTTTACGGGTCGATTTTAAAAAAATCCTGAGACATGCCTTTCGTTATTTTTATGCTTATTATATGTTTTTTATTATGCTTATTATTTACACACCGAGTTTCATTGGCGTAGCATAAAAAAATATTTTATATTTATACAAATTTCGAGGGTCCATTTCACCCCTTCTGGGGTTGAATTTCACAAAATCCGCTCTTGTTCACTTAGACTATTTGAAGAGTATTGGGTTAAAATTTCACGTCTCTATAATAATCGCTTTGGTCAGTACGTTGATTGTTAGATAATTGTTTGTTCTTTTATATATGGAGGTAGATGTCAGGAAAGCCTGGTCTCCAAGATACGTTAGCTTGAATGTAACTAGTTTGGGAAATTAGTGGTACGACTTAAAATTATGTGTACCTAATTTTTGTGGCAATAAAAAAAATTTTGGCTCGATATTGACAGTACTTAGCCTAACTATAAAAATTAAGTGTGTTCCTTCAAGGAAGGGACAAGTCGTATCGACCATAGACACCAATTAAAAAAAACTGCTATATCTTTTTTTTGTACTGGTCCTACATCTTTTTCTTGGACGAGACTGCCAAGTTGTACCCTAATCCATACGAGAGTGTTGAATATAATATTTTGTGTTCAAGCTTTTGTTGCAATAACTTCATAAGCTGCTAAGAATGTATCTACCTTTTACATAAATATCAACCAAGTGAAGTGCCTTTTTTCTGAAAAAGATGTTTACGATGAAGTTGGTTAAAATTTACGGCAACCGAGTCATTTAAGGAATCAGGGATCCTATGGTTGAAACTGGGTTTTGAAAGACATCAGGGGCTGTACCGTGAGATGCTTATTGCGATAACTGTTAGGTTCAGCTGCAGACACTGCAAGACCTTGAATCTTATCTCCGCGCGATAAGGTATATAGCCCCTGGTACAAGTAAGTTGACAGGGAATTAAAACAGATGCCTTCCGGGCAACTTTTGGGTGAAATTAAGTTTTGAAAAATATGCTTTATATTGATGTAAATATTTAAATCATCATCAGACCTTAGACCGCCATACTGAACGACATCTTGCAACTTGCATCCACTGGTTTCCCGCGACCTACAAGATGTCGTCTGTCCACCTAGTGGGAGGCCGACCTACGCTACGTCTTCCAACTAGTGGTTGCCACTCAAGAACCTTTCTTACCCTTCAGTTTTCGGTTCCTCGAGCTATGTGGCCTGCACATTGCCACTTCAGCTTGCAAACCTTGAGAGCTATGTCAAATCAAATAATTATATATTTAAAAAAAAATTTAAATGGAAGCCTTCCAGGGAACTCTTGATTGTGACTGCGTTTAAAAAGAGTAAGCTAGGCTAGGTTAGACAAAACAGAAATGCCATTTAGAAAATGGCGACGATGAAATGACAATTTTGAAGAGTTAAGTTTATAGTAAAGTTACCGAAAATGTTGTGCTCTTTTTACCCGTCTGCCCAAGACTGAGACTAATGTTTTTGGAATATGTGTGAGTAGGTATATATGTACTTAAGTTTGTGTGTATTAGTTTATTACCTCGTGCAGCCTTAGCGGCTCGACCGATTTTGATGAGTCAGGTGTCACATTGGTTTCCCCTATTTTTTCGGAGTGTCAAAGGCCACATTTTAGTCTACTTATTTTAAATGATATTTAATTCTAATGTAAATTCGGCGCTCTAGTGTATCTGATATCTACTGGTAGGTGCTTCTGTACAGATAAGCCGGAGTGTAAATACTTGTGCAGGTATTTGTACCGTTACTTAGACGACCGGATACAATTCTAAGAACATATTTTTATAGCCTTTGATATAAAACCCATACATTTTAGTCATCATGCCTTCACCTATACAGGAAGGTCTGTCACTGATGATAGGCGGTCCCCCGAATACTGAAACGTTTGTTAACTTTGACAACAGATTAATTCTAATACTGCCTTTGTCTGGCACTAAGCAAATGACAGTAATAGACTTAATCTGTCGTCAAAGTTAACAAACGTTTCAGTATTCGGGGGAGGAGTGAGGCAGTTGTGGCAGACTGGTGTCTGAGTCAAGGCCAACAAAGCGTTTGTTGTGAACGAGATGGATGAAGTTGACAATATTGCAAAACAAATTAGCAGGATGGAGACAGACATAGAGCTATTATGTACCACGTGAAAGAGGTGACACCACCGTGCATTGCTATTCTCCATGTTATTGTGGTTAATTTACATCACACTCAGGCACCAGCTAGAGCTCGCTGTGTGTATAACGTTGTTGTTTTTTAAGCAAAAAAAAAACTAGCAAGTGACTGGTTGCCCGGGTGTGTCCTAAAGCTGAACCACCAGAGAACGCCCAGCAGCGTCCTCAGAGTAAACGATGAGAGCAGTGGACGTCATCTGGCTGATGTTGACTGGGTGAAGTGTGAATTTATTGGGTTAAAATGCTTATGTCACTAAATAAATATAGTTGGTACCTACATAAATAAGTAACGTGTAAATTCATAGAATTTAAACATCCTTGAGGTGTGTTGTTTTATTTTTTAAACTTTATGGCGAGTCGTGCACATAATTGTAGACTGATATTAAGCGTCACGCTTACCCAAAACAGTTCAGTGCCATCCTGTATTTTGAACTTCCAAAAGATTAAAACCATGCGCGGCAATGCATTGCGCTCGTCACCCAGAGACATTCGGTGTTATATCTGTATGCCCAGTACTTTTGCTGGAAACATTGTCTTCAATCGGGAACACAGTAATGATTGCACACTACTGCTTAATAGCTTGTAAAGGTTGGTAATTCCCCAGGCGAACTCTGCAAAAGATTCCTCAGCCACAAAGACTTAGGTACTTGTACCGCTAAGGGATGTCAGAGGCCTTCGGGAGTTCTAAAAACTCAGACATTAGGGCTAGCCACACGATAATACGACCTTACTTTTTTCAGCAATCTACTTACAGAACTAAAATCTCTACAGTATTGTCTTATCCTAAACAGTACGTATTCTGTCCTATAAGAAAACATTATTCAAATTTAACCCTATACTATCGCGTAGTTATTCTGCCATAATATGGACTCAGCCGTACTACGTACTACGGCAAAGCAGCTTAAACGCTCCGCCTTTTCCATCATGGACGTTACTATCGCGCCGTATCTCTACAGACACACTAACAAACATCTGTTTATCTCCGCCGAACGAGATATCTACATATAACAACCCAGGCAGCAAACAGAGATATCACTCACGTGCGAGCGAGATAAGTATACTTCTCACTGCATTTGGTCGACACATCTCAGGGTTAAGCATGAGAACCGAATACAATGCAAGTGCAACCTTATTATTTGAATGAAAGGGTTGGGTTTCGTTTGCAAATATGCATCGCGTGGTTCTGTGGTGTAATGACGAGTGAGAAAAGGAAGCAAGAGGTCGGTCTATGAGTGGGAAAGAGAAAGCGATATTAGAATTCACTGGCCATACTGCAATAAAGCTCCCTTACAACTCCTCAGTTACTAAGTTTGCAGGGTGTTTAAAAGATGGCGCCACGACAATATTTTTTGCACACATTTTAGTGTAAAATCGAATTATTTTGTTATTTTTGAGCTTTCTCAGGTAAGCAGTGGTTAAATTATGTTTAATTTATTATTTTACATGTCAATAGTATGTAGAGTTTTCTGCAAAGAACGCGAATTATTAACTTATATCTTAAAAACCAACATAACCTCAAAATGCTATATGTATCTGGTGAATTTCTGAGAATATTTGTAGATTAAATAATTATAAACTCTGCCCAATACCCAAATCTAATGTGACTCAGTTCGTATGAAAACAAATACCTATACCTGGTACTCATTTATGACTAGTAATTGTAATGATTTTCCTTGTTACATTAGAAAGAAGAGAAGACAATTTTATTCTGTTTTCCGAACTCTGAATTTAATTAAACACATTTACCTAACATTATTTTTAAAAAAGGAACCTTCTTGGCACAGAGTTCCAGAAAAATCCTAATTACGACATTTTGACAAAACTTTTGGAACCTAATTCATTTATACAATGACTACAAAAACCAGAACGACAGATCATGTTGGAAAAACTAGATTCCATTGAAAAGACATCAACGCAACACTTTTTTTAAATCACCAAAACTTTTTATCGACACTGAGCATGCCCTCCAAAATTTTCTTTATCTTTGCTTCACTCAGAAAACATTTTGATAAAGAATTTCATTCTCACTAAATCACACCATTTAACGCTAAAACTTCCGCATTTTTGAGCTGGCTGCTATGAAAACGAGTGCTTAGCACGCGAGTATCCAACCAGCCAGCGTTCTAATTAACGTCCGTTCTATTTTCGAAACGGTGCTGCGCGTTCCAAGTTTGATTATTCAAATTTTGTACTCACATTTGTTGTGAAAACGTCGTAGAGGCTTCGCGCGAAAACAGATCGCGAGCCCGAGCCGACGCGACGCCGACGTCCGCGCCTCTGCACCGACGCGCGATTTTAAACTTCATTTTACACGAAAAAACGCGTACATTCACACAAAAATCACGTCCATATTTCGGTAAAAGTACGGAGCGATCCGAGATGTGTCGTCCGTGGCCGCGTTCGCATCTAAACGGCCCGAGTTTTATGTTAGATTACAGACGTAACTTTTATAGATCCTCGGTGCTATATAACGCGGTGGGCGTGTTCAGGGGAGTGAGGACCTTATGTGGAGGGTTGAGGGGCTATAATGGCTTGTGTGGGTCGTTGCACGGGTGTCATTAAATGTCGCGCGACGAGGGGTGAGGCGGGCGGAGGTGAGCGAGTAAAGTTTTGGGTATTGATTGAATATGAGCCGGATTAGTGGATAATGATCAACAATTGGGTGTTGCGCTTTAATTGACATGGTGGAGTGTTGCGCGGTGGGGGACCGTTGCGGTGGATTTTTTTATCTAAATTTAATCTTTTGTAGGTTGAAGAGAAAGTTTAAAAGGTTAGGACAAACATGGCAGACGAAAAATTAAAAGTTAAATAAATTGAGCAGACTTAATTGAATGAGGAGGCTAGTAATACTATGTTGAATCAGATTTAAATTGTAAAATAAGTTTACTTAACTATTTACTTAATAATAAGGTAAATACGGTATGTACCTACCCATTGCTGTTATTTAAGACGGTGGGAGTAATTTCTGGACTTCTGAATTGATTATAAATTGAAAGCTACATTATCCCTGAGTAACACCACACAATAATAAATGCGAAACTTTGTTTTCAATCAATTTTTTACGAATAATATTGGATATGGAGTTAGCTCTTACCCTGGATTAACATTGAGGCGAGTTCTCGGAAATATAAGATTCCTAGTAAGTGGCTATAGCGAGTAAAACCGTGGGGCATTGCTAGTTTGATCACTTAGATTCACTTCAAATAATCAAACATAATAATCAACCTGCTAGAGCCCTAGGGCACACCCTTTCGGGGGTGCCAGTGCAAGTCTGATGTCCCTTTTCCGGGGGACGGCCGAGTTTCATACTGCAGCGGTGCCCTTGCGCTCTATAACGAATAGTTTCAAGGTCTAACGCCATCTGTATTTTACTATGAAAACTGACGTGGTTTTGATACATTTTGTTTTAATAAAACGGGAATACTCACGTTAAATTGAGTCGGTTATTCCGACTATAGTTTCGATCACATTCGGTGACCTTTATCAAGGAATGCTCAGCGAGACACGCGCGCGACCTCGTCTTGCCTTGACCTGACAAAGGCAAGACAAGACAAGACGAATTATTTAAAAAACGCTGCAAGTTTAGATATGTTTTCTTTATCATACAAACAGCCGCGGGAAAACTCAAGACTTCAAATATTTAAATAAAAAATAATTAGAAGATTTTGTGACGTTACAAGCACTATTAAATTCAGTAGGTATCAAATAAACTCACAAAAGCAAAGCTACTACAGCAACTTACACTTTTAGCATCGACCCAAATTCTTACTAAAAGAAAAAAAACGTTAAAACTTGTATAGAGCACGTGCAAGGCTAGATAAAATCTACGTAAGCTCTACGTTTTGTTTTGGACGTTTCTAGCTAAATATGGTAGAGTGTAGATCGTATCTCTACACAATAGGTACCTAAGTATTGTAGACTTGAATAAACATATATACGTATACATAAGATATCTGCTTAGATCAGTGATTCCCAACCTTTCTTCGAACAGGGACCGTAAGGACTTTTTTGTTACATCGGGCTTATAATAAACATTCTGAAAATGAATTTGCATTTGCGGTAGCTTTGTCGGAGCAAGCTCGCCTCAAATTCCTGGGGTTGCGGGTCCGTACCAATGAGTTTTTTTAACTTACCCACAGATAATACCGCTGTTTTTTCGGTGAAGAGCAACATCGTGGGGAAAACTTCATATTTCCGCAGAAACAATTCGATTGTGAATTGCATTCGTTTTTGTATCCGCTAACCCGTACTGGGCCAGCGTGGTGCATATGGCCTAACCCTTCTAGAGTATGCAGAAATCCCAGAAGTGGGATGTTTAAAGGTACATTAACTCAAAAATTGATTTACAATTAACAAAAATTTTAAAAAAAAAATATGATGTTTATTGGATAAATTTAACTTGGAACACTATTTAAGTTAAAACTTAATGTGATTTTTGAATCTGATGGAGATTCATTTTAATTTTAATTCAATAGTTGTACTTTTCTGGAGCCATTTCTGTTGCTTAGAGCTACAATAGAGCTACGCACGCTATTATCAATACTTGATTCTAGTCTTTTTTACGGACCTTAATTTATCATGAGGTCGTACCGTGTTTTTTTTAAATAATCAGAATGAATGTTTACGCGTGAATGAGGTGAGTTAAATTTAATTGACGGTATTCTCGTGGAACTTTCGTTGGTCCATGGACTCCGCTTGAGAAACCCAAGTAAAGATACAGTGACGTAAGCTATGTTTTTACAAATACTTTTAATAATATTTCCTTTATATGAAAAAATATTACACTCTTTCCAAAGATGACCACAACTTGCAAAACCTGATTGTTAAAAGCCTATACTGGCGAAAAAACAATCGTAACTCATTCTCTTCTGTTATGGCTTATACAGCTTATACCTACTTTTGTTGCTAGTAAAATCTTAATTTTTATAGCATATATAAACTTAGGACCATATAAATGTCACTTGCAGATAATAATTAAGAGACTATCCCCCGAACAAAGAAACGTTTGTTAACTTGGACGACAGATTAAGTCTATTGCTGCCTTTGTCATTTGCTTAGTGCCAGACAAAGGTAGCATTAGAATTGATCTGTTGTCAAAGTTAACGAACGTTTCAGTATTAGGGGGTGTGTGTCAAAAATTATCTGAGTTTGTGAATTGAAGCAATAAGATTCACACAACACTCATATAATTAGATTCACATCGCAATCATATGAGTGTGAACCTTCTTATATATTTTTAAACTTATATATTTATTGTTTATATCTTTATACTTTTAAGATTTTTACCTTTTTATATAATACCATACCTATAAGGGTATAAGTAGGTATGGTATTTCCTGTGTCGGCGATGTTACTTAAAGACACAGACTATAACACCTAAATCAGTAAATAAAGACAAAATAGCTATTATTTGTAATATTGTAGTATTAAAAAAACATTTTGAAGTACAGAAATGGAAGTACTATTTAGTTAAATCTAGTAAATAGTATGAATTATTCTGTGGATTGTAATTCTACCTCAGAGACTGTTAAGTAATCAATGGCATGGTGTAAACATTCTCGGAATGCACGACAGTGTTCCAAGTGACTTGATAGAGCCGAATCACGACATGTGGTGAGTGGCGCTCTATTTAGAACATGGTGAAGTGTCACGATGACGTAACTCAGGGGATGGAAGTGAATGGGTGTCTTTATGGCGGAAAAAATATTTTTAGTACACGGATAATAAGGTTTATGATAACAAATTTATTAAAGTTTATTATTTTTCATTGTGGTCTATTAATCAAGGAAAACAAAGTTTTTCTCAACAAACTATTTGATATGAGTTTCTAGGTTATCGGTTTTTAAACAAATTGAGAACCTGGGCTAAGTATGTTTACCATCTTCTAACAAACCGTCACTTAACATCGGGTGAGTTGTGGTCAAATGCCTAGCCTGTTGATCATTTAAAATAAGAAACCTTTTTGCGCTTGTTTCCTAAGCCTAGGTTAGGTATTTCATTATTATTATCAATGAAATATTATTCGCTAATTTTTGTCTTTATATCTAAAGGTGTTAGTCACGAAATATTGTTTTTTTATTCAACTCGAAGTGAGAGCGATAAAATAATTATTTAACAGAAAAAAAATATGGTTCTGAAAATTATAATATAAGTACTAAACTAACTCGAAAAAATAATTTAAATTAACGTATTTATAAATTTGTACTCACCTGCAGAACTTCACAAACGACAAAATAATTACAACACCAATTAAAAAATTAAATGCTTAAAAATTTCTTGCCCACCACTAACCAAAACAAATTAATACCGAACACATAAAACTACCGAAGGCTACCACGTACTGACTTATCAGAAGGATCGATACAACGAACAATCACTACCACGCATTCGATTAATTCGATAAGAAATTCATATTCAAGTCACTCACCCGAATCGACGCAAAGCACTGAAGAACAAAATATCGAAAGGTCATTTTTATCCTCCCTATTAAGATTTTATACATATGAAACAAAGTTCTTTGTAGTTAATTTAATATTATTTAAATTATATGAGCAAGTGAATTGTGATTGCATTTTTCGCACCGTGAAAAATATTTTTGTGTTTACGACATTACTTAATTAATTCTTCTATATAGGTATTTTTGTTGGAAGCCTTTATTAAAAACAAAATAAATACCACCTCAAGTTTATATCTCACTGACACAAAGTTGGGTTACGCATAGAGTGTAGACAATATAATGATACTAGCTGCGCTCTGCAGTTTCACTCGCTATTCTACAGAAACCGAATATTTTTCCGGGTTACAAAGCTACCTCCACACCAAATTTCATTCATATCCGTTCAGCCGTTACATAGTTGAATGGGAACAAACACACATACGTACATACTTAAATACTCACCTACTTACATACTTACACATAAAGTTTCGTTTTCGTTTATAATATAAGTGTGAATCAGGTGTGAAAGTGTGAATCACCGGCAGCCGAGTGACAGATTTCCTCAATATATTTACGAATACCCACAATTTCACACAGTTAAACTAGTAGTTCGCGCCGAACTGAGAACTCACGATCCCTATATCTTCATAACCCCTGGACCGATTCAGCTAATATTCGAACATAAAAATTGTATTGAAATGATTTGCCTATTTCATGAAGATCGGATCAACGGTTCGCAAGTTATCATCGGACAAATATACACACAAATATACAAACATACATACAAACATACATACAAATGCCGATTTGTCCCAGTAAACTCTGAGACCTTCGCTTCGCTCGGTCAATTAACCCTGAAATCGAATACCTTTAGCCCAGTCAATTTAGCGTTTGACCCGAAAGTAACTAATAACACTAGTGTTTTTGTTCTGTACATAATTGTACAGAACATATTAATATACAATAATTCAACAAAATGCGTATCCGGAATAGGCTCAAATATTACATTATGCAATATCGTCTCTATTTACGCGAGTCTATTTTAGATGGCGATTGTAAGTACGGCAGTGAGTCGTCGGCGACGATAATGCATTACTATTTGTCAGATTACTCCATGAACTCTACTTTTTTCCAACAGCACAAATTGAAAAAGTTTTTTTTAAAGTATATACTGAAGCAAAAAACTAAGCTAGCTTAGCCACGAATTGAAATTCTTTACTTTTTCTCTTTTGTTTTTTCTCTCGGACAACCGGTGGATGCAAGTGGCCCGTTATCGGTCGGTGTGGCGCTCTAAGGGGGAGGCCTATGTTCAGCAGTGGACGTCTTATGGCTGATGATGATGATGACTTTTTCTCTTCTAAAGCAAGCCACTTTACGTATTTACAGTAGCACTATATTTTATATCCAAAATTGCTGGATAATTAATTTATTACTAACTGCATTTTTCACACTAATTAAATATGTAAGTGAAATAATTTAAATTATCTCTCCATCAGTTAAATCATGTAAATTTCTGTTATTATACAGTAAAAATATACAAAATCACAACCGATTTTTTAAAATTGTTATACTGTACGTAGGTTATACATACCTTCTACCTTTGTTTGCAAAATGAGTAAAATAATTAAGCCTAAACTGCATTACATTTTTAAAATAATTATAAAAATAATTCTTAAAGTGACAGAGTCTTATGCGGGACTGCTCCGCGTAGGAATTCGTGGGTTGTTCCGTCTTCGCCCCATGAGATCTCGTCACTTTAAAAACCCTGTATAAAAAAAAACAATAATCTGGCTAAAACAAAGAAACTTGCGGGTATTGTAAAGCTTAACCTGCATTAACCTTCCCTACATTTATTTTACATACCTACATAGATCATACAACTGGTTGACAGCTCGCACTCCTCGCATGAAAATATTACGCGCGAAATACCATAAGCTCGCGAATGAAATCGCTTACGCCAACCTTGGCGCAAAAAATAATAATTTTGAGCCACCTAATCTTAACGCGATTATCTTATTAAACGCAGCGTGGAGGTGTATTTGAAAAAGATTTTATTTTACATGCGCGATCATGTAGTTTTATATCTTTGCATACCTACATAAAATAAACTTTACCTCTATATATCTATCTCTGCCTGCCTACACATACTCTACCTGCCACTCTACGTAATCGGAATAACAAAACGCATTTTATTAAGGGACATATTCCAACAGCTAGAGGAAAATATTTTACACGAATGAAGACATTTAGATGCAGAGATATGATACGCCTATCCTGTGACAGTGTGTGCGTTTGCAACAATGTATAAAGGTATATAATGTAGGTATTTGACAAGGGAACATACATTTAAAAGACCGAAATAGAATGCATTATATGAAAAGGACTTTACTGTACCCGATACTTACTGAAAAGCTTCTTCATTATGTATATTTATTTCCTTTAAAAAACGAAATATATGTATGTAGTATCGTTTCACGAACTTGGCTTGGTTATATGACGTGAACACGATATTTCAAGAGACTTTAAATAATGAGGATGAGGTCACATGAGCCATATCTAAACTCGTTGCGTACGTGTGAAGCTTATTCGACCTTAGAGTAGGTACCTGGACATTATCTGCAAGAAAACCCGCCGTTAAACGCCGAAATGGCATGGGAGTCATATATGAGGTCTTATCCGCAAATAGCTTGTTAATTAAGTTGTAGAGTATTTTAATTAAACAAGAAGGTATAAAGTATCTCTAAAAGTCTATTTGTGGTAAAGGCACTTATTTTTATTTTCACATTTCCATGGGAATTAGGTATAAACACTCGACACATTTTAATAAAATTCTCAACCCTTCAAAGGGTGGAATTTCCCGCTTCGCCGCAGAAATGCTGCCATTAAAGGGGTCTTAGACTAGTCCGGGTTTAGTTCCCTCCAAGGATCGCAGTATAAAATGATTCCCAGTTGTAAAGATTCTGCGGTCAATAGACTGATTTTTGTGTGTAAATAAATAAATATCTGGGACATTTTTGCACACACGGTCATCTGACCCCAAGCTAAGCAAAGCTTGTAATATGGCTGCCAGATACTGATATATGTACATATATATTTTTTAAATACATACATATATAGATATTAACACCCAGACATAGAACAAACACAAATGTTCAAAATGTTAAGCAAATATGACGTACTGTCAACCAATTGGTCTGTCATTACAGAATCATGCTTTCACTAAAGATGTGTGCTTTAAGTACCATGTCAATTTACGTTTTTCAAAGTTAAAGAAAACAGATTTCTTAGGTTATTCTAGTGATTTATTGTTATTATAAAACAACTTTGTCAGTGTGTCTTACGTATGGTACGTATTCTGGGGTTTAAAAGTAAGAAAAGAGTATTCGGAACAACTTGAGTATGACGTGAAAAAAATCTTAAGAAAAAAATATTGCTAGTACCGTTGTTAATGTTTTTGGTAAATGTTATCAAGATCTGTACAGCTATAAATTTAAGAGGTAAACAGACGAATAGCTGAGGGACAGATATAGACAGGTAGAAATTAAATAAGCCTACCTTTTATCTCTACATTGATAATATCGAAAGTAAGTATGTCTATTTGTTCTGTTTGTGTGTTACATATTCCTTTATAAGGGCACACCCCGTCCCTTCCTTATAAATCCCCTCCATGCTAAGGTTTTCTGGAAGAGATCGCTTTAAGCGATAAGGCCGCCAATTGTTACACTAGTTTTAAGTAGATTTTTGTATTATGCATGTAATTTCTGGTGTGAACAATAAAGAGTCATCTATCTATCTATCGAAATCGCATAATAAAATTATTTACCTAGACCACCACTACTGTCACATACTGTCAATGCGCCTCCGAGGTATTGCCAAAAACAAAGAGCTGGGCAGACGGGGGTCGAGGGTACAGGGTAGCAGTGGGGGGTGGTAGTAACAGTTTTACGATCCGATGTGCGGAGTGCTCATGCGCGCTGCAAGCCACGTCTGCTACTTGCATCAGATTATCGACGGATGGATGTCCGGCGTTTGTACGCAGGTGTGTATGTACCTTTATTTCCTTTTAGATGCCCGGAGTAGATAGATGGGAAAGTTAAAGTTTTCAGTTCAGTAGTTGGTTTTAATCTGTTGTAGTTCAAACTTCAGGGTGGCACTATCTGTTATGAGCAAGCATGACTATTAACATCAGGCGAGCGGCTTGCTCGTCTCGTCACTCATTAGTATTTAAAAAAAATATTGCTATCGATTTTAATGGTACTGTTAATACAAATTAAAATGTTAGTGGACACATCCTTTTGTATCTCAATAAATAAGATCTAGGTATATGCTATAAAACAATAGAATAAAAAAAAACATTGAAACTAGTATCTAATTCAATCAACGCATTACTTTCGACAGAAGCATTCCTTAAACAACGTAAATGAATAATTGTCTGACAATTGAAAAGAATCATTTCTGTGACTGCTAGCAATTGAATAGATTATGAATTATTGGTTTATTATTATTGTACCTAATGCAATAGAGTGGAATTTGATTGACTTTAATCTATATACACCAATGTACACATACCTACGCTTGATGTTTTTAATTTTTAAACTAAGCACCTATGTTATTTATTTTTTTATAATCTGTGTTTTCAATACAATTAACAAATAAAGAAAAACGAATGTAACAGGGAAACTATAAATTCTTATATGTTAGAAATTTGTAACAAATGCTAGCTGCATTTTCCAATATTAAAATATATATTGTATTGACCAGTGCATATTAATTAGTGCAACAGCGTAAGAAAACTGTCATTGGAATAACCTTTCTCCCCATAGATACCCACGTTCTGAAACTCGACTGATGTACTACCCTGAAGTGAAAAATCTGACGCCAACACCAAAAGGTGCGTTCCGGCAGCTTTACTTGAAAGCCGATACTCATTCCAGGCTAAGTTATTAATGTTTACCATCTGCGACAACGACTGCACTTAACATCAGGTGAACTGTGGTTAAAAGTCTAGTCTATAGTACACAGTTTTTTAAATATATTAAATGCGATGTTTTAACTATAGAATGTTAATTCTACATAAATTACCAATAAAGCGGTTTTTAATCCATAAAGAAATCATTATACTCCGAGTCAAGTTGAATTAAATATCAACATACTGCAACTTTGTATTCGTAGCATTTGCATCTATAAAATGTCGGATGAAATCGCGTCGTCGAAAGCCACTTCTCCTTTATGGGCGTTCTTGTTTGTTTTAAAGAGGTTGCTTATTATAGGATAAGAGGTTTATTTTTGGATTTTGGTATATCGCTTTTACAAAAAACTATTTTTCTTTCTACTGTTTATAAAAAAAACGATCTGGGCTCTATTTTGGAGCAAGGATTTCGCACGAAAATATCATGTAAATTTAAAGATTTTAATTTAATTTAACGATTTTTCTATTCATAAAAAGCAAATTCGAGTGGTTCTAGTTGCTTTATCGAGTGATATTATTATTTTAATGCGGTCTTTTTTTTTGTGGCTACGTTCGAAAGTCAGTCATTTCGAATGATACAAGTGATATCTTACGTGCGAATCAAAAATAGAGCCCCAGCTCTCATCACAATTAGAAATTAGCTTATATTATGTCAAATTTAAAAATATTCCGTCTATACTGGTCAGCGGGAAAAGTGGAATAAAAATCTGAGTGAGTTACTAGTACCTATAGTATTTTTCTGTGCTACTAGGCTTGATTTCTAAGATAAAAACTTACGAAATAGCAAAGTAGTATGTAACCGATCACTTTATTCAAAACTACCCCCAATGTCCTCGACTTAATGCGCACTTTTTAATGTACTAACTTCTTCTTAGGTAAAAGTTTTAAAAGGCGATCCTAGCCTTTTTTTTTTTTTTTGCGATCCTAGCCTAGAAAACAATTTTGAATTAAGATCTTGTTGCTTAGTTAGTTAATGCTGAGTTTTTACAAAAACATGTACTTATTTATCTTAATAAATAACTTTCAAAATCAAAATCATTCTATTCATATGGATTATATACTTAAACGACACCTTCGTATCTCTATATACCTACAAATTCATACTTTAGTAATAGTCTTTGATCGTAAATAATTGACAAACTAATGATGTTAAAATAGTTACTTGTTAGTACTATGTAAATTAAGGTCAAAGGTCCTATACGAGTAATTATCTACTTCCCAGTGATGCTATCAATAACTTTGTAAGCTAAAAGCCTCTAATTACTTTAGATTCGTTTAATTATTATATTACGCTAAGGTAATACATATATAAACAGATATTATTGCCGTCACATCTTGTTTTTGTTTGTTGTATGTTTTGTATCCTTACATTTTGTGAATGTGTTTGTTCCATAGAATAAAGTTTAAACTAAAACATTAATAAACTATTCGTCATCGCCATTATCAGCAGCCGGGAGACGTCCCCTTCACTTCATTTCACTTCACTGCACTGATGAACCTTTGAAAAACACCATATATACTTAGCACATTAAAATACATCGTACAGTCAAATGTACAACAAACACTAACTTCTTTGCTCCAACAACTCTGACTCTGACAACTCAACAACAACTCTGACTTTTCAACAATTCCAACGCATCTAAACTGGCCTTAAGAAATAAGTATAAAACTAAAAATTAAAACCTCTAGAGACTACAATCACGGGAGAAGGCGAACAGCACTTTGTTTATATCCCAACTTTGAAGGCCATCAAAGTGAATATTTACATACGATTTGCATAAAAATAGCCACCCTCAATGGCACAATGGTAGGACAAAAATAGGTAGCCATGCGACCTACTTTCTAAATTATTCTCTTGTGTTTTGTTTGATGGAGGAATGGAGAGAACGTTTGCATTGTAGTTATCCATTTTAAGATGGTTTTATTTTGACCCATACAATTTGTTCCAATTATTTATTTATTTTATTACAATTATTATTCCGATCATCAGTCTATGTGATGCCAAGGGACGCTATTGGTATTAATGAATATAAACTATGTAATTTTCTATGAATTTTGCGGAATTTCGTCGAGTGGTGACAAGCTCGGTTTAATAGTTTAGCAGTAAAATTCCTTATAATCTTCCTATTGTCGTAAAAATGCTTATCGATATCGCCATTTCAACACATGACTTCATTATTCCAAGCTCGGGGTAAGTACCTAACGCGTGTCGTTACTGCGCATGCATCAGATGCACCTGATGCATGCATTTTGTTGCATTTTTGTGTCTCCATAGTCATTAAATTAAATCAATAATTAAATTATACACAGCTGTCCCATACCGGGTACTGGGGCATGTCACACCACATGTGGCTCGGACCACGGTGTGAATCGCCCAAGATCTAAATCAATTAGGCCGTTCGCACCGCGGTGTGAATCGCCTAGCATTTTTTCTAATGCTGAATCGATTCGAACCGTGGTGTGAATCGCTCAAACATATTTTTACATTAGGTAATTCGGCCAGTCAAAATTACAAAAAAAAAACACTTCATATCCCGATTAGTACAAAGCTGAACAAAAATAAAGGTGTACCTACCTAGTAAAACAAAGGAGACCCAACAGTAGGATGATGAAGGCTGTAATTGATAATGATGATGACAAAAGAGAAAGTTAATCAAAATGCGGGTATGTACCTAACAACTAAATATTATAATATTCAGGGGCAAATTTGATACCTTGGCTGCCCTAGGCCTATGGAAGACCGCGCCTGTGCGATTGAAAGGTCTCGAACATACTGATTTTACAATTCTGAAGTGGAAACCAATTTTATTTTGTCTGTTTCACGGGTATTCCCCGCTAACTTTGACAGCAGTAGTCATTTTCGGTCCTTTATCCTAGTTTTAGTGCATGCCCAAAGTTGGTCGTCCCGGATTTTGAGCTTTTAAACGATGCCGTGAGAGATCAAAGAGGACTTGACTACAAAAAAAAACAAGTTTTGCCGCGCCCGAAATTTTGCCTAGGCCTACTCAGCCTATTGGAAAATCAGCTCCTGACTATATTACTAAATACAGATACACTTATATGATACGATGGGCATAAAATAATAAACTGATATCTGACCTTTTCTGTTAATATAGCAGACTCTGTTTCTATGTAAGCCTACACGATATCTTGTTTACTTCTTGGGTGGCTTCAATACTATGATCACTTTATACACTTATTGGTACTACGAGCTTAAGGCGCTTCTACACAGTGCAAGTAGCTGGAGCAAATAAAGATACGGGCTACATGCCTGAGCCGTATAAATAAGTGCAATGTACAATTTGCTCGTTCTAATGGTAGTTAAAGAAAGTAAAGGCGCAAATATATCGTATGCAAACTGTCCGCGGGCATTTTCTAAACGTATAGCACTAATTTAAAAGTACCTACTCTATTGTACATGTCCACGCAAAGGTAGTTCGCACATGACAAAAACTACGCGAGTCATGGTAGGTATTTAGTTGTTTAAAAGTTTGACCCTAAACATGCGCAATTGGCTCGGATCAATTCATGCGTTAAGTGATTCACGCTCTTCACTACACGGTAGTTTATAATATGTATAAAAACCTAAGAAGTGCCTCAACATGCGCACGTTACCCGCGCGATGTAGAAGCACCCTTAATTTATGATTATCTTATTTATAATCTTGTAAATTATGCGTGTAATTTAGTGTAATGTAATGTGCGCAATTAATGTATTAGTTCTGTGTGCGAGTATTCAATTCAAATTTACTTAATTAATTGAATCAATTGTGTTTCTATGCAATTGGTAGTGCTTGCTGGATTTCTGATTGTCTAAATTATTTATACATAAACTGTGTATTGTACGTTTAAGTACGTATAAACGAATCGATTAAAAGTTATTTTGATAAAGGTTTTAGTTAATTTCATCCCATACCATACCATACCATGTCGTTATATTTAGTAATTTAATTATTAGTACGTATTATTTTTAGTTTGTATGTCTATAATTATATAGGTTTATTAGAGTATAAGTGTCATAATCTCCATCATTGCACACGTCGTCTTCTACCTCTTCTATGAATCTTCTCCATCCTAAGATTGCCTGGAAGAGATCGCTTTCAGGCCGCCAGTTGTTACACTACTTTTTAAGCCTCTTTTTAAATTTATGTAATATTTTGTGTGAACAATAAAGAGTTAATCTATCTATCTATCTATCTACCACGGTCGCCTTAAATTTACTTAGTTTTCATTATTATAAGAACTCTATCAAAAAAAAATCCTCAGTTAAAACTAATCAAAGCCTAGCCGTAATGGCTAGGTATTTTTAAATTCTTCATAATGTCTAAACACACAGGTATTCTTTGTACAGCTTAGCTAAGAATCTCACAGGAATATTGACCTGTTCTAGCCTGACATCTAAAACAAAACGAGTCTCTTTTTAAGAATTGTTTTATGTAACGAAATCAGCTATTTTTACTGCAACATAAGGCATTTATTGTCTCAGCTCAAGACAAAACGCAATCTAAAAGGCAAATAGAACCCTGCAGAAGTTGGAGAGCCTTCGACAGGACCCGCCGTTGTTATGCTAATAAGGAGAAACTACCAAAGTAACTTACTATAATTTAATCTGTACCAAAAGTACAACGAAGTTACCAGTAACAAAAAATAATCTGTGACCAAAGTACGCGGAAGCCACCTGAAAACTGTTATTTAATCTGTGACTTATACGTGTTCGAGCCCGAGGGAGGAACTGGTTCTCAGAATACATACCTACCAATTGGTATTTTAATCGAGTGATTGGAAATGGAGTCGAACGAGGTAGATCTTGAGAACTGATTGGCTAAATGGAATTGTGTTGTTGAATGCGTTTTTGGACCTTTTTTTGTGTTATGTGATGATTTGTTGCGGACAGGAATGTACTATTTCCATCCGTTATGAATTCCCGATATGACTGAAATTAATTACAAATGGATGATAATACATAAAGCTGTTAATTGTATTTTTTTTACCTGGGTACTAGTGCCTTTATAACCTAAACAAAAATTTAAATAAAACGAACAGATGGATTACCCAGAGATCATTTATTACCTAAAAATAATCCAAATTCCCACTACCAATTGGCAGCGTAAGCGGTATGCTCAATACTGGGGGCTTTACCACGCTAAATAGTACCTAATGCATGATACATTTGATTGTTTTTCATTTTTTTTATTCATGAAATGAAGAGGAAGAATATTGGTAGCTATAACGGCGCAGTCTAAACCATCCAGGGACTAACCGAAACATGTACGAAAATATTACCAAAATAGGTCCAGCCGTTTAGGGAAGTTCAGTGACATGAACTCGTACAGAAGAATTGTATATAAAAAGAAGATTCCCTAAAAGATAAACTATTTTGATCCGTCCTTACATTGATTGAGTCGATACGGGTTGTATTATTCTTATGTGTATTATTCAAAATAAACTAAAATAAAAAATGAGGACCGTTCGATGAGGTTTCAAACGCAGGCGGTCTCTCAAACGGTCAATCTCCATCCATCGATACTCATCTTTTTTTCAACTGGAAACCAGAGATTGTATGACATTTGTATGCAAATAACCGATACAGAGCGACCAAGTTACCTAAAGAGTTGAGTGGTGGCGCTACCATCGCATTTTGTAAACAAAACTGATAGCCTTCATTGGAAATTTCGTAGTCCACCATTTGACCATTCAACAAAGTTGATCACTCGAAATAACAAGAATATAGAAAACCGATAACAGTAACCCTTTCAAATGCTTCAAAGGAATTGTTTCCAAACTGCTTCGGATGTCGCATTGTTATGATAATTTTGAGAAAGTTCAATTTGTATTGAGATTCGAGATTTTTAGACATATTTTGTGCCAGAGAAATGGTATGAATTATTTTAACACAGATTCTTGATAATCTGTTCTGTCATAAACTAAAAAAAAGTAAGGTACTCCTAGTTAACAGAGTCTGAATATTAGTGAGTTTTACAAGTAGGTAACCTATAGGTACAAATAGATATAATTACATAGATAACACAGGTACAGGTATATTTCAGAATAATGGAGATGGAGTAAATTGAGACTTTTTAGCGGAGAAAAAAACTGCCCAGTACTTAGGTAGCCCGAAGACTATTAATATTATTAATTTCAAATTATGACGGTGATGATACCTAGATATATAGATGGTCATTATGTCAGCACTGTCTTAATTAGAAATGTGACAAAATATAGGTTGAAAAACTAGAACCCGACTACGTCCTTAAGTCACGGCATATTTTTACTTGCAAAATAATTTTAAAACGTGTTTGCTTAAAAACAGCAAAAAAAATATATATTTTAGAAAATTGCTAATTGAACCCTTTCAATTCATACCCAACATAGCCTTATTTAATATGATGTCACATAGCCTATAGCCAGCGGACGATCAAGTCGCTTCCAGCGATACCTCTTTTGTCAAATTAAGTAGTTTAGAAGTTTAGAAGTTATGAGAGTACGGATGAATATACAAGAATATACCCACATACATACCGGTCAAAATTATAACTCTCATTTTTGCTACACCGTAGTCGGATAAAAATAGGTAAATCTGTTTGTATGTTTGCTAAAACGCTAATTTTTTTTTATAAAAGTTTTCTACGAAGTTTTTATTTGTATACTCATAATAATAATTATGAGAACGAATAAAAATTGCTTACCTTTAAGTCTAAAAAAATGAGACAATAGCAAAATGCTTAGTTATTAGTTCCTAGAATGAAAACTACAGTTATATTATTAGTTTATGATAAATGAATGCAGTTCTAAGTACTATAAAGTAGCAAAATTATTATGTCAATAGTTCTCGAACTTGGCCTTTAGTGGGTGATAACAGTCGAGGTGAATGAAACCTTCTTATCAGAATCTCGAGCACTTGTGCCTTGTTGCAGTGCTAACTGCAACTGATTCACAGGAACAAAATTATGACAACTCATAATGGCATGGTGATGTAGTAGAATATGAATAACGACAGACTGGTACAAAACATATACAAAAAGAGGTTTGTTAAACCTTAAACAGTTTCAAGTAATATCCTAAAATTCTGCTTCAGATTGAAAAGGACTCAATTTTAAACTTATCAAAATATTAGATAAAAAATGAAAATCTGTAAAATCAATGTGCTCCATGTATTGACTGAAACAAGTAGCTATTATTGTTAGACTAAAAAACAAAAATTCAAAATGTAACCTATGACACTCCGGATATAAAGACCAATGTAGCGATAGCGACGCGGCGCAGTCCAAAATCAGTGAGACTGTGTTACCCCTTCAAATCTTGACTTCAAATCATTTGTGTACTCTCCCGGAAACCGTTTAGGCGGTAGGAGGTCACATAGAAATAAACAAACATTCATACATATTATTCTATTTCTGACATTCACCCGAAAAATATTATTATATTATTTATGGACGATCGTGTATAAAGTACGTCAATAATAGTCTAAGTAAAATAATAAAAAAATATACATAAAAGAGAAAAGACGCTGTTCTCGTATCTGCGTCTTCTTAAATAAGCCGATCCTAACCTCTTCCGACAAATCTGTTCTCCCACTCAATTTAAACTCTCAACAAATCGAAGCTAAGCCATCAAATTAAATCAACCAATGACTAAGCCGAACCGGTCAAGTCTAAATCAGAGAGGTTATCTCAAAAACCGGTTCGAGACACGAGAGGCAAGGACTCAGTATTTCTCAGTCAAGTGGATTGAAACCACGCGTCACGCATACACAAATGTATGGATGTTCCAAGAAACGTAGTGCTGGTAAAGATTAGCTAGTCGTGCAGTACTCACGTGGTAAGCAACAAGTCTGGCACCGGTATCACTAGTCCAGCATAGTCCTTCCGCGTGACACTATATCGCTCGTGTCTAGTCGCGAATGCTGACTGATTTTTTTCTCCGGTAACGGCCCATTAAACTCGTAGATTTCCATCTCGCTCTCGGCTCCGATACCGTTGAGAAGCGAGACAAAGAAAGGTTGCGGTTTATAGGTTGTTGATGGAATTGGTATCCGCTCCGTGACGTAGCGGTGTGTTGCATATTTTTATAAGACGTAGCTTTGGCGGGGAGAATGCGACAGGTTGATATAACTTACGTCACACTTTTGTTAAAGCTAACTTTACGTATTTTCTTAAATATTTTTTTAATGTACAGCTAGTGATAAGATAATCACTAGCTCTTGCAAAGCATCGAGTTATAAGTTTGAAAATAAATGAATTCCTGATATATTGACCCAAAAATTGTAAATTACTAAAATGTTGATTTTTTTATTTGTATAATATTCTCTAAGTAAGTTAAGAATAAATAAATAAACATGAAAAATAAACTCACCAAACTTTTTTTTTCTTCATATCACTTGCCCGCCAAATGGTCAAACATTTTTGGTCTAACTACTACGCGTAGCACCTCGTAGAGTCCTTCGTAGCGCACGTAGACAAAGCCACAAACTAGACATAATTATTATTGTTTACTCAACAATAACATTCATAACGTCTCTACAAGGTTACGTCTCACGGAAATATAACCAAAGATGTTTAGGAAATATAGGCGTCGCCCCGAGCGCAGAGACCGGCTACCATCCGAGAAAAAAGTGCAGCATCAATACTTGAACCTTATGTAAATGTAACAAGAGCTAAAACGGTCTGAAGGTTCCGGTTGCACGTGCTTCCCCGACCGTACATCTTATTTTATATCGGCTCAGCCAGCATTGGAGAGCAGAACATCAAACGACGTTATAGCCCCCAGACGTGTCGACCGCTCCGTCTGAGGGAAAGAGACAGCACTATCCCAAAAGAAGGGAGGCGAGATATTTTTGCAGTACCAATACATTTATTATTCGCTACACAAACAAACATTTGGATCGAATATGGGAGATCAACTTTTTGCTGAGATCAAAGTTTTGTCGTAACTTTAGTTCACGCTCGCTTTGTTCTTGATAAACGCTTTGTATTTGTTAGTCGTTTTCTTGAATTTATTCTTTATATAGATTCGTAGCGACGTCTACTAGTGCTACGACTTTCGTAGACAATTTGTTCTGGATTTCTACGATGCTGAGACTGTGCAGTTTCGTTGTATTTTATCTGAAACATATTTTGTAAATTTACACCATCATGAGCTATATTTCAAGGGTACTATAATTTTCAATTGGTCGTGAGTCATCATAAGAGAAGTGAATCATCATAAAAACTCTAGAGTACAACTCGGTTAGGTATAAATAGCAAAGTAGGCAACATCTATTTTAGCTTCGCGTCTGTCTAAAACCAAAAATAATTTATTGCTAACACTTCACTAGTTTGTTTATTTATGTACAAAGAAAACTGGATTTCGATCAAATTAAGTTTTGTTGTTTGTTTAAACACATATTATGTAGAATAGAATAGAATCGTTTATTGGCCTTATAACATTAGTAGTTACACTGGGCAAGTCACATTTACAAAATATTCAGTTCATAATAATTGTTATACAAATTTGATTTTTCCATCAGATTATATTTAATCAATTATTTTTTTTGTTAATATGTGGAGCGTTGATAACAAATCCCAATTTAAATTCTATAAGTATGCACTCAATTATTTATATTCACATATTCTAAGTCCGAGGCTCTAGAAGTAATGACACTTCTAAAGCATGAAATAATTAATACTATTTCTCATATAACTCTTAACGATGCTTTTACACGCACTCTCGCTCGCACATCTACATCGGCCGTTTAACAGCCCAATGCTGGGATATCAAGCTACCCTCCAAGAGTGATTGGGCCATATCCACCACGCTGGCCTGGTGCGGGTTGGCGGATTCACATACGCCATTGATTTTTTTAATGCAAATATGCAGGTTTTCTCACGATGTTTTCCTTCACCGTAAAGTCAGTGGTGAATATCCGTACGTAATCTTCAAAAAACTCATCGGTAAAGGCACGCCGAGTTTCGAACCCATGACGTCAAGAATGTGAAGCGAGCTCCATTCTCGCAATCGACATTTTTTATAAAATTTTCGAGGGTCACATCCAAAAACATGCTTACAGCATTTTTCTTATAACGTCAGATACTGTTAACTGATGCTATCAGGCGAACGACTAGCTCGTCTTGACATTTTTTTTTTTGTAAGGAGGAGAAATGTTTCATTGTCTTTTTAACACCCACTCTCGTAATCAATCCCCTAAAAATAAATTCACACACGGACAAATTGGGGGGTTGAACCGTTTATCAGATAATGTAATTACCTTCCTGGGACACCTCGGCTCACTCTCCGTAATTGAGAGCCGGGCCTGCTCCGCTATTAGGCAAATCGAATCTGCCTCCCACCCCAGGATGTGGGAGAGTAGGGTGGCAATTGTTTTGTTGGAGTTAAGAAAATAACGTTTTTTTTTTAATTTGTTCACAATTAGGTGACGACAATGAGTAGTTATCTGAGTTGCAACTCTTTTTTATTTTTTTTCTGTTACTATATCTGCGATCAGTTGGACTATCAGCAGATTTTTTGTGTGATTGGTTTGGCGGGGTAAGTGTGCGCTCCAGTGAGCACATCTCCTTTAATGAATAAGGTATCTTGTAGTCAGTTGTTGAGCACATTGCAACTTAAATTACTAATCATTACCATCATCATCTCAGCAAGAAGAAGTCTATGTTGAACAAAGGCCTACAAGGTCTAAAATAGAGCTTTTAGACCGCAACACTGAACATATCTGCAATTTGCAATCATCGGTTGCTCGCGACTCGCACAATTTAGTGGGACTACCTAGGACTTCAAGATTCTTTCATGCCTATCGGTTATCGGTTCTTCGGGCGATGTGGCCTACTTTCAATTGTTCTTTTATATCTTGAATATACAATCCTATCCTACAAAAGGCTAACCATATTTTGTAAGGTATTCACTTAGCGGCTCAATACGGGTTAGGTATAACTTAGACTAGAGCCAAGAAGTAGATGGCTCGACGATATCATCTAGACGGCGAGCATCACTGCGCGAGTATGAAGCTGTATGGAGGAAGGCCTTTAGGTGCCCAAAGAAATTATATGAAAAACAAAAAAAAAAATAGTTTTAGACTTCGTTCGCGTGGTCATAAAAAAGTATCCTTTGTCCGTCTTTGCGATATACAATAAAACCTTATCAAATTTTATCAAGATCCATTCAGCTGTTTGGCTGTGGTAATGCGACAAACATCCAGTCAGAGAGACCAAGTTACTTTCTATATAGCATATATTTTCCACATTTCTGTTCCTATTTGTCTTTTAAAGTTGAAACCGATGTTTTTGTGCAGTCGTCCTAAAAACATTATAACTCATGGTCTCCCTACTCCGCTGGATATGTGAACGAGCTCTTGGCTCAGCACCAAGGATTCAATTTACGTTCAACGTAAATAAAACGAGAGCGATCTGCGCGCTACAGATATTTGGATTTACCTTACGCTTTTGGTAAGAGAGTTTTGACTATTTTCAGCTAACAGAATCATGCATTCCCCTTCTGCGTTCGATTCGTTACCATCCACACTCTTATTGCATTATAATAGGCGAGCCGCAGTGTTTCATCCGCATCTCCTACAAAAAATAAACAATACAATATGTATCAGATTAGGTAAAGTTACCTACTTCTCGTATAATAACCATAATAAGTACGTTTGTTGGTGATTCACACAACAGTGATTTATTGGTTTTTATTCGCCTGACACACAGCAACAGAGCAACGGAATGATTTCTATTTTTACATGAATTAAATAAATAAATAATAAAAATAAGAAAATAAAGTAAAATCTCCGAGATTTAGAATTGCGAGTGAATAAATTTATTAATTATGATTAAAAAGCAAAAATATATAGGCGTATTCGGCGATTTAGATTTTTTATTATTCGATTTATATTCGATTTATTATTCGATAATTGGGATTATTCGATTTAGATTACTCCCAGGGAAAAAGGCTTGGTAGAGCATAGATAAAACAGGCCTAAGAATCGCGTAAAGGACAATTGGGGAAACAACGAAGGCCGAGCAGCAGCGTCCTCTTAGTAATAAGTGAATGTAACTTTATTATATGTGAAAATTGAGTAAAGTTTAGTAATGTTTAATAATGGCGGCAAACTAAAACCTAATAACAAATGTATTATTTTTGAAAGTCGTTACTAGAATTTGGCTAGGAATTGGTTTATGAACGAGAAATAAGTAGAGCTAGAAACTGAAATGAGTAAGTGAGAAGCAAGTGTATAGTTCCGATTGTCGCTGCGCTATAGTTTTGTCGCTGGGCTACAGCGAGTGTCCGAGTGCGACGGGCGATAACTTGCACTGTAGTAGAGAATGACCGGTGGGAGTCGGCGAGTGTTCTGACCACCGAGCGAGCATCGCCCAGCGAGTATTATCTGTGATAGATCTTGTCGCTGCGACAAACTAGTTTTTTTTTTTTTTTTTTTTTTTTTTTTTTTATGTTACTTTGTGACGAGACGAGCAAGTCGCTCACCTGATGTTAAGCGTCACGCTTGCCCATAACAGTTCAGTGCCACCCAGAATTTTGAACTTCAACAGTTCAAAACAATGCGCGGCAATGCATTGCGCTCGTCACCCTGAGATGTTAGATGTTTAATCTCTGTATGCCCAGTAATTACGCTGGTAACATTGCCCTTCAATCCGGAACACAGTAATGCTTGCACACTACTGCTTGGCGGTTGAATAACTGGCAAAGGTGTGGTACTTCCCCAGGCGGACTCTGCAAGAGAGCCCTACCACTACAGAACAGAGAGTCCTCTCCGGCAGTGTGAACAGTCGACGATCAACTATTAATATATGTGTCTCTTTTATTCACACGGGATCTACGTTTATTATACGTTTCATGAGCGAGAAAATAGTTGATAGTTCGTCGCTTCCTCGTTGGTCGCTAAGACAAATGCCTTAGAATTTTATAAAATTCAACCACCAAAAGAGTTTTTGCGGGAACGTGAAGAATTTATGTCGCGTCATTTCAATATTTTCCAAAACTTGTGTTGTTTCGAGTGTTAATGTGTAAAAGCGGTGAATTTTTACCCGTTAAGTATTTGCAAATATCCACAAGTGTTGGTGAATGGTATAATGTCGTGAAACGTGAATTTTCATGTTGTTTCCAAAACCCCATAGAAGGCTCTAGTAAAGTTTTCACCACTTAACTTGGGCATGACTTGGACTTGACCGTGACTTGCTTTACTCGCCTTTGACTGGGACTATGACTTGTTTGATAATATATAACAAAACTTGAAAATATATATGTATACTTGACACTGGCAAATGCATGATGTGCGACGCCAAAATCCTCTTAGGAGGAGAAACAAAAAAAAACACCAAAGCTTTGACAGTTTGACAGACAGAATCTGCACTTATTATCTTTATTTTTTTCAACTTTTTTTTTCCATAGGTATACAAACAACACAAATGGCACCATAAACGATTTTATTTTACGTACACGAGTAAGTAAACAAATAAAATTAAGATAATATTAAACTGAATTTTTGGAATTCGGTCTCATGATAATGTGTAAGGTAAGCAGCAATAAAAATGTAGGTTCGACGCCAGCAAATGGTTTGGTCTTTAGTCCTTTAATTGAGGCAGGTTTTTGATATTTTCGACCTCGAACATATAAGACTT
The DNA here is from genome assembly GCA_947579745.1 of Apocheima hispidaria. Classification (NCBI taxonomy): domain Eukaryota; kingdom Metazoa; phylum Arthropoda; class Insecta; order Lepidoptera; family Geometridae; genus Apocheima; species Apocheima hispidaria. Next base: position 9,492,088 of record OX388153.1, on the reverse strand, counting down.
TACTTTATCTTACCTAAATGAGATTTTGGTAAAATAATTTCAATGTTATTCTCCAACAAAAACAGAAATTTCATTTCAAGAAGGTGACCAGGAAATGCAATTTTTTACACATTTTGAATCCCAACTATCTGACGTGGCTTGTGATCTGACAAGTTTAATGTGTGTTACCTACCACTTGCCATGCGTTGTACGGAAATTTATCACATCATGTGTCACGACACTTAGCTGGGTTTCGGGCCTAGGTTAGCAATTTACTTAAGCTGTCATTACTAGCCTATTCCGACCAGAGCAATCTCTATTTCATATTTAAAGTTGAGCTCAGGGACCCTATTCGGAGATATGTCATTTTATCTCGGTCACTCTCACTCCCATTAAATTCTAAATTAGAGAGACAGTGACCGAGATAAAATGTCATTTCTCCGAATAGGGGCCCTGAACAATAAAAAAAGATATTTATTAAGGGTGGCCTGACCTGACATCGTGTGAAAGAGATGGCTACATATAAGTTTCTGGGGGAGCGAAAGAGAGAAGCTACTTATAACCTTAATAGTATGTTTCTTTTACTCCCGTGAAATTCAAGTCTAGCTGTCCCTTTCGCACGATGTCAGGTCAGGCCATGTAGCGAGGCCTTAAAATATAACATTACAATTTTTTTAAAGCAACTGTTTTTTTTTTCTTCGTGACGAATAAGCAGGTAAAAGGTAAGGAGGCATTACGACGTCTTACGCGTTTAGGCAACCTCCTAAGTTTGGTGCAACGCATTTTTCATTGTTTGATACGTTAAGAGTTAAGTATGAACTTAGTAGCCGTCAAAATTTGGCGCAGACGGGCATAAGTGCCATACTAGCAAAGTATTCTATAATACCGTGCCTATAAGATATAAGAGTATCACTTACATAAATCAAACTAAAGATTTACCAATAAATTGTTTTCTTATATTTTGGCTCCACACATAGTGTATTTAGCTAGTGTCAAGCTATGTAGTATTTCAGATGAAGTAAAATATTTTGTATTAAGTCACGGTAAGTCCAACCCATGCCCCAGTCAAGTGGTGGACACTATATTAGAGGTTTCTATAGAGCTTCAGACACAACAGACACAACAAGAGGAATCAAACACGTTACACGACATATATGTCGTGTAACGTGTTTGTTTCCACCATTTACCAATAGTCTTGCACGTTCACGAACACTAAATGGAAGAAATTCCACCGTTTTTACACATTATACTCGAAATAACACAAGTTTTGGAAACAATACAATGACGCGTCATGACTTCTTCCGTTCCCACCAAAACCTCCATCCACTTGTATCTTTAACATAAACAACTACTTTTTAATCTGTGGTATAAGTGTGTCCACAGAATATAAAGCCAAAGACAAGTGGAGCACCGAGGCTAACACACCCATAACACCGGCTTCCATAACACTAAACAACCGATTTCATTACCACTGCATATCCCTGCTTCGATTCCATCGGCATCGTACATTGTAGCATTAACATCATTGCTTAAGATATCATTGTAGAAAGGAAAAATCGTAATGTATCGTCGATATTTTACCATTATGAAGGGATGCCAGCCAATGAGAGTAAGTTCCAGAGTTCCACATTTAAATTTAAGCGTCCAGTACAATTGGCCTGTGATATTTACATACTTTGCCCCTCTATTACCAGCCTATAGTAGTGGTAGAGGGATGGGGTGGGTCAATTTAAAGTGGTGGTAATATGAAGTTGTCTCGGTTCGGTTCATTTATATGCTAATAAGGGAGGAGGTCCAGAATAACCGGTGAAGCACATACCTTTCTGATACTTTGTTGAGCTCGCGTTATTTGTAGGACTTGGTAGTTTGATACCAATCGTCGGCTGTCTTCTAAATAAAAATATAATGGCATCGGGAATTTAAATTATAGTGATTATAGTTGGTTTTAGTTTTAGTGATTTTGCTTTAGCACCTCGATGCTGATGTTTAATTGGAGGATATTTTAAGATGTGTGTGTTGCGATTACATGGTTGCTACAAGTAAGAGGTTGGAATATTTCGGCCTAGAACAAGTGACGTGTTGGCAAAGGTTTGACCACTGGGCCACTTGCGTAAGGGAAATGTCCTGAGCTCTTAGTTCGTAAGGGATGTACCACGAGTTGCATTATATTTAAGTTTCCGACATTTATCTTATCAGCTCACGGTTGCACTCAGAGACGTTTAATGATTTCTTAAGCTGTCACTTTTTACGTCACTAAGTTAAGATTTGCTATAGAACATTTTCTATAATATATTATGTACTATTTTCATTATATTTATAATAGTTTAATTCTATAAGTTTAATACTTTTTATAAATATATAAATAAAAAGTATTCTCTGTCCGTCTTTGTGATATACATTAACTGCTTATAAAATTTTATCAAGATCCGTTGAGCCGTTTAGCCGCGATTACGCGTCAAACATCCAAACAGAGAGACAAAGCTACTTCCTACAGTTCGCTAGATGGGTTGATACATTTCTGTGCATTTTTTGACGTTTTGTATTGAGTGACGGTTGTAATGTAGGGAGTTCTGAATCGCGCAAGCGAAGTTTTTTCCTCGAGATGAATGTATTCATTTTCATACTTCGAAACTTTATTGGTCCTAATATAGTCATATTATCGGCTATATTTCTCTGAATTATAATATTAGTTAGGATTAGAATTAGGATAGGTGGCATAATTTTATTAGTAATCATTAAATTAAACGTCCACTACTGGACTTCCCCCCCATTGGGGTGCCATAATACCCTCGCTTGGCAGGCGGCTTGGAAATCTAAGAACTTTCCCGTTTACTAAGTGGACGCTGTTGCTCGTCTTCTAGTGGTTCTGGTCGCAGCCGCATACCCGGTTCCGATATTACTAATTATTATATTTCAATATTTATTTATTTCCATATACACAGGCATCTAATTACTATCATACTTACCTACTATAAACAATTATGCCAAGATACTATTAATTATATCGGGGATCGTGCGGGACGTGAGCATGACTAGTTGTCGAAATGATTACGTTTCCAACATAATCATTTCGACAACTTAATATAACACTTGACACTATTGATTTTATTAATATAGTACTACGTAAATTAAGTATTAAGTAAGTTGTAGCCACAGAATTCTCCTTATAAATAAGGTCGTTGTAGCCTATCATATATTTAATAAATAAAAACTATTTGCCATTGTGAATATTAAATGAATTATAAATATATATACATAGTCTGTGGTGGTACTATTTTTTTTTATTAAATCGCATCGTTTGGCTGAAAGAACAAAAACACGGATTATTAAAGTCATTGAACAAAGTTTGATATAGTATGATATGGCAAGCTGCCTGCGAGAGATTATTAGTATTTCTAATTTACCCTGTATAGTATTATTTTTTAGTTACTTGTCTTATTTACTTATTTGAATTCTAAGGCCCTTTTTCAAAATGTCCAAGTAAACTATATTATATACTATACTATAGGTACTATATTTAACCATAAAGTGCCTAGTAACTTTAGTAGTAGTTTCATAATGTCAGAGTAGCGATAACCGTCACTTAAACTAAACATAAACTACCGTATTTCTGTTTTAAATCTCTGTCCATAAGGTTGCCAGGAAGAAATCGCTTTAGGCGATAAGGCCGCCCATTATACTATTGGGTATTTCATTATTGTTTAGTTTAACTTTAATTGTATTTCGGTGTCTAATAAAGTTATATTGTATCGTATTGCAACCTAAAGTTACTTGGGACTCCTACTCGCCCATTTGCACTGATCTTAACTTCAAGATGATGAAAGAGACCCTTGATGTAACTTAGTCACAATATTGTACCTAAATAGGTACAATATCCCTTCACGTTTATGTGACGGCTTGGCCATGGCCCAGTCTTATATTAGGCATTGATATAGCCATTCATGTGTCAGGTAGAGTTACCTATTGATACGTAGCGCCACAGGTAAGTAATTACAAGTAGATTGCGCTGAACTAAGACCAGGGCCCGTACCGTGAGGTGCTTATTGCGATGATTATTAGGCTCAGCCGAGAACGCTGCGCGACCATACACCTTATCACGCGGCGATACGGTTTGCGGTCGCGCAGTGTCATCGCTGAACCTAACAATCATCGGAATAAGCACCTCACGGTACGGGCCCAGGAATACATTTTTTAAATGCTGGAGAGTTACATATTCTATGTCCTTCATGTTAGAATTCTCACTTCTGAAACTTCATGAAAACCAGTTCTGATAAAACCAAAAATTTGTCAAGAATTAGTCACCAATGTCAGATAATTAGTCGCATTACAAATCATTTTTTTTTTTAAATATTATGGCTCAATATTCAAGCAAATCGCTCACCTGATGTTAAGCTTTACGCTTGCTCATAACAATTTAGTGCAACCCAGAATTTAGTACCTCAACAGTTCAAAACCATGCGTGGCAATGCACTGCGCTCGTCATCCTGAGATTAAATATTAAATTCCTTCAATCCGGAACACAGTAATGTTTGCACACTACTGCTTGACGGTTGAATAACTGGCAAAGGCAAAAGGTAATATAAGGTGTGGTACTACCCCAGGCGGACTCTGCAGAAGAGCCCTACCACTACCAAAATAAATGTTATAGCTATGGTATGGTGACCATTCTGGGTCGTAGGTCATACCAGAATCCTCACCTCTCATACGAGGAAACGTTAGGGACTGCCGACTTTGTTTCAATTTCAATAATTAGTCGTGACGAAACTCGAAACCAGTGCTTCAAGGGTTCCAGAGTTACAAAGATAGCTTCAGGATTCTGGCTTGAATATTCCCCGCCGGAATCCTCATCGCATAATATCTGCACGACGCTTACCCTTTTAAGTATGTTTTTTTTATTAGTGGAGTTAGTGAAGTACTAATACTTGCATATTTTCGGCATTGTCAAAACTGATTTTCATAAAGTTTTCAGGATTCAAGCATGAAAGACATATAATTAAATAATTATATAACAACTTCAATTGCCAGTTAGAAAGTTTGTAAAAGACAAAACGCCAAGTCAAGCCAAGTTGTTGCGCAAAAAGTCGCAACTTTAAATTAGAAAATCAATTTGGTGGATAATCTACAAAACATTTTTTTTAAATGTACCTTATGTTCTTTTTTATGTTTTTATCAGTTTGTATCTAATCCCATAAATTGTGTAATAGGCGATTGGCTTTAATAAGAATATAACCTTCCTACGTGTTTGGTCAGGGTCTAAGTAACCTCCATCCCAAACAAAATAAGACACGCTTATCAATAAAATTAAATAAAAATATTGGAATATTGATATTCTCATTTACATTAATTATTTTTATCACGGGTCAGTTTATTAGTAACGTTTTTAAATCACAATATACTTACGGTTTTTTCCTTAAAACATTGTCGTCTTACAAAACTGTCTAAATCTCGGCACTCAAGCTCCCCCAACAATTTCGTCAAGCCTCGATGAAAGTTGCCACCCTCTACACGGACAGATGGCGCTGTTTCAAGTTAGCAACTTGTAGAGACGTGGTAGAGTTTGTCGTACAGCTTGACCAGCTTATCTTTAGAGGTGAGCAAATGTGGGAACTAAAATGTTCAAAAGGTTGATAACACCTTTCTTAAGAAATTCGATGGTGGCTCACGTGCTTAGCTCTACAAACAAGTTGGTCACTGTATGACGGAGTCTTATTCAGAAAACGATAGTGGCTCCTCCACTTAGCTCTTCTAGTACATATAAGCTAGTGCTAGACTAATCGGTGACTTATATAAGGTACCTATACAAGCCGCAGCGTAGGTAGGCCTCCGCTAGGTGGATTGACAACATTTTGAATATCGTGGACAACCAGTGCATGCAAGATGCAAATTGTTGTCCAGTGTGGCGGTCTAAGGGGGAGGTCTTTGTTCCGCAGTGGACGTCTTTAGGCTGTTGATGATGATGATAAGATAGCTAATTAGATAGTCTTTTAGATAATATATTATATTACTATTATTTATTATGTACTATTTACTTACTTATGATTAAAAGTTTTTTGCGTCTCTGTATCTTTTCTTTTTTTTTAATATTTTCTTAGTAAATATGTACCTTTCAACAGTTTTCAGAATTCTGAAAAATATAACACCACTAACACACGTGAAAATCATGGACGCAGACCGACGAGAAAAAATATAGTAGATCTCTCTCTTTCACTCTCGTTTTTTTGTCTACGGTTGGCGCCAACCAAGTTGTTATACGTGTGGCTAGCATTAGAACCTCAGAAACAGTTCTGATTTGATATTGGTCTCTTATTCGCTTCAAGAGTACAGTCAAGAACAAAACCTATAAACTAACGTTTATCTTGTTGGTTATAGTTTTTTTTTTTTTTAGTTATTCTCTTTGTTATTTTCAATTATTAAAATGATAACAAAATACCCGACTGTAAAATGTAGCCTATGCCACTCCTGGCATCTAATCAAGAGTAATCTAATGATGCCTCACTCGTCAAAAACAGTCAAGCCATTTAGACTACAGGAGATAATATATGAACACACAAACATACATACTTACTTAAGCCCCAAAACCATTACCTTCCTTTTTGAGCAGTCGGGAAGAAAGCTGTAAAATTTTTTTTTTTTTTTAACTGGTTTTCATATGATCATTACACTCTGGATGATTTATGCCCAATTATGCTTTCTCTATTATCTATTAGATAACTATATCCATCTAAATCAAAACTTGAAATAATAGTTCACTTTACCTTTTCATCTGGACTGTACCTAACTGCATTTATCGCCATGGCACTCACCGTCCCTTCCGTCGCAGAAGAACCTTATCCCGATCCAATAGATACCAAAATAGGAAAGCAAATAAAAATGGATTTGTGCCTTCTCCAAGCTTTTATAACAATCATGGAGTAGAGCACGCTTTTCGTATAAGTTTCGAACAAGTTTATTTTAAGCTTTCGTATCGAGTTTGGTAAATTGTGTGTAGAGCTAATTTAGACTCAATAACTTAGCTGTTATGATATAGTTTTTACTGATTGTCGTAGTATTTGTGATATTTATTAAACTTACGAGTATGAGATGACCTGAATTAGTTAAGGAAAGTTTTTTTTTAATATATAAACTAATTCTGTATAGTTGCCATTTCTCATTTATCCAATGATTAACAGAATATTATGGTACAACATAAAAATAATTAAACAACATTAAAAAATAATTAAACAAAAGAGGGTAAATGAAAAGGAGCCCGGACACGACGAAGTATTTAATTTTTTCCCTTTCATACATTCTTTTCTAAATTCGTCATTAAACTGTCGAGAGCACATCCATGTTTAATAATTATTACATTATACTTAACAAAACCTCACATTTTCTGGCGTGAATAACTACTTTAATTTAACTGTACAATATAATTATTACGAGACCTTTTTAATTATAGTAATAGGTATGGTTCTAATGCAGAACTACTGAATCGTTGAATACAGTCCTTAAAGAGAAGCGGATATCTGAAAAGCAATTTGTTTTATAGTAATTATTTTAAGTACTTTTCAATTAAATTATAGGATTTTTATACCAATTAGAGAGCAGTATTGCTTTTCAGATACAATGATAAATTAACTATAGTTCGGTAAGTGTATGACAACGTTGCATATGGCATTGCTTTGCAATTCGACAATCTCCCACCGGAAAAACTGGCTTTTTATTTTGCTTAACGAAACTGAGTCTTATGTCTGTGAGAATATGACGCAAAATTGAATGTTTAAACTGTGAAGTGTTGCAAATTCTGGGAGGCACTGTAATTATTGTTATGGGAAGCAATGACACTACCATTAAGATCCATTCGTTTCGCCGTTCTGTTGCATGTTACAACTTTTTTAGCCGACTGCCCAAGAAGGAATGTAATGTTTTTGGGGTGTGTAAGTATGTTTGTGTTCTTATATTAGCTCCTGTAGCCCAAACAGAAAAAGCTTGACCGATTTTGAGGAGTGAAGTCTTTGTATTCCTCTTTACGTCCGGAGTGTCATACACATTTTGTAGTAGGGTAATTTTCTTTTTATAATATTACTGGTATTAATTGGAGATAAATATTAAATCCGCGTCAAATGCTTCTGTAGCTGAGGATCCGAATTACGGGTGCGACGTATTCATACTTTTCACAACGACATTTAAGGGTACGTCCCCGGACAGTACTATCTCTTTCGCACATTATCAACGTTATTGAAGATAAAAAAACCTTGAGTGGCAATAAACATTAAAAGAACTTCTCTTTAGGATTCAATGCATTTTTTGCAGCAATTTTCATGTCGATATTTTCTATTTACGTGAAGAAAAACTCTAAAAAAACTTAATAACTCTTAATAACGCATTTCAACAGATTTGGTGTGAAAAATTAGTCAAAAACTGTTACGATGAAATCTGTGAATAAGTCTTAGAAAGTAATATTAAGCCTTGATTTTAGAAAAGTTTATATTTTATGACAAAAACGCAGATGAGAACCAAATAAACGGAATTTTATATGTCTAAGCTTTTAGTTAGGTTATTGTTCAATACATTTTAGTCAGACTTTTAGTATAGTAAGTTTTTTAAAACATAGTTGTATGGTCAATACCTTTGCAAAACAATGTTTTTTTTTTAAATCTTATCAAATCCATATAAAACGTTGCCAACACGTATTTTACCAGAGGTTTCACTATGTAAGATGTCAGTGTCATAGTCGTCTAAACTCTATCCGAATCGTCTAAGAACATTGCTTCCTTTGACTCCGTTCGTTTACATAGAAATTCGGTCGCCTAGACGAGGTCGCCATTTTGTACAAAACACCTACATTTTTATCCACTATATTTATGGGACAATACAGATTTAAGAATAAGATCGAGTAAACTACTAAGTTTACATAGAAACATTTATTAGGTACATAGATATAAATTATGTGGGTAGCTAGATATTACAAAGATGATATTCTAAAGACTGAGATGATTTTTACTATTTATATATCCCTAGGTAATACTATATATTAAAGTAATGACAAATTATATAATACACGACGTACCTATAGTACATGATTCGTTCGATGTAGAGCAAGATACAATTATTTAATAGATTGCAGTATAACTCACGTATAAATAAATAATAAAATATTTAACTAAAACAAAAAATAAAAGTAAAGTAAAGCGAACAGTTAAATGATCAATAAAGGACAGTATTAATGCACGTGCCCATATCACCTAATTTATTGATTATAACATCAACTTCAATATCAAATCAAGTCATAACAGTAACTTAATGTATACTACTGGAACCGAGTTAAAGCTTTGTCAGAAATCCATAATTTATTATAACAAAATTTACGAATTATGAAAGAAATTAAACAGTAATAAATATTTGATCATAATCTGATTTCTCTAACTGCTTATGCACCTATTTAATAGAAAAATATGTCGATGGTGGTAAAATAATATGCTAGGTTCAGTATGCCTAGGTTTCATGTTATTTAAACATTATAAATACCGACCTACGTAGAGATTCGCAAAGAATATTTTATAACTGCCACCGAAGCAACCAGAATCATTCAACAATTTGGTAACGAAAATAAAAAAAGTAACTGATTATGACTAATCCACCCTTCGAACAGCGATACGAATACAACAATAAGCAGTCTCACAAAATATTTTACAAAATTCCATCTTCAATAAACTATCTAGAAACTATAATTTATCGGTGACGTCTTTAATATTGAAACTCGTACTTAAATAAATTTTCAAATACATATCCAGCGTTATCACTAAGTATCATTTATATCAGGAATCGTTAGCTACTCATTTACTTAGTCTCGTTAAAATTACAGAACATAATTTCGTAATTAATACTATACACAAATCGACAACACAATTATCTTAGTATGAGATTCTCTGGGACTCGGTGCGCACGCGCAGCAAGCGTCCTCGCGATTACGTACAGAACGGTATGGCGCACTCGTTCGTATTGTCTATCAGGTAACAAACTTGGACGTGAGCTCGTGGAGCCCTGAGTACGGCCACTTTCCACTATTTAACGGAACTGTTCCCCGGTTCGATTTAACTGGCTATACCGTGGTGGAGGGGGTAAGTCCCAGAGAAGGGCGCGGGTCACTGATGGTGTTTCGTGGGCGCGGCGTGGTGCAACGCCACATGGTGCGGCGCGTGGTGGTGTCCTGCGTGGTGGTTGTGATTGTTCGCATTCGAGTTGTTATTATTATTCTGCGCCGCCTGCGCGGCTTGCCGCTGCGAATTCTTCTTGTTCTTCATCCGTCTATTCTGGAACCATATTTTCACTTGCCGCTCCGTCAGATTGAGGTTTCGCGCCAGCTCCCATCTCTTTTGTTTCGACACGTAAGCGTTGAACAGGAACTCTTTTTCTAGCTCCAACGTTTGGAACTTGGAGTATGGCTTGCGCTTTTTGCGTACCGTCACTTGGCCGGTCCAGTCGAGCGGGTTCGAAGACCCGCAGCCGACTCCCACTCCGACCGACATCGACAGGGAACCTGCACAAAATAGAGCGTTATTTAGTACTAGCGAGTGTGGAGCGTTAAATTTAGATACGGTACACACGGCTCATATAAACAACCTGCTCGGAACAATGTTGGACACATAAATAATTCGTTGGCACGACTACACAGATTTCTGATATCAAAGTATTTCCAAAATTAAGGTAATGTAAATGAGTAACGCGAATAAGATTCACATGTTGGGTTTCTGTTTGTCATGTTTCCAGAAGCTCTAACGTTCGTCGTTCTGTTAATTAGGTTGCATGGACGGAACGCTTTGTGGAGTGCACGCTCCACGGTCAGTGCATTACATTTTTAACTAGCTATTTCTATACCGTCTTCATAGAAACAATTGTGGGTAGGGACGGCGCGAAGTAACGCATAGCGCGATTTATGCGACCGGTCCTTTTGATGAGATCACCGACGATAAAGTTTGTATGCGGCCCACGATATTCTCAATAGTCGATACGTGCAGCTCACTGCACCATTTCCTATTATTCAAAACGGTGCTCGTAGGAACTTTGCGAAATAGATGCCTCATTGTCTAGCGGATGGGCGCTATGACAATTGTCGTAACACTCGCCTCTCTGTACTCGCATTTGCATTTTATTGAGTAGACATGACAAGAACGCGTGTTCATATTTAATTTATACGTGTTTTCATCTTAATTGGGAAATATTTAGTTTTAATGGCATGTTACTCTAAAATTTTAGTAAAGAAACCAAGTGTGACAAATTCTTGAACATAATTTTCTGGCGTGTCCCAAGAGGGTCGCGCTTCGCGCTTAATTATCGTTCGTCTAATATAACTAAGTAAATATCACAGTAAATTAAAAAAAATATATATAATTAGAGTAAAGGCTTTGATTTGCTTGTTCTCTAGTTTTTTTTTTTATTACAACTGTACGATCAATGATTCACAACACTTAAAGATCGTTCTACATTCGTAATTGTAGCCATGTCGAGTAGATTTTGCCTACGAGTTTTTCCTTAGGTTAGGTAATGGGTAGTCATGATAGCAATTCAGCTAAACGCGGTTCGTAAAACTGCCCTACCACAATACTTAAATGTCGCCTACGCGTATACTTCAGTTTATTTAGTGCACAATCGATGTCCAGTTCTGACTATCGAAGCAACTTATCTTAAATTGATTCAAGTAGTTTTATAATGCATTGAACCCAGCTTTATATAAATTATAGCATTAAATTATATTTATCTTAGTTTTTAGCAATACAACAATTACAATAACCTTTTTTTTCTACGAACTTGTTTTCAAGTTCACAAAAACAAAAAAAAAACTATTTCCAGAAGATGCTCCCATATTATTTCCATTTATCTCAAACTTATTTCATACCAAGCCTAAGGCAATGTAAATTCCAAGATTTCTTCCAACTCCAGTCCATTACGCTTCAAAACAGACGGCAATTGTTTAAAGAGAACATAATGACAAGTCGAGTTGTCAATTATGAGGGAATAGGTAGCGATCAGTAGCAATAAAAGTGCGGACTCTCTTCGACCATAAAAGTTTTACCTACCCGACCGCGGGCTTTGTCTATCTCGTGTACCAATCCTGATTTACCGTTGAGCCACCTCCGTTACACTCTTTTCTCAACACGACAAAGTCTACATTCGAACAGCATCGGATTTAGAAAGTGCTTATACTATGGTTGCGCTTAGGGCCTGTATTTTTGCCAAAGGAATTCTTTCCCGATATTGAATATAATTAAGGGCCACGCGTCCGATTACCGAAACGGAAAGTAGTACTAAACAACCGCAAGGTCGAAGATAAGTTCGTGACCACGTCGTGAAAGCTCTATACGTCGCGTCGCCGACTAACTGCGCCATTCCACAGCCATTTACTAAGCCGTAAATGCACAAATCAAAGTCAATGTCAACCTCAGGTGGGCTGTAAACACACAATCATAAAGTGACGCGAACACTCGTATAACTTTTTCAACAATTGTTTCCTTTTAATGGGCCATTATATGCGCGTTTTACGCAAAATTATGTCAAGTTACACCTCTGCCGTAACGGAGGCGCGATAAACCCATCTTTATGGTTTGGTGGCGATCGAAAGTGAACTAGCCGAGAGTTTATGAATGAAGCCTTTTTATTGCTCTCGTATTGACATGGCGGTTGTAGTTTAGTAATTACGACTCACTATCGCGATTTGGGGAAGAAAACCAGTGTTATTGCATGTCTGTGACGAGGTTTTATGATTCATAAACGTGATATGTATCTGCTAGAGCAAATTATATGCAAGGAAGCAAGTGCGGTAGCCCACAGTAGTGGCGCGTCGTTTAGTCGCTGCATTTCCATCGTCTTGTCAGCCTAATAATGTGTTTATTGTAGCAATATTTGGTTTATTGCCACTACAGAAAGATCGGTTTATTGTCTTAACGCTCAGGTATCGTGTTTATTTATTACTTATACATTTTTATTGACTGCTTTATTTTACGTAAACTTTAATTTATTGTCGGTTGTATAGCGCCTTTACATTGCCTATAAAAAGGTGCTTACGGTTCGGTTTTTAAACATTTGTAGCACGTGTTTTGTTCATTCATCAAATTTATGGTTGGTGTGGGAAAATGTTTGACTGTGTGCGTTCGGTGATTTCGTAAAGGATTGAGTGCCTCAAAGATAATGTTTGCTTTATAAAATCTTCATTTGACACCTAAAAGAAGTATAAATTAAGTTTCCATACTATATCTAATACGAAAAATTTATTTGACGATATCTTGGCATAGTTGGTACCGCATCTTCCATGTAACAAAGAGGTTCTTGGATTCCACGTCTGGGCAGCTGTTTGAATGATGAATTTAAAAATCTGTTCTAGGTCTGGGAGTTAGTTGTCCGAGTTTCAAACAATCCCCGACACAGGTAAGTTGGGAGATATAAGTGTTCAGTATTATTTAATATTTACTATTATTTCTTGGTTTACGCCGTATTTCTTACGACGCCATCAGAAATTACACCTATTCGTAATAATAGCTACATTAATATGTATATTGTTTTTATTTTTTTGTAATAGTATTGTTTATTGTTTATTTAGACTACATATTTAAAAAATTGTAAATGGCGTGAACTAGTTGTCTAGACAAACCTTAATTAGGTTTTTAGACAACTTGTGATGTAAATAATATTGTAAAATTTTGGCATTAAATAAAGTAAAAAAAAAAAAAAAAAAAACCTATTCAAAATAACTTTAAATTTATTTTCTACTTCAAGTCAAAATTCGTTCACCTGAAAGGAATTGTAATGCTTTTCCCATTTTGACTAAATTATCTTATGTAATTTACCAGCACTTAATGAATTCATAATGTTCTTTCTGTAGAGATATCTGGTAGTCACTTGAGCTGGTTATCTAGACAGGTCTATTTTTTTATTAAAATGTGGAACTTACCTGCTTCATATTTTCAATTGTAGACTATAATACAGCTGAAAATATGTGCTATATAGGTTACTAGTTATTACCTGCGACTTCACATGGACCTACAGCAAAAAAGTAGCCTGTGTCCGTCTCCTACCCTTTAGCCATATCTACGCAAATTCAGCTCGATCCGTTCAGCTGCTTAGGATAACGCGACAAACACCCAGACAGGGAGACAGACAGACAGAGAGACAGACAGACAGAGAGACAGACAGACAGAGAGACAGAGCGACTAGACATTTATAATAATTATTAGTTAGGATATAGCAGAGAAACAAAAACTTTTGGTTTCTCTACTGCCTCCTAACATGCTTACCTGTTTTGGAGAGTTAAAAGACGATTCTGTCATCATTTTATCTTGCTTACTTGTAAAATATAGTTTTTGACTTTTTCAGTTTTTATACGCTACGGTACAATTTACATTCCATGTCGTTGAGAGCTTCAAGGTTGTTTTATCTTACTGTGTTGACCTTTTTTTGTGACATTCCTAATTATATTTTTTTATACAAAGCATGGAATTAACCTTATCTCAGACATTTTTTAAGATTAATGAAGCATTTTTCGTTTGTTTTACTATTCCATTTATTTATTTTAAAAAAGTATAAGAGATTGATTCATTGCATGTAGAACAAAAAATGGTTTTGTGGAATTATAACTAATATAAATAGAACTTAACGAGAGATATAGATTTAAGTATGCTGAGAGGTAATATTATAATATGTAATATTTGTCCTAGAACAACAAACGCATCCTAGATATGAAATCAGTTCCTTGTACTCGTGCCATTCGTGTGTCTTCGATAAGAGACACCAATGCGTTCAGCCATGAAAGTGTGCATCGAACTGTTGATATGACACCCACAACCACATAGCTCCGACCGCGCTGGTGTGCGTGACACACACACAAGCCCAGCACGCGCCTGTGTGCCGCGACCGCAGCGCCGCCCAGTGGCAAGTAGCGCCGCAGGTCAAGGTTGACAAACGCTAAATTACATTATTTACAAAAACTTCATCAGCTTCAGCATTTTCAGCAAACTTCGCCTTATATACAAAATCACAAAATGGACGGGACGAGTGTCCCGGCCGTTACGTTTGCCGACACAAAACTTATCTTTTTGTAAACGCTAAATGTTATGCTCACGAAAGATTACAAACAGTCAGACCGGACGTCGGAAAACGTGACGGGTTGAAAAAACTCGGTAAGAATATAAATAATTTTATGTATACTGACCGGGTAGTGAGCCTGGTGGCGGGTAGGGACCGCTGGAGACGGACTCGGGCGCGTAGTTCCGAAGTCCGTATGCATCGTGGGAGAAGCTGGATGCCTCGGAGACGGCGGCACGGCGCTCCTCGCCCACGTACGGCAGCGGCTGCTCGTTCCTCGGCGCGCCGTATGGGTAGTTCCAACACGGCTGCGAGAACCCTTGGTGGCAGCCGCCTTCCGCGTACGGCTTGTACTCGCCGCTGGACGGCCAGAAGGGAAGAGAGGACTTTCGCTCGCGCTCCACCGGCAGGTTGTAGTAAGTGGGCGCGGCTGGATACTGGTGCTCGAAGGAGGCGGGCGCGTCTGGCGGGTAGCCCCAGGGTTGCTGCGCGTGCCGGATCACACCGGGCTCCGGGTCATAGCGCTTGGCGGGGATATGCAACGGCTGCGGTGGGTTGGAGCCGACCGAGGCGGGCGAGGCGCTGGAGGCCGAGGGCGGTGCGGCGGCCGGCGCGGCCGGTGGAGACCCACCCGGCGGCGACGCGTGCGCCTCCTCGTAGAGCGCGCCGCCCACCCCGTTGGTCATCATGGTCCACCAGGCCGGGCCGGCGGAGTGGCCGGAGGCGGGCGCTGGCGACGCGGCCGCGTCGCACGCCGCGCCGAGGCCCCCGACATGGTTGTCAGGGTACAGGGTGGCGGCCGGGCAAGCCACGGGGGAGCGGGAGAGTTGCCGGCCGTTCACGCGCGCCGCGAGCACATCGCGCGCACACACGCGTCCACACCACAACGGCACATGAAAATCAAAACGCGTTTCCCGATTTAGCCAGCGGACCGGACGAGAGCTGACCGCGCCGTGAACCGTTCCCGAACCTCGGGTGGTCTCTGGGAACGTAAGAAATTATCTAGAGGAGCAGTACGTTCGAACGGTCACTGATATGATAAGGGGTCCGGTAACCTCGAAAAAAATTGTGCAAAATGCAAAAAAGTTTTTAGGGTTGCGAAAACGATTTTTCAGGACGCACGATCGTTCGGAAAAGTTTGATTTTGAGTACGATGATGACGCAACAGTTTTCTTATTTTTGTTGATGTGTGGTACGCGGTCGAGTTGTCGCGAGTCGTGGGGCAGCAAGCGGCGGACGCGAGGCGCGCGGTCTGCGGCGCGGTCGGGCGCGGAGTGGCGCGCTCTTGTCCGCGTGCGGCGCACACAGGCGCGCACCGCCACCCGACATCTAGTGCCGGGCGGCAGAACTAACGCACTCTACCACACCGACTCTACCAAAATGCGCCGGGCCGTAGGCGGGCGGATTGCTTCGCTCCCAATGAACTTCTACACTGCTTTGTTCGTACAAATATTTTTGAGGGAAATTCATTTATTCTTATTTTGCACGCAAACAAGAAATTAAATCTAACTGGTCGTAGCATTGTTTTAATTCATCAAATTTAAACTTGTCAACAATTAAAAGCCGTACTACAAATTAATTAACTTCCCGGCTGGTCCTTAATTTCCGTTAGAAACAAACCCGCAAGTAGTTAAGGGCCGCCTACACCAAAGGGTTGTCGAAGCGCCAGCACGGGTGCGTAGTAAAGCGATTAATGGAGGCGAAATAGCCATAAACTGCCGTTTAACCAAACTGCAAGCGTCACTTACCAATAAAAAACGCGAGACTTTATGACGGCAACTCACTCACATTTTATTGTGAGTATAAACTTAATTTTATCGTCTGTTAATTTCACCACAAATAATGCTAGGTACTAGATTATATTACATAATTTTGTTTTATTGTTTGTCGATGACAAGGACGTCTAATTTTCTGACATTTCAATATTTTTGGAGTTCATTCGCTTTGTGCTGGACTAATGCTTAAAGCTAGTTAAGATAGAGCTTACGGAAGTTTTTGGTTGCGATGAATTTTTATTCAGTTTTAAAGCATTATATTTATTTTTTATGAGAGTTACTAGTTGAAAAAAAAAATCATATCGCCATAACAATCGAAAATGAAATACTATTAAAAGAAAATCAAAATACCCTACTTCAAAATGTAGGCTATATAACTCCGGAGGCCTGGACGAAAAGAGGAAACAAACGAAACATCACTCGTCAAAATCGGTCAAGCCGTTTAGGCTTCAAGGGGTAATATATGAACACACAATATTACTTTTATACACCCCAAAAACATAAGGTAGCCTGCTCTATAGGCAGTCAGGTAAAAAAAAAACTATAAATAATTTCTGTCAAATTTTTGAACATCGTAAAAATCATAAACATACCTTCACATTGTACTCGTACCTAAAAACAACCGTTACCCTTCATAATTATGTACATCAACAATAGATACCTACTATTACTATCCAAATGCAAATAATGAGGCAACATTACTCAGAATAACTAAATTTCTACAACCTTCGAGACAACCCCTAACACCGTTCATTCATACAAACTCAGCCAAACAATGGTTCTACAACCAATAAATTTACTTACAATATTTCACACCTTTAGCACGTTGTTTACACAAGACACGGCTATAAAATATATCAGTGAACAAAGCGAAAACATATAAACGCTACAAGTAACACAGTACCTTGTCAACATGGTGACTTACACATATTATGGTAATACTAACCCAATTGTCAAAATATAATACACGTCTAGCGGGGTGGTGTCAGTGTGAGCGGGTAGCGATTTTTCTGAGACTAGCAAAAGAAATTTCAAAGAAATCGTTTTTATTTGTATTGGTAGGACTCTTTTGCAGAGGTCCGCCTTCAAAAGTATAGATTTATTAAAAAAAACAGAAAAAATATGGACAGCAGTACTAAAGATTAGATTCCTAATTGGCGGTAACGTGACGCTTACCATCAGTCGAGGTACTTGCTCATCCATCACACAGTAGAATAAAAGATATTTAAAAATCTACGTTCAAGAAGTCTGTGTATGTTCGTATGTGAAAAGACGGAAAAGGACAAACTGAACAAAGAATAAATATGAGGATGAGAACAAACTACAACTAGAAGTAAAAGTTGAACTGATTATACAAAGGTTCTTAGGTTACAACTTAGTTACGTGTTCTAGTTGGTGGTTCAAATAAAGAAAGTAAGCAAGATACATAAATTGAGGACAATGCATAAAGATTTTTTCCCGACTGCCCCAGAAGGAGGGTAATTTTTTTTAATACTCCCAAAAAATTAATAAATACAAAATAAATAATTAAAAATTACGTAAGTATGTTTTTGAGTTCCAATTACATATTAAATACAATACTTAATCGATTTTGATGAATGAGTGTTGTTGGATTCCTCTTTACGTCCAGAGTGACTAACCCGCGAATACTGAAACGTTCATTAACTTTGACAACAGATTAATTCTAATACTACCTTTTCTGGCACTAAGCGAATGACAAAGGCAGCAATAGTCTTAATCGGTCGTCAGAGTTAACAAACGTTTCAGTATTCGGGGGTAAGGCTACAATTTGCAGTCGGGTATTTAAATGTAAGTAAATGCTGTATTTTGTATCGTAGGTCGTCGTACAATATTTTTTTTTTTAATTTCGCTTTTCGCTTATTGTCGAAACATACAATTTCTACTAAATCAGCACCTAATTTCCCACACTTACTGACGTATGCGAGTAATTGCACTGCAAAGGTTGAGGTCGCGAATAATAGCGAACCGATAAATTCGCTAATGTGGACGTGTCGACAAACCTAATAACAAGGATTAGCATCTTTGTAATGTAAAAATCGAGGATTTTGGCTTTGATTCATAAATTGAATTGTAAGTTTTTTGTGGCTGTAAGTGTGTGAATTAAAGACTATAAATATACGTAGAGTTATAGAAGCCTTTGTCATTAAGTATTTTTTTATACACGTTGTTACACAGTTAATATTCCGGTAAGTTCATTCATTCATTCATTCATTTTCTGGTTTTCGTTAAAAAGGGAATAAGAAAAGTACTTATTTACAGGAACAAGACTGCGAAGCGAATTTACTTTTACCCGACTGCCCAAGGAGAGTAATGTTTTTGGGGTGTATGTGAGTATGAATGTAAGTATTTTTGTGTGTTCCTATGTGTCGTCTTCTAGCCGCTTGACTGATTTTGATGAGTGAAGTGTCTTTGAATTCGTCTCTACGTCCTGAGTGATATAGGATACTTACATTTTGAAGTTGGGTATTTTCTATATTATATATAATAATATTACTTGTTAATTAGCACATTTTATCACGATGTTATTTAACATATAGGTAATTAACTTGTAAATATTCACCATATATCATAGGTTTGTATTTTCACTGTTACATAGACTTCTCCCAACTCTCCCGTACTCTTACAAGCAACTGAGCTTTCTGTATCTCGTTTACGTTAACTTACGCACGTAAATAGACGCTCTCGGTGGAGTATATAACTAGATACTAATACACAAAACTATCAAGTGAGAATAAACAGGCGTGTGCTATATATGTATATAACTACTCTTGTCTGTCACAGAAGCGGAATACATAAACAAATTCTAAAAAGAAAGTAACTCTATCTATGTTGCAGCGAGGAACAAACAAGCAGACGCCGATTCAGGCGCGTTGAATGACAGAAACAAACATAGGAACAAGTGTGCGCCTGTACGGAGCCCCACAGGGTCGGAGGAAAGGAAAACGTTGGGGATCAAATAAAACGATTTACTAAATTTAAAAAATACCTATGTTACAGGGATCTGACGTTTTAAAGGGAGAATGGAGTATATGGAATTTAGGTGAGTTCTATTCATTTAAACTTCTTGATTTCTGAGCCGTGTTATGTATTTACATTTAATGGTACTTATGTAAGATTCAGAATTATTTTAACGTTTACTAATATCGTATTTGAGCAACATAATATACATAACATAACATATTTATTAATTATCATTTGCCTGTAATTGAAATCTATAAAAGATTCATCATTCATTAAAAGATTTAATTGTTTGCATTTGTTATTTAAACTAGTTTGTTTTTAATTAATACTAAGTAGATGCCTGCCCTTTTTAATAATTCTTAAGATTTTCTCAAACTACGCAGCGCATTGTTCTTGTAATTAACTCTTTTACGGCAAAAATTTGAAATACCCCGTCCTGAATACGTCCACATCACCCGTCTATAAATATTTACGTTAGGAAACTCTCCAGGCCAATGGTCGGCCATACGAGCACGGATAAAAGTGAGCTTTCTTATCTCGAACATGTGCGCAGGAGTTGCGCAAACACCCACGAGTAGCTACGCGTTGCTAACGTGAAAATCTCAAGTAAATAGGTTAAAGATAAAGGTTATTTTATAGGATTAAATTTTTCTACGCGAACTACCGTATTTCAATCCCCTTGCAAGATTTTGATGTATGCAGTGCTGTTTATGGGTTTTGTTGGCTTTGGTTGTATGTAGGTATTTTTAGAAAATTTCGATTCATCTTCAATTTGTAGATAGATCTCTTAACTTCACACTAACGCTTTCAATGCCAAAGTTTCGTTTTTTCTTATCATTCTTTTTTTTCATTTACTTCTGTATATTTGTATTTTAATTATATTTACAAAACTTAAAAGTTTATGGTTCGATCTAGAAATTTGTCTTAGGTAGCAATTCGCCTAGAGAACGGACTTATCGCCCATCAGAAAACTGCAGGATAATTTATTTGAAAATCACCGGTAAAACGCAGCAGCTTATTCAAGTACAATCCGTCTATTAAAAATATATATATGAAATTAAGAGATTTATAATAAAGCTTTTAACTTAACTTATGGTTTTGTACACGTGAAGCGGTTTAAAATGTATTACCAGTTCAAGAACTGGTTACACACCGGGCGGCTTTTCTCTGAATTCATTATATAGAACGATCGTGTAAATGTAAAATATAATTTAACTGTAAGTGTACTGTTATGCGAATAAGCATCGACAGTATCGAGGTTAACAGAGCCGCTTTGAAGCGATTCGATGGAATTTTATCAGTGACTGTCCGAATTATGTATGCAAGGTTTAAATAAACATGACCTTTTAATTGAAATAAGTAATAAATTATATTATTATAAATGTTTTATGACCACTATAAAATATTGGCGAGGTGGTGAAGATGACCCCTTAATAAAACATAAAATTATTTGAGTTTATGATGATATTGCTTTATCATGGCAAAATTTAGTGTTTGTTCCATTTAGTTCTGTTACGTAATATAATCTGCAAATAACTAGGACAAATATAATCTCAAATGTAACTTTTATAAGCTTTTCAGACCAAAATAACTCATTTAAATACATTTTTCAATTAAAATTATTTAAAAATACAGTCAATTGCACTTTAAATTTCTATAAAACCAATAAAACTTAATATTAATCATTATTATTAATTGGAATTAATCCTACATTGTGTACCAATTATTATAATACACGTAAATACATATTAATGTAATAAAAATTATAATAATACGGTATATCTTGATATTCACCTTGTCGAAGACTCGCGAGCGACGACTGCGTAAAAGGGCACGGTAGCCTGTGAACAAAACAAAAAAGAAGAGACCACATTTAACTACTTATTATACTTTGAATAAAATTATCGTAAAGCTGCATAGCTGTTGGTCAGGCATGCGGGATAGGATTAATTTTAGTTTAGTTACAGTTCACATGCTTATAGGTAAGACCGACAGGTGTTTTATGTAAGAGGGCCTTATTCTTATGCTTATATTAATAAATTAGTAAAGAAATAAAGCGAATAATATATAATAGCGAAAGCGATATGGAAAAAGAAATAGACAGCAATAATTTATGTTAGTTTTATTCTGTCAATCAAAACCTTCAAAACGAAAATATGTAATTACGTGAATACTGTAAAAGCAAGCCAAAAGTGCAAGTTGTTCCTTTTGGTAAGACTTTTCCACTATGGTTGATCATATAAAATAGGTATTGTTTAGCGTTCTAAGTTTTCTCAACCATGAGTACACCTAACTACGTGTGCTTGTTGGTTGTTTTGTTATTCTTTGACGTAGCAACACAACAGATTGACGTGATTTTTACATGGATATGGTTACAGAGAGCGAACTGGGCCAGTTTTTGTCCCGAATAATGTAGGAAGGTTACAAGCGTCAAGGCGCAGTTATTAATTATTTCTTCAAAAAATAACAAGAAATGCAATAAAATAAAAACATGTGACATAATAAGTACCATGCCAATATGCTGCGAGTGGGCATATAATAATTGAATGTTATTAAACACAATTACACTGAACAAGGTGGTTTAATAGAGCCGCTAATTAAAAACTAGATAACAAAAATTCCAGTTCGAAATATTAAAAAAAAAAATTGTCACTTTCAGTTGTGATGTAATAAAAAGTACCTAGTCTTGGTTGTGAGTGGTTTTTAATAAAATTACTGTTATGTATTACAATTTAACTATTTATTCAAATAAGTACTATACCTAATAGCTAACTGCTCTGTCCTACTCGCACCCGTAGGTTTTTTTACAGGCCGTTAGGAAGTCCAAGTAGTCGTTATATTTATTTATTTGGATAACGAGAAGAGCAATTTGCTCGCCTGGTGGTAAGCGTCACGCATGCTCATAACAGTTCAGTGCCATCTAGGATTTCGAACTTCCAAAGCCCTGTGCGGCAAAGTACTGCGCTTGTCACCCTGAGATCATTATTACCCACGTAAGAAATCTATATGAGCCCAGTAATTTCGCTGGAAACATTGCCCTTCAATCCGCAACACAGTCATTTCTGCACACTACTCTTGGCTGTAGAACAACTAGCAAAAGTGTGATACTTTCTACTTTGTCTATAACTTCCTATAGGCGGATCCTGGAAAAGAGTCCTACCGCTTAACTACAAGTCTGTTCCAATTATAGGTATATAATATATAATTTGCGCCTACCCGCGACTTCTTTCATGACCTACAAAAAAGCCATGATAACGCAACAAACACCCAGACAGAGAGACAGCAAGACAGACAGAGAGACAGAGTTACTTTCGAATTTATAATATTAGTTAGGATTAGTAGACGTAGTTAGTAGTAGATTTTTATTACAAAAATTCAAAAACAAATTTTAAGGAGAACCATTCATTCATTTTTTTTTAATCTAGTTATCCCAAGCTTTCAAGAACTTGCATTTTCACCATACTAATTGAACCTACATAGGCTACTAAATACGCCTATTGAGTCTGTATAACGCGTGTCTAAAGCACCTCCTCTTTAAATCATCGCAGTTAACGTCCTAAACAAGTTTATTTTCGACCGACAGCCCTCCACAAACATCTCATTTTAACTTCCTAGTCGAAAATATATTACAAACAAATCCTTCGTAACTCATTCGATACGGCGAACAGTCACGAATTTTACATAAATTGCCACGAATGCCTTGAGTTTTTTCTGATTTTCTGAAGGGGTGTCACCCTAAGGAAAAAACATGTTTACAAGACTTTTTTGTAATCGTGTCGGTATGTGTAGTTATATGATCGTAAACAGAGCTCTATTTGTCGACAACCTTGATTACGTTATAGTAATCCGCCTTCAAGAGAATAACAGTTTTGCCACGCCCTTGCTTCATGAGCTTAGCGCTCTTTCGAGTTTTTACAATGCAACATTTTTCATTTGCTATCAACCAGCATTTTAAATTTCAAAATGCCACGCGGCTATGCACTCCACTGGTCACTCTAAGATTCTTCTTATCAGCTCTGAAATATCCACTACTAGACCAAGCTTCCCCTCTATACGGGGGGAAGGGGTAGCCATAATCACCACGCTCCGATTAATTTCGCTGGAAACATTGCGTTTCAACTCGGAACACAGTACCTAATATTTCGTTGGCGGTTGAATAACTAGCAAAGATATGGTACTTGAAAAAAATCTTCTACCACTACTAAAATGTGTTCATTAAATGCTATTTCATAATATATACATACTTCTAGACAAATGAGAAAGCTACATTACCCCATAGTAATTGGAAAACTTCTAACCAAACTCCGTTCAACCTCATCTAACTTGTTTCAAACTTGTATTGGGCCTAAGCCGGGAACGTTCAACTTTTTTCCGCCAAGTGCGAGTAAATAGAGCACAAGAACTATGGCAGAGGACACTCGAAACGACATTTACGACTCAATCCTGAAGCATAGGCCGCCGACCGGCAGACGGTCGCTTGCTATCACCAAATTAATTAGACCTACCCTGTTTCCTGTTTATATTTTAGAGACGCATATTTTGAAGCTCTTTTTACTTTGGCGGGTTGAGTGACAGGACGAGTTTGTACGCTTATAACAAACTGTCAAGTTATGTTATCTGGTCCACAAGTATGTGTTATCGGAATATTTCTCCCACGGTTGGATTCCTTTGATTAATCAGCCGCTCGGTTTGATATCTTTATAATAAAGTTTAGCTATGTAAAGATTCAGACCATTGTAGAGTACGTTCATAATTTGTCTCATTTAATTTCTTGTTGTTTGTAATTGATTTTGTAAGTATTTAAGGCTCTATGATATACAGGTAACACTTGCATACTTCCCCTGAATGTTCCTTCTTGGACACACGACGACACCTTACAAAATAGATTAAATAATAGTTTCATTTCTATCCAGATTATATTACAACTCACAGACTTTCTCAGACATTTTCCATAGCTTCAACCTTCTTAACTCAACGTGACATTTTACCTTTTTTTATACATAAAATTTCCAAAAACAGAGCGTCCATGCCTATGCAAAGTGAGGTTACTGTAGGTATAGATGAATGTAGGTACAGAGCGCTCCTATCCTTATTTCCTGCACTTATTCAAGACGCTATTAAAGTACTTATACGAAGCCACATCTACATAACGTGAATATTCATGATTATCTACAACACCATGACAGCATACACAACAACAATATCACGCTGAAGGGAGGTCCGAGAGGTTAATGGTGCGAAAACTGACTGGATCATATCCCTCGCTTTACGACATTCGAGCAAACGGCCGATTCATTTGCAATTCTAACTGACGGCCGCTGATGGCCCAAATCTGGCTCAAAACAACTTGACAACTTCTGTTTAGATGTCATAAATAAACTTCGTGTCAAAACATACTTATCTAGAATAAATATATCAAAAATTAAAATAAATCATTATGTGTAACCAAAGACTTAATAAGGGGAATTCTGTGTGTGTAACTTATGTTGGCAACTTCAAGATTCCGTAAAAGATAACATAACGTATAAGGTTGCTGTGTGTTTAAAATTAGCTGCGGTACCCATCTAAGCAATAAGGCGTGGCGTGTGACCTGTGTTTCAAAGCGCTTAGCGTATCACCTTCATGCCACACGACACGAATCAACATTGGGGCACAATAGCTAGGCAGTGGTTATCCCGGCGGTTATCGGCGCATATCTAAAATAATAATCATTTCAGCTATCCTAATCCTAACTAATATTATAATTAAGAGGAATATAGCCGCAGTCGTATCAGGACCAATAAAGTTTCCAGGCATAAAAATGAATAAGTTTTTTCCTCGAGACGAACGTCGAGGAAAAAACTTCGCTTGCGTGATTTAGAACATTTGATTTAGAATGTAGATACAGTTGTAGTCAACTGTCAGTCCATTCAAAATGTCAAAAAAAGGTCAAAAAATTGATCAACGCTATATAACAAACGGTAGCAAGTAACTTTGTCTCTAAGTCTGGATGTTTGTCGCGGTATTGCGACTAAACGGTTGTACGGATCTTGATAAAATTTGATAAGGAGTTATTTTATATCACAAAGACGGACATAGGATACTTTTTCATGTCCAACCGAATGAAGTCGCGTGTAACAACTAGTAAGATATAATTATGTACCTAAATCTATATTCTTGTAATAAAATTATATTTTATGAATCTGTAAATTTCAACAATACATTATTCCGCTCACTTCAGTTACAAATCGATTACCTGACTTACTCATAATATTAATCCGCCGCAAGCTTATAATGAGTTTCATAACTGGTAAGTAAAAGTGG
This sequence comes from Apocheima hispidaria, assembly GCA_947579745.1. Taxonomy (NCBI): domain Eukaryota; kingdom Metazoa; phylum Arthropoda; class Insecta; order Lepidoptera; family Geometridae; genus Apocheima; species Apocheima hispidaria. Next base: position 9,465,995 of record OX388153.1, on the reverse strand, counting down.
CTACGTATGTACAATCACTTTATGACTCACGATTACACAAGCCGCCTTATGGAAAATCACTGAATCCATACGGGCTTCAGATATAAGATAAATACACTGAATACATACATAATGACGGAATATGCCTACCCAATTTAATTTTCCGCTAGAGTCCCAAAAGTTTGGCCGTATCGTCCGGTAGTTGAAGTGATAGGCCGGTGGTCCGACTAGTTACTATTCCACACACTCCCACGTACAGTCAAGGACATATATTCTGATTCGTAACAGTGGCCAGGCCGGAATAGATCGCCCGCCCGATACAAACTTCGATCGATGAATTAGAATGTCTATGGACAGAGTTTGCGTGAAGCGAGTTTCATGCGTAGAACAAATTTCACTGAAACTTTACTGTGCAATACCTATGTAAATTTATCGCCGGAGCGGTACCGGATCCGACTTTTTGGGTATCTAAATTTCGTATTTGATTGGGTAAGCGATGTGGAAAGAAGGAGGAAAATGAGGGCATAAACCGCAGAAAGTACAACCACATAGGAAATGTTCTGTTTTCGTTGAGCGATTCCATTTTATTTTCCTGCGAGATTCGCTAAAAATATTCAGACGTTTTACATTATCTAACCACAGACATACGCACTTATAAATAAATACACGAAGAAGACAAATCATTTTGTTAAATCTTTACGAGTAGGTCTTGAGTAGATCTTATTACTGCCAAGGGCTCACGTAAGCACGCTTAAGTCGCAAAAGGTCTTAATAATCTTTTGGAGAATTGTGACCATAACTTACAAACATCTAAAAAAAATGTCACATTAGTTTCCTCAGATTAAAATATCGATGTTAATATCACAATCGCAACTTTGTTGTGACTTTTATTAAAATATATGTTTTGCAGACCATATTTTAAATTATAGAATTAATTTGACAGCGCGGCGTCTTAGAATATTTTAAATTCGCAGGTAGAGATCGTTTTGCAGGTTATTGCTGGTTATTGTTGCATATTAATATGCTTAACAGAGTTTTGACATTTTATACTAAGGCCAAGATGAAACAGGAACGAAACCCAACCCATTGCAAAAAAGGGTCAGTTTTAATAATACAAGCATTTGAGCGTACACCTTATCCTACCTACGATTAAGGGACAAGGCTACATGCAATAAAAATGTAAATTATACGTGGGCGGGTGCAACTAACAACTTGGACACGTTTTTGTCGTGAATGCACAACTTGGCAGAAATTTTTTAACGCTTTCGTACTTCTTCACAGTAAAAACTTCACGGTTCGTGCGGTCTTCCTTTGTCAAGGAAAACAATTTGACTGTGGCAAGGTTCCAAGTTGCGTAGCGTTAGTAGATGGCAGCACATGCCTATTATGCGAAGTTACTGCTTTAATGCACGGTGCATGCTTATTACTTGCAATTTTGACTTGTCGTGGGAAACATTACATATCATTTAAGTAATTTTCACAAATTGCACTTTTCTTAGAAAATGTGATAGGCACCCGAGATTATTTTCCCATGTAAGTTTAACTCAATTTTCTAACTTAGCTCCAAGAAAACAAGAGACACAATTTCAAATCACAGTATTTCAAGTAAATAACACCAAATCGTAGGTAGGTAGGTAGCGATCACAACAAAGCACTCCCAAATCAGAAACCAAATTCTAATCAGAAAATGAAAGGCTTATACCTCACTACCATGCAACCAAGACCATGCAAGAATAATCTTAACGAACACTAAAATGCATAATAAAATGAAATATATAGTCTGAAAAATAAAGTTCAAATTCAAACCTTAGTATCATGTTCTGTGTGGCGTCGCCGCCTCACCTGTTAGTAAGGTCGACCGCGTGAGAGCCGCCGAGCCTTACCGGGAACACGCCTGGAAAAAAGACAGGGGAATGTCAGATATAACTACGTAAAATAATATCTAAATCTATGTATTGGTTAACCGAGTGAGCAAAGCGAACGAAGTCTCTGTAACAGCTGGCAAAATTTGCTCTCATCTGCCCGTGTGTTGGTATTCGCGTAAATGACGTATTGTCCCACTAATATTAACAAAATTTGATAAACAAACAGTTTCCAAAAACAAATTTTTTTCCCGATATTTTTGATTGTAGGGGTAATTCTCTCAAAAAATGAGGAAATTTTTATTACGCTAACTATTACGCGATTTACCGGCCGATTTTTATAATATTTGGCACAAACATTTGGTGCTCAATTTTTAATTAATAGCCTTTGATTTGGCCCGCAACCCTAAATAAACTGGTTATTTCAAATTATGCGGAGTAAAAAGTACCAATCCTAAATCCGGCCGCAAACCAGAGATACAATTGTGACGCTACATTTTCACGCGCCACATTTATACAACACAAATATGCCCCTGGTATGCGAGCCTACGTACAATGTACGGGGACTTGAAATGTGGTGCGTTTATATTGTAGCCTCACAATCGCGCAACAATTGTGTCTGGTGTGCAAGTGTTAGTTGTGAATGTACGCTACACTCTAATACCAAATATTATATTCAAGGAGCTGACTGAAAACAAAAACATAGGAATATTTTAATTTTTTTTTCTTCTCTACTGAATACATATGATTACTTAAAGGTCTTAATGATTGAGTTTATAATGCAATAAGTACTCATTCACAAGTCTACAATTTGTGAAAATGTTCAAAAGACACCTCTTGCAATTCAACCATCAACCAAGTCCACTCAAATCCAATTTAAACAAAACTGAATAAACTGTGGAAATAGAGCACAATCATAAACACAGGACAAAACAGTACATGACACCCACTCTGTTACATTGTACCATATTGTTGCATAAACCAGTCCGATTGAAAATGCATTTATTCGATTTTACTGCGTAGTTAAATTTGAAAAAAATCCTCCCACCGAAGCCTAATAGGACAAGTCAGTATGTTATAATATTTTACTGGTATCATATTAAAGGGAACTGAGTGCTTGAATAATATTTTTCTTTGTGCCACATTGTATGTAACAAGGACTCTTTTGAGACTGTTTATATAAAGGTTAAGTGTTATAAATGGGCCATAGTTTATGTATTTAAAGCTGTTAAAATTTAAGAACAAAGACAATACTTTCTACAATATATCCTAGTTAGTATGTTTGAACATAGCATGGATAGTCTTTACTTAATTATCTTAGTTTAGCAAACAACACCGCTCGAGTCAAGATTTGGAAATTTTGCCAGTTTGACAGAGATTAAATTTGGCAAATTTCACAAATATCAAATGCCTCAATTATGACAAACTTCAAGTTGAGCGGTATTGTTTGCTACCGATGATGGAATACACAAATCGCAACTTACTATTTTAGTAACTGACGAAAATCCCGAGAGTTGAAAAAACACCCACAAAAAAAACCCGTACAGAATTAAATCTCAGAAAAAGCTGATTATTGGTATTATATGAATTAAAAAACGCCAAAAGATGCCATTTAATTTAACATCTTCATTAAAAATGTAATTTAAAAACAATAAAAATAATAACAACGTCGGTATTTAGAGATTTTCATATAATTATTATGATTAAGTCATATCTAGTAACTTGTTTTTGGAAGTTAATGATAAGAATCCTCATTTAATATTCAAATTAAGAGCAGGAACTCTTCAGATCTATTTATGACACAGATATTAAACTAATGAAGATTTTGTAAACTAGTTTTATAATTTGGCATTAAAATAAAGAAAATATTGTTGCTGGTGACAGTTAGTTTTATAACGATGTCGACAACTTCTCCTTGTCTCATACCGAGTTTTGAATAATTTTATTCCCAAATTCTCGAGTGGGTGGTACGTTAAGTTAAATGGCATCTGTTGGTATTACCATAATATTACTATTCATTTCTGCTTATATAAATCCGCTGAATGAAGTCTCTGGCATTGTATGTTGATATTATGAAATAATCTTCTTGAGAAATTTATTTTATACACATAAATTATAAAACTGGTTTTCGTTAAAAAACAGCTCTAATCTTATTTATCTTTTTTATCTAGCTTAAAATAGTAACGTAACTATTATTTTCTATAATTATTTGTATTTGTGCTCAATCTTATATTTCGCGTATTCTATACAATTCGCGCTTCGAATAGAACAGACATAGAGCCAGTTCTATATCGTTATTATATTCAAATATTCCTTTTTTTATGCTAGTTGGTTACGAGACGAGCAAGTCGATTGCGTGATCGTAAGCGACATGTTTGCACACGACAGTTTTGTGCCACCTATAATTTTGAAATAAGTCAGTAAATTAGTAAAACCTTGCTCGGTACGAAAGTTTATTTTAATAGTAGGTAGTTATGCTAGGATTACCAAACAATGAAAATAAGTGAGCACGTCCATGAACAAATAGATACAATAATATATACCTACCTATCTACGTAAGTAGCACATCCCCATACCCTAACTACAGGGTATCCATTAGCGCGTAGAAGAAAATGGCAATTCAGCTACCCGGCAGAAAAGCTCTAGAAATCTGAGCTATAAATGCCCGCAAGAGCTAAATTTATTTTTATCGCCTGTTCCACTTAAGGTATGAGATTGAAAACTGTTCGCGATATTTCCCCTTAATTTGTCCAAGCATTTTTTCTTTGGCAATAAAAATATTTACGGTTTTTGGAATGAATTCGGGAGGCGTCGTCGTTCTTCCACTTGGACAGATTAATTCATTTTCATGAACGTTATAAATATTCAATATTTATTTATCAGTTGGTTGTTTTACGGCGTTTTTTGATTGGAGCGATTTTCTTTTTTTTTTATTCCAATTTATTGTTTGGGACACTTTTAATGATTACTGACAGTCTCGTTGTATACTAACAGTTTAACTAAGAATAAATAAAAATCTGTGGTCAGTGTTATTCGAATATTCGATAAAAGGCAGAGCTGCGTCTTCTTTGAGATGGTAAATCAATTCTACAATTTGAAGTGTACAGTATATACTAAAGTATTTGACAATTTTCATTTTCATTAAAAATACAGTATTTATATTATCATTAATTATTAAACTAGGTTCTTACAGTTATATTTAAAAAAGTCCGTGACAATTTCCCGTTGTCAGAAAAGGCAAGTTATTTTTATAAATCTTTCTCTAAAATATGGTATAATAAAATATACTATGATATAGGACAATTATAAAAAAAAATACTCTTGAAAAAAAAAGAGTGGCCTTATATATAGCAAACAAAGTATCTTTTGATTTATGTTCTTCTACTAAACCACCAAAAAAGCATGTTTGGAAAACATGAGAATTAAAATTAATTTTATTGTGGTATCATAACATCCATGTTATCGGGCTGACCCATAAAGTGATAGCATGAAGTAGCTAAGAATAACAAATTAATAAAATTAAATTAATTTTCGTCATTGTCACTGTTGTTCTGACCTTTTGGTGAAAACACCGTGGCTTGAAGTTATTTATCAAAAATCGTATACATTTGCAAATTTTATGTGAAGATAGCCCATTTGACTCATTAATCGTTATGAGTGGCTGAAAATTGAAATGATAAATTAATATTACACGTGTCATTCAGTGACTAACAATAATTTTATCATTTTCATAAGTTTCCACAGTCATTCTAACCTCGTAAGATATACATTGGTAGATTTTCTATATATGTATTGTTACTCATGAGCATTGTATCTAGCTCATTACCGCTGTACGTGGCAACATGCGTTCTTGAATCAAAATACCCTTTAGCATGTTACGCTGTGTCATCGTAGCATTATCACGCTTTACGTTATGCCGAAATGCATATTTTATGGAAATAAAGGTGGTCTTGACAAATTTTGCTTTTACTTACGGGAAATTACGTTTGGTACTAACCGAATACCCAAGAAATGTATTGTACATAGACATAATTATTTCAACTTTACGAGTTTCAATATTACGAATATTCTCAATTGTATCGGTTCTTTTTTTTAAATTCCTTAGCATAAATCATACACCAGACTAAATCAGACGCAAAATTCCCGCAAATTTTAGTGTATTTTAGTTAAGTTTAAGTTGCATAAAATTTTTATGACCTTTATAAATTTTAGGCATTTATTTTATTTTGTGATGTCAGTAAACTAAAATCTAAACAATTAGTCCCTACTTTAAAAGTAGATAATATATCACGTCAAGAGTAAAGAAAAAATATATTATTGTGGCAGGCAGTTCTGTCATGTTAATTTAACAAAACAATAAGCCGGCACAAAATACTCTGAAAAAATAGCATTATCGAATATTCTCGGCGCCAGCCGTGAAATACTATTGTGGATTTCCGATGGCCATCTATGGTCTTCATCAGTTCCACTTCACCATATGATACTTTCTGATTGCAAATGCTTGACTTGATGATGAAAATACTAAAATCGCTGTATGTATTTGAAGAGTTCCCTTGTTTCCGTGTGGATCTCATTATCAGAACTGAATTTTGATAAAAATAAGATCAATCTGGAAGTATCTTCTTTCAAATAAAAATATAATTTTCCACGTCATTTCATAAATGACGGAGTTTTGAGGTAACAAACATTTTAAATAAAACAGTCGACTTGAGAATATTCTCCTTTTTTTGGAAGTCGGTTAAAAATGCAGCATTAACGTAATGTACCGACAGAACATAATGTAGGTAATGTTGTCCGTCGGTACATAAACTATATCTGTAAGTGCATCGCTGCATCCGCCGTTACTGTCCGCCGACAAAGATTACAGATACGAGGCTGAGTTTCTTAGAACTGCAGTATGCACTGGCATTTTTGCAACATGCAACACTACATTTTGTAACATGTACGAGTAGGTACTTACTTGTAAGAGTATAAGTACTACGTTGAGATAAAAAAAAGTCTGTATGTGTGATTCCATTCCGGTCATTGCACTTTTTTGGTACAACAGAAGCCTTAGAAGATATGCTTAAGGTGTATTGCAACCTATGTGAACAATTAAAGTTCAAAATTCTGGATGCCACTGAACTTGCCATGGGCAAGCGCGGCACTTAACATCAGGTGTGCGAATTGCTCGGCTCATCGGTTATAATTTAATATTTTATTTATTAAATAGGGCAACATTACTTTCATACTTTATGGTAAGTTTAGAGCTGTTCAACTTAATGTACCACCAACAAAGAAAATGTTTCGCATTCGTAGCGTAGCGCAGAACTAATTAATAACAGGATTTATTTTCAGTACATAATTGTAAATACGTTTCATATGAATATATAATAATTAAACAAAATACGTATCCGGAACAGACTCACATTTTACATTTTGAAATATCGTCTCTATTTGTGCTAAGTTAGAGTCTATTTCAGATGAGGATCGTTAGCATGGCAGTGACTCGTCGGCGACAATAATGTATTATGCCTCAAGCATACATTCTTTTTCTATGTTCCGTACCTCCAGACTGTTTAATTTAATTTAATACTGATTTTACGTCAGCAAATTATACCAAACACAATTTAATATTAATGTAATAGCCGATTCAATTTAACGTGAGTATTCCCGTTTTATTAAAACAAAATCTATTCTATTCCGCATAAATAAGCAAAGAAGATCTATAAGAAAATAATGATTTTATAGTTGTCACTTTGATTCCGTGCCTTATTGTAATAATTTTGGGGCAACACAATAGTTTACTTGGGCAGAGTGACTTTTGTCACGCCAAAGCTTGTCACGCAGCTTTGAATTCTTAAAGCTTCTTCAGACTACGCTTTAAATGATACATAGACTAGCTGCGCCCCGCGGTTTCACCCGCTATCCTACAGGAACCAATACTTTTTTCGAGATAAAAAGTAAAATTAAAGTAAAAAAGTAAAAAGGAAAACAAAATCTATGTGTTAACCCAGTGTATAAGCTACCTCGATACCAAATTTCATTCAAATCCGTTCAGCCGTTACAGGGTTGAACGGGAACAAACACACTTACATACTTACCTACTAACACACTTACACACAAACTTTCATCTTTATAATATTAGTGTGATACGTGGGATACAGCACTGAGTATTTCTGAGTTTAAACCCATCCGTTGAAAATGTATTCGAGCTGTTATTGTCGTGCACAGAATTCTCCTTATAAATTTGTTGTCGTGCTGTAAGTCACTGTTTTGTAGAACAGGCTAGAGCAATGCGGGTAAACAGTGTATTAGCTACATTGCCTGTGTAGCTATTAGCTACGTTATAATAATATACGATGCGACAAGAATCACTTAATAGCGTAATCTGAAGAGGCCTTTGTTTTTCAACAAAGCTATTTTAACTAACTTGAAAATTAAAATGATAAAATTCAGGTGAAAAACACATTTATTTGGAATTATAAGTGTTCCAGATTATTTTGTCAAATTGTTGAGGCCATAACAGTTTGTTACAGGATTTTATTACTCAAATTTTCCTAAGAAATTGTTTGTTTAAAAAATCTTGGCAGTCAAATTTATTTAAAAATTTTGACACAATTACGTCTTGCCACCTCTTGGGAGGGTTTTAGCATAAAAACGTAAATGGAGAACCACGTTGATAAAAGCGCTGTTCCTTTGGCTTTTTTTACAAACACAAAGGTTGGGGATGTGTTTTTCATATCAATTATCCGTATCATAGAAAAGTTGTACGAGAAGAATGACAAAAACGTGCAATAAACTTGAAAAATAGTATTAAACTAGATGACGATTACATATTTAGTCAGCTAATGTTCAAACCACTATAAAAACCGATTAAAATGTGGATAACTAGCTACGCCCTGCGGTTTCACCCGCTATTCTACAGAAAACCAATTATTTTTCCGGGATAAAAAGCTTATGTGTTATTCCAGGATGTAAGCTACCTCCATACCAAATTTCAGTCAAATCCGTTCAGCCGTTTCAGAGTTTAACGGGAACAAGCACACTTACATACTTACATATACACCTACTTACATACTTACACAGTTACACACAAACTTTCGCATTTATAATATTAATGTGACGTGATATAGATACATAGTATTGGTTTAATATATCCACAATTTAAGGTTTGGTTCAAATTAGATTGCAATATACGACGTAAAAAAATATATTTCCAAAAAATATGGTGTCAACGCTCTTGTTCTCAAGAGCGTTGACACCATATTTTTTGGAAATATATTTTTTTAGAGCTATGCAAATAAAATATAAAATTAATAATTTTACTGATATTAAGTACTAATTCAAAAATATTCATAGCAAGTAGAGTTTTTTTAGTTTGTACTAAGAAAATTCATGATAGTTATTTTTATCTGCGTTTGTATTTTTGTAAAACTAAATATAATGTACTTTTATTATTCTTTCTCTGTATTTAGTTATAATATAATCTAAATCTAAATGTACAAACTAAAACTATAAACAAAATTAAAATAAGTACTTAAATAAATTAAATCTAAAATATCTACAAATAAAAAATATAATTATTAAAAACTGTTTTGAACATCAACACAAAATGCTGTTTTTTAGTAATCTAGTTTTTTACTTCTTATCTTATCAATACGTTTAGTGTTTATTGATAGGATCATTTAAAAGGAATATAAAACGACTTGCGCGGCTTTGGCTGCCTCGTGTAATTACCATATCCTAATCCTAACTAATATTATAAATGCGAATGTAACTCTATCTGTTTCTCTGCCTGGGTGTTTGTCGCGTTATCGCGGCTAAGCGGCTGAACGGATCGACCTGAATTTTTGCATAGATATAACTTGTAGACGAACATTGGCTACATTTTTTTTGTAGGTCCACGCGAACAAAGCCGCTGGTAACTACTAGTTTTACTATGAGGTATTATAAAGCTAATCATTGACTATTACAACAGCGTGTTTGCATCAAACTATGGAGAAAGCCATAACATGACAAAATTTGTATAGAAATAAAATATTTTTTCATACTAAGCCAATTTCTCGATTTGTGGAATAATCCTATAAAATAAAGAAAGGCATGTCTCAGGATTTTTCGAAATAAGCCCCTAATAAGGTGACATGAGGTTTTTAATTTATTATATCCTATGCGAGCGAAGTCGTGCTTAACTAAAGTACAAGTAGACCTAACTATTTTTTAATTTTTTTAATAGTTTAAATAATACACGTGGAGCTAATAAATACACAAAACCTAATTATAAGCTCTGGACACACCAATTACATTCTTAAGACATGCTTCCATAATCCTCTTAAGTTTTCGGATATAAAAATATCACTCATATTGCCAATAACATATAAAGCTTAGTACACACGAGGGGAGACTACGAAATGATACAGTATTATCCGCCCGGACATGTGTCCCTCGACTTATGTGACGTTTTATTAAACCAAACTTATTTAGGAAAACAATAACGTTGCGTATTCTGCCGAATCGTATAGAGATATTGACTCGTAACATGCGCTAGCATATATACCTACTATGGCTTATTACTCTTTTTAAGACTTTATTAAGTCTTAACTTAATAATTTAAGGCGTAACCTAATTCAGTTATACATTACTAACCGCTCTCACATGTGTCCCTTGTTATCATTAAATGTATTTAATAATAACAAAAAAGTCTAGGCTTGATATGAGGTAAGCTTAGCGAAACAAACAAAAACAACTCGGCTCGAAGCTAACCAAAAATAAATTCCCTTTAATTAGTAGAGACATAAAGCTGTATTTTCATTTGCACCCAGTTTTAACTTTACCCTTGTTATATCTGGCCTGAAATTATTTCAGACGAGCAGAGCTCTGGTACATTTGCGATGAGCTTAGCTGAACGCGAGAGCGTACCGCTTTTCATCTTTGAAGCGCAACATTTACATTTTCGTCTCATTTATTTGCTATTTCGGGCCAGCTCCCCCCTTTCCACCTCCCTACCCTCCGACACCCTACAATGAATAAGTCTCGCTGTGCGTCAGAGAACAAAATTGGGAAGGAACGCTCTATAAAGTCTAATTAAGTTTGAAGTGAATGCACAAATGTAAGGAAATATATAAAAATGTCCATAATAAAGGAGAATTTATTTCCAGCCGCCTCACGCATTCATGAGCAATTGTGAAATGAAATGCTTGCGGCTAACAATTGTATAAACATTTCTTGTTACGGGTACGTTTTAAAGTTTTATTTTATCCGCTGAATAAAATAGTTGAATAATTCAATTTATGAATGTAAAGATAAAAACGTGCATACGAATGTTTCAATATAATTTACGAGCACAAGTTTTTGGCACTCACTTTATTCTCTTTGTTCTTATGTTGGTAAAAGATTTATAATTTTAATTTACAGCAAACAAACTGGTTGTTTCATTAAATCATTAAAAGCTTTAACGAGTCAATTACATATTAATTAATCACTGATTTAGGATATAAGTGGCTACATAAAAATGCTTTTAAGCAATCATAAATCTCACTACTGTGAACGTAAATCAGAAACATGAAAACAATGGTTCTAACGCCTTCATTTAGAAGGAAGCGAGATTGGGCATGATCGGAATGTAATTGCCTGATTCCGGGGGTTTTATTAAGATATTTTACGTAGAATATGCTGTGGTATTGATATTCAGTAGACGTCGCGTATAAAAATAATGTGTCCCTTACGCGAACCTTTAGTCTCGGGCAAGACGGTTTTCTATTACAGATATAATATAGCGGCCGCCCTCCCTTACTTGGCATTCGTCGCTTGCATTTGGCAGGATGCAACTGTGTTCCGTGATTGAATTATAAAACAAAGAAGGGTCCCTAATTACCAGATAGATCCTGTGTATAAATCAGGTTCTGTGTCCAATGAACTGAAGGCAACAACAAAATGAAGTATATTTCCTGACATATGAGTAATTTTCATGTTCAATAGTTTTAAAAATCGGCGAAATCTATTTAAAACCATATTTGTAGTCTATTGTTATATAAAAGTAAACTTTGAGTAGATAAATACCTGCTTACATAATATAGTGTCGTAAACAATGGCAGAGGACAAATGGGAATGAAAGCAGATAGATATAACAACATAAGAGCCAGGTTCTTAAATGCTAGAAAAAGAAGACGCGTATGAATTCTGTGACATTACTTAAAAAGTTATGTAAAAAAGCATCGACCCGAAATTTGTTTAAAACTAAAACAAGTAACCTGCCTGAGACTTTTAAAAGCAAAACAACAAAATATTTTTTTTAAAACAAGATGTTTTGACTAGCCAATCATAATAATCATCATCATCATAAAGCCGAAGACGACCACTGCTGAGCATAGTCCTCCCCCTTAGCGCCCCACACTGAACGACAATTTGCCATTTGTATTCACCGGTCATATAAAATATACAATACCTAGTAGGTATCTAGTTAGATAGCAGGTATTGGTATAACTCACCTACCTACGTAAGTATACGTAGAAAACAAATATCTATAACCATATAGAGGTAGTATAGCAACAATACATATTGTACGCACACACGGGCCCAGATTTCCGATAGAAAAACAAGAAAGGGCCGGAACAAACCCGGAATATAAATCGGCTTGTTATATTTTCCGGAACATTGGGATTCATGGAGTTGCGGACCCTGGCAATGCCTTCACGGAAACACGCGCAAAGTTTTTGATTGGCAACGAGAAAAATGGCTATATATAAATTTACACAATCCATTATATACTTAGCAAGATTTATTTACTTTATTTACTTAGTAAGTCCTTTGTAGTCTGAATTAAATGATTTGAATTTGAATTTGAATTGAATTTAGTATCATAATTACATTATGATTTATTCCAATGAGACTTAAGAACTAATAAAACTGTAAATCTTAATAAGTAAAATGTACTAGAGTTAAGGCGATTTCATTAAGTCAGAATTATATAACTACCACCAAAAATTGATGTCTGTCTTCGGATAGGTGGGTGGGTCAATATTAAGGTTGGGTTATACGATTAATTTTATTTACTACCTAGATACGAGTACAGTATGATAATTATAATTGATTGAAACCTCGTACTTATTCATCCCTCATGAAAAACTACGCAAAATAACATAAACTCGCAGGTCTTGCCAAATGGATTGCCTATCATTGTGTATCCTACTCCCAAATTGCTCATGAATCTTGAACCGCCTAATCGTAAGCTTTATTAAAGACTATTTATTACTTAAGGTTATTTATGTTTTAAAGAGAACTTTTCTACAATCATGTTCAAAAAGTTTTAATATCTTGATTCTTATACATTGAAACGAACCAACTGTATTTTTTCAACAAATGTCAAAACTAAATATCGGTAGGTCTAGCTAGAGTTTACCCTAAACTCTAAAGGTAACTAGATGACTGATTTCTTAGCTCTTAGATGGTAGATTGTTTTTTGCCATAACTTCTACAGTCTTCAAAACTATGTACCTTACTCAAGTTGACGTGAGCTCTCCCAGTAATGTCGACGCTCTGTAACCAAGTTATTAACATTCGTATGGAAATCGGCCGTCGGAGTCTTGTCAGTAGAGCCTTTCGTTATGAGATAAGCAAAGTGGAGTCTTTTTACTGTTGGCAATCATCTCGGAATGTTTTTTACTGATTATTTTCACGGCTGACGCTGGTTTATATCTATATCTATATGAATAGACTACGTGTTAATTAGGGAAAGAGAAACTGGTTTGGATTTTATTTAGACATATATTTCTGTTGTCAGCTTTATCAGTGTGTGTTATCAGATTTATTTATATTTGGAGATAGTGAAGAAGCAAGAAGGATTATAATATATGAAATGGTTACGCAATATTTTAAAACCGCCTGGTCAGTTTCTGCTGATTGTATGGTCTAGTGAAAAATTGTTTTATCATACACAGGTAAACCCACAACAAGTAGCGAAACAAGTACGATTAGTTGTTAAGTCTATGCGTGAAAAACCTTTTCACGTGGAAAATTTAAATTTCAAAAAATGTGTATTTGCCTGCCGGCTTCGGTATGGATTTCAAAAAAAAATTGACGAAGGTGCGTCGTCTGCGTTCAACCACTAGATTATGAATATTTTCCCCAAAAGTTGTAGAAAGTTACAACGCATGAATCTAACAAAGGTCAAAAAAATATTTGAAAGCTTATTTGCATAAGCTTATCAATGGCATCGTTTTATAACTGTCTCAAACTCTTTGTGAAAAATTAACAAAGGAAGGAGGTAACAATCTCAGTTGCGTAACAACACATACAGTACAGACAGTAAGGGCAAATTAAACCATTCAAGAATCCAAATTCTTCTTTAATACCAGATTATGGAATTTGATTGTAGTGTGAAGAAATCTAAAACGAATCCACGTGTCGTACGGCGTATAAGAGACAAATTGAGTCCGGCCAGGAAAAAAAAATTGGGTGTAAAAATTTCTTGAGACAAGTGAGAAAGCGTTTCAGCCCAGAGTCTTGCAAACAAAATAAATGTCTGCCAAGTGTGCATTGCGCCTTGCCGAACTTTTAATGTGCATCGTGTATTCTGTCGTAAAGTTCTCTTTTCTATTTTCAAGCAAAACTATTTTCGGTCTTGTTCACAAAAGATCTGTTGTTTATTTGTTTATTTATCTGCCTTTATTTGTTTAGTAACTAATGTTGCTACATAATCAAGGATTTTACTCCCATCAGATAATTAGTTGGTAATTTTATATTATATACTAGCGACCCGCCCCAGCTTTGCACGGATTTGACATTTTTCTACGTAACTGTTATTTTTTTCTCGTTTTCAGGGTTTGTTCCATACTACAAGTTGTTCATAATGATGAGTACATACATACCTTTCAATATTGTCACGCCTTTCAGAAACATCTTGTATATTATTAAATATCCTATTTTCCATACTGCATACTGACTTGTATTGTGCCAAAGGGTAGATATGAATAAGAATGGGCTGTTTGCCGAAATTGGACCGTTGACAACGGAACCGAAGAAATTGCTTTGTTTTTTTTTGCCTCGTGACTGAACACAATTTGCTGCTTTGCCTTTAGAAGCTTTCACCACTTTTTGACACTTACAAAAATATTCACTTATATTAAAACATTTAAATGAAATGAGTATTTTAATACGCTATAACAAGATGTTGAAAGATATTATTCTACCATAATGCAGCTTGAATATTGTTTCAGATACACTTAAATACTTCGAGCCAATGAAATAAAAATGAAATATATGTTTATTGATATAAAAATTGGCTTAAAATAGGATATTTTATACAAATAAACTAGTAACACACTTGGCTTATGTCTATGAACGTTTTGAAAAATGACAAAACAGTGATTTCCGCACTAGACTAAGCCTGTGTCGCGGGAATCTGATACGATCTATCTTAGGTAAACCAATGCTAGTTTAATCTGGGTTAGGTGTAAACCAATTTATACGCCCACAGTATATTTCTAGTACCTACTAGAAGTTCTAGCATTAAAGGTCACAGTAGTTATATTATCTCAGCACAGGCTTGGCATCGCCTCAACTCGAACTCCGTGACAAACTAGAGAACCGCATTTGATTTGTAGTCTAGATTTGTAACTCGCTGTCATAATGTCGGCCGGCCACTATAACATAGGTCGACGTGGCGATGACCAACTCGCTGTCATCAGCTTGCCGATATAGCATAGGTCGACGTCGATATGACGCGATAGACCTCCTGTGGTCCTGCGCTTGATAAAACCTTCGCCTATCTGTTAGCGCAACGTCGCCCCGCCGTAGCCGCGCCGATACCCCAGAGGTGCTGAGCCGCACCAGTTACGAGCCTGCCTTCGGTTGGCGCAAAGTTGACGGCGATAAGACGAGGCGAAGCTAATCCAGTGCGGAGCTGATATGTGTCTTATGACCATAAAAGCTTACCGACTAACTCAGACTCTAGGAGCAGTCGTAACGAATATCCTACTTAAATAAATAGAATACTATATTCTTTTACGAAATATTCTTGAACACAGCGTCAACACCAAAGTATATCCAGCTCCAAGTAAATGCTTACACAATCCATATAGAAACTTTACAGACAGAATGTATTAGGGCGAGTTCGCATCAAATACACTCATAAACCTAAATATGATTTTTAAGTTAATGATTCTGGAGGTCGATTGTTTAAGACTTTAGGTGATATGTCATATAGTTATGTACTGTGTTCAGGCAGTGCTATCTATACCTACTGACAAAATTAACTCAGTGACGTCATTCAGTCACACTCGACTTGTATAATACTTATCACGCACTCTGCGTTACTTATTGTATCTATTTTTATAGGAAATACCTTAAATAACGGTCTTTTAGCTGACGAGTCACCAAGAGAGAGAGAAAGATAGAGAGTCTATCGACTAAAAGGTCGCTGTCAGTCTCTATCATCTCCTAGGATGAACTTTGAATAAGTTCATGCAAGAACCTAAATAACTAGGTACCTACTTGTGAACGTATTACTTATGAACGCAGGTACCCTAATAACTGTGTACCCAACCCATGTAAAACTTCCAGTTTCCCAATGAGTTTCCCCAATTGCTGGCAGGATATTTATTAAATTACCCCGGCAAGGGCATAACACCGAAAAGGTCCGACGCTGAACGTAAGCCCGTGCTTTAGAAGTGCGAGTGTAAAACAGCGAATGTGTATGGTTTAATTAAAATTTTCATTAGGTAGGAATGCTTCAGGTTATTTCTAGAATGTTTTGAAATGCTCGCCTAATTGAGGATAGTTTGAAATGTTCACAAAACTGGTATGAATTTAGAGGTTCTATTTCATTATTCAGTTTCCCTTCATGACATAAAGGAATTATAAGCATACCTGTAAGTATTTTGTTTTAATAAAACGGGAATAATCACGTTAAATTGAGTCGCCTTTTCCGACTATAGTTTCGATCATATTCGGTGACCTTTATCAAGGAATGCAAAGCGAGACACGCGCGCGACCTCGTCTTGCCTCGCGCGCGTGTGTCGCTTTGCATTCCTTGATAAAGGTCACCGAATATGATCGAAACTATAGTCGGAATAACCGACTCAATTTAACGTGAGT
Organism: Apocheima hispidaria; assembly: GCA_947579745.1. Lineage (NCBI taxonomy): Eukaryota > Metazoa > Arthropoda > Insecta > Lepidoptera > Geometridae > Apocheima > Apocheima hispidaria. The sequence goes on along the minus strand of OX388153.1, from coordinate 9,449,082 downwards.
ATTCCCGTTTTATTAAAACAAAATGTATAAAAACCAAGTCAGTTTTCATAATAATACCAGTAAGTAGTTACCAAGTCTTTGACGGTTTTCTGTCTGTCCTTAAATATAAGCACCCGATGGTAGTGTAGTCTTAACTAAAAGTTAAATATTACTAGTAGGTAACTATGTTACTTCAACTGACTACTAAAATTTTTGTGCGCAGTTTGGTAGTTTTGTTTCCTAAAATATTTCTCAAACTAACTGATAGGTATAATACAACATTTTCCATTTTGAACGCCCAGTTTCAAAACAACGCAGCCACAGCTCCCAACTCGTCCGGAAACGTTATCTCTGTTGAACTAAACAACTCACTTCGAGCGAATGATATTACTCCCTAAAATCAACTTAAGCTTCTTGTACACCCACTAAAAACTCAACCCTGTTTTATAACAAAAAGGGTTGAAGATCGTGTAAATATAATTTGAAGATGAGGCATTATTGTTTGTTTGGTAAGAAACGCTGGCTCAGTAAACCTTGCTTTAACCAGACACCGCAGAGCTGAGACTATTCAATTAGGTACGAGTATCCAGCTCTGTCCTTAGCTCCGACCTAAATTTTAATCGCTGAATGTTGCCAACACCGAAGTGGAAAAATAAACGTTACTCCGTTAATTTACGAGACGTGCGATTGTCAGTTATTCCTGAATGTGCTGAATCGACGACGAGGACCGTAAATCTTGGGCCTTCAACATGTCTCTTGGAAATACAGATTTGTGATGCTGCGTAGTAAGTCCGATCGATTTTCAGTTTTTTTTTTTAGGGACTTTTAGACTTGCAAGTCTACGTCAACCTCACATGAACCTTATAAACTAGATAAGTACATCTTGAATGTTATAGCACATTATGGTATAATAAGCAAAGGATTGGAGCTAGAAATTTCAGTTTAATAGAGCCCGTTTGTAACCAAGTATCGAAGCTAAGTAAGAGGTAAATAGTTACCTACTTTGTTCAGTAAGTAGAATATTTTAAGGTAAATTAAGTAGCTTGGGTACTTTTGCATAAATTAAAATAATTACTGGACTAGATTAAACAGGTACCTTATAAATACTTTATGTGTTATCTATTCTAGACTACACCAAGATGTTTTCAAATGCAAACCTATTTTCAATTTTTAAAAAACACAGCCTGGTTACTACGTAAATGGTTTTTATTTTCGAAAAATGTTTGTATATATTTATAGTAAAGTTACTTATTGCAAGAGGTAGTACAAACAATTTTCATGTTTATTTCAACTACAAACAATATCAAAAAAAAAAAAAAACTAGTAAAATATTATTTTTTCTTAAATTTTACAGTAGTAACAAGTAGGTTCCAATTATTATTGTAAGTAGTGATAAACCAGAAAAATTACATTGAAAGAGACAAATTCATCAATGGCATTATCTAGAAATAATGTTTGCCCGTTCCAAATTCAAAGAAACAGGTTCATTCAAACGACCAATCCTCACTAGAACACGTGGCGGCCATGTTGATACGTCAGCCAATGAGAGCGTATTGTGTCAAACAAAACCAAGATGGTGGCGCGTACCTACGTATTGGATTGTGTCATTTCCTATTATTAAGTTGAAGAGGACGGTCGTGGGGCAGGTATAAACAAAAAATATAATACTTCTTTGTTTCTTGGGGCACGGCAATGCCATTTTCTTGGATTTCACGCATTTTAGAGTAGAGTATGTAGAGTTTTCACAATAAAAACATACAAACCACCTTTAAAAAAAACAAGTATGAAATGATTATCTACTCTAGATAGTCTAATTAATTTTAAAATAATTTAGTTATAATTACTATAATTTTCAATTGTTATTTGTATTTACAATAACATCATTCTCATGTAACTAAGTACCTACTTACTAATTTATTTTTAAAATTAAGTACTTAGGTACCCGCATTTTGGGAGTAGACTTATTACACATATATTAAAGTACCTATATTAAATTTTTTGCAACTTTTAAACTAAATATTTTTAATATAAAATCAGGATTGAGTTATAATTATAATATATGGCCGAGGTATATGATTTAAATAGTATAGTACTTACCTAGGTAATTATTTACCTATAGCACGATTCAACAATAGATTCTTTTACCATGACATTTTACGCATGCTTGTTCAAGCAAAAAAGCAATCAATTCTGAAGATAACGAGACTTGAATTAGAATTCAAGTGCCGAAACATTGATAAAGTCTGTGACTTAAATGTGAGAACAGATGTTGGAGTGCAATGAACCTCGACGTGCGCTTGCGCTACCAAAGATGACGTACTATTTATAGCACCACATCACTTGTCAAAGTTAAAAATATTAACATCCCAATTTTTTTCGTGCTACGTTTTGGCATTTGGCGCCGAAGGGTTTTAGCTTTTTGGAATGAAAACAAAATTTCAATTCGGTTAAAATTACAAATCGTTACTACTCAAGTAAGGCGATGACCGTAGCTAACATCAGGTGATCAATTAGCATTTACTTATCGTATAGCATCGCATTGCGCAAGATAGCAAGTAAATTTTTAAATATTTAGCTATAAATAATTACATAACAATATTTTAAATTATCGATAATAAAAATCAATATGTCGATTAAACAAATTATACATCATAGTAATCACAGAAGAGGAAAAAATTTTATTCTCTCTTCTGTGATAGTAATTAATTTCATAAACCTAAGTTGATGATGCAATACAGATATTTATAATAGAAATACATTTTTAAATGTCAGTTTTTTCCATAGAACACATATATGGAAAGCATAATTTTGAACTCGTCGCCGTTATCATGAATAACTTTTTTTTGCTATAACATGTATTAATTAGTCAAAAAAATCCATTTATGTAATTGTATCTAGGTATGTGATTAGCATCTAAAGTTCATCTTAGGTTCATTTGCTATGGCCGAATAGTATCTACTGCAAATCTAACTATAAGCTGATTTTTAGCAACTGATAATAATAATTTATTACGACTTCATAATGACGTTTTCATAGCAATTAAAAACACATAAATTTTTTTAATGGAGCTGATGTGTTTTATGGCCAATCAAGTTAAATAGAGGCATAATTTAATAAAGTATTGCACTGACTTATTGTTTTTTATTGCTTTTTTGAGTTTTATTTTTCCTGGAACAATCTACCCCTATCATCATTTTTGCTTTTGATAATGAAAGGAGTTGTTACGTCTTCATCATATAACGTTTCATCCCAAAAGTTATAAAATTATCACAAATATCTAAGTAGTTTAAGTATTTTGTTCTGGTTAAAGGAGGAATATCTACGGGAAATTAATTTCAGTTGTGCAGTTTAACTGTAATTAGTTATTTAAATCATTCATTTAATTTGAATGAGATGAAATTATATCGAGAATACTTTAAAAAAAATATTTTACTCATTTTTATTTACCTACCTTATATAAGAAATATTAAGAATAATTTGATGATTTGATGGATTTGTTGATGAAACAAAAATAATCAAAAAAAAGTAAAGTTGTTTAGTATAAGTATTAGGAATGTTTAATAAAAAAAAAACTCATTATTATTGCAAAATAATTTTAAAAGAATTATACAAAATACTTTATTTATTTATTTAATTACTCATTAGGTTGCTCAACATTTATTAAAAAAGATAAAGCTATACTCGTTCTAAACCATACATGTTTTGGTTACAGGGAAAAGCTTCCAAAGATATTCAGACGTTGATTTATAACAGATAGGTCTTATCTACCGAGCCTCTTATCTACCTTCACGAGACTCCTATCTACCCTCCGAGAAAAAATTTACCTTTCTTTGTTTCTCTTTAGTCTATAATTTTCCCGTAATGATAGATAGTACCGTTAGCAGAAGAAATGTATATTTTTAAAGAAAGGCTAAAGCTAAAGCGATTCAAAAATGGAGACTCAGCCTGTGTGAGCCGTACTGCATGCAATGTGACATCTTTCATAGAATTTCATAAATTTTTACTCCACATACCTAATGCGCATGCAACGAATACGGATTGTAGCTAGATTTGGTAGTCATCATTATCTCCAGCCAGAAGATGTCGAATGCTGAACAAAAGCCTGCCCCTTAGTCGGTGGCCATAATCCCCACGCTTAGCAGGCGGCTAGGAGAACGCATAAAGCTCACCGTTTAGGTACTATACGAGTTTTGTGCACCCAGATGCTAATATTTTTTTTACAATCTACCTTTAATTTTCTGACGGTATCTCGATTCTCAGTGCCATCAGAAGGGCAGACACGGTAGGTGATTTGGGAAAATTACATTATAAAAAGAGCGAATGAAAACCCCTGGGGCTAGAGCTGGGGTGGATAGTCTCGTTCAACGAAGCTATTATAAATCTAATTTTGAAAGAAGTTTTATCATTTAAACACATTCAGAGCTTTTTCAGTGCCACACATCTTAGAAAAGTTATATTAGGTTTCAACAAACAAAGCTGTAATCGGCACTACGAGTACCTAATCGAGCTGGATCCTCCCAACTCCTATACTTACCTACATACTTTTACCCACATTCTGTGGACATTTTCAAAATACAGGGTTATAAGCCGAAAGGGGCTCATAGTACTCATGGTTGTAAAAAACTTTTACTATCTATGACACCAACACTGAAATCAGGAAAAAAAACAGCTGTTCCATGCATTTTGTCGAGTGTCTTTGACATTTTTCTATAGAACTGCTGATTTATTTTCTCGTTTTCAGTGTTGGTCCCATAGTAAAAGTACCATGAGCGCTATTCAGTTTAGCATACCCTTTCCTTATAAACCTGTATAAGTAGTTATTATTTTGTTTTTGTACGCTAAATTAAAGTTTTCCGCTAGCTCTATAATAAAAGTTAATTCTTTTCGATGTGTAAAGATGCAATGTTTTAAGAGTTAAAAAAAACAAGATCATTGTTCTAATATTAGGTACATTCTACTTAAATTTTAAACCATAAAACTAAGCCGAAAAACGTCTATTACTTTTAAATAAATAAATAAATATCTGGGACATTTTTGCACACATCGTCACTTGACCCCAAACTAAGCAAAGCTTGTAATATGGCTGCCAGAGACTGATATACGTACATATATATTTTTTAAATACATACTTATATAGATATTAACACCCAGACATAGAACAAACACAAATATTCATCACATTAATGTTTGTCCTAGATGGGAATCGAACCCACGCCCCCAAGCACAGTAGGTAGGTTCACTACCAACTGAGCCACCGGGGAGTTTTACTTAACAACAATCACAAACTCTATTACTTTTACTGCCGACGTTTTTCCCAAATTGGAATCGCAGACTGATCGGATCCAGTGTTAGAACTTGCACAGTAAAAACTTTCTTTGTTACGCGATAGTATCGGGTAAACTCCTTCATTCCAGTCCCGAGGACGAAATTGTACGAGAACCTTTGACTTTTAGCTAAGCAAGAATAAGGCTGAAGAAGTCCTTATCTTGAGGGCCTAAAGTTTTTAAATTAAAGATAAGGGTACAGTGTTTCTAATCTAAAAGTTAAGAACTTGGGTAACATTTTGATTATTATCATCTAACTCTAGACAGTCACAGGTTTGTTTGTAATAAAATTATACCTACTTACTTTTATGTTTTTTTTTTTAATTCGGTAGATGTTCTTCTCCTTATTTTTGTTTTTTGTCTTCAACCGACTAAGATTGAAACAGTAATTAAATGCTTATAAAATAAGATATATTTGTATTTTAATACAATATATACCTTATTATTTTTAGAAAAAAAAAACCAACTTCATTCAAAAATCGCCGAATCACTTTCGATAAAATTTATATAGGACCACCTCTGAAGTATGACCTACCAATCAAAAAAAAAGAATCATCAAAATCAATAATCGCGTAACAAACATTTAAAAAACGTACAGTCAAATTGAGAACCTCCTTCTTTGAATACGGTTAAAAATGACGGACAGGTGCACAAAGCGAAACAATAATATAGGGTAATAATAGGAATCCTTGTTTTGCTACGGAGCCCTAAAAATGACTTCGCAACGATATTCGCAACTCGATTCGCATGCAACCGTCACTCAAAAACACATGTGTCAGCAATTCCTTACATTATTCATAATGGTTCCATAATGGACGTAACCGCTCGCGTATGAATAACGTATTCTAAGCCGGAGCAGAGCGGAGCGGAGCGGCAGTTACAAAATATTCCCCGGAGAGTCCAATTAAAACGTTCCATCCGCAAAATTCCACGGGGTCGAGAAGTTTCTGAATACCTCACAGAATCAACCTTGGTACGGTTTGCAAGATCATTTAAATTGAGAAGTAAACACTAGCCCAAAATCTTTAAATTCATAACGCAGATTTTACAAGGATATTAGGAAACTAACTTGAGAGATAGATAAGTAGGATAGGAACTAGCCAATTGACTTATTTAGCATCAAGGTAAAAGAAATATTTTTTTTTGGTAGATGCCTCCATATTCTTTAGGTACCACCTATAGATCATAAACTAACCTAACTATATAACTAAAGTAATCTTAAGCTATGAAATGTTGTTTTAATTTGTCAACAGATAAACAACAGATTTTTTTAAAACAGAATTGGTGTTGTTCTTGCCTCCTTCTTCTTATCCACTCCTTATCAGCAGGTGGTTGCCACAATCTCCACGTTTGGCAAGAGGCTTGGAGATCGCAGAATGTTCACCGTTTAGTAGGAGGACGCGGCTGCCCGTCCTCCGGTGGTTTTGATAACAGTTTTAGGACATACCCCTAACTAAAACTGCTTATAACTCATAAGGGTTCTGCGAAGGTAGCTAAAATTAAGATAAATACTAGATAATAATACACATAAAATAATTGCCAGGTTTAAAACGGGTCAGCCAACTCGAAGCTTGTCAAATATAAAAGCTAAACTAATGTAGAACATCGGACTAAAGACGGAACCAGCCACGCCATAAAGTATACAAATTTACAGGCACACATGCTGTCGGTACCTCGAATTAATCGCACGGCGCATACTTAGAATATTTCTCTTGGAATAATTTCTCTGGCAAGCGTCTTGCTTCAAGGAATGCAAACTCAACTTTCGTGTCTGCGTACCAATTATTCATTTAATCTACGGCTTTGGTAATTTAAATTATAACAGCTAGAATAGGTCCATATTTTGAAGTCGTCGTGAAATTTAGCAGTTTGTGTAGAGAAGCACACATTTCGTATTATAGGTCAGGTTATGTTTTTTTTTTTTTTATAAAATAGTTAACTTTTTAGATAATTTTAGAAGTTGTAACTTTTGTTAAACGTTTGAGATGGCTTGATTAAATGGCTTCAACTATATAACTAAGAAAAATTCCGTACTTACTCGTCTAATAAATAGCTATGACAAAGGCTGACAGTTTTTTTTTACTTTTAGCTCTTTTATCAATTAAAAAAAAATATGGTAATAATTAGTTTTTCTTCAATAATTAAGATTTAATTCTGCCAAAAAATAAAAAGATTCTTAGGCGTCTTAGTCAAACCGCAGAACCTATGAAACGCAACTCAATTAGGTACTTATGGAAAATAAAAGGAACGCATCTGCGGTATGAATCTCTTAATCTCCGAAGCGGAGCCCGAGACACGCACGTCCAATATTTATAAATAATAACTTGAAACAATATAAGCAGTGGCTCTTAAGAGTTCGCTACATAAACCTCGCCCCGAGAACAAATGGATTACTTGTGTACGCCGCGCGCCATCTAGCGGGGGGCGCGCGTAGCAGACGAGGCCTACTGCGTGACAAAGGTTATGTGTTTTGAATCTGCCTCGATTTTATAATATACTGAGTACTACAAACATTAGATCGGAGATCAGAATTAACTAAACGTTTGTGTAAGTCAAATGAAATGCAAAATACAGTAAAAAAATATTAACTGATATAGAACACTTCTCACAACGAAAGGCTCCAATATATTTTTGGATATTCATTGTACCTATATAAAAAAAAACTGTTTTCACACCTAATATACATAATTATACACATGTTTAACGCACATACAAAAAAATAGGTAAAGAAACAAGAAAATAAAAAAATGAAGCAGATTTAACAAAAAATAAATTAAATCACAACTAACCATAATTAAAATTAATTATGTAATAAATAAGAATTAATTATTTAATATCTGCTGTGATTGAGTGGACTTTTAGGTTTCTATCTGAAGTTTCAATAGATTCTTTAAACTATATTATATAGATTAGTAAAATTAGTACCTACGAAATAGTATAAATGGCATACAAATAAGATTATCTCATCCCAGTAGTAGCCCCCCTGTATGAGTTACTGTTATTACTCGGATTTTCCCGCTTCCGTACACGCATTCACTTACACCCTACTTATTGTGGGTAGTCGTAAAAATACAACGGAATTATTTTATTAAATTGATTGCGTTTTCAAAACATATCTCTGAGTACTTGAGATTTGTATTTATTGTGAGTTTTCTGTTAAAATTTTGAATTAAACATTTTTCTCTTCTGTAGTTAAAATGGTTGAAAATAATTTCAAGAAGCTATCTATTGCTATCTGTCAATTTTTTTCCTAATTTAACTTATGAGGTTAAGATACGTTATATCAGACGTAGTTTCAGAAATACCTTTTTGATTAAACTTGAAGCTGCTTGAAAACATGACATTTTGTACTTATAACGATAGAGAAATTTTAATTTGCCTTAACAACGTTTTTTTCTACTTGTTTGAAACAATAATCAAAACAGTAACCACAACCCACTTCTATTGTATCACTCATTAAATTTAGGCTTCAAATCTGACAAGACTAAAATTAACTTTTTCTCTTATTTTTTGGCTCCACACGTTGTGTATATATCCAGTGTCAATTATTGTAATATTTCAAGTGAAGTTAAATATTTCAAAATTAAAATAAGTCGCAGTCATAGAGTAGACTTTTGTAAAGTCTTAAGAGTTTTTGTTTAAAAAATATGTCAAACCGCCATATTATTAGTCAAATAACAGATATCTGACGATGGAAAAATGTGCGCTAAGTATTCGTAAACGTAAACGAGTGTGGGAAAATCATAGAAAATGGTGAATCGTGTCTGTTCGTGTTGTTTCCAAAATTCCGTACAGCAACCGCTTTACCGAGGTATGACTTAGACTATACTTTGACTGAAATCGACTTTTTTTGATTGTGAAATTATACTTACTTGACTCGCAATTAAATAAACATAGACACAAATACACTCTGTGTATCGTATCTAAGAAGCTCAACTATCTACTTCAAATCAAGTAACTACATACTCGGTCAGCTAATTTTGGTAATATTTCGTTCCTTACGAACCAAATGTTGACATGAATCCATGCTTAATTTATTGAACAGCTAAAATAACATCAATAATTCTTACTAATACTTTTTCTACAATCGCCCACCGAGCTACAGCAATGAGTCATACTCAATACACCTACATAGATGGCTACGCGGGTGTCCCAGTATAACAGTAAGTTATGTATCCGTCTGTCTCTAAGGACTAACGAACGTGGTTTACTGCGTCGTTACTGCTAATTAGAACCACTGTCTTTGGTTTTAATTTACAGGAGTACTTTTCAGGATTGACTTTTAATTTATTATTGGGTTTAAAGTGAATTTGTTGTGCTTTTCAGAGACTTTGTAATTTCCTTATTTAAACTCATAATTATCAAAATAATACATATATACTAATAATAACGTGATGGTAAGCGTAGCCCTGGTAGACAGATACAGCGATGGCGTGACGACATCCAAAAGTTTTGCGGCAACACCTGGACGAGATTGGCACAAAACAGGGTAGATTGGCGAAAGAAGGAGGAGGCTTATGCCCTGCAGTGGGCTGAATAAGCTGCCAATGATGATGATGATGAATAATAAGGGTGCTCCATAGTCAACCGCTTACTATCACACAGTCCGATTGCTGCTAATTTTATTAAAAATAAAAGTTTTTCATCAGCAGTATACTTTTTTTTTGTTGGTACCTCAGATAAGCCCTCTAAACCTTATATGGATAAGATTTTTTCTTTAGGTATATCAGTATTCAGTATATCATCATGATCAGTAGATTTCTATGTTTTTTTTTCGTAACATAAATAAGTACTTAAAAAATATTAAAAATGATCCAATAGAATTACAATATGTATGCACACCTTCGTTGAGTTACAATAAATTAAAATTTAGACAAAGCACGTCCAAACCCGGTGGGTCTAGAAGCAAATAATTTTGCGTCCGATTTCCTTATAATAATGACGTAGGTGTGCAATAAGAAACAATTGAAAAAAATCCTCTGATAAAATGATACGGGAATGTAAGTTTATACGGAAGTTGGTCCTTTTTACTTTTTATTTCCGAGGTCGAAGGCCGCGTCTCGGCTCTGCGAAGCCGAAGTCCGAATAGCACCGCGGGTATCAGCTAGTCAAAGCATTCAGACAGTTATAAATATCTTATTTATAAATATCTTATTTATAAATATCTTATTTATAAATATCTTATTTATAACTGACTGTAAAAGTCAGTAGGATAATCTTTATCCTACTGACTTTTACAAGAAATAACAAACTCATAATAAGACAGATAAGTAACTTACATAGTTCATAATCGATTCGTTTATCAAAATAGAAACTAAAGTTTACTCGGAACGTAAATTAAGTATTAAATGAACCGCTCTGTGAGTAAGGGTTATATAAACTAAGTTAGTAATTTAAGTAAGTTTAAATTGTAAGAGGCCACACAGGTAGTGGAATCCACGAGCGGTCATTTTGATTTACAATTTATTAATCGGTGAATGGGTTAATTAAGATTATAACTGCTATGTTGAAAAAACATTAAACAGGAGGACTAAGATTCCGTAAGAGTGTTAGGTACCTATTTAATTTATAAGCTGAAAAGAATTCGTGAATTTTAATTCTGGCTTTTGTGATGTTTTTGTCTTTCTAACATAAAGCTGTGTTTTAGGGTGACTGTGGCTTTTTTATGGCAGTTAAGACGATTGAAAATTGAAAGTAACTATAAATAATCTTTCCCTTTTTCATTGCAATCTATTGAAGAAAGTTGAAGGCCGGTTCTGTTCTGCTAAAATCTTAAGCCATATCTACCACAAAGTGTTCATAATATTATAATGAAGACTAAGGTACCTGAGGACTTTACGGTACAACTTACTTAAGTTAAAAATAATAAACATAGCAATAAATATTAGTTATTGGAAAGTTTATTACGTTAATATTCAAAAAGTAAGACTAATCATTTTGTACATACCTAGTAGTAAATAATAATGTGGTAATTGTTTTAGGTCGTCTAAAAGCCGTTGTTAAAGAGAAACTTCCCTATTTTACATTCGTGTTATAGAATTACCTATTTGTAAAAATAAGTGTGATATTACGAGTATATAGGTATAGTTTAAAGTTTATCTTACCCTTCCAACGCCATCTGTGCCTGAGTGCCAGAGATATTTTGGCAGCCATCCAACAGCTACCAAAATACTCACACCGTAATTTATGATTTATGTTCAAAACAAATATTAAAATAAAAATCATTTTTCACGACACTACTTTCACGCGTAAAATCTCGACACAAACTGGCCGTTTAACTTACTTACTAGCTTTCTCTTTGCTCGCGAAAAAACTAATTTGAATTTTTATAGAAAATTGGGTCAATTGGGCCTTTCTTGGAAGCGCTCGCGCAGCTTTTGCTGCATTGTGCCCCTTTTAGATGAAGGGTTTACTGTCAACAAATGTTTTGTTCGATATTTAAATTTGTTGTACGCAAATTGCATGTTCTTAAATGTTCTGCGTTAAGTCTTTTGTCTATAGAAATCAATAGCTTGATATTTTTTGTCAACTAAAGCTTTTGTTATCGAAATTAGTTTAGACATTTAAAGCTATTCATTTATGAAGTAAGTAAAATAAATAATGATAGGAACTTTAAAGCTATTCATTTAAAGTACGTTAAATAGTCAAAGATTTCCAAGTGCTTTTAAATTAATTCTAGGCGCAGCACATCAGGCTAAAACCCTGTAAAGTAAAAGTATTGCACATAATTTCCAAAAATGCAAACCAAAACAGGACTACTATAATTATTTAAGATTATATAAATATATACTCGTATTTGTTATTATTTCATTAAGCAGTAATTTTCAATGCCGTTACGTTGCTGTACCTACCTCTACGACAATCGTAAAACTCTACCTCATTTAGAAAAACGCCATCTAGCGCAACATAGGTGAACTTCTACAAACTTGAAAGCTCAAAGTTTTAATGGAATAATTCAAACGTAAGTGGAGAGAGAAAACAGAAATTGAATGACTTGTGTGTAGAGCCGAAATTGAGGCATCGCTTTAAAATGATCGGAAAAGAGTCCCACTCAGCAGTGGATCCACGAGGAACTAAATTTCCTCATGGTCCCACCAGTGGGCTTAAGTGGTGTGACCACGAGAAACGGCCCGATAATCTGACCAATGAACATAATGTTTAATAATGATACTTATAGATACACGCAAATAATTTTGTTTATAGCTATTTTATTTTACCAAGAAATACTATAAATATATTTTTTTTAATTAAAAATACTGAAGGGCAAATAAAAAACTAAACGGCTAAAAATATTTTTTAAACCACGCAAATTTCAAAATCTTCAAACATTTCATGTTATCTATGTAAAACAAAACTTAAATTAAAAAGCTAATTTTAATAAGTGTGTTACTATCGGTGGAGAAATAAGTAAAGTATTAGAGTACACCTACGTTATTTTATGTCAAACGTGATCCCGTTAAATCAGTGAAAAGCGCCACCTGCCCTTGGAGCTAGAAACTACTAAGACTTTTTGGGAAGCAGTTATCCTCAACATTTTTTTATTCAAATAACATTGTGCTTAATAAACTTATGGGTATTTTAAATTTAGATAAACCTAAGTACGATTACAAAAAACGATAGGTAGATACTAGAAAACATTCCATTGTTTAACAAATCCTTGGGTGGTTACAAAACATCATTTAGGCCTTATTAAGTGGTAAGTCCTTCAAAAATTAAGAATAGCTTTCTGTATTTAAGATTTTAAGAGTATCAAATATTAGATGACCAAATATAGTACAAATATTCAGTATAATATATAATATTATAGAGCTTGTTAAAATCTTACTTAGTTGCTACTTAACTTTATGTTGATATGTACGGACAGGTGAGCGGATTGGTTACGGCCTAACAGACGAGAGAGAATGAGAGAGAATACGTATTTTCTTCTCTTTTTAACCGACCGCCCAAGAAGAAGGCTAAAGCTCGGGGTGTTCGTATGTATGTTTGTGTGTTACTATATGACGCCCTGCAACCCATAAGATTTAACTGATTTTGACAAGCAAGGTATCGTTCGATTGCTTTTTATGTTCGGAGTGTCATAGGATACATTTTATAGTAGATTAGTACAAGAATTGAAATATTATTTATGCTGTGGTACAAGTAACCATAGCGAAAAATCAAACTCGTATTTTTCCAGTCTAAGTTGAATGCTGTCACTATGAGAGATCATCATAACAAGAGCTCAGTTTTAAGTGGTCGTTACTCATTCGTACCTACCTTGCTATCGTGTATCCCGGATATCTAGGTCCCAACAGGCGACTTGGTAGCGATGCTAGCTTGGTGGATTTAGGCCCTTTGGTTTATTCATTTATAGAATTTTATAAAAATATTAACTTCATATATTGAAAAAAAGTTCCACTACACAGTCGGCTTTTTGAGCTCTCATACTAACAGCGTTTTTTTTTTAATTTATCCCTACTACACAGACACTGACGAGATGTAAACAAGGCGTATATAAAATTTACTCTCAAAGGGTCCATGGGAGAAAATTTACGTATGAAAATGTATTCGTTTACCTACATATTTTCAGTATTCAAGCAGTCGGACATTATTTTTTATATTTTTTATTCTACTGTTGTTTTATTGTCGGTGTAGTCCAATCCCCTGTGTGCTGATATTACAATTAGCTATAGTTTATTTAGTGACATATCATATTTCCTTTTATTTATTATTAAAAAAAAAAACATATAATTGAACCAAAAAATGTTGACTACCCCACCAGCAAAATACTCTCCCAAAGTTTTATACTACACGTACACACACAATAACATTCCAAACATGTGTGCACCAGAGTTTCAGCTGCCAGGCCATTGCCACGCCGACCTTCCGACGCCATCTTTAATATTTCCCCTATCTCTTTCTAACGTACGTCCATTTATGAGACAGGAGTAAGCTTTGTCTCTTTCCGTAGAGATGGGTCTAATCACAGCGTGACTTCTTACCATTTGAGGGGAATGGAAAAATAAAATAAAAAATGTACAAAAGTATGGTGGCTTGCGTAATCGAGCGGACATTATTGGAATACTCTGATAATGGCAGACGAGGAATGTCGTTTATTTTGAGGTTAGGAGGAGCTTATACTGGTTTAGTATCGACTCTAACGTGACTACATTTAATTCGATGCGATTGGTATTTATTTTTGTTCGGTAATAGGTATAATTGATCGTAGCGTATGCGAATCAAGTTTTATTTTACTAAAGATTTTTGCTTTAAACCTATCTGTATCAACCCAGTCCGCTTATAGGTACTTATTTATATTTTTCATCGATACTAGCTGATGGGTAGATTGGCGAAAGTGGGAGGAGGCTTATGCTCTGCAGTGGGCTGAATAAGCTGCCGATGATGATGATGATGACTAGCTGATGCCCACGTTTATAATGTTTTTAGAACTCGTTTGGTTTTTATATATATTTATTTGATAGAGTCTGTAGATTCCTATCATTACAATTGCAATAAGCATTATGACTGGTTATTTTTTGTTCATCATCATCATCATCATCATCATCATCAGCCAGAAGAAGTCCACTGCTGAACATGGAATACACCTGGAAGAGATTACTTTAAGCGGTAAGGCCGCCAATTACTACACTATTTTTAAGTTGTTTTTTTTTGTTGTCTTATGTATGTAATTTCTGGTGTGAACAATAAACAGTTATCTATACCTATATCTATCTATCTATCTACCCCTTAGAGCACCACACTGACCGACAACATGCCACGAAAAATATTTTTTTTTTATAATTAAAGAAGTTTTAAGGATTTTAGTTTCATCCTTAATGAGAGCGCACTACATTGAACTATGACGAATATTCATAAGCGCCCTACAAATACTAACAATAGCTTTACAGGAAAGAGACAGAGCATGCCCTCTCCAGCCCCACCAAAAACATTAAACGTTTATATCTCAGAATGTTAGTCTCCGTTTTTAATATCTTTTTCAGTATACGTATCATATTTAATTACATTTTTCCAAAGCTTGTCTTGGAAAAAAATTAAAAGTTTGTCGTCTGCTCTATCGTAAATCCTAACTAATATTATAATTCAGAGGAATATATCGCCACAGTCGTATCAGGATCAGCAAGGCTTACAGGTATGAAAATGAATACGTTCGTCTCGAGAAAAAAACTTAGCTTTCGCGCTTCAGAACTCCCTACATTACAACTGTCACTCCATACAAAACATCAAAAAATGCACAAAAATGGATCAACGCCATCTAGCGAACTATAGGAAGTAACTTTGTCTCTCTGTCTGGATGTTTGTCGTGTTATCACGGCTAAACGGCTGAGCGGATTTTGATAAAATTTAATAAGGAGTTACTGTATAACACAAAGACGGACATAGGATATATTTTAACGGGTAACAAACCCGCGACTTCGTTCGCGTGGACATAAAAATCGCTGAAATCCATAGAAAACCCTGCTGTTACATAGAAAAAAATTCATTCGAATGAATTTTTTTCTGTAAAAAAGGAGTTACTGTATAACACAAAGACGGACATAGGATATATTTTAACGGGTAACAAACCCGCGACTTCGTTCGCGTGGACATAAAAATCGCTGAAATCCATAGAAAACCCTGCTGTTACATAGAAAAAAATTCATTCGAATGAATTTTTTTCTATGTAACAGTTTCATAAGTACTATGAGTCCCTTTCGGCTTAGCACACCCTTTCCTTATAACTCTGTATATAGGTAGTATCTAGTATAGTTGCTATTATTTTTTGTGCTTTAGTATCTTACCCTATGTACCTACCCTATACATTTTACGAATTAAACTTTAAATTGAAACATTTAAGATTTAAATCCCTTAATTTTATCTATGGTGGTAATTAAATTGTTTATCATGCTTACCGTTTAGGCAACGTCTTGGAAACGTTCTTACGAGCTCCGCTTATTCACACCATTTTGATGAGATCTGAAAAAGAAACAAACTAATGTAATTGTGTAAAAACTGTGTTCCGGATTGAAGGGCGATGTTTCCAGCGAAATGTTTAACATGTAATGTGTCAGGGTGATGACCGCAGTGCATTGCCGCGCGTGATTTTAAGCATTTGAAGTTGTTTTTTTTTTGTATTGTCTGACGGGACTAGCAAGTCGCTCTCCTGATGTTAAGGGTCACGCTTGCCCATAACATTTAAGTGCCACCCAGAATTTAGAACTTCAACAGTTCAAAACCATGCGCGGCAATGCTGCGCTCGTTAGCCTGAGATTTTTGTTAAATCTCTGCATGCCCAGTAATTTCGCTGGAAACATTGCTCTTCAACCCTAATCACAGTAATGCTTGCACACTACTGCTTGGCGGTTGAATAACTGGCAAAATAGGTGACACTGAACTGAACAAGCGTGAAAGTTTTTTTAACGCTATATACTCATAGCTCGCCTATGTTCCCCTGTGTCAGGGATGCCATAGAACACGACAAAGACGTACAACGAGATCCAGACCCAGACCCAAAGTAGATATTTAAATTCATCATTCAATCATTTGACGGCACCAGCGGCTCAGTTGGTAGTGAACCTACCTTCTGTGTTTGGGGGCGTGGGTTCGATTCCCATCTAGGACAAAATGTTCATCACACAAACGTTCATCACATGAATTGTGATGAACATTTGTGTTTGTTCTATGTATTTATTTATTTATTATTTATTGCTTAGTTTGGGGTCAGATGACCGTCTGTGCAAAAATGTGCCAGATAAAAAAAAAAACATCTTTGATTCCCGGCCAGGAATCGATCTCATGATTTCATATTTAAAAAGCAGTGGCTCTACCAACTAAGCCAGGAGGATCGACACTACACCGCTACACTAAATTCTTATATAATTTCTTGGGTATTCAACAAAAAAGAAAATATCTGCCGTGCACTTAGTAAAGATTATCATTCTCACGATTCGCGTCTCTAAGTTGTAAATAACAGCTATACAGCTTAGGTAGGGACCAGAAAATTTATGAGACGTCTGGTTGTATCAGCTGCACGGATACCGCGCTACTTAAATATAGATAGAATAGCTTAGATATCACCTTCCCTAGTAGCTAGGAAGATATATACAAGCTTTTGCCCGCAGTTCACCTGCATAATCCCTCAGAAGATAAAATATATCTATTACTTTACCAGGGATAAAAGTTACCTATTACTCTCCGCCCGCTACTTAAAATATAGGATAGCTGAGATATTATCTTCCTTGGTTTTTTTTAACGGGCATTTGACTTGACTAACTAACCAAAATACATACAAACTAAAACTAGTGCAAGGCAAGACGAGGTCGCGCGCGTGTCTCGCTTAGCATTCCTTGATAAAGGTCACCGAATGTGATCGAAACTATAGTCGGAGTAACCGACTCAATTTGACGTGAGTATGACCCGTTTTGTTAAAACAAAATGTATCAAAACCACGTCAGTTTTCATTGTAAAATTACAACTACCTACAAAAAAATAACAGTTGGATTATCCAGAGACCATTAAAGGTCTATAGATAATCCAAATGTTCAAGCCCACCACCAGCTGGCAGCGTAACGTAGCATGCATGCTTCCTTGGTAGCTTTAGGAACATTATACATACATACAAGCTTTCGCCCGCGACTTCAGACGCGCTGTCAACGAAACATATTTTGACATGTTTTGTGTCGTTTTCTACCAGTTAATACATTTTTAGAAGCGGTTTAACAATTCCAGAGAATACTTTCTACAAACAAATATACAAAGTATACCTCTCTGTAAATCTAGTAAAGATTTATCTACCACGCCTAGCTAACTACGTGAATTTGTATAATTTTATTTAAATCGCTCTCTTTACCGAGGCAAACCGTAAAGTAACCAGATAAAGTCCATCGTAACATTGTATTTATTTATTTTAAAAAAAAACGTATTATAAAAAAGGTGTTAAAGAGTAACTAGGAGTTGAAGAAGATTTTGCACTGTTTTTTGTGTGTTATTTAATAAGTGATAGAAAACAAAAGACGCAGAGAAAATACCGAGAAAAGTACCTACCGATCTTATACCTGATTAGGTTTTTATTATTTTATTTATTTATATTTCAGTCTATTGGTGTCCACTGCTAGGTTACTTTGTTGGGCGTCTTCCGTCAACATATTTTATTTCTAACATTCTATTCATATTTATATCTATAGGGTAATTTTTAAGTACCCAAAGACCTCCAGAATACATCTTTCCTACATCATACTTATTAATTCTAATCTTGTTCCATGACTTTTCGGAAAACAAAGTACCTACTTATGTAGGTATGTAGGGAAGCTGCCTACGAGAGGTTGTTGGCTTGTTACCAATAACCCTGTATAACATATTTTGCCTTTTTATTTTATTCTGTATCCTACCATACCATCCTAACAGAAACTTCAATTCTCAACTCGTAGTTCTTATAACTAGCCACGGGCAAGCTTGATTTTCTTTGTACTTAAGCACCGCATAAACGTCAACAAGCTGACTTACGACCTAACCGAGGCAAGTGAAAATTGCAGCACATTAAAAATATTTACGTACATATTCCAGAGTTCAAGTACGTACCCAACTCGAACTCGCCGCGATCTCGCGATTGATACGCCATAAAGCGATTTATGTCATGACCGCTATAAACGCACGGGGAATGGCTAATCATCTATTAATCGCAATTTACGCATCAACACTGTCAAATAATACTCGAAAGAACAAGCGATAAAAGTTTATTGCATCGTGGCTATATGTTGCGATTTCTCGACGATTTTAGTGTCTCTGTTAGGTATTTAGCTCGTTCATTGTCATTTGTTGGTCATACAGATCACACTAGATACCGCATTACAAGATTCGTTGTTCCTACCAAAAATCGCCAAAGTTTGAGGAAGGCGCGGGTCGCGGGGATTGCGACCAAGCGTTATCATTGGATATCTCAAGGTTACGCCTACTCGCGCCTAACAACCAACCAATCAGAGTAATCTTATAAGTGTATTTAGACTGATGCGTGTGCCCTTCGTGTGATGTGAGTGTCCTGAATGCAGAATCTAGGGTGTGATCTGTTCGTTGGTCATTATCGGGAAAGGTTCTTCGCTTGGCTGATAAGTAAGCACTTATCTATCAATTTTCACGGAAATTATTTTCTAAGTAAAGTTTTGAAAGCTTTTAAAGCTTAGTTTATGTATTAAGCCAGAGACCGTTTTTTTCACATTGCTTTGACCTGATGGAAGACTTGGAGTGTATATCTACCTTTTTATAATTTAATTACTGTTACTACATAATTACTTTTCTTTTAGGTAACAATAATTTAACTTTTTTATTCATTTTTCATTCAATTATTTAAAAAAGACTGAGACTGCGGAAGGAGTAACAATACAAACCTCCTAAACCTACTACAAGCTGATTTTATTCTCTGCTTTGTATATAAGTTTATGTTTCAGCGTTTAAGTGCTTTATGTGCGTTGAACTCTGAATCGGTTGATTACGGTTTTTTAATGGTTCACTGCGAATAATAATATTAGTCAATTCATTGTTGGCCTGCTATTGTTCCCCGTGCATGCTTTAATGCAAGCCGGCTACGGTAAATAGTTAATGTGTTCCTATACCTGTAGGGTTTAGTACTCGCGTACATTTGTGGGTTTATTTGCAACTGGTCTCATTGTTATAATATTGGAATATAAAACAATCCGTTGAGATTGTGTTGAAACTTTTAGGTTCGATTGATTTGTTAATCTTCGAGTTATTTATATACAAGTATATAAGGTTTTCTAACTAATATTATAATTCAGGGGAATGTAGCCGCGGTCGTATCAAGACAGAGACAGCTTCGAGGTTAAAAAATGAATTAAAAATATATCTAAAGAAAGCCTTTTCGAAAGTCTCGAGGAAAAAATTTCGCTTGTGCGATTCAGAACTTCCTACATTACAACTGTCGCGCGTACAAAACGTCAAAGGCGCATAAAAATGGATCAAGGCCTTCTAGCGAACTATAGGAAGTAACTTTGTCCCTGTCTGGATGTCTGTCGCTTTGTCGTACGCTTCGAGCTCTGTATAAGAATGTCGCGACTTTCTTGAGTCAACAGTGTATGCCGCAAAATTGTAGGTGAACTTTGCTTACTTTCTTCCTAAATACGCCTACCTAAATACTTGGAAATACGCCTTCCTAAATACTTGGAAGACGCAACGGATGTTGTGAAGAGGCCAGAGAGAGATGGCGGGTTAAAAAAAAACCTTTATATGTTTTTTCGTTATTAAGGGTACCGGAAAAAGGGTGCCTGGAAGAGATCGCTTTCAGCGATAAGGCCGCCACTTGTTACACTAGTTTTTAAGCCTCATTTTAAATGTATGAAAATTTTTGTGTGAACAATAAAGAGTTAATATGACCTAGTTTGTGGTTGTAAAAACGAAACTACGATGCTTTGGAGTAAACATGAAGCAAGTGTTTGTCCAATCTTTCGAAATCATAAGGAAGCATCTCTTGGCTGTTGATCTACAACCGCATTGTAAGCCATCCCAAATCCTGCAAAGCCCAATAACTCATTCGAGTTGGTACACATTCCCAGTCATAAATACCTTACAGTGTGAGATAGATAGTCGTAAGATGCTATAATGTTCCATTCAAAGGCTATACGCATCGAGATCGTCCAAACACCGGTTGTTTGGTGATGTTGTAAATCAAATCATCAATTATCGACAATCGTTTACACTCGCCAGGCCGCCGTGTAAACAATTCGAACATTAAAACTCGCTACCTACATTTTACGACTATTCAATTTGGGGGAAAATCGATTTTATTCGCTAGCTTTTCAATCGCGTCGCGGGTAAAGTCGCTCGAGATTACGTCGAGTGTTTACGCTATAGAATTTAGGTTTTTTTCTTCTTGCGTGCGGAAGTGGTTGGCGGATGCGACTGGGACGATACAGTGTAAACTATTAGATGTAAACAATAGCCTGACGAGCGAAGAACTTACTTAGCGTAGACTTGAATGGGGGAGCCACCATCGTAGTTTCTGAACAAAATTGATTTTTAAAGTTTTGTTTCTCGTTTTGTCGTCTCTATAATACCTCAGTTGGTCGAGCTGAAGTTATGGTAATGTGGGAGGGAAATAACACAGTTGAATAAAACCATGCGCATCCAAGCGAAAATGTTCCCTAGCTTCGAGCAATGTCATCGAATGGACTAAAATATACTTAATGGAACTCATTTGCATCTCAAATAATTTATTACTTACCTCCAATCAAAACGGCATTCACGCAGATTTAAACACGACACTAATCAAAGATAGTTTAGAACTAGACCAAGAACATAAAATCACTCTTCATTTGAAGCGAACTGAGAGCGACGGAGTCATCAACCGAACTGAGGCCGGTCGGCCTACGACAATTGTATCATACATTCACTAACAAAACACTAACAAATTGATATGTTTATCTACAAAGAACTATAAACTCATTCAGTGCCCACCCTTTATCGAGGGGATCCACCCTTCTGATTAAAAAAATTGCAAAATATTACATAAAAATTCCCTTCCCCTCTGATGTTGCCGTATCTTTTAGATAGATATAATTTTGGCTAACTCATGGTCATAGTTCCGGGTAAATGTTCCGTGAATCCTCTTTAAATTTTAAATTCATTTCATAACTCATACATAATTCAGATATCATTTGCTTCTTCGTAAGGAAGGGAAACTTGAAGTGCCATTAAATTTTTGAAAATAAATTACATACGTCCTGGCTATTTAGATAAAAGTGCTCTGATATTTAAAAATATATTTTTAGAACAAGTTCAGTTGTTTAAATAATTAATAATATTACTTTATTGCCAGCTGTCCTACGTATATCTTCGCTCCATCCCATTTCAGGGCATTTCAGCTGGTAGTGGGTGGAAGTTAAAAGCCGAAGATTGGGCTAAGTAGCGAGAAGTGACTTGGGAGAGGCCTATGTCCAACTGTGGACTGTGATGGGCTGATGGTGATGACAATGATGATAAACAATGACTAATTAAATTAAATTAAATTAAATTTAAATTTTATTGTTACAAATTACATACAGAATCACTTAAAGTACGTACCATAATATGAATCACTTAAATTACGTACCATAATATATACGTAAGGTGAATGAACTTTCTACAATAATAAAATTTGTTCTAAAAATCTATACTATTCGTAATATATCTCGTTTAACTTTTACAACCCGCAGAAGTTGTTTTCACACTCCCACAATTTCACCCTTTGTTCAATAACTTTGGAAGCAACCCTACCGAATGACACGGATATTAAAAAGTAAAAACCTAATGACGGAATAGGGGTGCCCTGTGTTTTAATTTGATGTGTGTCGTGAAATTATGAGAAACATTTTTTTATTTATAGTCGGGATGTACAATTCATATATTGAATAAATAATTTAGGCATTTAATCGTCATCATCATTAGCCAAAAGAGGCCATTGCTGAACATGGGGACTCCCATTCAGAAAACGCTTGGCAGGTGGCCTGGAGATTGCAGAACGCTCACCGGTTACTACAAGAACGTTGCTGCCCGTCTTCCTTTCTCTCTCATTAGTATCTCTATATAGGTACAGGTATATTCCGGGGTTGTTAAAAAAAAAGTGGATAGGTAGTCATACGCAATCGTGCTACATCTTCGGCCACATTCATACTACCCATGCATCAGGTGACATTGTGTGGTGAAACGCATTACTAGTTCGTAAAAATAAATAAATAAACTTTTTTTTGTATTATATTGTATAAAGTTACAATACCTGTTATATTTCCACGCAGTTTTCGAGTTCCAGACAAAGTCACAAAATACCGTACTTTATTCTACAAAAAAACACCTCAAATAGGGCTTAACAGCGTATGATGCGATCCTCATAAAACGCTAAAGATCGGAATGAACTGTACTAAACGAATTCTACTTATCCACTAAATTTCAAAGTAGGTTTAACTTAATTAAATTACAAAATGGCTGGAAATTTGAATAATTATCAAAGTTACACGCAAACTACAGAAACCGAACCTTGAGCGTGTCACGTTAATTTATTTGTTGTAATAAATTAAAAAGCTACAAAAATTATGTTAATATTATTATTGGTGTTAAAAGTACGTTAAATCTGGTTTTAATAAAACCCAAAAAGAAATGAAAAGTAAAAGAAATCCCATCAGAAACAAAATATAAAAAGACCAAGTCTCGCAAACCAATCCTTCCACCTTAAAAAGTACTGAGATCTCATATAAAGTCAGTTATTTTAGATTGAATGGAAGTAGGTACCTACTCATTGTTCTTAGTATGGAAGCACCTATTTAAAAACTTTATCATAAATTGTTTCCTAATTAGTTACTTACCAAAATTTAGTCACTGTATCTGTAATTGTTAATTGTCATAATCGAGATTATCTTGGCGCCATCCGTGAAATACGTATCATTGAGAAGTTCCAGTGTCCATCTGTGGTATTCTTCATCAGTTCCACTTCACCAAATGTTACTTTCTGGATGCAAATGCTGGACTTGTTGATGAAAATACCAAAATCGCTATATGCATGCCCATAATATTTGAGGAGTTCCTTCAATTCCTCATGAATTAACAGCTGGATTTCGATAAAAATGGGACCAATCTGCAAGTATCTCCCATTAAATACAAAAAGATTTGCCCAAATCGTTTTATAAATGACGGAGTTCTGAGATACCAAAAATAAATAAAAAAAACAACTGAATTGAGACCTCTTTTTTTGGAAGTCAGTTAAAAACTCGTACACCTACTATAATACGAAAAAATTTAAACGTTCCAATTAGCTCATAGCATAACATAAATTCTAGTAGAGAGTAGGTAAGCTTTATGTGTTATCGAGTCTGGAAAGCCCGACCATGTTGTTCCTATCTCCGTAGAATAAGTACCTACTACATACTTAAAATCCACCTTCAACACCTACGTGACTTTTTCCCCGCCCGTATCGCCAACTCGTAGGTACAAGTATAGCCGTAGGGCTGTTAAGAGCTCGAGTGGATGCCGTGTCTATATTTAAATCGTGTTTTTGTTTCCCCGGTTAGTTGTTGGAGCACTAATTCTGTAGTTTACGACCCTGCTCGCCAGATCAGGTCCAGATGCCGCTCCCACGACGGCCGCGATGCGTTTACATTGGACGGGGAAGTCGCACGATTTTACTTCGCTGTAATGATGTGGAGAAAAGTTTACATTCCTAATAACACTAACAAGCAAAAATCATGTTGTTTTTTTATGTAACTACCGACTCTGCTTTTCGTAAGCGACTACGTAGTCGTGCGTTTCCGCTTCCTAACCTAAAAGCCTCTTTAGGTCTATGCGCCTGCTTCGTAAAACGATGTTTGGAATATTGAGAGTTGAACTGAATAATTTATCGATAATATTATTCAACAGAAAATGTTTGGACTAGACGCGCTGAGATAGGACTGCATTAAATGTATGCGTCTGGTTGGACCTTTGATGATAATGTATGTAGTTTTTTTTTTAAAGTGACCTTAAGTGGATAGTGTGTATTTTTAGATTTTAATCTAGTAATAATTTTTCAACAAACTACTTTTAAGATCATAAGAGATTTTTCTATTTAACAAACACAAATACTTTCCTAATTTTAATGAAGCTAAGCTTCTAATTCGATCGAAGTGGCCCGAGCATTGCAATTTAGTGACATTTTTTCTTCTTTTTTGAATTCTTGTGTAGCTAGTGGTACTTGTATGGCAATCGTAGCGCGTCTACGTCGTGAGCAGCAGGAACCGGGCTAAAGTTTAAATGATGAATCATCTGCTTTGAGTCTGGGTGTTAGTTGTTTTCGTGAGTGTTCCATGGTATCTCCGACACAGGGAATCCTAGTAGGGGGTTTCGAGTGCATGTGAAGCTTAGAGCAAGTGGTACTTGTATGACAATCGTAGTGCGTCTACGTCGTGAGCAGGAGGAACAGGGCAGGAGTTTAAATGATGAATCATCTGCTTTGAGTCTAGGTGTTAGTAATTTTTGTGAGTGTTCCATGGTATCTCCGACAGAGGGAATCCTAGTAGGGGGTTACGGGTGTGAAGCTTAGAGCAAAACAGGCCTCCGGTGGGCCGTTCGGGCTGATACTGAGTTGCTCAATGGTGTGAAGCATTATTTAAAGGCACTTATCTGGGTAAACAGTCGGCAAAAAAATATTATTACAATATTTCAAAAAGTATCTTATTGAATATAAAGTATCTTATGAAGCGTCATTATGATAGATCAGCAAGCTTGAAAACTTGTTCCCGGGTTGTGTAAGCGCCATTACAACTGCTATTTCCCCAATTGTAACAAATAACAAAAAAAGTCTTAAGATTCTAATCAAAAAACTTAGTCCCGTATTAAATAACAATGGAAATAATTAAGAACTGCGGCAGGTTATGAAATTCGAGCGTATAATTTAGTACATCATGAAGTAGGCCCGAGTCGACCAATCATAATGCATAAGCTACCTATCTGTTGTAAATCTCTACTTTTTATGTACCCATTAAAGCAGTTTTATTAGTTATTAACACGTGTTAAAGCGGTTATAGACTACCAACATTTGTAGAAAACTTCGGTTGTAAATGTTAGTGATACTTCCGAATGAAAAATATCGTAAATGTTAATCGTAGGTAGACTGTTAAATCCACTCTTCGTCTTTGTTTCATATTCAACAGTTCCCAGCAAAAAAACTTGATAGTTACTTTTAGTTTAGATCAGTAAAGTAAGTAAGTCTTCAAACAATGCATTCTGGTTGGGTATAGCCTGTGGAAAAGATGAAGGTGCCTCACTTTCATGTAACCAAACTCTCTCTGTCTCTTTCTTCTACAGAACATGTGAGATACGTGCTGTGTTTTGGATATTAAGATAATTTAAACAAAAAAAACCGACTTCATCGCTACGATTTATTGAAATTTGCTTTGTCATTAATCGAGATTATCTTTGCGCCACTTGTGAAATACCTATCATTGAAAATTTACGTTGGCCGTCTGTGGTCTTCTTTATCAGTTCCATTTCACCAAATACTTTCTGAATGCAAATGCTTGGTGATGAAAAAACTAAAACCACTATAAGTAGTATGCCTATAATATTGGAGGAGTTCCCTCAATTCCCCATGGACCTCATTATATGAACTGGATTTTGATAAAAATGGGACGAATCTGGAAGTACGTGATCTAAAAAAAAAAAAAAAACAAATCGGGTTATTGAAGACTGACGTCATGAGAAAAACGTAAAAAAAACAATCTTTTTTTTTTGTTTTTTGGAAGTCGGTATAAAATAGCATTCAAAGCGATTAAGAAAAAAAAGTTGTATATTTCAGAACATTTTTTAATTATATGATTATATACAACATTCATCATCTTAATGCGATATTATCAGCAACTCGTTCGATACATTTAGGTATTTACAGTTCTTTCAAAAAACTTTGCGGAACTTTTATGTTCATCGAAGTCCCAAGTCCCTGAGAACCACTAGCATATGTTACCTACTCACGCCTAATCTATTTATTAGTCAGTTCAAAGGCATTTAAAAAATATTGAACTACCGAAAATAATAGGTGTGAAATGGGCAATAGTATCAAATTAACATTAATAACCGACGTAAATCAATTATACATTTCAAACACTCATCGACTTTTAAATCGTAATAAAATGTACAAACGGCAGTGAATTTATTTATTGCCTTCAAGTAGTAAAACTATATTACACGCCATAATGACGTGTGTTATTGGCATTTATTTCACCCATTCTACCATCAATGAGCACTTATTCTAATTTTATGTTTATTGTTTTATAGTAACAAATTAGCTAATAAACAAATTGTATATCGTGGATTCATTCACTTGACAAGCAGCACAGAACATAACTCTACTAATCTTTACTAAGCATCATCCTAACTAATATTATAATAGCGAACGTAACTCTGTATATATGTCTCTCTGTCTGGCTGTTTGTCGCGTTATCACGGCTAAACGGCGGAACGGATCGAACTGAATTTTTCCATAGATACAGCTGGTCGGAAACGACGCCTTTTATTTCTCGGGAAAATGTTTTTTTTTTGTAGGTCTACGCGAACGAAATCGCGGTTAACAACTAGAAATATATATAGTGCTCTACGAGCACATAAAATTTCATGCATGCAAACTAACTCTATAAAAATCTCTGATATTTTTTTATAAACAAGTTACCTGATTTTGGAAAGCTGATAGCCACTACTTTGTACACGGTGCTCTTTGGCCTTTGGCCTCCTGTTAGAGATCGAGGCAGATGTTAGAAATTTCGCCTTCGGCCTCCTAAATACAAAATGAAATTTACGCACTTCCATTCAAACTTTCATCCCCTATTCCATATCCATTTGAATGTATTTTTAAAAATAGTATCTTAATGATCATCTATGTTATTTAAGAAAGTCATGTGCAAAATTTATTGCTTCTAGACTCACCAATGTAGTCTGCGGATAAATAATTTCGATGGAAACATAATAAACATTAATTAATTACAGCATCTTAGTAAAAAAAACAACGGAAATGAACTTATTAAACATTATTTTTAACTAAGCATGATACATACAAACTACCAACTTTAAACCGACTTCCAAAAAAAAAGAGATCCTCAAGTCGGCTAATGTTTTTTGCAATCAATAATTTCATAATGTTCAAAAATATTGCAAACGTGCAAGGCTTGCACGTTTGCATATATTTCCTTCTATAAGAAATGACTTCTTACTTTATTGAAAAAAAAACACACGTAACAGTAAAAACACTCGTATGACATTTGACACGAAAATATCATGGGAAATTACTGAATTTCAAAAGACATCGCAAACAAAAGTCGAATTTTTCAAATAATCATATCATTCACTAAGACAACGAGTCGTTTGAACATATACAGAAATACATACAGAAAATATTTCTTTATGATATTTCGTACGGAATATCATAAGAGCGATTCAAAAATGGAGCCCCATGGAGGAAACAGGAGAATGCTTTAGTATGAAATAGACGGTAGCATTATTACATGCCTACCTCTTAAAGGAATGAAGTGAAAATGTTCCCAAAGCAAAGTACAAACTGGACAAACATAACCTGTTCCATCTTCCCACGGTTTTAAAATCGCAAACCAGTAAGAAACAGAGCATTTAACACGTTATATACTGGCCATTACCTATGTACATAAAACGGGCGAGGTTCGCAACAAAACTGCGGGCAACATTGTTGTCCGAGGCACATGCGGCAGACCGTATAAATTTGCGCTTGATTTATTTATTACTCGTACAAAATGTCAACAATGAAACACTTTTAAAAAGTGAAACGAAAAGGATTTACAAGAAAGGGTGTCCGATCATTGTTAGCGCACCCTTATGCAAATCAGTACGCTGAAACCGAGAGTTTATCACAAAAGATCGTTGCGTAACCTTTACATAAATTATCGATACGCATTAAACAAATTAGGAGCGCCTTCTAGAATAACGTTTTCAAAAATCAGACAAAACCAGTTCGAAACTGGAAAAAATATTGAAATCATCGCCCGCATTGTCTTCTTCGTGCGGTCGTTATAGTTAAAGCCCAAAAGAATTCGTCCATGAAAGGGCACAATTTGCATAATACTGCAATCACACTCCTCGGTTAAATATTTTGTGTTTTGTGGTAAAACGCACTTTCGTTTTCCGAGTCGTTCGTTTAAGTGTATTTGGCATTCGTACGAAGCGGGTCACTGCGTGATTTTCGACAATTCCATTCCAACAGTTATTCTCGAAAGCGAATGAGCGAGCGTGAAAAAGTTTCATAAAGACCGATCGTGTAGTACATATCTCGATAAGTACGTTACCGGTTGTTGTGATTTATATTCAGGTGTGTGCGTGTTACCGGATAGTTAAGTTTTTACTGTCACGATATAGGTTCAGTGGAGTGTAGTCGGATTTATCGGTAAAGTCGAAGCGACGACAGGCGGCGTCGCGGTATCAGTATGTATCTACCCACAACCTATCTCATATACGTAAGTGTCACGTTTATTGTCCTATTTATGGCTTTTTGGTTACGTAAAGGTATCAAAACTACTCGAATGTATTGAGGGCTTTCAACACTCGTGAGATAGTTTGAATGTTTTTTTTTTGTTTTTTTATCTGCATAAATAGTTATACTCGTTGTGGACTATTAAGCCACATTGTATTTTATTGAAATCTGTCAGATTATGTAGATGGGGAATTATTTAAACTAGTAGATGACATTCGAGTTTTAAAAACCTTAAAATAATCATAAGTTATGATAAAAATATTAAAATAACAGATAAAAATTTATAATATTGATTAGTATTTACTATATTACGTAGTGATGTAGGGTTTTCTTATATAAATTTATATAATTAATAATGTTTTTTTTCTTATATAAATTTATATAATTAATTTATATTTTATAACTAGTACCAATTAATAAGTTTCAATTTGATTACGGGAATACTTACTGCTATTTAAAAAGGTCTCTACTGTAAATGCGAATGTGTGGGTTTTTTTTTTCAGTTTTCATGGCTACGAATCGACGTTATTTTACCACAAGTAAAGTTAAAGGGCCGGAGAGTGACATAGAATATCTTTTATCTTGGTAAAATGAATTGGTCCCTGTACTTCATAGAGTTAGTCGTTTAAAAAAACACATTTTTGTCCTTACTGAAGTCTAAATCACGTCATGCAGCATCTCTATTTCACCACCGCATTGATACCTACCGCATTGTCTCAATTCAAAACGGTAGCTCAGTAAACCAACCACAACCAAAGTTGTAATTTTTTGTAGAAACCACACACTTCAAGGGGACATTCATCAGGAAACGTCATAAAATAGAATTATTAGATGGATCACAGGCCTGCCTACGATCGCTAAGAATCAACATAAATCAATCCCACAGAGACCCGCACAGTCTAATTGCAATATTATTGTATCTGTAGCGGATTATACAGGATGTGTTTCTTTTTCTTTTTGATAGATCAGAGAGGCAATTAGGCCACCAGTTTTAAACATAGAATGAATTAGGCGGATCTGAGCAGACACTTAACATCCCTGTTCATTTCCGCTCCGCTCTACTTTTCAGAGTAAAAATCTTCGATTTGCTATTAAATAATTATATAGACACATGTACCCAGATGTAACCAGATGCTTCTCACGTCTAGATTGACAGCAAAGGAATGTCTTAAGGCTTTAAAGTAGCAACTGCTATCTGTAAGCTATACCTGAGTAGGCTGAGTAGGTACCGTCGCGTGGCGCGGAGCAGTGTGAGAATCGCCCCAGCGTCAAGTAAGATTTTCTAGAAATAGCACCAGGGGGGATATTCTGTATCTTGGCTCGATTGGATATGGATGTGGAATTCGCATGGAATGCTATTGTTTAAGTCCTAAAGAATACAACTCCATGCGAATTCCACAGAGCTAAAGCGGCCGCGTTACGAGTTTAGAGGAAGATATCTACAGAATATCGCGGGCATAGGACGTTACGGAACCTTTGGGAGTTACCATGCCAGATAAAATATCTTTCCTGCGAAATTTCAGAGTTAAACAAGTGAAATATGTCTAAAAAAAACACTAT
Organism: Apocheima hispidaria; assembly: GCA_947579745.1. Classification (NCBI taxonomy): domain Eukaryota; kingdom Metazoa; phylum Arthropoda; class Insecta; order Lepidoptera; family Geometridae; genus Apocheima; species Apocheima hispidaria. Next base: position 9,418,245 of record OX388153.1, on the reverse strand, counting down.
CCCTTTTCGGTTAAGCGTGCCTTTTCCGACTAATTCCGTAAAGAAAGAAAGAGAGATAAATCATGTTATTAATTATTTCGAATTAGATTGATTCTATCAGCCTGTATATCTATGTATACAGTATATCATATAGAGAAGGCAATAAATCAAAAATTTCGTTTGTGCGGGTACACGCGTTTTATAGGTCGGTTCTTAAGGTCGTAAATCGAGAGTGAAACTTTCGGGGTTAATGACGCGGTTTTAATTTATAAGATGGAATTTTGGAGGTTATGCCGTTTTGTGGAAATTGATGGTTTTCATTAGGTTGAATGAAATAAAATCTATACTTACCTGATTGTTGTTATGACCTATAAGTTATAATCATGAGTAGAACCTGATCATTACTAGGTAACCTATAACGACCTACCGCACCCTCAAGTTTGGAATCTTCGACACAGTAAAATGATAATCATTTTACTGTGGTCGATGTTTGGAACTATGAAAAAGACGGCTATATAGAATGGCGTAGCGTTTCCGGCATCTTGACTGTCAATAAAGGTCATAAAGTCCGTCATATTAGATTTAGTGTTTCGTCATATATCGTAGCACCCACTTCTATAGACATCATATTTGTAAAAATCTGAAAGAATCTAGTTTTCACTTGAATCTATTTGTTTTGGAGACACGGGGGAACAACGAAATGTGAAAATAGGCCCCTAAATAGGTACATACATAAGCTGCTGATAATATATTGATACATATATTTTTTACATATTTGGAGTGTACTCATGAAGCCCTTTATTTTGATAACAAACATATCTACAAACGGCACATATACATTTTTTTATAGAGTATAATTCCATATCCATATCAATATGCATATAAAGCTTTTGACACGCGGAGTGTGAAAACGCATCGATATACATCTATCTTCAAAATCTTATCTCTTCTTATCAAAATCTGATAAGCGGTTTAGGAGATTAGAGGGAACATATGAATATACTTACATATTTATATACATAGACTGCCTAACTCATAACCCTCTGTTATTCTCTGAATAATCGTGTCATTTTTTGGCTATATTTTCGTTACAATTCGCGATTCGCGTCCAACTCTACCGGGGGGTAGAGTTGGACGCGAATCCATACTTGCTAATCAACTTTGATACACATCTCAACATTCATAGCATATCTAAGACTCTTACAACCTCTTAAGCATTCTTATGGCAAACTTACAATTAACTTTCTGTCATTATCTGGTCTGTAAGTAGAGCGAGAGAAAACCCAAATAATACAGAATGAAATTCTCTTAAATATTTTAGTAGGCCCTCAGGACCCACTCATACTATCAACTGACCCACACATACATTAAGAAACATCTTAAATATTTCCATGTTTCAAAACTCTAACATTATTTCTCGTCATGTTTTCACAGAAATGCATTTCCAAAGTGCTTTGATAACGACAGAGATTTAATTTAACGGTTGATTACATTTCGTTAATGGACATTATTGTGTTGTAACACGTATTTCTATTGCTATCAAGCCAATTACTCTGTTTAATTACTGTAACCATTTCTATACCTGCAGCACACGTGGGCTTACCAGTGTACTTACTTGTAAGCTTTTTTGTGCAGCTCTGATAGGTAGGGTTTTAAAATTGCTCAATTCGTAGGTATTTACGGAATTATATACCAAGACTTACGAGTTTTGAGATCAGTATTTAAATCAGTAGTTTCAAAGAGAAGAATGAGTAAAGAAACATAATAATAGGAATTTATAACGTCTGCGTTTCGCAGCAGGTTTTTATTACCTACTAACAGTGCCTCGCGGTTTCATCCGCTATCCTACAAGATCCGTATATTTTTCCGGGATAAAAATTAGCCTATGTGTTAATCTGGAGTATGAGTTTCCTTCATACCAAATTGAGGATAAACACACTTACATACAAACTTTCGCGTTTATAGTAAGTAGGTAGTAGTGTGAAGTATTACTTAATTTTGAAATCTTAGGACTGATTGACAGGCTGCGCAAACCATAAGTATATTACCATCTTAAGATAATCTTATCTGATCTTTAAGTGAATGTATTCTGTATTATTTGGGTTTTCTCTCGCTCTCCTGTAATGATAGTGTATTTTTTTAATAAATAAATAAATAAGATAGGTCTAGAAGTACGATACTTTGCACATTTTTTTCTTATATAACGTAAGATGAGCTCGTCAAAATATATTTTATTAATCCATCCCCTAACGGGGCTAGAAAGGGGTTTAAAGTTTGTTTGGAAGCTTGTAATTTTTACTTTGTATTTACGAGGCCGAAAGCTGAGAAACGTTCAAGGAGGCTGGGCCTTAAAACTGTGAAACTGAAAGCTAAGCAGCACCCGTGCGCAGCCACGACAATTCAGCCAGTGAGCAATGATCCCGAAGAGTTAAAAAAATATACTCAACACAGTCGGACAACCAAACCTTTTCGCAATGAAGATGCTTATACGTTTGTTTTTAATGATTTTTGAGGATATAGTGTATACCTAGTATATAGCATCAAATTCATCATAACGCTAGAGCGAGTCGAATTAGACGCTTATTAATATATATAAGCAAAATTAATAGCTAAACAAACGGTTAGCTATGAAAACGTATAAATACAACCGTATTCAGCTGAAGACTATTTCACACCAACAAGCCCTTCGGAGAGCTAATCTCGTTTAATTGGCTCAAGCCGAGAAAGCAATAAATGCTTATTGACTGTTCCAATAAACGTACAATTGATCAACTTATCTCTACGTCGCTGTGTTTGAGTCTTAGCACTGAGTACAAAATCTTCAAAGAGAGATAGCTTTTGAAAACGTAAAAGGTAAGAGCTAATTGGGGGACGTTCGACAGACATGATTACGCTAAAATGCTGCACAATGTAGTTTAATACCTAGACTACAGAGCTCTGGGTACCCTTGCTCTTGCTCTCACGGAGAGTGCAATTTTTTTACCAGTTTTTGTAAGATTCCTTGCTTTATAATTATCATGTGACAACGCTTTAAGAAAATGTTACATGGATTGCCATTACCTCCCAGAAAACTGCAAAAGCTAGACCGTAAATAAGACTGGCGTTTTGAGAACCTTCCCAGCAGTTTACGTGCATTGGCAAATAGTTAGGTACAATGCGACGTTGAACATTTTGAACTCCATATAGGCTAAAGATTGAGTAAGTTGTCTTCGGAAAATAAACCTTATTGCTTTAGAATAGTGGTTGCGTTTCGTTGAAAGATTTAAAATGCGGTCTTGCTGCAATGCCGACTCACGATTCGAAAACAGATTTATGATCAGCTGCGATAACGGAGCGCGATAAAATTTTTGCCATACCAAGGAGGTAGACATGTACAATAATATCTGATGAAAGGAAAAAACTACGGCTTTTAAGAAAAAAAGAAAGTAGAATTTAAAACATATTCTGTATCATATTTAATCAATATATTTTTGATAATAGTAGCTGTTACAGACGTCTTCGATCGCGTGGACCAAAAAAAAAGAAAAAAAAGTAGTCAATATATGATGTCCGTCTCATACCCTAAATCTATGAAAAAATTAGGTCGACCCGTTTAGCCGTTTATGATAACGCAACAAACATCCAGACAGATAGACAGTTAGCCAGAATTACTTTCGTATATATAATATTAGTTAAGATGATGAAGGCCATCATCGTGAAGGAAATTTTATTAAAGAAAGCATTTTTAGAAGATTTTATTAAAAGATAAAGCAGATTCAGCATCTAAATATCGGATTGAGGTGCTGTTTATTTAAATTAAAGTTTTAAAAAAAAAACCTATCACAGAAGCGTGGAACACGAAGCTTAAGGGTCGGGATCACGAATTTCAGTCGTGGTGATATGAGTGGCAATTAAAAATCGCGACTGCTTGATCACGATATTTTTTATGTCTCTATTGCTAGGACATTCATAGGCTTGTAACCCATCCTCTGAAAACATCTTGTGAATAACAATCAATGCAAAAACCCGCTTATGCCATTTTTGCATAAATTTGTGTATTTGGTACACACAATTTGAATACGCCTAAAGCTTACCGAAAAAGTAGACATCGCGATTTTTTGCCAAAAAAAATGTGGAAAATTACGAATGAATCCGCTTGCCTCTGGCAAGTGTGGCAAATAAACTGTTACAAAATATCCAGAGCAGCGTTGTTCAAATTCTCCCAGTGGATTTCATTCCCAAGCTCTGGAATTTCACATGTTGTTTAGCCATTGCTATAAATAATCGTAGATGAAAGGCCACCAACGAGGTCGCGCCGAGGGTGAACTAAAGCAATATTGTTTTGAGATTAGTCACTCGTCGGACAAAGAAATACCTAACCCGTTCCCTAATCTATGTTGTACGTAAAGCCCAGCTAACTAAATATATCCTTTATTATGTATACTGTACTTTAATGTATGTGTAATGTACAGTTGCGCGTACCTTAAGAGCAGTTTATTACAGTTGACACTAATAATATAAATGCAAAATTTTGTATGTAAGTGGGTATATTTGTTCCTACTTAAATCTGTAACAGTCGAATGGATTTGAATTTTGTTAGAAGATAGATATACCTACATTTATCCAAAAAAAAAACTATTCCTATACGATTGCAGGTAAAATCGCAGTCACAGCTAGTATCCAATATTGTAAAAGTTACAGGTAGACATGAAAAAATAAAAAACAGTTGATTGATTTGCGGAAGTTCATTTTCAAACTGAATGTATAATAACCAATCTATAAATATTTAATTAACAATCGTACATTTTACATCAGGCATTTCGTAGCAGAGTATAAATAATAAGTTAATGAATGATAAAATTGCCACCATCACCCATCCCATTATTAAATCCGAAAGTGTTTGTTCCTGTTTCATGCAGCTATAGTGCAGCTTATCGACGTGATTTTTTTCATAGTTATACCTAGTTCAAGGGCCAGTGAGTGGCGTGCTGCTTTTTATCCCGGGAAAGCGTACGATTCTCGAAGGATTTTCCACATGTTTTAAACCGCGGGGCGTAACTAGTATCATTACAATCATTATAATATATTGTCTGTCAACTCACATTTTAGTTCTTATCTTGCCTATTTCAGTTTTTTTTTTTGTTATTTTATTTAGATTGTCTTTAGAAACTAAGAGAACTAAGGGACAGGCTCTTTTTCAGCAGTGGACGTCTTCTGACTGCTGATGAAATAATGTTAATTTTAAGTCGTTCTTCAGTAAAAACTTAAAAAAATAACAAACATATTTTGCAGTTTCTCCAATGAATCTGCATCAGCCCTTAAACATCCCACTGTTAAGATATCAGCCTACCCTCGAAGGGGATTAGGCCTTATCCACTTCGCTGGCCCAGTGCGGGCTAGCGGAATATTTTGCAGTTTCTCCAATGGAATCAGTTTGTTTTAATTTGTAATTGTAATCTTACTTGTAATTACTAGTAATTAATGTAGCTAAGTATATACATGTAGTAGGTATTTGTATGTGTATTAAGAGTATGTACCTACCACTACAGTACCTACTGTGATTGAAGTTATAAACGTTTATTTATTTACCTAGCCTCATCCCTTCTATAAATGATTTGTCGTGGGTTTTTAACCGGGTACTGTTTAGGGAAATTACATGGGCATGTCCTAAAACTGCGACCAGAACCACCAGAGGACGGGCGGTAGAGTCCTATTAGTAAACGGTGAACATTCTGCAATTCAAAAGTCACCCCTCGAATAGTGGGGAGGATTGATCCAGCTATGGACGTCTAAGAGCTGATAAGCAGTTTAGGGATAGGAAAGTTACATAGGCTACTTTTTACTACAACATATCTACAAACTAAGTACTGTTCCTATAGGATTGTACACGCGGATAAAACCGCGGGGCGTAGCTAGTACAAAATAATGTCACCTTGTACCTGCCACCAACGAAGGTCCCAGTATATTGTCTTGAGGTACTCGTTGTCAATAGGTATAACATAGGTACGTTGAATCTGTAGAGCACAATATGCGGCTAGGTATAAATATATTGTTAATCAATAGAGTCCATTCGCTTCAATGATATCTCTGTTGTTGGCTTACCAACTCATTTAAAACTTTATGTAAAGTACAGATATACATAGGTAGTTCTATATGTGTCTATTATGTCCTACATATGAATATACAATGTACATATCTTGCATGTCGGATCTGTATTCTCCTACCTACCTACATTGACTTATTATGCGTGTGGGTGATTGTACTATTTATCGCCCAGTAATTGAACAGTAATATTACAGTCGTTAATTTTTTTACAAAATAAATTAATAATAGAAATATATATAAGTACATGGAGATATCCATACGCATATACCGCAGGAATTTGATAACCAGTAAAAACGGGAAAAAAACAAGCTACAATTTTTAAATGCTTACCATTAAAACAAATCTGCAAACTGATAAAATAGTTTAAAAGGCTGTATAATTACTCACTAGCAATCCATAAATCTCCTAATTCTTCTGGCACAATAAATAAGTCATAATTTTTATACGAAGTTATAAACATAACATGAGGCACTTAAATCAATGTCCAAAACCGATAAGTAGGCGACCGGCGCGCGTGTCCAACTGATTTCCCATAGAAAATGTGTTTTACGCTTATCGTTGTATTACAATAATTCGAAATTTGAAATGAGAATCGGATCGGCGGCCATGTTGGCGTGCGCATGCGCCTGCGCGGCGAGAACGCTGCGAAATTACAAGAGGCGAGCGAGGGACCGCGCCGCGCCGGTTAAAAATAAAATAAACTTAAAACAACGTCATATTGTGCACGTGTGTGCGAGAGCCGGTATTTATTTATAGGCTAGTAGCTATGTAAATACGAATGGAGTCCGGTTCACTGTTTCTTGTGGTTTGCGAAACGTCTTAATTCGATCGCGCCCGACGACACAGCCTAGGTTGAGCTGGAAATTGACGGCCAATTTTAAAACGGACGCGGCAAGAATTCTTCAAGAACGAGTAATACAAGTATAAGTTAACCTTAAGAATTTAGTAACCTTTAGAAATGAACCTTACTTAGAAACGTGTCAAGTCTACAGGTCGCATCAGATTTGTTGCTTCTCTAACGCTCACTTTCTCTACCAGAGAGAGTGGTTAATCCATCACGCTGTAGCCAGTTATTATCATTTGCTATAGCTAAGCGTGGGGTACATCAACACGTATTTTTTTTTTTATTATTTATTCAGAACGCACAAAATGTATATATGAAATTAGTTTTGTATCTAATTGTGAAAATATGAACACCGTTCACCGTAGTTGCTGCAAAAATATTTAAAATGAAATGAATTTGACAGCATTTCATTAAGTACACACATGACAGCATTTCATTAAGTACCCAAGTATAACCACTCTACCTTTAATAAGAATCACTCATCGTAGCTCCATATTTCCAATTATTATTATTATTATTTTATCTTATTTTTTGTCCTGCCAATGAATTTGATTGCTCTTGCAAGTAAATTTTATTTATTTTTTGTTTAAACATAGGAATAAAACCGAAACTACTGTGTTGTCTTGAGAATAAAAAATAGACCTTAATTCTTTCTTTGCTGAAATTAACATAAAACCTAAAGAATAATAAGGATGTGGATAAACCTATTATGATTAGTCCGTTTCTATCTACATTTGAATTTAAATTAATTAAAGTTTAAATACATTATTCTAGCTTAATTAATTCGAGAGTAATACGTATGTAAATTCTAATTAGAAATGTAAATTATGTATGCATGATTAAGACCGGAATTTCGATGAGTTTCACGTATATACCTAAACAGAAACGTATTTAGCATAATTATCTGTTGCTATTATATGCCTAATGTTTAGTACATACGTATTTTATTGGTGGAATTAAAATACAATTTATGTGCTAATTTTGATGATAGCATTAAGTAGGTAGGTACAGTCTGCATGCGAGTTGAATGCAGTCGGGGCCATTCAAAAGTTTTCGAAACTTCGGTATTCAACTCGCGTGGAGACTTTCCTAAATGCATGAATTCTCACTGGCAGCATTTAAAATATTTAGGAAATTTAGTTCCTTGAATTTTCGCAAAATTTGATCAAACCTTTTTTTTTGGCTTATTTTTTTGCTTTCAATTGTCTTTAAAATTCCTTCCGGCGCCCGCGTTGCTTCTCATTTGAGACCGCGTAAATTTACTGATATTGAGAAACCTAATGTAGATATTTTTATTTTTGTGTGGAAGAATAAAATATTATCACGAAAAAAGTTGTTATGTATGATGTAGAAAAACTGCTTACTTATTGAGAGGTTATGATTTAGCTCAAAAGTACATAATAGATATATTGAAGTGTCTTTTATGAAATATCTACACTGTACAGAATTCACACTATTCACACTAATATTGTTAATGCGAAAGTTTGAAGTGCGAAGGCTGAACGGATTTGGGTGAAATTTGGCGTGGAGATACTTTTATCCCGGAAAATATTCTGTTTCTGTAGAATAGCGGGTAAAACCGCGAAGAGCTGCTATTATTATATTATAAAATTTTACTGTTATTCCTAAATTTTCTTAGCCAATTAATTACTTGAACAGCCGAAAGTTTTTATTTATCTACTATAAAGGTATTTTTTTTAAAGTATGCGTATTAAAATAAACAAAAAAAGTTTTCTTTAATTAAAGTAGATTTTCCTTTACAAAAACCTCGGGTTTAGTTTAATACACATTTTATAAAGGCGAAGCGAGGTTGGTTTAATCCAAGCGAGATATTGCAAGACGGTATTTCAAGAAAGCGCGGGCGGCGGTCGATGACCTCGCCTCCCCACGGCTCCCAACCAGGGTTGCCAGATGTTGCCTGCTCAAAAAAATGTTTATAAAACGTAGTTTTTTACACTTTAGTAAATTTTAAAAAAACCTGGACTCGTCATTTTACTAAAGATCTTTTTCATCAATCAATTATTTAGAAATAATTTATATTAGTATTTTATTTAAAAAACACCTTTACCTCATTGCTAATGAAAAACATACAATCAACTTTATATTTTATTTGTTCTGCAATAGATTCTATATTCACCAATCAGAATTTTTCGTTGGGATCTTCGTAGCATCTTCGTAGCAAATAACGTAGAGGCTCTACAAAATTTAAAAGTAAAAAAATAAGCAAAGAGTTTTATTTCAAGATTTTTTTACACTAAAGTCTCAGCATTGACGACCCTATAGAATATCCTTTGCGTCCGCTTTTTAATTTAACTTCTCTGACAACGTCCTGTATATATGTGTATACCCTTAAGAGTGCCGTTAAAAACCACACCTACACCATACTACATCCTTACAGTGCTCGTACATGCAAGTGCATAAATAATACTTTATTATACTTTGAGTTAAAAAAACTTAACCGTTATGAAAAGCAGAAAACACTTGCCATAATAATTTGGACTTGTTGAAAGATTTATGTAGTTGATTGTAGTTTGTGTGTGTAGTACACACTTGCTTATGAAAAATGCTTAAGAATTACACAAACTGAAGTTTCAGATTAAGAATTCATAAGTTAAATAAATTACACTAATGGTATAAATTAAAAATCTTAGATTATGGTTTCTTATTCAATATTGTCAAAGCAAATCTACAATCGACAAGATTAAGATTTTAAGTGAAAGTAGGTACAACAATCACTTGAAACTAAATCACTTACCCCCGAATACTGAAACGTTTATTAACTTTGACGAAAGATTAAGTCTATTGCTGCCTTTGTCATTTGCTGAATGGCATACAAAGGCAGTATTAGAATTAATCTGTTGTTAATTTTAATTACCGTTTCAGTATTTGGAGGTTAATCACTAGAAACCCTAGTAATATACATTATAGAATGGTAGAAATCATAGTAAAGTCTCTCCCAATTTACTTGCGCACGACAAGGATTTGGCTGCAATTTACTTTGTTTGACTTAGACTACGACTGAGACTTGTGATGTATTTTACTTCAATTGAAATATTACAAAACTTGACACTGGCTAAATACACTATGTGTGGAGCTAAAATTGAAGCCAATAAACATCAAGATTCCTAAAACTCTGATCTGACAAACATGATATTAAAAATATTATAAATGCCGTCGGCTTTGACACATTTTGCTTTAATTATACGGCAATCAATACTAGTATTACATTGCGACGAATATTCCAACGTAGTCTCAATTACATCTGGTGTTCCTCTTCGTGGTGTGTTTATAACGAGAAGAACAATAATAATAATTAATAAAAACAAAAATTTAATAAAAACTAACAAAAAAATATCACCGAAGGACAAAACTATAGTCGGAATAACTGACTTCTTAGCATGAGTTTTATTTTATTAATATAAGTTTCCCCGTATTAATAAAATCTTCGTAAAATCCGATCTTTGTCGTAGGATAACCAGCCGAAAATACAAAAAAAAGAGTTACCGATGAGGGAAAGTAACCGATCTTAAGCATTAGTGTACAACTAAGTTGTGTGTACTTATCTTAAAAATTAATAAAAGAGTACCATTCATTTCATGTCACATAAATAGACTTGATCACAAGTCTGTAAATATTCTTATCTAACAATAATATGTCGGTACCGCTCGTAAACCAGCCTACATGGTGATTTCCGTAACTTTGATCATTATTGGTTTGAGCCAATAAATTGGGTCATACTCGTTAAATTACTCTTCAATGATTATGTATTTTTATGTTGTCAGGAAAGAAAACGAGTGTTTTTCTGATGAGTTAAAAAATCTTATTTTTTTATAAAACTGAGTGAAGAGCGTGTCGCTAGCCTGATGGCAGGCGTCACTGTGCCCATAATAGTTCTACGGCACAAACCCCCGAATACTTGAAACGGTTGTTAAGTTTGATGACAGATTAAGTCTATTGCTGTCTTTGTCATTTGCTTAGTGCCAGACAAAGGCAGCATTAGAATTAATCTGTTTTCAAAGTTAACAAACGTTTCAGTACTCGGGGGCCAGACTTTTGACAAATAAAGCAGTTCCAAATTCTTCGTGGAATTATATCTGTCTTTAATCAGAATATAATCTAAAAAACATAAATATCCCCACTTCAACGTTAACAATAACAACATTAGCAAAAAATAAACAACTCAATACTAAAAACAAATTCCAAAAATCCGCTATAACAATATTTCAGGTAGAATTTATCGTCTAATCCCATTCCTTATAAAACGTTTTGTAAATATAAACTTTCGAATCTTTTTTTGTTGGAAGATTTTTATCTCTTTTGTTCATCCGAACATCCCCTATCTTATTTTGGGTACATAGAGACAGCGTAGCCGAGGGGAGGGTTCCAACCCCTGTTCTTCAGGACAATAAATATGTCAATGGAATTATTACTAGACTTTGGACTGTCGCAAAATACAACCCATGCAGAGCAAAGTTTGCATTTATTTTTTCAAGTCTTTAAAATAATATGAAGTATAGACACCTACCTATCACCATCGCCATCAAATGTATTAGGTAATCAATAAAAATATGTCCATTGAGTGTTATTTTTTGTAGTGAAACATAAAACACAAGTAAAGTTCGGGGTATCGATGATCAGCCTTTCGCGGTCAATTCTGTTTACAACAACATACAGACGATTAAAAAAAATTGACGTTTAAAAATTTCACATACAAGGTCGCAGATTTTGAAAAATAACAAAAATGGATACTGGCTAAATATACTATCATCATCATCAACAGCCCGAAGTCTACTGCTGAACAAAGGCCTCCCCCTTAGCCTGCAACCTATACTATATATATACTATATGTGAAGCCAAAGTAGAAGAGAAAAAACTACTTTATTTATTTTCCATTCTGGCTTCATATTTTCAGTATGTCGTTTCACATCTGCGACAGCTACGTCACACTAAGAGCCGTGGGTTCCTCAGCTTGCTAAGTAAATTATTACGAAGCAAGTTTCTGATGAGTCTGCCGAAGACTAATAACCTCTTCCTTTTTATTGCTCTGTAGGATTAAACCGAGGCTTTGTTTTATTTTTGTGGCGGTCTCGAAATGATTACGTCGTACCTACCTATTCTAACTAATATTATAAATTCGAATGTAACTCTATCTCTCTGTCTCTCTGTCTCTCTATCTGGTTATTTGTCGCGTTATCACGGCTAAACAGACCAAGCTGTTTTTTTTTTTCATAGAGACAGAGACGGACATAGGCATAGACATAGACATAGACATAGACTCTGTAGACAGAGAGACAGAGAAACAGAGAGCTATCTCTCTGTTTCTCTGTCTCTCTGTCTCTCTATCTGGTTTAGCCGTCACGGCTAAACAGACCAAGCTGTTTTTTTTTTTCATAGATACAGAGACGGATATAGGCTACTTTTTTTTGTAAGTCCACGCGAACGAAGTCGCGGGTTACAGTTAAAATAAAAAATAAAAATAAATAAATAATCAGTCTAAAATATATTTTATTCAACCATCCAGAGAAATCATTATTTCTGCTGTAAAAAAGCTACCCAATATTTAAACAAATAGGCTAACAAAATCCGACGGCAACAATGGAGTACTTTAATAGATAATATAAATTAACAGGTTCCAATTGCTTACCTACCCAAAGGTATTTGGTGCATTACTAATACGTGTTCATTATTACCACAATTAAGTGTGAAAAACAATTTAAAAATGAGAAATGTGAAAATGAAACAAACATTTTTCCCACTCAACTTCAACTTAGCCTATTTCAATCGCCCATACAATACGCGGACGTAAGCGCGGGAAAAACACTTAGCACACATTGTATCTCCTTACAAAGCAAACAGACCATTTTCAGCAAAAAAATAAAAGAAAAAGAAAAAATAGGAAAAAGCGCGCCAGTGAAAAACAACGTCGCCATAAAAAGAAAGAGCAGCGTTGGCGAGTGTCGATGCTCGCTCAGCGATTGGGCGACGGGTGTGTCCCCCCCACTCCTCGATCCCCCGGGCCGGCTGTAACTCACCGTTCACTTGTTTTACGGCCATTTTGTGACGTTAGCTCGCTCGGCAGGCCGCGCTAATCCATACCGGGCGCGCGTGTGTGCGTGACCCAACTGGTTTGTAGTGGTGTAGTGTCGCAAGGTTGGCGGCACTGCAGATAGTACGCTACGCTACGACGACTCCTCTGGGTAGGGTTTTAGATTTTTGTCTTTCGAAGTTTTTTAAAAACTGCTATTCAAAAGAGATGTTTTTTATTAGTTTACTTTTCTTCTTGTATATTTATAAAAATATAGCATTAGCAAAAGAAAATAACAACAATACACAATAGTAATATAAAACATCTTACATAATATTTCTATTCTTCGACAGTACGTACATTATATTAAAAAAAAAGTTTTGGTGCGTAGTCGTGAAAATGCAGATTTCTAATTTCACGCATATGCAACATTTTTTTACATTTCACAAATTCTTACGAATTTTTACTCGCCTGAACAAGAAAGAGGATAATATTTTTGGTATGAGTGAGGTGTCGTTGAATTACATTTTACTGTCAGTTTTTTTGTTACCATGATATTATAATCCTAACTAATACTATAAATTCTAAAGTAACTCTGTCTCTCTGTTTGGGTGTCCCGTTATCACGGCTAAACGGCCGAATGGATAGAGCTGAATTTTTGCAAAGACATAGCTTAAGGGTCGGAGACAAGTAGGTATACTTTTTTTTGTAGGTTCACGCAAACGAAGTCGCGTGTATCAGCTAGTTATGAATTATAAGTACGTATCTGCCGTATTTAATACATGTGACCAATCCCCATTAATTTAGTCTTTGTACCAAAAAGACCTAAAAAAATAAAATAATTATACCGACGTATTTCGATAGTTTTGGCGTACCCACCAAAAGTGTGAGAATCTAATGCAACAACTTTTAATACTTAAAGATCCTGGTAACATTTTGCCAAATATATTTTTCAGTAGGTAAAACATAATACTCTAACCCAAAACAATTATGCGTAATCGCCTACAACACTATCCCGCCCGCTCAGGGCCCCGTCATTAAACCCCAGTGGGGGCCATCCCTAATGAGCATCCATAGATGCATGAGGGCGTAACTCAGTTCTTGCTTGTACAGCACTATTTTAAGTGTATAGATATTCTGAATCGTACCAAAATATATAGCAAACTAGGTGTTCAGTAAGTCTCGTCGGTCATATTCAGGATATAATTGTACTAACACGATATTATGAACTACTTTTAAAACAGAACCAGCCCCAAAATCGCAATTGAAAACGTAGCAGCCCAAACCAAATACTGCAATTTACCATCGCAGCATGTGCTACGCCGCACACCTGTTAACAGCTAAAGCCGCGCCCACATTATATTAAAATTAAGTTTATTTTTGAGATAGAAACGAATGAAGTCACGTGTCTTGGACTTTTGAAGATTCGTCCCTAATTTTCTCTGTAATAATTCAAATTTTAATGGAAGTTCATCACTTTTACTTCGTGTTTGCGAGACCGAAAGCTGAGCGTTGGTCCCAGGGTCTAATCGGATAAAAATGCATATTTTTTTACAAGCTTAAGTACTGAAGAATATTTTCTATTTTTAAATGATTATTTAGCGTATTCCTGCTTTCACACTAAGCTAATAAGTACGCAACCATCGCAAAAGTACTCTTTACTATCGCCATTGTTGTTAACTTTTGTGATATGACAATGACTCATTACCATATTACAAAAGTTTACAATTTGTTTACAAAAGCATTTAGCGATTTAGGCATAAACGAAACAAACAAATAACTGTTCAAAACTAAAGCAATAAAGGAACAATACTTACCTACATAATTACCATTTATTTATGACTTCTAATTAAAGCGGCTAATTGCACTTTATTTGTTGTACAATTGCAATAAAAACGGTAACAAAATGATTACGATTATTAGACTTTATTGTTTTTTAAGAGTTATTATTAAGGATAGAAATCTTGAATGGAATAATTAGTACAGTTTTATTGGTGATAAAATCTATAGTTTTAAAGATCTTTGACTAAACCGAATTTTAAGGTTAATTCTAAATTCAAATTCTAATGTTTAATTATTTATCAAGTAAGTAGGAACAATGCTCCAAGCCTACACGCATTTTGCTTTGAAATTAGCTCCAGCAAGAGACTAGACATACCTATGGAACTGAAACGTGGTCCTTGACCACTGGCCTTTTGGAGAAACTCAAAGTCGTACAGCGGACAATGCAGAGAGCACAGCTATGCTCGGAGTTTCTTTGCGCGATAAAATCCAGAACAAAAATATTCGTCGAAGAACCAAAGTCACCGATATATAGCTTTCAGAGTTTGCAAGCTGAAGTGGCAATGGCCAGGCCACATACTCGAAGAGCCGATAACCGGTGTGCAAGAAATGTACTTGAGTGACGACCACGAACAGGAAAACGAAGCGTAGGCAGGTCTCCCACTAGATAGATGGACAGACGAAATTGTGAAAGTCCCGAGCAACCGGTGGATGTAACTGGCACGTTGTCGCAGCGTGGCGCTCTAAGGGGCAAGCTTATGTTCAGCATTAGACGTCTTCTGGCTGATGATAAAGATGATGAAAGAAGAAAGGAACTTCTGGCTAGACAGAAAAAGGCCCCATTTTCTTAGCATGCTCATTTGCACGCTTCACACTTTAAAGTTAGATGATAGGTTAGGTTAGATGATAGGTTTGTAAAGTCTTTAGTTTTTATATTCCGTTTTAGTTGATAAAATATTTGTAAAACTTGATAAATGGCACGGACCCCGGAGTCCATGGAGCAATATTGTAAACAAAAAAAAAAAAAAAAAGTTAGGTGATTATCTAAATAGAAAAAGAAGCGTAAGTTCGTATTCAGATTCGTAGTAGTCTATCGTTAACCCTCGGTTCGGAATTAACTTCACGTTAAAGGGTAAAATGTCTGCGACAAACGCTTTACAGCTATCGTTTGGCTTTTACTGCTATAAGCGGTCACTATAAAACTCGGCCGTTCCACTGATGCATCATCAGTGACTTTTTAAGGATTTATAAGAGATGTAGGTGCTTGTCCTTTTGGGGTCCGTTGGTTTGGTTTTTACAGCGAATGCAGTGAGTCAGAATGCAGCCTACACACGCATGTTGTTTACACTTTTTTAATTTTAGATTTTAAAGGAAGGAGGACGTTTTTTCTTATTGTGGATTTCATTAAAATTATCGTACCTAATGCTAACGTCGTTATTTTCTCAAAAGAATACAAATTGGCTTAAAATAGAAAATACATGTTACTCCGTTTGTTGCCCGTGGTACTACCAGTAGTACCACGAGAGGTAGTTTTTTACTCTTAATCTACATTTCATAGTTTGACACCTGTCTTTTTGACATTCGCAAACTTACAAAAACCGAGACAATTACAACTACCTATTTAACGGACTTCCAAAAAAAAAGGAGGAGGTTCTCAAGTCAAGTTTTTTATGTTTGTTACATCAAATCTCCGTCATTCATGAACCGATTTGGAAAATTATTTTTATTTGAAAAGAGATACTTCCAGATTGGTCCCAATTTTATCAAAATCCAGTTCTGATAATGGGATTCATGAGGAATTGAGGGAACTCCCAAATATTATAGGCATACCTACATCTAGCAGATTTGGTATTTTCATCGACAAGTCACGCATTTGCTTCAGAAAGTATCATTTAGTGAAGTGGAACTGATAAAGAAGACCACAGATGGTCATCGGAACTCCTCACTGATAAGCATTTCACGGGTGGCGCCAACATAATCTCGATTATGATAGCTAGGACACTATGACGAAGCAAATTTAAATAAAGGTTCTGTTGAAGTCAGTTAAAGAAGTCAGCAAAGAAAACTTTTTATTTATTTGAAATTATTTAAAACTAGAAGTCTATATGCTGTCATGGTTGGGTGAGATCGCATGAGCCCCATAATAGAACTCGTTTTGTATAAGATAGGTATGTAAGGTCTGTTTAGACCTCACAGAACCCCATGCTGGGAAAGTCCTCGCATTAGTGTAGAACCACGTGGCGGCGAATGAGACGTTTTATGAGGTTTTTAGACCTCATCTGATACAATACAATACAATAAGTTATATTGCATTATTTATTAGAAACCAAAAATATAATGGAACTACGAAAAACGTTTTTAAAATGTTACAGTAATACCAAATACCGGTAGCTGTGGTATCATCGGATGCACAACGCGTTATCGAAAAAAAGTAAAATAAATAAATGAAAAAAAAACACTAGCCATTCAAATAAAACCTTTGCGAAAATATTCATCTCTGTAACAATAATCCCACAAAGTTTAATTAAAGCCTACAATCCCCAACGTTAACGAATCGAGGCCGGAAGCGTAATGATGGGGATTAAGACGTAAAGATAAGGAGATACGGCATTACAACCCTCATGTAACTATGGATGTTTCATTAGGAGATACGCCATTACGGACGCCGCGGGGGTAATGATGCGCCTTAATGATTTACATGACAAGAGGTATTGTGGCATCAAGGGATGTAAATAAAATTCGTCAGGGGATAAAAACCTACTTGATGGTCGACCATCGATAGGACCGCCTCAAAGAAATTAAGTACTGGCAAGTCATACCAATTATAATATTATCCGCAAATTAAGTCTTCTCAAAATCATATTTACTTCGTGCACCACTGTAGCGACGAGACAAAAAATAGTTTGAAAAAAGTCTACAATAAAGAAGTATTACTATATTGAGAAAAAACCTTAGTAAATAATTTTAACAAAAAAACCGACTTCTACAAAATACAAAGCTATCGAATGTTCTTGGCGCTTCCAGTAGAATAAGTACTTAATATCATTGTGGAGTTCCCATGGCCACCTGTGGTCTTCTTCATCATTTCCACTTCACCATATGATAACTTTCCGAATGCAAATGCTTGAGTCTTTGATGAAAATACCAAAATCGCTATTGTATGCCTATAATATTTGAAGAGTTCCCTCAATTCTCCCATTCTCATTTTCAGAACTGGATTTTAATAAAAATTGAAACAATCTGAAAGTATCAACTTTCAAATAAAAAAGGATTTTTCCAAATCGGCTCATAAATGATAGAGTTCCGAGGTAACAAACATAAAAAATAAATATTCAGTCGACTTGAGAACCTTCTCCTTTTTTTGGAAGTCCGGTTAAAAATGTAGCCTTTGCAAAGTTTCCATCACAACTGGTGATCTTTTTCAACAAGTGTTACAAGCTTGGTGTGAGCGGATATATCTTGCATGCTTGTCGTCTCGCAAGTTTGTATGTATAGATAAAACCTAGCACTATTTTCGTCACAATAAACGAAAAAATTTTGAGAGCCCCTAAAATATAATCGGCCATAATTTAAAGTTTAACTGTAAAGCCACCTGAAAGATTGATGACTTTATGAGCACCTTTCCAGAAATATCGGAGCGACTTCGATGACTCTAAGGGGAAGATGGCACCATATGCTCCTCATGGATTTCACTGAGTTTTACAAAAGATTCATACGAAATTGAGTCTTAAGTGTTCGGGAAAATGGAAATTTAGATTTTCCGAGCAGTTTTACAGTATTGGTGTGGTGGTCCACCTCTGAGGTGTCACCGAAGTGTCGATACATTTCACAATTGTCGTAAAGCCTGGAGACGGAAGGGGAGCGCAGTAAAATTATCATTTTATGCCGTTCTACGACTGAAATGACACAGGAATGCTGTAAAACTGATTTATTGGATACATCTCGAGAGTCACATGCTGAATTTTTGATGAGATCTTTGTTTTAAGATAACGGGGACGACGAAGTAGGTGTGCCACATTTTTTTTAAGTATAACTTTAGTTTGTATCCCCGAAACCATAAATATAATTTTATCTAAGCTTGGCTACTACTACAACTATAAATAAGCTAAAGCGTGTCGAGACAAGCATAGAGTAGGGTTCCGTAAGCATGTTTTCGAAATGGTCGAATGAATATATTATGCACTACATTGGACTGAGCCAAATTTGAGAGGTGTCTTCCCAACTTACTTCCTATTTATTATGTTATTACATCATAAGAACGACAGGGACGCCTTGTATGTCATTTTGACGAAATATATGTCAGAAATTGACTGAAATAAACACATCTTACATGTTGTTTTAATAAAACGGGAATACTCACGTTAAATTGAGTCGGTTATTCCGACTATAGTTCCGATCACATTCGGTGATCTTTATCAAGGAATTCTAAGCGAGACACGCGCGCAACCTCGTCTTGCCTTGTCTTGTCTTTTTACATTATATCTTTTGGGAAAAACTATAGTTTAAAAATTAAACTTGCATGCATAACTTACTAGAGACAAAGCATGACACAGTGTATGAATATATCGGCTTGTAATTATATAATAATCGAAACAGGGCAAGAGAAAGGCATATCTATCTATATCCAGCAGTGGGATAACGAAAACTGTGATAATGATGATAATGATCTAAACAAAATACCTAATTACCTGCAAACATGTCTTGCCCATCAAAAAGTCCGCCTCCGTCGGTAATTTCGACAATTTGATTAAGTCCGACCACCGCCGGTCATTTTATGACCCTATATTTCCTGATTAGGACCACTGGGCGGACCTACGTCCTCTCACGGTCCTCTAATAAACGGATCATTGGGATCCGCTGAGATATGTGGGCATGATGAGATGTTTATCCGATTAGGGAAAAGAAAATTAGGTAATAGGATGGTAATTGAGCGTAAGGTAATAATTCATTTAACACCATGCGGAATTATTTTAAAATAGGTAGCATTGATTTGCTACCCTATTCGTAGGTAGGTACGTTTCTAAGTATATATTATTATAAAACAATATATTTTTGCTTTATATTTGGTGACTATTTCAAGCTGAGGTGACCAGCTTCAAGACCAAAACGAGTATTGTACCTCATTCTAAAGAGTGGGTGATCTTGGTCTCTAAATGATCACAATGATTGACCAATAGATGAAGTTTGACGACCCTCCTGGCTAAGTTGGTAGCGCGTCTACCATAAATGAGCACGGGCTCGCTGTAAGTAATTCGTGTCCGACACAGGGAATTCTATAGCTCTCCTACGAGTGTGAAGCTTTTTTTTTAACCGATTCCCAAAAAAGAGGTGGAATTTCTCAAGTTGGCTGCTTTTTTTAAAATGTTCCTTAAATATTTCAGTAATTTGGTAAAGATCTAAATTATTATTGTTACTAATTATATATTGTTATTAATTACTAGATTATCCAAAACTGATACAAATTCTTGATTCTTGATGCTTACTACATCTGTAATCACAGCTATTAAGCCTCCCTGATGTACGGCCATCATAAATCTGATAACAGTGAGTATTAACAACTCTATGTGTACTAAACATAATCTGTGCGAACTAAACTTCTATTTTACAAGCCATAAAACTAACTGTGAATAAACGCTCATTCAAAACATTATATTGAACTATAAAAATCGCATAATCAATTTGTCGGTACATAATCGTGTGTAAAATTAACGCAAGAGAAGCAATCGTTCCGACCTCTTGACGCTAAAAACGCATTAAAACAAACACCAGTGTATACTAAAATATAAATCTAACTGCCTATAAAAAGTGCCATAACTATCTCTTAAATGCCATTGTACCTACTGGCGGAACTGAGCACCGTATTTTTGTCTCCGTACGCAGTGGCAACATTGTATGATCTTGGCGATTTTTTTTTTCTTAAACTTTGATTTTATATGCACGCTATCAAGTCATTAAAAAATAATTTATAGACAAGATTGTACATCGACTAAGCAAGAAATTAGCATGCATTAGTTTGCCTGCATTATTAAGCGAGTAATAAATTACTGCTCTTTATAATAAAAAATGGGTTTTGTAATCTACGCTGTTGTTCTTCTGTGCAATTTTACATGGATAGATATTTACAATTAGCGTAAGTATTTCTTTACAACAATATGTAACAACTAACACAACTAGGTATGCACGTACACACAAAACTATAAAATATGAATTTTCGTTTGCATTTTGAATTAAACTCGCAAACCATTTTCCGCGCAGCAATAAAAATTTTATATCGTTGAAAATGCAAGCTTGCGTCTGAATTTTAATATATTCCAATGTCTGCCTGCACTATAACTGCACCGATAAGAATAAAACTTTATGCGCCAGTGATATTCTACAAAAACATGGCAAACGAGAATGCTGGTACCTACTTAAGTATGCATATAATCAGGCCCCAACAAGGCAAGCATCCCAATAAGAGCTTACGAGGCGCTCGTATAGATACGTAAGGTTTATCTCAACCGCCGACCTAACACAATAATAATAAAGCCAGTTTATTAGACATCTCGCCATGAGGTGTTATCGACTTCAATTAAATATCATTTTTATTGGGAATCGTTGGAAACGCCCTGCGGACACTTTATTTTCTTTTAGCATATTATACACCACGTCCAGATTTTACGACCGCCGGACAAAGTATAAAAAACATAAAATATTTACCAATTTTTTAAATCCATTATCACTCCGACCTGTCCATTAATCTGAAAAAAAAAAAGAAAACATAATCAACAATAAAGAAGTAAAATAGATACTAATCTCTACGGAACATTTACGACCTAAATAAATATAATTAAGCAGCTCGTATCAAAATAAAGGCCTTTCCCAAATAAATCACGCAAGGAAAAAAACTGCTGATACCATTATTTATTTAAACGGTAAGAAAGCATCTAGACTCATAAAATGTGAGCCCGCGGCCTTCGCAACAATGAATACGAAAAAAAAAAAAACGGGGCAAAACGGAGATCGCTTTTCTTGAATGGTTACTTTATATGCAAATTCCTCGCTATAAAATGGGGAACCCTTCTCTCCTAGCTTTACATAAAGAGCGCAAGTCTCGAATCCGACGGTTTTATGTATTCGCGAATCGACGCAGTTTTATTGGTATCGACTATCGATTCCATTCCTCCGCATTCGAGAATTCGGAAGTAATGCGGGCGCTATTTCCAGTTTTCTGCTAGAATCGTGCCTATTCGATCGCAATCAAATTTTGATTGCTTCGGATAAAGCTTTCATTTATATGCAGCGGAGTAAGCTACTGTTAGCAATCGACGTACTTAAGATCTCATTAAATTAAATTAGCTATACATTTAGAAACCCGGAACTAGGTACCTACCTCAAATGAATTCACAAAATGTAATATTTAAAAATAGAACAGAAAAGTTTTATTTAATACTCGTCAACTGAAATTGCTGCAAAACGATTTTTTATTGTGGTGTTATCAAAGGGAAATCACAAAAGTTTATCGATGCTATAAGTTTAGAGAAATTTTCTCCATAGCGTTACTAAGCGACTCACATGATCGAATAACAGATTATTGTATTAGGTACGCTGGTTACCACAAGCATCGCCATTCTCCCACTTAACTCCCCTATGCCTAAATATAGACGCAGCTACAATATAGCAACCCGTAGCTTAGAGGTTACACTCTCTCGAGACTGAGGGCAAGAGGCACGATCGTACCTCCGACAAGGATCTTATATTTCCATAAAGCGTACATTTTACGACTACACCTACCCACACAGGGCCCTTCCCTGCCGTGGCCTTTGCTCACTTCCTAAATTTACTAAAAAGGTAAACTATAAATGGGCACATTCCAGGATAGGCGTTTGACTAGACGCTAGGCGGATCACATCGTTACTAAGCATTAGGAATGTTAGAACTTTAGGGGAAAAATCTCTGAAAATAAAGTTCAGAAAATCCTACGATACCTACGTCCTTTCTTAGACCTTTAATTCTTTGGCGTAATGGCTAAATAATTCAGCATTTCCTCTTGTTTTTCGCTGATTTATGACAAGTGTGTATTCTTGTTCTAGATTATAATTATATCTTTTTATTCTTGGCAACATCCAACTTTAATTATTTTAACGTCGCATAAAAAATATCTGCTAAATAAGACGTTGTTAAATTACTTTTAGTGGTACTAAAACGTGACGTGTCGAATTGGACAATTAATAATGCGGTATAAACGTAAATTTTAACATATGAATAAACACAGATCTCGAGGAAAGCGCATTAACTCTTTCACCACATCACAAATTAAAATAATGTCACAAACAACGTAAACGCCAAGCGGTTCACGTATGATCTAGTTTACGACTCTAGCTTTAATAAAAATATCTAATAACATTCCTGAGCCATGTTCTTCGTTACCTATATCGGATATAACGTTTCATCATATCACATACTACCTACATCTCGTAAAAATGAAATATGTAACTATCCAATTACTCCCCATACATGCTTTCATAATTTCTTTCTTTTTATCTGCTGTAGCGATTCAATCTTCTAAATTATTACACATAATATTCGATGCATCTTTTTCTCTCGTCCCAATAAGCTTGTAACTAGAACCGTGTTGGCTACACTATAAACTTCAAAACAAACTGCCACACGAGGCAATATCTTGTGTATATTATGAGCTTTTTCGTTTAAGCCAGAGCTTCTAAAACCCGTTCTCAAAAAGTAATAGAAACCAATCTTGACCAATAAAAATTACATCCTTATTACTTGTGACAAAGTCCTTTTTGTAACGTCGATTATTTTTGTTATACAGTGTTAAATGTAAAAGGAGGAACGCCCTTTAGATGTTTTACTTAACTGTTAATAACACGAAGGTGTAGATATAAAATGCCGACTTACTCGACTTTAAAAGTATTATTTTAGGCATCTTCGGATTTTTAATGCAGTATTTTATGTCTTTTAAGTAGGAAGGCGACTATTTAAATCCAAATTATGAAGGTGTTCATAAGAATTTAAAATTAAACTGGTGTGGTCAATATTTTATGAAGCATGATCTAAGTGAAACAAGCAAAATATCATGCGATGATGCGATGCGCATGACTATACTATCTACTATATATGACTAGACACCAAAAAATATTTCTGAGTCTATCACACTCGTGTGTTATCATGAAAAAGAGAGTGAGAGGACATTCAATATGTTTTAATGATATAAAATAAAAATGACTACAATTACTTGAACTACTTAAATTACTTGAAAAATATTTTTGCTACATTTTCTTTACTACAACAGATATCTTAAACTCCTTTTCAGTCATATAAATAATCGCATAAAAAAAGTTATCTAACTGTAACTACAATTGATTACATTACATTAAAATGTTGCAATAAAGAAAATTTTGCAAAATTTGGTTTTGAATAGAATAGAAGAAAAAACTAAATATTGCGTTAGTAACGCGACAAAACGATCTTAGTTTAATTTTCAAATGTTTGACAGGCTAGGTGTTTGATCACAACGCACCCTGATGGTAAGTGCCGGTATGTTGGAAGATGGTCACCTAGCCTGAAATCGTTTAGAATTGGAATTAAATACCCAATACCCATTCCCATAAGCAGGTATTAATTATTTTTGATTGTAATTTTCAAAGAACACACACATTTTCCAAAGCACACAAAACCAGAAACTTCTGTATCAGTAAATGAGGTTGCTGTATTACATTACAGCAACCTCATTTACTACCCACTTAGAAGCCGTCATTACGCTCTTGGTAAAGCGCTCCAGAAAGGGGGCAACTATAAAAACTCACCAACGTACCGCTACCAACCCTGAGTGCATCACTCAGCACGCTAGTAAACCCCGAGTCAGTGTTGCCAAACTAGCTGAATTCGGGAAATAACATTGTATTTGGGAAATTTGGTTCTATGGAAGCTACCGAAGCAAAATTAACAGCAACGTGCCAGCGCAAGCCGTTTTTACTTTGAAAATGTTTAATTTCTTAGCTGGTTATTTCTTACAATATCTTGGTCTGTAAATTAACGTCAGTGACAAAGTCAATCAATAGAATTTTCAATTTTGACTTTCAAAACTGTGTTGCTACAAAAAAAAATACTTTCTCTTTTTCCTGGAGTAGTATTCCTTTTTTCTGGGACCGTGACCATTATTTCTAGAAGTCTCTAATGGTAATAAAGTTCTATCGTCGTACTCTATCCTCAAAAAGTTGCACCGCGATGTAAGATGAGTTATTGATTTAATTTCAACAATTTTGTTTTATAAACTAAAAAATATCCTTCTGTGGTAATATTAATTTTTAAATGGGAAAATTTGGAAAATTACATCTGGCAACCCTGCCCCAAGTTCTCATTACGACAATGTTGCTGGAACATCTAAATTACCTATTGATGTTGCTGTCCACTTGAGTTATAGTAGCATAAATTACGGGGTCCGCCCTTACGAACGTTGCCAGGTTTCTTCGAGTTAATTTAGTTCGTATCAATATAGTCCGAGGAGTTTAAAGGAACTCGAACTTTGGAATTTATGCTTTTAATGAGATCTTGGTTTATTTTATTCACAGACTTTTTCCTGAATTAAATAAGTATGAGTTACGTAACATTTTAAATCGCTTACTCATTTTGGAATCAAGCGTGTCTTATTCAGATTTCGTATATTCAATTCGTACTCGCACGAGTACAAATTGAATATATATAATATAGACCGATAGCGATTCTCCATGCACGCGTTGAATGCATGTAGGTATTTATGATGACAGTTACTCTCCACTATGTGTGCTAAAATAGCTTTATTACGACTACAGAAGTCTCCTTTTTATTGCGACGTAGTAAGAATATTTATTTAAATAGCATTTCGGGAGTGAATCTTCTTTATTTGTAGGTACCTATTGTAATTAATTTTGTGCTTAAAGTATTTTTTTAGAGAGGATGTTCTTCATATCCAAAAAAACTTCAAATAATTAAAAATGGAATTAAACGTTTCTACTGCAATGGTATGCTTTAAGGCCTTGTGTACGGATGCCGAAGACATTTTGGAATAAAAAGTATCAGATTATGTTAATGTGCAGGCCGTTTCATTACCGGTTTCGATGCGATTGCGCTGTGACAGGCAATTTTGTCTTGGATTTTATTGGAAAGCTTTATATTCCATGTTTATATCCAACTGCTTACGAGTATGTACGGATACATTATGTATTTATGACGCCGAGCACGAAAGCTCTCTGCCAGCGTTATGGATGTCAGACATGAATTTAGCGGTTTATATTTTTGGATGATCATGAGTCAGAGTGACAAATATTGTACTCATTCCGAGAGCAAACACGATCACACATATAGAAGTAAATGTAGATATGGAAGTAAGAATAGGCTTGGGTCGCTGTAGGGACGGTCGGGGCGTCACGTCCGCTGCGACGTTAGCATTTCTTTTGTGAACGCACCGAATTGCCGACATAAAACTCCGAGACCTGTTTTTCTACGTGATATTTTTACTGCTTATATTGCTCGATATATTCTTATCAGAGAGCTAGGACCGTCCCTTTTCAGGAAGAAAAATCGTAAAAGTGTACCGTGGCAGTTTCGTGCAGAAATATAAAGGAAGTTTTCCGAGTTTCGTAATTAATGTTGCAAGAAGATATCGTCAGGAAAAGTTTTTTCATCACGTTCGGAGGCGGTGCGGTAATGAGCGCCCCCGTGGCGTTACATCGTAAAACATACAACTTAATAAATAAAACTTGGAATTCGTGAAGATTTATCACGAGGCCTATTGCGGTTCGTGACTTCGGCCCCGGGGCTTGTTTTTGCTACGGCTAGGATGAGAATTGCGGCCGTAAAAATAGAGATATACATCATAGGAGCGGTTTGCGGTCCGCCTCTGATATTTACAAAAGTCCATGTTTGATATATTTTGACGTTTCTCGGTAGGAGGAATGGGACTCGCGGGTGTTCCTTCGCGGAAACAGAGAGTTATTTATCGCATACACGTAGGCATAGACCTTGACTCAGTCTACACCTTGCTTGGAAAATACGTGAAACTTTCATTGACTATAATAAATAATAATGTAAAAATAAACCTAATTATGTAATGCAGTTTTTTTTTTTATTTCAGACAGATTTCCCATACTCTTATGCAATAACTTTTCACAAAACTATGAAAAAAATGTTGTATGTATTTTTTTATATTTGTATTATTTCAAAGCAAAATCAGCACTTAATCTTCTCTCAGGGCTCTGCATTCCTTCTCCATTGGATTATTGTCACGTAAAGCCCTAATTTAAATGTTTTAGTTTTCGAAGAAAATCAAGACGAATTATTAAAAGGAACTAAAGTGGTTATATATGATGAAAGCTCCTTTAGGTTTTTTATAAATTAATAATAACCTTGCATAAATATGTATATTTGTGAGTATAGTTACATTTAGTTGTAACATTTGTAAGGAGAATTCTGTGGTTGTAACTTAATAGGGAACATAAAAGAAATGTATGCTGTACTAAGAAGCGAAACTGAAAAAAAGTTGATTTTAATATTCCGTAACCTCATTAGGAATGTAGATTAGAGATCTTACCTTGAGATCAAAGATTGGCCTTATTTAACAAGGAGAATTCTGTGCTTGAGATATATGTTTTGGTTCTATCGTGGTTGTAGTCTATCGTGTAGTATACAAAAAATAATCGTAGAAAAGAACTCGATTTACAAACATTTTCTGGTAGATTTGCGAACATCATATACAAGAATTTCTTTATGATACAATAGTAATTATTAATCTAATAATAGTAATCAAATAATCAAAATCACACTAATATTATAAATGCAAAAGTTTGTATGTAAGTATGCAAGTAGTTACCTACTAGCTGTTACCCGCGACTTCATTCGTGGTGACCCACAAAAAAGGGAGCCTATGTCCGTGCTATACCTATGCAAAAATTCAGCTCGATCCGTTCAGCCATTTAGCCGTGATACCGCGACAAACACCCAGACAGAGAGACAGAGTTACATTCGAATTTATAATATTAGTTAGGATAGTTAGGATTAGAATTAGGATGTAAGTAGGTAAAATGAAATTTAGTATGGAGGTAGCTTACTCCCTGGAAAGGCTACTTTCTATATCGGAAAAATATTCGGTTTCTGTAGAATAGCGGGTGAAACCCCGGGGCGCAGCTAGTTTAATAATAAATTATTGGACCCTGGTATGTCCTAAACCGGAGATTCACCGGAGGATCGGCAGGAGCGGTAAGCGGTAAGCGTTCTGCGATTCCCAAGCCGCCTGCCAAGCATGGAGATTATGGCGGCCCCCACAAGGAGGAGGCCTTTGTTTAGCAGTAGACATCCTCTAGCTGAGCATGAATAAATTCAAAGATAGCATAGCACAGGATTTAGATTGTTTTTCTGGTTTAGTTGTAATTAGCAACATTTTTTGACAAGCCTTCATTAAAGCCTTTAAAGCCATCATATATAAGTCTGCAAGACAATGTGTATAGAACTCTTTCTCCATAAATATTATTAATATATTTCAAGAATTTAGTAAAACATAATTTGGATTTCTTTTACATCATTGAATGTTTTTTTGAGGCGAAGGTTGTTGCAGGTATATAATAGATAAACTACGTTGTTTAAAATTCCACACAATGTTCGTACATTCCGTCCACGTATAGGGCTCAGGTGCTATCAGGAGATACACGACGGTTGAAGTTTTATTGTTATTCCCACTCTGCGAATTGAATTTGAAGCAGAGCAGAGATCCCAATCGATAGCTCTAGCGCCAGCTCTGTCGATTTGAGCTTCCTAACACGAGATTTTTCTACACAATTATCATTATTATTTTGTGTCAATTGCTTTCTCATGTTTTCTATGTCTTATGAGGTCAAAAAAGTACCCTAATTCTACACCAAATCGATATCTCAGCCACAGCGAGTGAGTTCCAATGTAGTTTAAAAACTGTGTGCGTAGCATTATCAACTGTAATTTCAGTTTCATAGAGTCTCTCGTTAGAATGTACTATGTAACTGTACTTGCTTTTAACTATCAAGAACAGTGATATACCTATAAGCATTGAGCAACTCGGTACCGGCCCGAACGGCTCAGAGCCCGGAGGCCTGTGTTGCTCTAAGCCTTTAAGGATGACCTACACACAGGCATTCATTTACTTAGTACTAATATTTTTAAATATAGGGTTGACCATCCAAGTAATTCCAAAAATAAGTATCTACAAGTTTTTTTTTTTTTTTTTTTTCGGTGACGAGACGAGCAAGTAGCTGTTGAGTGTTTTATGTTAAGCGTCACGCTTGCCTATAACAGTTCAGTGCCACCCAGAATTTAAGTACCCACCCTAAGGCTAGGTATATATCCTAAGATATATAAACTTAGGTATAATTTAAATAGGTGCAAACAAACTAATTTATCTAAGGTTATCCCACGTAATCCGAGGCTTAAAGGGAGCTCCGAAACCAAGGATTTCAGCGTTATTGCTTCCCTCGAGCGGGTGTTCAGGGGGTGCAAGGGGGTGCAGGGGGTACGGGATGCTCTTAACAAGATTACATTGGAGATAAAACTGTGTAGATAACAGCGAAGTAAGCCGCCAGCCGTGCTTGGGTAACGAAATTAAAACGGCGCGGAATGAAGATTCTTTAGGGCTTCCTCCAAATCTTGTTAGCATTGACGCAGTATAAAATGTACCTATCTATGTAGAATAATAGCATATTTTTATCTATATTTGTTACTGATTTCTATTTATCCGACAACGCGAACCAAAACGGTGGGTTATGTTTTTGACCGCTATGTATGTAGGTATGTTTGTTTATCTGTTCCCTCATAACTTTTTAACTATATTCATCATAATTTGACAAATGAAGTATCGTTGGAGCTTCTTCATCTCCGCTGATTAATCATAGGCCATAGAAAAGAGAAAGATACGTTTTTTATTCTCTTCTGTGTGTCTCCTCTAGAAAAGTAATGGACTAAAAAAAAAGTTTTTTAATGATGGATATCAAATGAAAGGGCTTAATTAGCACATTTCAAATATATATGTATTGATAGCTGTTGCTCGCGGCTTTGCTTGCATGCACCCGACAAAACTAAAGCTCACGTAAAGACGTAATCGGGTTTTAGTTTTTTGACCTATATCTTGTTTACTAGTATGATACACCTTTACGATAGCATTTCTTTTTTTATGCCGATCTGTAGCACTAAATTCATGGTAAGGTTAATTATTGGTACTAAAATTGTAATAAATATTAGGTACTTTATAATATCAGTTCCAAGGCATTGATCGCAAATTCATATTGATTGGTTATAAGGATGGTGGCGCCTCTGGGAGAATATTTTGCAGCGCCGCGCCCACCGCGCCGCCTAAATGCAAAAATACTACAAACATACATTCATCTATGAATACAAATACTACGTAAGCCCTAAATGCTTTACAGCTCATCTGTCAAAAGTCAATCCATAGATATACGTCAGTGATATTTATGTAGAAAATATCAGTCTATGAGTCTTAAGAAGGTATAAACCACGTATAAATAGGCTATAATTCCGATATAACAGCTTCAAAAACTTCAGTTTATTTAGAATAAGCCTCATAATAAGGTGAAAAGACCGTTACTTTATTTGACTATTATTTAATAAATCCCGGAACACGTCTGGCGCTTGTGGACCTAGTCAAAGGCGCGGACCTTAGACGAAGCAATGGCGCGGACCTTATTGTAGAAGATTCAGTGCTTTAAGTTCAAGAAAACTTTACATCAACGTCATCTATCAAAATAATAATCATATCATCGATGTCATTTCATATTTGAATTGTCGTGTTTTAAAGGCTTGAATGTTCTATTTTATTTGTAAACTTTTATATTATTTTATTATTTGTTGATAATGCCCTGGAAAATACCTAAAATTAATAAATGTTGTGGTTGTGTAAAAGATTTAAAAACAGCAGCTGCGATCATAGCCGTACTAGGAATTGTTAGTAATATTTCGAAAATTATTTTACGTTACCCGAATAGAGTTTACAGATAGGTTACCCGTTATCCTATGAATACCTACTGTTTCTATTTCCGAGAAAGGTAGCCAATTCGCTGAGCGTTAATTCAACATAACAATATAAATCTAAGCTACTTCCACACCAAATTTAATCTAAATCATTTCAAGAGTTGTCGACCTAAGCGAAAATTAATGTAACGATCCTTACACAGAAACTTTTAGCCAACAAATCATGCGACTTTCAGTTAATTCCGTTAGGGGTCATATATTACTTAACGCAAAACATGTTATATAAGGCCTGTATTTTTGTATCCACATAATTACTATATGTCAATGATTGATTATTGAGTATACCTTCGCACGAACCGTAATGTATGTATCTACCCTAGGAAGTACATGATATAATGAAATAAAAAATGAAATCTTGATAATAATACTGCCATTTTTCCCATATTTCAGGTGACAAGTCCAGCTGTATCCTGGGCAGCGGTCAGGCATTCTTACGTGATACGAGTTTCTTGTTTCGTCACTACAAGCGAAAATCGACCAGATGTTGTAGACATAAACCTAAATAATGTTGTGAGTAAAACGTTTTTCCTCCGAGTTTTTCTTTAAGGCGTGCGTTGTTATAATTTTTCAACAAACTATGTAATATGGTGTGGTTTTGAAAATTTGACCTCTTCCATTTAAATCGGAATACCTACTAAGCCAATGAGTACCTACATTTCCAGACTGATAAAAAGAGCTTATAAATGCTACGTGCAGTAAAATATATATTCGATAAATTTACCCATAAAACTTTTATTTCAAATGTTTTCAAAACTGCACCACTTTTAAATTTTTTATATACGTAGGTATATCCCCACAGTCCGCCTGATGGTAAACAGAGACTGCTGTCTATCTCCAACTTCTTTTTAAATATTTGTCTGTGTACCTAGGACCGGTATCCACCAAAGATCCACCTAGATATTGGCCGATAGAAATGAATAAAACAGACATGGTTTTAGACGATTCCATACAGTTTCATGAGCTTGTGGCTTTGTACGTGGATTTAGAGTATATATGGACCAAGGATCGGCCTTCTACCTCGCAAATTAAAAGTAAAAAATAACGACCTCATAGGGAACGAATTTCCTAATTGACCATCTACGTTATTAATATAAGAAACTCTTGTGCCAAACCCACAGATGAATAGAACGCCAAACCCAAATGCTCTTTGTCCTAGACCCAGCAATTTTAGCTGTCACTAGCGATATCCACTTTTGCATACAGATGAAAAGAGATGGCTTTAGCGGGCGCTAATCAAAAAATCAAATAACTAATCATTATAAGTAAACCATGAATCAATAAAAATCTGTACCGTGTTGCCCTAGAAATTATGATTACCTCACAGTTGAGTAATAATCACTTGAATATAAACTATAGGTCGGGAGATCAAGCGAAAAATGTGTATAAATCGAGATCTTTCCAATGAGGTTTTATATCGAGGAAATGTCATGAATGCTTAAAATCTTTCCCTCTTTAACTATATTAAACGATAGAACCAAAAAAACATATATCTCCACATAAGATACACAAGTAATGAATAGAGAAATCATTTTTTTTTTATTTTAGCTTATATAGAAGTAGATTACTCTCACCGCTTCGGTGGATACTAGCCGTACAATAAACCCAAATTGTTTTTGTTTCTCTTGTTTGTTTATAATTATTACATATTGTGTACTCGTATTTCAAAACGATGATTTCTTTCTATATGTTTTTTCTTGCAGTTAAGCTTTGGATTTGGTGCCAATGCCGGACTTGGTCCTTCGTGTCTAGGTCCGCAAGCGAAAAAACAGGATAAGGCAGAGACCATGCCTTCCTCACCCTTTGTAGATGCAGTAAAGTACATAGGATGGATAGTCTTGCTTGCAGACATCATGTTTCTTTTCTCCAGTATATATTTTCTATATAAGATTTTCAATGTAAGTGTATATCAAATAAAAAAGTATATATATGTAAATAAAGTATAAAGAAAGTAAGTAATTACTTACACACTTTCAGACCATACTCATGTTAAAAAACATTCTTAACACTCACACAGTTTCCTTCTTGAAAAGGAAAATTGCGTGTGCTGTTGAAAATAAAAAACAATATCGGCTAAAAAGCCGCAGAAGTTTTGTAAGCAATACAAGAACAGAAGCTCTGTTTGGGCAAGGTGGGAATTTTGGGAGAATAAGCATCCAGCCCCACCCAACTTCGTATATAGTCTTCGAGGAAATACTAACCCCGGGACACGAACGTCGAACGAACGAAAGTCTATGTGTTCACTTCGAGCCCAAGTAGGCAGTTGCAGACACAACATTAGCAAATGGGGCTTAGTGTATCCTCCAATTGAGCCTGCGACTGTGGCGCCATTTCACAAGCAATGGAGCACTTGCTCATTAGGCGACTGTACCCGATATCTGTACGCTAAGCGATCTCAACGTGGTAAACGCTGCTGCAGTCTATGTGGCCACTTACTGGGCTGCTCACAATATCTAAATTAGAAAAGCTGACACGAAAAGAAGAACATTCCTGCTAGGTTTCCCTGTATCGGGGAAGTCATGAAGGGCCATCTATCTCGTCCCTGTGCCGAACATGATTATTATACTAAAGAAAATCTTGCCAAGAACTATTTTTTAACTTCACTCTTGTATACATGGTGCTTTTTAATCGGCTAGGGAGCAGTTGGGAGGATATTATATACAAGATAACGAAAAACTTTTGTTCTACGACTTTTGAACTTTCACGAAAAAAAAACTCCTGTTCCAACTAATATTTTTTCGTGAATTATCAACAGTCGCAGGACAAAAGTTGTTCGTTATCCTGTGTAAAACATCCTCAAAACCGCTCACTAGCCGATTAAAAACCACCATGTGTAATAATATATCATTCTATTAATATAATATCATTGAAAATGTGCAAGCGAGATAACGAAAAGTGATTTCGTTCTTTAATTTGTAGTAGGCACTTTAAGAATAAAGTTGAGAGACATAATCAATTAGTAGGTACTGCATTAATATTTTTTTCAGGGTCCAGATACTAAGGCTTCGAAATACTTTATGTGTGCAGCCAGCTTTTCAATCATATTGTCTTTTTTATATGGAATGCTGTATGTAACTGCATGTATATCGGTTGGTGGAGCATTCCCCATCTTCGAGTTTGCGTTTTGTGTTATTGACATTTTGCGTAAGTTTTACACCAAAATGTTGCACTAATACTATGAAAAGAAAAACAAAAAAACACGACTGCAAATTTGTAAACTGACACTTCGGACACCTAGTTAAGTTATTTTTTTAACCTTAGAATATGATCCATGCGTGGGTGAATTGGGTAACCTGTAATGCCCACCCAATAGAAGGCAAATTATAAATAAATCAAGAGGAATCCAACGGTACCTCACTCGTCAAAATCGGACGAGCCGTTTAGAGAACAAGAAGTAACAAGAACACACACACATACCTACAGACTGAAATACTAAAAACATTAATACCCTCCCTTTACTTTGTCGGATAAAAATAGGTTCTTTTGCCGTACACTGTTTTTGTCCCATGTCGTAGAGTGTAGGTAGCTCACTAAATATTAGTTAGTTATGTAACAACTTTTTGGCGATTTAAGGGTCCCAAATAAAAGTTGTTCATAAGGACTATTATATTGATATCCCAGAATATTTTCGTCGTATAATCGATTACCCAGTGTATTATCCATAGTTTTAGTTTTTGCAATGATAAGTATAATTAAGCCCTTGTCGGCTTAACATAGTCTTTCAGAATAGCCCAGGGCCCGTACCGCGACATTCTTAACGCACGATTATTGTTAGGTCCAGCCGCCCAAGCTGTAAATCTTATCCGCGCCGCGATATGATTCGCGGTCGCGTAGCGACGGCGACTGAACCTAAAAATCATAGGGCGAGGATTTCACACGGGTCTTTAACAAATAAAATTATGTAATTAACCGAGCGAAGCGAAGGTCTCAGAGTTTACTGGGACAAATCGGCATTTGTATGTATGTTTGTGTGTATATTTGTCCGATGATAACTTGCGAACCGTTAATCCTATCTTTATGAAATTTTGTAGGCAAGTAGTTCCTTTCAATACAATTTTTAATTTCGAATATGAGCTTAATCGGTCCATTGAATATATAGGGATCGCGAGGTCTCGGTTCGCCGCGAACTACTAGTATATATCTATTAAATTTAAATATATCCAATTAATATATCCAAACCTAATATAAGTATTAATATGTTGTTTAATTTTTTTTATGTTATGTTTTTCAGTTTGGTATATGTGGCTGTATTTTATACTTGTAATTCGTACTTATCGACTTCAAGAGCATCCTGTTGAAACTGCTTCCAGTAATGACTACTCGTCATACAGATTTATGAATTTTTTCTACTCTTGGTGGGACTATTTCTACCAACTGCTTGCATACTTTAGGTACTATTTTTAATTTATCACTATTTTATTTTCCTTTCAGTGTGGGCCTACTTTTTAATAGTAGTTCTATCCTACAGACGAAAACCTCCGGGCCAGGTCTAATGAATGTGAAGATAATACAACAAAATATTGTAAAAGAAACTATGAGAAGCTACAATACTCTATATTTTAAGTATATTTATGTTATTTGTAAAGGTAATAATAATTACTATATAAAAATATTAGTTTTATTATATTCGTAGTCTAGAGATTTTTTATAAATTCTTCTGAGCTTTAATTTATTAAGAATTCAGTTTAGCTAAACCGTACTAAACTGCTTGACCTGTGTTGTCAAATACAAAGACTACAGAACTGCTAAGCTCTGGTTGACACTACAGGAAAATACAAAGCAAGGATGTATGATGCTTCGTCTAAGATACAAAGAGTTAAAACTGCTACGCTCTAGTTGACACTACAGATAAATACAAAGAGTACAGGACTGCTACGGTCTAGTTGACAATACAGACAAATACAAATAATACAAAACTGCTACGCTCTAGTTGTCACTACTGACAAATACAAAGAGTACAGAACTGCTACGCTCTAGTTGACACTACAGACCAATACAAAGAGTACAGAATCGCTACGCTCTAGACATGCTCTAGACAAAGATAAGGTAAGGCCATAGATCACAGAGCATAATATTTCTTGGATCCGAGCATGGATTTAGTATGATGTTTTGTCCAAGGATCCGTGATTGAACTGGGAACTCTCGGTAGAGACAAACATTAGTATACTCTTTGCTCAAAGACATTTACAGTGTAGTATTTGTATTCTCTGTGATTAATAGGGAGAATTCCTTAGGAGAATTCTGTGTTTTTGCTATATTCTTTGCTGGGAACACGAAGTATTTATTCTCTTTACTGGGAACCTTGACATAAGATTAATTACGATTTTCAATTTCAATATAAATATCAGTTTAAACCTCAGATTAAATTTTAAACGATACACTTGGAATAGAAAAGTTATTTCATTTTTGTAAAAAAGACGTATCTGACAATAAATCTGCAATCATGGAGTGTTTTGTGAGGATTTTGCCGCGAGTCGAATCATTATTTGTTTGCATATCCCTTAGATCGGGTACTTTATTGATTGGCCTTATGGGCATGGTAAGTACATAATTCGGCAAAACTAGAGTTGCTAATATCAGGCGCCAGCCTCACTACAGTGGTCTAGAGCTCCGAGTTGAAATCTCTTCAAAGACCATCGCAGTCTGATCGCTGTTCTGTTTGCATTCATCC
This sequence comes from Apocheima hispidaria, assembly GCA_947579745.1. NCBI lineage: Eukaryota > Metazoa > Arthropoda > Insecta > Lepidoptera > Geometridae > Apocheima > Apocheima hispidaria. Next base: position 9,381,819 of record OX388153.1, on the reverse strand, counting down.
AAGGGATCGTATACTTCACCAGTGAACGCAGACGCAGAAGAGTGGGCGAAAAAAAATCGGTGTATATATGTTTTTTTTTCTGTTGGAGGACTACGGGGTGCGTACCTTTGATCCGATGTTTTAGAAATATTGAAGGCACAATACTAATTCATGTAAATACATCTATGGCAAAACGCAAAGAAGTTTTAAAGATAAAAGGGGTCCCGAAGTGACAATTCAGGACGAAAAACTATAGATACTCGTTCACTGATTTACAAAGGGAAAGGTAATTTTATTTATTTTATAATTTCAGATTTTCTGTGCGGGTCATATCTATTTACTTACCTATCTTTATTCTGCGGATCGTAAGCCAAACATTAAAGCAGTAAGCATTTTAAAGTATGTCATGATGCTATCAGACATCGTATTCGGAATTTGCAGCGTTTATCTAATCTTTAAAGTGATAAAGGTGAGTTTTATGGTCGCAGCACGCGTATACACCTCTACTTCAACTCACTATACTATCGCCGTCAACTAGACGTCAACCGAATTCAGGCTCGTTACTGAAGCGGGTCAGCACCCCCAAGGCGATGATCGATCGTCAGCAGTAAGATAAAAGTGTGGCGACAGCCTGATGTAAGCGCCGTGACCACAGAAGAGATTTTTTTTATACTTCTCTCTTCTGTGGCCCTGACGATCCGACATAGCCGCGATTACAGCGATTTGACGTGGGCCCGTACCGTGAGGTGAGGTCTGTGGGCCTTATCGCGTGGCTATACGATTCGCAGTCGCGCAGCTTTGGCGGCTGAACTTAACAGTCAACACAATAAGGACCTCGCGGTACGGGCCTAGGAACTTGAGGTTCACTTCTTTGTCCCGAGGTGTGGCGATGGCGTTACGGAGTTGATTAGTGTACGTTGAGTTGATGCGAAAACGATCCGATATGTGTGCGGCGACCACTATTTCTAATACTAAGTCTGTTTTTCTTAAAATTTAATTTACCAATTATTCTTGTATGAACGGCAGCGGGTCTTCGTTGTGTAAGTCACTGGTAAAATATCTGGAGATTATCGCAAACCCCTAAAGAGTTTTTCCATAATCCCCACGCTTGGCAAGCAGATGGGGATTGCAGAAGACTCATCATTTTCTAAGAGAACGCTGCTGCCCATCTCCGGTAGTAGTGATCGCAGTAGGTATTTTGACATACCCGGGTAAATAGTTATATTACACTTACCTATTTTAGGATCGTTATGAAAAGGTGACGTTATGGATGTATAGTGCCATTCAAAATGCAATCATAATGGTATTTTTTGAATTAATTGCAAGTCCTATATTCGCTATAAGCAAGGAAGGGGATCACTTATCGAAAGAAATGCTTACCCAATGGATAGTTACTAATGTATTCAGCGTCGTACCCTTGAGTATGTATTATATTGACTTATTAGCTTTATGGGCAGATAATTTGTCGGACTACACTGCCTATTCAAGAAGTTCGCGCCATTCGTATTCAATGCTCGAAACGTGCGTTGTTCAAAATTGGTAAGATTATATAAACTTACAAACACAACTTAAACAACACGCGGCTATGCATAAGAACGGCGCGATCTTCTAGAATCGGCAGCTTAGGCCGGTGAAAATACAATATTATGACAGCGAGCCTATCTGATTATGGTAACGGGAGGTGGAAAACGGAACTCATCAGTAACTAACAGTAGAATGATGGAGTTTGAACTCATTTTGATCAGATTACAGTTCCAATAACGGATTTTATAAAAACTTGCCTGGAAAAATATATTTTTTCCATTAACACGTTTATTTTGGCCCTACCGTAAAAACAGTATTACATAAAAGCGTCTAACTTGGTGTAATATCAGTCCATAAATACTGTAAAGCAAAACAACATACAACTAAAACCGGCCAAGTGCGAGTCAGACTCGCGCTATGAGTTACTAGCTAGCTAGCACTAATAATTCAATTCAATGGTTTTCTGGTACTAAAATATAATCACAAATTATATTGTGTGTTGAACGATTCCGCACTTGGCCGGGTTTTTTTTTCTACATTACGGTTTGCCAAATAAATCAAAATGTGAATATAAAAAATATACAATTTCTGAATGTTTGTAATTATCGAAAGAAATATTGAATTATAGGAAACTGTGCTATATTTTTCAGTTTGGTTCTACTTCATAGTTGTGGTGACCAGTTATTATGTGGAATATATGACTTATAAAACAGGCTGGCGTCCGAGTGTGAGTCCTATTGTGACATGTAAAATTATATCGTTCTAAGGTTCTGTATCCAAAAGTTAGAACGGAACCCTATTTTGGTTCCCATTATTGTTGTTGTCTTCCTTCTGCGTGTCACGTGTTTCTAGCTTGTCCAACGGAACAAGTTACAGGGACCCTATTCCTGTGCGCTCGAGATTATCTCGGTCACTGTCTCTCTAATTTAGAATTTAATGGGAGAGAGAGTGACCTAGGCCCCAGGCCTGAAATGAAAACATTTTGTGAATGTTGTTTACCCAATGTTTAGTTAGATATTGAATTAAATTTGATGGCAGCTACCAAAGGTACATGAGTAGGTATACGTTTTTTTCTTCTTATTCTTATTCTTATCCTGCATTTGGAATGAAATTATCTAGAACTCATTGAGAGGAGAAAACACAACACAATTTTTTTTTTAAGAAAAAATGAAATTAGGAGCCTTCAAATTTGTTAGTCATAAAACATTTCTGTTACGGAGCCCTAATGGGACGAGCCCTGAGAGGCATTAGACTGTATTAATTTTTTATTTATTAAAAAGAGAACCAAGGTATTTTACTTAATAAATTTTTCAAACGTAAGTAAAACTCGCGCATCGAGGATTTCCTACTTAATAAGGAAATATTTTTATATAGGTAATATAGAACATACAATTTTTCATTTCAGCGTGAGAGGTCCATGACTCAGTTCTGATAGGTACTGAAATAGATACAGACAAAGACAACCTTCACACAGCTTGTCATGAAGAAAATGCTATAAGTTAAGCTGATTATGTTTTTTTTTTATCCTGCTGGAAACTTTTATTGTATTTAATACTTACTTACCTGCTTATAGATATGTATAACATCATTAGGAATATAATTATAACTATTTTCCTGAATGTTATTTGTTTTATTGACCTTGTTAGGAAATACCTACAACTATAATTATATGGCATTGAAGAACGCTAGTCAAAAGAACAGATAATTGCTAATTACAACTAAAGTAGAAAATCAATCAAAAAATTGTGCTATGCTATTCTAGACTTTATAATAACGTTACACTTAATACGAAGTATTACGTATTTATGTAAAACTTTATCTCAAAATGTTAATTAAATCGAGTAAACTTGTGCAAAGTAGCCCCCCTATTATCTACCTACGCTGTACCTTACTCGAATGCAGTGACTAAGGTTCATATATACCGCATTGCGTAATGTCTAATTATTTGTAAAGGGAGCAGTATACATTTACCGACTCTGTCATCTTCATTGCCAAATAATTGAATCGTTGCAGAGAGTTTATTGATTAAATTGCCTCATTGAATTCATTTGTTTGTCACGTTAAAATTTTTAAGTACCAATGAAAACGTTACAAGTACCTACTAAATGATATTCAAACAAGATGACAGCAGCAAAATTCAGCAAAATTATCTTTAAAATACGACTCATCACGCCAGGCGCGGGACTAGGTTTGATTTCGCGTACGATTGGCGCCACAAAATCAATTCCTGCCATCAGCGTCTATGATTGCATGGGAGGCCCGAAGAACCAGCTTCCTGTGCGATTACCTACGTGGGGAAACCGAAGACCCGGCTAGTTACGAATGAACATTAGTCACTATCCATGTTTACTTATATTTTCCCTCATCATTAAGTGGGATCCACGCATCAGCGTAAATGTCACTCAGTCGGAGGTTTTAATTAAAGAGACCCACCGCCGTGTTCCGATGTAAAAGGGTTACGGAGGGAAGTCATTTTGAAACCCTAATCTTAATGCCTACCTACTTTTTTATGAAGATGAAAGCGTTAGAATAACTCAGCTTGTAGAGGGCTCAAAATTAAAACCTTTTACCCGACTGCCGAAGAAAAGAGGGCATTGTTTTTCGAATATTTTTTTGTTTTCTATTCTACTTGGCTTTTTTTTATTCTATCTCATTCTGCAATCGGTTGAGGCATGAGCAGGAGTATAATGTAATTCCATTTCCGTAAGCGAGATGTATATTATTAAGCGTGTGATGTGTGCATGCGTCTGGTATTATCTTGTCATCACAAATATGAATAGAAATGTGAGGTGTCGTTAGACCCGCCACTGTTTCCAGAGTGTCATTGGCTTTATTTTATGATTATAGCATATAAGAGAAACCCATCATAGCTTCAAAGATCTCTACTTGCTTACTTTAGTTAAGAAAGTAAGTAACATTCCTCGGGTTTCTGAGACATGTGCTAACTTTGACAACTGATTAACTCTATTGCTGTCTTTGTCATTTGTTCGTACCAGACACGTGCACGAGTGTTAGTGAATAGTATAATGTTGGGAAACGTGACTCTCCGTGTTGTTTCCAAAACTCCACAGAACTCTAGTAAAGTCTCCACTTCTTTAGTATTGGGGTATATCTTAGACTTGACCGTGACTTACTTTGCTTGACTTAGACTTATTTTGATAGTGAAATATTTGACTTCACTTAAAATATTACAATACTTGACACTGGCTAAATACACAACGTGTGGAGCCAAAACATAAAAGAAAAAAAAGGCATCAATAGAATTAATCTGTTGTCAAAGTTAATAAACATTTCAGTAACCCGAGGTTAGGGTCTTACCAAGGTCTTACCCCCGAATACTGAAACGTTTGTTAACTTTGACAACAGATTAATTCTAATGTTGCCTTTATTTGGCACTAAGCAAATGACAAAGGCAGCAATAGACTTAATCTGTCGTCAAAGTTAACAAACGTTGCAGTATTCAGGGGTTACATAGACAGGTTCCATTGAACCTAAATTTTTGTTCCCGCTAGCGACTATATTCATTATTTTACTCGTTTTACATGACAAGGAACGAGTAACTTGTGAACTTAGGAAATAAATGTACTTATAGGTATTTACTTAAATGTATGTATAATACTTGCCTAGCTCTAAGTATGGTTAAAAACAGAAATCAGAAAAATATCAACATCACGTCTCCACTCCCGACGGGAACGTAAAAACCAGCGTATAAAAGCAAAAATACCGTATAAAAGTAAAAAGAAAATATAAAAGAAAGTCTCTGGGCTGATAGCGTTCGCCGGCCGAACTGACTTTTATTGCGCCGGGCACGTGACACGAACTCCGATCCTTGCCTTTTGAATTCTCCTATGCATTGAAGGTGTCTTTGCTCTTATACGAGTTTTCTAGCGACGGAATTTTATAGTGGAATAGGTTTCTTTGTGGATATTACATTCACAGATACTTTTTTAGTTAGGGAACCCACTAAATCGTTAATCCTACATATCAGAACTAGTAGGTATTATACTATTTGGCTATTATTACTCACGGGATATTTACCACGGTTATTATTTTTGTTAAGTTCCCGATATTTCGGCATAGTTGCATGCGTCATGTACTACTAATAGTAATATAGTAAACCACCACGAAAGCTGAAAAAAGCTAGTAAGTATTCACCTATAACGAAACCTTTTAGGATTCCGTACGAGAAGGGTATATATTCACGGAACCTAGCTCCTTAAAATTTTCAAAGACTCTTTCCTTCAAAGACTTTGCGATCAAAGAATAGCGTTTAATATGTGTTCCGTATAAACTTCTCGATCGTTTGGTAGAGAGTAAGTTTTGTTTCGTCAACTGATCCTTGTCCAGTCTCAAATTATAAATACCCCAGGAGGACTCTGCTAAAGAACCATACTGCCACCTAGCACGACGTGGTCTCCTGTAATTGGGGGTGCACACAGCTTGATGCCTATGTTTCATAATGTGAATGTAATGTGTAACTTCTGTTGGGGATCCATATTCTATAAAATAAAATAAAAAATAAAAATATAAAAATATATACTTATTATAATACAATTATTCTCACTACTTCCTACTACTATTACTTTCTTTTCTTTCTCACTATTCACTGTTACTTTTGATAAAGATATACGAGATCAACGAATGTTAAAATAAACCTGTAGGTAACATCATCATCATCAGCCGGAAGACGTCCACTGCTGAACAAAGGCCTTCCCCTTAGACCGCCACACCGACCGACAACTTGCCACCGGTTGCCCGCGAATTTCACAATGTCGTTGGTCCACCTTGTGGCTTGCCTGCGCTGCGTTTTCCAGTTAATGGTCGCAACTCAAGAACCTTTCTTCCCTATCGGTTATTGATTCTTCGAGAGATGTCGCCTGCCCATTACTTACCTGCTTGTCTGCTTGTGTACTGCGGCAACTCAATTGGCACTTCAGCTTGCAATCCCTGAGAGCTATATCGGTGACTTTGGTTCTTCGGCGAATATACTCACTCTGGTTTGTAGATAACACTGGCTGGTATACTTACCTAGTAGAAGTTATATAGCATTAAAGGCTGCCAAAGTCCCGGCCGCCCCTCGGGCCTTATTCATAACCGACATAAAACTCCCTCCCGCTGATATAAGAAAATATTTTACTTGCAAAGGAAATTTAGAGTCTCTACTACATGCAGAGATATTGTAGAGAGTGTCGTCCATTTCATTTTAAATATAGGGAAGCATAATTTTCTAAGTGGACGCGATAGGCAAAGACGCTTAACTATCTTCGAACTACAAAATGTTTATAAGATTAGGTACCAAATGGTCTTATCATAAATGGTTTTATATTACCTATTAGTTTTAAGTACGTAATTATAGGTATTTTTAAATTTATTAACTAGGTATGTTAATTGAATTATATGTTATAAGGAAAGTGATGCTAAGCCGTAAGGAGATCATTGTATTTACTATAGGACTAAGACTTATCCTGAAATCGTGAAAAAAATACAGCTGCTCCATATATTTCGTAGCATTATGATATTATGCTACGGAACAGCTGACCTTAAACTTGATTAAAGATCTATGTTACCTATTAAACAACGAGCAAATAAAAAATTGTACTCATTTGAATTTGACTTCATCTCGCGATTTTAGGATTGGTTCTGCAGACAAAAGAACTAGAAGTAAAAAAAAAATCTCTCAAATTCTCTTCTGTGATTGGTTCCATAGTAAAAGTCTTTCATAATGATGAATATGATTTCCTAGTTCCTGGTAATTTCTAGGATAGCCCAGAAATTATTATTACTTAACTATTCACTTGAATTTAAGTACACGAAGAGTTTGGTGATTTAATGAAACTTGTTTGTAAATAGAGGTCAATGTTTTTTAATCGAGAAAATGTCATGTAACTTAATATGTTTTATCCTCTTACCTATTATACCTACCTCCTACCCTCCTTACTAGACGATAGAACCAAAAAAAAAACCCAAAGACAAAGTCAAAGTTATTTATTGGTCAAAAACAAAAAACAACACATCAAGAAGTCAAAAATAAAAACCTATTGTATACATATTATTGTATATACCTATTGTACATTTGTATATACCAAAAACATATTTCTCAATATCAATAGCAACTATCAAGATCTTTAGTATAGAAACGTAATTATTAAGATGCACGGAATGTAAAAATAATTATTAATAATTATTTTCGGTTTAGCTTCTTAAGTTGACAGATTAGACCCAAGACATCTTTTCCGGAAAATAACAGAAAATTTCTTCAAAACATTAACCCCCGTATTAATAAACATGGAGTGCCCTTGGATAAGTTACCACGTATTTAGTCCTTTTCGCTCTTTTCGAAATTAGAACTCGATTGAAAAAGACAGAAGACTGACTAATTGCTCCAAGCTTTATCCGCGCTTATTAATAATGGGGTAAATGTTTAAAAAAGTTTACAAAATTTATTGCTGATATAATTTACAGCTACAATTTTTCGAAAAGCCATTTATTGTAATTTAATATCTACAATAATGTCAAAAAACCTGCCCTTGAAATACTGAAAACGAGACCACATAACTGTGGGCTTTTTAAGTATAGTTGATCATTATCTAGATACCACGCCAGTGCCGACTGTGCCGATAGCCGTCGGAAAAATGCCGTCGGCTCGGCCGTCGCTTTATATAGCTTACCCACTGGAGGAAGATGGTATTAGGTTAAAAACGTATTTTTTTAATGGGCTAATGTAATATAATAATGTGTTACTGAGATATACTGAGCTAAAAAAATATTACTTGTAACCACCGACCAACGCAAGCAGGTTGGGCAAACTTCACATCTAAATTTTATAATTTTATTGACTGATTATATGACAATCACAATAAAAATGATTATACCTACTTAAATTAGTAAACAGATATTTTTACGATTAAACGACTGAGCCGATGCTGATAAAGTTTTTCGAAAGGATAGATTGAATAACGACCATTAAAATTTTGACAAACTGAATTGATGCTCCACATTTCATCCGGAAAATAGTGAAAACTGGAATAGCGAAAGTAAAACACTGAAAACAGCAGCTATAAAAAAAACACGACCGCATTCAAAACTTTTTTCTTAAATTTATAACTTTTGTATAGAAACACAATTTGGGTGTAAAAACAAACACATAAAATAAGGATTTTCATACAGTAGGCTTCAAATTGGATGTCTCATCGCTTAAAGCGATCTCTTCCAGCCTATCATGCACAGACAGGAAGACCTTCAAACGTACCACTAACAATAGAATAACAAGACAGTTTTAAAATACATAGCTATAAATACAAAATAAATTTTATTAAAAACTTGTTTTGACTCTAACCCTAGAAACCTATTTAAGTTTACGTAAATAAGCCAGCAGCGCCATCTATTCCATCTCGTTTAACAAATAACTTACTCCAACGACACTACGCATGCGTAAACATGATGGCCGCTCGATCAATACGAGAAAACCACCCTTCCTCACCCCAGTCACTTCATATATCCATTATTGCTACAAACCAAAGAAAAATGGGCTTTGTTAAGCTTGGAATAAGGCTTAAGAGAAACAATAGATAAATCTTGTCAGTATGGTATCTTTTGTACAATACCTACATACCTACCTACCTACCTGCCTAAGTCTATTATATGTTCTGTGCCTGTCTTATAGTATTTGTGTTTTTGTGAAGAAAACGCTATACTTAAATAAACGCAAAAATACATACCTATTATCTTGAATATTTACCAATCACTGCTTAGACCTTTATTAAGTAGATTAGTAGATACATAAAATATCTAACAAACTAGAAAAATACTTCGGGATTTTTGGCAGAGGGCTTAGATATTATTATATAAAGTTGTTATTGACATAAAACTGAAACTTAGGTAGTATCTACTTAGATTTTGTAGAGTATATGTATACTTACTAAGAACAGTAAATAATGTAGGTAAGTAAGTAGGTACTTATGTAAGTGACTATTGCCAAAAGACAGTTTGAAAAGCTATGCTAACTATATAAGGTCAAAAGAAATAATAAACAGTTCTAGTCAGTGACGAAATGATGTAAGTAAGATGTATGTATGTAAAGTATATTTGTATACATTTGACGAATTGTATATCCGATCTTCATTAAATTTTTTGCTCAAGTACCTAGTGCATGATTGTATCTTTACGCAACTTGCCTGGTGTAACAAGGACAGCGATATTTAATTACCTACTTTATTTCAACAACTGACCCCCGAATACTGAAACGTTTGTTAACTTTGACAAGAGATTAATTCTAATACTGCCTTTGTCTGGCCCTAAGCAAATGACAAAGACAGCAATAAACTTAATCTGTCGTCAAATTTAACAAACGTTTCAGTATTCGGGGGTAAAGCTTTCAAATCTACTAATATATAGATGAAGAGCTTATATGTAGAGCTAGCATATAACTCTATTTTCGATTTCAGCAAGGAATATTAGATATACTATAGATAGATAGATAGCTACTTAGGTAATTTTGAGAGTTGGTTAAATTGAGACCATTGTCTATTGAGAAAGGTTCAATGAAAACGAACGCAACACAATTATGGAGAAATTGGAGAATACTTATAAATAATGAAGTAACTAGCCGAGCCCCGCGGTTTTAGGCGCGTAGAAAATCCCTCGGCAACCTTAAATTTTTCCGAGATAAAAAGTAGCCTTTGTCAATCTCCGACCCTTAAATTATTGAGTATCTATTCGGACAATCCTCAATGTAATAAGTAAGTAACATAGTGACAGCAAATTTTTGTCAATATAAAGAAACTTAAAAAGATTGCCTAGTACACAATCTTTAACTATAAGATTAAACTAAGCATGATTGTGTTTTTTTTTTGTAATACTTATAATTTATATAATAGTAATAAGCAAGTAATAAGCAGTTTTTTTTTTTTAAACAAATCGACTGTTGCTCTATTATTGCACGTAAGAGGAACCAACAAAGACACTTTCACATTTATTGACCGACCGATGCGAAGGTCTCAGAGTTTACTGGAGACAAATCGGCTTTTGTATGTATGTTTGTATGTTTGTGTGTATATTTGTCTTACTTACTGTGGGTAAACTTACTGTGGGTAAGCTTTGGTGTCCTCTTTTTTTTTTTAGTCTGTCCTTTGTGCTTGGGACTAGGTACTAACTAGATACATTTTACGCAACGGTTATGGAATGAAAAAACAAAACAAATTATACATCACAGAGGCCTTCATTACAATATATATCCTGATTGCTGATCCAAATTTCTAAATCGCGTAAGTAGAAAAATGTCTAAAACGCGTTAAAGAAAGCTAGTAAAATTGGACTGGATTTTCGTTTTAATTTAAATTAAATATACTTATAGACACCTACCTAATTTGATTTCGTTGTTTGCTCAAGATCCCAAAACTTTTGTGCATGTGTCTTGCAGCGCCATCTATGAGAACAGAGTGACACTTTTTACATCCCATCCAGGTTTGTGGGTTTCGCTCTCGCTGCTACAAGTACCAATGTCGCTACTCGCAACACTGTCAAAGACACCAGCGACATCTCTTCGAAATTGCGTAAACTATGAAGTGAAATGGTTTGGTGTTTTTGCTTTCGCTTATGGTTTAGTGTTGTTATAGCTTAGTAAAATGTTGTCATAGCTTAGTATAATAGGTAGACAGTGTTCGAACAGTTGGATCCTGTAAATAATAGATGTCATGCTAATGACATAATAACATTTCAAGTTTCATTTTATTTGCTCTCATTGAGTTAAATATTCAAAAAGTTTTAAGGTTACTTTGTTTGATTTTCTTTGACAGTATTTTTAAACAGTTTATAACATGTTTATTATAGGAAGTTTAGGTACACCGATTTAGGTTACTGATGAAAATTCAAATAAAGCTAAAAAGTAATACCTGCGATACTGACTAGGTAGGTCTAATATATCTTCTTAAGTATGTGTCAATATCCATAAATCAATTATTTACACAAAAATGTATGAGTATTTTTTTTGAGTACCTAGGTATGATATGTATCTACAGAGGCAAATTTGTTTTTTCACATTACAAAACTCTTTTTTCGTATTTGCTGAGTTTAATAAGCCATTGAAAAATGCTACACAGATTTCACCCACAAAGAAACAGCCAGCTGTCAAATATTTCATCCGTTGCTAGGCAACTGGATAGATTTCAAAAATGGAATAAGCCCGCGCAAATTCTGATTGGTCGAATTCGGCGCCATTTGCGAAGGGCTGTCTAGTTTAGGCCACGCCTACTCCTTTGGCTGAAATGTTACCGCCCCTGCCGCTCTGCCATATTGGCTCCTGTCATAATTGACGTTTGAGGCGGAGCTTACAAAGTAGCTCGGATAAGTTAGAAACGTTGCGCTTCACAAGCGTGTCAGGAATTTCTCGGTGTCATTTTAAATTAGTAGGATTATAACATGATTTCTTATGGGTAGGTTTTAATATTTTGGCTCCACATTGTTATCAATATAATATTATAACGTGTTTGTGAAACGAGAGCCCATATCATCTTTGACGCATAAACATTTTCCAATCATATGTACCTATCTGCCTATCTATACACACGCCCGCTCTACGAAGATCTAATAGCGTCTAGAAAATCTAGGCCGATGCAATTTCAAAATTATGATTAAGGATTATTAAAGCTGATAATTACACGTGAAGGTCTGTAACTATTTACCTAATCTTTTACATATTCCAATACAAATATACAATTTTTGTGCTGGTGTTACTTATACTGGAAAATTAAGAAAAACAAAATAAATATACTTACAAGTAAAACCGCTTTAACCTAAAACCTGGAAAATTGTTGGGTAGTAAACACAAAACCAATGAGCATGTATTTGTATTCTCTTTGGGCTTCAGCTAGACAAATACCTATACAAAAACTAGGAAACCACTTACCCCCGAATACAGAAATGCTTGTAAACTTTGACAACAGATTAATTCTAATGCTGCCTTTGTCTGGCACTAAGCAAATGACAAAGGCTCAACAGACTTAATCTGTCATCAACGTTAACAAACGTTTCAGTATTCGGGGGTCAGGCATCACGAAGTAAATTGTGGGAATACTGAAAAACTATAAAAACAAAGCATCACTAAGAAAATTATCAGTAATAGATACATAGATATACAAAACAGCGAGACAACCATGAAAATAATCAGAAAAATGCAACACCAAGGAATCATCATCAAGAAAATAGTCAGAAACAGCAAAACCAAGGAATCATCATCAAGAATATAGTCAGAAAACTGCAAAACCAAGGAATCATCACCAAGAAAATAGTCAGAAAACTGCAAAACTAAAAAATCATCACCAAGAAAATGTCGGAAAACTGCAAACCAAGAAAATTGTGGGACAACTAAGTACAACCCAAAGCATCACTACGAAAATTATCGGAGAACTACAAAACCGCGAGACAACCAAGAAAATAGTCAGAAAACTGCAAAACCAAGGAATCATCACCAAGAAAATTGTCGGAGATCTACAAAACCACGAGCCATCACCGAGAATTCTAATAAAACTGCGAACAAGTAAAACTGCAGGACGTCACATACTTAACGTTTATAAATAAGTTTGCATCAGTTAAAGCCCGGCCTCGACAACATTACAATCGTAACACTGAACTGCAGTTTACAGTCCATTCGTAACCGTTTATGAGACATAACCCGACGTTAACAGTCCTACTCGATTTATACACTCAAAAGTTCATAACGTTAGGAATTATAGGCCATTTCACTGTTAATGGTGCCCTACTGCCTAGGTGTCTACAGGTGATTTGTTTGAACACCGAGTATACAATACATTTTGTTTTAATAAAACGGGAATACTCACGATAAATTGAGTCGGTTATTCCGACTATAATTTTTCTTTTATAGACTTTCGATCACGTTCGGTGACCTTTATCAAGGAATGCTAAGAGAGACACGCGATTACAATACTTGATTCGCACCAAAATGAGACCTCGCGACTCCTATAACTTCATAAAGCCTGATCCGATTTTGCTCATATTCACAATCACAAATCGTATTAAGTTGAACTAATTGCCTACAAAATTTTGTGAAGATCAGATCAACGGCTCTTAAGTTATACACACATATACAAATGCCGCTCCCCGGAAAGGCCAATGCTTTCGTTACTTTGCTTCGCTCAGCCAGTTTTTGAAAGCTAGATTGTGAGGTTACATGCAGTCTGACGTAGACAATATTCGTGAGCCATAAAATACGAATTCCAGTACGTTATCCGTAAGGGACATAGGGTAAAAAAATATTATACAAGTAGGTAATATCAACAAAAGAAAAAACAAAATACCCGACAGCAAAATGTAGAACTCGCTTGTCAAAATCAGTCAAGCCGTTTAGGCTACAGGACGTCATATAGGAACACACAAACATACTTACATATACTCACGTACCTACTTACGTACACCCCAAAAACATAACCCTCCTTCTTAGGCAGTTGGGTAAAAAGCCGAGTTTGGTTCGTGCGGACAGCCGTCCAACAGACGAGAGAGGAAGAGCGAGAAATATATTTTCGTCTTATTTGTATTTTTTTAAAGCTTTATATATAAAGCTTAACACTCAGCGGTAGGTCCCCACTATGCAGTTGCTTGGATGCCATGAAACACAGGACATGGAACAGAGACATGGAAACAAACAACCCATTTTCACGGTAATTTTTGTTCGTTTGTCCACTGACTTATCTGTCTGTGAATCAGGGACCTAGGCTTTACTCGGTCAGAAAGTCAAAGAATAGAATATTATTTATTGCCACAGTTGCATTCATAACATTAACTTACAAAGTATTAAAAATTAAGAATGTGTAATTGTGGAGTCGTCAATTTGATACATTTTTTTTTATATTAGGTATTGGTATTTTTTGTCTCTCGGATCCCTCAAAGTAACTGCAGGTACTTCCTAAATAAAATAAAACAATAGGAACATAATGTTCCGTATTTCAACCGTATTTCTCTATAAAACTTCTGTCCATACTAAGGTTGCCTGGAAGAAATCGCTTTAGCGATAAGGCCGCCCAATATACTGCCGGATATTTAATTATTGTTTAATTTTAATTGTATTTTCGGTGTTTAATAAAGTTATATTGTATTGTATTGTAGTGTACTTATGAATATTAGCACTGACAGTACGTTTTTAATTCGTCATTGGTAAATTAGAAAATATTTACTAGAGAAAAACCGTCTCAATTTTCACATCCGATCACATTCATTTATACCTTACTATAGCTGCACCTCGCGGCTTAGCCCGCTATTTTACAGAAGCCGAATATATATCCGGGATAAGAAGTAGCTATGTGTTAATCCAGTGCATAAGCTACTTCCATACCAAAATTTCATTCAAATCCGTTCAGCCGTTACAGAGTTGAACGGGAACAAACACACATACATACTTTCTCATTAATAAAATTAGTGTGATATGTAACGCTACGTAGAGCTAAGTAGTCTATTGCTACATAAAGCTACGTACAGACAGTAGCCGAGCTCAGTGCGCACACTTAATTTCCCGCTTAATTAACTTTACTGCCCAATACTGATTGGAAATTGATTAGAATCCGCCGTTTCACCATTTTAAATTTACGATACTTTTCGAAACATCGGCCCGTACAAATTTACACTCACTACGTTGTAATTACTAGCTACGTTTATGGCAGCTATTGATTAAACAAAACATCTATTAGACTAGCCTTGTGGCTCAGTGGGCGGATTTCCACCTTCTGAGCTGTAGGTTGTGGGTTCGATTCCCACCGAGGACAAACATTTGTGTGATGAACATGGATGTTTGTTTTTTGTCTGGGTGTTTTTATGTATTCTATGTAGGTATATACAAAAAAAAAAAAGAGTATTTATGTATTCTATTAGTCATCTGGTTTCCTTATTACAAGCTTGCTTAGTTTGGGGTTAAATGGCGCTGTGTGTAAAAGCGTCCACCAATATTTATTTATTTATTTATAAGACGTTTAAACCGAACGATAGATACAACGGAGGTGCAATAAAATTGCGTTTTAATTGTCAATGGGTATCGGTATTGGTAGAGCAGATTTGGAATTGTGTTGTTGTTAGGTGGAGATAAGTTATTTTAATGGTTACTAACGACCCGCTACACTGATAACTGATTGGGAAGAAAGGTTCTTGAGTGGCGACCAGGAACCGGAAGACGAAGAGTAGACAGGCCTCCCACTAGGTGGACCGACGACATTGCGAAAGTCGCGGGCAACGGGTGGATGCAAGTGGCACGTTGTCGGTCGGTGTGGGGTTCTAAAGGGGAGTTCTCACTACCAGTCCCTGCATGCATCTTTTGCTCATCTTCGAACTTAAATAAACTTGTCTTCAAACTTTCCTGAAGATCGGATCAACGGTTCGCAAGTTATCGTAAGACAAATAAACAAACATATAAACACCGACCTGTTCCCGTAGTCTGCTTGTTTAATAACACTAGCTGATGGCCGCGACGTTGTAGGTGATGCTTCGACTTTGAAAACACAAACTAAACATGACGAACTTCCTTTCAAAATTTCATCTCTTATTTACCTAGCCCCCCCACACATTTTAAACAAAACATTCATATACATACATACACAAACATTACATACACAACACACACATATACAACACACCCGTACACAAACATTACGCACATAATAAAGAAACAGACATTTCAAAATTCATTTCTTAGAGCTTACCTAAACATTATACAAAGAACACTTGAACAAAAATTAACGCTACTTGACCCAACGGATTAGCACGTATGTTGTCTATCAGTCAATTATAAGATATTTATTAACTAGATTTAATTAAACCACTGAAAAAGAAAAATGTTTAACTTATTTCCATGTTCATAAATAGAGTATAGATATAAATACTTTGGTACTCCAACGCTAGTAAATAGTTCGAAGCACATCATAAAAATACAGAAGCCAGAGATACAGAAGCATCGCGCAAACGTAATATGCTCATAGTTGAACAACCTACACCAATGTATTCAAGCAACAAATAAAAACCGAATTAAAAAACATATTCATAATCCAAACGATCGAATATAAAACTGTTACAATAACAACAAATCGTAAACGCTACTCAAGTGGACTTTTAAAATTGACCTCCCGCCTTCAAATTGCTTTACGGCCTATTGCGCAACTGCTTGGATTTCTAGTTCCTAATCCACTACTTGGGTGTCTACTTTTATGTCGAGGAGTAATAAACTACGTGTCTCTGAATCCACTCACATTTTAACTCTAGGCTTTAACATTCTTCACAATCTCAACCGTGTTACTTTGATGATAAAGTTGAGTTTAAATAACATAACTCAAGAGTTGTGCACGTGGGTGAATCAAGACGCTGGGCTATTATGAGTTTATGGCCAGTGTCATTCATTTAGCGAATCGCGCGTGATAGATGGATAGAATGAAATACAACAGACGTGCATTCTACGGGCTCTGGGCACTGATAAAAAAGTAGAAACCGAGACAATTTGGACAATACTTATCGTGGATAGGCACTTACAAATTTTGTGAATTTTAGGACTTAATAAGTTCAATTTCAAACAATTTATAAAAAATATAATTTTTTATTTATCATTTTTTATTCTAAATAAGATATGTATACTTAAAGTGGGAGATAGATACTTAAAATTCTAGATCAAAACGTGAGTCACTTTTTATCATGGAAATTATGCGGTTCCTGAAGATGACGGGAAATACTGCAAGAGGCAGCTAGTATATAAAAAGTAGTATAAAAATAAAGAATAAAATTATGAATAATGGTGCTCACCACATTTACTACAAACTTTTACAAAGTATGGACACGTCAGTTATCACGTCAGTTTTGTCAGTTTGTTTAGTTATCTAAGCTAAAATGCTTTATATTATTATTACTAAGTATTTACTACAAGCAAGGCAAGACGAGGTCGCGCGCGTGTCTCGCTGAGCATTCCTTGATAAAGGTCACCGAATGTGATCGAAACTATAGTCGGAACAACCGACTCAATTTAACGTATTTAAGTATTCCCGTTTTATTAAAACAAAAAGTATTTACTACTTTGTTTTGGGTGTTGTTGTTGCCCGGTTATTTATACAGTTTGTACATCCTAAAAAAATATGTGGTAGGTAATATAACAAGTTTTTTGTGCGGTGTAATTAGTATGTATGTTTGTGTGTTCCTATATTACTTTAATATGTAGCCTTAACGGCTTGTCCGATTGTGACGAGTGAGGTGTCGTTGTATTCCTCTTTATGCCGCAGGCTACATCTTGCAGTCTGTTTTCTCTTCATTCTTGTTATTATGCTAAAATAACAATTAAGTTTTACGTAGAGACAATTTAGCCTAGGTTAATTCCGCTTATTTCAACGCCCAACGGCCGTCGGCGGGTGAGAAGCATGCAGACATTCCTAAATTATACCACGATAAGTTGACATCTGCAGTAATTTTCAAAATGAATTAAATCTTAAGTTTTTATTATACACTAGCTGCGCTCCGTGGTTTCACCCGATATTATTATACTATACCTGAAGTTTCAAAAAACCCAAATACCTCGGACTGCCTCCTAATAAACCAAATAAAAAAAATACCAGAAACAACAAGTTTTAGGTGATTACAAATTTGAAATATCTATTTGTTTTTTTAATTTTTCTATTTATTTTTTAAATATAAAATTCATTTTATTAGCTAAGTATATAATATACTATCACAACGGTATGAAATCATTATGACAGTTATTGTACACTCTAATTACCCTCGATGTGATAGAAAGTGGCCGATTAATAGAGAAAAATTAAAAATAGAAAATTCAATTAAATAATACGCTTCCAGTTGCGATATACTTAGCAGAATCGACCGCTTTCTATTGAACGTAGGTAGTTTAGATGTACATAATAGCATAGAAAAGTTATACGAGAAGAATGACAATCTCATACAAAAAAGTGTACCCCCGAAAAAAGAGCATAAACTAGATGGCGCTTACGTATATAGTCAGCTATTGTTCAAATCGCTATAAAAGCCGTTTAATTTGAGGTTTCGTTCATATTAGATTGCAATATACAACGTAAAAAAATATGTTTTCAAAATAACGTTTTCAACGCCATCTCTTGAGAACCTAGCGCATTTTGCAATTAATTAATAATTTTACTGATATTACTAATGCAAATATCTACCAACCTGCACTGGGCCAGCGTGGTGGAAATGGCCTAATCACCCTTCGGGGGAAGGCTGATATTCCAGCAGTAGAATGTTTGAAAACAAGGCTGATACAGACTAATGCAAAAATATTCATAGCAATTAGCGTTTTTTCTCCGTATCCATTACGAATGAGTTAGCTCGAGTTTATATTTCAATTCAAGTGAACTTGTAACAATCGTGTCGCAATTCAAAGCACTGGCGACATCTTACGTCGCTATCAGTAACTACAATCGAATTACGCATCTTTCTATGGCCATTGGCACTCTTCATAATATAATTTCTTTATGATAATAATAAAATTAATATGAATTGGTTTTTTAAGCATTGTCATTCAGCGTGGTCATGTCTCCAACATAGGTATGCTACCGAATGCATCACCGCCGCTCCCAATCCCGCTTGTGTCAAGTCTCGTTTGAGTCGCTGCCTGGTCGATCACACGATTTATAGTGTAAAGGATTTCCTGGACTGTAATTTAGATTACAGTCCAGGCTCAGTTCAGACAATTATACAATGAGTGTATTATTATTTTGTGTTAATGTTCAATTTAATTAAATTTTTATTATTAATTAATAATTGTGTTTTTTTTTGACATTCTTTTTTACCACCGAACTACCTATACCTACGGTTTTAATTGACATGTAAATAATACTTACGCATTAAATGAATATGTACCTGTAATGCTGTTTGGGTAATCCAACTGTTCTTTTTGTGCAGTAGGCTTAGCCTACTGCTCTCTTGCTTTAGTTACCATGTATTTCGTTTAATGTTTGATACTAATGTATTATTTTACCTAAAATAAATATAATTTACCTACTTATAATTGCTTCCTGCTTTTAAGATGAAATCCAAACTTAAAAGGTTGTCATGAGGTTATTATAAATTTTTGCCCGTCACCCCAAGCCATCTTACGAAGATTTCTCTCCCGTCACCAATGAAAAGGCTGTCGTTTTGTGGGGTAGGTCGGTTTTGGCAGCCGGGTCTTTGCAGAGGATTCTTAATGCCTTCCGCCCCGCCGATACAGTGACCGCTGTGCCTCGGAATAGCCGGGCTGCCTAAGCTGAAGAACGACTGACGGACCTTGGACCAAAGCAGTCATGGAGTGGTGACTGCGGAATGAAGCAACTAGAATACAGTGGACGATACGCATAGGACCAGAAAATATGGCGAGCTGAAGAAGAGACTACTCAGCATTGGGTAGAAAATAGCTAATTATAGGTATTGATACATTTTTGAATTAGAATTCCAGAAATATAGTGAAAAACTGCAATTTAAGCCGCATTGCGCAGGTAGATGCTTAGGTTAGATTCAAGTATTCTCGGTATTAAAATCGCATACGCGTTGAAGTCTTTTCCTTAGTAAGAATAAACATTTTTTTTTTTAAATATTTTGTTTGTTTTTATATCCCTTTGTTAAAAACCAAGTAAACGCCTATAGATTTCTTGGTGGCTTCGACCATCGAATAATGGAAGAAAAATCGGTATTGATGTCCTAAGCGAATGTTATATTTTTTTTAAAGTAATGTAGAGTCCCGACCGAAGGATATTGTCTGAAAAAAATAACTGTGCAACTGTCTCTTTCTGAATTGGTCAGAGATTTTCATTTATTTTTAATTTATAATTAAGTACTTTTTTAATAAATATAAAATAAGATTAGTTTAAAAGACATAAAAGTTTGTGGAGGAAATGTAAGACTAAGATAGCTGTTCAATGATGTCAATGTCAAGTGTCGAGTGCAAAGTGTCAAGATGAAGAAGTTATGCCATATCTTGGAGGAAACATCATATAGAGACGCCATTTTAAAATATTATTATAATAATCTAGGCAGCTACACAGTTACAAAAGTGATTTATTTCAAATTAATTTATTGCCTTGCCGACAACAGCCCAATTATCCTCCATTTTCCATAATTCTTGCTTGTGTATAATATTATATTGTTATTATTTAAATTGATACAAATATGCACCCATAAACTGCGTTCGTATAATAAAATTAATAGATTATTCATAAACATAATAGGCCAATAACGATAAATTTTATTGATTACTTTTATCAGGTTTATGTTTAACATGACAAAAAAATACGGAGGAAAAATAAAACAAGAAATAATTTAGACAAAGAGATATTGACTCTCATTGTTATGCTATAAACCGCGAATTAATTTTATTTTAATTAGTTTATAGTCCTATTCTCATTATTAAAACCAAAACAATCATAGCGATTACAATCAGCCGAACCCCACCTAAAAAAGTAACAAAAAGACCAATTGAAATCTAATTAAATCATCCAGTGTGCAGAACTCTGCAGATGATCATTGCAACTTCCTAGCAATAGACTAATTAGCTTTTATTTCACAAAACAAAATACAATGTAAAAATTAAAATAAAACACATACATACATCAACAAGGCTATTAGCGCACTAACAACGCGAAACCTCGACATAGTCACGGTTAAGGTTAAATTTGTACACCTACACAGAATTTTTCTTTAAATCCTTTCCGCGTACGTATACCGTCTACTTGTCACAAACTAACACAGTCCGTATTGGTACAAAAAGCCGACGATTCCGTCTATTTTAAGTCAAACTCTCACGGCTTTGTTTATTCGGCAAACAAGAGTCGTTCAAAAGCAATTACCACTTACCTGCGACACGCGATCACAGATTTATAGGTGATAAACTAGTATCATCACTTTTACAGTGTTGTAAATTAATTATGTGCACTAGTTTATTGTACGGTATGGGCCGGAGACGCGGCCATTCGCGACGGAGTCGAGAGACGTAGTGTATAGGGCGAGCGGGGCCGGACGGAACGGTTCGAGTCGCGTCCTCCTCGGCTAAACCGAAAGGCGCGCGCCGCTTGGTACGTGTTACCGCAGTCAACTCCACGGCTCCTGGCATCGCCGTATCTTTGCATGGACCTCGGGAAATGTAGGTATGGCCCATCGACCCTTGATACGATCGCAGGTAATGACGCTTTGTGCTGGGATATTACGGCCGATTTGATGAGTAATTTTTAAATGCATAAATATTTTTCACAGTAGGTGCTTTTTATGTTTCGTTTAGTAGGAGTTATAGCGTTAGTATAAGTGGCCTTAAATGTAGGTAGTATTTTCAGGTGCTTATTGTTATTTTAGTTTTTTTTTTATGTTGAGTTGAGTTGGCGGTCAAACGCCAACGTAATTAAAAAATTATTAATTAATTAATTAATATACATTAGGCATTAAAAAAATGAGAATTCTCACTTATGGAGACTGAGTACTTAGTCTTTGGCGAGGCGGTATAAAAATAAAAAGCTAAAGAGTATATTCCGTGCCAATTTTAAAAATCTTTTGACGACAAATATCCTAACTGTCTCCAATACATTTATAAATCAGTCTGCCTTTATTTCTTACCTAATTGGGAGCATAAACTTGTGAGACTTGTACGCATGTAATTCAGTCAAATTAGTCCAATAAAAATCAGTTCCGCTTATCTTGGCAGCATTAACAGTGCATTTGTGTGCCGTTATAATAAAATAAAGTATACGCAGTAATCATTATTTAAAAATGTAATCTGATAACAATTATTAAAAGTAGGTCTTAGAATGCTCTCTCAGAATACCACACACAGTTTTTAATGGCGCGTTACGTCGGACCTTTTAAACGTAATGATACCTTTGTTTCACCAGAATTGGTGTTTGTTAAATTAATTAAAAACAAAATACAATTAGAAGATCATCAAAGAATGCGAAACCTATTTGTCTTGTACGAATGCAGTTGTAAGAAACGACATGTCATATTTAATTTAATTTATTAAAATACCTAGGGTCAGTATCCTACTGGCAGGTTTGACTGATTAGGTAGTCATTCAACCAAGATATTAGATGATGGCCTCAATTCTGTTGTTCCACTCACTAAACTAAGGTAATCTGACAGGACTAAAATGATCTGAATCTCTTTTGAAGGATAGCAACAACCGAGGAGCTTCGAATTCTAGTTTAGTTTAGAAAATGGCACAACAGAATCGACGCCATTGTCTAGATGGGAACGCGAAAGTTTAGAGTCCTAATAGGCATTTCCTAGGGTCTTATAACCAGAGATCGGTCTGTGCCGCTTGCCCTGTAGAGCATCTGACGCCGTTAGATAAGTTTTTTTTTTAGTATTTGAAACAAATATCTTATTTATTTTCTTTACTCCCTAGAGTAACCTTTTTTTTTTTATTCCCACACGAATTCAGGAGAAGATTTAACAAAGATTTAATATTATACTCTTATAGACTTTTAGACCATAGATTATAGACGATTTTTTAATTTTTGTCGCTGGTCAAGATCATTGTCCACATTTTGCTAGCAAAAGTCATGGTGTAATTAAACTACAAATTTAAAAAGAAAAGCGTTTTCAATTCTTTACGTAAATTACTTTTCGACCGGTGCTGTACACTTTACTGTATGTAATTGCGTTTTTTAATTAAAAGAGATTGTTATCTGAATCGCGGCGAAGCCTCTTAGATGGTGTTTACTCGCTTTTAATGGCAAGCTTTTGTTATAATGGTTTAATGATGGTGCCCGTAAGGTTAATTATTTTATAGATATGTTGCAAGCTCACAAAATTGCTTTATTGCTCCATTATTTTGCCACTACATCCATTGTGGAAACTCTTATACTGTTTGTTTAATAAAATACTAGCTATAAAGCTCCTGGCCACTCTTATGTAACTAATTAAATTTAAAATGAATCTTATGACCATAAAAATTAATCCGATTACTGTAGGATTAAAAATTTATGTCAGTGGTTATTTTGGTATTAATAAAATTGGAATCTAGTATTTATAATACAAGGTGGTTGTTAAATATTTTGTGTTCACGATTTGTTGTATTGAATATTAATTATAAAATATTTGACACCAATAAAATATAAACACCTTTTAATGTCGTAATGATTAGTTACCAAACCAGTTTTATTATATGCCCCAATAAAGAGCTTTTACACTAAGGCTTTTTTTCTCAAACAGTAATTACTTAAATATATTATAAGAGCTTGCCCGCACGGCTTCTCTTACATAGGCTACATACGCTTACATAGACTAAATAAAACACCTCTTTTCGGGTTGACTTTCGAAAAATCCGGAGACTTGCGTTTCTTTATTTTTTATGCTTTGTACATAAACCGAGTTTCATTGACTCAGCGTAAAAAAAAAAAAAAACTATACAAACTTTGGGGGTCCATTATACCCCTTTAAAGGGGAAATTTCGTAAAGTTTGTTCTTATTGTTCAACTAGACTATTTGAGGGTTAAAATTTTACGTCTCTAAGCATAAGCGGTTTGGTCTGTTCATTGATTACTAGAAAAGGGCTTGCTCTTTTTTATATCAACTACTATAGCTTGCCCGAAGCCGTGTGGCTTCGCTCGCATAGCGTAATAATAATTTAAATATAAATAATTTAAAAACCTCATTTCAATTCGGGGGTCCATTTCACCCCTTTCGGGGTGGAATTTTCCATAATCATTTGAGGATTATTGGGTTCAAATGTCAAGTCTCTATTATAAGCTTTTGGTCTGTGCATGCGTTGATTCCTTTATATATATAGATAGATTGCCTTATTAAAACACAGCCCACGGATACAAGACTCCAACACACGGATTATGTAGGTGTGGGTTCGATTACTCTATTTGACGCTTTTCGCGACATTATTTCCGTTCTTTTTTTGTTGTTTTAATTATTTGCTAAGTTTTTTTTTTTATCCGACCATTTGAGGATTATTGGGTTCAAATGTCAAGTCTCTATTATAAGCTTTTTGGTCTGTGCATGCTTTGATTCCTAGAAAAGCGCTGGTTTTTTTATATATGTAGATAGATTGTCTTATTAAAACACAACCCACGGATACAAGACTCCAACACAGTGATTGTGTGAATGTGTGAACCCACACCGGGTTCGATTACTCTATTTGACGCTTTTCGCGACATTATTTCCGCTCTTTTTTGTCGTTTTAATTATTTGCTGTTTTTTTTTTTTACATATATTTTTTAGGGTTCCATTGAAAAACGTTACCCTTATACTTAAGATAGTTTTGGCATGGTCCAATGTCCATCCGTCATGTGTGCCTAATACCTATGTCATATTCAATTGACTGTCGAAATTGCACAATATGCCTTTTTTAATATAAGTGATTTGTGCACAGTAACACACACGTGCATGTAGATATAATAAAAATATTTTTTATTTTAAATTTTAAAAAGAGACCTAAGTTTGTGTAAACAATAGCTCTGCAATCCTAACTAAAATTTTAAAAGCGAAAAGTAGCGTTGTCTCTGTCTGGATATTTGCCGCGCTAAGGCCGCTAAACGGATTTTGATAAGGAGTTACTGTATATCACAAAGATGGTCATAGGTAGTTTTTTTTAAGTCCATGCGAACGAAGTCGCGAGTAACAGCTAGTACAATATAACTTTATAATATATATTTATTTATTTACGCATTTGACATCCTACGAAACCTTAACATGCGCGTGTTTAACACGAACTTGATAAATATTATTTTTCAAATCATAACTACATTAATTTAGCCGTTTAGTCGTAAAAGTTCACAAACTCTCTGATAGTCAGGTAGGGTTCACGTTTTTGATTTTCCTGATACTTTTTTTTCTCTCAATTTCTGTTTCAATGTGTATAAGTACTCTCAGTGGAAGGTACGCATCCATAGCTACTCTAAGTAGTATGGTATCGAGCCAGCAGCGAGGCGAGTGCGCGTGCCGCATTCCAGTCATGTTGACTCGCCCGCGCCGACACAAAGTAACTTGCGGACCTACGCGACATATACGGATAGCATAAAAATAAATACAAATATAATTAAGTATTTATTTTGTATATTTCATACAGAGAATCATCATCAACATCCAGAAGACATTCACTGATAAACAAATGCCTACACCTTAGAGTGGCACACCGAACGATAATCTGCCATTTGCATCCACCGGTTACGCCTATGCTGCGTCCTCCAGTTCGTGATCACCATTTAAGAATATTTTATAGATTCTGCGATCGATATCGCCAGCCCATTGCCTGATGATGCATGATGATGGGCGCTCATCATCATTATCAGCCGGAACGTCCACTTCTGAGCAACGGCCTCCCCCTTCGTTGCCATAATTTACAAGCGTGCCAAGCAGCTTGGGGATCGCAAAACGCTCACCCTAAGAGAACGTGCTGCCCGTCTTCCGGTAGTTCTGGTCGTAGTTTTAGGAGTTATTCTGGTCTGTAATATATCGACTCTATAAAATAATAGCTTTCTAACAAGTTTCTCGTAATTTGCGGACCGTGGCTTCAACATAGTGGATGGAGCGGCTGTTTGCAAAGTGCACCGCTAATTGGCGACCAGACGTGGCACATCCATCTGGTCTCACCTCAACATATCACACATACAATCACGAGACTAGCTAAAACGAACTGGATGCTGTATTTGGCATATATATATATCATAACATGTTACATTTAAACACTGTTTTAGACTTTCGTGGTGGTATACAACAAAAACAATAACCGTGGTAAATATCCCGTGAGTACTAATAGTAATGTTACATTTACATCCAGAAAATAAAGACAAAATGATAAAACAATACAAGTTTTATTAATGAAAGTAAAACAGTAAGCCGACTTCAAAATGTCAGCGTGTGCCACTTAAAGGCGGGTTTAGTGGGGTTGGTGGGGTTCGGATGTCACGGTTGGGGTTTAGTCGGGTTATCTCGAGAGATAATGCAAGTATTCTAACGATAGCCACTCATATCAAAGTCGATCCAGGCATTAAGAAGTGATGATAGAATAAGGAAATACATAAATAAGTTCATGAACGAATAAACCTACTTACTTAATTTAGTAGATAATTTAATTTTGTTTTATACTTTATACGTATTATTTTTCTTGTAAATAATAGTAAGTATGTTAGTCCCTAGTATGTAATAAGTTGTAATAGTTGTAGTAGATCAGTGAGAGCACTCTCGCATCAAATTCATGGGGTCGCGGGTTCAAACCCGGGCGGGCCCATACCAATGAGCTCTTTGAAACTTACGTACGAATATACCACTGGCTTTTCGGTGAAGGAAATTATCACGAGGAAATCTGCATATTTCCGGAGAAAAAAATCAATGGCGTAAGTATGTGAATCCGCGAACCCGCACTTGGCCAGTGTGTATGATGGATATGGCCCATTCACCCTTCGAGGGTAGGCCAATATTCCAGCAGTGGGATATTAAAAGGCTGATATAGAACCCTAAAACCATAACAATCCTTTTGGGGAATATTTTAACAAACTGGTTAAACAAAGACTAAATAGCAATTCACAAACTTTTTCTGACAAATTTATTCAAGATTATTAAAAAAAAAAAAAAACGAAAAAAAAATTTACAATATTATTAAACCACATCAGAGTCCGTCGCCCGGGTTGAAAATTGCTTTAATGAACTTTACATCGACAAGATACATCCTAATCATATTGCTTTGTTTCCACCAGCCTGAAGTAATTCTACATCAGAAATCGATCAACCATTCCTCATTTCACCGTGCAACTTTTTAATACAACCAGTAATTCAGAGATTCGTCTCAGCCGTTCCCTATCTCGAGTAATTTCGGTACGAAGTGGATTGTTTTTCTTCGTTCCCCGATTGGATTTATCTCGAGTTTTATGGCGTCTCGCATCCCTATCGTAAACTTTAATACCGGCCAGCTACCGCTCTACCGACTATAGATATAAAGTTATGATGATGTATTCGGTGACATTCCTCGAATTTATGGAATAATTTCACGTTGACATTCTTAGGAGTTGGGTTTCGGCGCTGCCCTAATTTAGGTGGAGATAAACTGAGAAGATAATTTTAAGGCAAGCGATAGAATTTATGATGTAACGAGTTTTTAGAGAAGTCGTAATTAAGGCTCTTCAAAATAAAACTACTCAGTAGTTTGCACTGAACTGAGACCTCGCTACCTCTATAACTTCAAAAAACCGTGGCCGATTTTGCTTATATGCGAAATTAAAAATTGTATTGAAAAGACTTGTCTAAAAAAATCATAGAGATCTGATCGACGCAACGGTTTGCAAGTTATCGTCGGACAAAATATACCGACACAGAAACATACAACTGTACAAACACAGACTTGTTCCCGTAGTTTGAGATCTTCGCTTTCCTCGGTCAATAACACACGATGATATCCTCAAGTACAGTCACGTTAATATATGAATTGGTTTCAAGTGTACCCCTCTATTGTTTAAGGAGTTCGTGTCCAAACGGGACTTTTCGGTAGGTATTTATTTGACGTGGCGTAGCAAGACCTTGGCATACGGGGACTAACCCTAAGATAGTAATAATTATTCTGTTATACTTCTAGATATTTTTCTTAATAAACATAACTACCTATTAGTATTTTGACATACCACCACTCTCACTGGTGTACCAACCTGGAATATGTACCTAAAATCTTAGGGAGCATAATTTCTTGAAACGGTACTTAATGACAGAATAGAATATATAGAATAGATTTCGATCAAAATAACAAAATAACTTTCTGCACTTTTTTAAATTGTATGTAACATATTTTTCTTTTAAATAAACTCATTACTTTCTCAGCGGTCATCAAATCCCCGTCAAATCTTTACACTCACTTTCGATTTCTCGCGTCGTTTGTATCAATATTTGTCCAGCACCCAGCCCGGCCGTTCCTTATCAAAGAGTCAACAATCTTAAAAGGCACCGCGAGCTGCCAAAAGGGTTGCTTTCAATAACAAAGACAATTCAGTAGCTGTTTGTAAAAACATCTTTTGCATGCCGTAACGTAAATATTTATCCCGACAATAGTTCAGAGGAAGCGTGAAGATTTGTACAATATGCCCCCAGTTGGCTTTCACTTTTAGTTTTTACAATATTTTAGGAAACCTTTCCATAAACATGCTACTGGGTCATTTGCATAAGACTGGATACAACAATAACTTACCAACTATTTGTTATACGCGAAAAGTGAAAACAGCTAGTAGGGTTCGCAGTAATTGCTGAGTTATGGCCTCGGTATAGCCAGTTGGAGTTTCGGTTTCTATTGCTAAGCACGTCATTCTCGTGTGCATGTGTTCAAAGAGTGTATCTTCTTTCTTGTGTATTGAAATTGTGATATGTAGATATAACGTTATCAAAAGGGCGACTAATTCCAAAGTTCAAATGCTCAAATGTTCACATGACAAAGTTCAAACGATCTGATTTCTGTAGAAAATCTGATTTCTGTAAAACCTGTGAAATTTCATCACAAACTAAGTGAGTACATATATTTATAATACTTATTTAAGTCTTTATTTCTAGCATTGATAGTTTATTCAAAGTATTAGAAAAAATTATCAAATCCGATTAGATTCGATCAGCTGATCAGCTATTCGTGATATCGGTCAAGCTTTATGATGCCTCTATAATACTTCACAAATTAGTCGAACGTTAACTCCGGAACTGACGTTGAGTGCAATAAACGATGACCGGCTGATCTGAATGCAATTTAAAATTTAACATCATCAGAAAGGTGCCTTGTTGTGAAGATATAGAGTTCAAAAATCTCTGAGTATGCTCAAAAAACATGGGACGTTTTGACTCTGTATTTGAGACATACTGAGGATCTGTTAATAAGTCGAATACACATGGTTTGTTTGCATGTCTTGTTACATCATTTTGAGTCGGCTTAGCGTCCCCATGCTCTAATATTTAGTGTACGCCAGGCTTTATTATTTGTACTCAAATATTAGGATATTGTTCACATTTTCAAGCGACCTGTCGGCGACGATTGAGCCACTTCGCAGTTACGTATAGGTGTCAAATGTTGATCGGACAGTAATTGTTTGATTTGTTTAAAACATAATTTTAGACTAAAGTATTCTCTTGGAAAGCTTTTACTTACCCAAAAACATCGGGAGGAAACTTTAAAAAATCTAAGCACTAAGTATGAATTTTAAAAACATTCTCGCGAACTTCTCCTTTAATTATTGTAGTGATGTATTGTATTTTTTTATGATACTGAATAACGAGACGCGCAAGTCACTCACCTGATGGTAAGCGCCACGCTTGCAAACAGTTTTGAACAATAGCGTGGCGATGCATTGCGCTCGTTACCCTGAGATATTAGATTTTAAGTATCTATGTACCCAGTAATTTCGCTGGAACAATGCCCTTCTATCTGGAACACCGTAATGATTGCACACTACGGCTTGGTAGCTCAATAACTGGCAAAAGCAATAACTACTTCCTCAGGCGGACTCTGTAAAAGAGCTCTACCACGACAATTTTTTTTTCTTTCGTTTTCGTTTTCAATTTTCTTTAGCTTTTTTTTTTATTATGCAATCACTTTGACAGCTTCGCGAGTTATTTATCCGCCAAGCAGTAGTTTGTAAATATTACTATGTTCCTGATTAAAGGGTTCCAAGTTGTTTCCAGCGAAATTACTGAGCATTACGATATTTAAAGTCTCTCGTATCGTAGGTTGACGAGCGCGTGGCCACGCAAGGATTTGTATTGAATTATTATATAAGAATTGTTTTGAATTGAATTGTTGAAGCTCAAAATTCTGGATGACAAGCGAGATGCTTACCATCAGGTGAGCGACATGCTTCTTTAGTCAATTAGTAGTAAAAAAAACAGTTGAACAAGAGAGGCTTTCCATAACATGACCTGCTCCATGACTTGCTTTTATTATCATTTTAGTTTATCCAACAAGCCATCTCGCGAACTATAGGAAGTAGCTTTGTCTCTCTGTCTGGATGTTTGTCGCGTTATTAAGGCAAAACGGCTGAACGGATCTTAATAAAATTTGATAAGGAGTTACTGTACCTTATCACATGACAGACATAGGATACTTTTCTTATGTCCACGCGAATGAAGAGGCAACAACTAATAAGAAATATACATGCTTATATTTAGTTTTCTTATTCATGCAGTCTCTTCTATTTATCATATAACGCTTTCACCGCCCTTTCTTGCTCACCTTCCGTATCGCAAACAATGACTTTAATGATCGTAGCAATTAAAAATTTACGTTGAAATAAAATTGAGGAATCAGGTCAGGGGTTCGAATGATGCCATAAACTCCATAAAGCCTGTTTTAAATTCCTCGTCAGCTGTTGGAGCCATGGTAATAGATGCGGTTTCGTTTATTGGCCTCCATATAACCCAGCCAGCTCTCTGCCATCGCCAGTTAGTCTCATTTGAAACACGACCGGGCCTAGTCTATGCAATCGTTGATATTAAATTGAGTGTTTTTGTTTATTTTATCAAAAGGAACGGTGATGATAATAACTAGTGTCTTGAGATCAATTGATAAAGATGTCAGGTAAGTTTTTTCTTCTCGTACCAAAACGTATCTGCAAAGACTCTTAAATTCTTAGCTGTTGCTTTTAAAAGTGTTTCTGACTCCTTATATTAATTTATGGCTGATTGTCATAGATATTATTTGTACGGTCGGGCTAGTGTTTTTTATATTATCTTTCCATCGTTCAGATATGAAATCGTTCAGATAAATAGAATGCCGTCACAATCATTATATTTCGTTGGAATACGGGCCTTTTCCTCTGTCAAAATGCTCATTAAATTCGACCGTGTTTTCATTTTGATTTGATTGCCAATTCTTATATTTTTTCTTTTTCTTATTGTAAGTGATTCATTTTAAACAGAAAATTTCACTGACCTGTAACCCTCCCGCCAATACGTCAGAAGTGAGCTTGACTACTACAAAGGAGAATAAATCGAAGAAAACATCATCGTGTGAATTAAGTAACTCTAAAATTCTGGAGAAGTTAACTCACCTATTCTTTTTCAGGATGAACCTACCATTAAAGTAAACCCACCTTCAAATTGAAATTCTGGTGTGTTTATGCAGCCTCACATGAGAGTAAACTCAAGCCTAGATGTGTTTACTATCTTACTATGAGTTCGTGATTAAAAGCCTAGACAGACAAAAAAAAAGTTCAATTGGTGACATTTCCGATATCCGATTTCCGAGGTTGGGTAGTTCAGTAAGCCCATTTAAAACAGATATTTAGCAAAGAAATTCTTCCTTATACTCCTTGATTTGACCTTACTCAACAACTTCAATACTATTTCCAATATTTTAATCAAGTTTATTGGCATTCCGATGAAGCTGACCGTCTTTGATTCACTGATCCACACGGTTAATTGCTGTGTCTCGATTACCCGTCTGCTTGTAGTTTACCTTGACGGGTTACCGGTACGCGTTGCATAGGTTGTAGTTCCTATAGTTTTACTGGTAGATATATAGCATATCAGATAGAGCAATCGTACTGTAGTTATTTCCTTATTACAATGTAACTGTTGCTCTCTCCCTTAGTTCATCATCAAATTTTTAGCCAGTAATCACCCAATGCTGAGCAGAGACTTTTCTTCATGTACGCCAAAATGCCACTCACCCCGGTCCAGGGATCTCATTCCTGTGCGCTAGAGATTATCTCGGTCACTCTCACTTCCATTAAATTCTAAATTAGAGAGACAGTGATCGAGATAATCTCGAGCGCACAGGAATAGGGTCCCTGCGCCAATAATGTCCAGGTTCAATCCGCGATTTTCACAGTATCTTTCCATACTATATGTATAAAATTCAGTTTTACCCAAATTATACCGCTTACCTACAATAACGATTTTCCGGGATAGAAAGTAACCTAGTTTTTTGTCAATCCAATGTCAAGTGGCGAACGGCACCGCATGTTGTAAAAGTGATTGGTGTTACTGTATCTCTGAGTGCGTTTTCATGTTCAGGAGACTGATTTTTGCTCTCTCACGGTCTCTCAAATAACCACGAGCTTATTTATGCCCTTTATGTCTTTCAAAAGTTGGAGCCAGGACTTGGTGGCTACCTTGAATTGTTCCGATACACAAACCGCATGCCCTATGTTCTATATAATCTAAGCAGAGTCTATTTCCTAACTAAATTTCATACAAATCTATTCATACATTATGGATCTCTGTAATAAAAACTTTCCTTCTTATTTTGTATACATGTTTGGAGAATCCATAGAAATAGTACGTAAACAAAAACAAAATATGACATCGTTTTGAACTTTCGTGAAACTTGACACGATATATTCCTGCCAACAATAACGATATCTATGCAATATGTATTTATTTATTCAAAACTATAGACACTAACATACACTGCCGGCTTCATTGTTTCCTGAGAGTTAAAATCTAAAGCTTATAAAGGTCAGAGTGAATAGGTTTCTTCTAAGTGTGCTTGCTTCATCTTCGGCCACATCGTCGCTTATCAACAGGCGAGTTGGTAGACAAACGCAGATTTTTAAGCGTTAAAAAAACTTACTTAATAGGTTCTAACTACAGCACACAGTAACTAAGTAATAACTTTGCTGCTTTGTTCACAGTAGTCACAGTTACGAAAACGACTCTGTTGTTTCCAATATTCTTCGTTTACTCGACAAGTCGTGTTTTGCTACGAGTGTTATTTTTCACAGTATTTTGTAGAAAACCTACGTACGTACAAATAAAATTACTGTCCGCTAAATCAAACGACGCCGCCGTCGCTGCAAAGTGAAAAAAATTAAGCTAGATTGCTTTCGTCAAAAAATATTTTTTAACTGTCGTGACCAACACCCGAAATTTCCAAATAATCAATGTCTGTTAAAGTTCCGAACCACTACATACTTGAGAAGTTTAGTGCGTGTATTTTCTGTAGAAGTTCATACAGGGAGCTCATCTACTGCATATTAATTTGTGTTTGTCTTTGATCTTATGCAATTTATTTGCTAATACAGATGACCTAGGTTTTGGTTGGTTATGATTTTTTGTCAGAGAAGTTACAATATGATCTTTTGTATAAGACGCGACTTGCCTTGATATCTTTTAGCCGTCACATGTTCCCGGCGGGAACTGCAGCAGATTTTCCCCACCTTCCCTGAACGCAAAATAAGACCGACGAGGCGACAGAATTTGCAAAGGATTTTAAAAAGCGTAAATATAGTCCCTCCTAAACAGCGGATACATATACACTTGAGCTTTTTGCCTTAAGGTGCAACGTTTCACTCATCACGCGAAATTCAAATTTTCTTGCGTTTTTTGTCAATTACAGCTTAATTACTCATCGTGGATTCATTGAAACCAATTTTGCGCCAATAAATAAGTTGTTTTAAGAAATTACGGGTAAAATGATCACCTAGATAACATTGGTTTAGGTACAAATCTCAATAAGCTGATTTTCATCTTGGTTTTTGGTTTAGTGAGAAATGTACTTATATTAGTTTTCAACTTGAATTTTTGGTTGGTGTAATTTCTTGAAACAGTCTTATTTATTGTCGCAAAATTAGTTTTCATGAACCTACGATGAGTAATTAAGCTGTAATTGATAAAAAACTCAAGAAAATTTGAATTTCGCGCGCTGACCGAAACGTCGCACCTTAAGTTGGTTAAATATTTAATATCGAAACGTTCGAATCGAAACGAAACAAAGAAAACATACATAGGTATTAAGATTATATATTAAGATGTCATTACCAGACGCGTTGGTAACGCGTCTGGTAATGACATCTTGCTGCGGTTTTCTTTGACAAGAATTTGTCTCAAGTTCTTCTTCTTAGGCAGTCGGGTAAAGATAGGCTTAAGTTTGATATATACTTACTATACCTAATGCCATAGATAAACAAGTTTTTTTTTTATAAATAAAAAAGACAGGAAACCAAATGCTACCTTCGACCTATCTTAAAAACATCGACACATAATTTATCCAGCTTTTTTTCTTTCTAAAAATAATATTTTATCAGAGCGACGCGGCATGACGCAGCCAAGCACGTCTGGTGGGGTACCCGGTATCTCATTTTAATCTGGGTGGATATTTTTAAGTCGATAAATTTGGCTGTCAAGGCACATGTGTAGGTATAGAAGATAAGGCTTCCCGCCTCTCGACTCAGGGTATAAGCCATCGTAAAATATTATCCTGGTCGAGACATTTATGGCTCGAGCGAGATACGTACCGTGGAATATTTTTAGTTGACTTTATATATAAGTTATTGGTATATAAGTAGGTTGAAGGAATGTTATAGTGTTTCTGTTATGGTAAGTTTTTTTTCCCGGTTAGGTATACCCTTATATACCCTTACAAACAATCTTCGTTAGTAAGGGTATACGTTAGGTAATCATTACCTAACGTAAAGTTTTGATCTAGTATTGTGATAAATTTTTAACATCAAGAAGCTATAACCAGTGAATTCACCTGGAAGAGGTCGCTGTTAGCGATAAGGCCGGCAGTTGTTACCCCATGCTTTATATTAATTTCACATAGCACGGCGTTACAAATTTGTTTGTGAATGTTTGGAACGTTATTTATAAAGATATATAAATAAAGAATGTATACTAATAGCTATATAAAATATTCACACACTTTATTGTGCTGTGGGGTGGCCGCAATTCAGTAAGAACCAACTATCACCCGCACCATGTTTTAAAGGTGAAGTAAAGTTATTTTTCATAAGCATTTCGATCCTTTGTTTGTATATTTTTTGGTCTGAACTTTAAAAAGTTTATCTAGCTATCTATTTTATGTAACTTTTGGCTGACTATGCTCTATTATTCAAGTTTTAAAATTGCATTAAGCACCGCTGACGACACAGAATAAATAAGAGTACGATTTACATTCACAATCCAAAGATCATCATCTTTACAACCTGTGATACGTTCCCACTGTCACATTATCGTGATAGATTGCTACAAAATAACGTGATCATCCCTGTATATCTGCGGGTGCATTCAACACGCTGGCCATAAGCCATAAACTGTCTAATGTCCCGTAATACAGCCCTATATCTATATTAATACTCCCGCGATAGATTCCTTTCAAAAAGCTTTATGTCCCGAGTTACGACGCCCTTACAAACTCGCCTTTCATCCTAAACTATTTTTCTGAAAAGTGTTTTCTTTATGCGATTTAATACGCCATATTTTTATTGACTCCTTAGGTATACTACAAAGTTGCGAATAAAGGAAATAAAAATCACATAACTTAGAATGAAGGCGGCAGATATAAATCAACTGTAATGTTTCTTGCTTTTTGCAACGGCTTAAAATGGTTTTTTCTTAGCTTATTTTACTGCCATATTTTATAAACATAAGCTCAAGTTGATATGAGTATGGATGACCAACTTAGTTACTTTGTAGGTATAATGGGCAGCCATTTTGTAAAGTCATACCCATGAAAAATATTTGGGAGGCAAACAATATATTTAAATGGTACTCCGAAGAGGTATAAAATATTAATACATACCAAAATTTAAAAGACTCACCACCGGAAGACTTATAGCAGCGTCCTCTTAGTAAATGGTGAGCGTTCTGCGCTCCTCAATTCTCAATTTGGGAATTATACTGAAGAAGAGCTATAAGAGGGAGGCCTTAGTTAAGCAGTGCTATGAACTCACGTATGGACGTATTCTGGCTGACGTTGATGACTCTTAACTCAACCGATGACTTTCCTTTGTTAATTTTCTTATATTAACCGAATTGAGTTCTTGACTCATCCTAAAAACTGTCATGAACGGTCATGTGTTACCCTTAATACAAGCGAGTAAAGAGGAGCCTGCTTCAGCCTTTTAAACATCCCACTGCTGAGATGTCAGCCTACCCTCGAAGGGTGATTGGACCATAACCACCACGCTGGCCCTGTGCGGCGGATTCACATACACCATCGAATTTCTTCTTCGGAATTATGCAGGTTTCCTCACGATGTTTTCCTTGACCGAAACGCTAGCAGTATATCCGTACGTAAATTCCAAAGAACTCATCCCGTCCCGTCCCGCCCGTCCTGGCTCGAACCCACGAGCCCACGAATGTGAGGCGAGCGTGCTCCCATTGAGCTGCCACAGCTAACAAAGAAGAATTACAAAGAAGAGTAACTAAAGCGGATTTAGCCCAGGATTCTGAAACGTTTGTTAACTTTGACGACAGATTAAGCCTATTGCTGTCTGTGTCATTTGCTTGGTGCCAGACAAAGGCAGCATTAGAATTAATCTGTTGTCAAAGTTAAAAACGTTTCAGAATCCCCAGGTTACCTAATTAGGTATCGTTTGCTCAGTATGCTGGCTCTGGCTGCTTGTGTTTACTTGCATAATTTTTGTTATGTTATAAATCATTGCCAGTGTTGATATATTTAATGCCAGAAGTTAAATCCAATTTGTTTTATTGTTTTATAAATATTATAACTGCCGCAATATCCATAGCATGAAAGTATTAGTGCTTCGAAAAATTGAAAAAAGACCTATAAAATATTAGAGCGGAAAGGTAATAAAGTGCTATAAAACCAGCCTTCATGCTTTACCAATAAATAATTAGCTAGAACAAAGAATAGAAAGCTTACCTGACACTTAATTGCTTATAATTATACATTTTCTTGTTTTTATACGAAACGTGCAGGGCCAGCATGCGCACCGCGAAAAAATCTTCTCTGCTCTCTTCTTTGTGCAAAAACAAGACACGATATATATTCCTACGTAAGTATGTCTCTTTTTGCACGACACGAAGAGTAGAGCTTTTGTTGTGGTGCGCATCTAGCCCTGCTCGGCATCTACATATTTATTTATTTTAATACTTTATTGCACACACATACAACGTATTTGGTACAACAGGAGGCATAAAGCATTTTATACCAGTCATCCCCGTGGTTGAAGAGAGGGAGATGTAGGCGTGCATCAAAAATCACAATTAACAATAATCTATGAACATGATATAAATTAAAAGGACAAAAATTAAAAAAAAAATGACAAATATAGGTACTTATGCTACTTATATAAATAAATATAATACTTAATACTACGTACAGACGATAGTAATACAATGAATAATGATATAAATATACATTATTATCATATATAAGTATTACATAATATATACAATATACCTAAGTAAATGTATAAACACATTCCTAACATAAACGAGTGATGGGTTATGAAATCTTAAAATAGTGTATACATAATGCATTTCTGCCCAGGAACATCTTGGTAAGGATCTGGGCGATGGAGAATACGTCTTGTCGTTCACTTAAATCAAATAAGGCTTGCATGGGGCATGGGTCAACGTGAGAATTCGTTTATGACATTTTAAATGTTAAAAGAAAGAAAATGTTGCAAAAATGTTTTTACTTTTTTTTTTTACAAAAATCACTCTCATTAGTTTTAGACTAATAAAAATGTCGATTGTGCGAGCGAGAGAGCGTTTATTATGTTACATAATCAGTTTTTTCAATTATCCATATCTACCTATATACATAGGTGCAGGCGTGCACAAAAAGCATCAGGCTAATGGAGTGCGGTGC
The DNA here is from genome assembly GCA_947579745.1 of Apocheima hispidaria. Classification (NCBI taxonomy): domain Eukaryota; kingdom Metazoa; phylum Arthropoda; class Insecta; order Lepidoptera; family Geometridae; genus Apocheima; species Apocheima hispidaria. Next base: position 9,343,826 of record OX388153.1, on the reverse strand, counting down.
GAGGCGGGGAGAGAGGGAAGATTTATTCGTTTCAATATCGTGTGAGAACGAAGGGTCTGGCTCAAGTGGGTTTTATTTATGAAGACACGCTTTAATTTAGGTTATTTTCGGTTGATGAACAGACGTGAAAATATTTTTTTCTTGTTTCCAGAAGAAAAAATATCCGACACAAGTTAGTATAAAATGTATTTAGTTCTTTGCATCACAGTAATATTAAAATTCAAAAGTTGTTGTGTTAGAGTGTTTGTGTTCCCGCTCGGTTCCGAAACAAGTATAGTTGGCTAAGTCTACACTTGTGCGCTTTCAGCTTCAACTTGCGTATTCAACTTTCGATCCATCTTGCGTCTAATTCATCCAATAATTGAATGCCATAAGACGCATGAAGCTAAGCTAAGCTTAAGCGTTTCGCGACGGAACCCTCCAGCGAATCCCCTGGCCGATTCAAGAAGGTCGCGGCAGTAGGGTTTTTCGAAGTTTGTTTATGGTTATAGATACTGAGTAGTACGATTATACTCATCCTAGAATATGTGCCTCATCTAACCAGTCACCCTGTATGTGTAATTATTATAATCTTATCAACTTCGCACAACGTGCGCAACTTAACGCAAGCGTCAGCGGCATGCGCTGTCTTTATGTAGGTTTAGAGCATGCGCTATGGCGCATGCACGCATTTAGGTAATCAGCTGTTACTGAATTGTGTAATGTAAATTGGTTTAGAGCGGTAGAGATAGTTAATTCCCTGTATACTACAAGCTAATTTTTATCCCGAATATAAGTACGGTTTTTGTAGGATAGCTGGGAACACCACGAGACATAGCTAATCTGTTAAAACTGCCAAACTAAAGGACGTATTTCATTGGACATACCTGGGAAGGTTTAAACTCACGTTCCCTATAATTTACGATGCACCAAAAAGCTTTTCAAAAACCGCAAGTGGCGCTCAAAAACATGATTTCAAGCAGATATTAAGTGACGGTCTCCACGAGTAATTCTATAACGTTTCCTTTTCTTACAACTACAATGCTTAAATAGATATGACCTATCTCTCAGTCAAATGACGAAGTGAACATTTTTACATTTTGTTTTAATAAAACGGGAATACACACATTAAATTGAGTCGGTTATTCCGACTATAGTTTCGATCACATTCAGATCATCGAATTCGGATTCGGTGATCATATTTAATTGTAAGCGAGGTATGTTTTTTAAAAATATTTTTCCCATGTCGTTACATAGATACAGAAACATATTAGATTACATTTTTTATTGGATTATCTTCTACCTAACCCCGCTAATTGCCTTAAGTAAGCACCAACGTACTACAAATACTCAAATCACAAAAATCATTAATTTATGTTTTTCACTACTTGACAAGAATAGATGTCACATGTGATCTTTAATCTATTAATCGAAATAACCATCTCAATTAACCGCAAGGACTAAGATTTAAAAAAAAAAAACAAAAAACAACATTGAAAAAAACTCTTCTTAACTAGCCTTCAAGCGGCCTAAAAATGTTGATATCAAGGCTACTACCACCCGGCCTACACGAATATAAAAAAATTGAAAATTTAGCTTCATTAAAGCTGACTGTTTAATAAGTAATATTCCTATGATCTTTGCTTGTAGAAACACTGCCTAAGCCAGAAACTCGGATACATTTTTCCTTAATGAATGTATTGATCGCGGCGAGCCATAAGCGAATAATTTACGACTACATTCGCGGCTCCGTCGTGCGTGCAGCGAAGGTGTGTTATTTATACCCCCTTTTTTATACCCCCCTTTTTATGCCCCCTTTTTTCGCAGCTCGTAACGGCCGTCGTAAAGGGGACGTAATTTTAATTTCATGATTGGAAAGCTCGATTGGTCGGTTATGTGGTTTAATTAGTTTATTGGCTGTGGACGATAACAGGGCAGCGAAGGTTTAAGGTCGCCGTGATACGTGTACTTTGTTGATTGAGCTTTTGGATTCAGTTTTTATTTGTTCACGCAGAGTTTGTCTACATGTGGAGTCATAACGAATTGACGACCCTCCTGGCTTAGTGGGTACCGCGTCTAGCTTATATTAGAGCGGAAGGTGTCAGGTTCGATGCTCGGCCGGGCAGATGTTTGAATGATGAATTTAAATATCTGCTCTGGGTCTGGGCGATAGTTGTCCGTTTCTTTCTGGTGTTCCATGGCATCCCACGTGTGATCATACGAGCCTTATTTATTTATTTAACAATTTTGTCACAGTACGATCTTTTATTTAGCGTCCAAGACCAGGAGTCGTATTTATAAATGAGCGCTACCATGCTTGAATTATATTTTTATTTGTAGGTCCTGATTTAGTCCTAGAAGAACAGTGTACAAACATTTTCAGAGGCCTTCTAGTGGTCTGAAACTGTACTTTGTACTAGCTAACTATTGTTTCAGTCTACATTTATAAACTCGCTCACTTTTAATGAGATTTTGCAATTCAAAGCTTTGCTCTACCGTTCACGAATATTTCAGCAGAGTGGTAGAGTCCGAGCTGAATCGATCCGCCCGGGACGCCCCTCGAGCTTATAAACCAACTATTATTCATTCTGTGTTCAGGGCCTGTACCACAGACTATATAACAGTTACTATACGCTATCCAGAATCCGGACACCGACATCTGCCGTTCAGAACGTAGCCATTTTGTACAGACAGAATGACGCTTTTTCATTTGAATTAAGTTTACATCACACAGAGCAGTACTTTTTATCGAATATTATATTAATGATAATCTTTTAAGAATTATTTGAGTGTACAAGGTTAAATAACGTCCTCTTTATACTTTTTATAAAAGAAACTAAAAGCGTGTAAAACATTTTGGTTTGCACGTACACACTCGAAAAAACTGTAAGAAAATCGACACTTCAAAAACTCAAAACTAATTTGCATATTTAGAACGAAATTCTTTGTAAGAAACAAAATCGGGACAAAAGTCGATGGCACCCGCAATGCAATTGTACCAATTAACGCAAGTCGAAAGTGAAACTCAACCCACAACCGAGCCTTAGAACCGTATTTTTTTCTTTTTAGATTTACATATTTATTGGGGCACATTTTATGGAGGCAACGGGAAAAAACGCCGCTCGTTTAAAAAGGGTGGCTTGTATATTTATTCTGTCGCATCCTTTTTTACGTGCGAAAGGACGTGAGCTTTTTCGGGGCTTTCGGCACCAACCGTGGAACATTTGGCGACGTACTTTGCATAAAAATATTAGGTCGTAAAGTCTATTTCAACACCGGGACGCATGTGGCGTAAGAAAATATCGAAATCGCTGAAAATAAGGTTTTATTGAGACATACGACGAGTTTGAAATGATTCATGAGCCATGGTGGGAAGGTATTTGATATTAATAGCTGACTTTCACACCTGCTGTTCTTAAGCTGAAATACTTTATATATATTTCTACAACAAAACTAATCATTTTACATGGCTTTACATATGTGTCTCTACAAGGAAAGTGTATCTCTGGAGAATAAAACTCAAATACTAAACTATAAACATTTTTTTCTTTATTCGTATTGGTTTTTCTTACGTTTAACATACTGACTCGTGTGCTTAATTTCCAAAGAAATATCATTTGTTTAATATTATAGTTATTATTTGTATTTGTTTAATTAATTTTGTATTTCAAACTCCGTCACTTGCAGTGCAAGAAGCAATCTAAAGGAATATATAATTATATATAATATATAATTAAATAAACAAAAGGCAACATACTACTATAATGATGTCTTAAAACGAATGTTTCAGAATTTCATCTAGATTTTGATGCAATAAGTATAAAATAAAAATCAATCTTAGCTTTATTGGAATAAAACAGCAAATTGGATTTGCTGTTTTTTTGTTTTTGCTTGTGGGTACAAGCATGAGGAGACCCTGGAGATTATGTGGTCGGTTTCAGTTTGTTTGATTTCATAGACGAGACATAGTTTTCGTCGAATTTTAACCACTGGATAAAGGAGACGTAACTGAAACTGACGTACACTGAAAGTATTAACTTACCTGAAGTTAATACTTTTAGTGCTCATATTTTTACAAACGATGTAGGTAAATACTCCAAAAAGATGTATGTTCAGTACTTAATTTTTTTATGGTTAATAAAGCAACCGCTAATTACTAACATGCCAGAACTTTGTACCTAACAAGTTTTTACTAAAACATAAGTGCTCAACCTAAAGTAAGACATGAAACATTCTCATTCTCATACAAACTTATTTATTTCGTTATTTTTTTCGGAAAATCCTTGACCGGTTTTGATTAAACTTGTTATATGTATATATCAACGTGTTTTTTTTTTTTTTCAAGTTTGATTTATTCGCAATTTATATCAATGTGTTGTAAATTACTTCTATGATTAGCGAAAAAAAACATTCGATTCTGAATCTGATCTGATTCTGATATCGTGAATGTCCCTCTTTATTTACTTCTCGTCCCATGAATGCCATTAAGTTTTCTATGACAAACAAGGGTTCTCTAATATAGCGGATGGGCCACAAAGTATTGTTACTTGGGACCGCCATGCGGCACGTCGGCCATGTTTTGTATCCCAGCCAAGCTAGTGTGCTAGCTGTCAGAAACTGTCAAATGTTTTTGAGGTGTTAGGAAACTAGTGAAAGGGGTGGAGTTAACGCCATATTGTATATTTCCTTTCGTGATTGGTAACAACTGACTTCGTGGTGTTGTCTGTGACAGGATGACAGTAGAGTAGATCCTCTTCCGTTTGCAACACTCCTAAGAGTAAGACGTATAATTAATCGAGGTATATTGTGTGTTTGTGTGTGTAGTGTGTGTCACATAGCTCTCTGATATAATCAATTGAATGTCAATTAACTCAATTATAATCAATTGAAGTTTATGGTGAGACTGACTATTTATAATAAACTACCTAAAAATTTAAGAGAATTAGATAATATTGACATTTTCAAATTTAGGCTTAAGAAATTATTAATTGAAAGGACATATTATTCAATTCATGAGTTTCTAAATGACAAATTGTTAGTCATATAATGTAATTATTTATTTTGACATTGAATTTTGTAAAATTTAACTATCTAAATATTGGTAATCATTTTCATTTTAATAATTTAAATAGTAATAATAATTTTGCATGAAATTGTGCTAGAGTACCTATGTCTCCGAAAAATTAATAATTAGAATTTTGAATTTTGATTCTTTTAATAATTAATCCTAGATTCCCTTACCCCATCAGATTCTTTTACAGGGTATTTTCAAAATCACAAGCTTTACAAGCATCATGACCACAAGCATTCATGTAGACACTATGATGTGGATTCATAATCAGTCATCATAAGCGTTAATATTTCCAATTTAAATGTGCAGACTAAGTTTGATCGAAATAAAAAAAAACAAGTATATCTATAAAAAAAGACCAAAGTCCGAAAACCTCTTACAGAAATTGACTTAGGGATTATCTTTCAAAAAAGGTACTGATGCATCAAGTATCCGTAATTTTCTTATCGGCAGATAAGCCCCAGAAAACGAAACCCTCTTCAAAAATTCTAATTAAATCGTAATATTAGCAATTTAAAACAATGATGCAAGCACACTAATATTATAAATGCGAAAGTCTGTGTGTAAGCCTGTAAAAAGGTAAGTATGTAAGTGTGTTTGTTCTCGTTCAACTCAGTAACGGCTGAGTGGATTTGAATGAAATTTGGTATAGAGATATCTTATACACTGGATTAACACATAGGCTACTTTTTATCCCGGAACAATATTTGGTTTCTGTAGAATAGAGGGTGAAACCGCGGGGCGCAGAAAAAAAAAGCGAGCGAGAAAGCTCGTATTATCTGAAATCAGCCTCAAAGAACAACTACATATTTTAATCAAAAGCAGGCACAGGCCGTTTACGATTTTGTTTAGTTTTCTTATTGATATTATTTAATCGTATTTATGGCGGGACATCAGTATTAAAGTTAATTTATGCTTTACACTCATCGTAATATAGATCGGTTTTTAATGTTTTTCGGTATGGGTGGGCTGAAGGTTGCGTTTTTTTACACGGACTGTCAATTTAATTCATAAAATTTAAAATATATTTCTGAATTAATGATGATACAACATAAGTTTTCGGAAATTTACAGTCTATCTGCGTAAACTTTCAAATGTGCGAGTAAGTTAGCTTTGGCCCGGATTATATATCTTAAGTTAGAGTGTCCCGATTCAATACGGGAGTTTTACGTAGTATTTCCTAAAAATAATACTTACACACAAATTCAACACACTACAGGTAGGCTTTTAACTAGTTAGTTAGGTAGGATAGTGAGTATAAAACCCATAACTTTCTCGTAATTATTTGCCTTTAGAATTAACAGCCGAGTTAATGAGCCTTTAAGTTACTCTTTTGCAAACATAAACGGTTTAAATGTAGGTATACAGGTTCTATCTTTCTGCCTACAGAGCAGCTGGCATAACTACTTCCGTAGGTAGATATTTGTTGGATAATGCAATCTCAGAATCAATTCAATAAGTACCAAAAAAAAATGAAAACTTTGACACTTTGGTATTGACACATTTTGTTTTAATAAAAGGAGAATACTCACTTGAGTCGGTTATTCCGATAGTTTCATTTATCACAAAAAATCCTCTTTTTAATATATAAATGTAGCCTTAAAAGTCTCTTCATCATCAGCTGGAAGACGTCCACTGCTGAACATAGGCCTCATATGCTTCCCCTTTAGAACACCACAAACGACATTGAACGACAATTTGCCATTTGCATCCACCGGTTGCCCGCGACTTCACAATGTCGCCGGTCCCCCTAGAAGGGCTTCCTACGCTGCGTCGTCTTGCGATAACCTTAAACGTCTAGAATTGTGGAATATTCCCCGGCAACTTCCATAGCAGGTCTGTACCGTACAGTTTCCCAATCCAAACACTACGGAGTGCGCTAAGTAGCACCGCGTCCTTTACCGTTAATCTCAAAAACATTTACTCCCGCCATATACCGCGGCACTCCAGGAATGCACCCTGTAAATCATCTCGAGAGTAGTGAGCTGGTCCTTTATGCTCTACCACGGTAGGGCTGGTAGTCACAGTATGACTTACTTAGTTCAACATATTTGATTGCAAGTCTTAATAAGCTAAAAACTTAAATCATCGCCTTTCTTTTGTTTTCCGTTATTTTTATTACAATCTGACTAGCTGTTACCCGCGACTTCGTTCGCGTGGACCAATAAAAATGTAGCCTATGTCCGTCTCCCCTTAAGCTATATCTGTGCAAAAATTCAGCTCGATCCGTTCAGCCGCTTAGCCGTGATACCAAGGCAAACACCTGCACAGAGAGACAGATAGACAGACAGAGTTACATTCGCATTTATAATATTAATTAGGATCAGGATTCTTTATGGCGGCTGTGAGTGAGTTGCGACTGCCAGCGAGGTTCAGCTAGTTGGGTTCAGCCCAACTTCACAGCCGCCATAAAATTTGAATTCTACTATTATTTATTAATATTGAAGTTTTCTTTTCCTGTTTTTTGGCAAGTGGCAAAATATTTTCATCCTTATATCAATGTTTGACGATCGAGCTGGTCGGGCTGCCACTTAAGGAATTAGGAGATATCGAGCCGAGCTTGATCTTGTGCACTCTGCATCATGTACTAGACGCTTTACTAACGTCGTCAGTGTATGTGTTCATAGTTATGATATTATCATCCACATGGTAAAATGGCTCTATAAGCAAGAACGGAATACGTAACTTAAACACGTTAGATAAAGATGACAAAATGGCGGATAGTGACGTAAGCTGGTATCACTATTTTCTGGATCATGATGATCCCGATACTTTGGTTTTCATGGTTATACCTCAGGCACAAATTGCCCTAATATGACCCAGTAGGAGACAACCCTAGAACGGTATGGGTACCATAATCCTTATACACCGATATTGTTGCCATAAACTTGTAATTTTGTTGTAAACATATCCACCGCGCTATCTGACACTTCATTTTATCTAAAACGCTCTAAAAGCGGTCCGATGACTATACATGTTTGACTCCATTTTTACATTCGATCATATTGCCTCTTATCGTGGAATTAAGATGGAGTAACACCAAAGCAACCAAAGCTCGTTTAGAGTTGTGGTAAGCTACAAAATGCAGCGTGCGTATCCAAGAGCCGATTCGAAATTTAGTCGACGAAAATTATATTTCTCTCGCACTAACTCACACAGAATTGTATTCTGCCTTATTCACTCTTGCTGAGTTTTTACAACGAGACCCTTGTCTGTAGAGGTCCTAGGCATGCTATAAGCAGCGACATTATGGGTCTGATGACGCGTGCCACATGTTACATTTTCGCTAACGCAAAAAAAAAGTATACGAGCCACATCGAATTTTCAAAATGAAACTTCACGCCGGACTATAACGTTACTCAGCATGAAAAATCATGCACAGAATCCATAGCAATCGGGTTCACGTATACCTTGATGCAGGTTACCATAAACCGCATTGGATCTTATTTTAATAAAACCGGAATAATCATGTTAAATTGAGCCGGTTATTCCGACTATAGTTTCGATCACATTCCGTGACCTTTATCAAGGAACGCAAAGCGTGACACGCGCGCGACCTTGAGTGCAAGGCAAGACGAGATCGCGAAACCGAAAATAATCGAAACTATAGTCGGAATAACCGACTCAATTTAACGTGAGTGTTCCCGTTTTATTAAAACAAAATTACTGCATCGTTAGTCATATGCTGTGGCATGCTATAAAGTCTGTGTATTTATATATAGTATATTTCCGCGGTGTAAACTCGGCTTAAGCAAAAAAAAAAATATTTTAACGTTAAAGTGTATGTATATTTGACGTGCTTGTCGTAGATATGGTTGTTCAAAGAGATTCGTCTAATTGCCTATATAGACGTGATTTGTAACCATCGTATAGGGGTCGTAAAAGTGTCTGGCGTGAGTCTATTGGATTTATTGGTGTTATGAACTCTGTTATCTAACGCCTTTCGCTCATGGGAGAGTTTTTATCTAGGATACTTAAATACCATGAATTTTCAAAAATATAGCTACGACACATCGTATTATGTTTAATACTATCATGACATCTAAGCAGCTAGCTATAACAATGGTTCCGATTCTGTTATGTGTTTTTCTAAACTAAATTTGACAGCTCTAAAATAGTTACTTTCCTTTTATCTTGTAATAATATGAAAAGAGACGCACCTAATTTAAATGCTGCCAGATTAGTTTAGTTTAGAGAAGTTACAACAGACTCGACACTATTGTCTTCTTTTCATTTAGTCAGCATCAGTCTATAAACGCACAGGATCTGTTTTAAGTGAAAGAGATTGGTAGGCTTGAATTTTATAAAATTAAAAGAAACAAAGATATAAGTTAAGTGTTGTTACCGTTTGCTCTCTTAAAATTCATATCTAGCTGTCCTTTTTTCCTATTATCTGTGGGTTGGATACTTATTTTACATGCCTGGCTATTTTTATTTCACTAATAATCATCAAAATTAGTTAAAACTTGTATTGATACCTCATTTATTACCAATAAACTGCTTAACCAATATTATTAAAAATTTGCATGTAAGAAGTACATTTATTGATAACAACATACATAAGATGAGTTTTATGCAGGAAAAATGCAGATTTATCTTAAGAAATCATGTAGCTACTGTATGTGTAGGTATGTGTGTAGGTACGTATGTGAGGTATGTAGGTATAGATTACTCATCCAACCACTTCACAAGATTACATTCAAGTAAGATTCCTCGAGCTTCATTAATCAGCGGATTAGACCGGAATATTTTACGAGCAAATCTAAAATGTACGGAATTTAATTTCATTAGGGGACTTTAGTGGATCCATGTTGTCACCCGCTGCGCGAAGGCAGGCAGGCCGGCATATTTCAAGCAGCTGTCATCCGCCCACCAATCGGGGAGCGGCATCGGACTCGCGTTCCAACTTTAAAAATGGTAGAGATAATTTCTTTGTATATTATTTTGTGCCAGTGACAGGTCGTTATTTTGAGTTTTTATCGAATGAATGTTTGGATGTTTTTTTCTCTTATGTTTTGGCTCCACACATAGTGTATTTAGCCAGTGTCAAGTTTTGTTTGGAAATTTCTTGTGATGAAGCGAATGTCTTTGGGTAATCTTTATTGTTTGAGGTAGTATCGAAAAAGGTTCATCAAGATTTTTTTTTTAATTTTAAAAACTGTCTTTGTAGTTACTTATCTTAGCGATTTTTCTGGATCTTAATCTTTTGCTTTACGTTTTTTTGTCTTTCTTATTACTGCTGCAAGTAGCTTTCGGATACTTATACTTAGTTACGATAATTATTAAAATGTGGACAATTAGTACTATATAAGTACACAGTATTTGGTACAATAAATCAATGTTACTGTTAATGTTGCAGAATAAAATTATTTTCGTTCTTTCTTCTTCCTTTGTAAGAAATCAAGAAACATAATTTTGTAAATACCTATTGTTAATATCATAGGCAGGTACTTATAGGATAGAAGGTATATCAAGCTCAATTCTATTCTATCTAAACACGTAAAGATTGCCGTTCTATATAAATTTCCTCAGGCGAAGTCAAACTCCTAAAAACTTCCATAAAACAACAATTTCAAACGGGCCATTTCGCGCGGGAAAAACAGCATCCAACAGCGAAAGGGGAGAAGGGGAACTTAGGGGGCAAAGGGGGAATTTCGGCGGGGTAAAGGGAGTTTTTTGGGGGGTAAAGTGAAGCCTGCCCGGTTTATGCCGGGAATTACGACTTAGACGTTTCAAACAATAACTGTGACCGTAAATACGGACTGATTTCTTCACGCGTCGTAGCGTAGGTAGATTGTTTTTCTTCTCCTTGCCCCGAATTCGGAAAATCTGAAAATAAAGAAAAAAATATAAAGCCATTTGCAAGCAATTGTACCTAGGTATATTACTACACTGACAGCCTTGTGGCTCAGTGGGTGGATTTCCACCTTCTGATCTGTTGTGGGTTCGATTCCATATGTGTGATGAACATGCCTGTTTGTTCTATGTCTGGGTGTTACTATGTATTCTATGTATATATTTACAACAACAAAAAAAGGTATTTATGTATTCTATTAGTTATCTGGTTCCCATAGTACAAGCTTGCTTAGTTTGAGGCTAGATGGCGCTGTGTAGTATGTGTAGTGAACGAACAGATTTCAAATGTATAGTTTGTATGTTCCTATATTATCTCCTGTACTTAAAGCCTAAAGGGCTTGACCGATTTTGAAGAGAGAGGTGTTGTTGGATTCCTCGTTATGTCCGTAGTGTCTTAGGCTAAGAACATTTTGGTTTGCGCTTTTTTTGTTTTCCTTTTAATAATAATACTTTCTAGCTAATAAAAAAATATTTTAGTGCTCCACTAAAGAGCTGCCATAATTGGACAAAACTGAACAAAATTAGATAAAGTTCTTTGACATTATAATAAGTAAAAAAAAACGACTTTTTTAAGAATCCAACACAATGATACGACAATTTTTTTCGTGTTCTCCAGTTCTACAAAGTACCCTTATAAGTTCGTCATGTCTGTCTGTCTGTCTGAATCATTTACAGCCTTATTACATCCAATATTATAAACCTACATGCATGAAATTTGCAAGTGGATGCAAGTGGCACATTGTCGATCGGTGTGGCGGTCTAAGGGGGAGACCTATGTTCAGCAGTGGACGTCTTCTTGCTGATAATGAATGCTTGAAATATTACACAACGATAGCCTAACAGATCTCAAGTAAATTATTTATTTTTGTGTAATTAGGGTAACGTGATAATGACTTTTTGAGATAACCGGAAAACATTGTTACATACTTCCAACGTCCTACGCGTCTACGGAACCTTACTAAGCATAGCGCGACATGCTATTGACAACTTATTCAAATGAGCGACTGTGAGTTATGTCGCGCTTCCTGTCTATTTAGTAGGTGAGCTCGGCATTTTTCTGCCGCTTTTGGCGCTTCAATGCATAAACTATAGTTTTCAAGATCTTAGAGATAGATACAGTAGTAGTTTTACTAATAATAATAAATTACTTTCCCATGTAAGTGTGCAATAGAAGTAGGTACTAGCAACACGAAGCAATCTCTGGAATTTCCCATTTTCCCCTGACCTCCACGTTTCTAATCTAGGAAACCTAATAAAACCCAAAGTAATAAAAAACCCGCTTTTTCACGTTGCCCGTAAAATATGATAACACTCACGTACTTCACGTGGTGCGGCAAAATTGGATTCGACCGATTTTTTTATATTGTAAAAGCGCTTTCATGAATTTCGCACTCTCTCGATAGCAATTATTTTAAATTAGGTATAATGTTTGAAGGACGCAATCTGTTTCCCGTCATTCTTAAAAAAATACATTTGTGATATTGTGTGTATGTCCTAATGTGACAAATAAGGTAATATTTATTAAGTTCTTTAAAAGTTTCAATTATAATTTTAAAAAGTACATTGTTTTTTATTCGCAAGTGAAAATAAGTATGTTTGAAATGTTACAATGAGTGGTTCATTTACATATGACACATTTTACAATATCACTATATTATTATCACTATACTATATTTTACCAGTATTTTCATAGTGCAATCAAAATAGATATGCTGTTTTGAAGTTATAGAGCTCGAAAACCGGGGAAAGAGCACGAAAACCAACAAAGCGCTCTTAACCGTTCTTTTTCATAATAACTTTATGAAATTCCAAGATAACATTGGCTAATTAGCTGCGGTTTAGAACAAAGAATTTTAATGCGTAGCTAATAAAATATTATAATAACGGGCTACCCACTCATTTGGAAATGTAAATAATGGAGTAGGTATAACTGTACCTAGTGGCGTACTTGCTAGTTGCTTTGTAACCTATTGTAGGGGTTACGTAGGAAACTTAGGAAATCTTTGATTTTCGCCGTGTCTGTCTGTATAAATAATAAATAAGGTTCAAATCGGGAATAAAAATTAACTACCCCATTGAGTGGGGTAACTTTGTAAGGGGTTTTTTTTAAATTTTATTTAATGGTCACGTTCAATTTTTGTTATAATAATAATGAGGTCAAAACAGCCATTTTTGTTTAACTAACATGTCATTTAGGATTACTCATGATACTAAAAGGGTTTATTCAAAAATCCAAAAATAAATAAGAGTAATACCAAAAAATAAATTACTTATAATATGTTTACGACCTACTAGATTCGAATAGTTTACGAGATATACTTAGTTAGTGCGGTTATGACAAAATATGACACACACAAAATGTTTCGGAAAAAATGATATTCACGACACACACTTTTTCAAAGATTTCGCAGATTTTTAAATAATATGTTTTTCTTCGCTATAAATAATGGGTACTCCCATAAAAAAATATGAGTAAACATTCCATATTTATTCGGTTCAAAATACTCGTGTGAACATAAGTACACTTTCAATTGACTGATAAATGTTTATAAGCAAAAATGTTCCAAGCAAAAGAACAATACTGTCTAATTTTATGCTTCATTAAAATTAGCCTATGAGAACGTCAACATTTTATTTTTATAAAACGGGAATACTTACTTTCTTACTTACTTAACTTTATTCGATTATTCCGACTATAGTTTAGCTATTTGTGAAAGGTAAGACGATGTCGCGCGAGCGTCATCTTATAGCATTACTTGAAAATGATCACCGTTTATGGTTGAAACGATAGTCGGAATGACCCACAGAAGAGTAAAAAAAAAAATCTCTTGTGGAACGACCAACTCAATTAAACGTGAATACTTTAGAGGGAGTTTTGGCGGGAACGTGAAGAAATCATGTCGCGTCATTATATTATTTTCCATTACTTGTGTTATTTCGAGTGTTAATGTGTAAAAACTGTGAATTTTTACCCGTTAAGTGTTCGTGAACATGCACGAGTGTTGGTGAATGGTATAATGTCGTGAAACGTGAATTTTCGTGTTGTTTCCAAAACTCCATAGAAGGCTCTAGTAAAGTTTTCACCACTTTACTGGGGCATGACTAGGACTTGACCATGACTTGCTTTGCTCGACTTTGACAGTGACTATGACTTGTTTGATTATATCTAACTAAACTTGAGAATAAATATGTATACTTGACACTGGCAAATGCATAAGACGTGCGACGCCAAAATCCTCTTAGGAGGAAAAAGAAAAAAAAAAAAAAAATACTTTAGAGTTTTATTAAAATAAAATGCGACATAACCAGGTCAGTTTACAACGCCAAATGTCGTTTGTGAAATGACGATTGAATTAACAGACCCTCAAAAGACCAAAAGACTCAAAAGGTTGAAATGTTCTTGATACCCTATTTTTGTATACCTGTAAATAAATCGATTGAATGAATCGGACACACCTGCTGTGCTCGTTAAGCATGTTCATTACTCATTATCAGCCACAATACGTCCACTGCTCAACATAGGCCTCCCCCTTAGACCGCCACATCGACAGAGAGTGTGCCACTTGCATCCACCGATTGCCCACGACTTTCACAATGTCGTCGGTCCACCTAGTGGGAGGCCTGCCTACGCTGCGTAACTAGCATAAAAATAAGTATTAATAAGTAAAGTGTGAAAACCTATTACTGACTTTTACAAACCACTCAGGTAGGTAGGTAGTCTAGGTAGGTACTTAATTCATCATCATCTTCATCTGAAGACGTCCACAGCTGAACGAAGGCCTCCCCCTTAGAACGCCACACTGAACGACAATTTGCAACTTTCATCCACCGGTTGCCTGCTACTTTCAAAATGTCGTCAGTCCACCTAGTATTGGATGACTACCTACGCTGCGTCTTCCAGCTCATCGTTGCCACTCAAGAACCTTGCTTATCGATTATCGATACCTAATTACATGGTACTAGCTGTAACCCGCGACTTCGTTCGCGTGGACCAATAAAAAAGAAGACTATGTCCATCTCCTGCTATATCTATGCAAAAATTCAGCTTGATCCGTTCAGCCGTTTAGCCGTGATAACGCGACAAACACCCAAACAGAGAGACTAAGAGACAGATAGACAGAGTTACATTCGCATTTATAATATTAGTTAGGATTAATCTTTTGAAGTAATAAAACGAAAAGTTCATTGAAGGTGCACATCGATGAAAATTCAGATGTTCCGTTTCGTTGAATGTAAATGTTATTTTTCTATGGAACAGCATTTTTTTTTCACGATTTTAGGTTTGGTCCCATATAGTCAATATTATTGATAATTATGAGTAGAATGACCTCATTTCGGCAAATCTTATCACACTAATATTATAAATGCGAAAGTATGTAAGTAGGTAAGTATGTAAGTATGTTTGTTCCCGTTCAACTCTGTTACAGCTGAACGGATTTGGATGAAATTTGGTATGGAGGTAGCTTATTCCCTGGAATAGCACATAGGCTTAGGCATCTTTTTAGCCTGAAAAATTGTTGAAAACCGTTCCTGTAGAATAGCGGGTGAAACCGCGGGTCGCAGCTAGTAGCCCTATATAAATAATGTGCTAATGTGAAAATTACTTCACATCCATCCTTGTTTTCCATAGCCATCAGGCGCCTAGACCCCTCCATAAAGGTGGATTAATACAGCCAAAAGCACAACTTACTTAATAAATATAAAAGCCTTCTCCGCCCGCGCTCGTAAACCGCCCAATGTGCTCCAAGATTACTTATATCACCACCAAACGAATCAGACCTCCCGCTTTCATTATGTGCTCCAAAACTTTGGGGGAAACAAGGAAAGTTTGTGTATCTTACTTGTCTGGTTTTGCCATTATCAGCTCTATGTAGATTGCGGGACTTGGCCGCGCTGCTTTCTCAAAGATAAGGTTTTATGGATGCCCCGAAGAAAGGATAATGTTCTGTTTTTGATGGAAGGATGCTCCGACTTTGCTGTAAAGTTAGATAAGGATTCTTGGTTTATTTAGTCATGGATGTTTGGGGGTGCAATGTATGCTTAGTTTTATATATATTTTGGGTATACATAATTATAATTATATTATTTGGATTTGGGTATGTCCTAAAACTGCGACCTGAACCACCGGAGGACGAGCAGCAGCGTCCTCTTAGTAAACGGTGACCGTTCTACAATCCCCATGCCAAACGTGGGGATTATGGATTATAGATCCATCCCTTTTTGAAGGGGGAGGCCTTTGTTCAGCAGTGGA
Source organism: Apocheima hispidaria (assembly GCA_947579745.1). NCBI lineage: Eukaryota > Metazoa > Arthropoda > Insecta > Lepidoptera > Geometridae > Apocheima > Apocheima hispidaria. Next base: position 9,327,669 of record OX388153.1, on the reverse strand, counting down.
TGTCTTCTGGCTGCTGCTGATGTTATGCATGTCATAGCACTAATATTTAGTGAAAAAATATATTTATATATTTCCTTCATTCTATTTTTTTTATAAGTCGATCGTTATATTTTTAGTCCGCAACTCAACTAGAGATAAATCTAAATACACATGCGTGTAGCCCAAAGAGAGAGAAAGAGAGACCTTAACATTTTGTAGAGGGAGGCCTTTGTTCAGCCGTGGACGCCTTCAGGTTGCTGATGATGATGATGTAGCCAAAATACCAGATAAAAAAAGTGACAGTTATCCTTTGAGAAACTACAGGGAGAAAGCCGATACGTTGTTGTCAACACGTTGGGCAATTTTGTAATTGGCATTCTATCTTAAAATATCTTCGTAGGAAAGAAGTTGAAAGAACCAATTCTGCGATTTTTTTTTAGTTATATACACAATTTTTAATGACATCAACCTTTTATTAACTCAAGAAGGATAAAATCGAATTGTATTACTTCAACTAATTGCTTAACAGATCTGCTTTCCCATACATTTCAGCGAGCAGCAATGACATTTTTCAATGGTACCGGCCAATGATTAATAAAATATTGGTACCGATCATTGGGTTGTTGAAATAGTTAAAACAGTAATTATTAAGGTCCACCCACCTCATCTGCCTCTGATCCACATCTCAAAATAGCTCCTGTGAATACACCAACGCAAACTTACTTAGTGTAGGGGCGTGCTGCTTCAGATTGAAATTTCTGGTTATTTCCGCAATCAAATGTTATTAAGCATCACTTTAACGGGGATACTGAAACTTATTTCCATACAATTTAGCATACTGCCACGTGCCTTTCAATACTTGACCAGCTCTAATGACGCTGTAAAATTAGTCAAATTAACGAGACACCGCGACCGGTTAGCGCTGCCCAGTTAATTGGTCGTCTCGTTATATCGGACAAATCACTGTAAATATGTGTGGGTGGAAGAATAGGATTAAACGCGTATCTAATAGGAATATTTCTTTTGAGGTTTAATTAAGTGAGATTTTAAAAGTTGTTAGCTAATCATTTGTTAGCCCGTGTGAATGTAGATTTTGATGATATTAGAGTGACTTATTTTTTGGACAGAAGTTTAATTAGATACCTGAATAAAATATTGGTTTTAAAACTTTTAAACTTTGTACCGTTGCTTAAGGTAGGCAGGCATATTTAAGGTATTATCAAAATGCAAACAATATTATGAATAAAAATTCATATTATTTTAATATGAAAAAGATTAAAGTAATATGAAATAAGACATTATTTTTATGGTTATTAATTTATTAGAAGAAATTAATACGTAATTCATCATCATCATCACCATCATCAGCTAGTTGGCGCTGCCATAATCCCCATTCTTGGTAGGCGACTTGAGGATGCAGAAAGCTCGCCGTTACTAAGAGGACGATGCCCGTCCTCCAGTGGTTCTGCTCGTATTTTTAGGACAAACCAGGGTCTCTACCCGGGATACATAATGAAATATTTCTAAAATATGTGATTCCGCTATTAGTTGAGTTTTTCCAACTACGCTTTCTTTTCATCATTCATAAAGATGTGTAATTCTGATGAGCAGGGTTAAATCCCCTGCCCGTTCACTCTGAGGAACCCTGGAAGATGTTTCCCTTATTCTGGTCGAGCTTGAACGGAGCGAGTCTTTGAAATCATGTATGTGGATTGCTCTGGTCTGCATCGGCCTTTAAACATCCCACTGCTAAGATATCTATCGGCCTACCCTCGAAAGCTATCCGATACCGGTGATCGGGCCATATCCACCACGCTGGCCCAGTGCGGGTTGGTGGATTCACTCACACCATCAAATTTAATCTCCGGAAATATGCAGATTTCCTCACGATGGTTTCCTTCACCGAAAAGCCAGTGGTATATCCGTACGTACATTACAAAGCACTCATTGGTAGGTACAGGCCCACCCGAATCCTAACCTACGACCCCACGTATGTGAGACAAATGCTTGCAGCATGCGTTCCCACTGAGAATTCTGTACCAAGGCTATGTTGATTGAGTACACTATAAATCCCCAAGATGATGGCATGTTTCAAGGCATCCTGGCCGCAACCACTTGTGTTGCCGCGAGGACCATGAATGCCAAGGCCAAGGCTTATAATTCAGCGTAGGGACTTCAGTCCCTTTTTATTGTAATAGAAAAATTGTGTTGCGAACGTGTGTTACTTAATCGAAAAACATACATTTTAGCTCATTTGTGTGTCAGCGTATGTATGTGGACGCATGTAGTATTTCTACATACCGCAGAGATATAACTTCATATAACCATAGAGAAATTAGATTTTCTTTGACCAATACATGTATCCATTTAGCTCTTGGCTTAGTTGGTATAGCGAGTCTGTCTTATAAACAGGAGGTGGCGGGAACGAATGCTGGACGAAAATATCTAGTCGGGCTGTAAGTGTCCCGCGTTTTTGTGTTTGCTTCTCCGACACATTGCAGAGAATTCTTAGTTGGGAGCTATGAGTGTACAGAGTTGTTTTTTTTTTAATACGTCAATAATAATAGTAATAATCGTTTATTGACCAAGGCTTAAAGGATATTCAATTTTTGTTTGCACAGTATAAAATAGACATATAATTTATTAAGTAGACGCTAACAACAATTTTATGCACAACATTTTTTGTAACAATGCACATGATGTGCAGTCAAAAGGGGTTTCTTGTAGTAGGGATCAATTTTATTTCTTCCTTTCCTTTTCAATGTCTACTAAAGCTTGAGAAGGCTTATAAAATATTATTATTTTTCAGGGCACCGACCATCTACGCGGTAAGGCGCGACGCACACTAGGCTACAAAGTTGCGCTTAATTTACGGCTGCGCTGTTTATGGCCGATGGACCAAGTTCGCACATGCGCTGCGCTGCGCCGACGCAACTTGTATGGAGGCCATAAATATTCACTAAACCTCCCAAGGGTCAGGTATCCATAAATTACACTCTTTTTACTTGAATGAAGGATTTAAGGATTCAACATGGGCGAAAACTAAACATACCTACTAACCTCACCTTGGGGAGTTTTGGCAGGAATGTGAAGAATTCATGTCGCGTCATTTTCTTATTTTCCAAAACTTATGTTATTTCGAGTGTTAATGTGTAAAAACGGTAAATTTTTACCCGTTAAGTGTTCGTGAACATACACGAGTGTTGGTGAATGGTATAATGTCGTGAAACGTGAATTTTCGTGTTGTTCCCAAAACTCCATAGAAGGCTCTAGTAAAGTTTTCACCACTTTACTGGGGCATGACTTGGACTTGACCGTGACTTGCTTTGCTCGCCTTTGACTGTGACTATTACTTTTTTGATAATATCTAGCAAAACTAGAGAATATATATATGTATACATTACACTGGCAAATGCATAAGACGTGCGATGCCAAAATCCTCTTAGGAGGAAAAAAAAAGAAAACCTCACCTTGTGACTTATTTCTTTGTCTGTCTTCTTTTTATATGATAAACTGCACTATAAAGATTAAAATAAAAACGAGAGCTCTCTCTGTAAAAAAAATGTGAGACAGATATTAGTGGATATATCCGATTGTATCGCAATAAATAATTTGTCTTTATATTTTGGCTCAACACATGGTGTATTTAGCCAGTTTCAAGTTTTGTAATATCCATCTATACACAAATAAAGAATTTATATTTGTATTTTTCTAGGTCATAGCCTAAGTCAAGCAAAGAAAGTCGCAGCCAAGTCCGAGCCATGCCTTAGTAAAGTGGTGGAGACTTTACTAGAGGTTTCTATGGAGTTATCAAAACAACACTAAAAGTCTCGTTCACAACAATGAACTATTCACCAACACCCGTGCACGTTCACGAACACTTAACGAATGAATCCAATAGAAATACACGGTTTTACAAATATAAGCACTCGAAATAATGCAAGTTTTGAAAAATAATACAATGACGCGACATTTTTTTTTACATCCCGCTAAACTCCCAACAAAAGCTCCATTTTTCAAAAGTTTTAGTTGACAGATCAAAATCATAAAAAACTAATCAAAACCTCACTCGTCAAAATGGGTCAAGTCATTTAGGCTACAGGAAGTAATATCGGAAGGAACACACAAACATACATATCAAAAACATTACCCCCCTTATTGGGACACTGCAACAGCCTTTAAAAATCCACCACGCTGGCTCAGTGCGGGTTGGCGGATTCACATACGCCATAGAAACAGAAACATGCTGGTTACATCACAATGTTTTCCTTCGCCGAAAAGCTAGTGTTATATCTGTACGTAAGTTCCAAAGAACTCATTGTCACGGTCAGCCTCACGAATGTCAGGCAAGCGTGCTACTGAGCTACCATGGCTTGTACCACCCTTGTCGGGCAGTCGGATAAAAATAAATAGCATATCACCCTTATCCTTATATTACCTTGTCGACACGTATTTTAACTCAACACGAGGCATCATCAGGACGATGCGAGACTCTTCGAACTCAGAGCCACTCAGAGAGGTCTTGTAGCATGATACAAAACAGTACCAAAATCAGCCCACGCATTTGTACCACTAAACTACTTGTCTCTTGCGTATAAAAGGCTCGCATCAATGGCGGCAATAATTTCAATTAATAAAACGCTTTACGCCTACTTAAAGCAACTTAGTAGTAGTAGAGAAATCACCATAAAAATAACACTTAATTTCAGCGCACAATTACGAGGTCATTAAAGGGCGGCTGCCTAGCCGACATCGACGCTACATTACCTCGACACTTACCATACAAGCGCACTAACTGGCACTGGAATGCGGTAAGGAATCTGCAGCTTTTCCTAACCTTCACAGTGACTGTAGAGCGTTGTGCTATCCCCAAGCCGCCTGGCAACCGTGGGGATAACGGCACCAGCTTCGTTCAGCAGTGGACGTCTTCTAATGATGACGATGATGATGACTGTCTGTTATTACCCAACTGCTCAAGAATAATATTAATATTTATGGGGTGTATGTGTGTTCCTATATCTCCTATAGCCTAAAGGGCTTGACCGATTTTGATAAACGAGGTGTCGTTGGATTCCTCTTCATGTCCGAAATGTCACATGACGCAGTCGGACTTTTTTTTTTCGCTGTAAAAATAATAAGTACCTACTTGTTACCAGACTGCCCTGAAGGCGGATGTACCTATGTAAGTCTTTTCCTAGGTGTCTTTTTACCGCTTAAAAGGCTCGATCAATTTTGGATTTCGGCGAGGTGCCATAGATTTGCTCTTTATGTCTGTATTGTCATCATTGCCTATACAGGCTTATAAGGAAAGGGTACGCTAAGGCGAAAAGGGCTTATAGTACTCATCATTATGAACAACTTTTACTATGGGACCAACCCTAAAACAGAGAAAAAAAATTAGCTGTTCCATAGAAAAATATCAATGACGCTCGACAAAATGTATGGAACAGCTGATTTTTTCTCTCGGTTTCAGGGTTGATCCCAGTAAAAGCTGTTCATTATGATGAGTACTATAAGCCCTTTTCGGCTTAGTATACCCTTTCCTTATAGCCCTGTATTATTATTTTGCAGTCGGGTCAGAAACTCCCATCGTTGACTTGGCTTTTGTGCCCGTCGGAAAGCACCGGGATATCCATAGTAGAGCTGTGGTCTAGTTATGGCTATGATGTGAGGCATCTTTCTCAAATAGATAGCCAGACAAACGGACAACGAATTGATGCTATAAGCGCTAGGGTTCCTTATTTCCCTTTGAGGTTTAGGACCCTAAAAACAGAGATACTCCTAATTAGTTGAATTGTTGGGCGAAGTGATGGCAGGTGGAGTAAAGGTTGTGACAGAGTGTTGACCGAGGCAGGGTAAGTGCGTGGGTAAAGAGTGTTGGTCGTCCAACTGCGAGATAGGTCGACGATATTCTAAAAATCGTGGTTCGAACCTGGACCCGATTAACACAGGACCGTGCGTGCGTGTGTTTCGGATTAGATCTTTCCTAAATGGCTTCAAAATATGAGGTCTGGATATCCCCACGCTCAACGCGGTCCACACTGCCTACCCTGGACTCTCTTAAACTAAGTATACTACAGAAATAGTTCAGTCGTAGCATCCAGACTTTCCATACTGACACTACCAAGTCGATACACTATACGCTTAGAAGCCGACGGGGTCGTAAAACAGGAATAAGTTTGTGCGCATAAAAAGGCAAAATAAAGCGTTCTTTGCGGCGAGCGACCGCCGCGTCTATTTGATTCTGTGTGGTAAATTCTCCTATTCCTTTTGTAGAACTAGATCTGAAAGATGCGGTTTCTTGCTAAAATAGGTTTTTGTCCGTGACTAAAATTCATTTCCACCGTCATTGTATAAAATGGAGCAAGCTATGAGGAATCGCAATCAGTCTGCAGGCACAATTTATGTTTACTATAGCTGTTACCCGCGACTTCGATCGCGTGGACCTACAAAAAAAGGAGCCTATGTCTGTCTCCGTCTACGCAAAAATTCAGGTCGATCCTTTCAGCTTTCGCTTAGCCATAATAACGCAACAAACGCCCAGGCAGAAAGACAGAGACAGAGTTGCTTTTGAATTTATAATACCAGTAGTTCTGCGAACAGTAGTACTCACGAGGTAAAACTTTTTTGCACAATCGCAATTCTACTATTTCATAGTATTTTTTAGTCGCCGGCGATTTTTGATTGGTGGGGTATTCCCCCCCAAAATGCAGCCGCGTTATTCTTAGTTTAGTTAGAGTATAGAGTATCAGTTGTACAAGATGAATTCCTTCGTATACAAAAGTCTAATTTGATTAACAAGCCCGCATATATTAACAGGCAAAATATGCTGGAATAGGTAATGTTCATTCACATAATTACCCGCGTATAATATAAAGGGTGATTAAGCACACGTGTCTTTTTAATGTGCCTATCTACTCGTTAAGGAATTAATTTTATGTGCATCAGGCTTATATAATTTACACACAAGATACCGCCGCTTTGTGGGGTTGAGAATTTACAATAAACCCCATTAAATGTTATTTAATTGTACGTACTTTATTGTACCTAGAATAAAAAATGCATTTGAAATTAATTTTAAGAAAATTATTTAAAAGTTAAAGGATGAATTAAAAAATATTGTACATTTTTGTGCTAATAGGTACATGAAGAGAAGAGCACGTTGCCTGATTGTAAATGCCACGCTTGCCCATAACAGTTCAGTCCTAAGACAAAACCTCCCGGTCTTTCATTTAATGCTTGTGGACAGGACTTAACCATGTAAAAAATATCGAGGTAAATAAATAATATAGTTTTTAACGTGTTTAAGTTAACAAGCATTAAATTATGGGTGAGGTCTTTGTTCAGCAGTGGACGATGTTTTTTTTTTAATTTTTTCAGGGGCTAGGATTTGACTGCCATCACGTCTGATGTTAAGCAAAGATGCAGCCTACGATGGAGCACGCTCGCCTTGAAGAAACCAATTCACTGGCCACTTGAAGACACCTAGATTATAATTATCAGGAAAAACCCACTAGGGCAGCGCATTCCACTGTTCAGCAGCTCGAATAAAGAAAGTGGAATCAAACCGTTTCGTACGACTTTTTAGTATATCAACCATGAAACGGTGTCGCTGAAGCGATATGAGACGCATGAAGCTGTGTGAAACGATGTGGGCGTGGTGTAGTGACGATGAAGAATTAAGAACTTCGATAGTTCAAAACGGTGCGTACAAATCGCTCATCGCCCTATGATTTGATGTTACATACAAAAAGTTACTTACCTTTGTACTTCTCGGATTCAACCTCCAATTTTCACTAGCAAAATGGGGATCGAGAGTCCAAAAGAAACAAGTCCAATGTTCTAAACAGTATATTCAACATACCTGTAGTATTTTTCCTTTGCAATATCGCGTCTAGTACAATAGGAATAAACCGTTATCCCAAGAGTATACAGTGTGAGCACGTGTTTTACCTCTACACGAGGCATCATCAGGACGTGTTGATTCTTCGAGCTCACGGCCGAGAATGAGAATGGCGCTCATTCTCAGCACTCTCTAACCTAACCTAGCACTAGAGATTTGTTGAAGATATAGTTTTAAGATGCAAAGTAAAGCTGGATTCAATCAACTTCCAATCCACTGTAGCATACTAAACATGGTGGTAACGGTAATATTGCTTAAAATACACTAGTAGTTCGCGCCGAACTGAGACCTCGCGATCTCTATATCTTCACAACCCCTGGACCGAATCAGCTCATATTCAAATTAAAAATTGTATTGAAATGAACTACTTGCCTACAAAAATTCATAAAGATCGGATCAAGGGTTCGCAAGTTATCATCGGACAAATATACACACAAACATACAAACATACATACAAATGCCGATTCGTCCCAGTAAACTCTGAGACCTTCGCTTCGCTCGGTCAATAAATAAGAATTGATTGTCAAATAATACGTGAACGGACATGATTCTCTGAACTAACTAACAATGCCCTAATGGTAAAGCTACGATGAGGTACCTACCTAGTTACTAACAACTAAAAATTATTTACCAAAAACATGAACAGAACATTTTTTCCGGGGTAGACAGTAGTTTATGTGTTCATTCAGGGTATACCTACCTCCATACCAAATTTTCCAAATCCGTTCATCCATTACGGAGTGGAATTGCACTAAACTATATTAGTGTAATACTGTGATGTTTGTGGAGTACACATAGGTAGGTCGCCTACTCGCGATTAAAATTGAGAACACATGCAAATATCTTTTAAAGCAAATGTAAATTCCATTACATGCATATTTAAATTAAAACACACACATAGTCATCTCGATTTAGAACATACAAACTCTCAACTTATTTATTTACATCATGGCTGCCTTCCCAAGTAATTTAATTAAAAACGTGCCTAAGCATTTCAATAAAATCAAATGCATCAGGGGTGTGCAGTGCACCCCTAACGGTTTTATTTCGCATTCGGTAAAATAAACAGCCCAGGAATCACTTGCTTTCTTAATGTTGGAATGGGGAGCAAGTTCCCTCGTTCTCGTTTACAAGAATGGCTTTGTAAATGCAAATAGAAGCACTTCACTTAGGCAACTATTTGAAATAATGAACTAAATGAACTAAACACCTATTTGAAATAGTATATGGACTACCAAATTTTCTACAAATATTCTCTTTGTTAGACAATCATTGGAGTGCTAACAATGAGCCAATAATGGGCAAAGCTTGGACGTCATAGCTCGCTACCATTTCAAATAGAATAAAAGGAGCCAATAACTTCGAATACTTTTAGCAATTAAAGTCCTACGCTTTTAGGAAAGAAGAACTGGCTAAGGACAGAAAAGAAGGGCATCAAAGCCAGCAAAAAGAAGACAGAGCTAATAACTATAACGATACCTAAAGCTAGTTACCGGATGATAAGTCTTATAACTGACAGTCGTGTCCTTATATCTGATGAACCTTCTTTGTCCGATCTGACGTCCAATATTTATCAGACGTCCGATAAAAAAGTAGGTACTTAGTTACGTACCTATGTGATAAAACAAGCACTGAAAGAGGTCAGGTAAGTTATGATCAAACACATAGCCTGTCGACCATAAAAAATGTGTTCCTTGGTAGAGGAACTAGTGATGAAAATAGTGCCAGAATAATGGCATATAGTGGCTGTGCTAAATGTTTATGTAAATTGAGAATTTCTGTCATTCGTAAACTCCATTCACCGCCTATAAGCGTTTTAGATTCACCTTGTTTTTTTTTCTTGATCAAATCGATCCGTCAGCAAAGTAACAGAAAATGTATTTTCCCAAACGCATTTTACTCTCTTACGCGATCAAATAACGTAAAGTAACGATCTCGATAACGAGTGCAATAACTTTTGTGTCTACTTGAATTGCAGAATTACTTGAAGGAAAATTCACTTGAGTGCTTTTTCTAAGGGGTGTCTATTTTGTGATACTCGTAGATAAGTAGATTTTGATATAGACATGCATACCGTTTTACGAGATGGAGTAGAGTGCGTGTACCGGCTCTAAATACCTTCTTCTACAATTTTATCTTATTTAGATTCGTCTACCATCTTATACACTAAAACATTTTTTTTTAAATTATTATTTGTAGGCTTGCGTTTGACTGCCATCACGTCTTATATAATTACAATTATACTAATATATTTATGAATACAATGAAGGGTCGGGTGGGTTTTGGATATTCTAAAACAGCAGAACCACCAGAGCAATGGCAGCTTTCCCTGAACGTCAGGCAGTTTGAGGATTACGGCATCGCTCTCCCTAGGGAATGTCTTAGTATTCAGCAGTGGACGTTTTCTGGCTGATGATGATGACATTACATTACATTACATTATTAGCCAGAAGACGTCCACTGCTGAACATAGGCCTCCCCTTAGACCGCCACACCGACCGGCAATGTGCCAGTTGCATCCGCCGGTTGCCCGCCACTTTCACAATGTCGTCGGTCCTCCCAGCCTACCTACGCTTCGTCTTCCGGTTCGTGGTCGCCACTCAAGACTCTTTCTTGCTATCGGTTATTAGTTCTTCGAGTGATGTGGCCTGCCCATTGCCACTTCAGCTTGCAAACATGATTGATGATGATGACAAATACAATAAAATCGCACGCATTGGATCACGGATCTTTAAGGATGATTGCTATTTGATACCATAATTCCTCCCACAGATCCAAAGGTCTAATAATTATTTTTTTAATAACCTATTACTTCTTATTGCTAATTATATAATTTTACCTACCATGAAATTGCTTCATCATCGTCATCATCAGCCATAAGACGTCCACTGCTGAACATAGGCATCCCCCTTAAAGCGCCACACCGACCGACAACGTGCCACTTGCATCCACCGGTTGCCCGCGGCGTAGTGGTGATCGCGAATTGAAAGACGCAGCTTAGGTAGGCCTCCCACTAGGTGTCACGTTGTCAGTTGGTGTGGCGCTCTAAGAGGGAGGCCTATGTTCTGTACTGGACGTCTTCTGGCTGATGATGATGATGACAATCTGTATATATACAGGTTGGTCTAAACGGTGACGTCAATCCGAAAAAGCTAGGATCCTCATAAAAATTCAAACTTTATATAGGTGGATTTTCCGAAGGTGTTTTTCGGATACTCCTTCGTCCCCCTTCAAAATATCTACCCAAATAAAGTAACAATATTTTTAAGCCGCTCATTTGGAAAACCCTTCACAAAATTACAAAAATACATTGTTAAACTATGAAAAATCGTAGAACATACATGGGATATTTTCGTGAAGCCCTTGATATGAGGAACCTAAACTTTTCGAATTGACGTCACCGTTTGGACCTGCCCATATTATCATATCTGGTAGGATCAATAAAGAGTTGTCTATCTATCTACCTTCACAAACCTGTATATTAGTTGTTTTTCATAACAATAAATTAATGTTAATTAAATAATTGTTAATTAATTAATTAACAATGTAAGCGTGCTCCATCCTATACCTCTTTATTGCGTAATATCAGGCATGATATGGCCAAGCTCAAATCTAACAAAACAACAAAAACTTATTTAAAAATATCTCAAATTAAAAGATTTCCTACAAAAGACTTCAACGGGGGCACTCATTGCTACGTGTATTTACAGTTACAATTTACAAATTCTAACTAACAATATTCTCAAACTAAAATAACCAAAATAACTAGATAGTTTACGTCACACTTCAGCAAAATACTCACCCTTCGTTTTTGTTATAAATTCAGTCGAGCTCATGCCTAATTCCCTTCTTTTGCACCCCCAACGTTCGTCATCGCACTCCCACTACTTTATTAAGTGGCATCTATCTCCCTCGCACTGGGTCGTAAAACATGGCGGATGCTGTATTCGATGCTGGGGTAGCTAGGGTGGTAAGTTTCCGGAGGGTGAGTAGGGGTACGAATTTCGAGTGAAATCACGTGAACTGAATCAGATTTAGGGACGGTTCGAATGAAGCCATCAATATTTTTGTAGCAATTTCTGGAGCAAATAAGTACGCTGTCGTTTTGTGACAGTTAGTTAAATGGTGTGTGCTTATATAGCAACACTGTAATGGTATGGGTAATGGTGTGGAATTGATTGATACTCTTTAGGGATTAATATAATTTTTAGACTAAGGTGCAACCATCACCGCGCTTATAATGTAACAATCCAAGATTTGATTCTGAGCATTACGTTATATTTTAGGGCTTCCTCACCGGGAGCATTCGCCTATAATTTAATAATCCAAAATTCGATTCTGAGCATTACGTTACATGTAATGTATCAATCTAGATCCCAGATCCAAACATCTAGAGACAAAAACACAAAATCGCAAAGCAATCCTTCCAGCGTAACAAGTTGTGAGATCTCATTTAGCCAAGTCTGTTATTTTAGATACTATGGAAGCACCGATTTAACAACTTAACGACTTTGTCATAAATTATTTCATAATTAGCTTACCAACATTTAGCGACTGTATCAACACAAAACATATTTATTTATATATTAATTGCAGTGACTTGGCAATCGCACAGCAAAAATAAAGCACTGCTACATGGAAATACCATGATGAATATATAGACACTGTTCCATACTACTACATGCCTGTGTTGTGTGTAATATTGGTGAACAGTTCTCCATTATTTTTTCTGTCTTGACCTCTTGACACCAATAAGTGGGTTTAAAGGCAGTTACATCAAACTTTACTAGATGGCGTTGTTGATTCGGGTTTCACAATATTTATTCAACTGACCATTGCCCGCATCACGAGGTCCTTATTGCGATGATTTTTAGTTTCAGGCACCGATGCTGCGCAAACGTGAATTTTGTCGCGTGGGGATACGTTTCCGCGACGTCTGCGACTGAAACGAACAAGCAATAATTTAACGCAATAAGGACATCATAGTACGGGCTCTGGATGTCTAGTCCTTTTGGCCATGGTTTTCATCAGCATACAGGTCAACTTTATACTGAGTAAAATATACACAAAACCTGTACCTAGATCCAAAACGTACTTACTTTATAAATAGTGCCATCTATCGAGCCCAATGAACTAGTTATTCTTTTTAATCAAATCAATTAACGCATCTCTGTAAAAGCATATGTAACTACATAGTTAACTTATTACACAGATTCCTTTAGAATATATATAATACGGCTATAGTTATAGAAGTAAAACAAAAAGTAATTTCGTTCATAAACTGAGGATATTTCTTAGTATAGATCAAGTTCTGTTACTCTACATAGGTACATCCGAGCCACTCTTATACAGGGTTATAAGGAAAGGGTATTATAAGCCGAAAAGAGCTCATAGTACTCATCATCGTAAACAACTTTTACTATGTGACCAACCCAGAAATCGAGAAAAAAATATCAGCTGTTTCATAGAAAAATGTCAATGACATTCGACAAAATGTATGGAACAGCTGATTATTTTTTCTGGATTTCTGGGTTGGTCCCATAGTAAAAGTTGTTCATAATGATGAGTACTATAAGCCGTTTTCGGCTTAGCATAACCTTTCCTTATAATCCTGTATAGAACCATTATTACAGCTTACAGCTTCATACAGTTTCTGAATGAAAGTATAATTTTTAGCAACTAGCAGATATACTACAGTGAAAATATTGAAATGAATATCTATTTATACATATCTAGTTATATTATTCCAGCTCAGAAAGTTTCCTATCACGGCTCGGGTAGACACATTTATAACCCAATAAATAAGTAATCGCATACTATTATTTCTAAGTTTAAATATTATTAGTTTTCAGGTGGGAAGTCGAGTCGCCGACAGCCTACTCATCAAAAATGCATTCACATCCACTCAACGGCTACCCATGGACAGGAAGGGTACCATGCAATAAAGTATTATGTACCGATTCTTGTGTAATAATTTATTCATACCCACCAACGAGTAGGTATTCTGTTTTAGCGAGAGTCGTGGTCAAGAACCAACAAGACAGAACTTTGCAAACAAAATTTTGGTAATTGACGACCGGTATGTTTAGGGGTAGCGCGTCTGTTGTCCGTGGCTTTGTGGTTTTCAATGTCATTAGTGTGTGTCCTACAAATGGACCACATAGTGAGTTTAAGCCTAAATAAATGGAGTCTACAGGAACAAGTCTGCGTTTTACTATGAAAACTGATTTAATAAACCGGGAATATACTCACGTTCGCGTGTCACGCTGATAGCATTCCATGTTAAAGGTCATGCACCGAATGTGATAGAAACTATAGTCGGAATAATCGACTCCATTTAACGTGAGTATTCCCGTTTTATAAACAAAAATTCGTTTGTATGGGCTTACTCCAGAAAACCCCTCAGGAGAATCCCCTGCGAAGGGAGTTTTTGGACTTTAGTCTAAAAATCGCCTTAGCATTACATATGAGAGTCGGAAGGGGTTTATTCGACAAAAAATTCACAAATCCCCTAAGCTATTTATTTTATTTTAGTAGATATGTTTGTTTGTGTGTATATTTTTCCGACGGTAGGATCAACCTACACACAAAAAAAAATATATGTTAACATCGATTTACACCCTGTAGACCCGAGGCCATCGCTTCGCTCGGTCACTCTTAACCTAGTAGCTTTGTACCTACCTATATATCTCTACCTAAATACCTACTTGCTGTTAAGTACACATAAGCAAAAGGCCCGCATCACCTAAGCCGTTAATCCGTTGATTAGCGCCAGAGGGGATTTAACGATTACGTTCAGCGATGTAATTATACGCGGCTACTGGTTAACGGGCGGGATAATGGGGGCCGGTAATGGAACCTCTGTTTACTGCGATTGTTCAAGGGGCAGTTTTGAGTAAGACATGCTATTCCACTATAGTTTATAAGGATCAAATCAAACTTACCTCCTTAGGTAGGTTTTTAAAATAAAATAAAAAATCTCATTACTCGTCCTACCGCTCGTCGTGCTTTTCGCCTTGCCCATCGCTCCTGATTTTGGCTTTTTGAGCGCGAGTCAAAGGATCGGTGAGATGGAAAGAGATAGAGCGATGGCAAGGCGATGGATAGCGTGAGGAAAGGCACGAGAAGACCAATTTAGCCTCGCGAATATTCGCTACAACGCGACGACCAGCTTGAGCAGCGCGAGGAGCATAGCTATACAGGGTATGATTTATAAGTCACCTCCTTACATGATACATGAGATAGGTAGATACATGAGTTTCTCTACCTAAAGGTTTTCTTCTAGGTAAGTACCTATACTCTTCTGAAAACGAAAACTGGTATAGAAGACATAATGGTATACACAACCTCTGGACATATCAAGATAGATATATAGGTACAATTGAGTAAGTACTCTAGCAAACTATGATTAGGTACTTTAATTAATGTTCCTGGTTAATTAAACTTCTTTTAACGATAACGCTGTAGAGGTTAGTAGAGTAGGGAGTTAACTCTGTTAATTTAGAATGAGCACAGAATAAATATCAGTATTTACAACAGAAGATTCACTCTAAAATTAAATAAATCTTACGGGACTCAAACACCACAACACTACAAGCCTTCTACGTGCGAGAAGGCGGAGAAGGAAAAGTGGTCACTCTGTCAGTCTATCAAAGTGCTGTTAATATTACAAAACTTTTCTGACGTCGAATTTTATTGGAAATTATTTTTACTTGTGATCGGAAGGACACGTAGCCAGGCGAAGTGATGACAGTGGAGTAAGGCAGTGACAGTGGTGACCGAGACAAAGCTTTGATTTGTCTCGGTCACCACTGGCGTCACTAAAGCGGTCGGTATATATCGACGAATGACGTCACTGAGACTTTGGCTAACGTGGCGTGGTTTTGTAGAGAGCAATGTTTGTCACTTGCCGTTTGCCCCCGTTGTATAACCGGCCGGAATTTATTTCAAAATGATAACCCGTTTTACTAAAACAAAATGTGTCAAAACCACGTCAGTCGTCATAGTTAAAAATGAAAGTCAACTAGATTATCGAAGAAGTCAAAATCTTAATAAGTAGGTAGATTTTGTGAGGGTTCATGGTAGGTATATTAGGTAGCTATACAGGGTTCTAGGGAAAACTTATGCTAAGCCGAAATGCTTTCCCACGCACTGGCAGTTGAACTAGGTACGCAGTATGACCACGGGCAACAAATGAAAAAATAAATACGCTGCAAAACCGGGCAATTTATCTTTATCGAGTTATACGGCTTGTAACTTGTGAGTGAGTAGATGTAGTGTAGGTAAAGCCTGTAAGAAATACAAGATTTTTTTCCATTACGTTTAGGTACCTATTCGATACCGTTAACGTCAACTACGATTTGTATGAAGAAAGGGCAGTGCCATCTAGATGGCGATAGATAGCGTTGCTCTGATTTCATACAAATCATAGTAAAGTTAAAGGTTAACGCCATTGGAAAGACTTGCACTTGGCACTCAGAGGGCCTAGCACGGGGCGGAGACATTTTATCTCCGGAAGAGGATAAAAATCCTTTCCCCTTTCACTTCTCTCTACCTTCCGAGCACGGCAGCTGTTGTTTGGATAGCTCACCACGGTGGATACCTATACTTCGGGAGTTCTCGTTCTCTACCTCAAAATACGTAAGTATCAATATTATTGCTTTATAAGGTAAAAACGGAGGATAAACAATTTGTCCACGCCTAGTGCTAGGCCCGCATCTCTGCTTCTCCTCACTCTATAAGAAACTGTTTTAGGATTTTTTTTTGTGGCGCCATCTAACCAAAACATTCCAAACAAATTAGCGAACAATCTGCTAAAAGCCTACCACACAACCACCACCGTCATTTTTTAAAATTTTATTATACTGACATCTATTAGAAAAATTAGGAAATACACAACCTACTCGTTCTTTCGTCATCTAGCGGAAATTTTGTGAACTAATAATTCATTCTGCTAGGCAATGTTCTGCTACATAGCTGACAGCTATTGGAAATATCTTGAACTAGTGAATCCTTGAACTATGTAAAGATACACATCTGCCATCTAGCGAACGTGTTTTGAACTAATAAATCATTGTACTCGCGATACAAACCTGACATCTAGCGTACACCTATGAAATTAAATAATAAATCAGCTAGCCAAGAATCGTGGAAAGTTACCCATTGCACACACAGCTTGTATTGCTTACCCAATAAAGCTCGGCACGGAGTTTTGGCGGGAATGTGCAGAAATCATGTCGCGTCATTATATTATTTTCCATTACTTGTGTTATTTCGAGTGTTAATGTGTAAAAACTGTGAATTTTTACCCGTTAAGTGTTCGTGAACATGCACGAGTGTTGGTGAATGGTATAATGTCGTGAAACGTGAATTTTCGTGTTGTTTCCAAAACTCCATAGAAGGCTCTAGTAAAGTTTTCACCACTTTACTGGGGCATGACTAGGACTTGACCGTGACTTGCTTTGCTCGACTTTGACAGTGACTATGACTTGTTTGATTATATCTTACTAAACTTGAGTATAAATATGTATACTTGACACTGGCAAATGCATAAGACGTGCGACGCCAAAATCCTCTAAGGAGGAAAAAAAAAAAAAAAAAAAAAAAGCTCGGCACGATTGTAATGACTGCAAGAGGGCGCATTATTTTGCTTATAGCAATAAGCAAATGCGGTAGTCTCGAGACAGCGGGCTTATCCCGTAACTCTGAAAGCAATAGTGATAGTGCGTGAGCGGGACCGCGCATAGTACGGCTAAGTTGCTAAGAGCGGGATGGCATACTCTCGCAATCAGAATTAGGAACGTTTCTAAGTTAGAGGATAAGCGCACTGTTCTCTCTCTGAAGTTGTGTGTGATGGTAAGCGTCACTATGAATTCGTTTTTGTTATACTTACCTACATTGTTTTGCTTTTACTACTTTAATGTGCAAAGAAGGCAGTCTGTCAATCAACAACCCCCAACCGTCACATTTCTGCTATTTTACAGTTTATTTGGGTCATAAACAGATAAAAATAACAATAGCAGTGATTATTGGCCGTTTAAAGAATGAATAGGTACCGTAATAAATCCTATTGTAGCACCTACTATTGATGAATATGAGAATGCTAAGAATACAAATTGAAAGGGTAGATAAACGTGGGGTAGAAGAATTAAAGGTAGGTATGTAGAATTGGCTGCTTTGGTTATACTTAGTTATGGTTATAGCATAATGTTATAGTTTGTTCGTTTTTGAATTGCCATTTTCAACAGTTCAAGCCACTGAGGTATCTAGATATGAGATATATATATGAGATTGACCTAGATTTAGATGGATATATTTACCTACATACCTACGTATAAAAGGTAGGTACCTACACTACATATTCCTATTTATCTATATCCTATAAGTGTGTAGGTAAAGGAGTTCGAACAGTTTCACCTTGTACGGGAGTAGCACTCATTGTGAAATTTTAAAATGGTGGCAAGCCACGAAAATTATATATTTCGATAGCCCGTAACAAAACATAGCAAAAGCATTATGAGATATAATCTTATAAAGTATCACGTTTCCGTGTTATAATCAAATCAAGCATATACCTAGATAAATAATAATTACCTACTTCCGTTATACTGGCAATTTAACTTTGATCAGTCGAATTAGAACGAATTATTAATAATCAATCCAATAAAATATTTAATATAAAATAAAACAATAGGATAGATAAGTAAGAAAATATGACCACTTCGTGAAAACGTAAGTTATTAAAAAAAAAATATTATATAAAAAAATAGGTATACTTACTTACTACATACTCTTTTCTTAGGTAGGTACCGTATAGCCCAACAGACGCTAGACGAGCAGATAAGATACGGCGGACCAACTAAAGAAAAAACGAAGAAAATAATATATTACTCTCTCTTTTCTTCATGTTTTATGATTTGAATGATGATACTAGCAAGTACCTTGCCTGATGGCACCTAAGCGTTACGGTTCGCCGTTCTATTTATCCGTGGCTTGGCCTTATCAGTTCTGTGCCACCCAGAATTTCGAACTAGAAAAGATCAAGTATTTAATTTCACAGGAAAAATTGCTTTTCAATCCGGAAATGATTGTTTTTTTTTTGAATAAGTTTTTTGAATTTGATTAGTGTCTTCTAAAATGATGTAATGCCAAGTTTTAAAAGCAAATCATGTTAACTCACCTGTATTCAGTTCTTAGGAAATTGAAGTCTAAAAAAATAAAATGTAATATTATGAACTAAGAACTTAGTACCTAATTAAGCAATATTAATAAGCATGAATAATATTAGATACTAAGTTTTTTTTTTTTCGATATTTAAGACTAACCCACCAAGATACTTAACTGCATTAGTTTTTAATAAAATTACTGACACAAAACCACACATAACAGAAAAAATACCGAGTCATAGTAAAGATCACACGAACGAAAAGAACGAAACCAAACGGCACACGCCATCTCTATTTTTATAATATCTTGCAGTCACCCACGGAATAACCACCAATAGAATCAATCCATACATCAAACTGTCAGCGGATATGGATTAAAAACTCGGCGGCCATTGTTGTGAAATTCATTTAGAAGCGCATGCGCCATGCTTTTGGTATCATGAGAAAGCGCGAGATTAACGTCGGCGAATAGGGTTTGCTGTTCTGAGCAGCCATTGCTAAAAAGGCGGGACAAAATATCACGGAAGAGATCGTGAATTTTTCGAAGGGCTTGCTTGCGCACGATGTGCCATGAAGAGTGAATCAGTTTGTAGGTAGTTGGGTTCCGTAATATTATAATTACTTACTTACTTATTTTTCACTATTGAATCCTACATGTAACCAATGATATTATACTAGAGATACGATTATAGCGCCCTTAAAATGACCCCCGCAAATTTGTCCTTCCGGAGAGATTTCATTATAGCTATCTCTTTTACTCTCTAACTTTTCACACTCTTTGGCGGCTGTAATCAGAGTGTACCGGAGCCGAATTCAGAGCGCCATTTAGAATGTGGAACCTATCAGTAGTAAAATATCAGTGCATGTAATATCATTACAAAATAATGATGTAACAATTTGTTTATACTGATTTTACATTTAATTAAATGAAATTCTGTTTTCAGATCTATTTGTTACAGATTATTATTAAAAGTTTGTAATTTTCAGATTTAATGCAAATTTTGTTTTTTGTATAAGTATTAAAAGTCTTTCAGCTATTTAAATACTTTAAAACGTTATAGTCATTTTTTTTTTTTTTTTATACATATTTATTTAAATTTTTGTATCAGGTTAGGTTAGTTCTGCATAAACTATGTGATAATTCACACTATTATTGATTAGACGACAATTCGCGAGCGAATACGCGAATGGTGAAAACTGGCTTATTTCACAGCTATGCGTACGGTCCGTACGGAGAGTGTCCTTATGCGGGTGGCTAGGGGTGCGGGACACGGATGGCTCGTTAGTAATCAGCGCGTCACCAATAACGATATTGTATATTATATCTAAGCATCGCCGCGTGGCGCACCTACCTATATCCGCTACGGAGCTCCGAACGAACGGTCCGCCGATAAAATCGCATAGCTGTGAAATCAGCTTAGCAATATTTGGTGTTTATTTTTAATCGTACTCAAGTTTCAACCCTAAAGGAAATCATTTTGTTGCATCCTTTACCAATTCATCAATTTTTTACTTTGACTTTGGGCATTTCAAAAGATATTATTAGAGATTAGGTAGATATTTAAGAATAAGACTCTCAAGATTATAAAAACAATAAATGTTGTTTATAATCTGTTCAAGCTGTGGAACCCTAAGCCCTTTGATACGGCAACGGCTTACATCAATGGCACCGTTAGTCCCCCAACCACGTGCGTCCGTACCCCAGCTCGTAAGCGCCTGCGTATTGCACCCAATGAAATCGATCGATACTTTCTGTGGTCGGTTACTTGGATCCTTGTTTTTTTTTTAGTTTGTTGATTTGTAGGATTTGTAGAATTTCTTCTTTGAGTTTTGAAATTGTAAATTGAATAAAAAACCATAAATTGTGATTACTTATTTTGAACCTCAAGTTGTAGCTGATTGTCAAAAATATACCTTATCTGTGTTGGTTGTCAATAAATATAGGATAGAAAATTTATATATAGAAGAGTACCAATGGCCAAAGAAAGATGCGTAACCAGTCTATATTAACTGTAAGGACGTAGGTACGATGTCGCTAGTGCTTCGAATTGCGACGTCATTTTCACAATTTCTGCTTGACTTTAAATTGAAACCTTAATTGCTGAATGAAATTAAAAAGCTGACTCATTCGTAATGACACGGATAAAAAACGCTACATGCTATGTATATTTTTGCATTAGTAATATCTGTAAAATTTAATCATTTTATGTTTTATTTGCAAAACACGCTAGTTTCTCAAGAGATGGCGTTGAAAATATTATTATTAGAAACATATTTTTAAGTCGTATATTTGGATACTTCCAAATTCTACATATCACTCTAATTTGAACCAACTCCTAAATTGCGGACATATATATTATACCAATACTATGTTTCTATATTACCCATATTTATATTGGCTTTTATATCGGTTTGAATCATTTGAATTGAACATTAGCTGACTAAATACGTAAGCGCCATCTAGTATTAGGTATGCTCTTTTTTCGGGGTACACTATTTTGTGTTGAGATTGTCATTCTTCTATTTTTTCCTATACTTATAGCAATAAATAGGTCATCATCATCAGCCGGAACTAGTCCACTGCAGAACAAAGGCCTTCTCCTTAGACCGCCACACCGACCGACAACTTGCCACTTGCATCCACCGGTTGCCCGCGACTTTATCAATGTCGTCGGTCCACCTTGTAGGAGGCCTGCCTGCGCTGCGTCTTCCAGTTCGTAGTCGCTACTCAAGAACCTTTTTTCCCCATCAGTTATCGGTTCTTCGAGTGATGTGGCCTGCCCATTGCTACTTCAGCTTGCAACAATTGTGGCTTTGGTTCTTCGGAGAATATGCTCGTCCCGGATTTTATCGCGCAAAGAAATTCCGAGCATAGCTCTCTCCATTGCCCGCTGTGCGACTCTGAGTTTCTCCAAAAGGCCAGCAGTCCAGGACCATGTTTCAGTTCCGGATGTCATCACTTGTTACACACACTAGTCGAAGACACTTGTCTTCAGGCACTGCAGGATTTTGGTCGAGAAGATATCACGCAATTTCCCGAACGCTGCCCATCCGAGTTGGATGGGTTGGAATAAGTATGTACCTACTACCAGTAAGTTTTCCACCCAGTTCACTGGGTACTGCTGTCAAATAGTAAGAATTGAAAAAAAAATTTTTCAATCAGCTTCTTACAATCTACTGCACTGCAGCTTACAGAGCTTTGAAAACTCAAACCGAGCTTAGGAGTTTTTAATAGAAATTATTTGGAAAGTATTAGAATCTTTTTTTTTTTAAATTAAATAAGATAGATAACATAATAGCTTTGTTTCCTCCTTCTCCATCACTCTTAAGCAAAGACCTACTCCATCTCTTTACTTAAAATGCGGCCACCCGCCGGATTAAACCAAGCTGCCAGAAACATTCCGAGATCATAGGTTAGTAAGTCCTGCTCTTGGATCCATTATCAGTTTTCAGGCACCCACAATGTAACCTTCTTAGACCATTTGGCACCACTTCAGCTTGACAACTTTATTATAGGGAAACATGAGGCACGCAGCGTCACGATTTGGATTCAGTCCTTTATTTGGATTCAAAGGACGCTGCCTTCTATCGCTTTTTAACAAACGCAAGGTTTAGACTTTTGAGAATCGGTAATCAACCACGACCTACCATTTTGATATCATAATCCTAGCTAATATTATTTATAAGCGAAGCTCTGTCTCTCTGTTTATCTCTGTCTAGGTGTTTGTTGCTTTATCATGGTGAAACGGCTGAACGGATCAACCTAAATTAATAAGGAGACGGAAATAGGCTTTTTTTTTGTAGGTCCACGAACAATCTCAAACACCTAGACCTAGACAGAGATAAACAGAGAGACAGAGTTTCAGTTGTGTACCAAGTGTACTAAGTTTTTTTTAATGGAAGATTGACGAGACAAGCAGCTGGTCACTCGCCTGGTGATACATAAACGTCATGCTTGCCCATAACAGTTTAATGTCATCCAGAATTTTGAACTACCTATAGCAGTTCAAAATACTGAATGACATTATCCTGAGATATTAGATGTTGAATCACTCTAAGCGCATTTCACGCTGGAAAGATCGCTCTTAGACCCAAATAAAAAATTTGTAATGAAAATAGTAATGTTTGCACACTGCTGCTTTGCGGCTGAATAACTGGCAAAAGTTTGATAATTTCCCATGCAGACTGCAAAATAGTCCTACTACTACAAGTGCTCTTATACTCTTTTTAATTAAGACATCTTTAGACACTGATTTTCCTGTTCATACCTACATGTATCGATACTTCCTATATAAGAAACACCTAGGTTGCTACACTTATTACAAAGTTTATGTTGTATGCCACTTTTTATCGCGGCCAACGAGATGGCTTTTTTATTTTTACGACAGACGTGCTGCCGCCGTCTGCTTCAATTATTTATATAGCTCTTTTAAAGGTGCATCTACTAAGATATTCATATTTGCTATTTTATTATTTCATCTACTGAACCATTCATACCCACAACTTCTTCGATCTATGAGGCCTTTTTTCTAAAGTTTCTTAAAACTAACACACCACACTTAAACATTGAACATACCTAATCATAAAATGGTTTCGATTTTTTCGATGCCGTCTGATTTATAGAAAACAATTTGTTTGAATTTATAAAGCAACCGACGGAAGCAAATCTTTGAGAAATTGATAGAAGATTTCAATACAGCTTAAGAGCTTACCTACCTCCTAGCCCCATATATATATAATTATATTTATTAGCTTACCTTAGTCCTAAATATATTTGCATTTCATTTCGATGTCTCAATTCTCAGTTCAATTAGTTTCACTGTTTCTGTTTTATTTTTTATATATTTTATTTTAC
This sequence comes from Apocheima hispidaria, assembly GCA_947579745.1. Taxonomy (NCBI): domain Eukaryota; kingdom Metazoa; phylum Arthropoda; class Insecta; order Lepidoptera; family Geometridae; genus Apocheima; species Apocheima hispidaria. The sequence goes on along the minus strand of OX388153.1, from coordinate 9,303,767 downwards.
TTATATGTTTGTGTTTTTTTTCTGTTATATGTTTTTTTGTTTGTTTTTATAAAGCGATCGAGTGTAATTATTAGAATTTTAGTGATCTTTCCGTTTGCAGTAGACACAATTTTTGAATGTAATTTTTTTACAATTTAACATCAATTTATTTTCACTTCGGTCCAAAACAAAATCGTGGTCTTGGGTAACGATAAGTCCTCAATTTTGTTTTATTTTTTTGTTGTAAGCAAGATTCTACCCTCCGATCCATAGCAATTTTCATTATCTTTTACGACTGCCTTCCCATTAAGTACATCCCCTTGTTTTTCCCATAAAACTTACATAAAATTACTTGCACATAATGTGTAAAATCTACGAGAGGGTCCCGTTGTTCTGATGGGATATATAACTGATTAGTTCTGCTGCGTGATGTGTCGTAAAGCCAGCCTGTTCTATACGGGATCAATCTGAGATTTACGATATTGTAAATCAAGTTTGTTTGGCAGTTTGTGACAATGGGACATGGTTTGGCTAGTGGTATTACTAAGTATCTATTCATAACATTAAGATCCCAGCAATGTATAGCCTCTCATACACACGGATTATACGAAAAACAAGAGAATCGTTATATATATTTTTCATATAATGAAAAAACATATATACTTCATCACTATCATCATCAGCCAGAAGACATCCACTGCTGAACATACGCCTCCCCCTTAGAGCGCCACGTCGGTTGCCCGTGACTTTAAATGTCGTTCGGCCAATATAGTCGGTCCACCTGGTGGGAGATCTGCCTACGCTGCCTCTTCCTGTTCGGTGTCGCCATTCAAAAACTTTTTTCCCCAATGGTTATCGGTTCTTCGAGTGCTGTGGCCTGTCCGTTGCCACTTCAGCTTACAAACTCTGAAAGCCATATCGGTGACTTTGGTTCTTCGGCAGATATCCTTGTTTCAGATTCTATCGCGCAAAAAAACTCCGAGCATAGCTCTCTCTATTGCCCTGAGTTTCTCCAAAAGGACAGTAGGCAAGCACCACATTTCAGTTCCATATATCATCACTGGCAACACACATTGGTTGAGGAAAAATACTTATCAAGTGCCAAAAGTGATAATTGTACATAATTCAGCTTATACACGAGTACTTCTAACATTAAAGTTATTCATATTACCTTATAATACTTTTATTATATACTAGCTGCTACCCGCGACTTCCTTAGCGTGGAACAGCAAAAAAAAAGTAGCCCATGTGCGTCTCCGACTCTTAAGCTATAATATCTATGGGGCCGTTCAAGTATTACGTAAGCACTAATTTCTTTGTTTTGCTTATTTTGGATGACATGGGGGGTAGGGCAGTCTAGACGATGATTACGTCATCGGTAGTTATTTACTTTTTTACACGAATGGCAACCCTCCAACTTAGAATCATGGATTCGGGTTTCATGGACTGAAGACTGTGTACCAAAAATTTAAAATAAGTTTGTTATGTTCGTAAGATTATAATATTTTTGTCCCTTGCTCTATGTTGAATACTGTATCAGTAAAATCTCATCTCTACCCTAAATCTATTTCCTTATTTTTAAATTATAATTATAATATATATAAAAAATACATTTATAATTGTTTTTTTTTTTACATAAGCATGGGGGGAGGGAGGGTCGTGCGGGAGCGTACATGGATCGTGTAAGTTGATAAGATCACAAACGTAGGTAACCTACCTATTTGTAGGTAACCTATTTATGTAGGTAACCTACCTACATAAATAGGGGTACAGAAGGAAGATGTCTCCATACGGGCCTTATCTGATTTTTGTGAAGCGGATAGCTAGACATACTGAAACAAACTATGAAGGCATAGCTTGTCTCTATTCTCCCATTAAATTCATATTTAGGTATCTCTTTGAGGTAGGTATGATTTCAGATCAGCGAGGCTAGCATGCGCACCGCGACAAAATCTTCTATACCCTTCATAACGTGAAAAATGAGACAACGTAGCCGTGTCCTGTTCTTGCATAACAAAATGATTTTGTCGTGGTGCACATACTAGCCCAGCTGGTAATGTATAGAGGCCTTGAAACTATGGCTTGGTTCTCTGGTTTGATGCTTGGTTTCAGACACCTACATACATGAAATGCTTCGTGAAATAAAAATCAAAAACAAAGAAAACGCGAAAATAAATGTTTTTTCATTCTCTTTCGCAAAAATCAAATATAATAGCATGAGTTTTTGGCGGGAACGAGAAAAGGTCAAGTCGCGTCATTGTAGGTATTACTTTCTAAGACTTGTGTTATTTCGAGTGTTAATGTGTAAAACTGTGGTTTTTAATCCTTTAAGTGTTCGTGAACGTGCACAAGTGTTGGTGAATAGTATAATGTTGTGAAACGTGACTCTTCGTGTTGTTTCCAATACTCCAAAGAAACTTCTAGTAAAGTATCCACCACTTTACTGGGGTATGACGTGGACTTAACCGTGACTTACTTTACTTGACTTAGACTATGACTGATTGACTTATTTTTATTGTGAAATATTTGACTTCATTTGAAATATTATTTGATACTGGCTAAATAAACAACGTGTGGAGCCAAAACACAAGAAGAAAAAAAAAATCCTTGGTTCTCAGAAATGGTTACAGGATTACTGCTAGAATATTCAGTCATCGCGTAGCTTTCTCTTTTTGGGAAATATAAAATGTCTAAGCAGGTCTAAGCTCACAGTATCCTACAACAGGTACCACATATAGATAACACATAGATACCTACCTACCTATGTCGTACTACATACCTACATATTTTACACTGGATAAGTTTTGTTCTACAGCTAAAGAAGCCAGAGGACCTGAAATACCTTCAAAATAAACGTGCATACCTACTCTATCCCGGCCCAAAAAATGGCGAGTATGACAGGAAACAAAACTTACGAAAACAAACAACTGAACAGACCACAGAGTACCTACGAAACTACGGCCCTTAAGGTGCAACGTTTCGCTCATCGCGCGAAATTCAAATTTTCTTGCGTTTTTTGTTAATTACAGCTTAATTACTCATCGTGGATTTATTGAAACCAATTTTGCGCCAATAAATAAGTTGTTTTAAGAAATTACGGGTAAAATGATCACCTAGATAACATTGGTTTGGCTACAAATTTCAATAAGCTGATTTTCATCTTGGTTTTTGTTTTAGTGAGAAATATACTTATACTAGCTTTCAACTTGAATTTTTGGTTAGTGTTATTTCTTGATACGACTTATTTATTGTCGCAAAAATAGTTTTCATGAACCTACGATGAGTAGTTACGCTGTAATTGACAAAAAACGCAAGAAAATTTGAATTTCGCGCGCTGAGCGAAACGTTGCACCTTAACATGACGGCGCGGCAGCCGGAAGTAGGTATAAACGAAGTGTAATAATTATAGTAGAATGGGGCCAGTCCTCTGGTTTCTTTCGCCGTAGGTTTTATTGTCGACGCTGGGTTTTTCGCCCATACATTTTTGAGCGTTCTCCTTTATTCGGAACTATGCTGCTACTAAAAGAGTTAGTATTTTGTGGAACTTTGGAAGTTGTGTTATGGGTAACTAGCGGTTCAACCGCCCTATAGAAATATTAATTTACGCCATAAATAATTCACGACAAACAATCTCCAAATCCAATTTTGTTCCTTATAAAATTTACGACACATCGTAGGCACTGGGTATTATGCAAGTCGTGCAATTTTCTTCCTAAGCTTTATGCCTCTTTTTATGGATGTCTACTTGAGTAATGAAAAACTATTAAAGTGCCCGTGTGGGGATAAAGTGAGGGTCGTTGGGACCTACCAGTTTTATTATGGCCCGACGAATGGCATCGCGCTATTTTTATTACACTGCCAATTTCATGAGCCCCGCTAAAAGATGCCAACCCTCGTTTATGCGCTGGCCTATAGATACAATTTCTACCTATGGTGAGGGTAGTACGTTGTGTTTTCTAAACATAAGATATATTAGTACTGAGATTTTCCCCCGCGATTTTCCGTTTTATAAGCCTTTAGTTCAGTTAGCTACATTGTTCGTACTGTCGGTACCTATAGAAATATGTAATTATGTTGTTCTTCCAAATAAAAACTCGTAATCGATTATTCAACCACTTCCAACATTTTCGATCGAGGTGGCGTTTCCCAGATATATCCCAGTAAATTATAATGATAACACTGAGCTATTGTGATGCTGGTGCCGTTAAAGGTTCGGTTTCCAGCCTATAATTATGTTGATCCAGGGTGTGGGTATAAGGGTGTACAGGTAGGTACCACAGGTGAATTTTATGCAAATACGGCCATAATACTTTCAAATTTCAATATCCACAGTAGGTATTTCCAATGGTTCCAATGGTTCTGAATTTGTCTACCTATCCGTATCTCATTACTTAGGTATCTCTTTTATAAGAACGCTCTTTGATAAAGAAATAGGAAAAAATATTTTTCTTTTTAGTTCTCTCATCCGCTTGTGGTTTTAAGATCGAAAGGTTTCCTATATTAGTTTCATCCGCATCGTCAGATATTAAAATTAAGTATGCGATACCTACCACGTACTAGAGGGTCGGAGAAGATTATAAAAGGCTAGCTAGAAACAACATCGCAATATAATGCAATATCCCATGTAATTGATTTCAGTCAGTCCCGATAAAGAAAAAAATAAGCTCATTAGATTAAATATGCCTGGGGTGTCTCGTAGTACCTAGTTAGGTACTACTTTTCTGCAACTGTACGGCAACGCCAAATCACCGTCGGCATAGAAAAATGCGGTGGTACAGTAATGTAAAAACAAAAACAGAAATCAAAACAAAATGGCTCAAAATTCAATCGAAAGTTTTTAATTTTTGAGAATGAGAAATGAGAAATTGCTTTCTCTGTCTACGGCTCCCTAAGTCCCTATAGTGCGTTGAAGTGCATACTAATTATTAACACCATTTAATACGTTTTGTTAGAAACAAATATTTGGTACATAATGTTCTGTTCCGCTCCACCCCTATATCTTTGCAACCCCTTGACTGATTATGCTTATGCATACCTACTCATACGGATACTCGAAATTGTATTGTCTTGAACTATACTTGTCTACAAAATTTCATGACAAACGGGTCAACAGTCCGCAAATTATCTTCGGATAAATATACATACAAATGCCGATATGCCCCATTAACACTGACTAGCAGCGTCCCGCGGTTTCACCTGCTATAGTTCTGGATTCGTAAAAACATCCGGGATAAAAGTAACCTATGAGAGCCTATGTGTTAATCCAGGGCATAAGTAAGCTCCCACGTGGGCTTCCGCCTTGTTGTGGTGGGGTGGCTTAGTAGCATTGGCCTTGACTCCCTGAAGCTATGCAGCTATGCAGAACCCCAAGCGGTGACGATAAAAAAAAAAACCTTATACATGTAATATTTCAATCCTTTATTACATATTCTCTCACCGACCCTCTTTGAAAGTAAAGGCTTTCGGCTTATTAATACCGATACGTGAATTATACGATAGGATGTATAGTGAAATAAAAGATTTGTAACCATTTAACATTCTAACGTTTCTAATATACATTAATTAATACGAACGAAATAAATTGAAAAATGCTCTCGCAATCAGAATAACGAACGTTAAGCCCGCAGGTCACATAAACAGTATATCACACATAATATTTGATAGGCAAATCCAAATCAAATCAATGCGAGGTAAAAAAAAAACAGTCACGAATGTCTACAATACAGATATTGAATGGTGAGTGAATACAATGCCAGCAAAAGTGGCGAGTTAGGTTGGTAGGATACTGTTGCAACTCTGGTATACAAATCTTGCACACGAGCTTACGAACTTTTATGAGTTTCTTTTCTTTTTTAGCTTCTAATTCTAACTCGGATGGGCAGAGCGTTGGTGAACACTGTAAACGATCGGATTTTTTTTCCTGATCTACAACAGTGTGGACGAGGAGGTGCTACCAAGCGGGAAGTAACCGGGAAATAGATATCAATCGTCCGAAATCCCGCAGTACTGAGGACAAGGGTGTTCAACCATTTGTGTGTTGACAATGATGATATATGTAACTGAAACGTGATCCTTAACTTCTGGCCTTACGGCAAAACTCAGAGTAACACAGGGGGCATTGAGATGCTATGCTCGGAGTTTATTTGTGTGATTAAATCTGGAACGAAGATAGTCGCCGAAGAACCAAAGTCTGCATACCTATAATTACTGGCTGATCATGATAATGAGCTTGGTGCGGGTCGGACCTCTCCAGGCATATTTTCATCGCGTGTACTGGTGCCCTTGGTTGCAAAATAATGAATTTATAAGCGTGGTTTGTTATACATTTCGTCTAGTTTTTTAAATTATTTCAGACTCAAATATCTCGGCTCCGATATGGGTTGGACAGATAGTGCTTAAAGAAAATAAACTTACTTTACTATACTTTTCTTTTAGATTAGTTTATTTTGTTTATTATTACTATGTAATTTTAAGTCCTATTTAACTGAATTAATTATTAAACTATAATATTGCACTTTAAATAGATCTTTTAAATCGCTAGTATACATTCTTATCACAGAATTCTCCTTATAAATAAAGATAACACTGTTTTTTTTTTTAGGGGCCGCAAAAGTCGGAAAAGACTCCACTTTTTCATAATTTCTTATGTCCAAACCTCTTTCATAATTTCATTTTAAATACCTACCTACTTACGTCTTTTCAGTATGGTGTTACCTATATCGTGCAGTCATAGAGCTATTAGTAAAGTAATAATAACTCAATGGATGCAGTCGGTTTTTTTTTTGATATTTGATATTTCTTAACAGTTATCGGCAAGAATTGATTGACATACCCGTGGGCCACAGATGAACCGTGGGCTTATCCCGTAACTCTGAAGGCGATAGAGAGTTGCGCGAGCGGGACCGCGCATAGTGCGACTAAGTTAGTACGAGCGAGATAGCATGCTCTCGCAATCAGAATCACGAACGTTTCAAAGTTAGAGGATAAGCCCGCTGATTACATAATTATACCATATCGATATAAGTACGGACCTATCACCGCACTTACGCGGTCACCTAGCTTGAGGGGCTTACTCACGTCTCTATTAAATGCTAGTAAAATATAAATCAGTTGGTTTACCAGTGGCTCGTGCGTTATTTCTAAAGGCTCATAGAAATCTAAGAACTCCATCCATCAGTCTCCATTCCTATGGTGAATTGGTGAATTCAACTATAACTGTGAATGCTGGATGTGCTAGCGCCATCTAGTAAAATTTTCTGAAAGATGGAGCCGGTAAGAGCCTAATTTCACTATGCATCAAGCGATGGCGCTATATTAAATGTGTTACCCATGGTGTGCTGACTCTACGATAGAGGGCTTTCGTTGTATAATATTCATGGACTTACTATCACAATGTTGTGATGTTACGTCCATGATAATATTATTATAGCATACCTACCAAGCAAATTACAATTTCTTATTTCAATAAGTACTTTTTAATCTGTGGTATAGAACGCGCGTTTAATTTCGCGCGATTTTATTGGCTATGAAAAAAAACTTGTTTGTAGGGATGTAACCAAAGAATTTAAATCGTTTTTTGTAATCGAAATTTTTCATGGCACATTTTATCGTGGTTATAACCCGTCCCCTGATTATGTAACTTGTGACTCGCAATTTAGTGGCAAATTTACCAATTTGACCATATTTTCTCTCTTATATTTTTGCTCCAAACGTTGTGTATTTAGCCAGTTCAAGTAATTATATTATATAGTTATTGTGATATTTCAAATGATTTCACAAGTCTCAGTTAAGCAAAGTAAGTCACATTCAAGTCATGCTCTAGTAAAGTGGTGGAAACTTTACTAGAGGTTTCTATGGAGTTTTGGCAATAATACGAAAGGTCACGTTTCACTACAATATACTATTCAGTAACACTCGAACACGTTCACGAACACTTAATTAATATAGTCATAGTCTAAGTCAAGTAAAGTAAGCTACGGTCAAGTCCACGTCATGCCCCAATAAAGTGGTGGAGACTATACTAGAAGTTTCTATGGAGTTTTGAAAACAACAAAAAGAGTCACGTTTCACAACATTATACTATTCACCAACACACCTGCACGTTCACGAACACTTAATGGATAAAAATCCACCATTTTTATACATTAATACTCGATATTACAGAAAAAAAAAAAAAAAAAATATATATAATGATGGGACATGATATCTTCACGTTCCTGCCAAAACCCCTCAAATTTGCCCTTAATTCTGATCGATTACTTAGTTTTTATTTTTATTATATTTAGATATTAGATTGTAGCATTTGTAGCTGATTGCTGACCACAGTGAAATATAAAAAAACAATGTGGCTTTTTCAAACGTTGCAGCTGTTTGACTGGTAGTCATAATAATTATACTGCAGTAAATAAAATAATAATTCCTGTTAAGATGGCAATAATGCAGTTATTGTAACTTTTATCAGAGTTGCAAAAATGAATAATAATCGTTTTAAAACATCGATTTTCGAAGGTAATCAGTTTTTAAATGATCGATTTCTTTCTAACAACCCTATTGTTTAGCCAATCCAATATGGCGTCTTTTGTGTTATGAGATGACAACATCGCAGTTTGTGTCCTATTTGTCATCAATAATTAAAATCAACATTTATATATCTACCTCACAAATTCAAAGAGAGTCGGTAACAATAATGGGAATCATAATAACTTGACACGCTTCTCATTTCGGATTACTCAAAAAAGTGCGTTTACGAAAAGTACTTCGCTCGCGTAAAAATGGCGGGTGTGTTATCTTCAATTGGTAGCCTGTGTTTTCGTTTCAACTAATGAGTGAAATTGTGTTTTGGAGAGTGTTATAATTTCATAAATTAAAAGTCAGAGGTGAATTCCCAGTAAAGAGACGGAATGTGCCGTTTAATCTGACGCTTTTGTTAGGTCGGCTAACGACTTGCTACGGTTGTCATCGTTTTTCATGAAATTATCAGTATGTCGCGCTGGGGCAGAGGCCGAAGCGGCAGCGTGGCCGTGCCGTTGGACAGTGCCCTATTTAGGGAAAACAGTAACTGCCCCACAGCTGCGCGTTCAGCGGGAACCGTCGGGAAATGGGGAATTACAAGCTTTACGTCAATCAGGAGTGCACCTTACGGTAAGGACTCGAAACATTCACCTATTGACACAGTTATCGTTCTTAAATAACCTTGAATTTACGTGCATTATCGTGCACTTTTACTGGTGCATTGCAAAACAAGAATCTCATTGAATAACTTCTGGTAACAACTGGTGAAAGTTAGATCTCTTTGACTGAGTTTCATTAGTCACATAACAATGTCGGGATTATAGGCATTGCAATCTAACATGATTTATTAAATGGCTAGAATAGCAATATCATCATAAGTTCTCTGCACCTAACCGTAAAATGGTTCAGCAAAAACAGATTTTACAAAATTCTGTCAAGTTTGTTTACATTCTACACTTATCTATAGAATATAAAACCTAATTTTCCGAAATGAATATCCTTATTTTCTTATATTAAATAATTTCATACAAAAGTGTATTTTTTACCTTTTATTTTTCAGCTTACGCAAATAACGTTGTCAAAAAGCCAGTTCAAGATCAGAACAGCCCACTGACAGTACCAGCAGTTGAAACAGAGCAAGCACCACCAAAACCTAAGAAATTTTTCAAGTCTCGTAATGTGGAACCTTACCCACCAGTGCCTCAAATCACTTATGCCCCACCAGTGCCAGCAGCACCACTTTCACCCGAGCATCCTTCAAATAGCAAAGAAAAGAAAGCTAGTAAAAGAAGTAGGGCTTACACAAGAGACTCATCATCTCCTGAAATACCATGGCGGGGTTCTGAAAAACCTAAAACAAAGAAAAGTGTGGCTACCAAAGCCTCCAAAAAAGAAGAAGCACCAAATACCAATATACAGCCGCCTAACAAGAGATATTTGGTTAGAAATCGTGATAAAGTGATCAATTATGCTGAAGATGGCAGTAATAGTCCAATACCTGATTTTAGTCGGTATGAACCTCCCCCTCCACTTAAAATACCTCCTTTAAAAATACCATCTCCAAAATTGACATCACCTAAAGTTCCATCACCCAAAACAAGTCCAATCATTTCAAGTCCTGTTCAATCAAAGACAGATGTGGTAAGCCCGTCAACTAGTAAGGAGACATGTGAGGATCGTAAACCACCACCAATAGTCCTCAGAATATCGAAGGGCACTTCTAGAATTGTCAGCACAGATTCAAATGAAGGTTTCACATCACCAGGATCTGATAGACATTCATCTATGGACACTCATTATGATATTGGATCTGATCAAATTAAGAAAAGCCCTGCTGTGGAATCAATATGTTCGCCAAAACATGAGGGACTCAAGATTACTATAAAATGCCCTGGTTTAACTGATGGTAAGAAAGAGAAGAAAAAGGAAAAGAAAGAACATAAATCTCACAAAAGACATCATCACAAAAATTCTGATGATGAACCTTTGAAAAAGGCATCTTCTCCTTTACCAGGGTCCGATGCTTATGATCTTTACAAAACTTTAGCATCACCTGCTTATGATATTGAGAAAGAAAGTAAACACAAACCTGTTGGAGATGACATAGAATCACAGCTGGCTAGATTAGACTCCTCTGGGCCTCTCAGATCTCTAAGATCTCCCAGATTAGAAGCACTGCCAAATGAGCCACATCCAGAGCCAAAACCGCCAGAGACCACTGGAAGATCCAGAAGAAATAGACCAAATATAAATTATAGTGAAACTGATGATTACCTTGATGCTTTAACCACAAGTCTTGCTAATAAACACATTACTAAAACAGTAAGTGACTTAAGGAAAGAGGGTAGAAAAGGCAGAAAGAAACATGATCCAGTAACTGAGACTCCTGATGTGACCTCACCTTTGCGTGAGCCAATTGAGAAGGCTGAAAGTCTAGAAAAGAATGACTTAATTGATATTCTATCGGGTGGTGAAAATAATAAAGAAACCTACAAAAAACCTCATAAGAAACAAAAGCATAAGCATAAGCACTCGAGCCCTGATAAAGATATTGTGCAGGATTTGAGTAATACACCAAGTATACCTCCAGAAAGTGAAGTTCAGCCTGAGATAGTTCAGGATATAGGTCAAGAAGATGTTCAAGATGAGCCTCAAGCGAATGAACCTCAAGGTATGACACCAAATACACAATCATCTGATTCAGCCTATAACAGCTGTCCCAATGAGAACTTTGAGGAGGATTCTCAAAGGCATTCCCAAGATGATATTTTCAAGCCTCCCTTATTGGAAGTTGAAAGTCATATGGATGAGAAACCGAGTGTGAAGCTTGTTATAACCAAGAAGAAAGGTTCAATATTCAAGAGCAAGTCTTTAGTGAATGACCTTCAGTCCCCATTGCCGGCGAGGAAGAGACGTCATCTTTATAGACATGAATGGGCAAATGATGTAAGTTATCTAATCAGCATATTTAATCACTTAGGTCCTGCACACATGGTGCAATGTTTTTTGGACTGATTTGAGTTGCGTGATTTGAGGAAGAGTTATTTCCTTGTTCCCGCAGCTTATGCCTCTACAAAATAGCAGCTGATTTTACGTTTTATAAAATGCATAAGTAATGTGGATGGATTCCCTTAAAGCATTGAATTGTCAATTTAAGCAAATTAACTCCAAGTTAAAGTCTTATTTCAAATGTTGAACAATGTGTGGAGGTCCTTATGTGACTTTTTTAGAAAAGCATTTCCACTCCGTCCCTATAGTGGTGGTGATGATGGCCTTCCTTACTTCTTTCCAATGCACTCTATCCTCGCCACCATCCTTAGAAAGCCTAGTCTTTCATGTCCTTCAGTCATCAATATCATCATCAGCCATATGATGTCCACTGCTGAACAGGCCTATAACAATTTTATCATACATCTCAAAATATGTTACTGGAATAGGTGACTATGCACTTACCTACCTACCTTTATGTACAAAATTATTATCATGATAAACTATGCTATTATTAGTGCAGACTATGAATATTGGTTGCATCATTGGTACTATTATTTATCTGTGGCACAAGCTATACATCTCATCATGGCAAATTGACTTACCAGACTTAAGGGGGCTATTTCGACTTAGCGGTCATAGGGCGAACACCCGTGAGTGAAAGAGCCCTGCGGCCCATAGTGGTCGAAAATTTGGTCTAAGAAAGTCTATTATTGTCTAAGGGTGTATATAAGTATGTTTGTGTGTAACTCCTGTAGCCTAAACGGCTTGACCGATTTTGATGAGTGATGTGTCGTTAGAATCCTCTTTACTTCCGGAGTGATAAAAGCTACAATTTGCACGCGGTTGTTTTGTTCTTAATCATATAATGTAAACAAGTAGTTTTCCAGAATATTTTTTTGAGTCTAAGTTGCACCACAAACCTATACTAGAAATGTTGTACACCACACAAAACATTAACTGTAGCTAATAGACAATTTAACACACCATACTCTGATTTGTGTTGCGGCTTAGGTTCATTCCACACCAAAGACACATAAGTATGTGTGCAGTAAGACATTTGTGTCACGTGGCACATGACTACCATGACTTACTTTGGTTGACTTTGATGGTAACTTGTTTAACAACTTGACTAGCCTTGTGGCTCAGTGGGTGGATTTCCGCTTTGTGATCTATAGGTTGTGGGTTCGATTCCCACCCAGGACAAACATTTGTGTGATAAACATGGATGTTCTATGTATTCTATGTACGTATTTACAAAAAGTAAAAAGTATTTATGTATTCTATCAGTTATCTGGTTCCCATAATACAAGCTTGCTTAGTTTGGGGCTAGATGGCGCTGTGTCAAAAATGTCCACCAATATTTTCTAAAACTCATAACACTTGATACAGGAAAATTCACAAGACATGGAATGCTTTGGCATCCCATGTCAAATCTTTGGAATTTTCCGCAATTTCCCCGTAAGAGGAAGGAAAAAAAAACTATCCAAACTGCTAATGCTTTACATTTACAATCTGTATTGTTTGCATCAGATAGCACAAGTTAAACTGAGTTTAATGTCATGAACATCATTATGCCTTTCACAAACAACTGTTTCTCATCAACATTCCGCATTGTCAAATGAATGCCAACCCTTAGCAAATTAATGTATTTTGAATAACAATGTTGATTTGCATAATCAAAAGTGCAGAAAGACTGTACAACAACCAAACAATAGTTTGTATGTCTATAGATAACCATGTCATTACACAATAACTGCATCATTTCATATTATTCAAAAAAATATTATTCATTACACATTGTAACAAGTGTAGACTGTGGAGTATTATTGTGTTGGATTTTGAAATTCAAAATTCTACAACTGTTATGGTAAGGCCCGGGCAGGCCGTACTAATGAGTTATTTGGAACTTACGCTCGGATATACCACTTTTAGGTGAGGGTAAACATTGTGAGAAAAACTGCATATTTCTAGAGAAACAAATCGATGGCATATGTGAATCTGCCAATCCGCAATGGGTATAGTTTTGTGGGTATGGCCCAATCACCCTTCGAGGGTAGGCCAATATCCAAGCAGTGGTTTGTTTAAAAGGCTGATGCAGAATTGTTATTCATTGTGTAATTTTATTACATTAGTTATATTTATTAATCCTCAGAACTTCTCTCAATTTATAAGTCAGTTGTCGTATTGTGGTTGTTTGGTGATAAATACATCTATTGCCTTTGGACTTCGGCTCTTGAGGTGGTATGTGGTATTTAACTGTAAAACTACAGCATGTGCATTTAAAACAAAGAAATTCCGACTAATTGTTTCATTTAAAAGTCAATAGAGACACGATTACTAAAAAAAACACATTTATTCGAATATTTGAATAATAACTGAAATAATATCGTATATTCCAATAGCTAAATTCTCGAGTTTTTGCAAGCCCTAACATCAGGCGAGTGACTTGCTCTTTTTTCTTAGTTGTATAAAACAAAACTACTCATTCTAAAGCTACATCCATAAGCAGTCACATCAGCGACACTGTCAGTGAAGTGAGGTCACAGGTATCGTCACGACACAACGTCGCCGGCACCGTTAGTGTCGTAAGCGTGATATGGTGTATGTTTCTTTCGCAACAATACTTTTTCTTGACGGTCGTGTCGGTACGTAAAGAAGCGAAACTCCCACCCCCGGGGAACCTATCCTCGCCACCAACGTAGCAGTACGGCTAGCAGTATTCCCGCGCCAAATTCGCGATTACCACCACTCTCTGCGTAAACCAACTGCGCTTATAGCCTCGCATCCCCGCAAGCCTGCAATCGTGCCTCACGCAGCTAAAGTAACCCTATACATGGATCGCGTGCCACTGACGTCATTAATTTAAATAAATAATTTGTACGGAGTGTCGACGGCTGTGGTCGTGTGGTATGTGTCATTCACCACATGACGTGAAAAAACCTAAAGTGTTTTTTCCACTTTACAGAAAGGAAATGAGACACCGCGACCTGAGCCACAGGAGAATGCTGAAGTCGTGAATCCCGTGACGAAAGTATCGGAGGAGCTCCAGCGGGTCACGCGATACAGGGCTCCGGATCCTATCATAGATGATCCCACTTCCACGGAAGCAATCAAGCCTTATACGAGTGTTAGGTGTCCTAAGGAGTCGAAAGAGGTATGTTGTTGTTATCGTAGGCTTACATTTCAATTCGAGTGCTCTAATACACACCACACCACACTTATTCACAAAAAGTGTGTCACGTAATACAACAAATGTATTACTGCACAAACATGTGTGTTTGTTGTCTGGTGCGCCTAATTCTCAGAATTTCGATCAGGTGGTTATAATTTGAAAATAGACCTTCTTAACATGAATATAAATCACCTGTAGTCAAGTCATGGGCCAATTTACGCATATAAATATTGTGCGAAATAGGTACATTTTGACTAAAGTTCCGGCAGTTTATAAGTTATTGAATTCAAATTATTAAAAGGCCATATTTTCTGTTCCACAGTTCTACACAGTCGTAAGAAACGTGAAGAAAGCACATCAGATACAAGAGATTGGAGAGTTCCAAGAGTTCAATGATGATGTGGAGTATATCTTGGATAACTTACAGGTAAGTCCTTGGCTTATCATCCCATACAATTTCAGATAGTGGACACTTTATAAGTATAGTCAAAATGTGGTAAACTCTGTGCTTCTGTATGTTTTGCCGGCAACAATTTATTGCCGAGCTGAATGAAATCGACCATAAAGTCAAGGAGGGTTTCGAAGATACACGAGAATACTTTACGAAAACTATAGCAATCGCACAAGACACCTTTGTCGGCTAATTATATCAATATCAGAACGTACCATCCATACAGTAGTAGGCGATGTCAGGAGTATCATAAGATAGTTGTCGGCCGAGCTGAGAGGTTCAGCTATAAACATGGAGAAAACCGTAAGGTTGTTAGGTTGGCTGTTATGAAGTCCAAAATAAAATCAACAATACACACATACACACACTGGACACACCGTTTCATTAACATCTTAAACACAGAGAGACACAAAACACACTTGCATTGTATTTGTATGTTTGGTGTCATACTTTTATAATATAGTTATTTATTATCATCTGCTTTATTTTTTTAGGATTTATGTTTATAGTACAAACAGTGTGAAATAAGAAATGCAAATTTTAGAGCAAATGTACTATTTTCGAATAATATA
Source organism: Apocheima hispidaria (assembly GCA_947579745.1). Lineage (NCBI taxonomy): Eukaryota > Metazoa > Arthropoda > Insecta > Lepidoptera > Geometridae > Apocheima > Apocheima hispidaria. Next base: position 9,288,091 of record OX388153.1, on the reverse strand, counting down.
AGATGCCATTCATTTGTCTAGGGCAAGTAATAAGCACAATTCCCGTGGGAAGGGCGCTGTACGCTGAATCACAGGCCTAGAGCCTAGTTCGGCAGCAGTTTACCTGTTTTTTATGTATCACCTAACTAGCCACTAATTAAAATGTTATCTTGTGCATTTTTAATGAAATAAATTATTATTATTACAGGACAGTAACCCGATATCGACGCGCTGCTTGTCTGCGATCACTCTGGCGAGCAAATGTACGGCGCCCGCGTTCCGCATGCACCTGCGGGCGCACGGCACCGTGCAGAAGTTCTTCAGCGCGCTGCATGACGCTACTAACGACCAGGTAATATTAACATCAAATCAAACCAAATCAAATATATATTGATTGGTACAAAAACTATTGCTATATTAACAAACCAAACGCAAAGGTACTTGGTAACAAGTAATACGGACACCGACCTAGGTACTAGAAAGTCATAAAGCAATTTGTTTGTAGTTGACCGAGCAAAACAAGGAACTCAGAGTTTAGTGGGACAAATTGAATTGAGTTTTTGAGACACGATTACATTTTTCGCCGAGTGGTCCTAATCTCGTAAGCGATTAAGTACATATCGATTGTAAGGCAAAGACAAATTGTAAGACGAGCCACTCTGCGCACAGATGGTATTATTTAGATATAATTGACAAAATGAATTCTACATTATGTCCACACAAATGACGCTGCCAAAGATCAACTGACATTATCATGACATTAGCAGTTACCAAGTAACATTAAAATTACTACAAACGACCAAGTAACATTAACATGGCGCTACTAGCGATCATGTCACGATAACATGAGGCTACCAACGATCAAGTAACATAAATGGCGCTACAGACGATCGAGTAACATCAAATTGACGCTACCAAATACCTAGTAAAAACAAAATGGCGCTACCAACGACCAAGTAACATTAACATGACGATAACAACTACCTAGTGATATTAATATGACGCTACCAATGACCAATTTACAATAACATGAGTCTAACTTATGATCAAGTAACATAAAAGTGTCGTTACCAACGATCACGTAACATTAAATGACGCTACAGACGAGCAAGTAACATCGAAATGACACTACCAAATACCTAATAACATTAAAATAACGCTACCAACGATCAAGTAACATTAGAGTTGCCTGTGTCTCGTCTCCTACCCTAAAGCTATATCAATGCAGGTCGATCCGCTTAGCCGTTTAGCCGTGATAAAGCGACAGACACCCAGACATAGACACAGAGCTACATTCGCATTTATAACATTAGTTAGGATAGTTAAGATGTTGCAATTAACGCTTTTGCCGTTTGTATAAAAACTTGTACTTATATTGTTGGAGAAATCTGTGACATAATTACCACCATGTGTTTTTGTGTACCATCGCTCGTCACGTGGTATTACTTAATGAAATAATAAAGACTTTGAAGATATAATACGAGTTTTAATTAAGATTTTAGAAACAACAAATATTGTGGCTGGTACTTATAAAGTGACATTATACAAGAGAGAGATACAACTATGAACGAGAGCAATACGCTAAACAGGTGAAATGCTCTATTAAGTTTGTAAGGCACTTGCGTCCTATATTTCAACATGCTCCTCTGGACGCAAGCCCATAGACTTTGTGAAATCTTCGTGCTTAGGCCGGTGCAGCCCTTTTGTTAGAGCGTCAGCGACCATGTTTTGTGTGCTTTTGTAGCCGACGGTGATCTGATTATTTGCAATCCGCTCCCTCACAAAGTGGTAGCGTACGTCGATGTGCTTGCTTCGAGCGTGATAGATGTCGTTACCTGAAATTCTGATGGCACTTTGATTATCACAGAAAATTAAAATTGGAGCACCTGACAGAGTCGGCCAAAAATCTTCTTCTAGTTGTTTTAGCCAAATAGCTTCTTGTACAGATGAGGCTAATGACATGAATTCAGCCTCGGTGCTAGATAAGGCTATAGTAGGTTGCCTCCTAGAACACCAGCTGATGGCAGCTCCCTGAAACATAAAAATGTATCCCGAGCATGATCTTCTGTCTTCAGTGTCAGTTGCCCAGTCCGCATCGCAGTAACCAACAATATTGGCGCAGTTTTTCTTGAACGTCAGTTTTGTATTCTTTGTGCCTTTCAAGTACCTCAGTACTCTTTTCACAGCTGTCCAGTGCTGTGTTGTCGGTTTATTATTAAATCGACTTAGCTGGTTCACAATATAAGATATATCAGGCCGGGTTCCTTGTGATAGATATAATAGACATCCTATTACTTCTTGATATGGGATGTTCGCTAATACTTCCTCTTCATTTTCTGCTTTCTTAAATTGCAAATTTGCCTCGCATGGTGTGTACAGAGGCTTGCAGTCACTCATGTTGAAACGAGTAAGTATTTTTTCGATGTATAAAGATTGGTCTAGTGATATTTCATTCTTTGCAGTGTTCCGATTAATCCTGAAACCAATGCAGTGTTTTGCTTCGCCAAAGTCCTTCATGTGAAATTTTTCATTTAACTTCTTCTTTATCATCATGGCAGTTTGTTCATTATTGAAAAAATATAATATATCATCTACATATACTGTTATAAACAATATATCTTGTTCATTAATTATTCGATAATAAATACATGGGTCTATTTTTGAACGTGTCATTCCAATTTCCAGTAGAATAGAATTTAGCTTTTTGTTCCATTGTCTACTTGCTTGTTTTAGGCCATAAATAGATTTATTAAGCTTACACACTTGGTTGCTTTCTTCAAAATATGGAGGTTGAGATATATATATATCTTCCTCTATTTCTCCCTGCAAAAATGCGGTCACGGCGTCCATTTGGTGAATTGTCATGTTATGTTTTGCAGCTAAACCAAACATATATCTGAGCGAGGTGTATCTTACCACTGGAGCATAAATTTCATGATAATCTATGCCTTTCTTTTGTTGGTAGCCTTTAACAACAAGTCGCGCCTTGTATCTCATGACATTGCCATTCTCATCTGATTTTGTTTTAAATACCCACTTACATGGTATAACTTTCTTGTTTTTTGGTGTATCGACCAGATTCCATGTATTATTCTGCTGTAGAGATTTGTATTCTTCTTGCATTGCTTCTTTCCATTTATCTGCCTTTTCACTTTCAAGTGCTTCGGAAAGACTTTGTGGATCTTTGTCTAACATAACCATAGCAGACTCGCCATTCATACAAACAAAGGATGCATCAGTGCTATCGCGTGTTTCAGTACTGGATGAGTCTGACACGAAAAATTCATTCCTTCTTGCTGGTCGGAGAACATTCCGAGACAGTGGTGTTTCGATACTTACATCAGGTACGTATGTTTCATCATTAGGATCGGAGAAATGTGATGATACTGGTGACGAAGATGGAGTATTATATGTCAAAGTTAAGTCTGACTCTTCACTATCATCATTATCATTATCACAAACCTGGACTTCTTCATCAACACAGTCTTCAGAAAATAATGGTATGTTAAAAATTTTTGGTTCATTTTTATTTATTTTTTCTTCTATTTCATGTATATTTTCGTTATTTTTCTCAGCTTTGTTTTTATAATTAATTATTTTTTCTTTTTCAGGAACTGATGGCTGTTTCATCAAATTTCGATTTACGGTAGCCTCGAGGAATACTACATCTCTGCTCATTATTGCCAGCTTGCTTTTAGGGTCTATAAAACGGTAGCCCTTTACACCGTCACTGTAACCGACAAAAATCAGCTCACGTGATTTAGCATCCAGCTTCCTACGACGTTCTTTTGGTATATGCACCATCGCTTTGCATCCAAATACCTTAATATGACTTAAGTCTGGTTTCTTGCCTGTCCATACTTCTTGTGGAGTCATATAGGAGAGAGCCCTCGTCGGTGAGCGGTTAATGATGTGCGCTGCTGTGATGACCGCTTCTCCCCAATAGTTATTCTGTAATTCAGCGTTTAAAATCATACATTTTGACCTTTCTATCAGTGTTCTGTTCATACGTTCACTTAATCCGTTTTGTTCGGGTGTGTAAGGGTTGGAATGCTGGTGCAATATGCCAAAACGTTTTAAAAAAATTTGAAAGTTTTTGTTCATGTATTCCATACCATTGTCAGTCCTAAATTTTTTGATTTTTTTATCCAATTCATTTTCAACTCTATTTTTAAATTCCATGAACTTTTCCAGTGCCTCTGATTTATTTTTGATTGGATAAACAAATACTTTACGTGAGAAATCGTCTGTAAAGGTGACAAAGTACTTGGCCCCTCCAAGTGACGCAGTCTGAAACGGTCCACATAAATCGGAGTGGATGACTTCTAGCAACTCTGTTGCTCGGGAGCCTTCAGTTGGAAATGACTGCCTAGTCTGTTTACCTTCTATACAACTTATACAAGTTATATCTTCTTTTAGCGGAGACAATTTAACACCAGTAGTACAATTTGGAATTCTCATTACATCAGTGAGGTTCAGGTGGCCCATACGTTGGTGCCACAAGTAGGTATCATCATCAGTTGCAGCGGGCATGGCTTGAGCTACTTCATTTGTTTTTGTGGCATTTAAACGATACATGCTATTTTCTAAGTTACCACATGCAAGTTTTTGTCCGTTTTGATTTAATATTTTGCATCCTTTTTCATTAAATTCAACTTTGCAACCACTTTTTATCATTTTACTGACTGATATTAAATTTGTAGATAAGTCTGGTACATAGAGAACATCTCTCACCTGTATTTTATTGCTGTGTCCTTGTGCGTCCGGTACTAAGATAGTTACATTACCGCAACACTCTACACGGAGCATTTTATCGTCGGCGATCCTGATATTCCTTACAGGTGGAGCATTTATTTCCTCAAGCCAATCCTTGTGTGTCGTCATGTGCATCGACGCACCGGAGTCAATGTACCAGCTCAAACTGTCGTTATGTGTGGTTGCTGAAAAAGCCGCAATGAAACCATTATTTTTATTATCTGTTTTGTTTTTCTTGGACCAACAATTTTTGCTTAAATGGCCATGTTTATTACAATTATAACATCTTGGCCCCTTAGATTGTCCCTGTTCATGGTTGCCCTTTCTCGCTTGCTCACTAGCGCTTGCCTTGCCTTGTTGATAACTACTGTTTTTTTGAAACCTTGTTTTAGAATAGAAAGCATTTGTGTCGCTTGTTTGAACTTCCTGTAGTAATTTACTTTTGATTAAATCGGCACAGATTGTGACACCGGAGCTCTCTAAGGCCATAATCATGGGCTTGTAAAATTCCGGCAAGCCCGCCAACATCAGAGTACCGAGCCACTCATCATCTACTTTGAAACCTATGTTTCTTAATCGGTGTGCAGATGACATTATTTTATTTACATAATCTTCTACACATGTACTAGTTTCTAATGTTGTATTAATTAAATTTTTTAGCAATCCAACTTTCCTGGTTAATCCGGAATCTTCAAATGCTCTTGTTAAATTGTCCCACACCTCCTTCGCTGTGATTGCTTCTCTTATGTGCACGTAAATAACAGGATCAAGCAGAAGAATTAGCCTTGATTTTGCTTTGGTATCCTTCTTAGGATCTACGGTTTTACCTTGGCTGACTTCTATACAATCCCATAGATCTTCAAGTAGCAAATAGGCTTTCACTGCAAAACTCCATGTTGCAAAATTGTCTCTACCAGACAATTTTTCTATGTTCATGAAACCATTTTGGTTGTTGTTTGTCGACATTTCAATGTTATGAAGTTGAAAATGCTGAAAGAGAACCTATTTTTCCCTACTTGATGCGCGACCGCGTGCCTTTGAGGTTATGAATTTTTTTTATTCCTTATTACACTGTAAATACTTTTTGTTTATTGAAACTATTTAACGCGTAGGTATGGGACGGCCCATAACCTAATGAAATAATAAAGACTTTGAAGATATAATACGAGTTTTAATTAAGATTTTAGAAACAACAAATATTGTGGCTGGTACTTATAAAGTGACATTATACAAGAGAGAGATACAACTATGAACGAGAGCAATACGCTAAACAGGTGAAATGCTCTATTAAGTTTGTAAGGCACTTGCGTCCTATATTTCAACATTACTGGCGTCAGGACATTGACCTCAACCCAACGCACATGTGCTTTCCCAGTCATACTGATATTGAAATCTACGACTTTTTTCGAAACCTGTGGGCTTATCCCGTAACTTTGAAAGCGATAGCGAGAGTTGCGCGAGCGGGACCGCGCATAGTGCTACTAAATTGGTACGAGCGAGAAGGCATGCTCTCGCAATCAGAATCACGAACATTTCAAAGTTAGAGGATAAGCCCTCAGTTCTTTTAATTGATATTGGGACTGACTATTGGTATTGATAAATTGGAGTAAATTGGCAAATCTCAAATCAATTCTAACTTACCTCGGAGGAATATAGTCACAGTCGTAGCAGTACCAATAAAGCTTCGAGGTATAAAAATGAATACGTTCGTCTCGAGGAAGAAACTTCGCTTTCGCGATTCAGAACTTTCCTTTCTTTCTTTCATTGGTTTCCTGGTTTAGTTTCAATTATCGATTTTCTTATTTTTTTTCTGGCGCTCATTAAAGCCATCCCTTCATCTGCAGGCGAAAGTTTTTTTTTTTTAACATTAATGGGCTCGAATTATCCCCTTAACTTATTCCTTTATTTCTGTGAAATGTAACCTAATGTCTAACGTTTGTTCCAGAGCTTGGGTCTGTGCACGGCGACAGTAATGTTTGTGCTATCACAAGACCGCCTCAACATGGACCTGGATCGAGAATCGTTAGAACTCATGCTAAATCTGCTCGAATCGGATGCTTCACATAAGTAAGTACATAGTTTTCACACAAATCTTCATTTTATTTATTCTGATTAGAGATTAGGGCATGAAGTAATTACTGGGCATACAGAGATTTAATATCTAACATCTCAGGGTGACGAGCGCAGCGCGCATAGTTTTGAATTGTTTTAAATTCAAAATTCTGGGTGGCACAGACAAACTATTACGGGCAAGCGTGACGCTTAATATCAGGTGAGCGACTTGCTCGTCTCGTCAATGAGAAAAAAAAAGAAGTCCTGCACTGAAGTCTCGTATTCTGTAATGTGCATTTTCCTGCAAGCATCTACCTGAGCCAACCCAGCTCCTTGAAGCACAGGAGCGAGACTCTGTTCACTGGCACAGATGCTCCAGTCGCTTAGATGGTAGTGAAGATGATGAGAAACAGAAGCTGTAATGGCGCTACGTACGATAAGTACGCACGTACGCAACGATAACTATATATAGTAACCCAGATCTCTGATGACTGAAAAGCAATCCTCGTCCTTTGGATAACTGCACTTATTAGTTGTAGTAAAGAGAGAAAATACAGAAAATGCATTTCCTTGTATTTGATGTTACAGAAAGTATATACTAACTAATATTATAAGTACGGATGTCTTTGTCTATCTGTGTCTCTGTCTGGGTGTTTGCCGCGTTAACACGGCTTGTACAGATATAGCTCAAGGATCGGAGACGAACATGCTGCTTTTTTTGTAAGTCCACGCGAACGAAGTCGCGGGTAACAGCTAGTAAAATCATTCATTTGTACTATAGAATTGTTACGACTATCATTTCTTTCGATTTCGTAATATTATGACGTGGTTTTATAGAAACGCGTTGGACGACTGTGGCTTGACGTCGGCGCAGTTAGCCAAGACGCAAGAGAGGGTTCGCGAGCTGTGCGCCGAAATCAAGAGCCAAGGAAAAGCCAAGCACTTGGACCTGGACAACATTACTGTAAGTAAAAAGTCGTTAAAATACTTATAAATCGGTAACGTCTTATTCTTATTTATTTATTTATTGAGATACGCCAATAGTGAACATATTTTACATTCTTATAATATAGTGAGTACATGGAACTGATATGATCACCCTTTATAGGCATATACAACATTCGTCATAGTGATTAGACAGGGAAATAAAAAAAAGTAAACTATAATATAATCGGATATATAACATTATCTATGATAAAACAAAAATAAAACATCATAATCAAAACATTATTTATCTCTGGTTAGAGACTTTACTAGTTTGTTTTTGAAAACAGTTAGAGAATCATTAAACACATCAAGATCATCCAAGTAAATGTTAAATTCATTATAGGTGCGACATATTCTTTGTGTAGGGGAGTTATTATTCGAGGTGGGGGCTATAAGTCCTGCACTGGCGTCCCGCATGGGATGTATTGTGTATTTCCCCCGACAGCGGTTACCCAAGCCAACCCAGCTCCTTGAAATACCGGAGCGAGGCTCTGGGCCGCTGGCACAGCTGCTCCAGTGATCTAGATGATGTAATCAATGATGATGAGACCAAGTCAAGCTGTCGGGGTGACATGGATGATGTTGAAGCTGCCTCAAGCAACTAATGGCGATTCTAGCTTCTTCTGTGACTGTACAGTGCCATAGCACATGCTCCACTGATTCTTTCTGTTGCATGCAACCACGACAGCGGACTGTCTGTAGCTCCTATTTTGTACAAGTCACTATTCAAATTGCAATGATCGGCTATGAGACCACCAGTACCAGTAGGCGATCGGTAATTTTTCTGTGTAATTTCCATACAATCACAAATGGGTATGCACAAAATGGTTTTTAGGGTTCCGTAGTACTACAAGGAACCCTTATAAGTTCGTCATGTCCGTCTGTCTGTCCGTCCGTCTGTCTGTCTGAATCCTTTACAGCCTTATAACTTTTAAAGTTATAAGCTTACATGCATGAAATTTTGCACAACAATAGTCTAAATATAGACCTACAGTTTCAAAAAATATATTATATTATATATAATTTTTTGTAAAATAAGGGTAGCTCCCATACATGTAAAGGGGGGGTAAAAAAAATATGGGCCGACAAAGTTGCTTGCAATGTCCCCCCCCCTCCCCGCCATTTCTAAACTATGCATTTCAGAAACTTGTAATCTTCCATGTTGATAGATCTTAGTAAAAACTTTCTTTTAAAATTATTTTGGGCAACATGTGATAACTACTTTTTGAGTTATGCTGTAATAACTGATAAAAACTTCAAACATCCTACGCACCTATGGAACCCTACTAAGCATGACATGCTCTTAACAAGTTATTCTTCCATTTGCTTGTAGTAGTATCGTGAGATTTTAGATTGCCTTGATTGATTTTACATTTACCTGAAACGGTTTTAGCGGTAGTTGTTATAGGACATACAATCGTCATCTATAATTTAAAGTGTCTTCGGAGCCAAGGTAGCGCTCACCCATTTGAAGACGGACTGTATCTCTTCCGTTACTTACATCGGTGATATGTAGTGGTAGGATTCTTCTGCAGAGTCGCCTGGGGATTTATCACACTTTTGCTAGCTATTTAACCGCCAAGCAGTAGTGTGCAAACATTACTGTGTTCCGGATTGAAGGGCAACGTTTCCAGCGAAATTACTGGGTGTAAAGAGATTTAACATCTAATATCTAGAGGTGACGAGAGCAGTGCATTTCCGCGCAGGGCTTTGAACTGTTAAAGTTAAAAATTCTGGGTGGCACTGAACTGTTATGGACAACTTCAGGCGGGCGACTTGGTAATCTAGTCAATCAGTAAAATTAAAAAAAAAAAGTTTTTGTAGAAAATTATAGTTTTCCAGGCAAGCTTTTATGAAATCCGTTATGGTACTATAAGCTGATCAAAATGAGTCCAAACTCCATCAATCTAGTGCTAGTTGCTGAGGAATTCCATTTTCCACCTTACGTCTCCATCATCAGATCAGCTCGCTCTCATAATATTGTATTGTCATCGGAACTTGACAGGCTTGCAAAATTTCAACTCAATTGAACAAGTTCTAAAATTCAGTTGTAAGATTTGACCCGAACATACATATAATATACATACAAACATTACAAATTAAATAAAAGCTTGTAAAATACAGTCATTTACGCTGCGTATTTTGACACTCGCAAGTGATCTATAGGGTACTTCTCGTTGACCTAGAACACAGATCACACTAGATACCGCATTACGAGATTCGTTGTTCCTACAAAAAGTCACCAAAGTTTGAGGAAGGCGCGGGTCGCGAGGAGTGTGACCAAGCATTCTCATTGGCTACCTCAAGGTTACACCTACTCGCGCCTACCAATAGGAATAATTTCGTATAAGTGTATTTAGACTGATGCGTGGTGCGCTTCGAGGGCAGAATGCAGAATCTAGAGTGTGGTCTGTGACCTAGAATCATGAAATTTGGCAAGAAGCAGGGTCTAAAAAAAGGAAAAAGTCTAATAATCATTAATTTGTTGTCTAATAATCACTCACTTAAATGTGTAGTTGGAGAAGTGACCGTGACTTATATCGATGTACGGGAGATAATTTTTTCAACTAGAAAGTTAAGTTAGAACCCTCGATGCGCGAGTCAGAATCATCATCATCGGCCAGAAGCCGTCCAATGGTAAACATGGGCCTCCCCCTTATAGCGCCACACCGATCGACAACGTGCCACTTGCATCCACCGGTTGACCGCGACTTTTACAATGTCGTCGTTCCACCTAGCCTGTCTACGCTGCGTCTTCCGGTTCGTGGTCGCCACTCAAGAACCTTTCTTCCCCACCGGTTATCGGTTCCTCGAGCGATGTGGTCTGCCCATTGCCACTTCATCTTGCAAACTCTGAAAGCTTTATCGGTGACTTTGGTTCTTCGACGACTATCCTCGTTCCGGATTTTATCATGCAAAGAAACTCCGAGCATGGCTCTCTCCATTGTCCGCTGTGTAACTCTGAGCTTCTCCAAAAGTCCAACAGTCCAGGACCACGTTTCAGTTCCATATGTCATCACTGGCAACACACATTGGTTGAGTCAGAATCGCACCTGTCTAATTTTTATCTAAGATAATTGTTGATGGAAAATGATGGTAACAATAAATTTGCATTGTCGCAGGTCGGGCACCTCGCTATGGAGACCCTTCTCTCTCTCACGTCGAAGCGCGCGGGCGAGTGGTTCAAGGAGGAGCTGCGGAACCTCGGCGGCGTCGACCACATCGTGCGCACCATCCAGTACTGCGCGGGCCGACTCGAGGCGCCCGCCGCCAGCTGGACCGAGACTGACGTGGATGTGCTCAGGAAGGCTGATAGGTGTATGCGGGTGTTGGAGAATGTGAGTATTCCTACTTGAGGTGCCGCCTCCTCCCGGGGAGGGGTATCTGTCTTGTTTTTATTGTTGTCTTACAATCAATTTTTTTTTTATTACATTATCATCTCCCATTCATGCCACAAAAGAAAAACTGTTAAATTATTCTTTGTTTGTTGTATTATTGTTTTAGGCTAGTTTTTTAACCTTAGAATATGGTCCATGGGTGGGCGAATTGGGGTAACCTGTAATGCCCACCCAATGGAAAAGAATTGATAAATAAATAAATCTGTGTCTGGGTACGGTTGCGCGGTCTTCTCTTGCTCAGGTTGAATAATGTCCGGAGATTTTTGAGCAAAGAGGTACGCCTCTTCAGGGTGGTTGTTTTCACTGCAGACCTTTGATACGAGTACAGGAATCTTTAAGATTATAGTATACCGCCGACTCGTCCATAGCAAAAAGCACCAAGCAGTTTCCCATCCCTAAACGTAGTGCGATTTATGTTACTAGTAGCGCCCCGCGGTTTCATTCGCTATTCTACTGAAACCGAATATTTTTCCGGGATAAAAAGTAGCCTGTTAGTTAATCCAGTGTATAAGTTCCCACACCCATTCCTTCTGCCGTTACAGAGTAGAACGGAAAAAACATACTTACGCATATACTTTCACATTTATAATATTAGTGTGATATGTTACCGTGAAAAACTATGCGTATAGGTTGGATTTATTTGAATATCGTAATATCTTCGTAGCTATAGCCATAGCTATACACCTAAAACGTCTCGACACTCGTCGAGTGTGCGGCCGTAGCTTAAGGTGCAGGGTAATGCAAAATTAAATTGGGCATTTAGGCGTCGCACGAGCGCCATCTACGGGCGGCGCGCTGCCCTACTATCGAACTAGAAATGTTTCTAAAAACACCTTGTTTTTGCCTTCACCTTAAGTTTGTATTTCGGATCGTCTTTTTACATAATGATAAAGATAAACAAACAACACCAAGTATTTATTTATTCATGCAAATAACAACTATCCTCACAAGAAATTCCTAATTGATAATAATATAATATAATTTCCCAGGTGACCGAACACAACGAGGACAACCAATTGTACCTTGTGAGCGAGTCTCTGGGGTGCGCGCGCACCATCTCGAGCTTACTCCGGCGGTGCACGACGGAGGCGCGCGTGGACTCGCCCATCCGGCACGTGCTGCTGGACGCCGCGCTGCCGGCCATCAAAGTGCTCGTCAACCTCTCGCACTCGTTTAGAGCTAATGAAGGTATGTAACAATTAAATGTTGTCGCGAGTTTTGGCGGGAACGTGAAGAATTCGTGTCGCGTCATTTTATTATTTTCTTAAACTTGTGTTATTTCGAGTGTTAATGTGCAATAACGGTGAATTTTTACCCGTTAAGTGTTCGTGTACATGCACGAGTGTTGGTGAATGGCATAATGTCGTGAAACGTGAATTTTCGTGTTGTTTCCGAAACTGCATAGAAGACTAGTAAAGTTTTCACCACTTTACTGGGGCATGACTTGGACTTGACCTTGACTTGCTATGCTCGACTTTGACCGTGACTATGACTTGTTTGATAATATCTAACAAAGCTTGAAAATATATATGTATACTTGACACTGGCAAATGCATAAGACGTGCGACGCCAAAATCCTCTTAGGAGGAAAGAAAAAAATATAAAATGTTATTCATTATCTACAACCTTCTCTATCCCACTGCTGCTTCCTATACTATACCTATACCACCTTTCTTGCTGTATCATCTGCCTTGGTCCCAGTGGTGGATTAACAAATTTCACAAGAATAAACTGTTTTTTTTTTGTCGCCCTTACATAATTAAGCCTAGTTTATTTTGTAATTCATTTAGTTGACAAATATACAAATTAATGCCGACTTGTTCCCACAGATTCTGAGACATTCTGCTCTGCTCGGTCAATGAGTATTCGAAAGATATCATTTAATTCAGCTTATATAGATGTAAGGGTTTACAGTTCTTGGTGGTTATTGATACGGGATTCTTTGTCAATTTCCATAAGCAATGTTAGTATAGAGTTTGTATGGCGCATGTGAGGTCAGGTCATATCGCAACATAGTGCGCACTTTGCTACGAGCAGCACGGAAATTATGAAAACATTTTTTTCTCTATGATAAGTTCTATTTATGTCCATAATTTTTAAGGCAATTAAAACAATAACAACCCCGACGACCCTATTTTGATCTGACACTGTTGGTAAAAACTTGTCGCACTTTAATCATATTACAGCCAAACTACTTTCACCTAAAGCGAAGTGAAAGGCATTTGAATTTTTGTGATTTAAATTATATACCTAACACGATTTAGGGTTCACATTTCAATGCGCTTTTCGTCGACCATTCTTGGTCACTAGCACAGCTATCGTATATTCTGTGCTAATAGTGCTATCGCTATTGGTTTTCTTTGACTGTCGGTTTAGGCTGAAGGGGCATTTGACAGATTTTTTTGTAATATATTCTCGCATTATTTTCCAGTGTCTGTTGGCGCGCAAATGGTTGGCGACCAACCGTCTGTGATGGAGATCTGCCTCATCATCCTCAACAATCACAAAACATTTATACCGGACAACAGGAATTTCGAATTTAGTGTTTGTGTAAGTAATTTGAGTTAATTTTTTACTACTACAGTTAAGAAATGACCTGCTAGATGAGGATGATAATCGAAGACGTGGGGTGTTGCCGTACCGTTTTTAAATTGTGTACTAGAGCCCGACCATTTTGTCACAATTTCCGCTAACAATTTGGAAAAATGTAAGTGTGGAAAGCCAGATTGTGCCCGTTCAACGGAAAACAATATCCACATCCATATCTAAAAAAATTGCCTGAATTTAGCGACCCTAAATGACATGTCATTTAATCGTGGGTTACGAAGCTATGGTTCGTGGCTATGGCGTTATCTGTGGTGTTATCTATTGCTTGCACTGCCATCGACGTCGATTCTTCTGTAACATTTTCTATACCAAACTAAATTTGACAGCTCTAAAATTATTGCCATCGCACATGAAAGAGACGTCCTGTAAGTCCTGTAAGTTTTGTTTAGTTTAGCGAATGGTAGGTGGTTAGGCTCGTAACACACTTCTCTTTAGTTTTACACGGAACATTGTCGTGAAGGCAATGTCCGACAGCATTATCTTGTGTCAAAGGCCTATCTATATCTTCTCCGAGCAGTAGCGCCAGCCGAGTAATAAAGTAATTCTAAATCAATGATTATATTTTTTTCTCTGTTTCAGGTGCTTCTCCTTCTTATAAACCTGGTACAAAACAACGAGGTGAACACGCAGCGGTTGCTGAACCTGAGGATCCGAGTGGAAAACGACGATGACGTCATCTCGCGAAGTATAGAGTCGCTCGGACTCATTGTCGATCTCTTCTACAAGCGGGTGGAGCTGGCCAAGTATGTTTTACGCGTATTACAATAATATAATAAAAATATATAATAATACAATATATATAATACATACAATACAATATATACAATTTATAATATTCCGTGTTTGGGCGAGGCCTATGTTCAGCAGTGGACGTCTTCTGACTGATAATGTAATGTATGTAATTTATTACAATCGGAAATTAAAGCTATGGCGCGCTGATTAACCTGTAGCTTTTACGCAACTAGTGCAAAAACTATCCGAAAAACATTTAATTTGATAGATTTTTTTTTTGTTCGTTTTGTTGTTCCATTTTTCATATTTTTTTATCGCAAACGTATTACGTATTTTTCTATAGTTTTTGTGCGGCAAACATGCAAGTGTAAAAATGATTATTATTGCGTTAAATAATTTTGCAGAATGTCCCTGTATTCAGACTTTTTATGAAGTACAAAAGATAATTTTTATTACATCCTCAAAAAAAAAAAAAAAATTTTGACGAGCGTTTGTGACACTGAAAAAGAGGTAGAAAAATATACCTGAATGTTGAAATGAATGTTTTTCTTATCATAGATAACATTTATCACACTAATATAAATATAATATGAATAACTAAAATTATGAAAGTTTGTCTGTAAGTGTGAAAGTTGTGTTGTGTTCGTAATTGTCAGGACAAGGCTTGTACTAAGAGTTTACTTGCATCGCGTATAAAGTAGCGGGTATCAGCTATGATATTCATAAAAAATTATGTGAGTTAATTGAGATTTTAGGTAATAGCAATCATACTAATATTATAAATGCGACAGTATGTGTGTAAATGTGTAAATATGTAAGTATGTAAGTGTGTTTGTTCGTTCCGGGCTGAACGGATATGAATGAAATTTGGTATGGGAGTACAGCCTACACACAATAACACATAGGCTACTTTTAAACTGCGGGTGAAACCGCGGGGCGCAGCTAG
The DNA here is from genome assembly GCA_947579745.1 of Apocheima hispidaria. NCBI lineage: Eukaryota > Metazoa > Arthropoda > Insecta > Lepidoptera > Geometridae > Apocheima > Apocheima hispidaria. Next base: position 9,272,635 of record OX388153.1, on the reverse strand, counting down.
TGTTTTACAACTACTTTATGTAACAGGCGTGCTGAAGAGAACACGGACGCAGTTTTGGACGGCAAGAGTGGTCAAAACGACGATAAGAAGAAGCAATCTCAGGACGACCTCGCGGAAACGGTCGCCAAGTGTGAGTACTCTCCATAATAATTTATTTATTGAGATACGCCAACAGTGCACATATTTTACATTCTTATAATATATTTCTACGTGAGTACATGGAACTGATATGATCACCCTTTATACGCATATACAACATTCGCCATAAATAGTGATTAGACAAGGAAATAAAAAAAAAGTAAACTATAATAATATAATCGGAATCTATGATAAAGCAAAAATAAAACATCATAATCAAAACATTATTTATCTCTGGTTAGAGACTTTACTAGTTTGTTTTTGAAACAGTTAGAGAATCATTAAACACATCAAGATCATCCAAGTAAGTAATAATGTTCCCGACAGACAGACTAACGAATATATTCTTATATCTACTTTTGCGATGTGGGGCTGTAGTTCTATATTGGCGTCGAGTTTGGCCATTGGAAATGTGGAATCTATTCTGGATGCAGATATTGACTAGCGACTTAGACGTTTCAAACAATAACTGTGACCGTAAATACAGACTGATTTCTTCACGCGCCGTAGCGTAGGTAGATTGTTTTTCTTCTCCTTGCCCCGAATTCGAAAAATCAGAAAATAAAGAAAAAAAATATAAAGCCTTTTGCAAGCAATTGTACCTAGGTACATTACTACATTGACAGCCTTGTGGCCCAGTGGGTGGATTTCCACCTTCTGATCTGTTGTGGGTTCGATTCCCGCCCAGGACAAACATTTGTGTGGTATGGGTGTTTGTTCTTTGTCTGGGTGTTTCTATGTATTTCCAAAAAAAAAGTATTTATTTTTTCTATCAGTCATCTGGTACAGTACAAGCTTGCTTAGTTTGGGGCTAGATGGCGCTGTGTCAAAAACGTGCACCAATAAAAAAAAATAAACAAAATAATGAGTGCGTATGTGTTGCGTGCAGTGATGGCGTCGGCGGGCACGCACATGGAGCACACGATGGTGGGCGCGTACATGGCGCTGCTGCTGGGGCACGCGGCGGGCGCGGGCGCGGCGGCCGCGGCGGCCGTGCGCGCGCGCGTGCCCGAGTACCGCCCGCTGCTGCCCACGCTCAGGAAGTACTACACCTTCCTCACGCTCACCGCCAGCGTGAGTACCCGCCTTTATCTATTACACACGAGACCGGCTCCGTGCCGCAGCTTAAAGCACTAGCGACATATTACGTCCTTGTCAGCTTTATTAGTTACTCGAGCCCCAAGATACAAGTCTAGTGCTTAGTTTGGGACTCACCGATAACTGGTGTAGTACACATAGTACATCTCCAGCGATTTCGTTATATCTTGCAAGCTCTTTTAGGTTTTTAATTTGTGTACTTTTAGTCCTTGGTAAATAAAGTTTTTTATGTTTATGTTTTATTAAACACATTATCATTTGAATCGTCGGGTCATAAATCATTCAATGTCTGTCTCGCTCGCGGTTGCAGGTCTTATGGAGTGACGTTTATTTCTCGACGACTCTGATGATAATGCGTTTACTATAGTACGATCGGGTTACGCATCTTCCTATGGCCTTCGGCACTCTATGTTCTATAATAATAATAAATAATAATCCATGCAATAATTATCTATTTTAACTGGTCTAGAGATCATGTGCCGTGTATTAACCCAATCGCTACGTCTGGGGTTGCACTGGACTATATTTCTTTTTAATTGAAGTGTTAGATTTGATAATGGCTGAATATCAACACGTGCGGAACCAAAACGCGTCTATCGAGTCGTTCGAAGAAAAAAATAAAATCTTTATCTACATTAAATTTGTTCTATTAAGACTGGCTCTGCTAAAACGCCATTCGTTCGTTTCGCTCACTCGGTAAGTAATAAATAAGACCAATACGTCTTTGAGACAAACAAACATCATTAGTTTCTAAGCAAAAAAATGGTTTGACACACTCTAGTGTGCGTTACTCGTACGTAAATATGACGCATCTTATATATCATAGAGTGCGCAATCATCGCCGCCTCACATAATTCAGTAAAGTAAACGAGCTATCAAGCCCAATCTAGGAAATAGGTTGTCGTCTAGCGTCGTCAATTACCTACGAGACGTGCTATGTTTGCTTCTTATTGATAAAGAATTTTGCATTTGACCTCGTTTATATTGCTGTTCGCTCTAGACATGATGACTCCCTCGTATACGTATGCTACGAGGCTTTATAATAGTCAGTTTTATTATAATAGTTAGTTTAGTCTCTGGAGCTGTCAAATTCTTTTTGTCGCCTTTGTCTAGCACGGGCGGTTGGTTTGGGTGGCAGGTGAAATTTTAAAGAGGATTCAAACTCACGGGCTCACGAGCTCACTCGTCAAAATCGGTCAGACCGTGTAGGCTACAGCAGGTCATAGGAACCCACAAACAGATACACTCCAGAAACATTACCCTCCTTCTTGGACAGTCGGGTAAAAAATCTAAAAAAGATGGAAGAGTAAAGAAAGAAGCCCAGAACGCCACTGACGATTTTAGGCGGCAAGACTTTAATTTTTGATCTACAGTCTACAGGAAACTTATTTCTATGCATCAGAAGCATATGTTTTTTTTTTCTTTTTAGCATTTTATTTTATAATGTAATTTAATCTCAACATGTAAAAAATAAAATCGCTTTCCGCGTCTGTCTGTCTGTCTGTATATCCGCTAACTCCTCCTAAACCACGCAAATGATTTTGATGTGGTTTTCATCATCAGTTAGATAATTTTTCACGGAAGGTTATATAAATATACTAGCTGTTACCCGCAATTTCGTTCGCGCGGACCTACAAAAAAAAGGAACCTATGTCCGTTTTAGATCAGCCGTTTAGCCGTGATAACGCGACAAACACCCAGACAGAGAGACCGTTACTTTCGCATTTATAATATAAGCTAAGTTTATGACAGTAACCTCAAATGTTTCACCCCCTTTATTTTTTTAAATTACGTCTTTGCTAAACCGGGTTGGTTCGCTAGGTGATATAAGCATTTGTAAGGTATTATTATATACGTCACTGTCTTTAAGTTTTAAGTTGATAAAATGTTGTCTTGGTCATTGGTATGGATATCAATGTGCGTGATATCAAAATTCGAAAAACAGCTTGGGTTTTCTATAATTGTAAAAATGGTTGAGCTCTCCACGAGCGCCCTTCCGACGCGCTTCCTTTTAGAGGGTTTTAGAACCTAACCTATAGTACATGATGTATAAACCTTGTAGTATTTGATTTATTCAAACTCGTTCTTTTACTGTTACACCTTGAAGCACGTTTCTACATGGGCTTGACCGAGTACAAATAGATAAATACGTAACGTGATCCCTCGTTATAATTGAGCAGACTAGCGCGACGCGTTTTTATAATAGACAATCTAGGCATTGGCGAGTGGCCAATCTAGAACAAAGTCTGTGTTCAATGAACTTTATTGAATGTTTGATTTAATGTGCCTACGGTAATGTACAGCTGCTGGCAACAAAGTACGACCTAGGGATGTAGTGTGATGTACGAACGAAAGTTATTTTTAAAATAATGCTTTACAAAAAAAATAGAAAATTATTCATTTGATTAGACATTATTCAAAGAGAAATTATATAAAGAAGAGTGTAAATGGCCATGGAAAGATGCATAACCAGACTGTGGTAACTGATAAGGACGTAAGATGTCGCTAGTGCTTAAAACTGCGACATGATTTATGGTTGACTTGAAAAAGAAACCCAAGCTAACTCATTCTTACCGGTACGGCTTTTTCATTAGTCATATTTAAAACACGAACGGATAACTAACACCCAGACCCAGAGCAGTTGCTTAAATTCAAATTTCTGTCCTGCCGGTAATGTAACCCGCTGACCTCCTGCTCTCAAGGCAGACACGCTATTTATACTAAGGCAGGAGCGTCGTCAATAATTTACATGTATTTCAAGAACTGCAGCAGTTCAAAACACTGTGTGGTATTGTCTGCGCTCGTCACTTTGGTATGTTAAATCTCTTTATGCCGAGTAATTACGCAGGAAACATTGCCATTCATTCCGGAACAAAGTAATGTTTGCACACTACTGTTTGGCGGTTGAATAACTGGTAATGAAAAACCTTATTCCATTAGAATGTGCCCAAAGAGCTATTTTGAAGGTAACTAACATCAAATCACGTCTATACCCTACTACAGATCTCTTTAAAGAATGCAATGTTCTTACTGTGCGCCAATTGTTTATATTACAAACTACTCTAAACCAACATTCAAATATAAATAGAGCGGTTGAGATAAGAGAACGTTGCGTCCAAAAAGCGTAAAATTAAAAAATCTGCAAGGTACAACAGACCCGAACAACTTTTGCAGAGCACTTTGGCTCTTATTTAGGCCCTTATATAATGAAATTAATTCGCACTTAGCTATCTATAATCTTAATAATTTTCAATGCAAAGCTACTATTACCCAAATACTTAAAGGCATGGACTACAGGAATATTGAATCTTTGATTACCAAATCTTGATATATTGGAGACCGTGAAAATAGCACACACATATACATTTAACGAGCATCTCCGTGAGCTCAACTCTTATGAGGCTGATGCTACGCGGGCATGACTCCCAATACATACTTCACTTCACTACACAAATATGATAAGGCACGCTATACTCAACTATATTAACATATATAAAATAATTTAAATGTTCAATACAGCTATGCTATTTCATAGCTATCTCTAATAAATAATAACAAATTTATATTATTGCTAATTCCATAAGTAAATTTTACACCGTTTATAATTATATAAAATTTAATTCAATAAAATTCTTATTTTTGTTTTAGGGTAACCATAGTACTTATATGAACTAATGGGAGAAGCCACTGGTTCCCGAAACACCGTTTTTACTAGTTCGGACCCAGTGGATTCAATCAATTTTTTGTGTTAAATTCATTTCAACAAAAAAAAAAAAAAGGCAGGCGGCGGTATTAATATTTGGCGTGGGTATCGCGTGGGTTTTAGGACCTACCCGGGTCCTGGGGGACTTCGTTTCATTAGCCTTTTAACACCCCACTGCTGGGATATCGGCCTCACATCGAAGAGTGATTAGGCCATATCTACAACGCAGGCCCAGTGCGGCCCATGTAGTGTCGCATAGAAGGAAAAAAAAACAAACACCACTGCTGAACAAAGGCCTCCCCTTAGACCGCCACACTGTATGACAATTTGAATTTTTTTACCACCGATTTCCCGCGACTTTCAAAATGTCGTGAGTCCACCTAGTTGGAAGCCTACCTGCGCTGCGTCTTCCAGCTCGTGGTTGCGACTCAAGAACCTTTCTTACCCACCGGAAGTGAGTTCTACTAATCTTAGTTTAATTACTATTACAGGCCGAAGCTCCCATCGTGGCGCACGTGAAAGCTACCAACCGCATCATCCAGTTCATGGAAGCCAGCGACAAGGAGGTCCAGGAGGGGCCGTCACAACCAGCAGCCCCTTACACGGCGTCCTCGAACCCCTACCAACCACACTACTACCAAACATCCCCCTCTGACGTACCCCAAGACATGTCTTTGAGCAACCTCAACTACAGCCTTAACTACAGCACCTCAAGTTCTGATCGTATGTCGTCTTCTATAGAGGCTGACGGGTATCGCTGAACTGACGCTCTTTTGTGTTCTACATTCTTCTGGTAACACAGATTATCCTCTATAGATACCGGATTACGACTTACGACCCAAACTCATCAAACGTTCGAGGAAAGCGCGGGTTCTGGGGACTGAGACGGAGCGTTCCCATCAACTTCCTCTAGGTAACGCCTGTAGGCCTAGCATGCGCGCCAATACAAATTCTCTACACTATATCGTGCAAACATGAGACAAACTTTTCTATACATATAGCCGTGTCCTGTTCTTGCACGACAAAAGAGCAGATTTTGTCGTGACGCGAATGCGTCGAGGATTTTGGATTGCAATTTGAGGAGCAAATTTTATGAATTGATGGAATTTTGAGCCCAACACATGAGATTAATTATATCGTCCCGCGATATTGCAATGAATTTTTTTTCTTGCGATCGTTGTGGTATTCGTTTTGTTCTTTCGTTTTTACCGATGCATGGTGCGCTTCGGTCGTCTTGATGCCACAATCTATAGGGGTAATCTGTCTTGTAAGAACCTATGTAGACGATACTTTAAATATAAGTTTATCAGAAGATCTTCGCTAACATTCGATAAGTCAATGTATGCTCTAATATAGTGTGCTCTGTCAACATCTCGCTGAGAAATGTCGTGTGAAAACGAGATAGCATATATTGGCTACTGACATTTTTGATGCTTATCGAATGTTTATGAAGACTAAGTAAATATAGCTTGACGGCTGAAATTGGGTGTGGTTTTGTTATCGATTAGCGTTGAGTATAAGTAAAATTATGTACACGTATCGTCTTGCGTAGGTTCTAAATGAATAGTTAAAAGTAAATGTTCATATTGGCATATACTTTTTTTTTTTTGTAAAATTACTCATGATTTACGAAACCATGTAATTTACAAAATTCAATCGCCAATTACAAAATTCTTGGGAGTTGACCATAGCCATTAAAAACGATAGAAATGACAAATCTTAGAAAATCAATTTGGTGAATAATCTATCAAAAGTTGGGCTTTTAAGGGGTTTTATCTAACAACACAAATTTTCATATTGGCGATTGACATTTTGAAGAACTATACCGACGATGATGCGAATAGGAATTGTTACACAAGAGCGTTAGTTTACAAAAGTAAATGGTCAGTTCTGATGTTAAGATTGTAAATAAATCCCCATTAAATCCTTGTAAATTACACCGTTAGGAATATATGTATGCCATGCGTAATATTGTATAACTATAATTCATAATGGTGGTTGAGTGCACACAGCTGTTGGTAGATTATCTCTCTTATATCTTTGTAATATGTATTTCTTCTTTGTAAATATAAATCACAGAATGTTATATTTGCGTTGACATGGATATGGGTTATGAAGTCTTAATTAAATTGAGATATTCCGAGTTTAAGCCAATGAACTGGCAATATTAAAGTGCAAAAAATAGTCGTGTAAGTGTATAATAGATATTGTATTCTTTTTATGTGAATATCGTCTGCACTTTTTGTATTATACCGCTCCGAGAGGTTTACAAATTATATTTAGAGTATTGTTCTAACCGAGGCACAATTCTTTATTGTAAATACATTATAGCTAGTAAAGTTAGTCCGGTCTTTGTTGGTTAAAATTTAGTGTAGTTATGGTTAATTATGGTGTCGATTTTGTAGGTTTCGGCTGGAACTAAACTCGCGCCGCGGTTAGAAGCGCACCGTTTCAGTAAATTTTAAAAAGCCAAATGAATATGTACATTTGCTTTTAAAATTTGGCTGTAGTATTATGGCAATCAGCTGAAATCGCTACGTTAAAAAAAATTAAAAAATGAACAAGTTATGGCTTTCATTCGGTTTTCAACAATTTACTACAGCTGTCGGAACGCTTCATAGCGCTGTTTGGGTATAAAGTATTTAAGAATTGCTGTCTTTTTATTAAATTCTTTTAGACGAGGACAGCACTTCTCTCTTGTTTCGTTCTGTCAACTGAAACTTGAAAAATCGACACAAATGTCCGGATATAATATGAGATTCGAATACGCGTAGTGCTGAGCTAGTCTCGCTGCAATAATTATGATCAAACTATATTTGTACTAATAGAAGTGAAGCTGTCTCGAGATAGCGTTGAATGTACAAAATGTTAGCCCGTTTCTAATAAGTCCGACGACGCTTGTCACAAAGTATTTTATCAAAATGACAAAAATTCTTTCTCTAAAGATGTATTCTGGATTACGATAAAGCGTTGATATAAGTTATGCAAAATGTGTCAGTTTACGATACGTTGGCGTCGATTTCGTTGTACTATTTTCCAAAACTGATTGCTCTAAAATTGTTGGCATCCCTTTCTTACACTAAGAAGACTGTGTGGCCCGGATTATGACTGAGGGTGAGTTTGTTCAACTCTAAAGATACCATAGGACAGCTGTAGATCGAATCTCGACCACGTTCATTATATGCCCCGGTTCACAGTATCACAGTGTTTCCATATTAGTAGAAAAATGATACTAACGTATACTTAATTGTAGCCGTGTCCTGCTTTTGCACGACAAAAGGAGCAGAGTAGATAATTATGAGGCCTGATTGTGGTCATGATGAACGAACATCCGCGGCAGTCTCTGAGTACGAGACGTGGAGAAAAGTCGCTCGAGGTGAATAAGCAGAATACATTGGGTGGGAAACTGCTAATAGGGAATGTGGTCCATTGAGCAAGACCTCGTGTCCGGACAAAGCGCCGATGGCTTGACGTCGTGAGAAATGTACGGATACGCTAGCCGCAAGATATTAGCAGAAAATAGTACATCAAAATCAAAAGTTCTCTTGTCAATTATCACATGCTAGTAAAATGCCTTTTCTATACATTTCTGTGGTTACAAAAGCAGCTAAAGGCCCGTACCGTGAGGTGCTTATTGCGATGATTGTTAGGTTCAGCGATGACACTGCGCGACCGCGAACCGTATCGCCGCGTGATAAGGTGTATGGTCGCGCAGCGTTCTCGGCTGAGCCTAATAATCATCGCAATAAGCACCTCACGGTACGGGCCATGGTTCCAATTTTGTGCGTTTGTGTAACTGGTCTATCCACTATGTTAATCGTTTTTTGACAGCGCGACGTCAACTCTGTACTAGCGTCTATCAAATTATGACGCATACAAAAAATGCGTTATTTTTGTTATTACCACATTACAAGGATAACTTCAAGATTTAACATTTGGTGTATCCTTGTAAAGTGGTAATAATAAAAAGAACGCATTTTTGTACGACATAATTTGTTAGACGCTAGTACAAAGCTATGTCTTCTCGCTGTGAAAAATCGATTTAAATAATGGATAGACTACAGTAAGAGGTTAAATTAAATCTAATCTTACAGTAAAGATGTTATCTGAAACGATCTACCCGATTTAGCCAATCGCAGACGCGGACACGTCGGTGATACGGACGGCCAATCACCATCTTCGATTTAACATGTTTCGGCCTAGATGATTGGGCTTCTACTGATCGCCACCGTGGCCGCCTCTATAGGCCGTGATTGTATGTGGCAGGCTCTATACTTATTTGGTTATTTCTGATTTGTTTTGGCTTAGATTTCCCCTAGATTTTGGCTTTTTTTATTATTTTATTAGTCGGACAAAATCGAGAGAAATAATGCATAGTATAGATAGTCGTAATTAGGAAAATATATCATTTAAAATTGTACCCATAGACCAAAGCAATAGACAACCTAATTATTCTTGTAAAATATTTAGTTTATTTTATTACTGCATGTCTTTTTGAAGAAGGAAATTCATTTCTTCCCCCGAATACTGAAACGTTTGTTAACTTTGACGACAGATTAAGTCTATTGCTGCCTTTGTCATTTGCTTAGTGCCAGACAAAGGCAGTATTAGTTTTCAGCACACAAAGTGTTAATGAACGTTTCAGTATTCGGGGGTTATTGACATGAAATTAATGATTGATAAACGGCACGAAATTTACTTAAATGCTGTTTATTTTGAACTTTTAGATGATATTTTAGATCTTCGATGAAGAGTTCAATTTGAAATGTTTTTTTTTTAATGAATTAAATAATTTTTAACGATTTTGAATGTATTTGTCTAATTTCTTTCGTAACATTATGGCAAACGTTTTGTTGTAAATATCAATGAATTGTTTTTGTGTTGGTACCACAAGGCATCTTAGAAGTTGTAGTTAGCATAATCAGATACTATTTTTATTTATATTAACGATTATTTGACATAATACGAAATATTGATTAACAGATTTCTACAGGAGCACACATTCGCAGGTTTCTAAAATTCTGACTTGTATTGTGAAGATTAGCAAGTTTTCTTCAATTTAGCGCTCGGGCGACTTGCATATACCGAAACTTGCAGAAATGAGATTCTTCGCGATTGCTTGCCAGCAAGCCTAGCGCGACATACTCTTCCCTACCCTCTTTGTCGTGCGAAAGAGACAAACGTATACATAATCGTACCCTTGTCTCGTTTTTGCAAGACAAAAAGAGAAGTAGAGTTAAGCGATAAGTTTTTTTTTGCTAGTTGCTAGTGTAAGCCATATTTCATTGTGTAGTAAAGGCGAACTGACAGCTATAAAAGTCATTAGGGTGTCGATTCTGCTGTACCACTCCTAAAATGTCAGGATTCATTTATAAGCGTCTCTTATAATTTCGTTATATGTGATAAAGATGTCAACTATATTAGAGCCGTCAAATTTAGAAAATGAGGCAATAGAATTAAGACCAATAGTGTCGGCACTAATATCATTGTGAAAATCCTTTTAATGAATGCAGAGAGAGCCGATGGAAACTTATTTGTCTCTCTTTAACACCAAAGAGAAAATAAGACAACAGCTGTAGTTACACTATTGACTACATTCATTAAAAGCAGTGTCTCTGTAGTTCTGATTGGATGCCAGGCCGCTATTGTTCTTTACGGACTTACATTAAGCAATATCGGTGTTGATTCTGTTGTACCACTCTCTAACCTAAACTCATCTATATCTTATAAGTTTAGTTCTGAACTTATCTGGGTCTCGTTTTGTTTCTATGTGGGAGAAGGAAATGGCAACAATTTTAGAGCTGTCAAATTTAGTTTAGTTTAGAAATTGATGTTTCAGAATTGACATTGTTTGGTCCATCTAGGTCTCTAAAATCGAGTTGCATATCGTCGGCTAACAATCAACAAGTCCATTCAAGCCGAATTTGCCAAATTTGATATCTACCAAACTGCCAAATTTGTCAAATTTTAACTCGACCGGTGCTGTTTGCTACGATATAAAACTGTTCCGGTATAGATAGAAATACATTTGTTTCGTTACCGATAATCATGTTCAGACAGCTTTACTATTTAATAAGTCTTTAATTGGAAATAGCACTGATTAGGTAAATGCGAAAGTAGCAATTTTATGGAGATATATTAAACTTAGTTTCACGGATTTCGTTTAGGGGATTAATTTTATTGTACAGGATTCTATTATATCGCCTAAATTATAGTTTACGTAATTTATTGACTTGTGTATGTATAACTAAGCGTAGGTATAAACTGCATTTCGTTAACCTTCCAACTTTGTATCACAACTGTGTTTGATTATGTTGTTTTTTAGAATTATCACAAGAGTTTGATATCTTTTGAGAAATTATTATTGTATGTAATGTGTAATTATGTTATAAAGTATTACATGTAATTATTAAAAGAAGACAATTTAAATATATTTTGTTTTATTTGTGTAAATCTCTGAGAATGCCATAATTATATCTAGGACTTACTTTTCAATCCTCTTACAAACTTGTCAAAGTATTGGGAGCAAAAGCATAAAATCATCATGGAATCTCTCAATTTTTTTTTTTTTTCTTTCGTGGATTGTTGATTGAAGTTGTTGTTGAAGAAATATGCATTATAATACATAACATTATTTTTAAACATTGGTAACTTTTATAAAATAGATTAGCATATGGACGACAACAAAATAATGCAACAGCACAATAGATCATCTGTGCCGCGTAAACGTATCACTAAAAATAGAATAACAATAACTATGATTAAAATAATCCAACATGAAACAAAACGCTTCTAAAAGTATAGAAGGGTTTAACTATATCCTATCGGCAGCTGGAACTCCGCGGGCTCCGCTGCGCGCGGCCGCCGGCGCTCGAACGCCTTGCCAGTCGCCCGACTCAGTGAACCTCGTATTAACAGACACCAGCTGCTCAAAGTTCGCCTTCGCAAGCTTGTGCTTATTTTTAACCTTCTGAACCAACTCCTCATCGTACACTTCCTCGGGATCGTCGAGTTTCATGTGCGCCTTCATCTCTTGCACCGTCACCAAGAAACAATTCCACGGCGACCAATCTTCGTTCATGTTCCACCGACAGAGTCTCAGCTCGGTGATATCGTTGCACTCGCTGACCGCCGAATGCGAGTGCCACAATTTTTCCACGATGAAGAAAATGTCTTTCTCCTGAAGAACGAAAGCTAGCGATCCCCAACACTTTCGACGGCGCTCGTCGCGTTGCACCGCTCGAAGAATAAATTTATACGGCGTCATGTCTATCCAGAGCCGTTCAGAGACATCCTTCCACGAACAAGACTTGCATATTAGGAACCCACTCATTTTGGCATTTATCGGAAAATCTGTGTAGGGTTTTACTTGATGACACAATTCGCAGAAGTGTAAGTGACTATTCTCCATTCCTCTGTATTCTCTTATGTCTTTAGATTTAGTGACACCAGAATTCAACTCGGACGTTTTTATTAGTTGAAGAACGGCTGCAGCTGTTCTGCGTCTAAGGAATTCTAGCTGAAAGTCGTTGCATCTCCTAACAAGAAGATCGCATTCTCTATCGAGTAGGGTAATCACTTCTTCGGCGATCGGATGCCGGAATTCTTGCAATGCGAATTTCATGTCTACTAACAGCTCCATCCGTTCTCTGACCTCCATATCTTCACGAAGAAAAGTGTGGTAGAGCTCCTTGAGTTTTCTCGCTTTTTGAATCTCGACTGTTTCCATTGTTATAAGCTTACCATTCCGACCGTACCACGCAACGGGCTTAGAAATTTCGTCTAAAAACTGTTTATCCTTGATTTTCTTGCTGTCTTCTTTCACTTTGACTCTATAGGCTTCGATGCATCTTAGCAGTTCGACTTCTTTGTCGAGTAGCAATGTGAACTCCGCTATTTTGGGACCTTTTGAGTGCAACCGTGAAATCCTTGCTATTTCAGCATGTTTCCATCGATCAACCTGAAAATAACCGTACCTATTAATTTTGATTTTTTACCTCACACTTTCTTAGTTTTGGTACGTAATGGAAATGAAAACATATGAACTCATATGAAAATATAGGTGGTTATGTCATATCATATAGCCATCATACTCACCATTGCATAAAGTTGATCAAAGTCCTCTCGCGTCTTAGGAAATGTTTTGGTTATCAGGTCCTTGCGCAGCCTCCTCTCCATTGCTTCCCGTTCCTGTCTGTCCTCTTCTTTCATTCTCGCTATCCTCTCCCTGTAAATAATTCAGAAATATTAGTAGTGTAGTTGTACCTAGGTATTGTAATATATACCTACTTACGACCTATATAGCTGCAAAGTGTAAAATTAACAGAAAATTGATTTAAGTAAAAATATCATTAGGTATGTAGCTACGTCGTAAAAACATATCTCCCTCTACTTTCATTTAGCTACAATATTTTAGGTGTCTGCAAATCCAGAGTTATCAATTAACACAATAAATAGAGGCGAGCGTGCTCCTTCCTAGACCGCATTATTGCAGGATGTGGTCAAAAGCTAACGTATTATAAATAAAAAACTTAACAAACTGAAAACTAGTCTATTATCTAAAAATTATAGATATCTGCAAGGACAACAACTGATTTTTGTTTTCTTATTATGTGGGAATAAAAATCTTATACTTAGGTATATTTCCTCGTGGTTCCACCATTGGAACGCCAAGGAACGACCCATCCTACTTTTAACCGAATTTAATTATGGCTTGTAAACTGCTATACGATTAACATTTGAGAGACTTCACAGTTTCGCAGTTAATGTGATCGTACTCACATGCAAACTGCAAGCCAGCGTTCAACTTTCTGCCTGAACTGGTGATGTCTGAACGCTCTCTGTATGACCGTGGCGTAGTGGATATGGTTTAGCCTTTTGATCATCTCCTCGTAGGTCTCGTAGGGTCGTGGGGTCACTATCCTGTCCGTCACGTTGGGGATGTACACTGGGACATGGCAGGTGGCCATTTGTGTGGCACGACTGTAGCTGGTGTCCTGAAACAAACGTTAAAACGACCCTGTAAGAGATACAAGACCTCCATTTCCAGAACAAGATACCCTTTCGGATCAGGATCTTAAACTAATAGAGGCTAAAGTTCAAAATCTGTCGTCAAATACGTAACAGTTTGTTCCGGCAGCATCACTCGAGAGCTGGTTGATATTCCAGGATATGTGTTTGCCATCTTCGACTACGCCTTTATTTCACGTTAGCTAAGTTTGTGATCAAATGTGAGAACCCTTTAAGAAACTATAGATACGTATACTGTTCTACTACAGAGCATTCTTGACTGTGTGTGTGCTTATCGTCCAATGCGCGTTGTCTGGCACAATCACATTTTTTTTTTACATTTGGCTTTTCTCTATACCTAATCTAGAAAATATTCTTAAAAAAAAATATGCTATACTGCTACTAAATAAAGCATGTAGGTATTAGTAAATTTAGAGATATCTTTAACTAATGCTCCTTACTGCGAATTAAAATAATAAGTTTATTGAGTAATTAGGTACCTATTATTGGTACCTAATTGTTAAAATAAATTAATAATGATTATGATATTGTATAACTAGGAAGTAACGCCTTTACACTAAGTAGTTTAGTATAATCTTTGTATGAAATATTGATCTTTTAATAATGAATTGAGTCAATTTGGTGGCCTGCAGTAGCCACAGCATTTTAACCTACGTTCAATCAATAAAATAATCTTCAATTACATTAGCGCTGCTTTCTTGGTGTGAATATAGCCTTAGGTTCTGCCACGTCTAACCTGTTGTAGTAGTAGGTGATATACAAATAATATAACGACTCGTATTCATCCCAAATAAGGAAAATAAGGAGACTAAGTAGAAAGTACATGTTACACGTGACTGTATCAACATAATTATGTCGGGCATCCAAAGCCAAATTAGATATACCTACCTAGCGTACCGTCTAAAGCATCAATGTAAAGGTATCATTAAGGTATATTATTTGGATGTTATCTACGTATGTAACTTAGGCAGATAATCCACTGAACTACAACTTCAATAGCGAAATTACTACTAATTAGACCCCCACATGTTATAAGTAATAGAAATCTAACAACTGACTGACAGACAATCAATGGCGGTGATTTAAGATGTAGTATGACAATTTGCTCAGGAATTCCATAGCTGTTTCTCTATGGTATAACGTAGATGAGGACAAAGAAACTATTTTTGAAAATGAAAACTTGTATGTATGTTCGTCATTTTTACTTCGTATTTGTGAATATTGCGATGCCAAAGGCTGGGCCTCGGTCCCGAGCGTTAAAACCAGAGATAGCCCCCCTGTAGAATCCGCCCTCAGGATGATCGAAGCGCACCACGCATCAGTCAAAATACACCTATAAAATTCACTCTCGTTGGTTTTTTTCTATAGGCGTGATGAGGCGTAACCTTGAGATAGCCAATGGGATTCACTTGGTCTCAGTCCGCAATGCGCGCATTGCATTACGTGCGTCACGTGATAGGTAGGTAAATACGAAGCTACTTCTAATTATGTACCTACCTACAACTTAAGACTATTAATTTTTGGCAATACCTAGAGGTTCTAGAAATGTTCTTATCTATGAATACTCGAATACCTACGTCGGTAGATGAATGAATCAACTCACGTATATTTTTTCTCGTTCTTCTGCAGTTTGAGTGTCTCGGCATGATTTTTTCTCTGGTGGCATTTTCTCAGGCTTTTGAGGTGTTTGCGTGTAGGCGTGATGGTAAACAACACCTGAAATTTGAAAATTATTCCAATTACCTTTTAAGATCACAGGTGTCTAAGTTTATTTATGGACATAGGGCATAGTTATTTCAATGGAAACATTGCCTTTCAATACGAACACACATTAATGTTAGCACATAACTGCCTGGCGGTTGAATAACTGGAAAAGGTATGGTACCTACTACCCCAGTTGGACTCTGCAAAAGAGTGTTACCAATTATCTACCTATATTATTACCTGGACCCGGGTATGTCCTATGGCTGCGCCCAGAACCACCAGAGGCAGACGCTGCTGCCCGTGTGCCTGTACACGGGCAGCAGCGTCCTCTTAGTAAATGGTAAGCATTCTGCGACCTCCATGCCGCCTGCCAAGTGTTAGGATAATGGCAACCCCACCCTTATATCGGGGAGACTTCATCCAGCAGTGGGACGTCTGAAAGTAGCTGATAGGAAGGATTATTACCTGTGTGAATGTTTCGGTATCCCCCTAAATAAGGCTTTTTCATCGGGTCACAGAATACTTCCACATTAACCTGTTTATAAGTTCTACCAAACGGGACCATTACACTCAACACATCGTTTACGGGCATTTCTCTGTACAGCTTCTCTAAATTCAATCTAACGTTATTTTTGGTAAGCAGTTCCACTTCGACAATGCCGTATTTATCATAATCCAAATCGAATAGGGCCATTCGATCTTTCAACGGCCGCTCTCCTCTCAATAGTACCAAATTATCATGACCTACTTGAAAGAGACCTGCTAGGTTTTTCTTTATTTCCGCTATAGTCATGATAGAGTGATAAGAGCGGGTAAATACACTGTTTTGGTTTCGAATACGGAATTTGATCGCGATGAAAGGTATTGTCTTCTTTTTGGGCATAACTGCGTGCAGAAGTTCATGCACGTATGATTCCTTGGGGATCATCGACAGAGCGAAGTCTTCAGAATCTTTGGTGTAAACGTCGATAACCATATTGCCGAGCGCGTCTACTTTTAGGTCAGATAACACACTGGTTTCCTTCAGTACCGTTCGGTTCTTTGTCAGCAGCAGATTGGTATTCGATACTGAGAGTAACTTGGCTAATTTACGCTTGACCATTTTAACTGGGGTATTTGCTGGGAAGACTTTGTTGAACACATCATTGGGGTGCAATGGGGACTTAAAAGTCACTAAAACGTGGCTGGTGGGGCATTTGAACTGAGTTTCAAGTTCCCTGGCACAGGGAGCTGTTTGGTACCGCGACTTGCTTTCATCCTCGTCAACCTCGGTGACTCTCTTGTAAGGCGGTGCTGTGAGAAGCTTCTCTCGACCTAACTCGCACTGGCATTCAACCACTCCCCTTAGGCAGTCTGGAGTTCTGGTTATCGTCTCTATACCAATAAGTTTAGAATTATTTCTATCCATCGCTTCTAAAAACACCGAAACTATGATTAATATAGGCCTGATCTAAATAACAGAAACACCCAGAGAACACAAAAAAATAAATATAAAACTCCAGCTGTGATACATTGATTGAATGATCGAATTGATTTCGTCGCTTAGTGACAGTTGCTAGGTTACGATTATTTTGAAGAAATTTTGTTTACTAGCAAAGAGTTTGTTTACTTTCAGTTGAAAAAAGGTCCCTACAAGTATACAGGTTGGATTATAGAATGCCACTGTGCATTCAAGTCATCGAAGTTTATTCATCTGTATTTATATAAATTAGAGTTCGTTGATTCAATATCTTTTCAGAATAACATCAGTTAAATTAGTGCTAAACGGAACTAATAAAGCTGATGAAAGGTTTGCGGAACATTGTTAGTTTCCGCCACAGTGCAAGACGTTGTTTTGTATAAATTAACCGCTAAGCTTTAAAAACTAAACTCCTTTGAAAATTTTATAAAAGATGGGAGTGGTGTGCATTCAACATTTTTAATAGGTAATTTTCTGTATGAAACTGTTTCCTTTGTAAGTTTATACTTTATCCGAAGTAATTAATTTGTTTTTGTCTTCTGGCTACATTTAAATAGAGAAAATTTAAATTTAAATGAAGTCAATTGTTATTGATCCCGTAACTGAAACCTAAGTAGGTGGTTGATAGTTAATAAAAATTGAGAAAACAATAAAATTACAGGGCAATAAAAGAACGAATGTTCCGACCGTAGCTGGCGTGATATTAAATTCCTCCGAAAACATAAAAATGATTTTCGATCGTAAAACTATAATTTACAGACGTAAAAATGCGCTGAGTTATATGTTACGCCGAGATGTGGAGTAAGGATATTGGTTCGCATTCGAGCGCAGCACTTATTGTTTATGTCACTAACAACTTATTATGTTCTACTTCTTGTTTTGAGTTTGCTTATATAGGTACTAAGATATTGGTGTTAGTAGATTGTCATCTAGTGCCGGATTAGGCACGTAGCTAGAGTTAGCAAACCCTTGCCCCGCAAGGCGCGGTGCCTCTTGCTACGCTAAATGGCTAGTCTCCCCAGCACCTATGCGTAAAAAAAGTATCACTATAAGTTACATAGGTTTGTTATACCACGAATCAAAAAACAATTTTTGTAAATGTGCTGTTTTATTTAATATTCTAAACTCTAACCTTAAACTTTTGCTAGGCTTCTTCAAGAAGAATATCTCTATAAACCGGAAAACTTCAATCCGGAACATAATTTTGGCACTGCTTGGCAGTTGAAAAGCTTTCAAAGGTGTGGTAGTTCCCGGGCGGCCTCTACATAGGAGTCCTACCACTACAAGAATAAATAATTGTGCACGAAAATTGTCTCATGTCTTGAAAGCGCGGCTTAACCGTGACCGTCTAACTACCCACTCACTCTAACCCGCTTTTCCTATCAAGGCTGCGTTCGTGTGCGTTCTGTAAACACGTGTTTTAATCAAGCCTGTTGCTCAGCTTCCGTTTGCTGCGGCTACTCGCAGCTCGGCAAAGAAAAACTTTGCATGTGTTTTATTACGACGGACGCCGGCCGGCCGCAGGGCTTAATTTCGATGCAGACCTGTCTCGCTTTAATTGTTTTACTGTATATGGTGGTAAACATTTAAACATGAACTATGACAGCTTTCCTGCCTGATTCTGTGTATCACTACGTAGTTTGTGATTCTGTGTATTTGTCGATTGTCTTTTAGGTTCTTGAGATTGTTTTTATAGAAAACCTGGATAATGAGTGCTTTGATATTTTATGTAGTATTTATTACCTTATATGATACATAGGTAAATGATTTGACAAAGTTGTTACATTGGGAGAGTTTTTGTCCAAATCTACTCATTTGTCCATTCTGAAAATATGAAATGTTCTATGCTTACTTTAATTAAATTTTAATTATGTACTTAGTATAATTTAATCTAAACCTAAGTTATAAGTATTTTCAAGATATAATAACCTAGTTCAATTGTTTGTTTGCAGATTCGAGTTGGTTTCAAAACGTTTCTTCTTTCCGTAGCGGCGCGATAATCGAGGCGAACAGTTTATTGCGCTCGCGGCACGGCCGTCCTAACGGGGGAATCCGGCCCTGGCGGCGCCAGGGGTGGAGGCAGGACGCACTGGTTCATTCGATTAAAGCCACGCTGTACACGGAAATTATCAAACGAAACGCACCGACAACTCAGCGGGCCGTGAGAGACCGTACATTAATAGTTTTTGTTCCCAACTCCAACGTTTCGTCGCAGAAAGGTAAAGTTTGGGTTCTTTCTTCTCGATCCGCTTGTTTTCAAACACCTCTCATTTCGCAATACTCTTTGGTCATCTCAAATTCAATATGGAGCTCGTTTCATACAAATAGCTTGTCTACTTTTGTGTCGCTCGTCCTTTGCATATGTGATGGGGAAAATTCTCAAAGTAAGTTGCGTCAATGCGAACGCGATAGTTTGGGATCCCACATTTTCCCGCATATAGCCGTATACGGTCCTAATTTCCTTTATGAATAACAGAGGCAAAACTTAGAAATAGCTAAGTAAAAAATTTGGTTTGATAATTTCAAGTTTTTTATCGGTTTTTTTTTTTTTATTGGTGTAAAATATTTATATTACGCCTATTCGTGATTGGATAAAGTTACGTGCGTGTGCAAAACTACAACGTCAAAATTCAAATTCAGTTTATTTTGCTGCTGCGTTTGTTCAGATTTCCAAATCGTACCTCACGTTAATTTGTTTGTCCAAATTTTACCGTTGCCACAAACGATTCGATTAAAATTTAGCTTCATCACTAACCTACGTTTTACTCTACCTACATGGCAAATTTAATTACACATTTAAAACAAACATCGTAAAATAACAATAATATCTTTACGTATCCCACCACAACAACAACAACCAATACAAAAAAAAAATGATATGTATGTCTACTTATATCCCTAGATAAAGTCCATTCCAAAGTGGTCTAGAAGTAAAATAAATGACAATAACAAACAAACTAACAATATGGGCTCGTAAATACGCGGGGCGTTGCGCGGCGCGTGCAGCGTCGTGTCTTCATGCGCGTTTTGTTTGATATCCAACTTACTTGCGGTAGAACAAGCTACGGACACCGCCGCATGCGCCGCAGCTAGGTACCGCCTTCGCGTCCACCGCCGCGTCCTTCCTTCCGCGGAAGATGCCGTCATTCACAACGCGCCGTACGACGCCCCGCGGCTTTATAAACGAGAGAACATCATCCCGACAAGGTAGTTGAGTCGAGCTACGGACTCTATTTTCAATTAATAGATTTTTGTTGGTGAAGCAACCCAAAATGCGGATCCAGATCGCATCAGGTTTTGTGGCACTTCGTCATTCCATATTTATTTTACTAATTGGATCCCAGTCGCACTGTGGCGCGCTCCATGTCTCCGCTAATGCGCGCACGCCGCCATCTTCAATACACTCCTTTTCGCCAACACTGATTTTGTGTGAAGCCAGCATTTAAGAGAAAAGAAACCACTGAATCTGATATTTTTTGGTGACAAGTGGAAAACTGTAACGAAAATTTTCTTGACATATTGTGAAAATTTAACTGACCAATGGGACAGGGCAAAAAAGCCAATAGCTTTGACTACGATGATCTTATTATGAAATATTAATTTTATGTTGACATTGTAATTTATTGTATTTATTAGGTACTTTAGTTTTAATTTTTTTATTCCTATTATTATATCCGTTTGTATCTCAATAAATAATTTAAATTTTGAATTTGAATATGGCGTTATTCTTTTTGTATAAGCTCTTTGGGTACAGACGGTTGGATAGTGCTTGCGTACCCAAGCACTATCCAACCGTTTGTACCCAAAGATTATAGGTACAAATAAAACATAGTGATTATTCACTAATTAATTAAGCCGACAGACGCTAAGATAAAAAGCGCCTTCTTTGAGATTTTTTTTTTGCAACCATGGCGCTCGTCTGATGGTAAGTGCTGTAAGCGTCACGGGTGTCCATAGCAAGACAGAAATATTCAGAATTCTAAACTTTAACTGTTCAAAACCACACGTGGTAAGCACTGCTCGTCGCCCTCACATATAAAATATAGAAATATATTTTCTCTCGGCTCTTCAAGCTGGAAAAAAAATATTGTGTGCACACTACCTCTTGGCGGTAGTCGAAAAGCTGGAAAAAGCTTGAAAACTATAATTTTTGCACACTACCGTTAGGGTGTCGAACAGCTGGAAAAAGTGTGGTATTTCCCCAGGTGTAAAATACCTACCACAAAAAATATATAAAAAAAACATGTAATCTAACTTGCACTAAAGGTATACTAAAGGTTGTACTATATATATGTATATATAAAGCTCAGAATGCCTTTGAGTGTATATCGCTTGTTTGTCGTCCAAACCAAAATATGATTGTGTCGGTAAACACGACTAATTGTTACGTTGAAACTGAACATCAATATGCTTAATGAGAGTTGATTAGAACTGGCTATGTCGCAAATGATGTACTCGTACCGTACCCCATTACAAACATGTGAGCCAGTGCTGCCATTGCAGAGTGCTAAATTCTAACTGAACTGCAAATTTATTTTTAAAACAAAACACACAGGTTATTGCTGACATACATTGAGTGCGGTTTAAAATGTGCACATTGTTACCATTTGCACTGTCAGCGTGCAAACAGTCGGTTTAAGATGCGCATATAAAGGCTCCTGTCAGCCACATGACGTCATGAGTGACGTCATTTTAGCTTGCTCACGGTGCTCACAAGAATGAGGTAGTGCACTGTGTGCGCTAATGTCAAATTCAAATTGTCATCTGTGAATTCCGATATTCTCTGTTTTTTATAGAAAAAATGGATTGAATGCAGGCCACAGTCTTCTGTGAAAACAGAAATGAAACTGTGACCATCAAATTATGAGACACAGGCCGATAAACTGAAAAATGAAACTATCTGACATAAGCACGCTCATGATCGGTTTAATTTGTTGGCGCGCTGTGAGCGTACTAACAATTTAAACCGATCGTTAGCAGTGTATGTGGTGTTTGCACTGTGAGCGCATTTTAAACCGTACTCATAATATGTAACTTTTGGGGTACTGAGGTAGATGTTAGGGCAATTTCGGGTAGGAAGTTACCAAGTTAGTACAAAGCCTTCCATGATCTGGCAGCACTGTAGTTTGGGCGCTCTATTTATAGGACGTATTCTAGCGTAAGTGTAATAAAGGCGTTTTGGCGGGAACGTGAAGAATTCATGTCGCGTCATTTTATTATTTTCCAAAACTTGTGTTATTTCGAGTGTTAATGTGTAAAAACGGTGAATTTTTACCCGTTAAGTGTTCGTGTACACGCACGAGTGTTGGTGAATGGTATAAAGTCGTGAAACGTGAATTTTCTTGTTGTTTCCAAAACTCCATAGAAGGCTCTAGTAAAGTTTTCACCACTTTACTGGGGCATGAGTTGGACTTGACCGTGACTTGCTTTGCTCGACTTTGACCGTGACTATGACTTATTTGATAATATCTAACAAAACTTGGGAATATATATGTATACTTGACACTGGCAAATGCATAAGACGTGCGACGCCAAAATCCTCTTAGGAGGAAAAAGTAACAAAAAAAAGTGTAATAAATCATTGATTCAAATATGAAACGACACAATGAGTAGATTTGTTTACAATAAAATAAACAGTCTTTGATACGATTTGTATACAATAAGACTCATTGGTGGGTTTCGACGTAAGTCCTACATAGACTGATATTGTAGCGCTTTTCTAGCGATGGTAGCTTAGTTGCTAACGCATTCGGATAGCACGCAGAAGGGCGTTCATAAGGAAAGAATATGTTAAGCCGAAACGGGGTTTATAATACTCATGATTGCGGACTACTTTTACCATAGATACTTAAATTATATAGTGCTAATGCCCATAGAAAAATGCGGAACTCGATTGTAGTAACTGATAAGGACGACATGATAGTCACAACTTCCTCTTGACTTGAAATAGAAACCCAAGTTAACTCATCCGTAATTGTATGGAGAAAAAACCTGGTATAAGAATCACAAAGTTCAAAATATTACAATTTACAAACTTACCTAAAACATAAAATATAATTATTCGTTCACGTGTAAGCCTTAATGAACTCGTAATAAAATTATTAATTTACGTTGTATAATGTCAGGTGCCGTGTAAAATGATTGTTTATTTCGGTGGGTTTCATGCTCAGTTGACAAACAATCGCACTCTATTGACCCCCTTAATTACGAAATAGGTACGAGTATATATGAAACGTATCGGACGGCGAACTATAATAGGAAACTGGCTTTCAAAAGTACAATCTCTAAAGATGATCAGACAAAGGCTCCAAAACTTGTGTTATTTCGAGTGTTAATGTGTAAAAACGGTGAATTTTTAGCCGTTAAGTGTTTGTTAACATGCACGAGTGTTGGTGAATGGTATAATGTCTTGAAACGTAAATTTTCATATTGTTTCTAGAACTCCACAGAAGGCTCTAGTAAAATTTTCACCACTTTACTGGGGCATGACTTGGACTTGACCGTAACTTGATTTGTTCGCCTTGGACTGTGACTATGACTTGCTTGATAATATTTAACTAAACTTGAAAATATATATGTAAATTTGAAAATGACAAATGCATAAGACGTGCGACGTCAAAAGCCTCTTAGGAGGAGAAAAAAAGAAAAAAAAATCAAGCCTTTCTAGGAATCAAACCACAAAACAAACCGCTTAAACAGATATCGCTTATATATTATGTAGAGACGTGAAGTTAGAACCCAATTGCTCCTCAAATGGTGCTAAACTGGCTCAATATGAACGGATTTTGCAAAATTCCATTTCTAAATGGTTAAAATGCACCCCAAAGTTTGTATAGAAATTCATGCTAACCCAGTGAAACTCGATTTGTGTAATAAGCGTAAAAAATAAAGAATTGCATGTCTCAGGATATTTTGAAAATCAACCCCTAAAAAGCTGAATTGGGGGCAAACTAGTGTATATACAAAATGATGAACATGAATTCTCAGTATTTCCACACCCACATGCAATTGAGTTTCCATCTGCATTTCTACCAAAACAGGTTTTTCTCTTCACACTTTATAGACTCCGCGCTAAACTTCCCACAAATAAAATTCTGTGAAAAATATTGCCACGTATTTCCTCAAATGCGAAATTAACATCCAGCGCTGGTGTGTCATAAAGGTGGGGGTATATTAAAGTACCTACTTAGGCATATAACGTATAATCATATTGCAGACGGCAGATCCCAATCCTTGGCCACGTCTGTCCGCGTCGCAATAAAACTCGGAGTTATGGCGTAATATGCATATGTGATGAAGTCAAACATAACTGTTCTAAGCTTAGCATTAGTTATACAGTCACAGTTGACTCTGTTTTAATATTTTTACATTTAATATTTTGCGACATGAGTAGGTAGATAATTAATTGGTATTTTTTTAGTGTAGCAACCCAAGATCTCTCTCTTGGCCTTAGGTTGGTATATAAGTTGGCAGCAAGTATATGCTACAGCATATTAGTTGACTATAAGTTGGTTGGGTTGGCAGCAGTAGGATAGAGAAGACTTTAAACCACGAGTATAAGGCACCAACATTCTCGAGCTTTCGCAAGTTCGAGGTTTCTGTTACTTCAATTCTTTCTGTGTCTTTTGTATGTTTTGATAGGCTAGGAATTTGACCTCAAACTCAGTGATGGTAAACACATGTAGCCGGAATGGGAATTGGGCTTACAAGTGAGGTTGTCAGAACACGCCTTTGGCTCCTTTTAACTTAAGGCGTAGCTAGACAGCTGAGATCAAATACCCTACCACCATACTCTGCTTACTTCCTGAAGTTTTTCTTCATCGGTAACTCAAGCTCACTATTTGGATTTGAATCCACACCTTACGGTTTGCGGTCAGGGCGAGCTAGCTACCGAGCTATCTTCTCAACAAAACCTACCTATCAAGGACTGACACCTCCCTTCAAGCTCCAAGTTTTCAAACCTCTCACACATGATTTTGGGCTCCGCCAGCAAAAATACTTCAAAACATTTGTTTCAACTATGTAAACTACGCAAAGCCAAAATCACTCGAAATCAATCAATCTTTCACTATCGGTAATAACCAATACGATAATTGAATAAAAGACGGGCTGAGTCAGCACTCGTATGTTTTTGGCAACGGGAGTTATCTCGTAAATAATTAATAGGGCATATTCGAGTGGACACAGATGGAAATGCACTCGTCAAATTGACTGATAACCGCAGTTGGGAAAGGCTAAATATCTACTAATGATAGGCCGATTGATGCTTTTAACGTCAAATGAAAAATACAATTCGCGAACTGATTGAAATATTAAACAGTACGAGTGGCTAAGTTGAGTTGTACTTGTACTTACCATAAACTTAGCTCTATGAATAAGGTTTAATATTATTCTTTACTCAGAAATGTTTGTAATGTGGTCATTATTTTGACAACTTTCTTTGAGCAAAGTCTACCTTTCCGAGCTACTCGAATAGGTGCCAGCAAAGTTTTATGGAAATTGCTGAAATGTAGGAAATTGCTGGTAAAAACTCACCAGCAATTTCCTTTGAAAATCCATTATTGTCGAGATTTGTTTCAAAAATAGTCAGTCAGTCAAAAATATTTTATTCTGAATTTGGCTGTATAGGAAGTACAAGCATAATTACTTACCTAATTTAAAAAAAGTTAATTATACAATTGTTAGTTTAAATAACTTATTACTATATACTATGCTGGTTTTATTTATATTACTTGCATTATTTGAGTAAAGCGCTATAAAAAATAATAAAAGCATTGGTCCGCGATGAGTGCGCTGCTGGCCACGCTATAAAGTCCTCCACCTGTGGTCTCCGCCTTGATTCCAGCTTGTAAATCAAGGGCTGCAATGAAGCGCTTACGGCCATCATCATCGCTACCAGCAACACAGTCATTACAGACTGCGACACTAATGTACTATTAATATCTGTAGTGGTATGCTATAATAACTTTTTCTTAAAAATAGTCAGCTTTCCGTAAATAGGTAATCAAGAGTATTTCAAAGTATTTTTGTATATCATACGAGAGGTCTTTTTTATCGCAAATAGGCCCGCGTTTGACCAACAACTTGCTTGGTACTTATTATATTCAAACAAGAAACCCCACACCGAACACCCCGTCACTAAACCTAAGTATGTTTTGGTCAAACGCCTTGCCAGAAAACTATTTAAAAAACTCTTAATGTATACAATGTCACAATTGGATTCTTAAATTTTTAAGTCGCTTTTCATCGTTATCGTTATATCTTTACATAATCTAAAGCTGTTTCCCCAACAACAGAGCAAGAAGATTTTATTAAAAACTAAAATTTCCGATCAATTAGTCGACACTTCACAAGTTAACAACTCCTTTTTATAAATTTGCTAACAAATGAAGAAAACAAAAATGCTCTAGCAAAGAGAACCCGATTAAAAATTTTGACACAATAACCGTTGGTTAGCAACAAGAAATTAGCTGCCAATTGCACCCAACACACTATTATAAGTTAGGGCATTGTTTCACTGTTTTTAGAACTCGTTCTAAAGCGCGCTAAACAATTGTCAAAGCTTTATGTACTCACTCATGTGCAGCGACGGAGTTATACAAGAACTTATTGTATACAGATTCATTCATGCTATACATTTTACTTGACACGTGGACGATGAGTTTTAAAAACAACAACAATTTTCATAAATCTAATGCTATAAAAAAATATTAAGCAAGTAGACGTTTACAAAAACTTATATAGATAAAAACTAGGAAAGAAAGTCTAAATATAATAAAGTAATCATAACTCAAATTTTAATCACGTTGTTTATAGATCAACTCATTTTATACGGAATACAGAGATTAAAAAAAAAAATTCTATACATCCCTACTTATATTATAAATGCGAAAGTGCGTTGGTTTGTTTGTTTCTCTTTCAAGCAACAACAGAGCAAAGTATCGACCTGAACTTTTCATGAATATAGTTTAAAGGTCGGAGCGTGACTACTTTTTATCCAGGGAAAATGTAAGGTTTTTGAGGGATTTTTCACGCGCGTAAAACCGCGAGGCGCAGCCAGTCATCTATTCATTTATTCATAAGACTTATTAAGACTTTCAACTAGTATTTACAAGGAAAAATTAAAAATATAATGTGCAAAGTATAAAACTAAACTATCTTAAAATAAGTACACTTGTATTTCTAAGCCATTCGCAATATTACCAATTTGAATATAAGTACAGGTGACTTTCAGAGGGCAGAAGGCTTTTCTGTAGACTTGTTACCGGGGCATAGTTGATTCACAAATGTGAACCAACTATGGCCATGAGCTTCTACTCCCCGTTCCTGTCAGACACAAAATTTTCTGTATCGGTAAAAAAGACAACTCACACGCCAAAAATCACCATAACATAAAACAACAATCTAAATCACGTGAGTAGTTATGAATTAATATATATAGTACCGTTTTATTTTATGGGTGAGTGTTTTTTGTAACAGTGTGAATCTTTTAAAAACAAAACAGCACCTTGAAAAAAGTATGTGTATTTCAGAACCATAACACTACATCTAATTTGCCGACTGCATGGCACATGTTATGCAACAGCGCGCCAAGCGGCGTATATCCCGGGAACCAGGGTGCGGACACGCGCGACCCTGCGTACGTTTGACTAGGCATTACCCGCGTATGTATACTAATATGTTTGTGAACGTAGGCATTGTCAACATATAGACAGTTGCGGTACGCATGATAAAATATGTAAGAAGATTCCCACGAGAAGAAGCGATAAACGAATGTTCGTAAGTATTAAGCTTTCGCAAACGTTCGATGAACTGATCACTGCTGTAACGAGACAAAACATATTTTATTTTCGGCGATTGAAATATTTTTTCTGCACATCAGTACACTGTACTAAAACTAACACTGAATTAAATCTTACCTGGGTATACCCACCGAAATCCAATCAAAAATCGCAGACGAGTAAAAATATCTGTAAATTGTAAAAACTGTTACCAAGTTACCAAGTTTCGTCAAGATTGGTTGAAAAATACTATCAGTGCGCGAGCACCAACATATTCAAATCGGCTGGTAAATGGAGCCACAGCAAACTTCCCCCATTTTGGATGAAATACCCCTCTAATCGAAACCGGCGACGACAAAATAATTATATGAAATTGTAGAATTGAGGTTGTGCAAAAATGGTTATTCTCGCGAGGTCTACTGATCGCAGAACTACTAGTACACAATTAGTCGTGGTAGCTCCATGGGAGCTCGCAAGCCTCACATTCGTAGATTCGCGGACTCGAACCCGGGCGGCCCCGTACCAATGAGATCTTTGGAACTTACGTACGAATATACCACTGGCTTTTTGTGAAGGAAAACATCGTGAGGAAGCCCGCATATTTCCGGCGAAGAGATTCAATGGCGTATGTGAATTCGCCAACCCACGCTAGGCCAGCGTGGTGGATAAGGCCCAATCACCCTTCGAGGGTAGTGCAATTTCCCAGCAGTGGGATGTTAAAAAGGCTGATGCATCTATCTGCCGATTTTATTATATTTGTACTATATTTAGACTGTATTTTTCAACCAATCTAGACACAGATTCCATAATGTTATAGTTATTTTTTGTCGTCAACATTGTTTGATTCTCCAATCAAAAATCGCATCAAATCGAGTATTTCGGCAACTGTGGTAAATATATGTATTTAAAATATTTGAGTTAGAATTTCTTTGAAAACAATTATCGATATCGTGGCAGTAGTTATGCAACCAACCACGGCGTCTATATCCCGGCATGAGTGGCTAGAGCACGTCCGACACTGGACCCGTTTGACCAGGCATTACGCTAGTACACCTAGTATTTACTAAAATGTTTGTGAGATTGCGAGCCCTGACTCTATCGAGAACGCTGTTGCTATGAGGCTAACTATATAGGCCAACTCTTTTTGATCCTTTTGAATACCTATTTTACTAACGGCCGCACTCAGAGACAGAGACGTTTAATGATTACTTAAGCTGTCACTAAGTAATACAGTTTTCCTTTACTTAGTGACAGTATAAGTAGTCATTAACTTTTTTTTTTGTTTATTTCACCCACAACATGGTTTTTTTCTGAAACGACGTACTGATAATAAATTTTGACACTTTTGCAAAGCAATGTTATAAAAAAACAACGAACTGCTTTACCGAACTGTTAGAATTATCATTAGCATTAAATCGACCGTCTCACTCATTTAACATATATGGTGAGTGTGAAAGCGCCAGATAGAATCTCGACTGCACCATAATAAGGGACTTTACAAATACAAAATTTATTTCCTACGAATGATACGAAAATTCACAAAATTTGTAGAACAGTTTGCTTTAAAAAAAAAAAGGAAATGTTTTTTTTGCTACGTTTGAGTTGCGTATTAACTGTACATACATATTTTATCATTATCCCCAAAATATCTGATAAAAATATAACGGATAAATTACACAAAACTTAGAACTCAGTTAAAGTTTCAGAAATCTATTTTCGAAATTTATTACCGCTGTTCCTCCCTTCAAATAACAGTTATTATAAGGTCTGGTGTTAATTAACGGAGAACAGAATGGAACTCATTCCTCAGATTTAGTGCAAAAACGCAGAACAAAGTAGGAGAAGGCCTACATTACGACCAAGTGGAGGGAGTGGAAGTTTTGTTGCTATAATAACAGATAAATATCTTTTCACCGCGGTTACAGTGGCGCGTTTACATACTCGTTTACACTACTTTTGTAATTTTTAATTATACCTATAGGTACATAGCAAAAACTTTGTTTACATCGTATTTATTCTGAGATGTCAACCTTGCCTTTTTTATATTATCATAATTGGAGTTTTTTTATTTGATTATTGGCAGCTGAATACAAAGTCCTTAAGTGTCTTTTCACGTAATTTCATTTTTAAAGATAAAAAATGCCATCTGGTGCGATAAGTAAGTTTTTTGGTATTTACTTTAAAATGAGTAAAATGTCCTTAGGTAATTCTGAAACCATGATTAGCGTTTAAATACTTAGGTAAAGTAAATAATTCGGAAGCAAGCCAATAAAGCCCAAGCAACGGGATATAAACGAAGTCAATGCGGAAAACCCAGCGTTACGTTATTTCCCTCAAATGCGCCCCTTACTTCATGAGCTGGGGGTCTACTACAGTCTCATAGAGCAATGTTTTTTTGATGTCACTTGAATTTGGAAAAAAGTAATGTAAAGGTACTTTACTTCTGCGGCGCAGAGTGTTGCATCGAGATGTTGGCACAACATAACACAACACAACAAAGGGCTACAAAATTGACCGCTACGTAACGTCCTGACCATTTTTTACTGCGATATCACCCACGAAAGGAAAGAAAAGCTTCGCTCAATTCGGAAATGAGCTAATATAGCTAAGAAATATCCCGATTAAAAATAAGGTTTCAATTAAAACTATTAGTGCATGTCGAACTGAGACCTCACAAGGGCTATATAACTTTACAACCCCTAATTACGACCAATATTTGCTGATATTTCAACTCAAAATAAATTTAAATTAAATGAACTGCTTGCCTACAACATGTCAAAGAGGCGGGATCAATAGTTTCCAAGTTATCGATGGACACATTTACAAATACAAACGGCAATTTATAAAATTTTTCGACCTTCGCTCGAGAGGATCCTTTACCGACCTACATTGTCGATTGAAGAAGGTTGCACCATTCTTATGCAGAACACGAAGCGCGCTTTGTTTGAACTTAGCCGGATTTTATAACCTTACCTATTTCTTAACCACGCGCGCTTCGAGCACTGCATAAGAACGGCGTAGCCTTCTTTATTCGGCAGTGCGAAAGGCGCCAAAGGATCGCCCCAATGACCCAGCCGCCCATCGTGTTTTAACGCCATAGACTATAAAAGAAGATCCCATTGGTAGGCCCAATGTTCTCAACTTGTGAAAGCTCCCGATAAGTAATCGAGGGAAGTGCGCGAATCTATGAATCGCGGTAACTACGTCGAACATAAAAATGCACGTGTTTACGAACCCCGCAGGCCAATATCCGACAGACTGATTGCTTCTTTACTGTTACACGATAAAAACTTTATTAGATGCTCATAAAATGTACTCAGACGACTCGCGAGACCCAGTAGCCAATATATTTCAAACTACCCTGTAACTAACCTTTATAAAACTTAGGACTTTAAATAATAGTTGTTCTTAAATCCTATTCTCCTTCAACAAAGATGTTGTCTTTAGTGACGACAAAATAAAAATAAAATATTACATTCTATCTGTCTCTCTGTCTATTTGTCTGTCTGTCTATATCACAGCTAAATGGCTGAACGGATCGAGCTGAATTTTTGCATAGATATAGCTTAAGGGTCGGAGACGGATACCATACGGAACCAAGTCACGGGTAGCAGCTAGTTTACTTTAATTCAGTCGTCAACTCTAAACAGAAATCTTATTCCTTACGGTGAGAAGGCTTCACCGGCAGCCAGCAGTTGCACCACTAGGGTACTCTTTATTTAGATAGCTGACAGTAACTCGTTTTGTATAAAAACATTCAATTAATTTGACAGTACTTACCTATTATTTTTTTATCCAAACTGTCATATTCCTTCCCGCTAGGCTGAGGTCTCCCATTTCCTATTAATTGTATAGCGTTACTATGATACTACTTAAGAAAAATTGTCATGACCTTTACTGTCTCCACCCTTATCTTTATAAAAAAGCAGCAGTTCAAGTGAAATGTACGCACAGCTCCGTTTGTTTCCGCGTTAGCTCAATCTTACAATTTTGCGAATTCATAAAAATCGGTGCAAAAAATTCACGCGGTTGGTTAGCCAAACCGTCGAACCGTTCAAATCGTTTAGTAAACAACGAATAGGTCGTGTACAACTGAGGTACAACGATTTTAATCGAATGGAAACGGAACAAAGTGAAAATGTACACCTCAATTATTCGAACGCTTGTGGACAAATAACCATGTGTCGACCTGACCGCTTCCCGCTGTTTGGGAGGGTACGATTTGCCTCGATATGAATTTCTCCTTTGTAATCGAAACGGTAAATTACTTTTAAGTATTCAGCACATTTATTTAGAGAGAGCCGTTTATCCGGTGTTGGAATAAGAAAGATGTTGATGACCACCAATTATATTATGTACTAAATTTTAGTTTAGGCTTAGTCACCAAAAACCAAATAACATGGTCCATGGGGTAATTGGGGTAACCTGTAATGCCCACCCAATGGAAAAGAATTGATAAATAAATAAATAAAATAAACATTTCACACTCGAAGCTCCGCACACCTAGTTCTTTGTATCAGGGATGCCATGAAACACACACTAAAGTAGTAGTTGATTAAATTTAATACAATTTCTGCCTGGGCGGGTATCAAACTTGGAATCTCATGCTCATAAGGATAAGGATTCGTAGTATTTAAAAAATATTACAGAGATGTTATTTGTTTTCCATCATACCAGTGGCAGTTAAAATATTTACCTATCTTACTACCTTTGACCATAATAAATTTATCCTGGAACCTTTGGGTAGAGAACGTAATTAAATATTGTTTCTAAGAACACAACTACCCAGAATTAAAAGCCTGTTATCTATAGATATTGCAATCTTCTACTGTGTAAATGTTTAATAAAAAAAGGAAAGGATGAAAAGTGAGATGCTTCAGGCCATTGTAACTTACAGCGCTGAACGGCAAGCAATTAAATTAGAATCCGGTCAAGAAATTGGAAAGTTAATGGATTTCTAATAGAATTTTTATAGGTCATTCCTCCGTCATCTGAGCACGCTAGATATGCTTTTATGTATTTAACTAAAACTGTTCTTTCTTTAAAACTTTCCTTTAACTTTAACTTTTTGTATTTATTTATTTTTGTTTATAATTTGTTTTAATTCTAAGTAGGTAGGTTATTTTTTATTGTAAATATGTATATATTTTTTGTTAATAAAATATCGACAATTGTATTTTTATTATTCAGGTAACCCAATACATAAATTATAATAAGTAGTATTTATGAATTCAAAGTCAATATATGTAGATATAAACCCATCTAAACTGTTCAAATATAAAAATAAATTGAGTTTTTTTTTTTTTTAAATATTTTATTTAAAGGGCTTTGTCGCTCAGCGACCACATCGTCCTGTGATTCACACTGTACATAACACATTACATTGACTAAATAAATAAAAACACAAAATTATCTTTTTAGGCTTATTTCCACTAACGTATATAAAACTTTGGTTCTGTCGGACTCGGGGCTGGCCAGAATGCAGTTACAAAATCCGACGTCATTAATATCGCTCCGATTAAACCATAGTCAAATTGAGTTAGTATATTACATTTATTAATGGGAGCATATTAAAAAATATATTTTAAATAAACTTACTTAGGTAAGTTTCTCTTAGGTTTGGGATGCCAATTGATCAGACATTTACCAACGGATATCCAATTTTAACTTGTCACACAATTTCTTTAGTATCTTAGATCTCAATTCCATCATAAAATCCATTCTGCAAAACTATTAACCGCTTTTAATTTACGCTGTCAGTTTACAAGCGATCTGAGTCAGAAAAAAGCAATCTTGGGTATCGTCGCCTTGGACGACATCGGGTTGCAGCGGCAAGTAAACAGCCCGCTCGTCCTGCATTTCAATCGGCGCTATTTGTATTTTATTGGGAAGGAGGGAGGCGAAACGCCACAGAGCCTTATGTTTTATTGAGTTCTTTTATGAGCTTACTCGATAATAGTGCCGCATCAATGGCGGCATTTAATTAGCTGGGCCGTGATCTCTGAGGGCGGCAGATAAGTACCCAATCCGATACACAACAATTATGAAAAGTAGAAAATATATTTTGGATATTGAAAATGCAGAAAACAAAGATTCCAGGTATTATCTATAAGCGTTTTATTAGACTAAGTAGGTACTAAGAAAAAATTAAATGAAAAAGTCATGGTATGGAAGAAAGAAGGATCCTTCTTTTTACCCGACTGCCTAAGAAGAAGGGTAATATTTTTTTGATGTATGTAAGTATGTTTGTTTGTTCTTATAGTTCCTCCTGCAGCCTAAACGGCTTGACTGATTTTGAAGAGTGAGGTGTCGTTGCATTTCTCTTTACGACTGGAGTAACACAGGCTACATTTCGCAGTCGGGTATTTTGTTTTTGTTTTAATAATATTACTTGTTGATCTTTTTTTAAGTGTACGTATTAGTGTAAAATAATTGTAATATTAATAAATAGATAATATAAAGTAAATGTGCGGTACGTATGTTCTAGTAATGTATGGAATTCTATGAAAGATGCTTGCAGTTTGTGCACTGCATGTCACAAGGAACTCTCTCCCGGAGTTTGTTTCCCGAAATGTACAACATGGATCTTTTCAAATATTGAGTAAACAGGCACTCTCTAGGTAAGCGTTGTAGTCCCATTCGTTGCTTAACATTAGTCAAGGTGTGGTCAAACGCAAATGTTGAATGAAAAAGACTCGAATTACAACTGGATTTAGTGCAGCCGGGCCTTAATGAAAGATCTACATAATTATAAATAACAGAATTACAGACAACGCATCACCTAAACTAAAATGGGCCTGGTACGTAGGTAGCGCTTACAAGGATTTTTAAAATCCCTAAGGGGATTGATACACATTATATTGTGGATGGAAGTTAGTCATTTTATTTTGTGTTTGTAAGGCCGAATGCCAAATCTCGGTCGCGATTCCTAAATCTTCGATGCCAAAAACGTGTACGAAGCCGCGGGAATAAGATAATGTGCAAATAAAAGTATACATTTGTTTTTTTTTGTGCACGCACTATTTCGTATACCTACTTCAAAATACCAGCATCACCATGAAATACCCGCTGCAAATCAATATTTTCTTAATTAATAGCATCAAGAGGTATTAACACGATAACAGTTAATTAATCAGCTATCAAATACAATCGCACCTGCAATAAACCAAACACGAACAGTTTCATCTGAATCGAGCGGGAACATGGTGTTGGTTTTGTGCAAGATATCACGTTAGTATTAACTAACCGCTAATTTTTATAAATTAGAAAAGGAAGCATCATTATCTGTCTTTTTATTTTATTCGTAGTTTTCATCATTGAGTTAATGTATTATCATTGCGTATGAAAGTAATGTCTTACTAGTCACAGACCTTCTGTGTTTCTGTTTTCTTCTTTGTAACCTTTTAACAATTATATGGCTCAACCGATATTGAAGAAATTTGGAAGGAATAACAAAAATTACGAATAAACCATAGACAGCAGCTAGTGACTCATATTTTTTTAACGTTAAGTTAAAGAAAATACCAAATAAAATTAGAAAATATTATATTATATTTTTGTTTTTACAGTCTGTCTGTCACTTACGTTCGTATCATCATGGCAAGAAGAGATGACAGAGAAATCCCTGAACCAAATCCTGGACCAGCTGATAGAAGAAACGGTTTTTACTACATACAATAATGAAAACGAAAACAATTCCAGGATAATATACTTAAAACATGACAATGTTACTAGACGTACTCATGATTCGACACTCGATAATGTTAATTCAAGCGAATATAAAGATTTAGAAGATCGTGTTCACCAGATTGAACATTCTAAGTACAATATGAATAGCAACCTAAACAAGTTTAATAATGAAGCTGGACAGGATATTTCAATTCAACTGGATCGCACTGCAGGACACTACCAAGTTATCGACGGAGACAAAATCCAAAGAATTGGTACGACCAATGAAATTACTAACTCAGATGGAACATATCAAGAGAGACCTAGTCAAATAATTGTTTTAGCTTCAGATTCTGAGAGCAATTCAATTCATAAATATCCTGAAATAATCATAGATAAGATATCTTACGATGTTGCTGAAACTACAGATGTGCCGATAGAAATTGCAGCGCATCATCCAACTATAAAACACTTGACAAATGAAGAAAAAAAGGAAGTCGCTGCCAAAACATTGGATTCGCTCATGAAAATATTAATGAAAGGAAAAAATCTTGAACAGACGGAGACAAAATTATATGTATCGAAAGATAAAAAATCAGTTGATAACGTACAAAGATCGACTCATATTCACAATGCTTATCATAATCATGTGATTAATAATGTGCCTCTCCCGTATAGTGAGCTGTTACCTCGTGGAAAAATGACACTCGGTACATTACCAGAGAGTTATCGGGACTTACATAGTATAATTAATAGACCTAGGAGCGCATACCTCGACCCAAACTTGCAATTAAGCAGATGGGATGATAATGCGAGGCAAAACCCGTTAATGAGTATTTTGAGGGCGCATAATCGAAACCCGCTTCGCTTTAATCCCAATTCACTAAACATTTTGCCTAGAATTATGTATGGGGCTCTGTATCGTCGTAAATATCCTGGCAAATTCATTTAACAAATAAAATATTATTGTTGGTTTTTTTTGTGTTTATTTGTTCAGCAAATAATGATGTTATTTTTTTGGCTCTACTCTAATCATAGTGTTTTTAATTCAGTGTCAAGTTTTGTAATATTTCATGTAAAGTAAAATATTTCAAAATAAAAACGAGTAGTAGTCGCAAGCACAAACTTTTTGCACTATCTACTTTTGTCTGTCTGGTCGCGAAGTCGTGAGGTCTCAGTTCGGTACAAATCGTTCCGAACTGAGACCTCGGGATCTTTATGGACCGATTGAGCGAAGCGAAAGAAAGTATCTGCTTTAAATAAATACAAAATGTTCTTTCAAAGCTCTAAAAATATTGTTTTACTCTAATCCAAGTCTATGGATATAACAACATTTTTGAAGCCAATTTACACCTACAGCTTAGTTCCAAGTCTACTTACCGGCGGACCAGTGAAACTTTGAAAGCGTATATCTTGGAAACGTGACACTGGAGGAGATTTTGTCCCAGGCAAACCTTATTCGTATTAGTGTCAGCTATCGATTCATATAGTTATATCAGTTGCCACTATTTTGAAGAAAAAACTAGAAGGCGGACAGTATAGGCATAGGTATGCCAAAATATTCAAAGCCCTATGTAAACATTATTCTCTTGAGAGCCTTTGGTTTTAATTAACTAGATATACAATAGTAACTTCTGCTGTTCATAATCAGTCACCGACAGCTAGTTAGCGAAGTTGCGAGTCGAAAACACAAAGAAGCTATCCACAATCACCAGTCTAACTAGTGCGCAACGAGCAAATACGATCAACCGAAGTCCAAACTGTGCTCAAAGATCTAGTTAGTTGCGGAATGGTTCATTGCCATGTTTGCTTGCCGTTCCGACATGTTGCTGCCAATGAGCTACAATGAGCAACAATCCTCGGTTCGAGGAGGTGTAAGTATTGTTTAATTCGTGGTTTATGTGTGCGGTGAATTAATTAAAGCATTGCGGGATTGTATGCTGTATTGGCATGTTCACGTCTTGTTTTATGGGAGAGCTGGGACGACTAAGTAATGACGTGTTTTTTTAATATATTTGGAACGAATAACTGAAAAGTGGGAACAAAAATTCCATAACGCTTTTGTTGATAAGTAGCTACTTTAAAGTAGTAACAAGTTATAACATTTATGCGGATACGTTTTAGCCTATAATATAGCTATATATAATTGAAAAAGAAAATTGAAAAATTATTTATTTACTGCAAAAACACATACAAACAGTTACCAGGTTATGTAATGGATATTATAACAGTACATATTTATAGGTTTTTGCATGATAGCTTTACACTTTTCAACTATTGTCTATCGGTTCCCTCACTAGGCAAGCCTGTATCGAGCCTATAATATAATATGATTATGTGTAATATAGCCTATATTGATGTTACGTAACCTTACAAACAAGGTAGTGGTTTTCAATAGGACGGTCCGATTTCAATGCAATTTTTAAAATTGAAATAATGTTTATATCGGGATGGTTCTTATCAGACTTTGACAAAAAAAAACAAATTTTTAAAAATAATGAGGCAGATCGTCGTGGTCATCATCACCATGTTCATTATCATTCATCAGCCAGAAGACGTCCACTGCTAAAAAAGGCCTCCCCCGCCTGCGCCACAATGAACGACAATCTGTCATGTTGCCGTTACCCCACACTTGGTAGACTGCTTGGGGATCCAGAATGCTCACTGTTTACAGTTGCATACGCGTACTTGTACCGATCACTGTAAATCACACTAATATAATAAATGCAAAAGTTTGTGTGTAAATATGTAAGAATGTAAGTGTTTGTTCGCGTTCAACTCTGTGACGGTTGAACGGGTTTGAATGAAATTTGGTATTAAGGTAGCTTATGCAATGGATTAACACCTAGGCTACATTTTATTCCGAAAAAATATTCGCTTTATGCGCTGTGGGGCGCTGCTAGTGCTTAATGTTTACTTGTATCTGTTTCTAATGTAATTCGTTTCCTCCGATGCTCTGGATCTAGCTGCGATGGGGCCTTGCTCGTCACGTCAGTCGGCGACGATATTGCGCCCTGACTTACACTGCTCTGCCAGTATTCTTTATTTCCTTATTTTGTATTCAGGCCAATCGTGTGAAAGAAAACATTTTGCTGCAACATAGCGCTTTCTGTATTATTTTGAACTTAGTATTGCAATAACAAGTACAAAATCTAGTCTCCTTATCTTCTTAGTTAACCTAAACCAGCCAACCGTAACGTTTACATTAGGTTTAGCGTCTAAAATTAGGTGGTTACGTTTTGACCAATCAAAACTTGAAAAGTACATTTTAGGGTTCGCAGACAATGGCAAGAAACCTTTATAAGATCTTCGTATCCTTCTATCGTAACTCATACATTTATAAACCAAAGTATTCATATTTATTTTAGCATTCCACAAAGTATCTTGGTATACTTAGTAGATTTACATTTTGGTCACTATTGTGGACCCCGTCGGGTACAGCTAAAGAAGTAGAAGAGTAGTACAAAATTAATTGCACTGTAGGTAATATTGTAGACATAGATCGCAAATTTTGATCGGTCTACGGAACCCTACTGACGTTCTTGATAACTCATATATTTTGTTATCCTGCTAGTTTCCTCTGATTGTCACGCTATCACAGAACATATAATAATACTTCACGCTATCAAACTTATCAAGTTCTGTTTGGCAAAGATTGT
The DNA here is from genome assembly GCA_947579745.1 of Apocheima hispidaria. Lineage (NCBI taxonomy): Eukaryota > Metazoa > Arthropoda > Insecta > Lepidoptera > Geometridae > Apocheima > Apocheima hispidaria. The sequence continues at coordinate 9,233,395 of OX388153.1, read as the reverse complement.
ATAAAAATGAGCTGTTAAAGTAAAGCCCCTTTACAACCTACGCTTAAAACAAACTGACACATAAAAACACAAATGGCATAACAATTATTAACGAAACAGCTGCTACTTTTTGTACTTTAATTTATCCAATGAATTCATTTCATTTTCCAAGAATAATAAAGAACTAAAAAAAAAAGAATTATGAAACACTAGGTAACTATTACAAAAAATGCTTATTATATACTTGGCTACTTGTCGATGAATGCACGTGTTGTTTTTCCGCCACCTTTTCAATCTATTAATATTTCAGGCCTAGGTAGTTTTTATATCATCGGGGCTACTTCAAACTCGGTAATTGTGGGTTTGGGTAAGCATACAGTAGTGTGCAGTAGGCGGGCTCTCCCCTTGAAGAGAATTATGGAATTATAGTACCTACGTTAGAGCAGGTACTTAATAGGTAGTCCCTAGCGTGTAGTGAAAATCAAATTTGACAAGACGAATCGTTTTAAAAAGGTTGTGTACAAACAACAAACACAATTCTGTGTAGTTGGTGCGCCGTGTCATATCCACGTGTCAGGCAAGTTTACGTACTGCGTACATTCTCGTGACTTAGCTACGTAATTACAAAGGGAAAGTTACATGTGACTGGAGGTTAAGCCCGTTGCACACGATCCGCAGTTTGCGCAATTACTAATCATAAGGGATAGTACCATTGTTTAAATGTAGATTATTACTCACTTCGCTACTTTTTTTATTGGAAATAGATCTACGTTGGCCACCAATTCGACTGATTGTAAGCGACGTTGTAGTTAATAATAGAGCACGTTGGTCTAGGAAATATCTAAAAGCTGACGATTTTTGTGACTAAGGGCTCATTATTCAATCGTCAGTCAATTCAATGGACAGACTTCAGTGGAATAATATATTTAATAGCAATAGCATAGTAGATTTTATGGTGAGAATTCGAACCAAATATATAGTACATGTAAGTACGTAGTGCATGTTCACTGGTAGAGATTATCGAAACGTTAAAATAATACCACTGTTCATAATCTATAAAAAAAAACAGGTCAGGGCCCGTACCGTGAGGTGCTTATTGCGATGATTATTAGGCTCAGCTGAGAACGCTGCGCGACCATACACCTTATCACGCGGCGATACGGTTCGCGGTCGCGCAGTGTCATCGCTGAACCTAACAATCATCGCAATAAGCACCTCACGGTACGGGCCCAGACCTAAAGAGATTACTAATTATTCAATTACGCATGCGTAAAGGTAGTAGTTAGTTTTTTTAAATATTCAAAATACGCGGGAGCTGGACTGCTCGGGGTATACTATATACGAAAATCTGTAATAGCACTTAGCTCTTTATTAGTATAATACGTTGGTATATTCCTTTTGTAAAGTCTTTAGTTTTTATATTCAGTTTTAGTTGATAAAATATTTGTAAAATTTGATAAATGGCACGGACCCCGGAGTCCGTGGAGCAATGTTGTAAAATTTATAAAATAAAAATAAAATATTTAAAAAAGATTTGTGTAGCAAGAAGTCTTTAAAAAATAAAATATTTAAAAAAGATTTGTGTAGCAAGAAGTCCAAGGACATAGCAAAATTGTATCCATCTCTGACGAAAACTTATGGCAGCAGACATCCGACGGCGACGATTAAATGTTTAGTAGATATGATTTTTCAACTTGCGGATTCATCAACATTCTACTATAATTAACGATTTTCCAGTATTTTTTTATCCTCGTTAGGAACTGTAAATTCACTGAAGGAGTTGAGTGGAGTTCACAAAACTGACAGTCTATCAGCGGTCTGTCAGTAGGCGGAGTCAAATATTAAGGTCATAATTTAGGAACATACCTATTTGAACAGTAATTTAAAACCAAAGTTATGTCCATCATCTAACGGAACGCCCAGTATAAAACACGGACATAAGACAACTGCATACTCAACATGAAGGTAATCCTTGAGAGCATATTTTCACCTCTCGCGCTAATCTCAGCAAAGCTTTCAATAGCTCGCATATAGAAAAGTTTGGGTGAAAATGTTTGAAACTCCTCACAGGAAGTTGCTATGTTAATGTATTTCCTCTTTGTATCTGGTCTGTCTGCTTGTTAATAAACGTGCGCGTATGCGCTTAAAAGTTCATGTTTTGTGTTTGATGCTATTATGATTCAAGTAAAAGCGAATGCTGAAGAGCTTATTTTCGAAATTAAATGAGAATTAAGATCAAATAAGTACTTACACCGAAAAAGCCCCTGGCAATAGTGACATTTCACATTCTTCGTCGTAGCACATTCTGACACTTATGGATGTTGTAGTTGTTATATTCTGACTAATCATGGTCATGAATTCGTGATGATCAAAACTACTGGCTTGTCATCATGCGAATTAGTGGAATAATGCAGGCCTTTGAAAAGTTTATTTACTTCTCAAAGGCCCGCATAAGACGCGGGCCGATAAATGAAATAAAATAAGAGTCCGTAAATTACAAAATTACAAAAAAGGTCCAATATACCGGGTGACATCTTTGATCAAAGACAATTATTTAACAAGTATTATAATGAAGAGACGTAGTTGGGTATGTCCTACAACTGCGACCAGAACCACTGGAGGATTGGAAGCAGCGTCCTCTTAGTAAACTGTGACGTTCAGCGATCACCAAGCCGTCTGCCAAGCGTGAGGATTATGACTAGCCCCTTTTTCAAAAAGGAGGAAGGGTGGGAGGGGGATTGAGGGAGGTTTTTCCTTTGGTCAGCAGTGGATATTTTCTGGCTGATGATGATGATTATTATAAGAAATCACAAAATCTGACTGCAAAATATAGCCTGAGGAATATAACGACACCTCACTCGGTGAAAATCGGTCAAAACGTATACGGTTTCTATAGAAACACACAAACATACATACACTCCAAAAATATAACGCTTCTACTTGGGCAGCCGGGTAAAAGTCTCCTAGGTGATTTGATAAGAAGGAAACATTTAGACTATAAAGTGTTCATGGCGTACAAGTAGTGAGGAAGATTGTTTCACCAACTCAGCAGGATTAGGGTATTTTAAAGTAGTTTTAAAACCGGTTTTATCAAATTCAACATAACCATGTGTGAAACTATGTATCAGAGCAACCACTAACCATCATTAAATAATGACCTAATCTCACTAAGCTTTTACCATACACAGCCCTTCACAAGGTCACAGATCTAGAGGAATAAAGCCGGGTATGCATAGTCATATACTTTAACACGTATCTTGCCATTTGCACTACTGCCTAGCCTAGTCAGATCATACGAGACCACCGCATTACGAGATTCGTTGTTACTACAAAAAGTCACCAAAATTTGAGGAAGGCGCGGGTTGCGGGGACTGTGGCCAAGCGTTCTCATTGGCTATCTCAAGGTTATGGCTACCCGCGCCTAACAATCAACCAATTTATATTATCAATTTATATTATTTATATCAAGAGTAATTTCTTATAAGTGTATTTAGACTGATGCGTGGAGCGCTGCGAGCGTCCTGAATGCAGAATCTAGGGTGTGATCTGTGTGCCTAGCCAATGAAACTAAATACCTAAGCACTGAAACCTAATAACATGTTCTTTTAAAATAGTTAAATAAAAGTCATACATATAATGTAGTCTACTGTGCCGCATAGGATTTCCAGTTAAGACTACGATGTCTGAATAGTAATGAACTTCAATAATCTCGTGCAGGAACAAAGTAAATAACTACAACATGCGCGTACCTAGGGCTAGGTTAAAGGGGGCGTTTGACGAGTAATATCATTTAGGGTAAAAAAACCTGTCTGCTCTACAGGGCCGACTTTAACGCACGTAATTATTTTTAATGTAGTTTTTAAAAAAAACTTATGATATTTAAAAAAAGTTTCCTCCCCACCCGTCCCGCCTAGACCCATGACGCTTTTAAGAAACTTATACAATCCAATTTGTTTCCCATTTCCCCAGTTCATGAAACTTAAATATGCTCGCGAGGTAAACCACTTTCAAAGCAATCCTTTGATCGCGCTTATCTTTATGCAAATCCGTATCAAATTTTGATAGCACACCTTATTCCAATCCTGTTAAGGTTTTTAAATTTATTATGGCTAAAATAGGGAAAAAATATTCATAATTAAACATCATCTGGTAAAACTGGTAAACTGTTATTCAACTGAGCTTTTTATTAGCAATGGTTTTTTTATCCACGTTTTTTACACACACAATAATTATACAAAATAAAAGAACAAAATTTAAAATATGCACGGATCTATGGGAAAACGATTGCGATTTTATACCATCAGTCCTACCAAAGACCCATAAAGGTATATTATCTAAAATAAAAAAACATTGAAGTGGGATGAACGACGAAAGATTTTGTGCAAAAAAACTCAATCCTTCGTTAAAAGCCTTAAAGGTTACAAATAACGAACCCTCAACATATTAACATTAACGTTAATTTACAACAAAATTGAGATAGCATTTCCGAACTCACAAATCATCCCTATTCGCTGTCTCATTTCAAAACAAAAGACAATATTGAAACAAAACAAATAGTCTGCTTATCTAAAAAGGAAACACAGAGTTCCGTACAAGTTAATAAGAATCCAAACGACGGGACAGGTTACAGCCGCTTGCTTAATCCGGATAAGAACCGATCCGAGGAGAATCTGGAAGACATCATTTCATTACCCACTATCGAACCTGTTTAAGCAAAAAGCATACTCGTATAAAGCAGGTACGTAAACTGTGTATCCGAGCTACGTTGCCTCTATTTTGTCTTATCTTGCCCATTTTCGATTATGAAAAGTTTTCAAGACTTCAGTTAAGGGATAGCATGACAAAGCTTTGTAAATATTTGTTAATAATGACTGTGGCTTGAATGATTAAAAGTTATTTAAGTTTTTGTAACAGCAGATTATTTTTGGACCTATTTTGTATAAGAAAATTAACGTGCTAATAATTGCCCGTTTTCATTGTAGTTAAAAGATGTGGAATTCACTAAAATACTTATGAAACCCATACGCTTAATAATAAATAAATAATAATAATAAATATCTGGGACATTATTGCACACACGGTCATCTGACCCCAAACTAAGCAAAGCTTGTAATATGGCTGCCAGAGACTGATATACGTACATAGATATTTTTATATAATATTAACACCCAGACATAGAACAAACACAAATATTCATCACATAAATGTTTGTCCTAGATGGGAATCGAACCCACGCCCCCAAACACAGAAGGTAGGTTCACTACCAACTGAGCCACCGGGGCAGTCAGTTTAACACTTTGTGCTCAAGTATATTATGCCTTAATAAGATAGGGAAGCGAATTTTTCATTCATAGCAGGCGTCTAGCACTTGAAAGTTTGAATTATGTGTGAGACACAAATTAACTTGAGAAAGTAGTTCGACGGGCAGTCATACTCACATACTTACCGGCTTGTGAGTAGAATCACAAAGAGCAAAACATTAACGCGAGTTAGTTACTTATCTGAAAGCTATCGCGAAGTTTTCTGCAGTTTTGTACGCTGACGATTTCTTCACTGCTTCACGTATTATTAAGAAGTTTTGAAATCTGCATGTGAGAATTGCTTTGTAGAAGCATATTTTGCGAGTGCAGTTTCATATGTTTTGCTAAATTAAAATAAATAAAATACTTAAAGATGACTGTGTCATTTTATTGAATGGCTTTACTTTTTACGTAATATTTATATGGAAAGTGTTGACATTTTAGGTACCTTTAATTAAAACAAAGATTCAGGAGTTTTAAATGCAAATGTTTTACTCATAAATATGCACCTATAATCGATAGCTGGCTCCTCAAAAGGTAGATGTGCATAAAATATAATTATATGAAAATGGCGCTTAAAAACCAAAATTGCCAAAAAAATTATATCCCTAATTATTTTCAATTTTCACCATCGTTTTCTTTCCTATGATAAAATAAAGACCAGAAAGGATCTTAGACACTTTTATTTTAAAGAGGGCATATTTCTAGGTACGGAGAACCAGGATGAGCGCAAGTTACGCTTGTTTTACAACACTTTAAAACAAGCACTAACATCTTGTAGCTGGTTGCGGAAGGAAAGAATGCATGCGAGTTTATGTTTGTGGTCTCTCGGGCTATTTTCACCTGAAATAATTAAAAGTTTTTATGATCCTCTCACCAGTACAGCGCGATCCGACGACGTCTGACTGTGAATGAAGTTCGAGCAGTGTCCGGGTGAATCGAGTCGTTTTGGCGCCAAATTTAGTTCGAATTGTTTTTTCTAGAGCTGTAGCTTATAATTTTGCAAGATCTAGATTGGCACATACATTTAGGGTATTTTTGGCGCCATGACCATAATATACCTATGAATGCCAAAGGGCTAAAGATGATTCCAATTTGCCACGTATCTAGGTGGGTATGAAGTAGCGAATTTATTAACGTTGACGCACAAAAAGTTTTAATACTTCTCCTTTGGCAAAAGCAAATTATTGAATTGTGTCACACTAATTATGACAACCTTGACAAAGAAACTTTATAGATATCTATACAACAAAATCTTTAAATTGGCTCCGGCAACAATTACACACAGGCACACAGGCACATGTGTACTGAGAGATAGATCAGCGGCAGCTGGGTGATGAAGACTTTAATACCAACGATTTAATCGCCATCCCCAACATACATTTTCCAACCCTATTCCCAAAAATGCTACAGACTCTGATACGAGTGTTTGATTGAATTCAAAGCTACGAAGTCGCAATCACAAAGGTTTTTAAAGTAACATAAAGTGCGGCGCGATGCAAATGCGAATCGATCAATTTTTAATAGCCCGCGTTAATATGCATAGAGAGACCAATTTACGTTTGAACATGAGTTTATATCAATTTCGATGTCGGTTTTTTTTAAAAGACCGTTTCAAACAAGGTTAATAGCAGCTACAAAAGCTAACTAACATAACGGTATTTCGATTGGCAGGTAGAAATATGAAACGAATAAGTATGTAATTTCGATCATGATAACGAAGTCTGTCAACCTATATAGGTAAGGCATCCTAGCTGAATAAAATGATAAAATAGTAATCAAATTATATGATGAACTAAGCTTAGCCATCTTAGCGAAAAATAGTACATTCTACTAAGAATACTATCTACAGGTTTCCTTTTTAACTGTCTTCCACAAAAAGGAGGAGGTTCTCAAGTCGACTGTTATTTATTTTTATTTGTTTGTTACCTCAGAACTCCGTCAATTATGAACCGATTTGGAAAATTTATTTGTAATGTGAAAGTAGTTACTTCCAGATTGGACCCATTTTTATCAAAATTCAGATTTTGGTATTTTCATCAACAAGTCAAGCATTTCCATTCAGAAAGATGAAGAACTGATGAAGAAGACCAGAGATAGCCATCGGATATCCACAATGGTAAGTAATATCAGAGGGGGCGTGAAGAGCATATATCTGAAATAAAAAGTTTTCGTCTTAAATAGTTTCGGAATCAAAACAATGCCACGCCGCATTTTTACTTGATAAGCTAGTTTCGTATTTGATACTTACTTCAGATACCAAGCACGACAAACAAACCACATCATTTTTTTCCCCTAGTTGTGAAGTTAGATTATGAACTGTTTCCAAAACAAATCTCTAGCGTTTTTGTGTTTTTTAAGATGGACTTCCGCAAGGTCTGATCAACTAAGTAACTAAAGTAAGTTAGGTTGAGAATGACACTTGTCGTGGAATGTAAAAATGCTTCGTTAGTTAGACACCCATAAATTCTATAAAAAATAAAAATAACTATTACGAACATCCATTCTTACAAACTTGAAAACATACATCGTGTCAAAATCATATCATCATTATCCTTTTTGCGTAGTCGGATAAAAAAAGAGTTTCCAGCGCGTAACATAATTCGCAGCGGGTAGCACACGAATTCCATATTCCTCTAAACGATGACCGTGTTCTCGGCACTAGCACGGCGATGTCCCATACTTTACGACATTAGTGACGTGCTCAGTGCTCCGTGCTTTCCATATAATTTTCCTTCCCACTTTACAGCGTCGTTTTCGCCCATCGTAAAGTCTTTTAATTATATCTGACTAGGCGAAATTTGACCCGGAACGTTTGAACCTTGTGCATTCTTTGCACATGCTTCTTTTAGGAGAGCTTTTCAGGTTAATATCCTTTTAAAGATATACAGTGAATAGTATGCGAAAATTATGTTTTAACAGATACGTAATCAATAAAAATTAATTAAAATAGCGGTGTTAATTTCAGTAAGTAGGTTTGTATAGGTCGAGTGGTTAGCTCTTATATCAGAGTTCACTTTCAGTGCCAGGTACCTACGACGTCAGTGACGCTTATGATACTTACTAGTATTAAGTAATAACGATGGTATGACCTACACACTACACCGTCTAAGAAAGCCGTGCAGGGCTCGGATATAACTACCCTTACTTGTTCCTCGTCGGTTACAACGGGTTAAAAGTCACCAACACAAACTTTTGCTTACACTTTTATTTTATTAATTTTGTGGTTGCTCATCTGATGCTATGTGACGGTGTGATCGTGGATGGTAAGCACACCAAGCCTGAAGGGGGAACTGGCTCTCAAGTTAGGCTGCCGGAACACACCGATAAGGGCTTGGCGAAAAATTTTCGTGATATTGTGGTAGATAGCCGGCTGATTACTAGAAATTAACACCACTATGTCATGGTTTTCTCATGGTGTTTTCTTTTACCGGCTCCATCTCATTATTGGTAATTGAACTTGCACACTGCGGTGCGAGATCCGAACCCGCCAGCCATTGAGCTATCATTACTACAAATTATAGAAAACCGAATAGTTGTTATAAAATGCATCAAACCACAAAATCTTGTAAGTATATCTCGTAAATGAGTTCTCTGCTTGCTGAGATATCAACCTACCCTCGAAGGATGATTGGGCCATATTCACCAGCTGGCCCAGTGCGGGTTGGCGGATTCACATACACCAACGAATTTCTTCTCCGGAAATATGCAGTTTTCCTCAAGATGTTTCGAAAAGCCATTGGTATATCCGTACGTAAGTTCCAAAGAACTCATTGGTACAGGCCCGCCTGGGTTTGAACCCACGACCCCACGAATGTAAGGCGAGCGTGCTCCAATTAAGCTACCACGACTTCACTTCACGTAAATGACTTACTGACAATTTTGTAAATTAATTGGCTTAGTAAGTGCGAGTGGAAAACCTATAAGTGATTTTGAAATTATATCATGATATTTTACATAATTATGTTTGCCTTAATTAAGACGATTTCATCCGACATGAAACACTTAATAGCTGGAGCACAGACTTAACTAATCACTCCTTACATTAAAATAGTGGAACCAATTTGACTCGTCTTATTTACATAAGATTTTTATTTAGTGTTTACATGATATTTTTAACCGACTTCCAAAAAAAGTAGGACGTTCTCAAGATGCCTGTTTTTTCAATAATATTATATATAATTTTGTTTTACTCTAAAAACTGACGTGGTTTTGACACATTTTTTTTTAATAAAACGGGAATATTTTCGTTAAATTGAGTCTGTTAGCAATTAAACGTGAGTGGTCAATTTAACGTGAGTATTCCCAAATTTAATACAACAAAATATAATTTTGTAACCTCAGAACTCCGTCCTATATAAACCGATTCGGTTTTTTTTTGAAAGGATGTACTTTCAGATTGGTCCCAATCTTATCTAAATCCAGGTGTGATAATTAGATCCACGAGAAATTGTGGGAACTCCACAATAGGCGTGTACATATATCGATTTCGGTATTTTCACCAAAAAGCCAAGATTTGCTTATAGAAAGTAACATTTGATGAAATGGACCTGATAAAAAAGACCAGAGATGACCACCGAAACTCCACAATGCTAAGTTTATTATTTCACGGGTAGAGCCAGAAACTTCTAGATAGTGTATTTTGGCCAGAGTATTTTGTTGAAGTCGGTTTTTTTGTTAAAATTATTTAGTAACCCATGACCGAATCCGTTTTTATATTCTTTAATTTTGATAAAAGTCAACAATATCGGATGACTAATTGTAAAAAGGTATCCCTAGGCTTTATTTCATACTTTTCATAACGACGGATTTCAACAAGTTTCCTATGATTCCTATGAATTGGACTAGACGGTGCGGTGACTGAAATTATTGACTTAGACTATGTTTTGATTATAATACATGAAATATTATACTTAACTTGAAACATTACCAAACTAGACAATGGCTAAATACACTAGGTACGAAATCAAATTAAAAGAGAAAAAAGTACCGCTAACGTCTAATCAGTTATAAGCAAAAACGCGATGATAAATGGGCATAACAAGTTGACAAACACGATTCGATTGTTAAAATGAGTTGCATCTTCCATAGTCAATAAGTCTGTGGTATAAAGACGTTCTTACAAACGACACATACTTTGCTCCAATTAGATGCGTCTTTTCATAGTGTGAGTCGTTTACAAGTTCACTCTAGCGATCTTTCGTATCAAGTTTTTAATTGCAGGTGTCGGTACTTTATGCCGCCTACGTGTAGCTGTTGCTACGGCTCTACGTTTACGTAGCTTTTGCTACGACGCAACGATTTTTAATATTGTAGAAGCCCCGCTATTACACACGACGTTTTTCATTTGAAAGATTAACCACTACCTACTCCCTCTCTCTCTCCCTCTCTCTATCTCTTTCTCTCTCTTTCTCTCCCTCTCTCTCCCTTGACGCAGGGTAACGACCACAACTATTTCAAAATTTGATTTTCAGTGTTATTGACGACGACGCAATTACACCCGTCGTTTTCCATTTGAAAGAAAAGATAATTAAGTACCTACCATCTCTCTCTCGCTTGATGCCGAGTAATGAACTGCAGCAACTATCACAAAATTAGATTTTCGTGTGAATGAATAACAAGACACGTTATTACCAAAATATAAACACTAAATAAACGGACAAAACTTTTTTTGCTTTATATATATATTTGCCGGGATAAAGCTGTGCTGGCTGAGGGGGAGGGGGAGGGGGAGGAGAAAAACGACTAGCCTTGTCACTCAGTCGGAGGATTTCCGCCTTCTGAGCTGTTAGCTGTGGGTTCGATTCCCACTCAGGACAAACAGTTGTGTAATGAACATGGATGTTTGTTCTTTGTCTGGGTGTTTCTATGTATTCTATATACGAATTTACGAAAAGTATAAATTAATGTATTCTATCAGTTATCTGGTTCCTATAGTACAAGCTTGCTTCGTTTGGGGCCAGATGGTGCTGTGTGTGAAAAACGTCCACATACATATATTATAAAAAAAAATAGAGACAAAACTAAAGCTACGTGCTACTACTATTGTGGTAGCATAGTCTGAAAGCTTCCATATTTCTCTGAATCTGCCTAAAGTACACATGAACCAGAAAATTAAGTAAATTGACGTGTAACTGGCTCAGTCTGGGTATAATGTGATACACACCAGGCGTCCATCTGCAGAATAATACATAGTTTCTACGACAGAATCCACAGAATACAGCGTAGCCACTATCGCAGGTCCACATAATTATGCAAAGTTACCGAGAAATACAGAGATTCAGTCGGAACTCATTCCGAACTCTTCTCGTTAGTTGTTAAATAATCTAATTGTGCTCTCATATGTACTAGAATTTTAAATGTCGTTCTAATGAAATAAAATTAGGGGGCGATTTAGTGCGCAGCGGGTTGCGGTCGTATATTCGGCGGTTTAGAACGAAGTGTTTACTTCCTCGGTTGACATAATTTTAATTCAATTAAATTAGTGGATACAGACCTGGAGCTGTCAGAGGTGCATTTTTGCTCGACACTGGAAGCATGGTTGTTTAATCACCAGAAGACGCCGTTTCTTGCATCTGTAACAGTCTTGTGACAGACAGTACGCACAAAACTTTTTGTGCCCTCAGACGTAAGCACAATTGGCAATGTTTTACATACACGAACCACTAAAAGATTTGCGCGTACCTTGCAGACCGTACATGGTCATTGCGGGTGAAATTTCGCCAGTGCCAAGCACAGAAGATAAAACATTTTTACTTCTGTGCCAAGGGCATTGGATTTCAGTCGCCTTTTGTTTCAGTTTTTACTTGTTTTATAAAAGCTCATAAAAGTATACTCATGGATCAGGTTTCATGTATGTAGTATGGTTGGATTCCAATAGCCAAGAAGAGGTAAAAAAAAATCCTCTTCTGTGCAAGAAACCTAGTGCTTATTGGACTGAGCATCCTTGAGTTAGTCAAAAGATAATAATAATATAGGATTTATTATATTTAAAAGTATGGCTTTTAAGAAAACTAGTATAAAATGTACAATTTCTGATGTTAGTTAACTTTAAAATACAGCTCGCGCTTGGCCAACCCGACACCTCTCCGTTTGTGGCTGTGTCCGAATTAGCCAGCACGTGTATAATTAATTTATCTCAATAAGCCAGTTCTCGGTACTTTCGAATAGATTGGTCCAAATCACTTATTCCGACTGACAGGGCCTAACCAATACATGTTTAGCCATTCCACAATGACAATGCGTAGCAAAATATGTAATGAAAATTGACGGAACCTTTTTCATAGTAGTCTAGACCAGCTATTTTGAGAGTTAATTCATGCATTATTAGGATTGAATAAGCTATCATTGTGGTAAAATTATTAGTTATATATCAAAATCAATTTGAGCAGGGTATATTTTGGCAGCTTACCTCATCTTTGTCCTTTGTCTGGTACTAATCAAATGACAAAGACAGCAATAGACTTAATCTGTCGTCAATGTTAACAGACGTTTCAGTATTCGGGAGTTAGTTTAACGCATCTCATTATTTGGTAAAAAATACTTTTTTTTTTTTTTGTTCTTTGTTATTTTTGCCATTATGTTAGTTCCATGAGTTAGAAACATACTACAGCTTTTGCATACGGTAATTAGGCGGCACCGAGGTATAGCCGATATCCACATTTTTCAAGTTATTTCATGAAACGTGTCTTTTACCCGAATAGTGTAATTATGCCGTGCTGGGTATCAAATGAATGGGCTTAATTAGCACATTGCAAATATATATATACATTGCTATTTTATTTTTTAACAAAGTCATTCTTATAACATGATTTTGCAAGCAAAAATGCTCCGTCACGTAAGTTAGGCGGGCTTTTTTTTAACCCGACTACCCAAGAAGGAGGGTAATGTTTTTGTTTTTTTTATAAAAGTATGTGAGTATAATAAGTATGATATATGTTTTTGTGTTTTCCATATATTTCCTCCTGCAGCCTAAACGTAACCGGTTTGACAAGTGACAAGTGAGGTGTCGTAGTATTCCTCTTTACGTCCGGAGTGACATAATCTACATTTTGCAGTCGGGTTTTATTTTTCTTTCAATCATTTTACTGTCAGTCTATATCTTGTTGCGTATGTTTTTACTATTAAGAAGATGCCCTAACACGAATAAGAAGCTTATTTCACCAATCAATGGACAAGATATTACCAAATAAAAGATATCGTGCGAATCCACATCGTAACTTCTTTTTATTACAAAAGTACTTTGGACTCTTCCTCGGCCAAATCTTTAACGAGCGTTGCGAAATGGGTCTGGCACTCTAAAAACCTACTGTAAGCTATGCATATTTCACACTTTTTAGGAAAGACAGCAATTTTTTCGGAACAGAAAACTTTTTGTAAGCCCTAAATGATAGTTTTTCTTTAAGAACGTCTCTCTGGAGCTTCTGGTAGCTATAAAGGATTGCATTTTCCAATTAACGATGTCGCGGTTCGCGGCCGCACTGACAAGATGAAACTTTGTCCAGAAAGTATTTGATTAATCACCATTAGCTAATCAACACTTTACTTTGAGATGATGAAAGAGGCCTTCAAACAAATGTTTTCATTTATTTCAATTGAATGACACATGTTTTCATCATTGCTTAGTTTTATAATTTTAATGCTACATTTATATTAAAACTAGCTGTTAACCGTAACTTCGTCCACGTGGACCCACAAAAAATAGTTACGATGTAACCAAAACATTTTAAATGTTGCAATAATGAAAATGAAGCTATATATGTAAAATTAAAAACCTGTCAATTTTGTGTCTACATTTTCATGGTAAGGTTCCTTAGCTATGGAAGGGACAAATAATCATTATAATCATAAGCTGTGATGTGATGATATTTTTTCTGTCATCATCACATGTCGTGCTTGGACCCTACCCCATTTTTTTTTTACAACATTTCGATATTTTCCTTAGTAGCGAGACATTTTTTCTCTATGGTAGCGGATGTAATTGACCGAGCGAAGCTACATACATACAAAAAAAATAATAAGCCTTGTTCCCATAGACTCCGAGACTTGCGCTTCGCTCGGTTAATTGACATGATTATAATTTTGTTTTAATAAAACGGGAATACTCACGTTAAATTGAGTCGGTTATTCCGACTATAGTTTCGATCACATTCGGTGACCTTATGAATGATTAATTATTATAATTGTGTGAAAGTGTCTGTTTATCTTTCTTTAACGTCCAGAGCAACGTATTGAATCGGTGAGATATTCCGTTCACATAGAAAGCCTGAGGAAAATGTGCGGTTCCTGTAGGTTAGCTAGCATGTGAAACCGCGGGCGGAACCAATTGGGCTAACAAAGTACCAAGAGACAAATCCAAAATAACCTTCGGATGTGTCACACGCCCAGTTATTCTGAATGTGGATCTAATTAAAATTGAATCTAGCATTCAATCAAACCCCTCAGAAACATCTGTGTACCATCACGCATATGCAAGCATGCATAATATGCAGTCAGTTTGCAGGTACTGTCATCTACATAAATATGTATGTGCAAACACATCTATAATAGTCGTATGACCCCCTAGAGATAGTCGTCCAGATACAGTGAGACCATTATCTGAATTTACAAGGCTGTGTTTTTGCGAATTGATTATGTGTTTTTTTTATCAAATGAAATTTTATTTGTCGCCTACAATTTGTAACAAACTAGCTGTTACCCGTGACTTCGTTCGCGTGGACATAAATAAAGTAGCCCGTGTCCGTCTCCGACCCTTAAGCCACATCTATGCAAAACATTTTGCTTCATCCGTTCAGCCGTTTAGCCGTGATAACGAGACAAACACCCAGACAGAGAGACAGAGAGACAAAGATAAAGAGTTACATTCAAATTTATAATATTAGTTAGGATATTATTGAGTGAGCGAGTGAGTGAGGGATTGAGTGTATTTTTTGTAAATTGTTGACCAAGCAAAGCTAATAATTCATTTTGATACAATTGTTTAAGTTTAGAATATGAGCAAATTCGGTCCAGGGGTTGTGAAGTTATCGCAAGGTATCAATTCGGTGCGTACTACTGTACAAAAAAAAAATAGCCTTTATTTGACCCCAATAGTTAAATTAAAAAAAAATTAAAAATATTGTATAATCCTAGGGCACGTATAACTGTATGAAGGCCTCCTCATATCTTGCTCTCTATAACATCGTCACACCATCTTCTCCGAGGCCGTTCTCTTTCTCGAGTAGCGTCTCTCGGATATACAAACGGATATCATATGAGATATACAAACATATGTCTCGGATGAACAATACGCTCGCTGAACTACTATATAGTTTAAGTGAAAAAATCCGCTGATTGACAAACGGCAAAAATTTGTTTTTTTAATTACATGGATGACGATGCTGTTGGTCTTAACGGCCTATACAGCTATAACCGGACTTTAAACTAAATATGTAAGCGCCATCTAGTTTTAAGCTGGATTTTTAGGGGTACACCTTTTTGTATGAGATTCTTCTCCTGTACATTTTCTTTGGTGTAAACTATAAGTCTTCCATAGTTTGCTTCGAAACCCTAATAAGAAATCTAACAGTACAAAAATGAGATTAAATATTCTAAGATCAGGTTCAACACACTCAACCTGTAGCATTCCTATGTGGGTTTCCGAGAATGGTTTTCCGATGGCATTATCTCGCTGATAACTGCCTTCGTCCATTATCAGGGACATTGTATTCTACTTTTACCTCATTTTCAAATTTATTTATTAATTTATTTATTTAGGTATACAAAACAGATATCAATCAATTTCTTAATTAGTATACAAAATTTTAAGTTAAAATCTGAACTGGATTGTAATCCAAAATATGTGTACACAGAAAAGTAAAATAATGAGACGGACATGATGAAAGTACCCAAGTCAATTCAGGTAAGTAATGCGATATTGTCGCCCACGAATAAAAGAAAACTGCCTTTTATTGTTATATGTTAAACAGTTTTTTTTGTCTATTGATTAAACCGCATAAGGGCTAAAATGGACAAAATAAAAATGTTAGCGCAAAAACGAAAAATACTTTTCACGTTACTTCGTAAGCAAAGTCACAGTTGCGTCTATTCACAGAGCCTGAAACCTCTCTATATTCGTTTCCACCGCCAGCTTTGTACATCAAAAACAATACATCTCATCAGCTAGGAACGCAAACACCAATGCATACCGGTATTACATCATTCCACTAGAGATGCAGTTAAATATCCGGTCTTGTCAACCCTACCTACGGTAGGGTTTTTGCTGGAACATTTTTACACTATCCATAATTCAGTTCAATGTTTCAAATGAATCCCTATTTCCCTTGGTCACGCTATAACTTGAGAACGGCTGGACCGATATTGATGTTTTTTTATTGTGTTCGAAATTGTCTGGACAACATTTGAATGAAGAGTTTAGCGAGGCCGGAGGCCGAACTTCGTCACGTACGAAGTCGCGGGCATCAGCTAGTTATCTATAAAAAAAGCTTCAAACTATTTTTGGGCAGCTGTAAAATAATATTCGTCTGCAAAATAAAACTTACTTATTTGTTTTTTTTCGTTATTTTGTATTATATTTTGGCATTATTTTGTGCGTTTACATCTAGATGGATGTTTATCTGAAATAAATGATTGATTCATAAATAATAGTTGGTTTTGTCCCAGTTAGTCTTAAAAAATAACCAATATAAAAATGAAAATATTTTAATCGCTGACTACAAGTTACTCCCGAATATTTTTGTAAAAGTATATTTAAAAATAATCATTTTTCAAATTTACACCATATGCGTATGACCAGTAAGCTAGCAGTATATATTTGACTACATTCTACGAGTGGAAATGATCGCTTCAATTTAATTCATGCTTTTTATTCAATTCCGGAAATATTTACATCTTTTACAAAACTTGCCGGATTGATCTGACGCAGCCGCACCAGCCGGATATTTCGCACAACTCTGGTCGTAACGCAATCGAATCGCGGTGAGTAATCATCGAAATAGGATTGTCGCTTTCCAATTAGCGCGGTGTCGAACGAACCTCACCCCCGTCGTCGACGGCCCTCGTTCGAATAGATTTACGAAAGAAAAGCTTCAGATCGCTGGCGACAGATACCGAGATGGCGTAAATTAGTTATAGCACGTTATTACTATTTTAAGTAGGTACTTACTTTTTTATTTATTTCAGGAGTATTCAACTTAAGATTATTGTTGTAATTTTTTTTACTAAGCACGTGCCTAGGCATAAAAATAAATGAACAAAAGACATTACACATGAAAATAATAAAATACTTATAATCTAAAACAAAGAACTACATAAAACGTACAATATACCCATGCAGAGACCATTAAAGGTCTAAAGATAATCCGAATGTTCAATCCCACTATCATTCGGCAGCGTAACCAGCGTGCTGGGGGCATTACCATGCTGAATGGCAATGCGTAAATTAGGCGTTGCGCCAGATAATCGTAAGAATTCTGGTGTCGAGGAGCATCTCCAGGCGCTCAGATAGATTCTTGAAAATGAAACGATCTTCGGGCGCCCATGGCCTTAATGTCTCAACTAAAATTCAATAAAACAGATTCAAGTGTTCAAAACAAATCTATGCTCATGGCTAAATTTGCCGATACAAGCCAGATTTGCGATATTTTTTTGAAAGTGTTGGTATTGTGACAAAGATGGCAGCTGGTTATAAGCACAAAAGAGTGTGTCTTTTCGCGTGTTTGTGAGCTAATCCGAACCAACCACGTTTTTTTTTGTTTTCTTAAGAGTGTGAAATTGACATATTTTCAATATAAGTAGACAAGTAGGTACATATATGTGTATATAATTATTGTAAATCTACATAGTCCTTTTAGTAAACTGTAAGGGTTCTACGATCCAGCCGTCTGCATGCCAAGCGTGGGGATTATGGTAACTCTTATCTTATTTTCTTATTTCGCTTGTACAGCGTTGGGCGTCTTCTGGCTGAAGACGATGACGATGATGATATATTATATACTAAAATTTCATGTGCAATACAAAATTACAATGAAACAAAATTTAAAAAAAGTTGTAAATTTATTCATTTATTATAAATGTAATTATTATAGGTAATTCATATTATGATTATCAGAAAGACACTAAGGTCTGTCCTGCCCATACAAACAGGTACAACTGGAATGTAAATGTAGGTATATCTAATATTAAGGCAAAGTGTCCAAGCGAATGTAAATTCCTATGGAATACAGATTTTTGACTTTTGACTTTTTAAGTCTTTTAAACAAGTTACTAAAATACTACACGTATCTGTTCTTACCAAATTACTTTTAAGTGTTTATCACAGAAAATGTCACAGCAATAACAAGGCTACTATCGAAAGCACAAATGGAAAATGATTTCCATCTAAACTGAACTGAACAGGAAACTAATACTCTCATAACGTGTAATCTCTAAGCTGCTTTGTCACACTCATAATAACGCTATAGAATTATGCACCATTGTCGCACACTACGACCTGCGATAATACACGATTACGATTAATTTAATCATACTGAGGCGTCGGCATCGATTGTAGAATAACAGATTTTTTATTTATGAACAATTTTGGTACGTGAGTTTGTATGTGTGTCTGTAGTCTAAACAGCTTGACCAATTTTGACAAGTAAGGATTCCTCTTTGAGTTCTTTTGCAGCCAAATTATTGATTTACTTTAATAAAACTTGTTTAACAGCACTCCTTATATTATTACCCGGGTATTCCACCAGAGATAGGACAGCAGCGTTCTGAGCTTTCTGCGATCCCCAAGTCGCCTGCCAAGCGTGGTGGATGTTCACCGCTCCCTCAATTCCTCTGAATAACCCGATTCGAGAACAAATGAACTGCCCTATACTAGGTGTTCCATTGCCTACCGGAGGGTGAGCTACGGGAGCCTGTGAAAATTGTTTTTTTCATGCCGTGGTAGTACTTACGACAGTTCTACTAATACTTCACTAATACTCAATAACAGTTCTAATAATAATAATTTTAATCAACTGTCTTATTACTTTATCAATAAATAAATCTTTTAGTTGTATTTAAGGTTTTAAATCAATTCTACACAAATAGTAAATATACAGAAGCAACTGACTCTCTGACGCTCTGTCTTCCTGTTTTATACCTGTTCACGGCTACTCTACTCAAGACATTTGATACATTTTGGCAATAGTGCAAATGATACTTAAAAGGACGAAGATAATAAAGTAAATGGAAATATTTTGCACGTCAGAAATGACCGAATGTAATGGAACATTTCAAACTTCAACACCCTGCTTACCTGCGTTCTGGCAAATAAAGACTCATTTCATTTCATAACTTAACTTTACAAGCTTGTAAACCATCAAACCGAAAGATCCTCAGTACTGCCTAATAGCTCCGAAAGCTCTGAATTTGTCACATTTGCAGTCCATTTCGTCAACAAAGGTAACTGGTGGCAGGTCTCGCAGTTCGTCGCATGAATTGGCCTCGGGCGTCGATCGCTCGCTAATTTCGAGCGGTAATAACCGACCTCGTCCGGACATCGAACAGAATCTTTGTGGGAACTGCGCGCTGCGGCACGGCATCCATGCAGACGCACCGCGCAGGGTTGTCTCGTTTGAGCGAACCGTGAACCTTCTTTGTGAAAAGATGAATTCAAGACTCTATTGGGGAAATATTGTACCGATGATAGCTCAGTGGTCAGTGGTTTAGAGGAGCGTGGGCGCAGGGTGTGGGTTTAAATCCTAACAATGGGCTACAGCTACCTGAGAAGAAAAACATCGTGAGGAAATCATAGTGGTAAGGCACTTTCTAAACGTAAGTGTAGACAGCCCTGAAAGCTTATGAATAGAAGGATGTTTGTTATTGTAGTGTGGAGCTGAAATCAATGACGCTGCGTCGACGTTGACGAGAAATTGCTAGTTAAAGTTCAATTTGGGGCTTTGGGACGGATAAGTACGCATCTAATACCGCAGAGCAATCATAGTTGCGTTCAACTGTGCTTTCAGTTGGTCCACTGGTTCTAGAATTTTCGTTTTTCTAAGATTCTTCCTGAATAAAAAGTATCTTAGCACTTTTTTAGCACAGACTCTGGTCCCCGGGCAAACATCTTCAACATTAAGAACACTCTTGATTTAGAATTATACTTTCCGAATAGCTCATCATGCTTGTTAGCTATCAGTATTGGAGTATCGGGGAAAAAAGCTATGCCAAAGTCTTCAAAAAGGAAAAAAAAAACGAGATAATTTAATAACAAAATATATTATGTCGTTTTTATGGTTCCGTGCCTCAAACGGAAAAGATAAATTGTTATAGGATCACTTCGTTGTGTGTCTATCTGTCAAGACTCTTTTTCTGAGGAATGCGCGGGAAAAAATAATAAAAATAATATACAAAGAAAATAATATACAATACTTAGGTCTACGATACCTTGTAGCTGTGAAAAATCAAGCTTCTAAGTACCTAAAAATATATTACCGTGTAAATATTGCCTTCATATTATTTTACGTAAATAAGTTGTACGGAACCTTCGGTGCGCGAGTCACACTCGGACTTGTCCGGTTTTTATTTTCATTTGTTCCATTTTCCAAATAATTAAATCGTTTCCGTCTTAACAAGGGTACTCTTTATCTATAAACCGCACCATCACGTAACATCAGATGGGGTGAGGTCAAACGCAAGCCCATTGTGTTTGACAAAAGCTCTTCTTACCAGTTTGCAACTATAATGTTAGGTATAGGTATCCTATCCCGGTACGCAATAAACTAGCGCGAAAACTGATTTTTCTCTCGTCATCTGTCCCGCTCCCTATTTCTGTTCGGTGTTGCCATAGCGACCCACTACCCTTCTAACCTATATCGAAGGGTCACGGGAACGACTGCGTTTATCGAGGAACTGAACCAAATGAATGTAAAACTGCCTTTTGCTAAGTGGCTATTTAAAGGTTTTAAATTTGTTGTGAGCTAATTAGGTACAATAGTGTCACATTTTCTAGCGAGTATGACAATTTATTTACAAATAAATATTTTACACTATTCTAAAATCTTTGTAAGGTATTCAAAAATAAATATTAAATTAATTAATAATAATTTATCAAAAAACAAGGGTAAGCATCAGTACAACCTACGAAACAAGAAAAAACGAGTCAAGGTTTCATTTAGTAAAAGTAATGTAGTAGTTTAGTAATAAAGTAAAGTAAAATAAGTACGAATCATAGCAAACAGGTATTAATTTTTATAAAGCAATCCGTTCTAGAATTTAAATAAATGTACATATATGTGTATAAATGAAATGCTTTGAAATCCTTATTTTTGTGCAAAGAACAAACGGGATACCCTAGACGGGTACCTATAGTATTACCTAAGTAATACTATAGGTATATACCTAAGTACTATAGTATTACCTAAGTATTACCTAAGTAATACTATAGGTATATACCTAAGTACTATAGTATTACCTAAGTAATACTCTGTCTACTATAGTATTACCTAAGTAATACTATAGGTATAACTTTACCTATATTAAAGTAATATTTTTTTCAAAGAAACAATTACTTAGTTTGTCTAATTTAATTTAAATTTAAGCTTCAATGCCAGGTTTTCATCGTTGACTAATATTTTTATTTTTATTGATTTACTTGTCTTTGTTGTTTGTGCTTGTTTAGTTTTTAATTTGTCAGTTTTATGAAAATTTATTTGACATAATTTGTTTGAATAAATATATTCTTTTAAATAAAAACAGAACTTAGGTAATTATATTATATAATTTTTTATATAAAATTGCTAGTCAATGTTATTTAAGGCCAATAAATATTTCTGATAGTTTGTACATCACATCAAACTAATATTTATTTATTTCTTACTATGTGCTACCCACACTTCGTTCGCGTGGACATAAAAAAAGTATTCTATGTCCGTCTTTGTGATATACAGCCATTCCTATAGTTCGCTAGATGGCGTTGATGCATTTTGGTGGATTTTTTGACTTTTTGTATGGACTGAAACTTGTAATGTAGGGAGTTCTGAATCGTGCAAGTAAAGTTGTTTACTCGAGAAGAACGTATTTATTTTTATACCTCGAAGCTTTATTGGTCCTGATACGACTGCGGCTATATTCCTCTGAATTTTAATATTAGTTAGGATTTTTACCGAATTTAACAAACGAGAGAGAAAGAGAGATAATATATTTTCCTCTTATTTTCAGTAGATAGGTGTAAACTCTAAACAGTAGTACGTAAATTTAGTAACGAACTAGTGAATACCAAGAGGATGGATATATGATATATTTTTTCCCGGGAATATGTGGAAAGTTGAAAATCGCGGATAAAACCACATTCGCAGCCAGTTTATAATTATAATACGTCTCATATTTTTTGACCTCGTATATCATAATAGTCAGGGACTTGCGGGCAAATCTTGTAACTACATTAAAAAAAATGTGCTTACAACAAATAGTTAGGAACCAATAGATAGGTATCAAATGCGATTACTTCGTCAAATTTGGATTATTAGGGGTAAAGTGGGATACTTCATGTACCTCTATGAGCTATGCTTTGTCGGTTAGCCAATAGTTCGACATATAATGTTACGGTTTGTGTTGAGTTTATTCTAAAAAAAAAAGAAAACTAAAATATATAAAAAATATTAATATTCCAAAATTAATAGCAAACAAGCAGTAATCAAACTTATCGCTACATTCCAGTCTGGCAAGAATGGGTAGTTTACGCCCCGTCGGTTATCTTTATGAAAATTATGAGCTTTCGATGAAAGTGGTAGCCTTCATACCAGCGTTGGTGAAATGATCCTGAAATATCTCGAGACGACATCCGAGTAGGCGTATTGATGTCTATGGCTGAAATCTAAAATTAACTAACATGGCTAAATAGGTTTTATTGCTTGTGATTTAACCTTGTGAGAATATTAGTTTGATGTCTCATGTTACAAATCATTGAGACAAAGTATAATTTGATTTGCTAAACTAAATAACTAGTAGTTCGCGGCGAACTAAGACCTCCTTTATCTATTCTATTCCTATATCTTCACAACCCCTGAGCCGATTTAGCTCATATTTAAACTTAAAAATTGTATTGAAATGAACTACTTGCCTACAAAATTTCATGAAGATCGGATCAACGGTTCGCAAGTTATCATCGGACAAATATACACACAAACATACACACAAAAGCCGATTTGTCCCAGTAAACTCTGAGACCTTCGCTTCGCTCGGTCAAATATTACCTTGGATACAATATTTATGTGTGCATAAGTGCGTAACGTGTTCATAGATAATTCAATTCAAGGCTATCCTGCGGCCCCACACAGGCTCATTACCATTGTGCGAACCTCTAAACATTACAATTAATTATTAAATTTAAATACACATAAATTTACATATTAAGTTACTCTACGGAAAACATTACAATTTTATACATAAAAGTAAGGTCATTTTTTTTTTATAAAAGTATTAAATCAGATGTGTTATACGGGAATGTCAATGTGTTATTTTTAACCGATTTCCAAAAAGAAACGAGGTTCTCACGTCGACTTTTTTTTTGTTTGTTGCCCCAGAATTCCGTCATTTATGAACTGATCGAAGATTAGTTTTTAATTTGGAAGGAGATACTTCCAGATTGATCCCATTTTTATCAAAATCCAGTTCTGATGAAGTCTTAAAATATATATAAATAGAATCGATATAAAGGAATAGATATAGCGATTTTGGTATTTTCATCAACAAGTCAAGCATTTGCATTCAGAAAATATCATTTGGTAAAGTGGAACTGATGAAGAAGACCACAGTTAGCTATCGGAAATGCACAATGATAAGTACATAGTTCACGGGTGGCGCCAAGAACATTCAATAGTGCATTTCTACAAAGTATTTTGTTGAAGTCGGTATTTTTTTAAATAAAATTATGGAGTGTATTATATCACTATACTTTACGCATTGTGTAGATATGTAGGTTAGTCATACATTATAAGTGCAAGGCAAGACGAGGTCGCGCGGGTGTCTCGCTGAGCATTCCTTGATAAAGGTCACCGAATGTGATCGAAACTATAGTCGGAATAACCGACTCAATTTAACGTGAGTATTCCCGTTTCATTAAAACAAAACATTATAAGTACTTATTATTAAACTAGCTGCTACCAACAACATGGCTCGGCCTCCGGCCTCGCTAAAAAAACATCAGAAATCATCAAACTATGTCCAGCCGGTCTCAAGTCAATTGATTTTTATATACACTTTTATATAGACTGGTTGTTACCCGCGACGTCGTTCGCGTGGACATAAAAAAGTATCTTATGTCCTTATTTTGTGATAAATAAATAACACTTCACACTCAAAGCCTCTCACTGGGATACCCTGTATTGGGGATGCACGAACAACTAACACCCAGACCCAGAACAGAGTCATCGTTCAAACAAATACCCGGCCAGGAATTGAACCCGGGACATCCTACTTATAAACCAGATCCACAACCAACTAAGCCAGAAATAAACCCAAGCAAAATAAAGGTAGATCTAGAGACAAAAATGCAAGAGGCAAAACCATTGGAAAACCATCATTTTTCATTTCACGCAAAATATAACTATTGAAAGTAGTAGAAGCATCGGAAGCACAGTATAGTCACAGAATAAACAACAGTTACTATGTACAGTTGACACGGTTTAGTGCTACCGCAAACTTCCTAAGTTACATGTTATTGTTATTGGATCTCGCACTCGCAAAGAAAATAATAATACCTTACTAACTAGCATTTTCTTTGACGTTTGTGTTGACTTCAAAAACTTCTTTTCAAATTCATGTCTATTTCTACAAAAGAAACGTATTTTTTGCGGAAAAATTCTAACTAATATTATAAATTCGAAAGTAACTCTATCTATATATCTGTCTCTTTGTCTCGGTGTTTGTCGCGTGATCACAGTTAAACGGCTAAAAGGATCGAGCTGTATTTTTGCATAGATACAGTTTAAGGGTCGGAGACGGACATAGAAAAATATATTTTGTCTCTCGTCGTTTTGCGGCCCTTGGTTGTCAAGTGTGTTAGAGACTTCAGGTAAATTAAGTAAACTTGAGAATTTACAACCGAGCATTACTGTGTTTTGCTCATGAAATTTTTTCGATACCAACTCGTGATATAAGCCACGAACTGGAAGACGCAGCGTAGGTAGGCCTTCCACAAAGTGGACCGACGACATTGTAAAAGTCGCGGACAACCGGTGGATGCAAGTAGCAAGTTGTCGGTCGGTATGGTGGTCTAAGGGCGAGGCCTATGTTCAGCAGTGGACGTCTTCCGGCAGATGATGATGATGATGATGATATAAGCCATAAAACCGGCTTTCAGCCGGCCCCTAAATTATAACAGCCAGTCACGGTTAGCCATTCAGCCTTTACAAGTAAAAACTCAGTTTGGCGTCTTTTTTTATCATCGAGGTTCCGAATGCCAGGCCCAATTTCTGCAACACACTGTTTTAGATTTTCTCAGTTGTTCACAAAAATTGCGGTTAATATTACGTGATTACTTTTTTTAACGTATTCAACGAAACGTGCCTAATATTACACACAAAATACAAAGCACGCTTATAGTATTACTTGCTAGATCACCGAAAGTGATCGAAACCACAGAAGAGAGATATAAAGGTAAAAATGTTTCCTCTTCTGTGATCGAAACTATAGGCGGAATAACCGAATCAATTTAATGTGAGCATTCGTTTAGGAAAAAAAAAGAAAAACTATTATGTATCTACATAATCGTTTTTCTAATAGTTTTTATTTTTTATTTTTTTCGCTAATCTGTTGTATATCTATACAACAGATTAGCGAAAAAAGAAACTTGCTCGCTTCATAATTTAAAATCATAGAAAAATAAACCACGTCAAGCCTTGTTTATACAGAATAGTCTAACTTAACGGTCAGTAAGTACTTACGACATACTATTTCTATTTATGTCTGCATCAGCCTTTAAACATCCCACTGCTGAGATATTAGCCTACCCTCGAATGGTGATTAGGCCATATGCACCACGCTGGCCCAGTACGGGTTGGCGGATTCATATACCTACGCCATCGAATTTTCATTTATGTAAATCCATGGAAATAGTGCTTGAAGCACTTACTATGTCCATGCGTAAAACAGCCTGCTAAGAGATGTACTTTAACGAGTAGATATGCACCGTTAGCACCGACAACAACACTGAAACACTGGAAATTGAAGTGACTAGGGCCAGCCGCAGTACGGACGGTCCTCGACAAGCGCATTTCAGAATGACATAACAATCAAGCACGGAATGAACTTGTAATAAGGAATGAGTAGAAAGTACCTCCACTGCATTGTGTCGGCCGTAGAGCCCCGCTGGTACCGGCCCGAACGGCCCAGCCGGAGGCCGGCGTTGCTCTAATCTAAGGCGTCGGCGATGTAAACAATAAATTAATCTTTGATTTCACATAACGCTCATCCTCATTATTTTTTTGAAAAACAACGTATTAACTTTTTATTATGCTCATCAAAAAATTAAAATCACAAATAACAAACTAGTACCGCAAAGCGCCTTGTCGCTTAAAGCGATCTTTTCCCGATAACCATATTGTATAATAAGATAATTAATACCATGGCATTTTTTTATATTTACGTCGATACGTATCGTAATTATTTGCTTTTCAATATATCGTAGATCACAGGAAAATAAGTAAAAAACACCTCTTCTGCGCTGACTTTCGAAAAATTTCTTTCAAAATCGACGTAAAATATCGTTATTATGTGAACTATTTTTTTAAACTATAACAATAATTGCAATCATAAAATCGTCAGATCAGCAAGTAGTGAGAGAGCGGTACTAGCAAGTAGATACACGTGGAGCGCGCGCGGCGCCGGCGGGCGGTCACCGTGGCGACCAGCCGAGGGCGGGCCCGCCCAACGCCGCTGAGCCGCTTAGCTTGTAACTATCATACAAAAATAACATTACTTTATACTTTTTCTTCAGTCGTCTTCTCGCTCGACTGACTAACGCTCATTAATACTCCATTCGCAAAAAGGCACACTTGGAAACTTATGCCGGCCTGGAAAAACTCCGCCCGCCCTTATTAAGCGATCGCAGAGTTTTAAAACTGTTTAATCAGGTGTGTAATTGGGAATTGCAGTACGCTGTAAGTTTGGAAGTTAAGGTGAACAATTAGGGCGGGAAAGTGAGGCACGAGGCGAATGGGCGGGCGCTGCAGTCTCGCTTGCACAGAATGCACCACCCCCGGCGGCGGCTGATGCGAATGCAGTCCGCGACGTCGAGCCGTGAGTACAGCTCGCCCGCACGACCCGCTCCGTCTCTCCGCGACATTACGCGCGCTGTAATCGGCTACCAGGCGCCCAGCACCGCTCAAGAGGTGAGCCCTTACACTTCTATCCTTCATCCTCTCGCACGACCACTGCTTTCCTATTTCCATCCCTCTCGATAACAAGCCCGAAGTTATAAACGGTTTTCCCTTTTATCGCCGGAATGTGGGAAAGCGGGTTTTGGTGTCCCGACTCTCTCTTTCAACTTGTGCTTCATGATTATTATTGTAAGGTGAAGCCGTGACGCGTAAGTGAAGCGCATTTAAGTTTACTGAATGGGTTGGAGTGCCTATCGCTGACAAAAGGTTTGGAGTGAATCGGTAGGGGTTATTATAATGTTTTGGGTGATTAATTATTACTACTTTGTAAAAAAAAAAAACGTATGCCCGATGCAGTGTAAAAAATACTTGAGCAATAAATTATAAGAAAACAATCAAAGTTTTTTTAAATGTGAATTTCTCATTTGAAAAAGTAGTTGTAAATTTGACTGGTATGAGACATGTGTTTTTTTAAGCATTAACGAGTTTTTTGATGATGCGGATTTTATTGCAGTTCGTGTAATGAAAAATTAACCATCTTAAAAAATCTATCATGTATATTTTTTACCTCTAGGGAGTGAATTAGCCTGTATACGCGCTGCAATTTTCAGAAACCGTAAGCTAGAACGCCCTAACGGCATTAATAGAGTAGAGGCCGCAAGCAGTTCCAATTTAAGCCAAAGAAAAATTTCCCGTCTGCTTCTGGTCTTATGTAACGCATTACAACGTCTTACATTAGGAAGACCTCTTAACTGTTATGGTCTTACAGTATAATAAAAAAAAGATATTTAGGACAAGGAAATACAGAATTTGTACCTGTAAATGATGTCCTAAAACTATTTATATGTAACGCCGCATTTTTTTCAAATATTATCTCCAGATTACTCCAGACTTTGTAGCAATAAAAATGGTCAGCTGGCTGCGCCAAATATTTTTTTTTGACTTTATACACCATCGGAAAAGGTCGAAAACGAAAGTTGCAATCATTAATTAGTTAGTGTTGAAAATTGTGCAACAAATTGCTGGACGTCTCTGTCTAAGTCAATGCCAAAAAGTACTAGGCTAACAGAAACCTCCAGAAGGTTCTGTAACAGCGGTGGGCGGCCCCTCACGCACCACCCGTATAGGGGGCTGACCGCGAATACGAATCCCCAATGAAAATCAGTTTTTCTCGCACCCGTCGATAGTTTAAAATTAAACGTCATTCTCGCTGCGGTTAACACTTAATTTGTGCAATGCATAATGTTATTACTTTGCAATTCAATTTATTATATCCCTGATGCCATTGTTGTGATAATAATCGGGGCTCTTAATGAAATTATTATCCGATGATGTTCGGGAGAAATGAAAGACACTTTGGGTTTGACGGATTAAATTCATGTTGCAATAATTTGAACGATGAAATTAATTAAATTTAACTGTTCCATTTGGATATCGACTTACACTTATATCTATTCTGTGGTATTGGTTTGTAACTTGATGAGTTTCTCAGTAATTAATTGCACACTAGCTGAAGCCTGCGACTTCATATGCGGTGCTGCTCTGCTTTCGACTTCGCAAATTCAAAGTAAAAACAACGGAACCCTAATGACGAACTTGCATAGAAAAACCTGCTAAGTATGTGCCTGTAGTAGTGCATGTAGCCTGGTAGCTGGTTAATCGGTTAGTCTGTTAGATTTTTACCAAGTTGATTGCTAAAGTTTTTGAGGTTGTGATGTAAAATAAAGGCAGATAAATTATGAGACTGTATAAAAGTACTAAAAAGGGTTTTATTTCTCAATGCGTTTGGAAAATTTGGCTCAGGCTCAAGTCAGTACCATGAGAGTATGCTATTATTGAATTTTAGGTAAAACTTTGCTATAGAATAAAGGAAATTCTTTCTTTCTTTTATTAGGAGAGGCCATCGGCTCCTAAAATACAGTTTCTAACTAGTTTAGGAGCCTTTGGATTCATTATACTTTCTGTATTTGTTTAATTTATGCAAAAATAAATGATTTATTATTATTATTTATTATTATTAATTATTAGTAGACCATTTTGAAAATGTAGTGTTCTCAATACGAGAGGTAGAGAACATTTTGTGCACTTATTAAATTATGCTAATTGACTTAATGACACCTCAGTTTCTAGCTTTCTTAGGCCCTGTCTCCACGAAAACGGAGACGAAATGAGCGGAGTGGAAGTGTGTTAAAAACATCCAATAGGATTTCGTTAGTTACATATCTCGCCTCAGCTTAGCTTCGGTGGAGACGGTTGAGCAGAGAGGAGAGGAAATGTCACATATTTGTTTAGCGCGAACAAAACAGTAATGTGAGATGCGCCTCGCAAGCTGGCGATGGTGCACAGTGGAGAAGAGAGGAGATGTGAGCGGCGTGAGGCGACCGGCACCGCTAATTCCCCCGCGTTGCACGCACAGCACAACCCACCCGCCGCGCCCGCGACACTCAACGCTCGCTAATACAGCGCCGCACGCAGCTCAGCTCCGCTCTAGCCAGTACGCATCTCCGCACAACTTCGGTGGAAACACCCTAGCTGTTAAGCATTTCCTCTTGTCTCCGATTCGCACAACTCCGCGCATCTCTGCTTTGATGGAGTCTGGGCCTTAGACTTTGATTCTCTCTTCTGAGTCCGTTACAAATTAAGTCGCTTTTTAAAACCCCTGTAAATTGATAGTAATATTAAGTTAATTTATACAGCTTTTGTTAAAATTAAATTGTCGTTTAAACTATCTATACAAAGAACACAAAAGATTTAAAGTAACCAATTTACAAAAATTGATTTACCTTATATAATACATTATTTTCCAGGCGAGCTTTTTATCTTATTTACTTTTTCTTGAAAACGGTTTACTTCTAAGAACAATTACGTATTACGTATTTATTTCTACAGCCAGATTTTCCGATATAGATTTTTTCTAACGCCTTAAAGATTCCTAGTGATTGATGTGTTGGTGTCATCATCTAGTAAACTCTTCAATACATGATGACAACGGCACAGCTCATCTGCTTTCAGAGGTAGTTTCCGCTATGCTGCGTCGAAGTGTTGGAATAATATAATAAAGATAACCTGCAAGGTATACACGGTTTTAGACGTCAGCTAAAGATATTTATTTATGAAGGATTAGGAACTTATATAATACGACATTAGTGCTTTATGAATGTGTAATGTATTAAATATTGAATATAATTAATATTACCTTTCGTTTTTAATAGAGCTCGGAATACCTATTATAACGTTATTTTACTATTACCGACACTGTTGTTGTTTGTTTTATTTTTTATTTTGTGTTTGTTTGTTTGTAATTATTTGTTTATTGGTTTCTGCATTGCTTAAAATTAAAGCTGTTATGACTGCCCCGGTGGCTCATTTGGTAGTGAACCTACCTTCCGTGTTTGGGGGCGTGGGTTCGATTCCCATCTAGGACAAACATTCATGTGATGAATATTTGTGTTTGTTCTATGTCTGGGTGTTAATATCTATACAAGTATGTATTTAAAAAAATATATCTATGTATATCAGTCTCTGGCAGCCATATTACAAGCTTTGCTTAGTTTGGGGTCAGATGACCGTGTGTGCAAAAATGTCCCAGATATTTATTTATTTATTTTATTTATTTTTATTGTACTCATCTCGTGCGTGACGACGATGACTTGCCGGTCCTAACGGAAGACCAGCGCCGGTTGTTTCAGTTCAGCCGGCACCATGCGGAGGTGGGGCCGGTTTGTGACAAAAATAAGACCAAATTAAAGGGTATTTTTATATATATACATGTTTTGTTTTGCTTGTTTGTAATTAATTCATTTGTTTAGTTTATTTTTCTTGTTTACATACTTTGTTTTTATTTTTGTGACAAATAAATGGGTGACTAAATGGATGTCTATTGAAGAGCCCGCTTCCCTCGCTGGCCCTCATCATTTTCGATGGTAAAATATTACTGAGAGGGATGTGAAAAGTTGTCTGAAGAATAACAATGCCAATTTATCAGTTTTAATATTAACCATTCACGAAACACTATCCGAATCCGAATCCGTTTTCACGAAGAAGAAAGAAAAAAAAAAAACACTTTTTACGAGCTTTTTCCACAGTTTATTTTTTTTAAATCCCTCACATTGATTTTTCTCTTCAAAAATATTAAAATATGTGAAAAAGGGCAGCTGGAAGTGCGGCCTAAAGTTGGCCGTCACCTTGGCCTACTTTCCTACCAGTAGGGTAGGTCTTCCTAATATGAGTCAATACAAGTGAAAAAAAAACACATTTGCTTCACAATCCAGAAATCTCTAAATGTTTTATACGCACAGTTTCGGCCAAAATATATGATGGCGGGCCCAAGTAAGAGAATTTTGAAGACTTTTAATCACTTAAAAGTCGCCGGCGCTCCCCTTGCTGCAGCTCTGTCTGTGAAAAGTGCGAGACGTACGTTCGTCAATACATGCGATCCAAATATCCGCAAAAATATGCCTTGATATTATATTATGTTATTTTATTCGTTATCTCTTTTTTGTGACAAATGTACTATACATACTTTGAGTTACGTATTGAATAATTTTAAGGAAGTTTTGTGGTTAGGGCCCGTCAATTAATTATTCTTTGGTCGAAGCGCACAGCGAGGATGAGGAACTCTCTAGCAGTCTGTTTCTTGAGAGGTATTGTAGAGTAGAAGTAAATATAGAGTAACATACAAAGTATGCGCGCGCCAGCTTAGACCACTTCATTGCTTATCACAGCATCAGGCATGACGGGGTCAAACAAAAAGAAAAAAAAAAACAAGGCTTAAAAAGTTTTTTTAAGCCTTTTTTTTTTTTCTCTTTCCTCCTAGGAGAATTATGGCGTCGCACGTCTTATGCATTTGCCAGTGTCAAGTATACTCATATTTTTTCAAGTTTTGGTGAATATTGTCAAATAAGTCATAGTCACAGTCACAGTCGAGCAAAGCAAGTCACGGTCAAGTCCAAGTCATGCCCCAGTAAAGTGGTGAAAACTTTACTAAAGCCTTATATGGAGTTTTGGAAACAATACGAAAATTCACGTTTCACGACATTATACCATTCACCAACACTCGTGCATATTCACGAACACTTAACTGGTAAAACTACCGTTTTTACACATTAACACTCCAAATAACACAAGTTTTGGAAAATAATAAAATGACGCGACATGAATTCTTCACGTTCCCGCCAAAACTCCTTTTTTAAGCCTTGTTCCCTCTTCATCAAGTACGTCATTATTTTGACAAGTTACTAGTTGTTATGCCAAACAACAAATAAAGATTTTTTTACGTCCTTTCGTTTTATCGAAACGCATTTTAAAACAAAGAATTTACCAAAATAATGTTACAACCGTTTGTAATGTTGCGAATATTTCTGGTAGTTATTCACCCATAACTGGCAGTTTGGAAGGCTCTCGGTATCGAGATGGAACGTTTGAAACGCGGCATAGATAATATAACGGGCAAATTTCTGGTGGATAGGGCTGGTATTGTATTAGTGATACTCGGTATATAGTTGAACGATAGGCGTTCGTGGAAACAGATTATGTTAAAATTGTTTGTAGTTACGTACACATAAAAAAAAACATTTTTTAATTCAGATTAGATCATATTTCATTCAAATTCATTTAAGCTAGTGATATAGGCTAGCTAGCTAGTTTCGATCATATTCGGTGACCTTTATCAAGGAATCGAAGGTCACCGAATGTGATCGAAACTATAGTCGGAATAACCGACTCAATTTAACGTGAGTATTCCCGTTTTATGAAAACAAAATTATACCAGTTATTAAAATAATTGCAAATCATATTTGTATACATTATTCTATTACTTATTTATTTACATAAAATCATGAAGGTCGTTTTTGAATCGACTCCTTGCCAGATACTCTTTGGTCCATTCATTTATGCTCGCATGTGCTATAATATAATATAATATAATATGATCACGAAAACCACGCAAGCAATAAGCAAAGCGCTTGGTGTCATATTCTCATTTTCATTGTACTCATTTTCACCAAACAACACTTCTAAGCATGATTCGTGATTATCCTAGTGAGTTCAGGTTTAGTGACTAAAAATGAGTTTAAGCACAGAAATGGAAATTGATCTGACAGCGCCAGATAGTTCTCGATTATTAATTTTCTCACAAACGTATTGAAAAACGTCGTGTGACATACGGGCGTGAAGCAAATGGGACTATGGTCCCATAAGGTCGGGACTATGGTTTGCCCTCTCCTTCACAATAGCCTGCTTTTCGCAGTTGTATCACAATGTACTAATAAGTACTCGTGGTTATTATAAGTCAGATGTACTTCATATATAGAATTCAACGGTATTGTGTCAATAAATAACAACGACTTGATTAAGAATGGCAGAATCAAAATCCCGCGGTCCATTCCTATGGAAGTGCCGATCGTAACAATGAATCTTTGCGCCCGTTTGGTAGCTTTGCACTATTACAGAGTTTATCCGGATTTGCATATTAGATTATTTCGTGAATTTTGTAAACATTACCGTCACCGCCGTGTCGCCGCCCGCTGGCGCGACGCTCTGCAGTCTGTAGGGCTGGTCATTTTTAAAACGCCTGACTTTTAATTTTTTTTTCCAATTAGATAACTATGCTCGTTCCATACAGTAATGACAAATTGTGTTGTCGTAAGTTCCAATATAATCGATCGACGGCTTCATAATTAATCATTTTATCTTATCTCTAAATTCAATACAGGGTTATAAGGAAAGGGTATGTTAAGCCGAAAATGGGTCATAATGGTTGGTCTCATAGTAAAAGTTGTTCATAATGATGAGTACTTTGAGCCCTATTCGGCTTAGCATACCTTTTGCTTATAACCCTGTGTAAATAAAAGTCCTATTGTACTATATCTTTTCAAATTAAAAACACAATCACAATTCAATCGTTTTTGCTGCTCCTGTGGCTGATCGGTAACATTGCTGAATTTGCTTAAAGATTTGAAAGATAATAAGAAATACTACTACTTTGTATCCCCAAAAATCAGCGTTTGGGAGAAAATCGTCTTCTAACCCTCGATTACAACGCCATATTATAAAGGATATAACCAAACCTTTCAACAGCTACACCCATAAATCTGAGGGCCAGCTCTACTGCAGTGTATGTAATCGAGTTTTTAAAACTAAACTTAATGCGGTCTAGCGAGCCACATCAGGGCTCATATTAGAAGGCTCATGTTATTAAGGGTCGCCATCATCTAAATCGATTAGGAAGGATTTTTATATCCTGAAAAATAAATGCTACCATTAAACCGATGTAGCGATAAACAGTATACCTACTTAGGACTTACTTATTTACTAAAGACCAACGTAAAAGTAATTTCATAAAATAATCGTAGTTTTATTATCATATATTGAACAATTTTATTTATTAGCAGCCCTACGTGTTAGAAATAATTGATCGGCAAGTGATTGCGGATCAAAGTTTTACAGTCCAGTGGGCAACGACGTCGCGATTAAATCGATCGTAGAATCGCCAATTCTTATACAGATTACATGACTACCGCTTACTACTTGTCATTCACTTGACTGAATGTTTTTTTGGAATGTTGTTTTTTCGCGTAGTAATCAAGCGAGTATTTTAAACTAGATATCAAGCGAGCAAGTATTTCGCGAGTAATCAAAACAAGCAGTTTTCCGAGTTTTTCTCGTGCTCAAACCTTTTCGTTTCAATTAATCTGTTTTGATTTTAATTACTTAAAGCGACATTAAAATGAGCTGACAATTTACACAAATGTGAACAACCTTACTTTGAAAACGAATATATCAATTGATGTCTCTAACCTACTTTAGTTACTTTTACCTACTTTAACTTAAGTTTGTCAAAACTGCACAGTGCGATAATGGATGTGAATATTGCAACAAGTAGAAAAACAAAAAAAAGACACACAAACGACTTCAAAAATGTTGCCGGATTTACATATTAATTAAAAGATACCTCGCAATACATAACTGGTCAAACTGTTTAGGCGGCAGGTCAAATAATAGCATACAAACATACTTACATACACCCGAATAACATTACCCTCTTTCTGGGCAGTTGACTAAAACGCACGAAACTATGTCAAAAAATGTCTGACATACCTAATCTATATCAAGAAAATAAACCTGATCTTGTTTACCAACCTATTCCAGCCATTTTGAGCATAAAGGACCAATAAATAAAACATAAAGACTTGTAGACAAACTCTAGAAGGGAAACTTCGATTCAATTACATCGATCGTCCTGATGGCCCATCACAGCCCACTCAACACACTTCGAGGAATTCTCTTAGCTTCCTAGAAACTTGATATGTAACTATCACGACACGTCGTAAGCCTGTCAGGCTGTTTGTATACATTGTTGCAAAATACGTTATTAAATGGCAGGCCCTGATTTTCCCTCAGCCCTTAAAAGCTTGGGACTCAGATACCGAGCGGGACCCTGTCGCTCAGTTCACTGTATGATTATTGATTATGTTACCAGGAAACTTCGAATGTTTAAGATGTAGCCACACAATGAAATATAAGTTATGAAACAAGAAAATATTATTCGAAATTTAAAATGGAATTTAATTAATGAACATAATAATTATTCAATGTGTTTTAACGATCGAACACTCGAAATTTTCTAAGATCCGAATATTACTTTCCCCAACAAGTAACCCTTATTATCAAAAGCCATATTAATCATTTGCTCTAAAATACAAAATCCGTAACTATGAGAATCCAGAATCGAAAGACATTGTTTCGAAAATACATAATTACTCAAATGACTTGAAAATAAACAATTATAATAATAAAGATTCCTTTTTCCTTTTGAGGTACGGAGCCCTGACAA
Source organism: Apocheima hispidaria (assembly GCA_947579745.1). NCBI lineage: Eukaryota > Metazoa > Arthropoda > Insecta > Lepidoptera > Geometridae > Apocheima > Apocheima hispidaria. The sequence goes on along the minus strand of OX388153.1, from coordinate 9,196,934 downwards.
TGTTGTCTAATCCGGATTTGCTTTCCTTAGACCACTAATTATTATCTTTTGGAATGTGTCAGACTTAAGCCCCGAACAAACGTGTGGACGAAGATTAGAGAAGGGGAAATCATACAGCAGCTGTCATCTAGATGTGTTTTAACAATATATGTGAGCTATTCCTGCTATAGTGTAGGTAAAGTTTAGTGCTACAATACGGAGAAAATGCTCTCTGCGAGAAATGTAGCCCGAGTGTAATCGGCTTGGGCCATTTCTCTCACGTGGTCATCTCTGCACACAACTAACTATCACATTAATCACACTATCACATCACACTAATATTATAAATTCGAAAGTTTTTGTGTAAGTATGTAAGTGTGTTTGTTCCCGTTCAACTTGGTAACGGCTGAACGGATTTGAATGAAATTTGGTATGGAGTTAGCTTATACACTAGATTAACACATAGACTACTTTTTATCCCAAAAAAATTAACAGGTCGTGTAGGATAGCGGGTGAAACCGAAGAAGCGCAGCTTGTTTATAATATTTACACGTTTCGGAAAACAAAACAATTTATTATAAATCTTACTTCTAAATATATGTAAAACAAAGTATTTTTTTTTAAAACAACAATTTATTGTGCTTGGGCTGTTGGTAATACCTTATATCAAAGAAAATCTACACGAGAACAATACAAATCATCTCATACAAAAAAGTGTACCCCAAAAAAAATTTGATGGCGCTTAGGTATATATACTTAGTCAGCTAATGGCCAAACCGCTATGAAAGCCGATAAAAATATGGCACAGTATTAGTATATCTCCGTAATTTAAGGTTTAGTTCGAATTAGATTGCAATATACGACGTAAAAAATATGTTTTCAACGCCATCTCTTGAGAATAAATAATTTTACTGATATTATTAATGCAAAAATATACATAAAAAAACGCGTTTTTTCTACGTACCATTATGAAAAAATAAATGTTTTGGTGTCAGTGACTTGGATAGGCCATTATCTATGACGCATTTGTTTTTTCAAATATTTTTTATGGTATTCTAACAACAACTACTTCGTCGCATTTTCGACGCAAAAACTTTTTTACTTTGAGTGTCTATAACAACGAAGAAATCGCGAAATTAAAAAAAAAACATGCAAGCATAGATTTTCACGGTGTAGATAACATATAAAAAAACATCGAAATCCGATAATGTTTAGGGGTGGGTATCGGACTACCCTTTTTGTATGGACGAGACGGAGGTATACTCTATTCTTAACGTATATAAGTTTTTAATATTCTACCTAGAACCTTTCTAGCATAATTATCCAGAATTGTGAAGTTATTGTTACACAAAGTTAGCGATAAATTCCCCTATAGCGGCATAATGACATCGAATCTGTAAAAACATTTTCTAAACTGAACAAAATGTTAGTCAAGTCAACTTGGTTTAGTTCAGTCACAGACGAACTTAATGAATGGTACTACAAAATTGACACCATTAACTCTTTTATAAGCCAGTAAATAAATGTTTAGCAGAATTTCCAACTCAATTCACAAGCAATAAAGTTGCTACAAGCGTTCTATTGAATTTCATAAGCTTTGTGCGATGTTTTCACGATATTTTGTTTGTAGCTTACAGGCGTTTACAGAGTAGGTCGCTTGGGTACCAGGGTAGCAGAAGTGGGCAGAATATGGCAGCATAGGGAGGCAGGAGGGTCCACCCTCCTGGGTAACCTCCACGTGCCGGGTTGCACAGACCTAGCTCAGATACGTAGTTACACTGCACCGGTGAAGGCTGCACTCATTTACACCACGCTACGCAACTATATGCGTACTGGCTAGGAGTCAGAAGCTATGAGGCTTTACGTAATTTGTGGGTGAAATGGATTGAAGCTCGCTCTAAATCTCAGTTTGTGGTTTGCGAAATAAATCTAGCTCGGATTTTTAGAATTTTTAAGTATTACCCTCTTATAACAGCCTTGGTTGTCAGAAGACCAATTTAAACTAATACAAATTAACTTTTTAAACAAAAACATTTTCCCAGTTCACGAAATTTTATTTTAAAAATAGAAAATTAGGCTTTTAGTCGGATTATTGAAAACTGAATTGAATTAAAACTGTCACCATAATAATACTTCAACCTGTCTGTCTCCTATGTGTTCTTCTTTTGGTTTGAAAATATAAATAGGGTCGTCAGTGGATTATTAAACAAATATTGGATAAGGACAGCGTATAAAAATACAAAATGATATAATTTTTTAAATCTTTAATGGCTTTTATAAATTTGTACCGTGATTGGCAATTTTATATCATAAAAATGATTACCAATTGTAGCATTTGTAGCGCTCGTGATGTGGCTCAAGTAGCCAGTCTCAACTGATCATTGATGTACAGCAACAGACGATCGGATCAGTCTTATAGATAGATAGATAGGTGACCGGGAGTGGAATTCAATCGGACAACTTATTTGTTATTCAGTAACAATCTCGTTATCTCGTTATTTTAAATCAAATCTTGATCTCGTTATTTCTCATTAAGTGACGTTAGAGACATCTCCAAAAAGTAACTTACTAATGACTAGACTCAGCTTATACAACCTTACTCAAAGTTACTCAGGTAGTTATGTAATTTTATTTTGAATTATTTCGTGACACTTCAAGTACCCGTTTCTGGTGTTTTCAATTTGTTTTGTAAGTTTTATAGAACATTTATCAAATATTTCTGAAGCAAATTGATATAATCGTTTTATGATGTAAGAGAGTTTATGAAGTTACAATACTTTGATGAGAGCCGCGTATCGAAAGGTATCTGTATTTATGTCGATTGATCAGCTTTAATTTGGTCTAGTATTTAGCTCAACAGTTAACTCAGTCAATTTAGAGTTTGAACCGGAACTAATTTATAACAGATTTTTTACTGTACGCAATTGTAAAATCAACCTCTCATATTCGAATATTCGATAATTAAACAAAATGCCAATAACCGATAACCGATAGGGAAGAAAGGTTCTTGAGTGGCGACCACGAACCGGAAGACGAAGCGTAGGCAGGCCTCCCACTAGGAGGACCGACGACATTGTGAAAGTCGCGGGCAGCCGGTGGATGCAAGTGGCACATTGTCGGTCGGTGTGGCGGTCTAAGGGGGAGGCCTATGTTCAGCAGTGGACGTCTTCTGGCTGATAATGTAATGTAAACAAAATGCGTAACAGGAAAAATACACAAATTTTACATTTTGTAATATCGTCTCTATTTGCGCTAATAGACGTTAAAGTTTATTTCTGATGACGATCGTAAGCATGGTAGTGAGTCGTCGGCGACGATAATGTGATGGCTCAAGCATAAATGCTGTTTCTATGTTCCGTACCTCCAGAACGTTTATTTTAATTTAATATTTATTCTACGGCAGCAAATTTTTTATTTTATTATATTTTTATCACACAAAATTTTATATTTATTTTATGAATTATGAATGTAGGTCATCCATACTAAGTTTCGTAACTTCACTGGGCTAAGTGTAAGATAAAAAAATAATGTTATTCTATTCCGTGCACCTCATTAGCTGTTATGTAGATTTGAGACCTTATGTTAAGATATATGTTTATTGGTTCTTATGTCTAGTATATTTTTGAGTGAAAACATGATTGAGTGACATTTTTTCTAAAAAAATTGCATTGAAAAAACACGATTCACACATTTTTCGCTGAACTTTTCGTGCATATTCAACTGCTTAATTTATTGCCATTCACCTGATTATGTCACCAGCAAGCTGAATACGCTGCCAACGGGTAGTGGGCTTGAGCATTTGGATTGCCTTTATTGGTATCTGGGTCCAACTGTTCGTTTTGTATCGTAGATTGTAAGTAATTTATCTAGTTTTAATGTATTTTTTAGTTAAAAAAGTCACTTGCCCATTTAAAAAACATATTATAGTAGCTTTATAGGTACGTAATAGCTTCTGAAGGCTGCTGGTCAGTGGAGCGGATGTAACGCTTCCACGGTAGCCATTACAACGCCCCTGAGCAAAACCTAATCAATTTAGCTCCATATGAATTTTTATAGTTTCAAGCAAGCTAAAAACTACGTACGTTAACAGTTTTACGTCAAGCCGCCTTACTTTGTAATCTGGTGATGGTTTTCGCTTTCAAGAAACCCAGATTGGGCTGCATGAAATCCAGACTGGGATCACGAAGCTCAGATCGGTTTTATGTAGGCATTCTTATTTCACAAGACAACTGTACAAGAAGAAGTAACATAATAATGCCGCAGCTCAGCTTAATCAGCACCCTTATTTTTGTAACTTCTCTGGTAATGGTCTTCGCTTTCAAGAAACTTAGATTAGAAGCTTGGTCTGGCATTTACGAAACCCAGTTTGGCATTCGTAAAAGCGAAGACCATAATCAGTTATGTTACTTAATAAGGCCACAAATCAGATTACTTGCCATAATCCACACGCTTGGCAAGTGGCTTTGAGATCGCAGAATGTTACCATTTACTAAGACGGCGCTGCGCCCGTCCTCCGGTGGATCTGGTCGGAGTTTTAGGACTTAACCGGGTCTATGAGCGCTATATAGCTCAATAAAACTACAACTCTCTTTTCACAACTAAAAGAAGAAGTTTAGCCCAACTAAAATGTCAATAAATAAACACGCTACCTGAATTTAACTTAGTAATCTGCCCTCAACATTGTGAGCGTGGAGGTTAGGAACTTTGGAAACAATTAAGTAGGCACCAGTCTGGGAAGTGTTGCTGGTCCGCGGTCCGCACGCAACGTTAACTTGCTAAATAGTGTCGACACATTCTTACCAACTTCTTGAAGCTTCCAATATCCCTACTAATATTAAAACCGCACGGATATACCACTTCCTTTTCAGTGAAGGAAAAAATTGTGAGGAAGCCTGCATATGTCCGGGAAGAAATTCGATGGCGTATGTGAATCCGTCTACCCACACTGGGCCAGCGTGGTGAATATGGCTTTACCCTAGGCTAGCAATGGCCTGCGGCCTAACCTGAGCTTTTCCTAATTAGACAATAGACAATGGTTTATTTGCCTCAAAAACAAAAGAAACCACAACCAGCGAAGGCCTTTGATCAGCAGTGAACGTAATGGGTGATGATGATGATAAATACCAGTAGGTACTTTGATTTCTGGGTATCAGTGTAATATTAATTTTACTTCTGAAGCGGGAATCAAGGAATAAATATTCGGATTATCGAATATTATTCGAACACGACTTGCTCATTAAAAAGCATGGAAGCAAATACTAGGAAGCTAGAATCAATATTGGTACTAGAAGGTATCAACTCGAGCAGATTCAATATTTACATTGTAAAAAGTTTATGGTAAGTGAGCGAACCAAACCACTGAAGATTTTTACCACAGAAGAGTTTTCTTTTACTCTGTGATTTTTACTGACTACTAACCACCCGTCCCGGCTTTTCACGGCTACCAAACCTTACAGGATCACCTACTGGGCTAATCTGAAGATTGACAAAAATTTCAAAAATTGGATTTGCGATTCCTGAAAATCGGGCCAGCCATTTTAGAGTCATACTTACATCGCTTTTACTAGACTTTTATAAAGAAGTACTCTGACTATTCATTTGATTGGAATATATCGGATTCTTTCCGAGTAATTCCAAATCAAATTCCGAATTTTGGTGTTTCGGATTAAAGTTAATCTGTATTCTGTGTAGTGTAAGGTGCAGCCAAGATCTTTGTAAATAAACTTGTTAGATAAATGTACATCAAAATTCTTCATTGACAAACATTCAGCTTGATCCGTTCAGCCGTGATAACGCGACAAACACCCAGACAAAGAGACAGAGAGATAGAGTTACATTCAAATGTATAATATTAGTTAGCATTTTTTCGGTGTAATCATTTTAAATTTTTGGTTTCTAATGTATCATGTCGTCATCATCATCGGTAGCTTATTCAGCCTACTGTAGGGCATAAGCTTCTTACCTATTTCTCAAATCGTCCAGACTTGTACCATATTCCAAAATATCACGTATGACCAATGAATTATTAAGCTTTGATAGCGGTTTTGATGATTAACACGATTAAATGTATTGCGTTACTTTGACCGACATAACTTTCAGGGTTAGATGAAGTGGCGATGGGTAGGCTACATCGCTCGAAGAACCTATAGCCGATCAAACTGGAAGACGCACCACAGGCATAGGCATAGGCCTCTCACTAAATGGACCAACGACATTATGAATATCTTCGGCGACCGGTGAAGGCAAATGGCAGTTTGTCGTTCAGTGTGGCGCTCTAAGGGGAAGGCCTATGTTCAGTGTCTTCCTGATGATGATGATGTATTGCGTTTGTGTTTGTTTGGTTGCTTGTCGTGCAACAGCCGAGCTTTTAAAGGCCTCCGACATGGTTCAAGAGCTAAGTGTCGTTGAGCGTGAATCAAACATTGTAGTAGAGCGAAATGTTGGCACATTGTTTTACATACATGTAACGTGACGGAACGTGTTTAACATGCGAAGCTGTTTGATTATCTATGCAACGGACACGTAGCAGGTGCTACGGCGTAGCGAGTGCTGTGGCACGGTAGAACAACCTGAATTTTTTTAGGCTTTTATCAAGGGATGAGGACAATTTTTGCGCTAGAATATTAATGCAAAAATCTTTAAGGAGAAATTATAATATTAAATTACTGTGAATTACTAATATTACAGGTTGTACAAAATTAAAAAGAACACGCAATAACAGCCAAAAACCTAACACACTTGAAGCTTAGCACTATTTGTTCTATACTTGTCGTTATTTGACTTTTTTAGAGCCCAGTGATTTGCAAGCTAAGATCAAGTCGCGAGCCAAAGAACCGCAATTTATTTAAAGATCTTGAATACAGTAGTGACGTTTTTACAGCTTGGGTCCGACTTTTGGAAGTCCTTTTGTAACATTCCTGTAACGAAACTTGGCTCTTCTGTCAACCATTAATTAGAGGTAAGTTGAACGTTCGTTAATTACTTGACGAGGCTTTTTGCTCTAATTTTATGTCAGTTGAAGCTGTTGCAGATTATGTTGAGACTTTCAAGTTTTTATAATTACAGGACATTACCAAAATAATTACAGGACAAACAGTAAGGGACATGGTTTGCTACTTACCCCCGAATACTGAAACGTTAGTTAAACTTGACAACAGATTAATTCTATAACTGCCTTTGTCTGGCACTAAGCAAATGACAAAGGCAGCAATAGACTTAATCTGTTGTCAAAGTTAACAAACGTTTCAGTATTCGGGGGTTAGCTACATACGGCTATGACTGATTTTATAAAAGTCTAAAGTCTATTTCTTAATTCTTACTTAGACGAAGGTATTCTGTAACACGTTATATCATTTCGGGCAATAATAAAACTTTGTAGTTAAGCCAATTTTACACTTGTGAGAGTTCAAACGTTTTAATGAAAGTGTAGAAAACTAATGCCAGTGTAGCCAAGACTAATTAACGATGGAAAGGCTGCACGCCACGTCAGTCGCACTGGATAACTGTAAAGGCACCGAGTAACTCATTTGTATTTCTACCAACTAACTTAAACATAAACTGTGGCTTAGATATCTATCAGATGTTTCGACCGACAATTACGTTGACGTAAACAGGTAAATAATTAACGTACACTAAACCAGTACGGTAATACAATTTTGACATTGCCCATGGTAATGGAATTAGGCCTCGCCGCTTGGGTTGCAGAGCTAAAATGTACTTAAGCGTTTTGTGTTGCTATTTAGTTATACTTTGGGATAATTTCTTTTCGATAATTTTATTTCTGGACCAAATATCTTAACGAGTTTGTTCAATAGTAAAGTGATAGATAAAAAAACATACGTAACCGACCTACCTACTTAGTTTTTTGATTGCATTTTGAAGATTTTTATTTTTTGGCGGAAGGACTATTTTACAAAGTTCGTCCCGGAGAGGTTACACTTTTTGTAAGTTATTGAACTACAAAGCAAAAGTGTGCAAAAATTACTGAGTTTCAGGATTGAAGGGCAATGTTTCTAATTATAATTTTTTTTTTTTCGAAACCCACATGTATCATTTAATACATCATTATTTTAAATTACTAACTTACTTACATAATAAAGGTGACGTGCGTAGTGCATTACCGTACATGGTTCTGAACTGTTTAAGATCAAAATTCCGAGTGTCACCAAACTGTAATAAGAGAGCGATTTTATTGCCAGTCATAAAAAAAATTACTAAAAAAACAATTGAAACACAGAAATATGTACTTTTTTACGTGTTTTATTGATAATTATATAAATTGCATTTATTGTAATTATCTCAACAAAGCTGTTTGGGTACTAAACTTGAACAGGCTGTAAGGCAAACGCGATCTAATTTTACGTGCCAATTCCGTATAACAGGCATATGAAGGGAAGCTACTTGAATGACGTAATACGCTCCACAAACTTTGCCAACTTTTCTAAAGGTTTTTGCAAAGGAACTGCTTTACTGGGGTATGGGGTATGGTTAATTACCAACGTCGATACAACCTTTGAGAACGGAAATGTTTATTCCTTCTGTAAGTGGCTGCAAACGTACACGTATGAAAGGATGCTGAAAGTCTTTACAAGGGAGGTTCACGCGTGGTAATAAAACTTTAGAACTGGGCTATATTGCTTTATAAATTTACGTGCTCTGGTTGAGTAACTTTTTGTGAACATTAACTGCAAGGTAAGTGTAAGATTACTACCTATGTATCACATATGCAACGCGATGTATTAATAATTACAACCAAACTGTGGTAGCACTTAACTTACAATATGTTGACAGAAAAAATGCGTGGTATAATAAAAATATAATTTAAGCAGGGTTTTTTGGAGGGGTTTTAAACAGGGATATTGACCGTTATCTTGCCTGATGTATTTTTTTTGTTGCTACTGAGTATCGCGATGAGCAAGTCGGTGTCACGCTTGGCCATAATCACTGCCACCCAAAATATTGAACTTCAGCAGTTCAAAACCCTGCGGCAAAGCACTGCGCTAGTCTTGTATGCGCCCAGTAATTTCGCCGGAAACATTGCCCTTCAATCCGGAACACAGTATTGCTTGTACACTACTGCTAGGCAGTTGACTGGCAAAGTTGTGGTACTTCCCCAGGCAGACTCTGCAAGAGTCCTACCACTACAAAATTCTAATAGGATCACGCAACAGCTCCCCGATCACACAGGATGATGTAGGTTTTTTAGTGATGACACAGTCTTCGATGTAGCAAAAAGCTGTATTTTACTCACAACTGAAGAATGGAAAATGCACACCTAACGCTACCGAGATGTTTTGAAACGCCATCTCACCGCGTTTAATATCCCGTGCGAAGGTTGGGAAGAGCTTGCACAGTAGAAACGTCAGTAGCGCAGCTCTGTCTATAAGGCTGCAGCAGACTTTAAAGAAAAGCGTCTACAACACCTGGATGCAAGACGCCTTAGAACGGTATCCGCTCGAAGCCTTCCTATACCTATACATACAAGCTCAACGGTCAGTTGCATTGTAGGCGCCATGCAACAGGACTTTTAAGACTAAATTTAGGCTTGCGAGCCACATTCGTGCTCATAACCGGAGCTAGCCGTGTTCACCATTGATGGCGAGATACACCAAGGAGGACGATGATGTAGCAAGATACTCGCATAAGATACTACACCGATAATAGCTCAGAGAAATATTAGCTTATAGACTACAGGGGCGCATCGAGCGCCGAGTATCTGAGACACCCAGCATTTATGCTGACGCCTTTTCGACATTATTAGTTTTTCTTCTTATTTCGTGCTCGTTTCGTTAAAATGTATGTTCTTATGTTTTAGTTATTTAACTGTAACTACACGGCGCTATCATTAATTATTTTATGTTGCATAAATTTCATTTCATTGAAGTTCAAAACTCTAGGTAGCACAGCAACTGTTAAAGAAAAGCCTGGCAACATCAACATGAAAAATGGCACTTATCAGCACATCTCGTCACTTATATTGCATTACATATTTGAGAAAACAAGCCAAACATTTCAAAACAATAAATAAGCCATTGTTACAAAGAAGCTTTAAGTAAGACGCTTAGTTTTACAACTCTTGCTAAAGCCCGACACTTACGGTACATTTTGTTTATTTGAGCTAACTTCGATACCTGTTAAAGTGTTTGGGGAAGCTGTCGCTGAACGGAGATTACATAGAACTTTTTATTCACAACTTTAGGAGAGTTATTACACTATACAAAAAAGTTCCAGAGATCACACTAGTTACAAGTTACACCGCATTACAAGGAGTGGATTTTATAACAGGATGACCTACTGATCAAATAAGTTGAGCAAAAAATAGTTGAGCTGTAGAGCATACAATGTTCGGTAACACAAATTAGGTCCTACTGATCAACTGCTCAACTAGTTGAGAAATCTAGTTGAGAAATCTAGTTGAGAAATCTAGTTGAGCAGTGGGGAAGAAGCGATTACGAAATCGTTGTCCGAAAAAAAGGCACCAAAGTTGACAAAGAATAGTTGGTAAACTAACCGCGGGGACTGCGAGTAAGCGTTCTCATTGGCTATCTCAGGGCTACGCCTACTCGCGCCTAGCAAAGAACCGATGAGAGTAAATTTTTATAGGTATATTTAGGCTGATACGTGGTGTGCTTTGATCATCCTTTGTGTGAAATCTAGGCATGATCTGTATGCCCAAATAATATTCATTGTGTTGCGTCACGTTAGAATCAGAAAATATTAATTAGCTGGGTCCAGACCAACTGAGCACGTCTGGCAAGCTATACACGAATTTTTGTCCTCCGAGGCAAAATAAAGGAACAGCAAGGCAGCCTCACGAACCAAAGCAAGTAAGATCTAAGAGCATGAATACATCCAATGTCCGAGACACGTTTGAGCATGACAGCCGTACCGACTCCGCATGCTTCACGATCAAAACATGCCTATCCCATCGGCATCGCCCAAGGCGGTATGGACGTCACTTGCGTTTTTTCGGTGGCCTTGTGGATTCCACATCGGCCAGGGGCATCATATTTTCGTCCGAAATAATACGAGCGATTCAAAAATCGAACCCCAGGCGCTTACCTAGCTCATGACCTTACTACGAGAAACCCAAAAAGTAAAAATAGGACAATCACAAAAAGTTTAACAGATGACATTTAAAATAAATGGAGTCTCTGGTGACGTAGCAATATAGTGGGCTCGATGCTATTTTATGTATAATTAGCGATTAATAATAATTACTACTAATTACTAATTTCATAAATATTGATCCAGCCGTGTACCTCCTGATAGGTACTTAGGTATTTCATTTCGGTTCATGGTTATGAAATCCAAGAGAGTAAAAATAATTCTAAATATTAGTCTCTGAAATCACGTTGATCTTGTTGAACCTATTAAAACATGTTTTTGTTTCTAGTTTAAAATAAACGCTTCCATAATAAGATCATTAGCTTTCCTTTCGAGGTAAAATAAACATTTGTCTTACGCTAGTCAGGCGTACCTTCTACGTTCGCGGCACTCAGGTTTAGATTTCAACTTGTTGAACTTGATGCCTCTATTTTGTAGTCTAGGGTCGCTTATGTTACAGTGCTACGATTTTTTTTATACAATATATTCTATTGGCAGATGCTTTTAATTCACTGTTCATGTTTAAAGACTTTTTGGATCTTTTGAAAGATATACATACATGCCAGCCTACATTTGCCATACAGCCTACATTTTATCGTATTTTGAAATAAAATGTTTAAAAAAAACTGAAGACCTTATACAATCTCGTAATGTTCAATTAAATGTTAATTGGGCATACATTTTACCGTTGACATACATCCAATGATAGTCAAGAACCGCCTAATGAATCAGTATTGTACATATTATGAATTACATGAAATTACACAGTAGACAGAAGTACGAAGCATTACAGCAGAATTTAGCAGTTGAGCATGTTTTTTTTATGTCTAATTAATTATTGTGACATGATTTCCATTAACGAAGACGGAATTTAATTTTAATTTGACGATACTTAATAGTAAACTTTGAATTACATGAATAACACGATAGCATTAAGAAATTAATACTGTAATGTTCGTCGCCGTTTCATGCACTTACCACGTACCACGTACCACGTACCACGTACCACGTACCACGTACCACGTACCACGTACCACGTACCACGTACCACGTACCACGTACCACGTACCACGTACCACGTACCATCATGTTTTCGATGATCTCGGTTGTTTTTTGTAACATTACCTTTGGAGCAAGAAAGCCATGCCCATATCCTTGCGCGTGAACTGATTCGTAGTCTGTTTTCGTAGCCATTCATTAATTTGGAAAACAAACGCGCTAACGGTAGAGGTTAATCGGAATACAAATTAGGATTACCATACCAGAAACCGTAACGATAGACGCCCGCCATTATGTCGATTATAACGCTCTAGTAACGTTTTTGAATCTAGATCATATATTTCTCACAGCTAAGTACAACAAAAAAATACTATCGCTTATGCTGATCAATCAGGCTTAGCAGTCAATATGAAAATATACGTTATATATATTAAATATACTGTCAATGGCGTGAGCGTCTTGTCAGTTCACTACAAATCGCAAACCACGCTCCTGTCCCGCCCACGCCCATGGTGCCCATATCATAACAGTCTCTCAACCATTTACCAACTCTCCACCGTATATCGTCACTCCATTGAGATTTAGGTACGTACTCAATAACACTGTGCCTTGGGCGTGCAATGTGCGCGCGTCGAACGCTCGCTCGTTTGATATGTTTCGATGTCTGAAAGATGCGAGTGCAGAGAAACGCGCGCCTCGTTGTCTGTTTGCTTCGGTCTCCTATTTTGTTTATTTTTTTATGCTATATACGATCGTTTAGATCGTCGTCGTCGGCGGTCAATACGTCCGCAGTGGACGACGGCCGGTGACGCTTCAGTCGTTTCTCGCGAGTGGTTTGGAAATTACCAGGAAAATTGACTACGTCACTAATTTTTCCCAGCGTAGGTGTTTATTAATATTATTTTTATGATCCTTGTCATTTTTATCGTATAGTGTATTCAGTCAAGTGTATTAGTGAATCAATAGTTCGTCTTTTTCTTTATTAAATCTCGCCATTTTGTAGTGACGCTAGACACGACCTGACGCTGCTATGGTTCGAAATAACTAGAGACGACGCAAAGCGTTTGAATGCCGGGTAAGACGTCAAGAAACGACGTCGGCATGTGAAAGAGATCACAACAGCAGTACATTTCTATAGTAAGCGTCGTGACGAGGCGTATATACTGAGTCACGCTGTAAGAGGCTGAAGGCGCTTAAAGGACAGCGCAGCCTCACAGCGCAGCACGAGTAGCGCGTCGGTCGCTTGTCTTAGGCACTTGTTAATAATCATGTATTGCAGAAAAATATACGTCGTATTGGTGTAATATAGTCACTATATTATAGAAACTTAGTCGCTGCATTCTAGTAATTCAAGTTTCCTGAGATCGTGAAATCAGATTTAAAAATCCCTACACAGCAAATAAACTTAAAGAATTTGCCACTTTGTGCGGTGCGGTAAGCTTGTTGGCCGCACGTGATAATGTTGCATCCGTCCGCAATTAGAACGGCTAACGAACACGTACGCGGCAAGCGAAACAATTCACTTATAATATCGACACAGCCTTTTCCTGATGAAGTTTTGGGAACAAGATTATTTGAGGAATGAAATGAAAAATGTAAAAGGTAAACAAGTTGGCACTAATTAAAGATAAAAGTTTTTCTGGGAAATGCTCTAAACATCCCATTGTCGACGCATATTTTCAAAGACATACAAGCTTGTTACAAGGAACTGTGGTACTAAGCCGAAACAAACTCATTCATAAAATGGGACCGATTCCAAAAGCACGCAAAAGAAAATCGGCTATTTCACGGAATAAAGTCATTCACACTCGACGACATATATTGAATAGCCTTTTTGCGATTTCAGGTTTCCATAGTAAAAGTTATTCATACTAATGAGTACAATGGTTTAATTCCATTCCAAGTAACCGTGTATACCTTTGAAAAATAGGTGTCGAGGATATGATAGCTGTTTAGGTCCTTCCCTGAAATACCTTTTTCATTAGAAGCAACCATTTCCCTACTACTATACTATTTACCTTTTAAAGTTTTTATTTCATTCATTAAAAAACATGAATTCAATTAGTGCATTAAAATCTAAAATACAACTACAAAATGTAACTTATGGTACTACGGGCGAAAAGTGAAGTAAACAACGCCTCCAATTTTTAAATCGGTCAAGTTGTTGAGCCTTTGGGGGTCGCATAATAACAGACAAAAAAACTTATACTCTAAAAATATAACCATACCATATGCTCGAGGAGGATGGTTATATTTTATAACACAGTTATAAACATAGGTAACATAGTTTCATAAGATTTATTGTATACACTAACGTTAGTTACATAACTACAGTAAAGAGTTACTGTGTGTAGTTATATACACAGTAACTCTTTACTGTAGTTATACACCAAAATAATAATAACACACGTACAGAAACAAAGAATCCAACAATCGTACAATCTATAAGATCCATAGTGGACGTAAGTAGAGCTAGCTACGATAGAAATAAATTAGAGACATATAAGAGATACCTTACTTCAATTATTGACCGAGTGAGCAAAGCAAACGAAAGGTCTCAGTTTTAGCTGGCAAAATTTGCTTTCATCTGACCGTATATTGGTACTCGAATACAGGTCGTATTTTTCAACCAATCTTGACAAAATTTGGTATACAGGTTCTACAACTTTGTAGATTTTTTTGTCGTCGGCGATTTTTGATTGTAGGGGTATTTCTCACCAAAATAGAGAAAGTTTGCTGCAGCGCCATGTGGCGGCTTCCAATGTTGCTGGTCTTGGCCTTTGTCCCAGCCTGTCCATCAAGGGCTGCAATGCTGACCGCGTTGTGATGGCCTGGACCTGCGCTAAGCTGCGCTTTTGTCCATTATCATCACTGCCAGTAACACAGTCATTACAGACCGCGACAGTAGTGTACTATTAGAAGTTTGAACATACAAAACATAACGGTCAAAATCATAACCCTTCGGCTTGCTTCTCGTAGACGGGTATAAATAGCCCGATATCAAAATGTATTCGGTGTCGGAAAACAACAAACACTAGTAGCTGTTCTACCGATTCTTGGAAAATCCGGATAAGAAGGCCGCTTAAGGTAAAGAGCCCACGGTAAACAACAAATGTGAGTGATCCACAAGCTTGCAGGTTTACACAGAGTATTAGCTGGAGGGTTTTATTTTTATCTCTCCATGCATTCGCTGGAGTTTAACTTATAAATTTATATTTATCAATACATGACTTTGACTTTAGTTTAAAAAAACATCAATCGAAAATTAAATGTACTTACCACTTTCATATTCAGGCTTGCAAAAATTAAACCTGTTTTATAAGAACTTTTAGCTTTTTTAAGTGTTTTTTTTGTGTTATAAATAAGTCCAGATTACTCAGAATAAATACATTCTGGCAAATTACAGTACCGTGCACGAAGTTGAAGGTAAGCCATCCAATACTTAAAGGGAGCCATCGGTAAATAAACTTAAGCCTGTCCTTAATCGGGGATCGGATCTTGGACGACGGCCGCGCAATACAATTAAGAGTCAATTGAAAAAGCAAATGTGAGGTTGTAACGTTGGTTTATTGCGTTAAAAAAGAACTAAATATTTTTGTTTCTTTGTTTCTATCATTGACTTTTAACATCAGTTATCTGATTGAGTGTGAGTAGTATAATCAGATATCTGATAATACTCGTACATGTCAATTGTACCTGACAAAAAACTTTGAAGGTATGGAAACATAGCGTTGTTGTTGCTCCTAAAGCATTTAAAATCTATTGTCAGATAAAACAAAAAAATTTAATGGAGCTATCTCCTTGGATAAAGATAACAAATAAGAATTATTTATTCTAACGTTTGCCTTGAAGAAAAATATCGTGTTTCAGGCGACTTTTTTGTCAATTGTATGTTTGTACATCGTTGTTTATAATAATTGTTGCCTACTTAAAATATACTTACTTAGTGATACGAGTCAAATAAAAACAAATTTCAGGATCACCTACTTCTTGGTCTAAATAAGTCCTAATAGGTTATTAATAATTTTTATACACTACCTGCTCGAAAACGGTCAATTATGTATGCAAATTATCATGCAAACCTCATCTAAAGTATGTCATTAACG
The DNA here is from genome assembly GCA_947579745.1 of Apocheima hispidaria. Classification (NCBI taxonomy): domain Eukaryota; kingdom Metazoa; phylum Arthropoda; class Insecta; order Lepidoptera; family Geometridae; genus Apocheima; species Apocheima hispidaria. Next base: position 9,180,744 of record OX388153.1, on the reverse strand, counting down.
CCCTGCTTTTGAGCCGGGCAATAATATTGTACTTGATTTCATTATTACCCTCTCTCTGCGCAGGTCAATAATATTATACTGAATTTTGAGATTTGAGGTTTGGAATTTGAAATTTGGAATTTGGAATTTGAAATGTGAAATGTGAAGTGTTTTGAATTTGAAATTCACACATTTATTATTATTAGTAGTTTAGTAGAGTATTCTCCTCGGGGATAAAGCTGTCTTAGTCTTGGGCGACATTGAATCCCTCGTTGTCCTCAGGATTCTAGTGTTAAATAAAAGGATTGCTCTAAAACTTTAACTCTATGTTAACTCTAGAACCCTTCGTTCCGCTCGGGATTCAATATGTCGCCCGCGACATAAGCTTTATCCCCTAGGTGCATAATCTATAATATATGAGCGTCTATAAATAGAATCTAATCAAAACTATTCGAAAAACAGCGTCTTTAATTTTGTCAGAAAATAATATATTTATTGGTCTGTTACCAAAATGAACTCGAGTCGAATTATGTCAAGCAAGTGAATTGCAATTATGGGACAATTCGTTCAAGTGTTAAAACCAAAATAGAATTGCTTAAAAACAATTGCAAAGTTATTATGTTGAAAATGTGAATCTCAAAGCGGATGCGTGATAAGTGCCTATATACGATACTTTACTCATAGGATCAAATCAACTTTTTTTTGCGCTTCGAGTCCAGCGATACTTGCCATCCTTAAATTATCGCCAAACAAGAGCAATAGAAATTCCTATTTTCATAAAAACACGTTAGTTCTTGCCCAGGGCCCTTATTCGCTATTGCCATAACTAGCTTGTTACGCGCCATGTTAAGTTCACTCCGTGTTAGTCGCACAAAACGGTATTCTCTATGTTTCTTAAAAGCGCGATTCTTCAAGAATAGGAGCCGCGTTTAAGTTTAGAGCATGTTATGACATCACGCGTTATTGGCAAGTTATCTCATGTGCGGTAGAGAATAAGGGGCCTGCACGCTAGACAAACGTGCAGGGCAAGAACTATATTTATCAATTTACACAATTGACATTGGCCATCGACAAAACCTAACTATTGAGTTTTAAACGTAACATTTTGCATTTGGTCAACAATTTTTGTCGATTCTTAATGTCAAATTTGTCGAGCAATAAGTGCCATACTCGAAATAAGTTTAGAAAAATCACAAAACTCTAGTAATATTTTTGAGTTGGTAACAACTAACAATTTTACCAAGCGAGTTAGTAATACGTACACTAGATAGATACGTTTAACAGTATTCAGGTCAAATGGAAATACAATTGTAAAGTTAACCGATACAAGGCTGTGTAAAAGTTACTATAAACAACGAACCCCAACCAGTACCCAAGAATGAGTGAATTTTAAAATAGACCTACCATAACTCAGAACTCGTTCCTCTCGGTTAATGATAAATAATTCAAAATGCGTTTAAATTACAAGGTTACTTTTCGCTCAGGGAAAGTTTATGGTTCCTGCAAGACAGCAGGTAAACCGCATGATGCAGATATAGCACTTTTCTAAATAACAAGAATTTCTTCTTAGTCTTGGTCGTGGAGTGAGACTGCGGTACAAGGTGGTTCTTCAACGTTGTCAGACTTTTTGGCTGCGATCACTGATCTAGCTATGAAGAAAATCTTCTCCTTTTCAGCCAGTTCGACATATTACGAAAGCACTCTGTAATTACCCGACTACGCGAATCAAAACGGAGGGTAATGACTTTGACCGTTATGTACATCGATATAAAGTCAATGGTGTATGATGTATGTATGTAATTATAATTTGTAAGGTCATCTGTTCCCTCATAACTTCTAAGCTAATTATCATAATTTGTCGAATGAGGTATCGTTGGAAGCGTCTTCATCGGCTATTTGACTTTACAATAAATTGAATATGGCGCCCTCTAGACGACATAAAGTCATGGACTAAAAAACCGATACAATTAAAGCTCGTAGTCGGGTTTTAGTTTTTCGACCTATATCTTGAAGAGGACTGAGTTGTTGTTGTAATTAGATCCGTCAAATATGTAGGAAAACTTTCTTTCCTCTCTTTCCTACTACCTGACCTTCACCGAACTATAATAGAAGCACAGCAGTATCTTTATTTATATTAGCACAAATACAAAAGAATCACTTCGTGATAACATTTCATTAAAGAGACACCTGGCTTATATGTTAACTTTACCATGCAAAGCAAAACGTAACTTTCGTCATAAATACCTACCGGCACCAAACGCTCGCTAAGAGGCAAGAGTGATCGCTCTGTCACTTGCACTTTATTAGGTTAGATGCCAAAGCCGGCCCACCCTGGTGGGCTCAAAGCTTATCGCTTCGCACTCACAGATAAATAGCCCTACCAAGTAGTAGCTTGTACTAAAATAATAAGTATTTCAAACCAACTACACTGAGCTATTTGAAGTTGAACCCTTGTTGAAGTCGGTCGTGTGCATAATCAATCAGGCTATTTGTTGTAAACATATTTAGTGCGAGTTAACAAAGAAAAATCTTAAAATTCCATTAGTCTGTCATGTGATACTGTTCCCTTTCTTGAATACGGGTGTTAGCGTTATTTAGTTACCCATTTAAAAGCGTAACAAATCTCTTAATAAATTTAAAAGAAAAAGTTAAGCTTTATGATTAGATGTTTCAGGCTTCTAGTAAGTTTTTGTTTAGAAAAACTTACATGTATGATTGCGATTACGGGCTGAAAATGATTATGCTTATTTTGATGTTCAATTTATAATTAAGACATTTTGTATGAAAACCGGGTTTTGACTTCCATGGTACTAGTTGAAGCACTGGCAGGAAGCCCAGTGATGCAGTAAAGGCTCATTGCGTCTGTCTGACGTAAAAACCAGCTAGTTAGTCGAGTTTACACAAACACGGGGTTGTTAACTCTAACTCAACTTGTTAATTTTGTTGCGGGCGCAGTTAGCGTTTGTCACAATTGAAACTTTTCGAATGATGTGGTGATGCTGTTTGATTGTTAGAAATAAAATAATTATTGTTTAGTATTATTTTTCTTTTTAATTATTATTGTTGTTGTTTTAATTTATCTTCAAGTTAATAGTATCGAATTGCTTGTTCTTTAGTTCATACATGTGAAAGTTACTATCTATGCCGTGGCAGAATGATGACATAGACAGAGATGTGTGATGAGAGGTGTGATTGAAAGTAAACACACCTGAAATGAAAATAAATGTATTATCAATAACACCTTATTAAACTATTGTACAGAAATTATATTTTCTTATACTTTGCTGGTGTAGGTACGTGCATTGGGTTAGGTCACAAAGTAGCAAAACCTGTGTAAAGGCATACCAATGCCTTTCACCTCATCTGCGAGCTAGTTTCCATTCTAGCTACAGCTAGTCCTTCTCTGTTTGGTTGCTCTCAGAGCACACTGCGGTGCTTGGAGACAGAATTTAAACTTGAGGGTGGTAGCTTATAGCCAGCCCAGAACTAGAAAGGTAGGGTAACAACTATACTATGGTTTCCTCACAATGTTTCTCTTCATCGGTAGTGGTCCTTTTGATGATTTATTAATAGTATTTGTTCAAAGGCTTTTAGGATGAGGTTTTTATAGAATATTTCAAAGTCAAGTCCTCATCATGTCATCTTTCCCGCACCGCGCAACCAGGAATTATGCTATTATACTTTGCATACTTTCCTGTCATCAAATTGGACCTCTACCAACATTACATTTTATTCCTCTTTTAAATCAGGCAAAAGTTACAGCGGCCAACGTCGGGTTCTGGCTGGCATCCAGTTACAATGATATTTACACTGCGGGCCAGCAACATGACGTACACACACTGCAGAGCATTTGGTACACTGGGTTTTGTAATATCTGAACACTTAGAGAATTGGTGCAGCGAAAAACAAAGCATTTGTTTTAATATCAACATTGTTTGTAGCTATTCATTCGTATGTGAGATTTTTTAAACAGCCTTAACTGGTGAGTCTATAAACATGAAATGTTGCACAGAAGTTCCTAATACATATTATAACGTAAATCACTAAAAATTCTCCCCCTAGGGGGGTTAAACAAGGTATGAAAGTATGGAAATTCGTAAAGGCGAAGTCGAAGGCTGAACCACGAGCCTGAGCCCTAAACCGGAGATCGAGCAAATTCACGAGCGTGAATACTAAGTAGACAAGTAATGTACTTACATACTCACATGCTCACATACACCCTAAAAACCATACCCTCCTTCTTGGGCAGTCGAGTAAAAATTAAATGATAGTATTACAATCCGTCGTTAGTGCTCTATTTTCAAAATTCAAATAGCGTTCATGATAGCCAACCTCCGGTAAGAGACGGCACTTTAAAAAGAAGGTGGAAGTGACCTAAATATCTGGCCTAATAAGGGCCGTTAGACAGCTCGTGACCGTGCGCTCTATGCGGTTATTTTTATTACATTGTTATAAGATGCTATAAGTATACAGGGTTATTGGTAACTAGCCAATAACCTCTCATAGGCAGCTTCCCTACATCATACCTAACATTTTTGTTCCATACATTTTAACAATTCGTTTTCTTTTTCATCCAAAATAAAAACAATAACGTTTAAACTACGATATTTTACTACCTAGAGATACATGATCCAATGACTCTCGCAAATTTGTCTTTTCGGACAGATTTCATTATAGCTATCTCTTTTACTCCCTTACTTTTCGCAGACTGCAGCGGAGCCGAATTCAGAGCGCGATTTTGGAGGTAAAAACCTATCTTATTGGCTCCAAATGACAATAACATTCAGTGATTTCAAATGACAAGGAACGCGTAAACATACTAAGATAATTTTACTGCATACAAACATTTAATTATTATTTTTGTCGAATGTATTAAATTTTGTAAAAAAAGTTTTAGAACAAAAGTTGGTAGGTATGATGTGGGGAAGCTGCCTACGAGAGCTTGTTGGCTAGTTACCAATATCCCTTTATTAGAGTACCAGGCGCTACCATTTCGGCATAAATTGAGTATAAAATTTGCGATGCGACTTGTAGTACTCACAAGTAATACAATTAAAATGAAAACAAAACATCCGACTGCAAGATATTATTGTAGCCTCGTGTCACTCAAAAAAGGAATACATAACGTCAAAATCGGTCAAGACGTTTAGGCTACAGGAGGTACTATAGGAACACACAAACAAATTTACATACACTCCAAAAACGTTACCCTCCTTCTTGGTCAGTTGGGTAAAAAAAAGTAATTTGCTGAGTAACTGGAACGTTAACTATAGGTTATACAAAGATTTGCAATTACAATCAAACGACAGTATAAATTGCATCTTTATATGCTTAAACATAACGATCGATTTGAAATTTTCAAACAACTAGTGGTCGATGTTTTTGTTTTTAAAGTAAAACGTTCAGTTTAATAGACATGCTAGGTGTCAGTTTTTTGATGGCGCTGTTGAGGTGGCCGGGATTTTTGTTAAGGGGTGGAAGGTGGTAGGTGGTCGGGGTAACATTGAAAGTTCTAGGGCACGAACGCAATTGAGGCGGAATTACACGGTTCATCCAAAGTGATTCACCTGTAGTGAAAGATGAACAGTGAATCTTCTCACATCCTCTCCTTTCTCTACAAAATTCTGTTTATTCCATCTACCCCACTGTATTTAAAGGAACGCTTTAAATATATTCAACCTCACTCCAGCTCCTTACGCTCTTCTCGTGTCCTCCAACTTAAGATCCCTATTTCTACCCACTCCAATCTTTCATACTCCAAGTCTTTTACTGTGCAAGCTGTCCTGCTCTGGAACGAGCTGCCTGCATGTATGAGGCAGGCTAAATCGCTTCCCATTTTTAAGAACCTTGTTTACAAACACTATCTTTCTTTAAGTTAATTGGTACGTATGTATAATGTGTATCTATTGTGAGTTTTATAGTATTTATATATAGTGTGTAATTATTGTATGTATTTTTATGTAAGTATTAGGATTATGCATGTATTTTCATATATTATACTATATATATTTTATGTAGTTATCTACACCACCGACCGTAGTGTTTTTCATACATAATTCTGTCCATCCCAAGGTTGTCTGGAAGAAATCGCTTTAGGCGATAAGGCCGCCCATTATACTACCGGGTTTCTATTATTGTTCATATTTAAGTTTTATTGTCTTTTGGTGTATAATAAAGTTATATTGTATTGTATATATTGTATTGTGAATGAATTATTTACACGTTATATGCAAAGTGAATGTAAAGTCAAGCGTTTTGCAATTTTTCCATTCATTTTCTCACAATGTTTGGAGAAAAGCTTATGACGGCCGATGAAACCGTCCGGGTGGTTCGTGACTTTCATCACAAAGGCACATCAATAATGACTGATTAAACGTCTTACTTAGACAGCAAAACTGAACCGTCTAATTCCGCCTTTAGATAGACAGAGGAAGCACTATTCACGACTCTCCAGCTTGTAAAATGACTGCGGCTAGATGCGACGTGATATCAAATAGCGCTAACACTTTATCAATTTGACAACTTGTTTTAATTTAATGCTATAATCAAATCCCACATAAATATAAAAACTTAAAAAATTACATTGCGTTCTAAATACTAACATATAATATATGTTCAAAAGTATTTTAAGTAACAAGATTTAGATGAATTATACAAATCTAAAAATGTAATTAGTTCTTTTCAACACTCTGTAAATAAAGTTGAAATGAAAGACCGAGATTTCTAGCTAGAAGTGCTGATCATTCATCTAAATTGAGGAAATACTCCGCTTAGAAACCTACGTAGAAAAATTAAAATCAAATTACTAATTGAGTGTCACGTCCGCTCCTTCGTCTTACATTACTTAATAAATCCAAGAACGCAGCTAGAAAGTCGTTAACTGCGCTTTGGCTTTAAAAAGAAAGTCGAGACCTCCACTCAGAGGTTTTCATTTCAGTTCAAGTCTGGGTGCTTTTGTGACTACGCTCCCATTTGCTTGGTGTAAAGGTATACTAGCGCTGCGCTGTAAAGATAACTTTTCTTTACCTCAATAATAAGCCTTTTCTTAGCTATGGTAAATGTTGAAACGCTTTTTAATCGTGCCTACAATAAAAGAAAAAAGAAACTGGAAAAGATGGCAATCATGAATTTTAATCTATCGATCTGTCCCATCTTTTCCGGCTAAACGCGTTTTCCAGTCTGCCACTTCGTAAATTGTGTATGTAGATTGAATGCTGCGTGTACTTGTGTTGACTGCGCTCGACTGTTGTGTGAGTGCGGCACGTGTAACACGGCTCCCTTGATATTCTGCGCCCCTGGTAGAGTACGCTCGCTGCTGTAAGCGATCTAGTTTGCGAGAACTTTGAAGCGGAAAATTTATCTGACAGTTAAACGAGTAGTACCTACAAGAGCATAAAATGCTTCGATAACTATAATTAGGTGTTTGCTGCTCACCAATACGCTAGAGATTTTAAATCGAGCAGCTCGAGGTAATTATAGAAAAATAATGACGATTGTCTCCAATAAATTAGTAAGTGTAGTCAAACAAATTAATATAAGTAAACTCTGACCACAGAAAGATTAAGTAATAATAATAATCTTTATTTTGCTATAGACACACAAATATTTGAGTAAAAAATTCAATATAAGTATGAACGCACTACATAGACCTACTAATTTACAATTAGTAGTCTGAAAATAGTGTAAAATACAAATTTTGCGGAATAATCAAAAACAGAGAAACGGTAAAAAAAGACAGTAGATAGGTACAGAAGGACCTCCTCCTTTTTCTCTTTTTCATCCCCCCCCCCCCCCCGCTCAATGACGTAGGCGCATGATACCGTAAGTGCGCTAACAGGCAAACTGCAGTAATCTGTTTTCAGAATATTCCAACCCAAAAATACTTGGCGATAAACCCTTGAGTCACGACATAATTTATATTAAAGCTTTGGCGACAACAAAAGCGTTTCATCGCTACCTCTGGCGGGATATTAGTAAGTTTTTTTAAAAACGTTTTCACGTTATATAACATTCTTTAGTGGTTTCCCATGGTGTTATGGATGTAAATTGCATCAATTACGCTGTTACACGACAGACGTATAGTCTACATAGCTACGAATAGCCTACGAAGTGACTACGCCGTAGTGAGGCGTAGCGGTCTAACTAGTTTGGCTTTCTATATAGGCGGTAGTAACCGCGTTTCACGGTCATCAGTGAAGAGGCCTGATTGTCAGTGGCAGAGGAGGAAGCATGGATAAGGGTGGCAGATTTTAGATACACTGGATTAGCACATGGGTTTTGTAACCTGAAACATTTTTCCTGTAAGATTAGTGCTTACAACCACCGGGGCCTTATATGAAATATCAGTGTCCTATCCATTCATCCTATGTCGGTCTATAGCTCTTAAAAAAATAGACCAAAACATACTCTGCCAAACGTTATTTTCAGTATAGTGCAAAAAAAATGCATGAAAGCAGTTTTGTTCAAAATCACGAAAAGATAGATTGGTATAGTTAATATACCACGTTGCATGTTGTCCCAATTTTCTTTTTCAAAATAACGAAACTTGGTCAACGCAAATGAGTGGGTCGCCATGGTGCGTCAAAGCTCTCGCGTAAAGTTTCGGTCAAACAGACGCTGCGGAACGAGATTCGCTCGCACCGATTGCGTCTAATAACTTGTATGGATGCGTACAAATTGGCGCGGAAGTTGCCGCGAAATATAGGCGAGATCGAGCGTGACTTATGAAATGGCGTTGTAAAAACTAACAGAAAGCAAGTAGAACAGAACCTCGCGAGTACAAAGTTTTTTGTTTTGCACAACCGCAATTCTACAATTTCATAGAATTTTTTAGTCGTGATTTCTGGAGTATATTTCCCCCAACAAGACAAGGCAATATTTGCTGCGGCGCCATTTACCGGCTAATTTTGTTTTTTGTTTGCCATAAACATTCGGTAGTCAATGCTAAACAAGAATATGTGGGAAAAGGATGACAAGAATTAGAGCTGTCAAATTTCGTTTAGTTTAGAAATGGTACAACATGGTTACATCAAAACAATAAAACGATTGTTTTTGAGAATTTAGTACCGAATTTTTCTGCCTAATATCAAAATTGGCCATTAAATGGCGCCGAAGCAATTTTCACCCCTTCTTGGGGGAAATACCCATACAATCAAAAATACCCGAGGACTAAAAAAATCTATAAAATCGTAGAACCTGCTGTATACCAAGTTTTGTCGTGATTGGTTGAAAAATACGAACTACGCGAATACCAACGTACGTTCAAGATGAAAACAAATTTTGCCAGTTAAAGCAGGGACCTTTCGATCGCTTCGCTCACTTGGTCAAACAACAAACCTATATGACTTTAGCCACGAAGACTATAAAAAATAATAGGAAAAAGATAGGATATGGATGGACGCCATGGGTCAGCTCATAGACCTATTTTATACTGTTCTCCCTCAAACCATGGTATTCTTCTTGAGCTACTGCTTATAATAGCAAAACCTCAGCTTCAATATCAAAAGACATCTTTTACTATTAAGAAACTTATAATAATAACGCGCGGGAATTCGCATCAGTTTGGGAGACATACCCCCGAATACTGAAACGCTTGTTAACTTTGACAAGAGATTAATTCTAATGCTGCCTTTGTCTGGCACTAAGCAAATGACAAAGGCAGCAACAGACTTAATCTGTCGTCAAAGTTAACAAACGTTTCAGTATTCGGGGGTAAGAGAGCAAGCGAATCGAGCCGATTTGCGTGACGCGTCCCGCGCAATATTCGCCTCAGTTTGACCGTCGCTTAGTATCTAAACAGCTGGAATAAACAGCGCTCGTGGTGACATGATTTTACGGAAACAACAATTCAACTTAACTTCACTTGCTTGACTTGTTGCTTAGCCAATTTTGTGAGTTTTAAATATATTTAACTTTTTTTAAACATTTTTTTTGAAATTAATATTTTTGGGGTGTTTCGGTTTTTCTCTATACATGTGTATACTAATACTAACGTTGTATATTGGGGTTCATGCTAGTTAGATTCATTCACAGACAAATTAGGCCAGAAAAAATGAACTAGACATCGCCAAGACGCACTGATCAGCGAGACACATGTCGCTGGTCAGCGCTGACCAGAAGACGTCCAATGCTGAACAAAGGCCTCCTTCTTAGACCGTCACACAGAATAACAACCTGCCATTTGCGACCATCGGTCGCCGGTGGTTCTAGTTATACATAACTATATTTCAACACTGCTACGACAAAGAGTATCGCGATTCCAGCGCCACCTAGACGTAATTACGTAACTGTGGTAATAACGAGTAACAAGGGCCTTTATTGCGAATCATATATTATACTGAATGCACACTTTTAATTCTCACGATATAGCTTTAGATAGATATAGCTCAGTGAGAACGTTTCGTATTAAGCGCTGTTCCCATGGACGATATTACCACTCACGATCAGTAATATTAATTCATTAGTCTCAAAATCTTGATCTACAGATTGTATATACTACTTTTTAATTGCCAGCCAAAAAAAAATGGGCAATATACCTAGAAGACATAAGACACCATAAATGTGCAGTCAGAATTTTTGTTTACTTCATAGTGCTAAAGTTATTGCAAGTTTAAATTTTAGAAATCCTGCTGGGATTAGCTCGCTCACCCGAGCCGATTGAGGCCATAGGTTTACGTATATACCTAGTAGGTTTACGTATATACGCTAGGTTTACGTATAGTTATGTGTAGTTAGTTACGTTAGGCTTACGTATATATGTTAGGTTTATGTATAATTACGTATAGAGTACGGCTGGAATTTTTATCAATAGTTACATCATTTTTGGATAAATCGAAATTTAACATCATATTTAATAAGTTTTTTTCATGGATGGATTCAGTAAGGGCGAAGGTAAAGTAGATAACGTATTTGTTCCTTATTCTGGTATTTAAAAAATAGTGGTGTATATATGCAACAGTAATTTGGTTCCGATTCCTAATAAAACTATCCCGTTTGTTACCTTTTCACGACTTGATAAAATTTGTCAACAATGAGGAGCAAATCATAACATTAATCTTCAAAAAAACCGTGATGCAATGCCGCTATTAATTTTAAGCTTTTTATTTTTAGCACTGCACATAAACCAAAAATAAGAATATAAGAATCTTAAATTAATAATTAAAAGCAATAATTTAAGTTCCAAGTTCCGAAAAGCGTTACCAAATTTAGTGACTATAATTTATTTATTATTTTACTAACTTAAATTCCCACCGCAGCAGCAGCTGTCATTTATTTTTATGTCGGTGATACATAACAAATTCATCGTGATACGTAAAATCAGACTCAAACTATTAATTGGAAGAGGTCTCGTCATAGTCATTGCATTATCATTAAACTAACATCGTACACTTAAATGGATAGTACGTAGTTGTTTATTAAATAAACAAATATTCGTAAACGGTGGATACTAAGGTAATCAATCTTCCAATTTATCAGTCATATTATTAGTCAATTATGTTAAAAGACTATTATACTAATGAAGTCAACGTCCGACAAAAAAGTTAGTTATTATTGTCATCATCATAGTCTGCCCAACTATGGCTCATTTTGTTTTAATGAAACGGGAATACTCACGTTAAATTGAGTCGGTTATTCCGACTATAGTTTCGTCACATTCGGTGACGTGCAACCTCGTCTTGCCTTGTTCTGCAAGGCAAGCTATACAACCTGATGCCTGCTACTTCGTACGGCTGCTTGGTTTCCGGCCTCGGAAATACAAAGAAAAAAATTAATCATCTGTTTAATCACAATTAAGAGTTAGAATTTTCTAAAATCAACACTTACTTCTAGACCAGACCATTGGTTTAGGCTGTGCATGGTCTATCAGTCAGTCAGTTTTTGTTTATTGTCCTATCATAACCTCTCGGTAGTTGCCTACAGGGCTATAAATTTATAATTGTCATGGCAGTTGTCCGCCATGAGCCTTTGAAAGCCATCAGGCCGTTAATATTAAATATGTGGCCGATATAATGAAACAAAAATACCCAATTTTGCCAGACCGAACGGAAAAAAGCTAAATTATGAATTCATAGTTCCGAGCAAATTTTAGAAATACTCCCGATAGCCTGCTATCGGGAGTATTTCTAACCTACTTTTATTGTCTACTAGCTGTTACCCGCGAATTCTTTCGCGTGGACCAACAAAAAAAAAATTGCCTACGGAGACGTCCGTCTCCGACCCGTTAGTTATATCTATGCAAAAAATCAGCACGACAAACACCCAGACAGAGAGACATTACTTCATCCAGAGTGATCATAATTTGTCAAAATATTTTCATCCCATCTGAGGTATATAATCTAAGTCCCATTCTCGTCCCATCTATTCGAGTTTTGACGTTTTATTCCTTTGTTTTTTTTAAAATTTTTTTTTAGTAAGTTAGTGCTAATTTCCCCCTATATTATAATAATTACTCTTTGGTGCTAATAAAATAGTTTTGAAATTGGAATATACATATTTCTTAGAATTTTCCTCGGCGTCCTCAACCAAAGAGAAGAGTAAATGCAAGTTATGCCTGGGTACATTGAATCGGTCCGATGAGATGTTGAATCCGATGGGTTGTAAAGAAACAAAGGTCGGTTTAGACTAGCTACCCGCCCGCTTAGTTTTGTTTATAGTTATTTTGAATGTCAGAATTAGAATCCGAATTAGCAGACAAACTCTTTTGACTACTGACGATGATGATGACTGAAATTTATAATTACACATTGATTTGTGCCTTTTATTTATAAAACCATTTTAGTCCCAAATAGTGAAAATTGTTGTTCGAGAATTTATAGACAAATATATTCCCATCTGACTTTTGTAGGCATTATTGTGTGTTCTGCAGAGACGTATTTCTCAGTAGGGTTCCTTTAAATTTAATTTCTGTAGAGAACAACGCGAACTGATTTTTTGAATCGCTGCCAAAGTAGCCGTCCGAGTCTTTACATTTACAATACGCGTCCTGAATAAAACATACAGCCAACGTAGTTTTACAAATTTTACATTTGTTGGGTTTTTATTTACAAACCTCACTATTTGAAATAATTAAATAAAGATCTACGAACAAAATAAGATGCGACTGCGGCTATATTCATCTGAATTATAACATTAGTGTCATTAGTTAGAATTAGGATATACTATGAGTATATACTCATTTCTATATTATACTAGACGCGATATTGCCGCGGAAAAACACTACAGAATATAGAGATTGGTTATAGGTCCAGTTTAAATTTGAACTTCTGTAAAGTAACGCCCAATTCGAAACGACTACATAAAGATATTTATTTACTACTTACCTAAGATACAGTTAAAAGTTGAACTTCTGCAAAGTAACTCCCAATTCGAAACGACTACATAAAGATATTTATTTACTACTTACCTAAGATACAGTTAAAAGTTGAACTTCTGCAAAGTAACTCCCAATTCGAAACTACTACATAAAGATATTTTATTTATTACTTACCTAAGATACAGTTAAAAGTTGAACTTCTGCAAAGTAACTCCCAATTCGAAACGACTACATAAAGATATTTATTTACTACTTACCTAAGATACAGTTAAAAGTTGAACTTCTGCAAAGTAACTCCCAATTCGAAACTACTACATAAAGATATTTTATTTATTACTTACCTAAGATACAGTTAAAAGTTGAACTTCTGCAAAGTAACTCCCAATTCGAAACTACTACATAAAGATATTTATTTATTACTTACCTAAGATACAGTTAAAAGTTGAACTTCTGCAAAGTAACTCCCAATTCGAAACGACTACATAAAGATATTTATTTACTACTTACCTAAGATACAGTTAAAAGTTGAACTTCTGCAAAGTAACTCCCAATTCGAAACTACTACATAAAGATATTTATTTATTACTTACCTAAGATACAGTTAAAAGTTGAACTTCTGCAAAGTAACTCCCAATTCGAAACGACTACATAAAGATATTTATTTACTACTTACCTAAGATACAGTTAAAAGTTGAACTTCTGCAAAGTAACTCCCAATTCGAAACTACTACATAAAGATATTTTATTTATTACTTACCTAAGATACAGTTAAAAGTTGAACTTCTGCAAAGTAACTCCCAATTCGAAACGACTACATAAAGATATTTATTTACTACTTACCTAAGATACAGTTAAAAGTTGAACTTCTGCAAAGTAACTCCCAATTCGAAACTACTACATAAAGATATTTTATTTATTACTTACCTAAGATACAGTTAAAAGTTGAACTTCTGCAAAGTAACTCCCAATTCGAAACTACTACATAAAGATATTTATTTATTACTTACCTAAGATACAGTTAAAAGTTGAACTTCTGCGAAGTAACGCCCAATTCGAAACGATTACATAAAGATATGTATTTACTACTTACCTAAGACACAGTTAAAAGTTGAACTTCTGCGAAGTAACGCCCAATTCGAAACGATTACATAAAGATATGTATTTACTACTTACCTAAGACACAGTTAAAAGTTGAACTTCTGCGAAGTAACGCCCAATTCGAAACGACTACATAAAGATATTTATTTACTACATACCTACGGAACTACATCAGTTCAGTTGAGATTGATCGAGTGCCATTGCCTAATCGATAGGACGCGTTACATGTCCTGGATGGTCATGTCCACATGGTTGCGGGTCATCGTTAGACACCGCAGACCATGTAACCGGTTGACCACTTGTGTATCTACGCTTCTCAAAAAAAAAAAAACATAAAATCAATCATTGGGTCTCCTAAGATTGGCCGAATTGACTGAAATAAATTAAATTGCAAGTATGAATTTCGACCCACCCAATCGTGAATGCGATTATTAAATACTTATTCCGTGTCAGAGCGGTGAATCGACTCAAATTAATCAGTCAAGGGATATAAAAGTAAAGTGAAAAATAAGTGGTTTTATAAATACATATTTATATATGTATTTATTTTAAAGTTGTTACTATCTTAAGTCTATTTTCTATAGGTATCATTTAGTGATTGTCGTTATTTTATATAAGTTACATTCGTAAAATGTAAATCCATTATTGGCTGTCAGTCTCGCTTTAAGTCTAATATATTTGTTTTGAGAGCTGTGGATTTTGTAAAATAAATAAAATATAATATTATGATAATTTAAAGATAATTTTTGATTATGTGTGATCAAGTGGTTTTGATATTTTTGTGAGTCACCGTGTAAACCAATCGCAACCCATGCGTAAAGTTGAACAAGGCCAGGCAGACATGCTATTGTTTTTACCCGACTGCCGAAGAAGGAGGGTAAAAATATGTATGGATGATTATAATAATAGTTTTTTATATTTTTGTTTTAACTTTGTTGGTCTACTTTTTTACGATATACTTACATAAATTCTTATAGTCTTCTATAAGTGGATGTTAGAATAGAGTACAATTAGTCTAACTTATCTGTTATGCACTTGCACAAAACAGGAGGGAAAAAGTTTTATCGTACTATGACAAAAAAAAACAATCGATTCCTGCAACATCAATTCTGCGTTGTAGATTTCTTATTATTTTAAACTATTTCTATGTTTCAATTAATATTTTTTTGTAGTTTTGCGTACACAATTAAGTTACTTAATTAGGGTGTGCATTCCAACTTTCACACCAAAATCGAGTCTGCTAGGTTTCATGTAAGCGAGCAGAAATGTCCGTTAAGCGAATAAGTTCTAATTATAAACGTGCTCTGCGAATAATATCTACTGCAGAGGTTTACATTATCAGAGTGATTATGTGCTAAAACTGTTACTAAAGCTGATGTAAAACACAGAAGAATGTCCGTTGAGAGATATCCTTCAAACGGACTTTATCTCGCGCCATTGACGCTAAAACTGTACACGTTGTTATCAGTGCACCCTTGGACCATGAGTAAAGTGATTTTTTTCACTTTTCTATAAGCTTAATTTTTAAAACTATAATTTTATTATATCAGTACGACCGAGGTAGACAGATTAACTTGTTTAAATAACGTGAATGTATATATTCCAGACGCTGCCAAACCACACCGCTACTAAAGTATTTATTATAGGTAATTATAAAAAAAAAACAAAGGTGGTTGAAACATGTAACCTATGAGTCATAGGCAACATTTAGTAAGACGCTAAGCACTTTAAACTCTGTCGTCATTCAGTAGCTGTTTTTAAAAGAAGAAATCTCGGCTGCAAGTGAGTTTTAGGCCGGTAGAGTTGTCCCAAGCCGTTTAGGCCACAGACAATATACATGGTGGTTTTTAATCGGCTAGAGGGGGGAGGGGGTTGGTTGAGGATCTTGTATACACAACAAGAGAACAATCTTTGTTGTACGACTTTTGATAATAATTCACGAAAACAAGCAGCTGTTATGTATATTTATGATTAAATTTGTTCGTTATCATCCTCACAAGCGCTTCCGATCAAAAAAGCACTATGTAGAAACAGACAAACAAACACAAGCATGCCTAAGACAAGTACATGCATCCAAACAACTAAATATTATTATAAGAAATACATTTGTATTTCTTTCATAAAATTTTGCCTGTGACACTGCGGACATAAAGAAGAATCTAATGACAACTCATTCTTCCAAATCAGTCAATCCGTTTAGGCTATAGGAACACACACACAGAACACAGAAAACATACTTCATATATAAACAACCAAGAAAAAATTGGTACCTTCCTTATTGCGCAATCGGGTAGAAACATTACACTCTTTGGCAGTTGATTAAAAAAAGAATCAACTGAAAGATAGTAGATATCTATATATAAGATATATCAATTAACTGTACGTAGATCCTTGAGAAAACTAAATGCCATTGATGCAAATAAACGGCAGTTGATGCACAGGAGTGCCCAGTTGCGTAACCTTTACTGCAGGCTTAGGGACGGGGCTTGCCAAATACGAGCTATATCTAGTTGACCAGGATTTCTGGCATGAACTAGAGTTACCCTATATTGCAGAGACAATTTAGGTATGGTAAGTAGACCTAGTGCATCTTAACATACGGACATTTCAAGGGTGTACTTCAATGAGGTAGGTACGTGTTTAGAAGAGGTTTTCTTAGTCCAACACTCTTATCTACTCGTATTTGCCCAGGATGTTTAACATGAACTAGAGTCACTTTAGATTTACATAGGATATGTTTGAATTTAGATTAGAATAGGGCAATTTTTTACGACATCCCTTCTAATATTATAAAAGCGAAAGTGGGTTTGTTGATTTTTTTGATCCTCTTTCTCATAGTAGCAGATCAACGGATCAACCTCAGTTTTTGCTTGGATATAGCTTCAGGTTGGAGAGACATACCTAGGCATCTATCTCGGGAAACGTACAATTCCAAAGGAAGTCTCCGTGCAGGTGAAACCGCAGGGCTATCTAGTTTAAATTTAAATATATGCATGTGGCACGTATTTAATTAAGTAATTTTTTTGTTGACCGTCTCCTGACACTCTTGAACTTGATAATATCCTGCGTTTATTCTTATTCTTCTATATTCTTTGTTTTCGCCTATTACTGTGTTTTGCAAGTAAACACATTTTTTCTTCGTTAATTACAAAGACTTGATTGAGGTATTTGGTACTTGAAATATGTGACAATAAAAAGTACTACCTAGCGTTACTTATATAAACAGAACTCAGGGCTTTTTACGTGACTTGTGACTGGCACGAAGCCAGCTTGACGACTGGCTACCCGAACCCATTACAAGTACAGCACCGCATCGAACATTTCCAGCTTTTTTACAAGCACGCATGCATTGCTTAAATGTTTGTAACTGAATTTAGACTTTCAAAAAATGTTTATTAAAAAGCAAGCTGAAACATTGTTGACTATCAATCAAAACGAGAGAGATTTCACGGACGATATTGTAAAGCAATTTGCATTGGCGTTCATGTTCCGATGAAATTCGCGCAGTTGATGAAGTTTCGCCCACTTCCTGCGTTCAATTCGTTTGTTGCAACGGACTCGTGCGACAAAGGAATTCGCAATAGAATTAAACAGAGTCTGCGACGGCCTGTACCTGGGGAGGTGTTGTATCCTGGGCACGTACAATAGTTACATCAATTTGTCGGCATCGGATCGCCTACACTTCAGTCTATGGGATTTAATGCTATCACCAAGATTTGCATGTCACAGGACCCTGTACCCCGGGCAAATGCAGTATTACGTAACGCAGATTGTATTCCGTTGCAATATACCTGGATAATTATTATTATTAGCATGAATTTCTGTAGCATAAACACGATCATTATTAGTGTTAAAACAGGTATAATAATCGATTTAGGGAGTGATAACTGTAAAGCTATTGAAGACGTTTAATCACTAGAAGTATAAAAGATAACGAAGTTTAAACTTAATACGTTGTTTGGTGTAAAACGGGAATTCTCCCGTGACAGGTTATTCCAACTATAGTTTCGATCACAGCAAGTCTTTTTTTAAGCAGTTTTTCCAATAAAGTAACGAAATCTTGGTAGTTCTAAATTCAAGCAATTAAGCGGAGATAGAAGATAAATAAATTACTTTCACATTGAAAATTTAAAATAATAGTCAAATTATTATTTGCAAATTGTCGTTACACTAAAATCTATTTACTTGTGGAAATTGGAACCTTTAAGTTTCTGCAGTACTCATTTAAAGGGATCGTAATTTTCATTTCTATCGCATGGTGGGGCCCAAAAACGTAACAAAGGACGCTTGGACGAGTTCCAGTTTCGAGATAGCTACGACTTCCTTTAAAGTTTTTCGTTTACAGGAACACGTATTTGAAGCTCATCGGACACCTAGTGTATGGGAATTTTGTTTGTGCTGAAATTTTATGGTGGTTTACCTATAAACAGGGTGATACTAGACTTGCGAATTGAACAATACATTTGACTCGAGGGCGAATTTGTGCAAGGCTTTGTGCTGCGGTGAGGGTTGGTCACATAATTGACCATTTAGCTTGTAGTTGGTTACAGGTAACGGAGCCGTAGCCTTCAGCGGTACAGGGCCCGGAATCAGGCACGACACACGAACGCAGCCAGGCATTTGCATAACAAAGAAACATCTGACTGCAGCGCAGCATGTATCTGTAACATTGGATTTGTTTTCATAAATCCGATACGAGACAACTTTGTTGATTGCGAGTAATTGAGTACTTATAATTAGAAGTGTTAATACCAATTGGTGTGAACATTTATTAATGAAAATACTTTTACTTGGGTCGGTACTATAATCTATATCAAAATTACTTACATACTCTGTTGCTCACCTATAAACGCATGTAAGATCAACAATTTCTTCAACGGCTTTACTTACTATATATAGGAGATGCTTTTGTTTACTGTCACATGACAGATTTCAAAGCCACAACAGAGCAAGGACTATCTCACTGCTTGCGGGTAGCGATTATCATTGAAACCCGCAGCTGGTGGGGTTGGTGGGTTTACCCGACTGCCCATGAAGGAGGATAATGATTTTGGGGTATGGTGAGTGTACGATTGTGGTTTTCTATATTACATCATGTAGTACCTTCTATTTACTTGCTCTTGTAACCTATACGGCTTGACCGATTTCGATAAGTCGCTAGATCGTGTTGATTCTTCTTTATGTCCTCACTTCATAAGCTAATTTTTGCAGTCGGGTTGTTGTTTTTCTTTTACTAATAATTCTTGTTACATCCAACTTCGTGCGAAGCAACAGAGCGATCACTTGCGCCTTCTCGCGTGCGTTCCCTCACTTTTTTATCGCAGTTGATAAATACTCTTACTTATACTATTATTTTATTCTGTGACACAGCGCACAGGAACGAACAATCGGTCATTGCTCATAGATCGTCTCGAGACTCGCTCGTGGAAACGCTTACTAAGAACTCAGAATAGCCTGTTTTATTGAATATTTATTGATAAGTACCGCGGTATAATTAGGGTTAGGACACTCATTATGTCGCGATGCTTAGGTATCAATTACCTGCAGCAATAATTCTACACAATCTATTTGTAAGTATATGAACCACAGAGGAGAAACATAAAATAAAAAAATACCTTAGTGCTAGGTGGGTACCGTACAATCGTTGTCTTTCTCCATTCTTCGCCTAGGCGAATTTAGAAGTTTTCCCTGTAGATATAGCACCATTCCTGCGCGTGATAATAGCGTTGCGTATGAAGTTCCGTAA
The DNA here is from genome assembly GCA_947579745.1 of Apocheima hispidaria. Taxonomy (NCBI): domain Eukaryota; kingdom Metazoa; phylum Arthropoda; class Insecta; order Lepidoptera; family Geometridae; genus Apocheima; species Apocheima hispidaria. Next base: position 9,160,609 of record OX388153.1, on the reverse strand, counting down.
TTTATACCATACTAGCTGTTACCCGCGACTTCATTCGCGTGAAGAACAGATAGACAGATAAACAGACAGACAGATAGACACATAGACTGATGGACTGATGAAGTGATAGGCTGATAGACAGACAGATATACAGATAGACATATATACAGATAGATAGACTGATAGACTGGCAGACAGAGTTACTTACGCATTTATAATATTAGGATTCGTTCTAGGCTCAACAAGATTATTTACGTAGTTTAAGCTTTTAGTGCGTGCACATTAGTAAGTCTGGCTTGACAGACAAAGTTACATCCGCCGAAGTGGACTGTACTATAACTTATCTGTTACAAGCCCCCATTTACTTCCCCTAAAGCCATTGTGGCTAGTATTTTAATCTATGCGTAGGGGTTAGCTTTACTCTTCTACCAAATATATAAAAGGCGATGTATGTACGTATGGTCGCTATAGAATACATTCAGAAACAGACTAATATTAAACATGCGAAAGTTTGTGTGTGAGTGTTTATGTATGTAAGTGTGTTTGTTCCCGTTCAACTCTGTAACGGCTGAACGGATTTGAATGAAATTTGGTACGGAGATAGCTTTTATCCTGGATTAACACATAGGCTACTTTTTATCACGGACAAATATACGGCTTCTGTAGAATAGCAGCTCAAACCACGGGTCGCAGATAGTACTTATATAAATTTGAATTGAATAATTTAAAAATACCAATGGTTCAAATATTTCTTTCCGGTCTTCAAATTTATTCTAGCTACAAAAATTCAATAAAAAAATAACTTACATAAGTAATTCTATTCAATTCCGTCTTCGAAACTGTTTGGTACAGTCAACAGCAAAATGCATAAAGGGTGATTATACGAGAAAAATGTAGCGTAGGTGCACTGCGCAACGACAAATGAATGTTGGATACTAAACTTAAGCACCCTATAACGCTTACACGATGTCTTACAAATTCAAAAATTGCAACTGCATACTGCAACTAGCATGCAACATTTTGTTGGAAAAAATATTAAATTAGTGCTTCGTATGTCAGATGGTTAGATACGTAATTAATAAAAACAGAAAGTTATAGTTATCTTATGTCATCATCATTATCATTAGCCAGAAGACGTCCACCTCTAAACAAAGAGGGTTAGAGTGTTGGCAGGTTCTCCACGCTTGGCAGGCGGCTTGGCGCAGAGCACTACGTTTACTAAAAGGAAACTGCCGCGCGTCGTCCGTTCCGGTGTCCGGTGGTTCTGGTCGCAGTTATAGGACGAAACCGTGTCCCATATGCTTTTGTGCTGCAAAAAAAAAATAATCAAAATTATGTCTAAACGTTAGAGTATTAACACTTCAGTTATTGTGTCCATCTATTCGGCGAAAATAAACCCACTGGTAATTAGCTTAGATTAGATAAAGTAAAGCCGAAGAGCCAAAGTTACCGACACAGCTCTCAGGGTTTGCAAGCTGAAATGGCAATGGGCAGGCCAAATCGCTCGAAGAACCGATAACCGATGGGTAAGAAAAGTTCTAGAGTGGCAACCACGAGCTGGAAGAAGCAGTGTAGGTAGGCCTCCCACTCGGTGGACTGACGACATATTGAAAGTTGCGGGTAATCGGTGGATGCAAGTTGCAAATTGTCGTTCAGTGTGGCGGTCTAACGGGGAGGCCTTTGTTCAGCTTTGGACGTCTTTCGGCCTTGATGATGATGATGAAATACGGTAAATGTTCGACGGGTCGAGCTCGAATTGACAAATACCTAATTATTGTTACTGTAATCAAACCAATATTATATTACAAATGTGAAAGTTCATGAGTTCGTTTGTGATTTCTAATGTTTGTAGTCCCTTACCACCTTAACGGCTGAACTTGAACTATGGAGGTTGCGTTTGAATTAGTACATATAATATAGGCTGTATTTATCCCGAAAAAATGGACGGTGCGTCTTTTTACCCGACTGCCCAAGAAGGAAGGAAGCCAAAACGGCTTGACCGATTTTAACGAATGAGGTGTCGTTGGATTCCTCCTTACGTCCGGAGCAACATAGGCTACTTTTTGCAGTCGGGTATTTTCTGTTTCTTTTAATAGTATTACTTGTATACCCTGGTGCTCGCTGTCTCGTTCGCACTATATCAATATTTTTTAATATAAAATAACAGAGAAGGAATTTAAAAATATGTCTAGTCATTGACTTTTAAGATATTTAGGACTTTAGGATACCGTTGCCAATGTTTATTAACAATTTTCATGTTATTATCATTTTCTTTTGGCGAAGGAGACGGAAAAAACATTTGTTTTGTTTTTTTTTTGCCTCTTCCTTTGCCAAAATAAAAAATAATAAATTGTTAGACATTTTATTTATGTTAAGACATTTATTTTATTTTCTTCGCTGTTATTTTTATATTAGAAAATGTCGATAATGTGCGAAGGAGATAGCAAGAAGCAGGGTATACTCCCCCTTAAATCACCAGCGCGGCTAGTATTTCCCGTATAGGCTTCGCTCGCATAGGCTACTACAGTAAATTAAACACTCCATTTAACCTGTTTAGGGGTTGATTTACGAAAAAAATTATTGAGAACAGCTTTCTTTATTTTTTATACCTAGTACACAAACCGAGTTCAAACTTGCTAAGCCAATGAATTGGCTTAGTAAGTTATTTTTTATTTCCTTAAAAACTTTAGGGTCCATTTCGATTTGACCATTTGAAGAGTATGGGTCCAAATTGCATGTCCCTATCATAAGCGGTTTGGTCTGTGATTCCTAGCAAAGGGCTTGATTTTGACCGCTGAGAAAAATAAGCACTATCGCTTGATGTAAGCACAATACATACCTATCTTGAAAAATCACAGTCCTAATTAGTAAGCAACCTTACAACACTTATATCACAGCCACACCAAGTACTGCAAATTAGCTTGTAAAGTAAAGTAGCAGCTCATAAAAGCTCCCCGCGTTATCGCGGCGGGTTGCCAGTATTGCTAGCTCCCGGCAGCAGTCGGTGTAACGCTCCCGATAGACTCTCCCAACGTGCTTACCTACACTGCAAGCTCAAACCATTCTTGGTTTCCGGTATTGTCTTATCTTAATAGACATCTCTGTACTAGTCCCAGTTCGGAGGTTCTGATACCTTTTGAAAATACACGAAGCTGTCCGCTTTTTATGGTATTGTTGATTTCATTGTCTGATCCTTTAGTGTCAGGGGTTACATTTTAAATTTTTTTTTTAGAAAGCAAGGTCTTGCAATTAAATAAATACTCAATCTCAAAATGCTTGTGGGATTCGATACGTAAAAGTATACGGAAATATCCATGATTTGCCCATATTAATAAGGCGAATTTTTTCGATAGTATTTTTTTACGTCGTTGCTGATATCTATACAAAAACAATAATTACAAAAATAATAATTCGTTTCATAAAGGAGATTACATATTTTTGCTGCATTTTAACCATAATTTACGGTTTTTTGACATTTTTTTCGCAATTTTATTACTTTTGATGTTTTAGAATTCAGCTCTGACAATATGTACACTTATTTCAAGTTTTTTTGTTTCTTTTCGGGACTTTTTTTTTCATGTATAAAGCCAGCCTTTTTGTAAGACCCGTCGTACATACGAACCGCTTATGATAGAGACGTTAAATTTTGACCCAATATTCCTCAAATGATCTAAGCGAACAATAATAAAGAGGCATGCGAAATCACGGGGTGACACGTTTGTACGGAAATATTTTTTTCATGCTACGTCAATGAAACTCAGTTTGTGTACACAGCATAAAAACATGAAGAAAGGCATATATCAAGGTTCGTCGAAAATGATCCTCTACCGAGATGAAATGTGTATGTGACATTACTGTAGCCAATACAAGTGAAGCTGTGAACGTGTGTCGCAGGATATTCAACACTCGCGATGAACATCTTTTTAGCACTTAAATTATCGATCATTTTGTTTTCCTAATACTTTCTTTAATTTTCATTCGTAGCAAGAGACGAAATTATCACGGAGCTTTTTTAAAACCATTTTTCACATACCTGTGACATAACTAGGCAGTAATTTGTCAATGCACATAATTTAAAAATACATATAGTAAGCATTATTATACAAGCAATCATCAAAAACCATATATCCCGTTCATTTGTTAATAAACAAGAATATTTAAAAAAAAAATTGCCCTGAATAAAACACTTTTAGCTGCAATTGCGCTGATGAAAGTCCGTGGTGTGTATTGTCAATTATAACCCCGAACAGACATGATAATGTAAAATTGTTATTTTCATCACGTGTGACAATAATAACGTGGCCATATACACAATGGCTTACGATTTAGTACAGTTAACACCAAAAAAACGTAAAATGTGTCGAATTTTGACTAAGTTGACGACCTCCTGGCATAGTTGGTAGCGCGTCTACCTATAGATTATGGGTTAGTGATGTAAAGAAAATTCACGTTCACGAATATCTGACGTGCTGGCTATCAGGGCCAGAATAGCGAAATCCAAGTGTCTTCATTACAGCATCTATCAATAGCCAGTCCATAGATGCCAGTGACATCGTGCAGAATTTCGGTTTCAACAGGGCCGGTCGTAAACGCACACTCAAAATACAGGATAATAATTGCATACCGTTGGCGCCATATTTAAAAAGCCGATATTCCCATTCTTATTCTCGACTGTTGGAGTGAATATTCGCATTCGCGAATGTGGGAAATCGAACATTCGTTACATCACTAGTAGCTTGGATCGCTGGATCACTAGTAGCTTGGATTGCTTTTATAAGCAGGAGGTTCCGGGTTCGATTCCCGGCCGGGCAGATGTTTTGTTAATTTTTCATGTCTTTGTGTGTGTTCCAAAATATTCAAATTAATTTTGATTATAAAAACGCTCGCGCATTTTCCTATTACTGATGACATAAAACTTACTTACTAAATTTACTTTCCAAAAAGTATAATAAATATATTTCGCTGTGTCTATTACCTATGTTAAGATTACGAATTATGACATTCACAGTCTATCTACAATAACTTGCAAACGTGCGAGTGAGATAGCAGGACTATTCCCCTTAAGCAAATATCGAAATTAGTTTGAATTAAGAAGTCGGCACACATTTAATTTGATTAAACAAAGACATTTATATTTTATGAGTGCTAATTTACGATGGAAATCCGCTATCGCTATGATACATTTTTGAATAAGCAATTCCTTTTTTTAATACCATGAAAGAGTACTTTACAATTCATAATATTTTGTTGTGTATTCACTGTCAAATTACAATGGGTTTTATTTTGTAACAATGGGACAAATTGACCGGGGATCGTGCGCGAAACAATGGCCACAATCATGAATCTAGTTTGTCAGCCGCACCGCACCTGAAAACAATTATATTAACCGAAATCAAAGACAACATAGATACCTACGCTCTGATTCCCTATTGAAGATATATTCGTAATTTTATGCAACATTACCAATTTTAGTCAAGTTACTTTGGTCGAAGGTTTTTAAGTGTTTTTCTATAAACGTTACCCTTACCTTCTGCAATGTTTTACATGTTATGTCAATGATATCCATTGTAACATGTACTAAGCAGTTTGCATCTGCTATACCTGCTTAGACATCTTTTGTTTACTCACTTTGTATTCTTTCACACATTAAGCTTTTCTTCCAAGTGCTTATATTTGTTATAGCGCGTAGCGGTATGAAACAGAAAACAAACTCATAATTAACCCACCCAGTCATATACGTCATCTTTGTCTTCGCAAAAATTAAGGAATAAGTACATAAAATAAGAAATTATAAATAAAATAAAAACAAAATAGCCGAATGCAAAATGTAGCTTATGTCACTCCGGACTGAAAGAGGAATCTAACGACACCTCACTCGTCAAAATCGGTCAATCTTTTAGGCATACAACCCAAAACATTACTCTCCTTCTTGGGCAGTCGGGTAATGAGTACCAACTCACTATATTCCTCTGAAAGTTTTGAACGAGAACGCTTTCTAACTAAACTTTTCTTCGTTTCAGATAACCAACGCGGAAAACTTCGTGGCATCAAACGTACGGAGTGAATAATACTCACATTCTCTTGTGAAACACTATCAAGCAGATTTCGTTAGCAAAACCATACTATAGCACACAAAACTACTTTTCATTCAAACTATGCGGAAACACGGCAAACAAGCGCCGACTTGATGTTAAGCGCGGACGTTACGTACGTCACTGAAGGGAGAAATAGCGACACTCGCACACTCCTCGCGGCCTTACATTGACACAACACAGGCACACCCTTCACAAAACACTTAATTCGCAAACTGATACCGCTTTGTATTAGTGTGGGTTAACGAGAGCTCTGCGGCCGATATGCTGGCCTAGTATTTGATGTAACGAAGAGGCAGCACGATTGAGACAAGCACTACTTGTCTCTGTTACGTAAACGCAAACCGCACACGCAAACACACCAACAACATAATTTATGACCCTTGAGTGAGTACTTCCAAATTCGCAGGGTAATTAGCCGCATACCGAAATTAATAAGCCTGCAGTCCGGCTAAATCGGTACTGATTGGTAGCAAACGTTGAAGAGGAACGGATGAATTTAACTACAAAGGGTAAGTTGATACCGCAATCTAATCCCGGTAGGTTTTGCATTGAGCGAATTTAGCGAAAGTTACCGTTTGATAAAAGTGACAGAGTAGCACGAGAGGTCCTTGTCTGTTTGATCACTAATGCTATGAGTTTCTTTCTTCCAGAAATGAACAATTTTCGTCGGAATAATATCGTCACTTAACAACACCTTCGTATTTCGATAAATCATTATCTAACACATCACCTTTCGTTTATTTTGATACACTGAGTGAAACTAATAAATAGGCGTCATATAACAGTAATTATAAATATGAAAACCTTGCCTCTATATAGGCAAGATGCAGCCTAGGCTTCTTCCACGCATTTCAATCGACTTGATTATGTTGCTTGGGTATAATTCCAGAGCCGCAAAGTCACATAAGGTAATTTTTATCCCAGAAAAATATAACAGTTCCTGAGTGATTTTCCACGCCAGTGAAACCACGGGGCGCAGTTATTAGTACCTAATAAAATTGCAACAGTTTAAATTGTAAATTGCCGACATATTTTAAATATACGATTTATGTTATTGCGACCTTAAACCATTAAACGGACTACTTACTAGCCAATTAGGCTGTTGGTGCACTTTTCGATCGATAACAATGTAATATTCATCGCATCATAAGGTTACATGGCAGCCAATCGGAGCGGTCTCTTTTCAAACGGAATAAAAAGTGCAAGCTGTTAGTTGAGCGGAAGGAAAAATTACTGTGAAGTATACAATTAGCTGGTTCATTGCAGCCTTTACCGTCTATTTTCTTAATAAACGAAGAAAAATTGTAAAATAGGTATGTATGTCGCAATTAACGTAGTATTCCAAGCTTAGATCGACATAATTGCATCGCCCATTACATTATTCAATTGAATATTAATAGCTATGTTATAGTGGTTTATTGACGAAATAGTCTGTAATATAGTTAGCGATTTATATCAACAACATCGGTCAGCGCGCAAACTGTATGTATACAAAAGTGAAATGGACATTGTTTGCCAAATCTCTTGTTTATACTAATCAGGAACGTAACTTCTTTGGAACTTACGTACGTATATACCACTGGCTTTTCGGTGAACAAAAACATCGTGAGGTTATCTGAATATTTCCGAAGAAGAAAATCGATGGCGTATGTAAATTCTCCAATCCGCACTGGGCCAGAGACATAGATTTGGCTCTATCACCCTTCGAGGGTAGGCTGATATCCCAACAGATTCAGGAACGTAACTTCACTTTCTTAAGAGTCCGTTTCCCTCACAAACTATATCGTAAGTCGTTCACATATTTCCGATATTTTGAAGATAAAAGTCGCTTAATAGGAATAAAAAATAATAGCTTTTAGAATATCTTTAGAATTATCATGCAATCTTTTTGAAGTAGACAATCTTCTATTATATATATGACGAAAAATATAGGATATACAATAGATGTGTGAAAGTGCAAAAGAAATAACTCTGGCCGAAAACTCTTAAGCCTTTCTGGATAAATTCTTGAAGTTAAGAAAGCTTCTTTTAACTATTTTATTTTTGTGGCACCTTAAAATTGTGTTATCTCTTGTAGATCATTTCATTACAAAACCAGAGGAGAAGGGTTCGAAACAAGTCACAAGAAAATAAGAAGCGAAAAGTGAAATAAAACTTTAATTACTGATTTGATTATAAGAGTGGGAGAGTGACACTCAGACAATCTCCCATACAGAGGGTGTGCACCAGAAACTTGAGAAGACTTTAAAAGGTCTGCCACAAGCGAGTGCTTCGTATATTCCTGCCACAATAATCAGTTCTATTACCCGATCAATTTGTGCTAAAAGACGTTCTTCTGCAAACTTTTGGCAAATATGTAATGCAGTCATTGGTTTTGGAATTGTGCCAAATATCGGCATCGGCCAGCCAAAGTTTTCGATTGATTGAAGACTGTATTTGTGGATTACACTTGTAACAGCTTAAAAATCTCCACATATCACTAAAATCTGTATTTTAAATCTACATATCATTAAATGTGGATTTGTATCTTTTTATTTTGGGCATGCAGTGCGCAAACCTGAGTATTTCGTTTAACAAGATCCGCTGTTATCAATATTAATCGAACTGGGCCCCCAATATGTTAAACATCCAAATGAGTGTATCCGCGATCACTCAAGTTCTTAAAAGTTCATAAAAAGCTTCATCAGTAAAAAAGCTCAAAATAAAAGATCTATTTGTATTGATTCACGAGAATACTCGTTGAGTTCGGCGAAATAATTATGTCATCTGAGCATTGAGCTACAATGCGTCTGAGCTTTAATTTGTAATGTGTCATTGACATAAGTGCTAATTATACTTACGTAACTAATCTATGAAAGCTCATATCTATCAACTCTAAAATTATTATTATTTATTGCACGGTTAGGTCTCTGGAAATAGGTACGTATTGAAATGTAAAAAAATTACATAACTTACAGCCAAATGTCTAGGTTCAACTCCATAATATCTAAAAAAAGCCAACGGTCAGAAAGTTTTACTTAAAAATGCCCAAGTTCAGAAGATTTAAAGTTAAAATTACCAATATTCAAATTATACAATTACCTTTGTCACAGCTACTCCTAATACTCTTTAGAGTCTTATGTATAATAACACATAAATAAAATATAATATGAAACAGAAATAATAAACAGATAAACTAATAAGTATACAATACCATAATACTTACCTTGCGAAGTGGAATCGCTACCGCTCCTAAGCCGCTGCGCGCGCGCCTGCTACATCGATGCGCAGGAGTACAGCGCATGTGATGGGCCGCCGCCGCTAGTACAGAGTCTCCTACCTAATGGTTGCCCGTACTTATGCTCGCGATATTATTTATATTGTAAATCGATTTCCGTAGTTATTACATAGTGAATTAACAATACGATTATTTTGGTATATTGTGAACTGTGTGGTAAATGAATATAAACATTGAACATAACAACAACAAGACCCAGGACTTACAGCCGCAACCGCATAACCTAAACTAGTGTTCAGGTCCAACTTTCGACATCTTAAACTATTTTACATTTAGCCTTTAGCCATTCTGAACCTAGACATTTCGCCGCTAGCTACCTATTTAAATTTTTAACATTTCAATACTTACCGCTGGAAATAGATATTACGAACTTTGCAACGCCGTAACTCATGCCTCAATGTACTAAATTGCTTATACATATTGATAATGCATTTCGCATTTACAAATTCTGTCAAGAGGCGGATTGTAGTCAGTGAACACACATCGCTAATTCTTGTTATTGTTCTGTTTTGAATAATCGCAGTGAAGCCGCGGGATGTTTGGACAATGTCCGTTCAACTAATAGTACCACTTGCATATCTCCTCCCTAACATAAGTAGATACCGGGATTTTGGTCGCATGCGGTAAATTTTGGGAAATCGTTATGTAAACTTCTACCAACATAAATATACAATCAGCAACAGGGTCGTAAGTCTATCATTTATATGCGAATAGTAAAGGAGGTTATTTCCTTCTAATAAAACTAGGAAAACTAGGTAGGTTAGGACATTTCGGCCGAGCACAAGTAGCAATGAAGGTTTCACAACTAGACTTCTTGCGTAAGGGAAATAAGCTCATAATATAAAGTGTTGTAACTTTAAAGAAAACCAATTTTCTTCCTCGACTCTCTCGCTAGCACATGAATTTGTTTTTATTTTTATTTTGATGATATAAAATTACAAAATGTGATATTGAGAAATTGTTCTATCAAAATTTTCTTTATTATTAATAAATTTAAGAATTCTTAAATTCTTTGACCCGGGTAGGTATGTTCTAAAACTGCAACCAGAACCACCGAAAGACGGGCAGCAGCGTCCTCTTGGTTAAAAGTGGGAGTTCTGCGATACCCAAGCCGCCTGCTAAGCTTGGGGATTATAGATTTTGTTTATTGAAAAAATAATTAAATAATTATATATGAAGGCAAATTACGGTGCTATCGAGAGAGTGCGCGTTAGATCAAAGCAGCTTTAAATTTGTTCTCATTATTATCAAAATGCTTACTCTACCTATCTACATCACCAAAACCACAAAACATAGTAAAGAGTTATGGACTGTTGCTATAATGAAGTCTCGTCAAGAAAGGTATAGGGTAAAATGTTAAGATTTCTATTACTAATAAATGAGTGATTTTTATTAGAAAACGTTCGCTAGTACAATCAAATACCCAATATACGGAAGTTTGAAAGAGGTAATTTTAGTCAACTGTTCCTGCGGGACCAGTTTGAGGCGGGACCAGTTGACGTAAGAGCCATTTTTTCAAAGTACCTGAATATATTCGCAACATCATAGATCGTCTAAGTTTATTTTTGGTGTTAGTTAAAAGAAAAGTCATGAAGAGCTCAATTAAGTGCGTTGTGAGTTATAAAATGGAGATATTTCCTGAATTACTAGTACCTATTCGTTGGTAGGCAAAAGCTTGTACCATACAACTCGCATGTTAAGTATAGCTACAGATCTTTCGTTGCCAAAATTTGACTAAGTACTTATTGAAAGATAGAGGTAGATGATAATTTGTTTTATTTTTACAACTTTCTTTCTCGGTAGCAAGAATATTTCCAGACAAAACTTTACGCTAGACCAAACAATGAGAATAAATGAAAACTTTGTCGTATTAACTTGAAGCAAATAATAGTATAGGTATACCATTACACCCTACTTACGTAAAAACTTCAACAGGCACTTTGTAAAAGTATCTCGGGAGTTGTCAGCAAATTGGTTGCTCGAGCTTCAAAATTTCCGATTTGGTGTAGCAACGGCTAGGTATCCGAAGATTTTGCAGGACGAACTTGTAGGTTCTCTAGATTTTTTTACTTTATTGATCGAAAATTTTGCTACTTCGTCAATATAACTAGCACTGGGCATCGCTCCCTCATACATATACGCGTATCAGTAATACATATACGCAAACTTCAGTGATACATATTATTCAAGGGTTCATATGAACAGTACAGTTTTTTGCCTCACCGCCGACGCAACGCGTAGGAGAAATAACGTCTCCCTGTCTCACGCCCTGCAATTGAATTGGTTTGGTGAACTCGTCCTGCAATCGGATTCACATGCTGGCGTTTCCATCTGACGCCAAAAAACCGATGGTGGCGATAAAATCCGGAACGAGGATGTTCGCCGAACACCCAGTCACTAACGTAGCTTGAAGTGGCAATGGGCAGGCCATATTGCTCGAAGCACCGATAACCGATGGGTAAGAAAGGTTCTTGAGTAGCAACCACGAGCTGGAAGACGAAACGTATGTTGGCCTCCCATAAGGTAGACTGACGACATTTTGAAGTTGTCTAATTGTCGTTCAGTGTAGCGGTCTAAGGGGGAGGCCTTTGTTCAGCAGTGGACGTCTATGAAGACGTTCACTGTTGATGATGATGATGACAAAAAAAATGCTGTTGTGACTAGCAACTAATAAACTACTAACATTTTACTGCAAAGCAAGCTAAATATAATTTGATAATAAGTATCAGTAAAAAGTTAATCATTAGGTACTATTTAGTTTAGTTTATGTCTCCATCTTAAGAGAGCTCCGCAAAACAACAATCTGTTTACAGCGCAGTGTGTTATTACTTTGGTCACATTGCTCGCTGAGATCCTGACAATCTCGAAAAACTTATGGTAGTTGGAAAGGTCGATGGGAAAGATACCGCGGTCGATCCTCTTCGAGATAGGATCCACCAAATAAAACTACTGACCGGGCTTCCCAACCCCGATGCCATAAAGTCTGCAGCGGACAGGACAAAGTGAAAGATAGTGGGCCAGGGAGGATCAAGAATAAAACCGCTCTTAATTAGACACTGTTCAGCAATGAAGAAAATGACTGAAAACCAGAGAAGAAAGTGTATATAAATAAAAATAATAGTATTTTGGCAAGTTACTGATAAAATTCAGTATTCAATCAGTGAATCCTACCTATTATCACCTATAGTGCCGAGAAGTGCACGGACACTTATGGTAAAGTACCTACATGTCGCCATGACGAGGTCGCTCAGCCAGCTAGTTTATCTGCAGGACAATATTCGTAACGAAGTGATCCGACATAGAACTAAAGTTGCAAACACAGCTCAAAGAATTAGTAAGCTGAACTCAACGTGGGCTAGCCATATTTCCTGAAGAATCGATAACCGTTGGGTTAGACGAATTCTAGAGTGGAAATCACGTTTAAGCGTGGGGCAAACGTAAAGTAGGATGTCCTGCGGCTAGGTGGAGTGACGGCCTCCATATGGCACTTGTCTCACCGCCGACGAGGAAGCGATGAACTATCGACTATTTTGCGGTCAAGTAACGTGTGATAGATCCCGTTCATTAATATACAAAACACAATTATTTATTTGTCACAAAAAGAAAAGAAAAAAAAACAAATAAATACATAAAAAATTAAACATAACGTACCTACAATTTTATTTTTATCACAAACCGGCTCCATCTCAGCATGATGCTGGCTGTGAACAACCGGCGCTGGTCTTCCGTTGGAACCGGCAGGTGACATCACGAGTATAGCACGGTTCGTGCACAAGCATTTAATACGCTAAAGCATTACGACAAAGAAAAAAAAACAAAGTTATACACATAACAGTAAGAAGAAACAATAATCAGAACCATCAAAACCATACATTTTAATTTGCTTCGGCATAGTCGCTTAAGTATCATAACCGAGATTATCTTGGCTCCACCCGAGTAATTAGTATCATTGAGGAGTGGTAATACGTATCTTCTTCATCACTTTCACTTCACCAAATGATTCTTTCTGAATGCAAATGCTTGACTTGATGATGAAAATACGAAAATCGCTGTATGCCTATAATATTTGAGGAGTTCCCTCAATTCCTCATGGATCCCGTTATCAGAACAGGATTTTAATGAAAATGGGACCAATCTAGAAGTATCTCCTTTCAAATAAAAAACTAATTATTATCTAAACTATCGAATAAGCTTGGTGCTGCCCGTAAAATACTTATATCATTGTGGATTTCCGATGGCTATCTGGCCTATCTGTGGTATTCTTCATCAGTTCCACTTCACCAAATGATACTTTCTGAATGCAAATGATTGACTTGTTGATGAAAATACCAAAATCGCTATATATATGCCTATAATATTTGAAGAATTCCCTCAATTCCTCATTGATCCAATTATCACAACTGAATTTTGATAAAAATGGTACCAATCGGTCGGTTTGAAAGTATCTCCTTTCAAATTAAAAAAGAAATTTCCAAATCGTTTCATAAATGACGAGATGATGATTATGGAGTTCTGAGGTAACAAACATAAAAATAAAAATAAAAATAGTCGGCTTGAGAACATCCAACTTTTTTTTGGAAGTCGGTTAAAAAGAGAAATGTATAAATAGTTGATCTCTGACTGTTCACACTGCCGGCAAGAACTCTCTCCACTAGTCTGTCGCAGCGACAAGAACTATCAAGATAACACTCGCTGAGCGATGCTGGCTTCAAATTGTCGTACAATTGAAGAGGCCTACGTGGACAATAAAAGATTTGATGGTGATAATTACGATTGATAAAGCTGCATAGTAATGTAAAGTAGTTATTTTAAATACCAAATTCTTATAATTAAAATAAATTACTTTGGAATCCATAATTTTTTTAGTGTCTAGTAGGTATTTTAGGGACCTAGCCGGACCTATTTTGAATGACTTGTTATGTTAATATAATATATTTAGACTGGTTTTAGTATTAAAAACATAAAATTCTCGATAAATATTACCTTGAAAGTATCGACAACCTCATTTTCTGCTTATCTTTAAATATTTATAATAGGTGCTAATTATTATTCAGTGAACAAAAATAATGATGAGGCATTTCAAATAAATAATTTGAATTTACCTTCCTCCTTGCCTATTTAATTTATGAATTTACTAGTTATTACCCGCGACTTCGTTCGCGTGGTAAATAAAGTATCCTATGTCCGTCTTTGTGACATACAGTAACTCCTTATCAAATTTTATCAAGATCAGTTCAGCCGTGTAGCCGTAATAACGCAACAAACATCAGACAGAGTTACTTCCTACAGTTCGCTAAATGGCGTTCATCCAAGTTTGTGCTTTTGTCGTTTTGTATATATGGACTAACAGTTACAATGTAGGGAATTCCGAATCGTGCAAGCGAAGTTTTTTATATATATTTTTATAAAACCTTTATGCTTTATTGGTTCTGATACGACTGTGGCTATACTCCTATAAATTATAATATTAGTTAGGATTCAAACGTGTTAGTTAAAAATAAAAAGTAAAATAAGTTTTCAAGTAAGTACATGTACATCAACTTATGAAGCAAAACTAAAAAAATAAAAATAGATTCATTCTTTTGATCTTATGTTGAGATATATGTTTTTTGCTATTGTATTTTTGTATTCTACCAAGCTTAAGGAGGAAAACATGAAATTTACTAGACAAAAAAAACCCTAGATCTCCGAACTCCTGTTGTATATTCCAGCGATTATGACCCTAATACTAATAAGGTAATAAGACGATTCTATAATATATTTTTTTTTTAATATTTTTTTTATTAATAAATATCTGGAACATTTTTGCACACACGGTCTCTGACCCCAAACTAAGCAAATTATTATGCAATTGATGTGGAAGGATAGTAGATAGTACCCTACATGTAAAATTTTAAACGAACTAAGAGAATATAATAATTATAAACGCCATAATATGGGCGTCAACATTGAACAATCTGCCGGATGCCCTCATAAACACTTCTTCTCCTGAACTAAAAAAATCAAAAGATTCTAATATTGATCAATCTAATATAAATAAAAATCTATATAAACCATACTATCTTTGTTACTTTCTGTCGTTTGTGCTATGAAATAAATAAGAAATAAATCCAGGAGACTCGTTTTCCATCTGGTTTTATTTAAATTACTCGCATTGTTTGAGTGAAGCACAGTACATTATACAAGCCTTGGTCCGCAACGACTGCACTGCTGGCCACGCTATGACTGCCTCGAGCTAAGCTTAGTTGCGGTCTCAGCTTTCCAGCTTGTCCATCGCAGGCTGCAATGCTGTCCGCGCTACGATGGCGTGGACCAGCTCTACGCTGCGCTTTCGGCCATCATCATCGCTGTCAGTAAAGCAGTCATTACAGACCGCGACAGTAATTTACTATTATCAATTTAATATTATAAAACAAAACACTGAATTTTCCAAAAAGTGTTTTTTTTTATCTGGCCAAGAATCGAATAAAAATAGTTAGCATTTTGAAAAATGTCACTGAGCTTGGATCAAAGACGCTGAATAATTGGATGAATGGCTAAGCTAAAAATAGTGGGACCAAAAGAAGAACCCTGTCGACAACCAACAAACGATGACTTAACATTATTTGGGTCAAAAATCTTCAAAACAATAGATTAACGCCAAAACTGCAAAAAAGTGCAGCGCGTACGTAGGCTGGCAGAAATCACGTTACTCACAGTTTGAATGAAAAACTGTTGAATTTTCAGAATACTGCTTATTTAAAAATCATCGCTATAATTTTAATACAATTTAATTGGTAATGGTAATTGGAATAGATATATATATAGAATCAGTACTTGTCTGTTGAATTTTTCTCTACCAGTGTTTCCTAGTCAGCACACACAATCACATAGAAATAGGTATAATACATTAAACCTAATAAATAATTATTTATGTATGTCTGCTTGTCTACTGGGTGTCTAGCTTGACAAGTACACTACACAGTTCACAAACACACTGATTACAGAAACCGCCTAGCGAATTGAGTTACTTCGAATATCCATTTAATCCCGTTCGCCGCTGAAGAGCTGCCGAGATGGAGGAGGTTCGTCGCGACGTCATCGAGGGTATCAAGATTAAGCTGTGCGAGTCATGCCAATGCGAATTTATAATTATTTCTTCAGCCATGGAATTTCGGTAAGTACTCAATCAAGATACTTTGTAAATGTCAGGTTTTTTTTTGTACCTTTTGGCTCCGGACATCTTTTCATTTAGTTATATGGATCTTGTTGACTAGACGAGCAAGTCGCTCACCTGATGTTAAGCGTCACGCTTGCCTATAACAGTTCAGTACCATCCAGAATTTTGAATTTCAACAATTCAAAACCTTGAGCGGCAATTTCCTGCGCTCGTCACTGAGATATCAGATGTGAAATCTCTTTATGCCCAGCAAATACGCTGAAAACATTGCCCTTCAATCCGGAAAACAGTAATGTTTGAAAACTACTGCTTGGCGGTTTAATAACTGGCAAAAGTGTGGTACTTCCCCAGGCGGACTCTGCAGAAGAGCCCTTCGACTATTAGACTTCTCAACTAGTGGCAAATATTCGATAATTTAAATCTTAAATACAAAACTTTTTATAACAATGTACGACTATAGTCGAAGCCAAGCAAGTAAGTCATCGTTAAGTTCAAGTCATGCCCCAGTAAAGTTGAGGAGACTTTACTAAAGGTTTCTAAGGAGTTTTGGAAGCAACACGAAAAGTCATGTTTCACGAACACATAATTAATAAAAATACACCGTTTTTACACAAAATAATAAATTCAATGACGCGACATTACTTCATCACGTACCCGCCAAAGATCCTCATACTAATACCAAAAGCTTTATTGCTCACCATCAGCTAATTGCTGGCCAAACTCATACTTTCCAACAAGAAATCTGTCAATTGCATGTCAAGACGCAGCTCTTACTTATGGTAGGGTTCTGCAGCTTATATTAGAAGTAAATAACCATTATAGGCCCAGTTAGTGTATAAAGTTTTTTTGGCGGTTTTCCGGAACATTTAGTTTGACATTTAATAAGTATTAATTTGGCCGAACTTATGAACTGTTAGAACTACAATAATTCTAGTAGTATTCTAATTTCTAACCGCAGTTTAAGTGCTAGTTGTCTAGTTTAATCCGTATGCCCGTGATCAGCAGGGCTAGCAGGCACACTGCGACAAAATCTTTTTGTTAAGCAAGAACGGGACACGGCTACGATTATGTATACGTTTGCCTCATTTTTCACGACATGAAGAGTAGAGAAGATTTTGTCGCGGTACGCATGCTAGCCCTGCTGGAGATCCCGGCTTAGGCTTAGGGTCCGGCAGGCTTAGATTCCTGGTCAGCCAGATGTTTAAATGATGAATTTAAATATCTGGGTTTGGGTGTCAGTTGTATATGTGTCTGTGTGTGTTCCATTCCATCCCTGACACAGGGAATCCTAATGGGGAGCTATGCATGTGAAGGGATATTTTTTGTGTTAATTTTGCATTATACCTAAGTACTAATATTTTGGCGTTCCCATGCTGTGTTATATAACGGTACTTATATTACTTACATAACACTAAGTATAACATTCTGTAACATTGTAACATTTTGCTAAAATGTATGCAATATTTTTTGATCAATTGATATCTAACAATGTTACCGTGTTAGGTATATCATGCACGTTATGTTAAAAATTGTGTGGGAGCACCATAATAAGTAAGCATCTCCTCCTAATCTCTTCCTATAAGTCAGGTTAGGACTTAGTTAACCAATATTGCGTTGTGCATACGATAAATTTTGTGGACACTAGTTTTCAAGGCCTGAACTAAAAACGTATCGAAACTAAACTAGTTTTACTAGTTGATATTTGAGTCCCTATCTATAATTATGTTGTTATTTCACGCAGTGACCTTCGAATAATTTTGCTAAAACCAACCAAAAGAATCGGTTTCACAGTTTGTCTTCATTTAAGACCGCTCTAATGTTCAAAACGTAAAAAAAAACCCTAAGTTTATCTTAATATAGCGATATTTTTATACTGTAGACAGAGAAAACAAAGTTCTTAACAAATTACGCGTAAATCATAAAGACCATATACTTTTTAGGGTTCCGTAGCACTACAAGGAACCCTTATAAGTTCGTCATGTCCGTCTGTCTGTCCGTCCGTCTGTCTGTCTGAATCCTTTACAGCCTTATAACTTTTAAAGTTATAAACTTAAATGCATGAAATTTTGCTCAATGGTAGTCTAAGTATAGACCTACAGTTTCAAAAAATAATAAAAACTTTTTTTTGTAAAATAAGGGTAGCTCCCATACATGTAAAGGGAGGGTAAAAAAAAACTTTGCTGCACCCCATCATGCTGGGTGTCGTTGAATAGGTCTTTGTAAGGTGACAATTTTGACAGAATTAAAAAAACATAATTTTATATTAATGGGGTGACTGTCATACATGTAAAGTGGGGATAAAAAAAAAAATTCGCCTGTACCCCACATGTGGGGTATCATTGAATAGGTCTTTTAAAATGATGTTAAGGTTTGCTATACCATATTTTTATCAAATGTACTGCTTGTGAAATATGGACCGACAAAGTTGCTTGCAATGTGTCCCCCCTGCCATTTCTAAACTTCTCCGAAACTTGTAATCTTCTATGTTGATAAATCTTAGTAAAAACTTTCTTTTAAAATTATTTCGGGCAACATGTGATAACTACTTTTTGAGTTATGCTGTAATAACGGATAAAAACTTCAAACAACCTACGCACCTACGGAACCCTACTAAGCATGGCCTGACATGCTCTTAACAAGTTATTATAATATACGGCTATTTATTTAATAATTAATAATAGTAATTTTATTTTCATAATATACATTTATTCTCTTGTATGACTTTTTAAAATAAACTAAATTTCGTAGCTGACATAATTATTGAGGTAGTAAAAAGAAGCAAGTGCTGCTAAGTTCAATGTACAAAATGTTTTTGTACAATATCATCAACGATTTTATATACGCAAATATCATAAATCTTTTCGAAATGTTTTCTTATAATCCGATTATTACGAAAATGTTTTTATTACCGTGCCCGAGTATGGCGCACTGTGGGTACCTGATGAGCACAAGTCGGTGTTATTTGCAGCATAATTTACATAGAGATAGATCACAGTCCCCTGGGCCGCGCACCCGTTGAATTTCTATTGTTTAGATTGGAAAACTAAGTGTGCCGCTGTTCGACTTTACTCTCACGCCTTTATTAGATGGCAGGTGTGCCACTCGCGCGATTATAGTAATCGCTTACTCGGCATTGATGTATTTTTGAAGATGTTTGAATTTTAAATAAGCTGAATTAAAACATAATCGGCTAACGCATTTCAACAAGGGGTTCTTTTATTGGCGTGTTATGTAATCATATTATACTTACTTGCTAAGCAACCTAGCATCATAACTCCGGTGCTAGAGGCATCCACATGCGACGGTACTTATCAGTCGGGTCATCTCCATTAGCCACCTGTGCTATATAAAAAAAAACTTGTTTCATAAAATCAATTGGTAAATACATTGTGGAAAAAAAATTTTTTAATATATTTTTCTAGACAAGCTTTTATAAAATCCATTATTGGTACTGTAAGCTGATCAGAATGAGTTCAAACTCCATCAGTCTACTTTATTTATTAGTTACTGAGGAGTTCCGTTTTACCACTTTCCGCGCATCCATTATCAGATCAACTCGCTGTCATAATATTGTCATCGGAACTTGACAGGCGTGCAAAATTTCAACTCAATTGAACAAGGGGAACTAGTCTAAAATTGAGTTACTAGATTTGACCTCATCATATATACATACTGTACACAAATTGATCTGATATCTGATTGAATTTGCATTTTTTTCATTGGTTCCATGATTTTTAACAGAACATAAATATATTTTTTTAAGTTTCTACGATTGTTTTTTTTTTGGCGCAGCCTTCTTCGCTCGTGTCCCTGCGCACCTTCTTATTCGAGCCCGCGTAGGTTAAGTTATTATCATTCAGAGCCCCATTGTAAATATTCTTGTTTTTGTATGAAAGAAAGAAAAGACGAATTTTTATAAAAAATGGGATAAAAACGGGAGCTGCGTCCAAAAGGTTGTGCACATATTATATTATTGAAGGACTAAGGAGTCGGGCAAATTTTATAGAATCGATAAAGAAATCTAGGTAAATTATCTACACTTAGAGCAAACTTTACAAATAAAAGCGTAACCGATACTACTCGAACACTACGTTAGAGTTAACAATTAGATAAGTAAATCAATTCGAGTTCTCGATAACGCACACGACCGCCATTCGATTGCGGATTGCGGGTAGAGCGTAGAGATGAGGTCGCCGGCTGAGAACGAATCGATTACCTAATAGCGTTGTGACCACCCGGCCCGTAGAGATTGACTCATTTGCACTGCATTACATTACCGAGTGACACGGCCAGCCACTCTCATCATCGTGGTAATGAACAGATTGTTCACAACACTCCACCAGATTCCACGATTGCTATTGGTCGATGAGTGAGCACTTTTATTTGAAAACTGACTGCTACGAACTATTGCAGCTGATATTGGAAAATACTAATTGATATTAGCAATTCATCTGATTTTATCTTGGATTTGAACTTATTTAGGTCAAACAGACTGTACGGAAATATAAAAGTTTTTTTTTTTTAAACTATAAAATAATCGAATGGACTAGTATTGGAATATTTGGATCACTTATTTGTACCTAATAACAATCAATAGGTACCTATATAGATAAATATTAAAGTCATGTCGTACAAAGAAGCAAAAATATTTCCAGAAGACCGAAATAGCTGGAAACAAACAGACACCGTATTACGGAACTTAGTATGGAGAACCCGCGGGCTTGTCCCGTAACTCTGAAAGCGATAGTGATCGTGCGTGATCGGGACCGCGCATAGTGCGACTAAGTTGGTACGAGCGGGATGGCATGCTCTCGCAATCAGAATCACGAACGTTTCAAAGTTAGAGATAAGCCCGCCGGACATAATTCAGAAATGAAATAAAACTTGTTAAGAGCATGTCGGGTCATGCTTAGTAGGGTTCGGTAGGCGCGTAGGAAGTTTGAAGTATTTATAATTTTTTTCGATTATCTCGCTCAAGAAGTCAATATCAGATTTTCCCTAAAATATATATATTAAAGAAATTTTTTACTTTGTTTTATCAACATGGAAGATAACAAGTTTCTGAGATGCATAGTTTAGAAATGGCAGGGGGACACACGTTGCAAGAAACTTTGTCGGACTATATTTCGCAAGCGGTACGTTAGACAAAAAAAAATGGTATAGGGAACCTTAATTTCATAACTTATGTGTGGGTGTGTGTGTGTGTGTGAGTGTGTGTGGTAGGGTGAGGGTGTGTGTGTATGCGTGGTTATTTGTGTGCGCTAAGTAAGTGTGTATAGTGTTTGCGAAGGTGAGAATTGGTCACAGTGTTGTTCCAAGTCGATTTTGAGGCTGCCGTATCTAAACCCCAAAATTGCCGTATTTGGGAAAAAAAATAAAAAAATTGCCGTATGTTGTAAATTTTTATTAATTTGTATACCAGATTCTTAGCTTTTTTTATATTGGTCTCCATATAGATTTTGAATTGTGGTTAGAAGTTATGTTTCATTTTCACTTGGAAATGATATCATTACTTCTCTTATCTTCTTCACTATCGACATTTTTACCCTTTGATTTTCTAATTTTTCTGATCAATGTATCACCGCTCACTAATCGTAACACCTTCTCTAAGCTCAGTGAAACGATATAAATACAAACCACTTACTAGTCCAACATCTCAATAATCTTTTGTCGTATTCATAGAGGGAGTGTTTCAACGGGGAATTCCTGGTACTCGGTGCATTACGTCACACGAAAAATTAGTGATGGCAGTTTTTGATAACTCTTTCGTGGATTGCCGTATATTGCATACAAATATTATACGGCTTTGGAAGTGCTGCCGTATGCCGTATATTTGAAGCGCAGCGTGCCTAAAAGCCGTATAATACGGCAATTGCCATAAAGAGAACAACACTGATTATGATAACACTGGTCACATCTCAGCGTGGCGTCAGCTTCTTAAGAGTTGGGTTCGCAGAGATGCATACGTAAGAGTGCAAGATATCTGTGAAAGTGAGTGGTGTGGCACCATATGTGGGGGACTGACGAATGCTTTTTTTATCCTCTCTGTCATACGTATGAAAGCCGTGAATATATTATAATTAAGATTTTTTTCTTTTTTTAAAGTTGTTAACTTTAAAAGACCTGTTCAATGACACCCCACATGATGAGGTACAGCGAATTTTTTTTCATCCCCTTTGCATGTATTATATCCCATACACATGGGAACCCAAAAAAATATGTTTTTTAACCTGGTGGTCCATACTTAGACTTTCGTTCTGCAAAATTTCATGCATATATACGTTTATAACTACGGAAGTTATAAGGCTGTAAAGGATTCAGACAGACAGACAGACGGACATCACGAACTTATAAGGATTCCTTGTAGTACTACGGAACCCTAAAAATCTGATTGGTATAATTTGCAGACGTAGAATCAATATAAAATTAAATGAACCATTTTGGAGGTAAGTTTTTTTTTAAATCCCTGAAATAAAATTTTAGAGTGTCTTTTCCTGTAAGCATTTATGCTCGAACTATAAAACATTAATAACATAATTGAGATAAAACCATGTAATGCTTAGTCGTTGTTTACATTTTAATTTGCATAATTATTTTGTGTTCACAATAAAAAAGTTACAGCTGTTGCGAGCTGCCGCATTTTATAAATTATTGTGTATCTATGAAAGATTAATTCCATTATTATGAACAGAAAAAAAAAAACTTGTTATTAAATAGTTTCGGGTCAGGAGCTAAATTGACAGGGCTACATATCTTATCGTGAACAATGAAGCAACGGAATCAAACATTTTAAGTGGTTTTGACACGTTTTGTTTTAATTGTACAGGAATTATCAAACAAAACAACAACTAACAACACGAAACAATTAACATCAACACAAATATCTAACAAGGCTTCCGCTGTACTTAGACACAATTTTATTATCTGTTTCATAGTTTTTTTTACACACTTTTTATGTCGTTAAAATAACAATCCAACTAAAGGTTAAATGTTCTCTTTGAAAATCTCAGTAACGGTACTTAATAAATATCTGATAATGTCCATGTTTGAGCCAACGAAGGCGACACTCTTGTGTCAAATTGTACGTACCTTTTCCCATGGTAGAGCAGTATTAAGGCTTATACAGTAGGCTCCAAATTCAAACCGTCATCTTCAAATCGATCGGTGGGTAGTGTAACACTCCTCAGAGACAAGCACTTGATACTACCAGATCTGGCTGCGTGTCAACTACTTCCATCATCTAGTTTTTGATCAAAACCAAATTTTTAGGTAAATTTATGTATATTAAATATTAATTGATTTTTCGGAAAAATAATTATTCACTTGTTTTTTAAATAAAATACAATCCATTTCACAGCAATAGATGTAAAGATCCTGAAAAGTTATGGGTGCCATCGTGGCTGCGAAAAGGTTGCGGCCAAGTACGCCATGGCACCCAAAACTTTTTGACATGTCTACAACTATTGCTGTGAAGTGGACTACATTTTATTTAAAAAGCAAATGTTTTTTATTTTTGTTTTTTTCGAAAAAAAAAAATAATTATCGGCCACATTTTAATAGGCACCTCGGCAAATATATATTCCCCAAGAGGTACATAAACATACGTAAAAAATTGATTTTAAACAAAAAGTAAATGAACGAAGTAGTCACGCAGCCGGATCTTAGACTAGAGGTCGTCTTCTGCTCGTTACATCAAATGACAGTCACAGTCGCTGTAGATATTTGTGTTAGCAAATTCCTGCGGTGTCCGTGAACATTATGTTAGGTCTGCAATGGTATTCGCAGACAAGAGCCCTTACAGCTCGGTAGTTTGTGAAATTAGATACGTACTAAATCCACTAGATGGTACCATCACACTTGAGGCTCACTTGAGGCTAAAATATTTAAAAATTGAGGTTAATTTTACGTTACATGCCTCAAATACTATAGTTTCTTCTAACCAGTACTCACAGCTCAATGCATAGGTAATAAGTACCAGATAGGCAAGCAAGTGTGTGGGCGGCCTATTTCAGAAATAAATACATTGTTGTCATGGCCTAGGAGCGGACCTAGAACCTATAGGTACGTAAGAGAACTTATATGAATTGACTATTCTTAAAAAGTTATTTTTAGGGTTCCTTAGTACTACAAGAAATAAGTTCGTCATGTCCGTCTGTCTGAATCCTTTACAGCCTTATAACGTCCAAAGTACATACATAAATTAAATTTTGTAGTATTGAAAGTACAGATGTCGGATGTACAGCTTAAAAAATAAAAATATACTTTTTTTGTATAATAAGGGTAGGTCTCATACATTTGAAGAGGGGATGTAAATATAGATATTTTATTATATGTACCGCTTGCGAAATATGGGCCGACAAAGTAGCTTGCAGTGTACCCCCTGCCGTTTCTAATTTATTCATCTCAGAAACGTATCATCTACTTAGCATGTTGATAGATATTAGTAAAAACTTTCTTTTAAAATGATTTCGGGCTACATAATTATGATAATAGCTTTTTGAGATAAGCGTAAAAATCTGTTGAATACTTTAAACATCTTACGCGTCTACAGAACCCTACTAAGCATGGCGCGACATGCTCTTGACAAGTTATTTAGCTATTTTAAATATGTACGACACTTGTATGACCAAACCGTTTTATTTTTCAATTTTTAAATATTTCAGCCTCAAGCGTAGGTAAAGGCGTAAGTGTTGTGTTCTTATCTATTTAAATAGTTTTAATAAGTAATATCTAGATACGCCTAGTTTTAAAAGCTAAATACATACAGACACAGAATAAGCTCAGTTTTACCACAAAACAAAATAAAACTTACGATGTACCTACCTACATAGGTACATACTTAGGTATCTATCTACATACGTAGGTATGTGCTGGTGAGTGGTGGTCTGGTCCGTCTCTTCCAACTAGTTGGACCAGGCGGCTTCTAGTAGGGAATGGTAGGAGAAGGGACATTGGTCCGACTTTTATCTGAGTTGGTTTATTACCGATAGTTCAATGTTTTTCCTTATCTAGCCCCTTCCCTAGTTACGGCCACAGATGACGTACCTACGTGTCTAGACGAATCTAGATCTTCAGTAGGCAAACGGTAGGTACCTACGTCCTAATTGGTGTCATCGCTAGCTAGCAGAAGGCCAAACCCAATGATTTATTTTTAAGTTCACTCACCCACGTGATTAGGACACATTGCGTTCCATTTAACGTTTTAGTGTAGTTGTATTCTACTGTACCTATGAACCTACCTATCTAGACTCTGGACATTCTTTATCTTTAGTCTACCTAGTTGCGTGTAGCCAAAAAGTAGGTGCTGTAAGTACATAGGTACTTCAGTATAATTACACTGAACGTGTAGGTAGCGTTTTTTAAATAAATATCTTATCTACCCCAGAGCAAAAATTAGCCCTTCTCTCCACAAATGACGAATGTGCTCATGAACCTGAATAAGCCCTCAGGCCACAATGAACCTGAATATACTTAGGTACCCATAGGCCGCCGTTTGATTATGCCAATTTACAACTTTCCACCAAATAAACAGCTAAGACAATATTGTTAACTAGTTTGATTTTTTAATAATTGTTGTTCTATAATATTATTCTTATTATGATGAAATCTGATGCTGACTGTACAAGTTCAATGTACGATGGAATGGAACCTATTTCTTTAAACCGGTACAGGTAGCGCCATCTCGCCAAATTGACCGGCAACAAGTAATGTTTAGTTTCGTGGCATCGTAGGTGGCGCTTGCAAACTGCGATGTGCAGCAAGCAGGCAAACATGTGCGAAATTTTGTGATAATAATGTCAAGGCCAATGTTAATTGAAAAATCTTAACTAGTCCACATCAGATTTTGCTACAATAATGTCTTGAACAGTCGTCAATAGTTGTTTTTTGTATGACATAAAATTATTGTGACATTTTCACCCGCCTTATTTTATTACAAACTTTACTTCCGCGTCCTAACCTCTCTTCGAAATAACGCGTTCGAATGTCAAAATTAAGGTAATTACACTCAATTTGTTGTCTAAATTTTATGCATAAGTGAGTTTAGAGACAGTTTAACATATTTTGATATAAATCGTGCTAATTTAAATTAAGGTTTTTTTTAAATTTTAAGTCCAAAGTTAAAGATTCAACTCGCAAATTTTAAAATTCCCGCCATAAAGTGAGAAACGCATGAAGTTCGCGTTGCGAATCTGGCCGATTGATGTGAAAGATATTCCGAAGGCCGTGAGTGAACACGGAAATCGAGATGTGTGTGTGGTCAAAAAGACAGTGCAAGGTAGGGGTCGGGTGGCGTTTGTGATGGCAAAAATTTTGCAAATGGTGAGTTAGGAAAATTAATGAATTGTGACGCCTTGTAATTGATTTATTTCTGTGATGGTGATATATTTGTGTTCAGACAAAAACCTAGTGTTTATTGAAGACAAAATTCGCAGATTTTGTGATACGGGATCGGCAAATGGCGCTACGAATAGCCAAAGTTGACACAACTACGCGTTTAGAAACGCTAGACATGTTCAGACGTTAATATCTAGGCACGCGGGATGACCTGTGATAAACAACAAATAGTGGTGCATTCTAAAATTCGCGATATCACGCGTGTGGACCTAGCAACTGGGACATCCAGCTTGGCGATTATAACGGTGTCAGCATGTTGCGATTTTTTTGGCCAGCGGTACTACTTTTTTAAACTCGTTTATAGAGGCGGCTAGAGGTTTCCGTGTCCCGTAGGGTCGGTGGCCCCGCGGTCCGTCTTCTGGAGCTAAATTACATAATGTATAGATGTTGTTTGGAGCATGCAACAAGTAGATCGTAGGTATGTGTCGGCGGGCTAACTGTCAATGTGGAGTACAGTAAGCTCGCTGGCCGCGGCCCCCATTAATTCGAGCGGCTGATGTCACTTATCTCTCCGCTCTCCTATCTAGGCCCTACGGCCGCCAATTTTTTGCACATACCTAAACCTAGTACTGTATCAATGTAAATTTGATAACCGGCGTACAGCACTAATTACCACTTGTTTAAATACTAAGTGATGCAAATTTAGGTTCGTTTTCAGCAAGTGTCCACGAATTTTACTGTTTTAAGAATGCCTCAAATTTCGCTTGCGGGTCTTTGATGACTATTATCAGTGTAATTGTTCATGTGACTATCATTTCAGCACGGTCACTGACATTGGCACCTACAATGGACCAGCAATTCTGCTTACGCTGGAACAATCACCCGAACAATTTGACTGACGTCCTCGCAAGCCTGCTGCAGAGAGAAGCTCTCTGTGATGTCACACTCGCCTGTGATGGAGAGACTGTCAAGGTATGGAACTCCTATCGCATGCATTCTTTGCTGAATTTGTTTGTAAACAATCAAGGTTTATCTTGAAATCTAGTTAAGGGCGGAAACTCACCGAAACTGTAAAGTTAGGCGAGGGTAAAATGAGAAATGTTTTCTATAAAATTAAGTTTCATTGTGGTTTGTTTTAGATTTCATATAATTAAGAATTTTCACCATCCGCAAACCTTCTGTGGGTTTCTCTCCATAGGTCTCTCTATTCAGCATACTTTAATTGTCTAAGAAACAGTTTTAATTAAATAATTTATGAGTGAACCTAGATCAAAAAACATTTGAGTACAGTTAATCTTACATTCTTATCCCCTTAATGTTTTTCTTTACTAAACCAACGCTTTGATGTCAATCAGCTGCCATATTCTCAGCTCAGAAAGAACTGTTGATTCGAGATTTACACTCTCCATCCGAGTCATCTACATTCAGGATGACAGAGACAGAGAGTAGATTTCGTATCCAATACTTTCGAATGGCTTCATAATAAGGGGGCAGAGTAACCATCTTAAAAAAATGACCAAAAATTAAAAGGATCTCCGAGTAAGCAAACCATTTAGTCTCAAAATATAATCATACTGCACTCTGGGTATCCAATATCCCCCATATTTTTTAAACAAAATTATCCTATGTATGTCTGTCTCTTTCCAACTATTTATTTTAATTTGTTTTTGAATTCTTGTCTCAAAAAGGTAATAAATAACTAATATAGACTTTCCTTTAACGTTTAAAATATTTGTCTGACAATTTGCACTATTTTTACCGACCAATCTCATTTTAACATATTATATATCCAGTTGTAAAAGCCCAGTCTAACATTGTTTTTAAACAATATAATACTCATTAATATGTTATGTATGTCATATTTGTAGGAAATGTATGTAAATATTGACATTGAATGGTGCAATGTAAATGCAACTGCATTGTTGTACCACAACAAAATGCAATTTATAGTAAACAAACATGAGTATTACAAATTACATAATTGCTGCTTATCAATGACAGAGTTTTTGAGTAGACATATTCATGCATTTACTATGCATTCAGTTATATTAATGAATTGCATTTAGCTTGAGGCATTCCCACAGCTAATGATTTTATTTAATGGATAAAATGAAATTAACATTAAGTTTAGAAGAGTGATTGTTAAAGCTATGATGACGTTACTATTACTTCCATACTTAATTTTAATTATATCTATACAGGAAGAGATTAGAAGTAAGATTGTGTCATTCTTAATAGTGTTTTTTTTTAAACTAGGGTCTTTGATGCATAAATAATTAGGCACCAACCTAATAATAATTAAACATATAATAATTAAATAAATTAAAGTATTAATATAATCCACCTAGTTAAAAAAATTCAAACGTAGATCTACCTATAGCTACATTCGCCAAATTCTATGTAAAATTAATTCGAAGGACAGCTTTATTTGAAGTTTATTGCCAACACAACCTGCATAGATAGAGGAAGATATTATAAAATCTTGATTGTCATTACATTACAGCCAAATTGCTACCTTAGGCCTCCAGTCAAGGCAGTCTTCCTTGTACATATTTAAATATTTGCTAATTTCGCAAGGTCATTCTTTACTCCAATCGTATGTCTTCATAGCTTAGGTCTCAATATACCTATTTTAAAATATAATTAGGCAACAACTTAGCCAAAAGTTAAAAACAATTGAAATGTAAAACAATGTAGATTACGCATCGTAGTGCTAGAGCGCGCGAAGTTGTTCATTCGTACCTACCTATTTAGTTTTTTCTTTTAAATATCGAGTGTTCCTAACGTGCGGCCCTTGCTTGACGAATGAAACTACTTGAAGCTGTTAGATACACATTTCGGTAAATCCAAAGGTCAATAACACGTGTCTATCTGCTACTTCCTTTATATGCCATTTAGATTCAACAATTAACTATGAAAGCCAAAAGTTTTATGCTAATAAAATGCAATTTGTTTTGTAGGTTGAAAGGAGTCTGCAGAAGACTGCATATATTTTAACTTTCTAATTTTTTATAGCTGTTCTTAGCGGATTTTAGGGTTTAGAGCTAGACTTCTCTTTTAATGCATTATAGTCGCTACGGACAGGTTTTTTCTCACGAAAATAAATATTATCCACAAACTTGTTTCGAGTGATTAGCCTACAAATGCGTGTGAAGTGCGTTTTGAAAAAAATAACCTAATTGAATATAATTATTTTCGCAATCATCCCTAGGCTAAGTTATTAAATGCGTACTTTTTACGCGTATCAAATAACCTTGGACGTTAAAGACGTTGTGTTAGAAAGAAAATTTAGTTTTATACCTACAAAAATGTTTGTGATAAAAGATTACGAAATGTAGGTCATCAAATAGGACGAACGTATTAATTGAGATGTTTTTATTACATTATAATTATTCATGTCACCAGAGTAAAGGTACGGATTTTGAACTTAAATGCAAAAAAAAAATATATATGTCTGCAAAATATAATTTCAACTGTCTGATAACTTTATGGTCATTACTTGCTCTAGTTTCATGACAATGTTTAGGTATGATAAAATTTACTAGTACATAGTATTAAATGTGACTATTAAAGCTAAAATACAATAATAAAAATAATAATAATAATATAAAGTTGAACAAGGAATCGGGCGACTCTGTTTTCTATAGCCCTGATAGACCTGCAGACACGGTGTTTCTCCCGTTTGTTAGACGGCAATCCGACATGAGAGATACTCTTATTTTCTATTATTTTGTGTCGAACCAAGTCCTCCAGTCTGTTTAACACTTAATGTAGAACAAGGATACAGAAGATACGTCCGGCTTTTATGTGCGTGACTTTGAAAAAAAGTTACAGAATATTCAGCATTATATTTAATTGTCACTCATTCGCCTGAAATTTTAAAATAATTATAGAACCGCTCGTATCGTTTAGGTGTATACTTTTAATGTAATATTTTTGTTGTAAAAAAACTGACATACCTTTGTTGTAACGTCATAACTCCTGACCTAAAAACTTTGGCTAAACGTTATATAGCCCACAAAATTTCGCTATTTCGAAAATAGATCAAAGGTAATCCACAAACCTATAGACAAAACGCGAATCCGGGTGAAAGTCAACTTTACCTTAAGCTCCGTTAAAAGAAAGTTGAGTAGAAACTGCTAATAAAATATGATTATGGATTTAGTTGTATCTTGCACATTTTATTAAATGAACTGTTAGCCTGACCTGTATTGATTCCGCCGAAGTGTGCCCGGTTTATTGCTTCAATCATGATTAAATTGAGCGTGACGTGTAAGGTACTTTATGGCAAAAACCGTTTAATAATTTCGCTATTATGGTCCTGGATCCCGTTTCTTGAACGAACGATACTCTGTAGCTTGTTACTTCCGCGTTTGTATTTATGTATGAAACAGTTACTAAGTGTGTATATTTTAACACGACTCGAACGGATTATCAAGATAATTTTAACAAAAAAATACCAAATTCAACAAAATACTCTGAAAAAAATGCACTATCGAGATGTTCTTGGCGCCACGCGTGAAATACTTTATTTGTGAATCTGTAGTCATCATCAGTTCCACTTCACCAAATCATACTTTCTGAATGCAAATGATTGACTTGTTGATGAAAATACCAAAATGTATGCCAATAATATTTGAGGAGTTCCAACAATTCCTCATGGATCCCATTATCAAAACTGGATTTTGTTTAAATGGGATAGTATAGATAAGATGGAAAACAAGATTACATGACATTTTCTCGATAAAAAAAATTACTTACATTTTTCATTTGCGCTCCGAACCCCTAGTGTATATTGTATTCAAGTAAATATTACACTAATAATGAGGTAATAATATCTAAGATAGCATTGAACAGAATTTTGGTTGCTTTCCTGGTTTAGATGTAATTAGCAATTATCAGTTTTTTTTTCTAGCTCTCGCTAACGCCATTTCTTATCACCTGCGCGGGAAAGTGTATAGCGCTATCTTTTTCTCGAAATAACCACTTGTTAATCATGTTTTTCGACGTCAAGGAAGATTCCAAAACACGCGAAACCATAAAAAAATGCGCTTCTGTGCTAAATATCTGTAAATTGTTTATTGATTCTTATTTTCTATCACAGAGCAATTAATTATTTTCTCCCATATGATCAATAATCGAAGCGAAACCTTGCGCTTCTGCCATATTATGTATGCGACCTAGTTTGCGAGGCAGCTCACATCTCTGTTTGTTCGCGCTAACAAATATGAGACATCTCTTTTCTCTGATCTACCGTCTCCAGCAAAGCTAAGCGGAGACGAGATTTGTAAATTACGAAATTCTATTGGTTGCTTCTAACACATCTCTCCGCTTTGGCGAAGACTTAAGACGCGGTCTCATCACGATTTTTAAATAACCGCTCAAACCTCTTTGTTTAAAGTTGAAAATCGCAAAACATACTTGGTGAAAAAACGTGGAATTGTGTTTTTTCTTTGCTTTTTTTGTCGATTATCCGAAATATACAAATCAAATAAAAAAATACGCTGGTTCGGCGTATGAAGCACTAACCTGCGGGCTTATCCTCTAACTTTGAAACGTTCGTGATTCTGATTACGAGATGCCATTTCATGCCATCTCGCTCGTACCAACTTAATCGCACTATGCGCGGTCCCGCTCGCGCAACTCTCGCTATCGCTTTCAGAGTTAGGGGGTAAGCCCACTGGCTATTTACTTTGTAAAAGAAAATGTGTTGCTACCGCTGGAAATTCAGAGCATTTCATTTGAGAATATTTTTTCAGGGGCTTGTTTTGCGATTTTTCATTTTGTAAATCAGATAAATTTACAAAATTTTATTCGGTTAAACGTATTTTTAGTTTCAATTTCTAGCTGCAGTATTTTTTGCACCTGATTATCTAATCTCGCCAGTTCAAACTAGGCCCTAAAAAATACAAATTTTTGCTGCTTTTGTGATTAGACCTTGCCTTAAGAACGGAAATAAGATGATCAAACTCAATAATGGACATAACATCGAACGGTGAACATTCATTTCATTTATCTAGCCTTACTAGTGCATCCGTTAAATATATCGTATACGAGTAGGTAATTAAAGTTACTACCCAGGATCTGGTACTAAAACTTACATTTAGATATTTCTAAAATTACTAGTTGCCTAATTAGAATATCAATAGGTAGGTATGTCTTAAAGGTCTATTATGCAGTGGTGTTTAAGTATTGCCAATGAAGTAAAGACCTTCAAATAGTTCGGTACATTGTCTGAATGATTTTTTTAAAGCGATTTTGCGGCTTTAACGGTCATGCGATAATCTGGGTTTTAGGAAAAGGGTACCCATATCCCGTTAGAATGTCGCGTGTGCGACATTTTAAACAAAGATTAAGAAAAACAAGTTGATAGCGCATGCAAAAATACTCTTTAAAATACAACTATATTGCGCGGGGCGCGGGACGATGTAATAAAAATAATTCATGGAATTTACCAAATTTCATTTTTATATGGGCGATCCAGTTGGCTTCTGCTTTTTGCGCATAATATTTTCGTGATTAGCGTGGAAATTGGTACGAGCTCTCTACCTGTTATATGTGTTATAAAATCACTAATTATTCGAACGAAAATGGGGCGCATTCAAGCTTATTTGGGTATTGCCGAAACATCTGAGGACCTGCGAAATCAGATTTCTTGATATACGTATAAAAAAGTAAGTTCGTATAGGACGAGTGGCTAGCCAGAGCCTTTAGGTCGCCTGAAGACTCTGACATTGCTGAGCGAACAAAAACCTGAGTTCTACAATTTAACGTACGTATGCTAGTGAGTGACTGTTCGCCTGGTGTTATGCGCGATGCTTGCCCATAACAGAGGCAGTGCCATCCAGAGCTAAACTTCCATAAATTATAATTATGTAAAAACATGCGGTTTTGAATTTTAATGCCTTGCAATTAAACTGGAAACTCCCTTTTAAATAATAATAAGCTGAAATATCTCATCATATTTAAATTTATTTTTACCCGACTTTCCAGAAGTAACGTTTGTCTGTCTCCTTACTTCTTATATCCTGTAGCCTGAATGCATTGAATTTTAAAGTGTGAGGTGTCGTTACATTCGTCTACAACTCCGGAATATCGTAGGCTACATTTTGCAGACGGGTTTTTTCTCTTGGCAATAAACATCTGGCGTTCGGAGAAAGCTGAATATAGTAAAGTCTCACATAATCTATAGGATAATGGCATGGCTAAAACTAATTTAATTCTTACATGGTCGGTTACGAATGATTTACATAAACTGTAAATATGTATTTTATATACCAACCAGATCACAGTATTTATAGGTGCGAAAGTTTGCATAATTTTTGTTACACACTAATGTGAATAAATCTCTAGAAGTGCATTTATCCCTTCCGTATCAGAAGGTATATCAGGGAGAATTACGTAGTTTGCAGAACGGCATATTAAAACGTCTATAAAGCGACAATGTCTTCAGTGGCAAAACGACTTACTAGTAAAACTTACAAAATTTAAAATCGTCTACAATATAAAACGTCAGGGACAGTCAATAAAAAAAAAGGAAAATAACTTTATTATCAATAACATTAACTGTATCATTTTATCTAAATAAAAACTATAACAAACTACCTATGCTACTTAGCCAACACAAAATTAAGCTGGATTACCTAGAGACCATTTAAATTGTTAGTATAGGACCAGTCAGCAGCGTACCCATCAACCTGGTGGTATTGCCAATCTTGTGCGACGGTTCCGCAAGATAAAACGCCAGCATTTTGGTAAAGTCTGAACAAGCCTTGACAGCCATTGGGCTTTGGAATCACATAATTATGTGCTCCACGTTCGTACGCCAATGCCTGATTTGCTGGACTCAGACGCAAATTACAAGCCAAATTGTTTTAGAGTTCTGTTCCTATCTAATGTAATCAGTGTATTCCATGAAATTTGTTTTTGTTTAAGGCACACCAAACGATATTATCTGCGTGCTCGCCGTATTTTGAGACTATATTCCTGCAGAACAATCATCCACATCCGATAATATTCCTAAAAGATGTAAGGTTCTCTGAAATGAAGTCTTTATTGGACTTCATGTATAAGGTAAGATTCGTTTATAAATGTAGGCTTCCATTCTGACTGATCAATTATTGAAGATCGTCACCCATTGGTTCCTGTCGAGCAACGTAATAAAACTTGTAGAGTGCAAATATTGACGCGTTCCGGCAAATTTGGCAGGACCGGGATTTGTGAAAGGAAATGGGGAAGATCACAAGCAATGGAACTGTGTAAATTGGATACTGATAAGCAATAACATGTCAACACACAAAAAAAAATGTTAATGATACAGAACTTTTTTTTTTTTTGTATGTTGACATGTTATTGCTTATCAGTATCCAATTAAAAAATAGCTACAACTCTTTTTAATATAAAATTCTAGGCTAATTTATGGTGGACCAGATTGCTAATTTTGGAACAGTATTGAGAGTGACCTCAAAGATGCGTTCTGGTAAATAAGAATTATGAAAACGCAGCGCTGTATATATTAAGAAACAAATTATACGCGCATAATTGAAAATTCAAAGGAACTTTAACCTTGGAGTAATTCTAGCTTTTGTAAGATTTTCGAGGTGCCGGGGCTTAATAGAGCGGTCTAATTCTATTAGAGGTGTGTGTTGCGCAAAAACGCAAGTAGCTAATGGCGACAGGTTTTTATGTGAACCCTAAGAATAACACGAATTTGAAAAATGTTGACTTGTACATTAAGTAAAGCGGACCAGATAAAGTGGGTTGAGGTGGATTTACAAAGGGAAAGTAACGAGGGAAGGTCTTCGAAAAATCGGCGCGTGTTCTATTTCGCGTAAGTTCTTCGCTGTCGCCAGTCGAGTGCTTACACGGGACAACTACCACGACAGCTTTCTGGCGATAGCGATTGTCCCCATGTAAATCCAGCTCAGCCATCGTAAAGCCTAGATTGTTAGCTTTAATCATACTATTAATGTAATGTATCTAGTTTGTTGAACAAAATTATTTACTGAACACCTGTAGCTAGGTGACATTTGTCAAGCTACAATAACAAGCAGGTTAATCAATAATACCTATTCTACCAATCCTAATATAACTAATCTTAATTAATGACTTTCAGGGTGAAGTGAATGTTGGCCAAAATATGCTACCGATGTTCCTAAAAACTGCTGAAAGCTTACAAGTTAGAGGTTTGACAGAAAATAATACATTAAATCCTAAGGTGAGTACAACTGAATTAACTTTAATTTATAGTTAGATGTCTAAACAGAAGCCCAGTACATACTTGTCCTTTGAGAAGACAGTCAAATAATAATATCATCATCAAAAATTCACCAATCACGTAAGCGCCATCTAGTAGTTTTTGTATAAGATTGTCATTCTTCTATGCTCTGTTAAAATTAAATGTTCAAAAAATAAAGCGGGTCGAGACGCTTTCCGTTGTTTTCACCCGCCCAACATGTGG
Organism: Apocheima hispidaria; assembly: GCA_947579745.1. NCBI lineage: Eukaryota > Metazoa > Arthropoda > Insecta > Lepidoptera > Geometridae > Apocheima > Apocheima hispidaria. The sequence goes on along the minus strand of OX388153.1, from coordinate 9,124,304 downwards.
TGTGTGAAGTCCTGCATCGCTACCGGTGAGATTGTTGCAGCTCCACGGGCTCCATTAAACAAGTCCAAGCTATATTAGTGATTTTGTATAAGCAGCGTGTGTGTTGCAGTGTGAGGAGCGCTCGACGCCGTCAGTGAGCGCGGAGAACCTGTCCCGAGGCGAGTCGTTCGCGACGCCGCCCGCGGCGCACTGCGCGCCCGCGCCGCTCACGCCGCTCCCCGCGCCGCACCCCCACCACCCGCACCCCCCGCACGCCGCGCATGCGCTGCCGCCGGAGAAGAGACGCAGAAAGAACTCCTCCTTGCCCAGGGATGACATGGACCTGTCATATAGACACTACGAGGTACGTGGCACATACCTTTTTACAATGGACCTTAATTCTGGTTTCGAATTCCGAAGCCATTCGGAAAATATCCGATTCGAAATCTACTCTGTCTCTTTCATCCTTACTGTAGGTGACGCAGACGAAGAATGTAAATCTCGAAACGAAACCTTTCCGTTTGAACAGAGAATATGTTATTGAGCAGCTGAGGTAAATTCTAAGCGAATGTCTAAGTTGAGTGTGTCTTATGTGTGACCCTATGGTAATATTTCCGATATAGGTAATAATTCAGATATTTCCGCTTCAGCTATACTCTCACATTACTATGGGATTCCAATAGCTCTGATATGAATTATTAAAATATGCGCGTCTTTTTCGCTCGCGCCTATTTAATACGTTATTTACTTCAGTAAATTTCCATAGCTCTAAATTATTGTCTGCGTCACGCTAGCATAGTTTGTATTGGTCCGTAAATGACTCCGCCAAGGAATATAATACGAACTACGTACGTACGTACGGTGTGTACAAGGATCAATGGGCCCATTTTATAAATATTGCTTTATTTCACAAAAAATACCGACTGTCGGGATGGTCTTAAAACAAAAAGTACCTGTCTTTTTATTTCAAATTATCTTATAAAGCAACATAAAATAATTTATTTTTATTACATCCAATTTCCGGTTAGTTTTTAATAACCTCAAAATGTACACCTATAAGTAATCGGCCATAAACTTCTCAAACTTGGCCCTGTATATGAGTAATTCAAATCCCGCTATCTGTATTTGCAATTAGCCCGCTTCTTGTATTATATCAATAGAAATTAATGACTCGCCAAATACTGTTAATGGTAATTTCGATGAACTTTTTATTGCGAACCATCAAAATATCAAAATACGAACTTTAGTTTTTAAACGAAATGTATTTAAAAATTATGTGACATACGCGTAATCCTACAGGACAGACCCATTCTTTGGAAGTTACAAAACACCCTAGCATTAACCCTTTATCGGTGATCGCTTTTCGTAATTTACTTTACAAAAACATCGCCTTCCCGTCAGAATAGTCAAGTCAAGCGTAAAAATCAACAACGTTAAATCCGCAGAATTCTGCCTGTTAAATAGAATAACCCATTGCCAAAATTTAAATTTATAATTCGGTAGAGACGGAGCAAAAATCCACAATAAATTTCATGTCGTGATATTAATCGAAAGTATTTAAATGCTTTATTTCTAAGAATATCATTTTTTCTCGCCTTAATTCGCAAAAAATTATCTGGCCAATTTTTTGGGAGAACCGTTATCGATTCCTACTGAATATTTCACACAATCTTACGACGACGAGCTTATATCCGTGTTTTTTCTATAAATAGTCCAGTAACACTCGGTAGTTTTCGTTCATAAGCAAGACCGTCTATAATATTTATTTATTGTTTTCTTTTCTATCTATTGTCCAATCCAAATACAAATAGACTTATTGCTCTACGTAAAGTAACTCTTGGTCCGAACATTCAAATTTCAATCCCTCTCGGTCCACGAAGGTTGCGTGTAAGGCGCAAAGCGAGCGAGATCCACGCCTACTCTGCGTGGTTTGTACCCAGGATTATACTTCTGTCAAAACATTTGTGACGTGTTTCCCTCTAGGGTCATTTAAAAGGCAAGGGCGGGTCGACGGGGTCGGGGTCGGAGCCGTCGACGCCGCCGCCGGCGCACACGCCGCACCGCGCCGCGCGGTCGCCGCTCGCGCCGCCGCTCGTCAAGCAGGAGCCCGACTCGCCGTACCCGCCGCCACCGCCGCCGCCGCACCACCCGCCGCCGCACTTCGACACACACCACATACAGGTCAGCGCACATACAGACACGAGTTTTACACTTCCGCACATTGACTACGCAGAAATTCTGATACAAGATATGACCGATACACTGCGAACGTGAGGTAAGGGGTAAAACGCTCAAGGCGCGAGTTACCTGCGTATTGAATGGCGAGCGCGTGTGCGAGAACAAGATGAACTTGCATGCATCCTGCTTGCTGATGTTCTGGGGCATCCGAGCTCCTTGATAAAAAATAAAATTTCGCTACGTCTATGCTCTGAGAACTTAAGCTACTTTTAGCATTGTGTATTGTTTTAAATGTTTCTTGGATCTCACGTGCCCTTTTGAGTCTCTGGCTGACATCAAAGTTCATTTCACAAAATGCGGTTGATCTTTTTCTTCTGTTATTATTTTCCACTGTGCCTTATCGTTCTATGTCATCAGGAAGGAAAGGATCTGCCCATTAGTTTCCACCGCTATAATAGTTTCTCATAGCGGTGGAAACTAATTTCCTTTCCTTCTTTGTTGGCAGACGACCGGCCGCCTCCGAGTGATCGCCGCTTCTACCTTCCACGTCCGACCAATACAGTCGATGAGAGCAGAACAGTTCAAAACAGGGGAACAGTTTAAAACAGGGGAGCAGTCCATTATGGAACAGTTCAAAACAGGAGAACAATTCGGAACAGGGGAACAGTACAGAACGGACGATCAAAAACCAGCTCCTGATTATACCATACTCGGTTCGATACTCGCCGTTCCCTCGCCACAAAAACCGACTCAAGTCAGACAATCACAGTTTAAAGTCAAAAAAGGCGGCAAATTTCGGCCGAACTGGCTGTCTCTTTACCCATGGCTGCGATACGATACGGGCCAGAATACAATGTACTGTACATATTGCCGAAAGTGGTCACACGAGCTCTCGGTCAATCGGTCGTCGTTCATAGAGGGCAATAGGAACTTCAGATCTGAAATAGTCAATCATCACGACAAGTGCAAAGCGCACCAGTTCTGTAAGAACAGAGAGATGACCCAGAATTCCGCTCTGGACGATCCACATCATCGCACTTCGGATAAGGATCTTGGGACTTAAATGAGCCTAAAAAGTAATAGAATATTGGTACTTAAATGTGTCTGTGATCATTGTGATAAAAGTAATGCCAAGTCTAGTTGAAGACTAACAATAAGGGTAACAAGGAACAGAATTGTTAGTTTCTGTAAGAATCTATAAGAAAGTGCATATTAGAAAGTGCTACGACTATTTTTATATTAAATTTGCATTTAGGTATTTTTTTTAATGTAAAATATTCGTATCTATAATTTATTTTTAAATGGTGCTCTAATAATAACAAATTATAAATTATACTTTTTCCTTGCTTGTTACATTTGTTTATTTTTCTTTACCTGTTGCCGCAGAAGCTGACGGAAAAACTGATGAGTAGTATACAATGGTGCTTTTTAATCGGCTAGGGAGTGGTTGTAAGGAAATTGTATACAAGATTAAGAACAACCTTTTTTTACGACTTATGGAAAGTAACGAAAAAGTTATCATCTGTTCTATTTATAATGTTCGTGGACAGTCATTTTTTTTTTGAGTCAATTTTCAAACGTCGTTGAACAGAGGTGGTTCGTCATTTTGTGTACAACATCCTCACGACCGCTCCCTAGCCGATTAAAAAGTACCATGTAAAGGGTCAATCTCTAGTTTTTAATTTTTGTTTATTGATATCGCAATAACATTTTATGTAGTTTTGTACTAATAGAGTACCGCAAAACTACAGTAAGTTTGTCGCGGTATCCACAAACACAAAGACTTCGTCTCATTCATTCATTCTGAAAGGGTATGAAATGAAGAGGCCTTATGGTACTCATCAACAGCTTTTGCGGTACCGAGTCTGAAATCGCGATAAGTTATACGAAGTTCCATACCTTTTTTCAAGTATGAATTATATTTTTAGATGGAACTGACTGTTTTTCCTATAGTAAAAGTTGTTCGTAGTAATGAGTACTCTAAGCAATTGCTTGAAAAAAGGCTTGCCGTAAGACACTGTAGAATAATTTCATAGAAACTTTTGACTTAGTTTGACGTAAAAAATCGAATTAAACGCTTCATCCCTAGTTAAGAAGCGGCACCGTGAACCGGTATTTTTCAGCCTCGCGCGCCTGCGAAATAACTGTTATTTGGACGGTTTGGACGAGCAGGTCTAGTAGTGCCGTTATCGAGGATGATAAATTGCATAATGGTACATTAGCTTTGAAAAATACTTCATACAATTAATATTTGAAAATTTTATGTAACTTGGATTTAACTTGGGTTGTACTCGTATCGTTACTCTTATTTCCCAACTCAATATACCCAATTTTAGCAGTACATGTTCACATATGCTGTACGTGAGGACGACGCCATTTTCATAGTTATAAGTTATGTCAGAAGGGGGTATAATCTTGTATAGCTGTTTCAAAGTTTGAATAGGCATTATGAATATTCCAGGCTATGGGAGTGAGTGAAATGGCCTCGATGCTCACCCAACACGCGCTGAGCAACGAGTGCAATGACAACGACCAGATGCTACAACCACAACCAGACCAGACAGACACCATTGATGGTGAGTGCTTGCCCTTTTAGACGACTACCAACTTTATAAAACACACTTGGTAACTTCCTAACTTGTTTTAAACAGCCTAAGAATTCGTTGGAGGATGTCTTATGTATAAAAAAATGTAGGACAGCAATAGCTTATAGCATGCAAAGATAACTAAATTAATTGATCGCGTACAAGATAATAAATCGCGTTAACGTTGGGCGTCTATTAAATTCTTTCATGTAATTTGTGCCTAAAGTTATCCTGCTCGAAGAGCTGAGCAATCATAGGCGATCCAATTGGCAAGATTATGCTATTTTTACGCGTAATGTTTTCTTGAGGACGAATAGGTACCAGCCGATGATATTGTCCGTGGTAGTGTGGGATTAGATTAACTTTTGTGAACAAAAGGTTTAGTCTAGAAGTATTTACGACACCTTTGACAAAAGTTGCCTACTTGTATCACAACGACATTAGCCCAGTTACAAATAAGGCATTCAGGAAATAATTAATGTATATTTAATCAAGTTTAACGTCGAGTTATGCTTGTGTGACTTTATAAGTTGGGGTCGCTTATTTTACTGGTTTCAAAGTAATATTTGTCATTTCTCAACACTGCGATCAAACAATCGTATTTTGGCGATTATTAAATTTCGCCAAGTATTGATACCATCAAATATTACTTGTAGTTTAGTTTGTAATAGCCTAGTACTCACTTTTTACAATAAATAATTATACGTACTGATCGGTTTGAATCATTGATAAAATAATACAAAAAAGTGAGTGCTGGGCGGTTTTCGATCTCTGTAATGTTTTTATATATTTATTTGCATATCACTGATTATGATTATAATAATGTCAGTTGATTCTGTCATAACATAATTCATTTTCAAATAAAAAAATAATATCAGTGATGTAATTAATATACATTATCATAATCATAGATGCCACCATGCCACGGTCGCATGTCAGCACCGGCCGCATGTCATTTGCTTGTCATTCCACATTATTGCACTAACCATAAATGCTTTTCAATCTTTTTTTCCGCTTAGTAGAGTTTCTTACTTTATGATTTACGAAGAAATCGGTGTCATAAGATTTCTGGTGATGATTTGGCGCCCCCAGAGAGGGACATAGGTCGTGCAGTGTTTACAATTTTTAGTTTACTTTGGAAATAGATAAGCCCATTAAATAAGATTGTCTACAGTAGTAAGGTCCCAGTAACTACGTTTTAAGGCGAGTGTTCGTAGATTTAAGACAGCATGTACGACTGTGGTATTGCGGTTAGGGTTGATTTTTGTTGGGATTATAGTCAGACATGCATATTTGATAGCGTTTGGGTTTGAGAAATTAAGCATGCCGAAATTAAGGCCGCGGTCCCCACCAGAACTATCTTTAACACACATTTTCAAAATGTTTGAAGAGTCACACTAACTGAGAAATGTTGGACATTTTTAGACTACCATTACTATTGTTTTAAAGCAATTTTCATGTTGTTATTTCTTATTTAGGCGAAGGAGAAGGAAACCTCTCGAAAGGTTTTTTTTTTCAAAATAAAAAATAATATAAAAATTGCTTTAAAACGTTGGCGTTGTCATCCTACAAATAACTGACTTTTTCTTAGTTCAGTGAAATTTCCGTTTTTTTTATCTTCAAAAAAGTTGAAAATGCGCAAGTGAGATAGCCTATGAGGGAAGCGGGCTTTTAATCATCACCGCAGTGAACAAATTACGTATATTGCAGGTGAAAACGACGAAAATGTAAAACCCCGGGAACCGTTGAGCCAGAAACGTGCGAAAGTCGAGAACATAGTTAAGTCGTTTAGCCTAGCGTTGCATCCCCGGCTCAATAATGCGCCGGAACCGTGTAATATCTGCGGGAAACTCGTCAATAATACGAAAAAACATATGAAATCACACAATCCGGAACAACACAAGTGTCCGTTTTGTCCGATCACGCTCACCCGCGCTGATAATCTCAAAAGACATCTCCGTATGAAACATTGTTCAGTTTTAGGCTCAGATAATTTATCCAATATACAGTAAAACTCCGAATTAACTTAAAACGTGTTAACTCTTCCTTTTATAAAACTTACCGACGATTTTCATTGTTTTGTTCCGTGTTAGGTTAGTAAGATTGAGATTTCTATCATGTATAATTATAATACTGCAAACAAGGCCTTATTAAAAAGTTTCTTGCACTCTAACCTCATACATTACCTACTAACTTTCCGAAAAGGCTTATAATTATAACTAATTCATTGGTTCTAACAGTTTCCATTTTGTATTTAGAAATTAAGGTGTGGTGTGATATTTTTGTTTGCTCTTAAATTAATGTAACATTTGACATTAATTAAAAGCGAAAAGTAAAGTTTATTTACTTTTGTACCGTCCAACATCGTATCATCGTCTGCAACTATATTTAAATTTAATATTACAAGAATTAAATAACTTGCGAGTGCTTAAAATCAACTGGTCAATTGTTTGGTGCAATTTGGTTTACCCGACCGTTGAAACATTGTTAGATAGGTACTCTTTCTTTTTGGTAGGTACCTAAACAGTTTATCTCACAAGGCGAGAGTCACATATTTCTTCTGTGCCTTTTCCAAACAGGACTTAGGTTTACTAAAGCAATTTTATATTTTTTCTGATTTTGCTATTAATATACACTTGGGACACAGTAAGAAATTGTACCAAATTGCATTTTTATGCATTTGTTGTTGGTATTAATATAATGCACTTGGGACAAAGTAAGAAATTAAACCAAATTGCATACTAATGCATTTGTTGCCATTGTTAGGAGCCAAGCTTTCTTCATAGAAAAAGAAACGCATCGTTATTAAAGTTTTTTTTAAAGCTGTGTATTTTTTATGTTGGATGTATTTATTAAAAAAAAGAAACTCAATTTCGCTTTTAAGTGATGAATAGTGTTTAATATCTGACTAAAAATCGATTGTTATTGAAAATTTCTCACACAGACAATGTAAACTGTAATATTAATTGTACCTGTAGGTGTAGCTTTTGCTATGAATGAGATTATTAGGATTCACAGAGGTTTGATAAACATCTCAACTGATATGTCAAAAATGTACCTTTTATCATTTAACCACACTTCTCATTTGTGGATGGAAAAGATTTAATCAGAAATGGGAATTGTCCATTCTATATACCATTTTATCGTAGCGAAAATTTTGGCCTTCACCAACAAATATTAATGAGTAACTATTACATTGCGAGTGACCATTTCCGTTTTGTTAAAATAAACGCAATCAGTTAAGGTGTTCATAAAACTAAGTGAAATGTATCGACGATAGACGATCTCCTGTTGTTCCTCGTAGGCTAGCTAACACGACGCCACACGATCGTGGCATCCAAGACTGATATTTTGCTTTTGTCATTAGTTACGTATCTCCTAACTATAATTTATTCTCATTTACTTTTAATATTGGTCTTAATATTCTCGTGTAAGTTTATCGTTATTGTGTGTTTGTTGCAAATATATACCTTTATTTATACCACTTTTCTTTTCATTTCATCCTCTCTCCATGCTTTATTTATATATGGCAGACCTATTTCTCTCTATAAATCGCCTTCCGCATACGGGCTTGGTGAAAGTAAATTAACAAATTCCATCTGTCGATAACACTAAGATTAACAAACACCATTTCTTCAGTATCATCGATTCATTTCTGCATGGATCTCCATCGAATATCTATTCTTTCGTTGACGATTAATATTTTTGTTTTCGAATATTTTCAATTTTGTATTCGGTAATACCGCTTTAATAAATTAGAGCTAGGACAAGCATAGCGCAGCGATATCGATACAATATCTATGCTTGAAATAGTGGTAGAATCGGGCGTCATTTGGACGTGCTCGAGCGAGACGAGACGAGAGACGAACCGCATATCTATCGAGTGGCGCGTTTCGTGTGGTGTGGTGTGGTGGTGATGGCTCGGTGGTTGCAGGCTCGAAGGGCTGGCACATGCGGCTGACGTTCGAGCGCGTGGCGGGCGCGCTCAACCTGCACCGCTGCAAGCTGTGCGGCAAGGTGGTGACGCACATCCGCAACCACTACCACGTGCACTTCCCGGGGCGGTTCGAGTGCCCGCTGTGCCGCGCCACGTACACGCGCTCCGACAACCTGCGCACGCACTGCAAGTTCAAACACCCCGCGTACAACCCCGACACGCGCAAGTTCGAGCCGCCGCCGGCCGCGCCGCACGTGCCGGCGCACGCGCCGCCGCTCTTCGCCAACCACCTGGACTCGGCGGGGTTCGACTGATGCGCGCCGCCCGCGCCGCCGCCGCGCTGGCGCGCCCCGTGAGCGGCGCCGCAGCACGCGGCGCGCGCCCCTAGCTTCTACTGCGATAAGCTCAAGTGCGATTACTTAAACGGGCCTCGTAGGTATCGCGACGGTTGTGCCGCCCGCGCCGGGCCCTTGTTCTATCCGAATCTGTGTTGCCGGACGATGACTCGAAGCGTCTACGTAGATAAGCAATTTTTTTCTATACCAATCGCTATACGGGAACGGGCAAAAGCAATAATATGATGTTAATTTTTATTATTACCATATTATTTTTTTATATGTAACGATAGAAATATTAAGAGATATACGTTTTATCGAGTAGCGGTGCGACCGCGAAGTGATGCTGGCTATTTAGCGGGGGCCCGAAACGGGCCTACATTTCTTGTTATATTTATTCGTTAGATAGGAAATTATGAGTTTCCTGTAGCTAATTGTATTTATGTTATTACTATTATATAAATCCTGGGTGGTACGGAACGACATCGGAGGGATATCTGGGGACTGGCAAGAGATTGTGATCTGTCGTTAGTCAACGACATATAAATATTGACTGAATCTCAGTGTAGATGCATTTTTAACTCTATGAGGCCTTTGCAAGATGGATAATTATTAAGGATTTGTGATGTATTAAAGGATAGCGCCTAAGGAAACATACGAAAAGATTTTTTATACTAGACTAGTTGATCTATTTACGGAGATTGTTTTTTTTTATACTTAGATATATTTTATTGTCTGATTTCATATACTTTTATATTTATATAACTACATATATAATATGTTTTATTAGTGTTGTGTTGTTTTGAGTTGATTGTAATGTATGTAAGTAAGGCTGCGCCGGCGCCGCCCCGCGCCCGCCGCTCGGCTCGCTCGTCGCCGCTCGGGGAACGCTCGGCGCGCTCGGCGCCGCTCGGGCAATGCTCGGGTGCCGTCGGGTGTGATCGGTGCTCGGGGTCACTGACCCCGCCAATCAATTAATATAAGATACGATGAAACGTTTCAAGGTTGCGCATTTAGTAACTAATATTGGCATTCTACGATTGGGACTAACCTAGCGTTTATGTATTTTTCAATTAAGATTTAAGATTGTTACATTTTTAGCTAAACGTTTTAGAGTGGTACGGTAACTGAAATGTGATAAAATGGAATGGTGCTAGAACCAAGAGTGTTAACACGCTACGATTCGACTCCTACTATTATTATATAAATGTTTTAATCGTTAGTTACTTTGCATTTAACGTAAGGCATCTAGCATCCGGCAAGGTCGCAACTCGCAACGTAACAGTCTGGTCGGCGGCAATAAGCATGGATCCTACGATCCAGAGATTACAGTATCACTCGAGATTTTATCCTAATTTTTTTCAGAGATCTAAAATGTACTAATCAAATATTAATAATTATACGTATAAGACGCGAATATGAATCTGATCCTTGCCTACCAAATAAGAGAAAGAGCGATGGTGTTGAGATATCCACGTAATCCGCGATTGTATCCGTGACGTCACGGACAGTAGTAGCTGTGAAACGCAATTCCACATGTGCAATTTTTGAAAATAGTCATAACTCATACTTAGCTAGATTATATACAATTGTCTATTGAATATAGGGGCCCACTGGATTGTAAGCACGAAGCTCCTTCGTCCCGTAACCATACTCACCAAACTTCTTCCACAAAGATTTTATATTTTACTTTAAGAATATCAAAGATTTTTATACTTACATTACGTACGTTAATCGTGGGCGCTTATTATTTGATAGCATTTCATACTCAGTGCAATATTACTAGTTATTTAATTACGTAACCAAACTAAAGGATATTTTAAAATATATATAATTATTATCATGAAAGAGAGTAACTACCTACTTATTTGTATTTATACATAAGTGAACTACTCCTATTTTTATTTCTACGTAGTAAAATCAGTCTGTTTGGATTACGGCCATGTACAGGTTTTATAGCTGGTAATATTATTAAGGTTAGCTTGTTTACCTCTGCCAATCGTAATAGTTATGTACTATTTAATAATTTATTGTCGCGCAAGTTATCGTGTATTGTTGACATAGATCATAGCTATCCGATACGGGTCCCGGTCCCACACCGCCACCGTCGCCTGTCGCGCCTCGCCTCGGCGCTGTCACTGTCAGTCGCTGTCACTGTCACTGTCACGGCTGCCTCGCGACGCTCGACACTCGACGCGTACGCTTCATCTAATCATGAATGCATTTTTATAATTACTATCACTCGAGACCAATTTTTAATATTGAATTTGCTATAGCAAATCGATTGATTAGATCATAGAATATTATTTTAGATATTTTAGGTTAGGATACTATGATAGTGTCTGGCCAGAATATTTTGGAGTATCACATCGTTTGGCTCAGAAAATATCTACCTTTGATCTCTTATCAGCTTTCAAAAAGTACGCAACTTAATAATTTTAATAACGGTGACCACTTTTGGACTTAATTGAAAGCTAACTTTATGCCATGGAATTTAAACATAAGGTTAACGAATTACTAAATTTAGTCTTATGAAGAGGTCTTGTGGACCTAGTCACTTATTTGGCCAATCTATTGAATATTCCAATTTATTGTATATTGAAATTTACATGAATATCACAAGGATGTGATCTACCATTCGAAACAATGGAGTGCAGGACGAGCTCTAAATGTTAATTCAGGATAGCGATGGTCTAGTATGTTTATTTTGTTCTTAACATTAGCCAATTTGTTATAGTGCGTATATCACAATAGTGTAATACTAATAGGGAGGGGGTGTCAAATCGCGTACTTATCATCTGACATTCAGACCTATATCGTTCTAGTTGCGAAATTTTATGAACCGTTCATCGATTCACTGTTTATGAATATTTTGTTTTTGATGTGTTGGTTTGATGCCTCCGTTAAAAGTTTAATTTAAATGATTTTTGTTTTATGCAAGCGATTAATGCAATTTTTATTTTCACATTGTTCGATGTTATGTAATGCAATTTTAACGTGTTGCAAACTCCTGCATTTATCTGTTGTATTTATTACTAATTTTTACATTAAATTGTGGTATGTTACAAATCCGTGTAGTTTCAGTTGTGCGCGTCGCACGTCCCTCCCACTCGCGTTCGTTCCCTGCACGGCTGCTGCGACAGTCATCGCATCGCTTCTCAAGCCGGGTGCCGACCCCGGGGCCGGTAGTGTACATGTACACTACACCGGGGCCGAACTTTGTGGGGCACGCAACAAGAAAGCGGCTAATTTTATCTGGTTTTCGTTACTTAAAATAACTTCAAATCGCTCACTCGCGCATATCTATTTGCTATGATTGTCTTTTAGTAGCACTTCTAATCGAGAAATATTGCCTATAATAAGACGGGTTTATTTCTACTTAAGGGGTCGAGACACTGAAAAGATTGAGAAACGATGTGCTATAAATTGTATAGTGTAGTTTGTTCAAATTATCTCGTCCTGTGCATACATGTATGCTGCCGTCGCCAATTTCCGATTTATATTGTAAAAAAAACCATCTGAAAAGTTATAAAATCCGCGGGACTAATAAATTGAACAGGCTGAGCATAGAGGCGCGGCACCCGGTGTACCTATCGAGTAGTAGAGGAGCGGCGGCCGGTTGTTGTTGCAGAGCGGTCGACCGGCGTGGGTCTGGGTGTGGGCGTAGCGCCGCCGCAGTACTCGTACCACAGCATGTTTGTGGCGGCGGCGGAGAGCGCCGCGCTGTGGCGCTGCAAGTCCTGCGGCAAGGAGGTGTCCAACCGCTGGCACCACTTCCACTCGCACACGGCGCAGCGCAGCCTGTGCCCGTACTGCCCGGCCACGTACTCCCGCATCGACACGCTGCGCTCGCACCTGCGGCTCAAACACGCCGCGCTGCTTCTCAAACACTAACAAGCTGCAGCACACGCACACGCTCGCCACCCGACCCCTACTCGTGTACTACATGCTATACGAACGTTACCTTCATTGTTTAACTGACAGGGTAAATGTAACAAATGTGTAAACTCGATAATCTCCCTAGAATGTAATCGACGCCGAATTTTAACCGCCGGGCGTAGCGTTAAGCTGCGTTTTCACGTTTTGAACGAGCATTCGCTCGTTTACGGTAATGCTATGTAAACGCTTATAGCTAGCGAACATATACGAACATTTGCTCAGACCAAATGTTCTTATATGAAAATGCAAGTTTAATCTGCATTTTCTTTCATTGTAACCTTTCGGTAAGTTCCGAACGATTTGCTCAGGCTAAATGTTCGTAAGTGGAAACGCCACTGGCGTTACGTCACGCCGGCCGATGATTAAACGTGTAGAGTGTATTATGATGTGTTAACGTAACTCGTATTGACTATTAATTCGGTGTTCATTTTAATGTTTGTGTGAATTTTAAACCGACGTGTAACGTTGACGTTAGTTTCTCGTGCTTACCACGACGGTAAATCGCACGCTAGGCCCCGTATTGAATGCGTAGGTAATGTTACGAGCGACCGTTCGTAAAACTTAGGTAAAATTGAATGAGACGCTAAGACTGAATTGGCAACAGCTTGTGATCGATGCTTAGTAAAGATGAGGGAGACACGTGATGAATGTAAACTGTAGTCTGTTAATAATTTGGCGTAAAATTTTAATGTTAGATAGTCAAAAAAAATACGAGGACTTAAGAAATGCGTGTTCAAAATTCAAATTTATGACACGATCAAATACGATTAGTTATTTATCATTAGCGTAAATTTAAAAGTTATATTTTTGTAAAAAATATTTGTCTGCAATTATAGCATTGTACTTGATAAATAGATAGGTAAGTCTATTCTGATGGATTGAAATCCATTATACACTAGCATAGGCGTTTTAACCTGACAAGGATATTATAAATTAACCTATGTAGCCAAGTATGTTGTCACAGACTCCACATTGACAGTTTTCGGGAATATTAGCAACAGTTTTTCAAGCATATTTTTTGTTGGGTTTTTTTTTGTAATGGTAATTTTTTTAAATATATGCGCGTACACATGTGTATGAAAACTGTGAGGCATTTGCTGAGTTTTCGAATAAGGGTTATATATAGTTACAATATTCAGAAAATTGTGTTATTCTTGCACTCACACAGTTCCCTAGATTGAGAACTCAGTAAGTATAATTAAATATAAAAAAATTATACACGAATTTACCAAACAGTATGGGTAATATACCGTAAGTATACACTTTTAGCTTTTAATGGTCCAATAGCGTTAGCTAATTGTACTGTAATTATGCGATGTTACTCGTTCACAACTGTAAATATGAATAACGGTTTTCACGAAGATCATTCTCTTTTCATGTCATATTCATTCTAGTCAGTATTATTCTATGTAGTTAGGTTAGTGAGTGGCCTGTTTAAGTCCCAATCTAAGAATGTAGGTTGTAATATTTGTGATTTTATATTACCGTTTTATGCGCCATTCTAATTTCTTACTAGACAATTGCTTCGTCATTTTCCAGTAGTTCCCGTATTATAGCTTTTAATTTTTCTATCTGTGTCAAACACAAATGTTGTAAATTACATTTTAATCGATTTAAATTCAGTGTTTCCTTGTTCAGTATTAAAGGTAACCTATAGATCTTTAAGAAAATAACAATGGATAAATAATTCATGCTGTAAATAAATTCTTTTATGTATCCATATGAGAGTTTCTTTTCTTAACTAAAAAAATACAGTTTTTAATAATAATTTATTGCACATACCTTATACGTAAATATCTAATAGCATACAATACGAAAATACATACACACATTGCACATTTAAATTTAAATACAGCTAGTATTCAATAAGTTACCCTACATAAAATAAATTTGACTGGCAATGTCGGTCAGTTCACAACACAGACACTTACAACTAGGTACCTACATATCTAAATAATATTAAATTAAGAGAATTAAACATGGCAGGATATGGCAAGTTTAATTCGTGGACTTAACACATACATCTAGCATACATCAAACATTGGGTTGAACGTGGCATATGGGCGAGAGACACGTCTGTATTCTGTATTATATCCATGTCAAAGTCCACTACCAAAATATTAAACTGGATATTATCAAATGTGAAGGATATGCACGAAATACTAATTTATATGCTGTTAAAAAACTTTTTTTTTTAATGTGGATTAGTTACTAGAGACGTAAATTCAACAATTTTTAGGTTAAGCCAAAAACGCGGGAATAATTAGGTTGTCGGAAAAATTTATCATGTACTGGACCCCTTTACGTAAAACAATACAAAATGAGAATAATAATACAAAACTCAGCGAGTGTAGATACTCGTGTGATGAAATCGTATGAGGATTCACTAAATTTATCAACCAATGTCGTATGCAACGAAATGTAGCAAACATTTAACAATACATGATTCTACGACGCATAAACGATGTCGAATCGAAACTATCACAGCTCTATATATATCCTAGACAATGATCTTCTGGTAATAGGCACAAGGTTAATCAAATTCTAAAAACGACTGTTTTTATCTTTTTAACTTACATATTTAGGTAGTAAATATTCAAAGTCGTTTTAAGAATACGAGGTCTCAAAAAGCTGCAATAGGTGACATTGGCAAGACCTGAATGCATCATATTAAAATTACAGCCTTAAATCAATTCGAAAAAAAAGTTTAAACCTTTTTTAAATTTTGAAAAAAGTGAACTACAAATTTAGCCAAACATCGATCGATACCTACTCAAGCATCAACGCCTGATTCAAATAATGATTTAAAATGTTTTATTCTAAATTGGCAGCTACTTTGAAGCTTTTAGAATATTCGCTAGAATGGTCTAGTTTGTCAAAATGCTTATTACAAATTAAAGATTATTGATTATTTGATTGATGCCTTCGCAATTGTTCAAGTTGATATGTCGTGCAGCCTTTCTACCTTCCCGCTAGTGCCAGGAGATTCCACAATAACGCTGGCCTTGCTCAGTTGGCTAAGCTGTCTTTTGTCCATCTCTGTGTTGGTTGTCGGCACGTCGTTCTCCTCATCGTCGTCGTCTTCCTCCGAGTCTGATATTTCGTCCTTCTTACTCTTGTTCTTTTTAAATTCTTCCTCCATTTCCTTGAACTTGAGGGTCAGGTACCTGGAATAATATAAGCCTAGTGTAAGTATTTCAAAAAAAAATTGTATCTGTCAAAAATTTGGATGACCTTAGCGTTGACAATGGTCCTGTAGGATACATCTTTAACGTCTAAAGCAATGACAGAATCCATTCATTCTGCAGAGCTGTCATATTTCACCAATGAAAAACTAAAATGCAATTAAGGGAATTTCTAATTAAGTAACTCATAATTATGTAGGATTTAGGAGATTAAAAAAAATTAGGAGATTATAAAATCTTTTGAAGATATACTCACTTGTCGACTAGCGGTCCACTGTAATCTTCGGGGAATTTGGGCGAATGTGGCAATATGTATTTATAGAGGCTTTCATTTAGCACGTATAGCTGTGTGGTGGATTCGCAGCGCACGTTGAACCACCAGTCGCAAGTCAGGCCGGCTTGGGAGAAGATGGTCCCGTTGGGGCAGAGGAAGGAAGCCTGTCCGCCGTTCAGGTCGCAGTAGTGCCATACCTGGAAGGTAGTAGTTGTTGAGTAACGTGGGTATGTGATTTCTAACAAGGGTAGATACGCTATGGCAGCCAAGGTCGCGCCTTTCCTTGCGAAGTTTGCAAGATTTAAATAACCCTACCTATGTCGAAGAAGCGATTCGCATAAGAATGACGCGACCGTCTTAAATCGGCAGTGTGGGCTGCCAAATGGTCTGCCGTTAAGCAATGTAGGTGACCTCATGTGGAATAAAAAACTAATTAGGGTAAACGAACTTTTTACCCCATCAGGATTACCTATAGTGCTTGTTTTTTTTAACAGACTTTCAAAAAAGGAGGCTTTCAATTCCACTATTAAAAAAAAATGTTACCTTAAAACTTATACATTGATTAGAATTTTTTATTTTATTTCTTAGGATATACTTCCAGATTGGTCCCATTTTCATTAAAATCCAGCTCTGATAATGGGATCCATGAGGAATTACGGGAAGACTGTAATAAGTATTTGTTTTTTTTTTTACTTTTTTCGTCGTTACAAAATAACAATTTTGTCACCTAAACCTACTTTCAGTTGCTACTCGTATGAAACGTTTCTCATTTATGTAAACATCGTCGGTCCCAAGAGAAACTGCTTTGCGTTGTACCGTCCGTAAAAGGAAGGTATGTATGTACATCCTTTATGGGCACGTCCCGTAATTACTCAATTGGCACAAATGCAAAATGCAACAGTAGCTACACCTATAATATAGGCCCTACTTTACTTTTCTCAGAAAAGTTTTGTGATTTCGAAATGTGATATGTAGGTATTGCATTGCATTTATAAAGGCGCTCACTTGGCTGCAACAAGTCGGTATGTACCTAGCAATGAGTCACTTGACGATAGTCGTAGGGCAGTTTGCTTTGACTGGAAACGAAAAGTCGAAGATCGGCTCAGTTGCATGCCTTTGATGATGTCCACGTCTAGCGGTGGACTGAATAGGAATAACAATAGGAATTTTGGGGGGTAAGCGTGGAGGCGTGCTCGCCGCATCCCCTGCAGGCCTTGTCAGTATTTTAATATTATTATATTATAATGCTGACAGAGCTTCAACTCCACTTGAAACAATTCATGGTGGTAGGGCATCCCTGGGTGCCCGCCTGGTTCATTACCACCCTCCAGTGTAAGTGTGTCGCCAAATGTTGATGTTCACATTAACGTGTTCCGCCACTAGTGCGGGAGAACCAGTTCCCCCCTCCCCTGATGACGTGCTACACTAGCGAATACTTTGGGACCGAGTGCGCTTAAAATGCGACTGCAGTTGATAGATGTGAAAGGTGGTCGTGGGGTCCAGGGAGACCCGGTGAAACGGCTGACCGCTGGCCGCCCGCGGGATAGTTGGGGACCCGAACCCGGGGATTACTTCCAACCTCCGCTCCGGGAGGCTGTCCCGCCATCCGGCGCATAATCCTGTGGAGTTGCTGTCGTGCCGGAGTAGGAGACCGGAGTGGATCCCGACAGTTGCTCCCAGGGGGGACCGGGGGCCCTTCCGTCCCCCACGCCCACCAGTCACTCACTCTACGTACTAAAGCCTCTTTTAGCTCATTACTATATTTCGTCCCTGAGTTATTTGTCGGAAGTGTGTCATCAATCCCAACTCTTAACCTCTCTTTTATGGCTGTGAAAAACAAAAAGATAAACGTTTCATCAGCGGCCCTTCAATCCACTTTTAAAGTGGACTTCTGCAATATCCGGGGCATTCACTCCAATCTTAACGCTGTGCACTACCACCTTGAAACGGCTAAACCAGCCCTCCTCTTTTTGACGGAGACGCAAATATCTAGTCCCGCGGACACTTCATATCTGCACTACCCTGGCTACGCATTAGAGCGCATTTTTTTGCCTCGCGCCGGTGTGTGCTTGTTCGTACGGGAGGATATTTGCTGTCAACGTTTGAAGAGTTTTGAAGTAGCAGATATTTCTGCATTATGGGTGCGCGTAGATTATGGGGGTCAAACTCGGGTGTATGTGTGCCTGTACAGGTCACATAGCGGTGATTCAGAAACGACTCATCTTTATGAGCACATCTCGCAAGGTTTGGATAAGGTGATTGAGCAGTTCCCCACCGCAGAAATAGTGATCCTTGGTGATTTTAATGGTCACCATGCCGAATGGTTAGGATCCCGCAAGACTGATCACGCAGGTAGAGCTGCTCATGAACTTGCTCTGACTTTTGGCCTTAGTCAGCTGGTCACTGGAATTACGAGGATACCAGATATAGCTGACCACGATCCCTCTTTACTCGATCTCATGCTGACCTCACGCCCTGCCAATTACCAGATAGTGGTTGATGCGCCTCTAGGCAAATCAGACCACTGCCTCATTAGAACATCTGTTTCGACTTCGCGATCCAAAGCTCTTCCTACTGGAAAGCGAAGGGTTTGGCATTACACTTCGGCAGATTGGGATGGGTTACGTGAATTTTTTGCTTCATATCCCTGGCAGCAGCTGAGTTTCTCGTCAGATGATCCTAGCATATGTGCCGACTCCGTTGCTGACGTGGTACTACAAGGAATGGAGTGTTTCATTCCCAGTTCCAATGTACGCGTTGGCGGCCGGAGTCGTCCATGGTTTAATAAGTCATGTGCAGATGCTGCTAATGTCAAGATGGCAGCTTACAAAGCCTGGACTGCGGCATTATTGAGCAAAGATCCTAAGATTGCTGAATATAAAAAGAAACTCAATGCTGCTTCTAGATTTGCTAAAAAGGCCATCACCCGAGCAAGGTTCTCTCACATAAGCCGGATTGGTGTACAACTTACAAGTTATCCTGCAGGTAGCCGCGCTTTTTGGTCGCTCGCCAAAGCTGCTGAGGGAAACTTTTGCCAATCTACGCTTCCACCCTTACGTAAGCTGGATGGCTCCCTGGCCCATAGTGCAAAAGAGAAAGCCGATATCCTTGGTGCTCTTTTTGCCTCTTTTTGGACTCTTGACGACGGGGGAGCAGTTCCGCCTGCGCGGCCTAATTGTGCGAGCTCAATGCCGGAAGTACGCTTTTCGCAGAAGGCTGTGCGGCGTGAACTGTTGTCCCTTGATGTGCGAAAGTCGAGTGGGCCGGATGGCATTCCAGCGATCGTATTAAAAAGATGTGCTCCGGAGTTAACACCTGTTCTAACGCGTCTGTTCTCCTTCTCTTACAATAACGGTATCGTGCCGTCTTGCTGGAAGGTCGCCCATGTTCACCCTGTACATAAAAAGGGTGACCGTTCAAATCCATCAAATTACAGGCCAATAGCGATTACCTCATTACTCTGCAAGGTGATGGAGCGAGTTATCAACTCTCAGCTTTTGAGATATCTAGAGGATCATCAGCTGATTAGTGACCGCCAGTATGGTTTCCGTCACGGTCGATCTGCCGGTGATCTTCTTGTGTATCTCACTCACCGTTGGGGTGAAGCTATTGAGAGTAGAGGTGAAGCTCTTGCTGTCAGCTTAGATATCGCTAAGGCGTTTGATAGGGTTTGGCATGAGGCTCTTCTAGCTAAATTACCATCTTATGGCTTACCAGAAGGGCTTTGCAGGTGGATTGGCAACTTTTTGAGTGGTCGTTGCATAAGAGCTGTCGTTGACGGCGCTTGTTCTGCGACCATGTCAATTAATGCCGGTGTTCCACAAGGGTCCGTGCTGTCACCCACGCTATTCGTCCTGCATATCAATGATTTGTTGCAAATTAGCAACATCCATTGCTATGCGGACGATAGCACGGGTGATGCTCAGTATCTGGGCCGTGCTAATGCTTGTAAGGACGAGGTTATGAAAAGGAGAGCAGAGCTTGTGTCTTCACTTGATTGCTGTCTTGAGCTAGTAACTTGCTGGGGCGAGCAAAATCTGGTGCAGTTTAACCCCTCCAAGACACAAGCAATAGCGTTCACCGCTAAGAAAAGCCCATTTGCATGTTCACCCAGTTTTCAGGGCATTCCCCTTATCTTGTCGCCGAACCTCAGCATTTTGGGCGTCGACATTTCTAGCGAGGTCCAGTTTAGGAGTCATTTGGAGAGCAAGGCCGGATTAACTTCTAGGAAACTTGGTGTACTTAATAGAGCAAAGCGGTACTTCACGCCGAACCAGCGCCTTTTATTGTATAAAGCGCAAGTTCGGCCACACATGGAGTACTGCTCCCATCTCTGGAGTGGTGCACCAAAGTACCAGCTCGACCCTCTTGACTCCTTGCAGAGAAGAGCCGTTAGACTTGTTGATGACCGGAAACTAACCGACAAGTTAGAGCCGCTGAGCTTGCGCCGGGACGTTGGCTCGCTCAGCTTGTTCTACAGATATTATAACGGGGAATGCTCTGATGAACTTTTTGAACTCATTCCTCCATCCCGGTTTTACCATCGAACCGGCCGCCATCGCCAGAAATGCCACCCACATATTATAGATACGTGGAAGTCTCGTACTGTTCGATTTAATCGATTGTTTCTTCCACGTACATGTAGCTTGTGGAATGGCTTACCTCATTAGGTTTTTCCACCGAAATATAGTGTAGACTGCTTCAAACGAAGGGTGTATAGAGTCCTCAAAGGTAGGCAACGCACTGACAATGCCTCTGGTATTGGAGGTGTCCATAGGCGGCGGTGACCACTTACCATCAGGAGGCCCGTCGCTTGTTTGCCACCTATTATATAAAAAAAAAAAAAAAAAAAAAAAAAATAACAGATTACTCTTAAAAATCCAGCCTTACGAGACCTTGTTACACCAAAGTGTAAACGCCAAAGTTGTAAGCGAGGATTGAGACAGCGCTCCCATTGCCTATCTCAAATAGGCAATGGGATAGGTAAATTTTGACCGACGCTTGGTGCGCTTCCATCGCACTGAGTGCGGAGTATATGGAGAATAATCTGCTTACTTGGCAACGTGTTTCGGTGTCAGCGAAAAAACCCTTGTATCGCTGAGTTTTGCAGTCGAATTTGGTTTGGGGTATGACGCTCAACACAGGGTAGTCGACTCCCGGCGTGCCCGGGGTGCCGCCTTCCTCGTCCGATGTCACTGGTAGGGGAAACTGTTGGCTACTCGGTGGACGTTGCCCGTTTTGCAGTACGTGATCATCTGAAATGTAAAAAGTTGCATTATGAATTTCTTTCATAAAATACCTACACTGGTAAGTTCTCTATGTTTTGTAGATGATAATAATACACTAGCAGCGCCCCCCGGTTATACTTTATTAATCCTACAGTAACCATACATAATTTATCCGAAACAGGTAAAGAGGAACATAATTATGTATTCTGTTAATCCAGGGTAGCTCTACCTCCAAATTTTTATCCAACCGGTTCAGCCGTCACAAACTATAGTGGAAACAAACACTTACCTACAAACAAACTTTCGTATTAACATAAATAATATTACGGTAGTGGGATGGGATAATTTTACCCGACGCGTAGCTGAAATTTGTCATATCTAAGGGTATTTATCCGTTTTTTATAGGTATATCAGAGCTTTTACAGTGTACAACCCGACTGCAAAATTTAGCCTATGGCACTCCGGACACAAAGAGAAATTCAACGACACCTTACACGTCAATATCGGTCAAGCCGTTTTTAGTCTATATACCTGAGTTACCTAAGATATCAGGAACATACATACTGATTTATTATAATATATACACCCCAAAAACATTAACAAAAGGTTAATGTATCTTGACCGACGCTTGGTGCGCTTCTATCTTACTATTTGGGCAGTCGGGTAAAAGTAAAAGCGTTTCTTACCGTCCAAATGTTGCGATGGAGTATTTACTTGTACAAGATAAGGGTCATCGTGTAAGTCCGGATCTACAACTTCTGGACTCTCGTCTACAATCTCAGGGCCGTTGACTACTTTGACCACTTTGGTTGATACAAAAGGCTTAGGTGAACTTAACAGAGGTTTTGTTTGAAGTCCGTCAGATTGCGCTGCCTTTAAGCTATTCAAAACTTGCAACAAAGTTTTAATCGAAGATGCTACATTTTCTCTCGTAATCGGCTTAGGTATCGACCTATTAACTTGCAGAGAATTCAACAGCGTGGCCAATGTTACTCCTGATAGTGAAGTTTCTTTCGAAGGTGTTTGGTGATCGACAGCATATTGGTAGTAATTTGGTCTCTCGGCAAATGTTGCGGGAGATGGGTGTACGAAAGGAATGGTCTGTTTCTCAGCTTCGTATTTTGAATCTACCGGCGCTTGTGCAACTGTTGACGAGTAGATTGGAGCAGACGTCGTGAATTCAGTGGGTCTGACAATAGGTTTGAAACCGCTCTCGATTATCGGTTCCGAGACCACTGATTGTGGTCGCTGCTTTTCGTAGTAACTCTCGGATACGATAGCCGGCTGCTTGCGTATTTGATGATAATTACCGTTATCATAAGCGTATGGGCGAACCGGTCTTGGCTTTACATAAAGCTCTTTCGGCACCAATACAGATACGATGACGGGTTTTCTTGGCTCGTAAATGTCGTCATCCTGGGGCACTGTTTCTTCGTAGGTCAATTTAACAGGTGATTCTGTGGATGCTTTAACTGGATTAATTTCGGGTGCCGGTTTTACTTGGGTATGTTCATAAGCTATTTTAACCGGGTATTGCTCGTAGGATTCCTTTACAGAGCTTTGCTCAAAAGCTTTTGACGGCTGTTGCACGTAAGAAAGTTTTACTGGATTCTGTTCATAGGGCTCTTTTGTAGAGGGATGTTCATAAGACACGGTAACGGGACGTTGACTGTAAGATAGTTTTGCTGGCATGACATGCTCGTAAGGCGCTTTACTTTGCGTGTGTTCATATGGTATTTTTAATGGAGCCTGCACATTAGACACCCTTACTGGAGGAGTCTGTTCATAAGGCACCAATTTGTACTTTGGAGTTTGCTCTTTTTGTGACAGATAGTATCTTATGTTTGGCAGTTCTTCGTTATACAAATTTAAGTAAGGCCTTTTGGTAACCGGTGAAAATGCGGCAGCCGGAGACTTCTGGGCTATTCTTCCTGACTCATAATTATACGATGGAAGATCCAAAAGCAAGGGATTGGAGTTCGGATTTACTTTGGGACTTTGGTATATGGGCACCCCGTCTTTATAATATATTTTTGTCGGATTGGCAGAATTAATATTGTATTGTGTAAGTCTATTTCCTTGGTATCTTGGAATGTTTCGTTGGGAGTAGTATATTTTCTTGGGTTGTCGTTGATCAGCTAGTGCTTGCGCTTCTACTATTTGTGCCTTTTCCACTTCGATATTTCTCGCGCTATCTGTCGGCGGTGTCGCAAGGTCATTGGCATAGTAGAATGTCATGTAAGGAATCAATCTCCTATATCTTTCGTTTAAAGCTAACTTTGTCGAGTTTCCGTTTATTCTTCGACTCTTTTCATAATTGTTCTTTATATTGGTAGGTACTACAAACATTGACGTCATTGGGACGAACCCCTTCTGCACATCCACCATCATGCCTCCGATCATCTTTACATTAGGACTGTTCCCATTTGGTGAAATGGAGATCGATAAGACTATGGCTGGTAAAACTGAAACAAAACAACAGTTATCATAAAAGCAAAGCGAAGGTCTACGAGTCTACAGGAGCAAATCAGCAGTTATATGTATCATCATCATCATCAGCCATAAGACGTCCACTGCTGAACATAGGTCTCCCCCTTAGAGCGCCACACCGACCGGCAACGGGCCACTTGCATCCACCGGTTGCCCGCGATTTTCACAATGTCGTCGGTCCACCTAGTTGGAGGCCTACCTACGCTGCGTCTTCCGGTTCGTGGTTGCCACTCAAGAACCTTCCCCACCGGTTATCGGTTCCTCGAGTGATATGGCCTGCCCATTGCCACTTCAGGTTGCAAACTTTGAAAGCTATGTCGGCAAGTTTGGTTCTTCGACGAAAATCCTCGTTGCGGATTTTATCGCGCAAAGAAATACCGAGCATAGATCTCTCCATTGCCCGCTGTATGCTGCATATGTATATGTATGTGCTGTAAATGTATGCTTGTGTGTATATTTTTCCGACGATAACTTTAGAACCGTTAATCCGATCCTCATGAAATTTTGTAGGCAAGTAGTTCATTTCTATACATTTTTTAAAGTTATGAGCAAAATCGGTCCAGGTATCGTGAAGTCATAGTCGGCGTGAACTACTAGTTAACTTATATAGGTACTTATAATAAATAAACAACTAAGTAGGTTTGACGGTATAGCTGGTCGCAGAACAATTTCTCAAGCACGGAAAGACAATGCACGCGTCGAGGTCGTATGTGCTTTTCAACTTGACATTGAGCTAAATATAGTCGTTTCATAAAATTCCGAGTATTACTATCACCCAAGCTATTACACGCGTCAAATGGTATTAATATTGCTCAAGTTACATCATTTTAACAGATAATAGAAATTACGGGTCAGGTGAGCATCTATGTACATATGATGTGCAGACTTTAAATTCTAGGTAGGTTTATATAACGAGCTCATATTTGGCACTCCATCAAGATAAACTTCTTGCTGCGTATGATCGCCCATCGCTTCACTTTCATAAGATTGTGAAATAATTAATCGCTATTATGCGTTCGAACTATGCTGCTCAGCAACATTTAACTATCGATTGCAATTAGGTAATGGGTAACATAGGCCTTATAACATGATGGAGTATTTACTTTCACAGTAGGTAGGTATGAATGCCTTCGTGTCTAGTAAATCTTAGATAAGGTACTTGCTAAAGCGCTTTAAAAGGTAGGTTTGCGAAATTAAGCTAGAGTTATCTGTATCAGCGACTCTACTGAATTAATGAAGTTTTATGGATAAATTAAACATCGTGTGATTAAAATTTATTTATTACGTAATAAAATAGTTTTTTGCCCTTTGGTGGCAAACAAGCAGGCGTGCCGCCTGATGGTAAGCGATTATCGTTCCCTATGGATGTAAGGTAACACCTGGAGCTCATCGTTCTCGACTTTATGCATGGTGACCTTGACCCTCATGTGCTACCCCATGATAATTCTGAAAAACTTTTACTATGGGACCAACAACTAAATTGCGAGAAAAGACAGCTGTTCCATATGTACAATTCGTTAAGAGTGACTGTTTTTTTAAAATAGAACAGCCGATTTGTTCGCGATTTCATGGTTTTTTTTATTTTTAAATAATTATAGGCTTGCGTTTGACTGCCATCACGTCTGATCCCATAGTAAAAGTTGCTCAGAATGACGATTAGAAACTTATACGTGTTTTCCACTCGGGCTCCGATGTCTCGAAAAAGGGGTCCGGAGAGGGACGATCGCAGCGAAATCGCGAAAGTGTGTGACAGCTTTCCCGGGTTCCCAATACTACAATATTGCGGAGTAGGGACACCGTAAGTATTAAGGTTGAAGTCCTACATCACCACATGCACACTGTCACCGTGCAAGCAGCCTAAAAATATACTTACCTACCTAACCCAAACACGAACCAACCGTGAGATATCGAATGTTAATAGCAGAGCTCAGAACTATCGAGATGTGACCAAAGAAGGCAGTTTAACATCATAAATTATCATACTCGATCACTTTATAATGTGACTGCGACCAATACATTACGAAATATAGCTTCGACACACCTAATAAGTCTTGATAAAAGATAATGAATAATGATCACGCGTGCAGAAAAATTCTACTCAAAATACAAGCAATAGCAACTATAAAGTTGATATACCAAAACCTCGTAGGAAACGGTTTGATTCCACTTTCTTTATTCGAACTGCTGAGCAGTGGAATGCGCTGCCCGAGTGGGTTTTTCTTGATAATTATGACGAGTGAATCGGTTTCTTCTAGGCAAGCGTGCTTCATCGTAGGCTGCATCCTCGTTTACCATCAGACGTGATGGCAGTCAAACGCAAGCCTATAAATAAATAAAAAAAAAAAAAACAAAGTGCCCAAAAGCAAAACCTATAAGGGCCCAAAGTGCCAAAGTGATCAAATTGACGAGAGAATGCTAGTTTTTATCCACTAATTAAATCAATGCTACAACTCTTAATGGATGACTATTCGATTACGCTTTAAGTATCTACTTAACTATAACTTCTGAACACGGTACCTACTAGCACAGAATAAATATAATTTACCAGCAATACACAATAAATAAATATAGTTTACCCGCGACTTCGTTCGCGAAAGAATTCTTTGTCTTTGTAATTAAATCTCTAAATCTAAATTTTTGTAACTCCTTATCAAATTTTATCAAGATCCGTTTAGCCGTGATAACGCGACAAACAGAGAGAAATAATTATAATTATAGTATTAGTTACAACATAGGTACATAAAATTATTAAAATTATATTATCAGTTAGGATTTATTACAGTATTACACACTTACTTTATAAGCTCGTCAGTCTGTCTATCTGAATCCTTTACAGCCTTATAACTTTCAAAGTTATAAACCTATACTATATGAAATAAATAATTTGAATTTGAATTTGACTTACATGCATGAAATTTTGCACAACGGTAGAATAGATCTCGAGTTTAAAAATATTTTATTTTTTGTATAATAAGGGAGCTCCCATACAAGTACAGAGGGGATAAAAAAAAATTCGCTGGACCCCATCATGTGGAGTGTTGTTGAATAGTAATGTAGTAGTAGTGTCTTTTAATGTTTACAATTTTGAAAGAATAAAAAAACATAATTTTTATATTCAAGCGTGGCCCATCCGCCACTTGTGGGGTATAACTGAATAGGTCTTTTAAAATGAAGGCAAGGTCTCCTACAACACTTTTTATTAGATGTACCGCTTGTGAAATATGGGCCGACGAAGTAGCTTGAGCTTAAGACAAGACGAACTTATGAGGGTTCCTTGTAATACTACGGAACCCTAATAAACAAGTACAGTGTAAAATAAGCGGCTAACATTTAGAGAGGCAGGATCGTGTGTCGAACAAGCGAAGCCTTGGAGAAGTGATTGGCGATCAGATCCGCATCCTGGCTGGGCCAAGCATGTGATCCTATCTAATCGACCATATCGATTAGCCTGCACGTTGTCTTCAACTAAACTCGATCAGAAACCTTGAGCCAAGAGAAACAAGCCGTTGCTACTCTGTGCAATTAGCATCCTTTTGCCAATTCAGTTTCATTTTCAATTCCTCTTTAGTTTCATGCATGCCTTTAGATATATAGTTCACAAAAGGCATTTGCAGATTTATCTACAGAGGTACTAATTGGATTTCTTCACAGGCTGACAAAAACAATTACTACCCAAAATTAATAATTATTGTCAGTTCATGCTTATTTTTAAAAATAGGTACAATCATTACGAGTAACTATGTCCAATCCAACTCCCGTACCTTGATTGCCTTGACCCAAGGGACGACCTGACAACGCCCTGACTTTTAAGGCTTCTCGTACATCTAGATAAATGACAAAGAGTCAACTCACACGACTTTTAAAGTTCAACTGAAACAAATACCTACAAGCCATCTCCCTGTTAACCTGCTACTTGGAACAAAGAAACTGAGTTGATTCGTGGGAGTTGTTAAGCATTGTTTGTTTCTAAATCCAAGATTGATCATGTAATTGCCATCGTGACAGTGAATAACACGTTCTTCGCTCATGCGTAAAACCACCAAAGCGATCAAAACACGAGTAGGTAAGTAGATATTTACACGTAGTATCAAAATAGTTTCTTTTGTGATCTTGATCCGGTAAAAAATTATGCTTTTTCACGTTTATCTAACAACAATACACTGTTATCGGCCGACACCAGCCGTGAGAGGTTTACGGTTAGTCATATCATTAAAATTAAGTCCAACCTAACTTATATAAAATGAGTGTAATTTTTGTATTGTGAATGGCGGAATTAAGATCGATCGATATCTGACAAGGTCTCGATTGTTTAGCTACAAAAAGTCCAGCCATCGGCCATAAAACGATCATATTTCTCAGCTCACTGTCATATGAACTCGCAAGGACGTATCAGTGACTGCATTGCAAGTATGACTAGCTAATCTATGTTTAAACATCTACTTAGGTCCAAAGCACATGGGAATTTCAAAAACAGTCGATGCTATCTACATGTAGCTAAATTTTGCATAAACGGATGTCAAAACGTTCAAAAGCCTCAAAAATATAGAAATTTATTTATTAAATTTAAAGTCCAGGACCAATTAATTCCATTTTATAATTTCACAAAGTATAGGCTTTGTGAATTCTGCGAGATTATCATGTTCAACAACGACAAATTTGAGGAAATAAATCGGTAGATACTCTTATATGTTCCAGAATCGATATATTAGTCGATTGTAAAAACTTTGGTCACGGAACAACACTGTCTCAACACTGTTCGTCCGTTTCCTAGGCCGTGTTCAGTAAGGTCGTCCGACGATGCTCGATGACATTTGCAGCATACTAGTAATGTCATGGAACGTCGTCGGACGACCTTCCTGAACGCGGCCCTAGCTTGCAACCAACGACCTGAGTGCCGAGTGCGAGTTTATGTAATTGCGTTTACCTATTCGTCCGCGTTTACGTTAACTATAAAACTATAATTTGAAAGCAAGAAAGAAAGATGAAGTAAGAGCGTTCTAGCGTCATCTAGATGTCACCGTTTTTACTTCATACAAATTATAGTTAACGTTAACCAGATCGTGTAAGTAAACGCATTTGAAAAAACTTGCACTCGGCACTCGGGAAGTAAGCCATACGTCAATTATGTAAGTTATTTTCACATTCGCATAAAAGACAATGGTACATGCTGCTCAGTATAATATTAGGCAACAGTGTCACCTGAAGACATGGCTGGCGGTCACGGAACGCACGGCGGGTGCATGCGCCATGACGAGGCGCTCAGTAAACTCGTTTGGTGGATCATGGGATTAAACACGATTAAGTCGATAAAGTCTACAGAATCACGAGCTTAGCAAATATAAGAATATTTATGCTCGTTAATTAATATACTACTTCCATACGCCAACTTTATGTCCGAGTATAAACTGTAATCTTTGTTTATGTCCATACAAAAAGCTCCAACTGTGTCCCACCCCTAAATGTAATCCTATTTCGTACATTATATTTATTACGATAAAAAAAAAAAAAAAAAAAACGTGGAAAACTATAGCTTAGGTTGTAGGCTAGTTTTTTTTTTGTAATATCGCAATATCTTCGAAGATATTTATGCACCTAAAGTGACGAATTTTTTGCGTTGAAATGATGGCGAAGAGAAATTATCTTAATTTTTAATAGAATTACTTACCAAAAATATTTTCGAGAAACTAAACCTATCAGCGTAGATTATGACTTATCCAAACCATTGACTATATGATTTTGATAAGATTTAGAACGTAACAAAAATTTTAAATTTTATCCAAAAAAAAGGCAAATTCACTCACAACAAAACATAGGCAACTAAACTCAATTTTTAACTAAACAAAGTAAAAACATATAAATAATAACAAGCTAAAACAAACTACCTAAACTAATTACTTAACCTACTAAAAATAAAACGATCAGTCAGATTACCCAGAGACCATTGAAGGTCTAAATATAATCGAAATGTTTATGCCAACTACCAGTTGTCACCTTACCCTGCATGCTGGCGGCATCACCACACTAAATGGCAATGCTTTACGTCGGAAAAACTCCAGTATTATGATATATTTTTTGCACATATTCCACTTAGTACAAATAAAAGTTCAGTTTAACTAATCAACATTATTGATATGGGGCAGTTAAGTGTAGAAGAGTTTAAAATAAACAACATAACTAAAATAAAACCAAACAAGAAAATACTTTAAACAAGGCAAACAGTGTGATAAAATTGAGAAAATTTAATTGAAAAGTCCAGTTCTAATTATATTACGATATATCGTTATCATGACTAAAATAGCTAATTCTAAGGTTTTTTTCCACACAAACTATAAAAACTATTTTTGGTGAATTTAATAAGTTATGTAAAAAGTCATAGAACAAAAGTTGTTAGGAATTATGTGGTATAGGGAACAAGCCTACGAGAGTTTTTACGTTAGTTACCAATAACCGTGTATCACACTAAGATTATAAATGCGAAAGTTCACACACAGGAACAAACACACTTACATACTTACACAGAAAGTTTGTGTGTAAGTGTGTTTGTTCCCGTTCAACTCTGTAACGTCTGAATTTGGATGAAATTTGGTATGGAGGTAGCTTATTCCCTGGATTAACACATATGCTACTTTTTTAAATTAACCGATCCTGTAGAATAGCGGGTGAAACCGCGGGGCGCAGCTAGTAAATGTATATAATTAGGTATATATACAGACTTATATGCATGTTATAATTGCGCGTAGGTACATTGCCAAGGTGAATGAAACTAAAATGTAACCGGATGCAATTCGAATAGTAATATTAAGCGGACTAAACGCCAATTATTCGATTATAAAACCGAGCATCGGCTTTCCATATTTGTTATTTGGCTGAGTCAACATACTAATTCACAAAGATAATTAGACAGAGGAAATAGCTTCTACAGGAGCAGTAAATATTTTATAATCGAGTAGATTGCTAAAAAGTTTGAAAAGGTTTACCAATATGGTCTTAAACAAGCAATTAAGTATCTAGCAGGCATCAAGCATTGTGTTTAACGACCGTACCTTCCGTGACTTTCTGAAATGAGCAAAACAAGCCTAAGCATCGAACTGATGGTCGTATCACGTCACCTAACATTAGCATGATGCCCAAAGTTCGAGAAAGTGCGATTAAAGTGAAAGCGAATCGCAGCTGCGAAGTACGGCAGACGCCAAAACTGTTATTACATAAATCGCGTCTCGTTTACCGATTAGGTGAGATTGTTGTGGGCGACCGCACGTGGTCACTCAGATACGATGATCTTTGTTCCCACTCAAGCGTGGCCATTGTTCATTTGTTGTTCATTGTCATGTTTGTAGGAGATTCAGTGATCCGCTACAGTAAGTTTAATTTTTACCTTCGTATAGGGTCATCATCATCCTTGGCAGCCAGGAGACGTCCACAACAGATTAAAGCCCTCCCTTTAACTACTATAATCCCCAAGCTTGGCAGACGGCTTGGGGTTCGCGGAATAGGGTTCCCCTTCGCTTAAAAATCGACGTGATCCTCCGATTATTCTGCGTTTCGCTGATAAGACGGTATGTGGAAAAATTTTGATCTCATTGTGCTATGAAATTTCACCTTAACAAAACACTAGACAAACAAGTTAAACAACTCCTTTCTCTCTTAGTAGTTTCCTAAGCAAATGTTTTATTGCCTACAAAGTAGGGCTCTACAATTATGTACACCTAGCGAACCGAATAAATAAGGCTGATTTTATCATTTAGTATCCATTGCCTTAGACATGACTCAGTTTCAAACATTATCAACCTAGAAATTGTAAAGGTGGAGACTGACTTGCAACGTTTGTTTGTAATGTATCATTCGAGCTTGTTACAAAACGGCGATACACAAGACGCGGCGAACGCTCGCTTTGAGCACATGGCTCAAGATCGTTCAATTTCTTGTTATCAAACGGCGACTTCACGTGCATGGCGAACAACCTGCGCTAAACATGCGCTCGCAACGAGCGGCTCAGCTCGTTGCACTGAATACGGTAAAACGTTTCAAATGAATTCATGAAAAAGCCGACAATTGAGTGGAGAATCCGGCGCTCACATTGAACGGCTCGTCTCGCTGCACTGACTACTGTAACACGTTACAAAAACTCGATACATTACAAGAATAAGTTGCAAGTTAGTCTACGCCTTTGAACTCTTTTTTTTTGCTAAGTAATGTATGGTAATCCGTATACTTATACGGGAAAAACGGAAGCTGTCAGATTCGCCACGGCTCTAGTAATGTGAAGGCCTTATTTGTAAGGAGTATTCTGTGAATATGAAGTAAAAACTAAAATATATGTCGAGCATGTGCGATTTCTGTAATGCAAAGGTTTTAAAAAAAAGATAGTTTTATAGGGGGTCGTGCGTGTCGAAGGCTCAGTGGGGGGAAAAGGAAGATACGGGAAACATCAGGATCGAACCCGATCATACTTGGAGTAAATAAATAAAACCTTTAGAGGTTTTATTTACCTCTAAAACCTGGTGATACTATTAGTAGTATCACCAGGTTTGAGGGCCACTCTACCCTGGAAGTTCTGGAGGACCATGGTGGTTGGGTTTTAAAATGACCAATAAAAACCTAATGCGGTTTAGACAAACCACTTAGAAAACGGTTTCTACACATCTATTATTTAGTCAACTTCCAATTCAGTGTTACATATTATATTCAGTTCAATTACATCAGTAAGCCAATCTATTGCAGTATTAGGTTTAGTTATGAAATGTATTTAAAGTAGGTACGATCTTCCACATTCTCTTCCATACGTTATTGAAACTCTTACTGGGTCAAGAACGCATAGTCTACATACATTGTTTGATAATCAGCTGTTTTTGCAAAAAAATATATGTTTATTAATTGCTCTACATTGTATAGATACTGTGTTTCAAGATTTAATAACAGGTCCATTCCCATTCCCGCGTGAGAAATCGTTCTGTTGACTCCATTTTATGCTATCAAGTCTTCCACAGTCTTTGTCTTAACGCTAGGTAATTGATAGTTGAGTTGTCCGTCCGTATGTGTTCCAGTGTTGCCACACTGCTCCCTATACTAAAGTACCTCCATTGTTTGTTGTGTGGAAAGACTGATTATTTTTAACGAACGCTTGAGAGATGACTTTCAAATTCCTCTATAAATATGAATATGATTTAAAACCGTTAACAAAGCTACCTTCGTTATGGATTGCGTAACAGTTCCGAGTAGCCAACAGAATGCTGTGATCATTTAATTTGGGTCGTAGCTCCATGGGTTTATTGCTGTGCGACGATAGGGCTGTCTAATAAAGTAACTAATTAGAAAGGGCGCAACCTCATTTTTAAGCCCGCTATGGAGTGAGTATATATCATGATGTATACCTACTTAGTAAATCTATACCTATAAAAGGCTTTGTCCTGACTGACTCACTGACCTATAGACAACGTACAGCCTAAACCGCTGGACGTAGAGACTTGAAATTTGGAAGATATGTTTATTGAGGGGTGTTAAGGCACACTAAGAAAGGATTTTTTGAAAATCAACCCCTAAAAGGGTGAAATGGGGTGTTAAAGTTTGTATGAAACTTTTTATTCTCTGGTTCGATTGATATCAAACTTGGTATGGATACTTTACAAGAATAATAAAAAGATACGGGTATCACAGTTTTTTTCAAAATAAGCTCCTAATAGCATAAAAAAAAATTGTAATAGTATGTTTGTTTCTCCTTAACTTTTTAATTTTGTAGCGGTTGTACATATTTTGATGAAGTTTGGTTTCGGGGTAGCTTATAGCATGGATTAACACTCAAGCTATTTTTATCCCGTTAAAATATGTGTAAAGTGTAAAGTTTCTGTGTGATAAGTATAATTATTAACCTACATAGTAACTCAATGGATTATTGTTTCCCAGAAAAACGCGGGCGAAGCCGCGGGCAGGAGCTAGTAATGTATATAATAGTTACCAAACGACACGAGCTCTGCTTTGAAAACGAGTTTTTGCCGAGAAGAGATCTAGGCTGCGATCGATTTTCTTTCCCTGAAAACTCCCATACTGTAAACTTTTAAGAACGTGATTACAAACTAGTAAACTACCTAAATAGGTTTGATGTAAAAGCAAATAATTGAAAAATATACAAATTTTGCTCGTGTGAACTCCGGTTTACACTCACGGCATTGTTAATTGATCGCCACGAACACCCGACCGGTCCGTGAGTTTTCATGAAAATTACTAAAAATGTGGTCTGTTTCATCATAGAATTATTTAGTCGTGTTTCAATACCTATATTCGACACGAAATCCCTTGAGTATTTTCTCAATTCACATTGAACACTATACAGGACAACTCTGATGACAACGATCTGCTGGGAGCGAAGTTGTTAGGCCTTCTGGGTGTCGCAACGCTGCCTTACTCCGTTCCAAGTAGGTCTCACGACGACGACCTGTCATCGCTTCATTATTAACTGCCACGTTTTATCTGATCTGAGCTTTGTGTCCTCACCATGAGAAATTTATGGAATTTGGATAGGTAACTTACGATTTTTCAAGAAAATCGCATTCAAAATCGTTAATTAAATACATTTTAGTGGAAAGTTGTGCTGGCGAAAATGGACAAACTTTACAACTTTTGTAATACGTGTGCGATGTGCGAATAATAGTAAAAATCTGCAACAAATTATACAACCTTCATTGTACAGCATGTAGCTATGTACCTATCTATGTAAATATTAGCCAAGGTATTGCTAACTATCAAATTATTATGCCAGTTTCGTACATCATCTGGTTAGACTAGGATACAATCACCGGTGTATTGCATCTAGATACAGGTTTTTCAAATATTTCGCCATGACTTCCAAGTGCCTACGCTAAATGCTAATTATTATTTTAGTTACTGACCGTCCACTAAAAAGGAAAGTTATAGTTTGCAATAAAATGCAAAAATTAAAATTAAAAAACAAAAATATTGTCGACTTTCTTCCCAATAAACGTTTTTCGGACTTTTCTAAGTATATGTATGTATGTTTTCTAAGTATACACATTTAAATATTATGTAACCTGCACATCAATAATATCTATCTTCTGTTTTTTTTTTTTTTTGTTTATACATATATAATAATCAATTGCCGTGGGTTAGTTTTGTAATACAGATAATTAGAAATCCTTTTTGTCTGACTTACTCGAAAATAGCTCGACCGATTTGAATTATTTTTTTTGTTTTGTTCGCCTCAATACTGGGTTGGTGTAGGAAAAAAGAAATTTGCGGGTGAAACCGCGGGGCGTAGATAGTTCTTTATATTTTATTCATACCTCTGAGTTATAGATAAAAAATATTAAAAAAAATACTTACGATATATGTATGTATTTACCTATGTCTGTTCCCTATAGACTCCAAAACGCCTGGACCGATTTGGATGAAATTTTCACCCAGTGATACTGGGAAGTTTGGTACCCGTGCGTAGCCGAGGACGGGTCGCTAGTTTATTATACAATAGTATAGTATGAAGAAACCTTGAAAGGTAATCATAAAGTTTACTTATCTACTAATAACGATACGAGTCCATGTTTTCAACGACAAAGTATGTTTGTACACTGCGTTTGACATTCAATCAAACAATGCACGTGATGTGCAACAGGGGCGGATGTCTAATGATAAACACTCCGCATTCTATGCCGGTTAGCACATAGGTACTAAATTATTACGTTAATTATGATGTTACAATTTGATGCGTGTCGTACGCCTGCCGCTCAGTAACGCTCAAGTCAAGGCAACGTTTACTTACATAAGCTCACTCTAAGCTATATAAGCTCAACTTGAACTTTGATGCGCAGGAAAAAGGTAAGTAAAGCGTTTATTGTTCAAATTTATGGGAATTTTGCTTTTTATTGCAGACAATATGCACTGTGGTCGCAGTTAATTAACATTTTCGTCGATTCTGACATTCTGTTATTCCACAAATTAATAATTGCGACTCGCGTCACTTTGTTTCCTTCACTCTTTCTTTTTCTGCTTAATATTTAGTGATTTTCAACCAATTATAATCTGGGTGTCTTCAAGTCGCGAGTGAATCGTTTCACATCAGACGGTATGGCAGTCAAACGCAAGCCTATAAATATTTTTTTTTTAAATATTTTAAAAAAACACTTGTTTTCCATGTTGCAAATTTCTTCAGCCTAGTGAGCTTTCTGAAATAGATATCTTTATAAAATCATGTAACTTAACTTTCCCAAACAAACGAACCTTTATTTCCCGTAACTACTAAGCAGCATTAATTTTTAGAGCTATCAATTTCCTAGTTAAGATAATCGACGCCAAATGTTGCCAATACGGTGCCAATACGACTTTATTCGACCCTCTTAATTATAAGCTGACTTTAGAAATAGAAAGGATATCCTGCTACCGAAAGACTATAAAATAGTTATGTAGGTAATTACATGGATAGTTACACTGCACGTGTTTCATATCTGACTCATTAAATGCCAAATTGCGTTAAAATTATTTGTAAAAAATAAATAAAAACTGTCACACGATTTCTCTAGAGAAGCAATCATGCGCTTAAAACTAGTTAATGGAAAGTAAAAGAAGATGTAGACTTGGTGTTTAAAGCCTAGTAACGTTTTCACAAGTACCTATAGCAACATCCGTTGTCAACCTCTTGTGTGGCCATAAGATTTCTCTTCGCAATGCGCAAATGTTAGTCGTATGTTGGAAAGTAGTTAATATTCAAACTGAGTAAATAACTTCATTTACGCTTTAATTCAGATTTAGCATTCATCTGACATGCGTACAACCAAAGATCTATAAAACTATAGACTCAACATCGACACGCCAAAAAATAGCACCCAAAATATAGTACTTACAAAAAAGAGAGACACGTCAATAATTCACAGTCGCACATTTGATAAAAATTGTCTTCGGAAAAAAGTCGTTGCCACCATTCTAGCACAATTTTATTGGTTTACAATATCGTATCTATAGTTTTAAAAACCTTTGGCTACTACAATCTATTTTGAACCTATAATAGGTAATCTAAAGTTCTCTGTTTTTTGCCCTGCGTAAGCGGACTAAAACAGCTTTTTATGCTCTGGTGGACAAAAAGATTTAAGAGGTTCACCCCCAAATACTGAAACGTTTGTTAACTTTGACAACAGATTAATTCTAATGCTGCCTTTGCACACTAAGCAAATGACAAAGACAGCAATAGACTTAATCTGTCGTCAAAGTTAACTAACGTTTCAGTATTCGGGGGTTAGTTTGTAACAGTAATATTATTTTATTTTTAATATTATTTTAAAGTTTGCTCGATAGAACACAATTTAAATAATACAAATCAGCGATATGATTTTTCCACGTTGGTGCCTAATAGTAGATTGTAACATAAGGGAGTAAAATAATATTTTTAGGCGAGGGTGCTTTTTTAATTAAAAGTAGGCCAAAAATCTGATACACTCTACTTTACATCACCCACTATGAGAAAATAAAAGACGCCTCATATTTTATTGTACTATTATTATTTAATAAAACATAGACTAACAACTAAATTGAAATTAAATAGTATCTAATAATAAAACATCTAAAAATGGTCAGTTCTAATACTTTCAGGAGTTAATTCTATACTTTCACTGTCACTTGAAGAACTCGTTTTTCAAAATAAAACTATGAATTCCGTGAAAATTGACAAAAACGCTGGCGTTTTTAATTTAAAAAAACGTAGTTCGCGCGTTTTTTTTATTTTTATTCATCTGGTTTTTGGCGCTGAACACTAAGATGTTCCAAATTTAAAAAGTGCGCGGCAAAGATAATTGCGGCACTTATAAAGAGAATTAAAAACTCATTACTGCCCCCTAAAAGTTTCTTATATAAAACACCACCTTTGGGTGCTCTTAAAGGCGAACCAAGTCGTCCTTTTCGAATAGATGGGATGAAAACTTCTTTTTGGATTTGGATAAAAATCGGGAGGTTAATAAGTTTGTTTAGATAGGTTTTTACCACTTGGTTATGTTATTGTTTAACGAAAACCTATTCCGAGTTAGAAAATTAACATAGTTATTTTATTTTCCCCAAATAGTTGGAATCAGTCCCCTTACATAATTCAAAACGTATTACCGCAGAATGTTATATTTTACAACGAGAACTCGTTTATGAAAAAGCGTAGGTATATACAACTAGATACCAAGAGACGGAAGCATTATAAAGCATGCAAAATCTGAGCAGTTTCGATCGAGCGCTGCCTCTGACTCACGAGATTGATTGTGGTTCTGGAACAATGCGACACTTTCAATTATTCTGGTCTAGACGTCAATGATCAACTACAGCTTCGTAATCTTCTGTTGATACAATTGATAGGTACAAACTACAATTGAATTTCAATTGCACAATAAATATTGTTAGAAAACATCACGTAAATTGACTTTCACTTTCGATATCAATAAGCTAATTATTTTACAACGAGCAAGTTATTCGCTTGATAGTAAGCGCCACGCTTGCCCGTATCAATTGCAGCATCGTAAGCGCTGGCGTTACGTAGTAAATGTCGGAGTAGCGCTAACCGTCACATAAACTGAACAGAAACAAAAGCTACTTGGGACTCATCAATTAGCACTAATCGGAAATTAGCTAGTTAAGACTTTATTTTGAGATGATGAAAGAGACCCTATATGTTTTGCCCAGATCCATCGTTTAGAAATGATTTGTGCAAGAGGGCTATCTTGTGTTTTATTGGTAAAATATGCACGGCATTTGACTTAGAAATAGAAATCTTTTTCCAACATTGTACAATTCATACATTTTAAATATTAGTCAACACATCTTATCTTACTTATCTATTACATATCTTACTATGAGTTATCTATTTTATGAACCATTAAATATGTCTAAACTATTTATATGAAGACCACCAGCATCATCGATTAGATAACACCCATATTTCACTTTTAATAAGCCTCCCATTAGTTCCTAGGTAATTTAAATATGTAATGACGAAGATGGTCAAGTCATCACGAGGTCGCCAGGGTCGACACAGACTTGCTTCAGGGAAAGCGATATATGCACCCTAAAGTTTCACCAAAACACTTTTGACAAAATATTACTTTACAAACAACGTTTCATATAATATTCATTTTAAAAATACCTTATTCTGCAAATGCTTCATTTTTTAAATAATTTTACAATATTTTTTTTTTATAACTTCCTCTCTTTACAAACTTGTGTTAACTTGTGTTAACAAAAAAACCTAGTGTTCGAAGCGACTAAATTATATTACAGTTGCTTTTTATCCCTTAGCCGGCCACTACCGCGGCACGCTCGCATCGCTTGCGCGTTGTATGCCGCAGTTCAAACATAACCTAACCTAGTGTTCGAAGCGACTACATTATATTACAGTTGCTTTTTATCCCTTAGCCGGCCACTACCGCGGCACGCTCGCTTCGCTTGCGCGTTGTATGCCGTAGTTCAAAGATAACCTAACCTAGTGTTCGAAGCGACTACATTATATTACAGTTGCTTTTTATCCCTTAGCCGGCCACTACCGCGGCACGCTCGCTTCGCTTGCGCGTTGTATGTCGCAGTTCAAACATAACCTAACCTAGTGTTCGAAGCGACTACATTATATTACAGTTGCTTTTTATCCCTTAGCCGGCCACTACCGCGGCACGCTCGCTTCGCTTGCGCATTGTATGTCGCAGTTCAAACATAACCTAACCTAGTGTTCGAAGCGACTACATTATATTACAGTTGCTTTTTATCCCTTAGCCGGCACTATCGCGGCACGCTCGCATCGCTTGCGCGTTGTATGCCGCAGTTCAAAGATAACCTAACCTAGTGTTCGAAGCGACTACATTATATTACAGTTGCTTTTTATCCCTTAGCCGGCCACTACCGCGGCACGCTCGCTTCGCTTGCGCGTTGTATGTCGCAATTCAAACATAACCTAACCTAGTGTTCGAAGCGACTACATTATATTACAGTTGCTTTTTATTCCTTAGCCGGCCACTACCGCGGCACGCTCGCTTCGCTTGCGCGTTGTATGTCGCAGTTCAAACATAACCTAAGCTAGTGTTCGAAGCGACTACATTATATTACAGTTGCTTTTTATCCCTTAGCCGGCACTATCGCGGCACGCTCGCATCGCTTGCGCGTTGTATGCCGCAGTTCAAAGATAACCTAACCTAGTGTTCGAAGCGACTACATTATATTACAGTTGCTTTTTATCCCTTAGCCGGCCACTACCGCGGCACGCTCGCTTCGCTTGCGCGTTGTATGTCGCAGTTCAAACATAACCTACCCTAGTGGTCGAAGCGACTACATTACGTTAGTTGCTTTTTTGCGCTTCACCGGCCGCTGTGACACGAGATTTCCCTTTTATGAGTAATGCAAATGAAATGAGTAACGCGGAAGTTGTTGTCTGGTCATGCCAGTTTGTAATTTATAGTAACTGGACACATTTTTTAAACTTCTTGGACAAGGCCAGTCAATCAACTGTCTGATAGGTATCTATAGGTTACCCAAGTACTACGTCAGTACTATCTACAGTGCAGGTTAAGTGTACCTACTAGTTGCTATTAGAGTTCTGTGTGACAAATTTTATATTCTATATCCGTCCGGTTGTAGATGTGACTGCAGTGATAGAAAGTCTATTTAGTCAAGAACGGTTTAACGTGTCATCCGACCCACGGCAGTTTACACCTGAAAATGGCACTCGTGTTCACCCATCCGACGGCTGACAGTGTTGTCGGTTGCTTAAAATCGACAACACGGTCTTTTACCAACACCGAATCAAACTGCGATGTTTCTAGTAGTTCCCTCCTACCTATCAAAGTGCTACAAAACGTATGCTTCCTAAGCACGTAAGCATTGCATCGATTCCTCTATTGATGACCGCTTCTTACGTCTCACTAATACGTAAGCTATGCTGGTAGTGCCTACAATTACGTTTCTATTACCTTGTAAAGTGGATTTATCACTTAACGCGTTTCTAAAATATATCAAAGTACGATGAAGATGACAAAGTAACTATTGGACAAGTATTTTAGCGTGTGTTTTGTAAATATTGAGAAGTTGGCGTCGTATAAAATGTTACATAACAAAAAAATAAAAATCTGACATAAATTAAAAATATGCCGTTACTTGAGGCCGGTGCGTTGGGTGAGGTCGGTGAATACGAATTGCAACATGCAAAAAAAAAACGGAGAAAGTCTCTACAAGCGCACACCTCAATAAAAGATGCACACAAATCAATAGATGAACATGGGATCGGCTGATCCGAGCCTGTTACCAAGGAAAACGATCAAACACAGAAATCGCCGGTGAGTTCGTAAGCTCCCAAGATCTGCCAGAAGATTAATTTATTAGCGTAAACAAAATTAAAATAATTACTTGAATTAATTAAATCTAAACTACTTAAATCTACAAAAGGTTTGTAAACCTTACAATCACTTTATAAAATCTATAAAACTTTTTAACCTTGTGTCTTTCTATTTTCCACTTCATTTTTGGGGTCAACCACTGACATTCGCTTCCTACATACAAGTAATCCGGATATACCTTCTACCATATGCACTTACTTTAAATATTTAAAAAAAGGTGAATATAATAATAGCAATCGTGTTTACATCGCGTCCATTAACTTGCCTATTACGTTAACAGATTAGAAATTATATACCTATTACCTATCTGATTTGAAATAGCTTATAGCCATAACTTTTATATGTCTACCAAATAAAACTCTTGTACTGCCTGACAGACAATGCGCAGCCTATAGACGGTGGATAGCATGAAATTTTGCACAGTAGTTCCTTATTCCTAACATTATTTGCAATAATAAATGAGTCAGGATGAAAGTTTGTATGGATGTTTGTCACTTTTAATTTGTATTTGCGAGATCGATGGCCGAACACGTGAAGCTATATAATATAGCTAAGCAAAATAAATAAAAAATACGCTATGAATTAAAAAATACCTACAGGTGATCTTATAAAAATGTTGAAGGTTTAGTATAGAATCTAATGATTAAATATTGTTTTTCCTGTTCAAGTTATAAACTACGTAGATACATTAGTTTTCTGGCAAATATAGATTGTAGTTGACCGAGACCGACAACCACGATTATCTGATTATCTGGTCAGCTAAGATACCTAATCACCAACTCGTTATGAACAAAAAAACCTATGATTCATGATGTGCTTCGGTGCGTTCCTCAGGAGATCCCAGTGCTTTCAGTTACTAAGCTTGACATTAAATCCCGGCTGCACCCTAAAGCAACCAAGCAACCAGATAATCTTGTGAAAATTTCCCTTTCGTCAATAAAAAGGCATGATATGAGGTCTGAAAGTTCTGGCCTTTATTACGGAAATGGAAATGCACGCAGAGCCGTAGGGAAATCTAATGGCTCCAAACAATAAGAAAAACAATTTCCTTACTTTAGAAATGTCTCTCAAGCAAGTAATCTTCGTGTCAATTAGGATTTCCCCTTTTACGGATGGTAGTTAAGTGTGCTTTAGTGCTTTTAGTACTCGTAATGACTCTACATATAGAGACGGTTATTACCAACACCTGTCCGATATAATCCTCGTTTGCTTAAATTATTACTCTTTTCAGCTATTTTATACTTAGGGAAAGTGCATATAATAAAAGGTTATTATAGCTTTACAAAAATATAGTAGGTACTTAATATTGCAAGCTTAGTTAACCATTATGACATCACGACACGAGATTTACTTATATTAGTTTTTCGGTATTTCTATACTTGTAGCAAAGAATATATACACGAGCTTATAGGTATCTAATACATATCTAATACTATCTAAGTTTTTATAGCTAAAAACTCGGCACGCTTTTTAAGTGATTTAATTCATCAAAGTGTTGATAAATCTATCGGTGTATATACTGATATCATATAGAGGTCACCATTGTGATTT
This sequence comes from Apocheima hispidaria, assembly GCA_947579745.1. Lineage (NCBI taxonomy): Eukaryota > Metazoa > Arthropoda > Insecta > Lepidoptera > Geometridae > Apocheima > Apocheima hispidaria. The sequence goes on along the minus strand of OX388153.1, from coordinate 9,081,275 downwards.
TGTTTGGTTGTTTGTAGGAGGTAATCTCTGGACCAATGAACCAATTCTGAAAACTCCTCTTTCACTTATAAAACTACACTTCCACAGAGCGTGGGTGAAAACGGGTGAAGCCGCGTTCAAAAGCTGGTGTCTCATAAAATGACCCAGCAAAATAAAAAAATCAATCCTAATAAAGTAACTCTAATCAACCTTGTGATAGTTTGTTTTACTAAACGAAGGTAAGGTTGCGGTTAAGCATTTCGTTATAATGAATCCCAAAACTGCTATTTACAACGTATTGTTCCAAATAAAAGGAAAGAAAACGCGATTATGTCGACATACCAACGCGACTGGAAAATAAATAAAAAACTTAAAAGTAAAATCGCAATACACACTGACCGACAAAAAAATGTCGACAAAGTGGTGTTGCGATATTTAACAACAACATTTATCTGGGTTCGTATATACATGACGATGAAAACGTTATGTAAGTCATAAAAAGTATTTTTAAGTTTTTTTAAGCATTTCTCAATCGCCAAGCAATTTCTCTTTTCTTTAATAGGTAAGTAAACCAAGTTTCGCTATCTCGTTCGCACTCTTACAACAATTTTTAATGTTAACTTTACAGAGAGGAAATTAAATAATAGATCATGGAGTATTTTTAGAACACCATTGCCAATGTTTTATAGCAATTTTCTTGTTATTATTTTTTATTTTGGCGAAAGAGAAGGAAAAAATCTCGAAAAAGTTCAATCGTATACTCTTTTACATCTTGTACCTACAGATAAAACAAATTCTATATAAAAAGAACCCCGCTAATCCTAACTAATATTATAAATTCGAAAGTAACTCTGTCTCTCAGTCTATCTGTCTCTGTCTGGGTGTTTGTCGCTTTATCACGGCTAAACGGCTGAACGGATCGAGCTGATTTTTGCATCGATATAGCTTAGGGGTCGGAGACGGACATAGCCTACTTTTTTGGGTAGGTCCACACGAACGAAGTCGCGGATAACAGCTAGTAACGCATAATTTTGTCATACATATTTGCTGTATCTGCTCTTTCTCTCTTCCTCATCGTAACTAAATCTTCGACCAAAGTTAAATGAATGGGCCCTAACCACACAACTTCGTTAAAAATAACTAGTTAAAACAATCGAACTTAGCCTTCAATACATAATTAAAAGTATGTAAAATTTATTATAGTAAATTTGTCACAAATAAAGAGACCGCGAATATAATATCTACGAGAGAAAAAGGGTCGAAATGACTGAATGTATTGACAAACGTACGTCTCACACTTACACAGACGACTGACGCAAGGTGAGCGCCGGCGCTCACTTTAAAGTCATCAAAATTCTCATACTTGTGCCCGCCCATTCATTTTACTTTGGTCGAAGAATAAAATAAGAGTCTTAATAACTCAATGTATCTAGTTTTTAAGAGATGAAAAATACTCAGTTTCGCCGTAGACCAAATAATCTTAACGACAACTGGGTATGTAACAATGGTAATAATTACAGTGATTTAGGTGATACAAGCAGTACTATTGAGTACGGCAACAGTTAACACGTAATTTGTACGTGTATACCCATTACAACTATGTTTTCATACAAAGACATTGGCATTGACTGGATATGGTCCGATGCAATAATTATCTGCTGCTGAAAACTAACCTCTACTGCTGTTAAATAAGATACAAATGATTCGAAATTTTTCATCCGAATAATTTTTTTGGCACCTCTACGTTTATACGTACGGTCGACGAAAAAAACAATAATTTAGCGTTTTTAATTGTGCTAATAAGAGTTAGCATTTTAATTAAAATAACTGAGCGTAAATCCGTGCTCTAAGTTATTTTTAATGTATTTTAATTATACAAGATTTCACGAATAAAATATGTTGAATTAACTTTTTGAAAGGCCTTTGTTTAAAAACGTCAGTGAAATCGGAACCTAGAATGTTATATATTTATGAAGGTAAACCAAAATATGACTGTAAAGTAACGTATACTCAACTAAAAACTTTTTGAATGAGTTCAAGAAACCCACTTTCTCAATCAATCTAATTAAATACATAGGCGACGTTAAGTAAGTCGTCGATTTTCTTATGGACCTACCCATACCTTACCAATTTGGTATCCAATTTTCTCTGTGGAATATTTGGGTAGTAAATAATGATGTCTAAGTTGACATGCACATTTTTTATTCATATATATATCTATATCTACATGTGTGTATCAAAGGCGTTATTGGGTGTCCTCAGTATTATATACGTCAGTTGTTTCCTCCTATTTAACTTTTCTCTAAAGACAAACAAAATTTAGTTTGTACTTTGTACTTACCGCATAAAACAAGCATCAAAAACTCCATGTTCGACAGAATTATTCCAAATCCCAACTGTATTTGTCCAACATTCGTTCGTATTTTCACGTAAACACACGCAGTATTTTCCCGCGTAAATAAAACACGCGTCTGCCGAACTCGCGCGTGGTTGGCGCGCTTCGCGAATGAAATGGCTTCGAGTGACCGCGTGAAACGAGAGCCTAAGGCGCGCGGCTGTTTCGGACAGGAACAAGGCTCCACTTAGTTACGTATGCAGTATGCATGCGCCTCCAAACAAACAGTCACTTTCAGAGTACGTTACAATCATCATCGCCGAAAAATCTATTCAAATCATTTATTTCGGGCTTTAGGTATAACTAAATATAGGTACTCATAGCGACGTTATAAATAGCTTAACACAATTATAAAAATTAACATTTAGTTGCAAGTATAAAAATATAGCGGCTGTAAAATGGCGGTAAAATGTAAAATGCAAAGCGGTCGAAACATCGAATCGAGGTTTTAGAGTCTACGAGAACAAATCGGTGGTTTGTATGCATATGCAAGTTTGTGTATTTGTATGTTTGTGTGTATTGGTATTTCTCCGACGATAACTTGCAAATCGTTGATCCAATCTCAACGAAATGTTGTAGACAAGTAGAAAAAAAAAGTAGGAAATATCATTACAATTTAAATTGTTTATTTTTTGCCACACACCGGTTCCAACTCAGAATAATAAGCGAACAACCAGAGACGGTGGTGACGTCAGCCACTGATACCACACGGAAAGTTATATCGTACACGAAAGCAAACTAAAATATAAACACAACAAATACTTATTTACAATATTGGCAAGCGTATACAAATTATACTTAGTTAGAACATGATCGAAATCGGCTCAGGATCTGTGAAGTTATTGGGGTCGCAAGGTTACAACTCGGCGCGAACTACTTAGCAAGTGTTTTATAACGTTACATGGAGTCTAACATCATATAATTATAACATAGTGTATAGTTGAGGAGCTTTCAAAATATCTTTATGTACAACGATATTACTCGCGAAGCGATGTATGTGATATATGGCAGGGCAGGCGGAGCGATACCACGGCGTGAACGGAGTAGCTATGATGCGATATGTAGCGTAATCGGAAAAGGCCTTCAGACAAAGTGTGAATAAAAAGCCCACACTATGTGCAGTTCCCACGGCTGGGTCTTAGCAGACAGTTGGCAATTCATAACGGCGACCCTTGGATAAGAATTGACATTGTTTTAACAATAAAGGTAAGAGACTTATGGTATTCACGAGTCAAAGGTATCACAAAGGTTCTACTGTGATGATTCAGCCCTGAACTACTTACTGCCAGGCTCAAGCCTCCCTTTGATACTGCCGCTCTCGTCGGCTAAGAAAAGCGAGGTGGCATACTCAAAGGGAGGCGATGTAACTGATTTGATCGGCTTGGACAGGACCAGTCGACAAGTAAAAATGTTTTAATCATTCATTGTAGTGTTTTTCTAAGCTTCTTCACAATCTCACAGTAAGTGATTTATTACTCTTTTTAATTTAATTTTGGTTGCAATATTCTCTAATAATCATATTATAAGTAAGGACTAGATGTGACTATGTGTAGGTATGTATGCGAACAGGTCATTCGCCTGATAGTGAGCGTCACATATAACTACAAGAGTCAGATACACTTTAGTTGTCAACGGGACCCGTACCGTGATGTCCAAATTGCGATGATTGTTAGGTTCAGCCGCCAACGCTACGCGACCCTGAAACTTATCGCGCGGCGATACGATTTTTGATTTATTATTTGGTGATTTAATATTTATCTATACAAGACCCAATTCAAACACTCATAGGTGTGTACAAATCACTCCAAGATTTGCTTATGCAAAAACGCAAGGAAACAATCTTGTAAAGAAAATCTGCCAGTTTCCTAAAAACATGTACCCTTGTTTCTTTGTAGTTGACAAGCTAAGACTTTGACTCATCTTATGCTATACAGACAGATAATTCTTTATTGTTCACCCTGCAGGCCTAGCACGGGCACCGGGATAAAGTTATGTCCACCCGTTTTGTCTTCGCGTCAACGTGACAAAGCTAGAATATGTATACATCCGTCTCGTTCTCGCGGGATAAATATGGTGGACAACATTTATATAAAAAAAACAAAACAAATTAAAACTAGTGTAACAACTGGCGGGCGAATATAAGTATTGGTAAGGTCGAAGATGCTGAACACGCCTGATTGGGAACTAGTAGCTTTCAAGTAAAGGTGCTGAAACACGTCGCTAGACGGTTGGCTATTGATTTTTGTCTTAAAACATACCTGTTTTAAAAACCCTGTCACAAACAGAACCTATAATCAAGCATGAAAAGCTGCAATATGATGGAACTCCATCTCATCGGTTTTGTTTCCTGAGTAATCTAGGCATAGGTATTCAAGGCTAGAGTGAATAAGTACCTATATTTCCTTTAATCCGAAGTGTTTCATTCTCGACCACGCCCTCCCTCCCTGTTTTAGCAAAACGTTTAATTTAAAATTATTGAATTAATAAAGTTATTCTTAATTATTTCAGATACAAAAAAGTTGTCCGTTTCAGCCAACAAGCATGTATATTATGTCAGGCTGTTATGTTATGTCATATTTTATTAACTACTTTAACTTTTTTTTTTGACTTTGTGAAAGTCGCGGGCACAGAAGAGATTATTTTTTTCTGTGATCGCGGGCAACCGGTGGATGCAACGTTGTCAGTCGGTGTGGCGGTCTAACGGGAGGCCTAGGTTCAGCAGTGGACGTCTTCTAACTGATAATGTAATGTAAGCCTTAAAAATAGTAAAATTTGTCTCGCAGCGAGCGCCTACTCTTTTAAATATTTTTGGTCATTTAGTGTTAACATCGGGCTGCTACACGTTCTACATGTCAACTCTAGCGCCCAATTTATCTGCGGAGTTCCGTGCTCCATCATATTTTCTGAACAAAACATTGTAAATAACTATAAAAACTTTAAACTGTATTTTTTTTTATTAGCTACTGACCGAGTGAGGGAAGCGAACGAAAGTCACTGCATCAACAGGAAAAAATTGCTTTATTTGTGGTGTGCATTTATGGTGCGAAAAAGTTTGTGTTTGCGAGTTCTACTTTTCGCAGAACTACTAGGCTCTAGGGAAAATGCAGGCAAAAAAGATAGTAAAATAACTATGTTATGTGTAGTACATAGGCTGATTACTTTGGGCTTTAGGTACTTAGATTGGATGTATTTTGTTGATAATAAAAATAGAGAAAATAAATAGGGATAGTATTGAATGGTAGTGTATTGTAGAATGGGCGCCGGCCGTTGCTACATTGGTACGAAATATACCTTACATTCGTTTGTGTGGAGAAATATAAGTGATGCGTTCGAATTTAAAACAATTTGGCTTACAAACAAAAGTTACAAAACCTAATTTACCTAATAGCATTTCACTCTAGCAAGAATTATAGACTACTATATATTAACAATTTTACAGGAATATCTCGTTGATTGGGAAAATAAATAAAGAAATGCGTAATATTTATGTAATTTATTTATCTTATCAACTACAGTTACAAAAGCTAATTTTCATGGCGTTTTCACACAAAGCGTTATGTACTATATTTACAGGAATATCTCGTCGACCAGCTGCTTGTCTATGACTCTATGTGGTTTTGGCTTGGAGGATTTTCTCCTACGCCGATAAAGCCTAGCATTGAGGGGGTAAAGTGCGGGGGATAAAGCACAGCGTACGTTGAACCACCAGTCGCAAGAAGACACCCCTTGGGAGAACACCGTGCCGTTCGGACACAGGAACGAAGCTTGACGCCCATCGATGTCGCAGTAGTGCCACGCTGGAATTTAAAAAGATAAGATATAAGTAACATATTCAGAGCAAATCCGCTATACGACCCTTTACGCCAAGAGTGAAATTGATGATGCAATTAAAAACAAGACAATACAATACTATTTTTAATACAAGTTAATTAATACACGACTGCACAGTAATTAAGACTGGCACTCTTTTCATCTATATATCATCAATTTAGAATGACACGATAAAACACAGAAAGATAAATTAAATGAGATGGAAAATAAGATTTTTTGGGTAAAATTATTAATGATAATGCTACGATAAAAAAAACAGTCCACCGATATGAGGCAAACGATAAACACTTTTGTCTTCTTCACAATAAGTAGTGTTTTTCTGAAAAATCACAGAGCGAATCAAATTAGTTGCTTTAGCTTACTAACAATTCCGAAAATTAACCTTCTCCATTAACATTTGCTTTTACGTGCATAATTCATGGTATGCTGTTCTGTATTGTTTCATCCAACCTTCGGCTTAGGTTAGGTACACCTAGGTATGCAAGTACGAGTAACTGACATGTACGTGACTTAAGTAGTAATTAAACAATCTTAGTTTACGCAATATGTCGTGAAGCATCAATGTCATAAGCAAGTGGGACAGGTGCAGAATTAATTTCAACGGTAAATAATTTCTTAAAATGTTCAACCATCGATTTATCGAGAGATGGTGATCCGAACTTTGTGTGTCATTGTTTAGTAATTATAGCTTGGTGATATCCGTTGAAATCTCTAATAACTGCGCCGGATTCCAGCATTCCTGAACATCTGAGATGTATGTGTTTGAAAGGTTCAAAAAATGTTCGAAAATGTTGAAATGTTCGTTCGTGTTTACTTAACTAAACGAAATGTGTGTCCAAAACACAGAAGCGCTTATGTCTACTATTACCTGGTGGCTGAATATATAATTATATAGATTAATGACAGAAAAAAATACAACTGTAAACTCTTAGTCCTCAGTACCGTTTTTTAAATCTCTTGTTGTGTTTCTTCTTCAGCATCTATAAGTTACTAACGAACCGTTATGAAAGAAATCACAAGAAATTCATGAATATTTAGGCTTAATTGCTGCCAATAGCAAATTAGGTAGAGAAAGTTAAATATTTACATATGAGGAAGTTTGACGCCATTACATCAGCTGTTAAAGAATTCGGTTAGGTCAGGTTAACAGTTAGACATATTCAGGTCCAACGGGATTTTGTTTTGTAAGTTTAACAAAATAAAATCCTATAAACTTTATCTTCAACAAATCTCTAGTGTTTTTCCGCAATATTACGTGTAGTACAATGGGAATGAACTTGTTTCCCTAGATTACTGAACGAACACGTGTTTTACATCTACGCGAGGTATCTTCAGGGCGTGTGGACTATCTTTCCGAGCACACGGCCGAAAATGAGTCATCTTATGAGTCAACACATCCTGACGTCACGTTGTCTGTGTAGAAATAAAAACCTATTAAAAAATTAACAACCGGCAGGATTTGAGCTTGCAAAGACCGTACTGGTTTACGCTCCTGTGTTTCTCTCTACGGCCTTCGCCTTCTGCTGATCCCAGAGTAGCTTAATTTTTAGTGTGTTTTCAATTATATTTTAAGGGTGTTTAATGTATAGTCCATAATACTCCCGACGACACCGTCTACTTTCCAAATATGTTTTTTTCTATGTTGTCTACTTCCTTACTCGTCCACGATAATTTCCAAGGTTGTCAACTTACCTTCCTTAACTTCCAAAGTCGTCTACAGTAGTTTTATAAGGATTCCGCTAATTTACTGATCTGATAACCCAATGATTACACTTGACATGCAAAAGTAAATGTACATGTACGAGTATTTAGTAATACTTAATACTTTCACGAATAAGCGGTTGATCAACTTTTGTTAAAAAATATCCGCGGGAGTAAGGACCACACAGGATATTTTTTTATTCCCGAAACACGAGAAAACCTACGACAAAATAGATGTAATTTGGTGACGAGACGAGCAAGTCGCTCACCTGATGTTAAGCTTCACGCTTGCCCATAACAGTTCAGTGCCACCCAGAATTTTGAACCTCAACAGTTCAAAACCATGCGCGGCAATGCACTGCGCTCGTCACCCTGAGATATTAGATCTCAAATCTCTGTGCCCAGTAATTACACTGGAAACATTGCCCTTCAATCCGGAACATTGTAATGTTTGCACACTACTGCTTAACGGTGGAATAACTGGCAAAGGTGTGGTACTTCCCCAGGCGGGCTCTAAACAGTAACAGTGTACTCGTTATTTGATATTGAACTTTATCGATGTATCGTTAGATTAATATCAATAAGAACCAGACCAATTTAGTCGCGGATCTCACGTTTCTGGCCAATATTTCATGTCGAGATCATCTTCCGCGTTTTTTTTTTGTTATAATTAGTGACCTTACTCCATCAAAGGTCAATATTAATGATCATCACACGGCCAAGGCTTCCCTGATGTAGAATGTAGGTGGAAGTACACAATAGAAACTTTAATGGATTACTCCTACCTTGTCAAACAAGGTAGGAGTAATCTTAAGGTGCAACGTTTCGCTCAGCGCGGCAAATTCAAATTTTCTTGCGTTTTTTGTCAATTACAACTTAATTTTGTTTTAATAAAACGGGAGTACTCACGTTAAATTGAGTCGGTTATTCCGACTATAGTTTCGATCACATTCGGTGACCTTTATCAAGGAATGCTCAGCGAGGCGCGCCGCAGCCCACAGTGCAAGGCAAGACGAGGTCGCGCGCGTGTCTCGCTGTATAGTCTCTATAGTCGGAATAACCGACTCAATTTAACGTGAGTATTCCCGTTTTATTAAAACAAAATGTATCAAAACCACGTCATTTTTCATAGTACAACTTAATTACTTATCGTGGGTTCATGAAAATGAATTTTGCGCTAATAAATAGGTTGTATCAAGAAATTACACCAGCCAAAAAATCAAGGTGAAAACTAGTATAAGTACACTTCTTACTAAACCAAAGACCAAGGTAAAAATCAGCTTATTGAGCTTCGTAGCTAAACCAATATTATCTAGGTTATAATTTTAGCAGTAATTTCTTAATGTCCTATTAAGAAATTACTGCTATTTATTTAATATTTATTTATTATTTAATATTACTGCTAATTACTGCATGAACCCAAGTTGAGTAATTAATCTGTAACTGGCGAAAAACGCAAGAAAATTTGAATTTGCCGTGCTGAGCGAAACGTTGCACCTTAAGGTTTTCTCTCGGTAAATTAAAGTAAGTACACGATAAAATAATATTACTCACAGATATAATCAAGGATGCTGTAGTCCAATAAAGAACGGCCTACGCTAACCCATTGAACTTCTATCAAAAGTTATACCAAAAGGTTAACTATTCAATTTAAATTAAATGTGTTTCGATTAAAATGGCTATAGTCAAATAGCAACTGTTTCTGAATATAAAATGCATCTATTATGTACGCATAAAAAACTGCCTTACTTACATCAATGTAACACTAGAAAATTGTAGCAATATTGTAGTAATTGTTGGTTGTAGGCTAATAACAAAAGCAGGGCATTTTCTTAATAAGTTATCCAACCACTTGTTTCAGGTAAATGTAATAGTTTTTTTTCATACTGGCTGATAATAGATTAGTTCAAGACTTTTTTAACCTCATCAACCATCACATTGTCACTGCGGCTCTCCATAGATATAAGGGACAATATATGGACGAATAGCTGCGTCCCGCGGTTTCACCCGCTATTCTACAGACACCAAATATTTTTCCGGAATAAAAAGTAGCCTATGTGTTAATCCAGGTTGTAAGCAACCTCCATACCAAATTTTATTCAAATCTGATGAGCCGTTACAGAAATGAATGGGAACAAACACACTTATATACTTACACACAAACCTTCGCATTTATAATATTAGTGTGATGTTTAAAACGGATTCTCGACTACAATCTCACAGTCAGTCGTAGTTAAGTTCCACCTCGTACGGTCAATGTGTTTTTGGGCTTTTTTACTTTATGAAATTCAAACTCCACGCTACGTTTTTTTAGTGCATTTCCACAGACTCCGAGGTCCGTGCCCTTTGTCAACTTTATTTTTTGTCAACATCACCATGTTGCTTTAGAAGTATAGCCATCAGGGATAGATAACCTTGCAGCGTGTGTGCTGCGATAAAATGTTGTCCACCCTTTTTATTCGTGCATAAACGTAAAACGAAGAGTAAACTCGTATAGGCCGAGTGGCTAGCCCTGGTGTCAGAATTTTTAATCTGTCTGAATGCTTCTGACGTAGCATAGCGGTTGTTTTTATAGGACAAATAACCGGGACTACAATTTAACAAGTTATCCAAACCACTGTAGCGCTCAGTTGTAAATGCGTCTCGCGGTCACCCATCCGAAGATTGACCGTATCGTCTTCAGTGTTCGGTTACGAACACCTAATCGAAAGTTATGGAAAAGCTATATAATCATTCGTCTATCTTATTATTGTGGGGAAAAAGAGGGTTTTTGATTCGTTATTAATTTTAGTTAGACCTGAAACATGTCTCCTGTGTGAGAAGCTAATAAGAAGGCCTGAGATAGTAACTCTGTCTCGTATTCGGTAGAATTGTAGTGGAGGATTCTTTTGCAGAGTTTTCTTGGGGAAATACCGTAACTTTGCCAGTTTTTCAACCGCCAAGCAGTAGTGTGAACATTACTGAACATTACTGTATTCTGGATTGAAGGGCAATGTTTCCGGCGTAAATCCTGAGCATAAAGAGATTTAACATCTAATATCTCAGAGTGACGAGCGCAAGAGAATGCCACGCATTGTTTTGCAATGCTGTAGTTCAAAATTCTGGATGACATTGAATTGTTATGGGCGAGCGTGACGCTAACCATCAGGAGAGCGACTTGCTCGTCTTGTCACACAGTTTCATACATATTTTTAATCAGAAATATGTTTTTTCACCTTGACACCGTGTCTCCATATCTGCGAAGAAGCCCGGGTATGCCTGCTCGTCGCAGTAGAAGTTTGTGTATGGCACAGCGCCCAGCAGCGGGTAGTCCGTTCCTGGCTTACCTGGAATTTTGAGAACAACTAAATTATTATAAACATTTTTATATTTATATTATTTTTCGCGATTTGAACACATAATTTAATGTTTGTTATCAGGAGTTAACCACGCTAAAACTAGTTTATTTAAATAGTCAGCTCGTGACCACAGCCATTGAAACTTGGCCGAAACGTCGAGGTATATAAAAAAACTAGTTTTAGCGTGGTTAAGTCCTGATAACAAACATTAAATTATTAATATTATTTTTATTGGGTGCCAGGGTAGACGACGGATCATCATCTTCCTGCCCTCATCCTACCAGGTAGGGTCGGCACAGCACGTTTCCGTTCACCACATTACTCTGTCAACTGTCATTTTCACATTTACTGCTTTTTATGCAGTAAGTTATTTGAAGTTATAGTAAGTTATTTTGAAAGTTTATCCACACCTTTTTGACCAACCACCAAGAGACCAACCATAAAATCGCGAAAAAAACGGTCAAATACAAGTCATGCCCCAGTAAAGTGGTGAAAACTATGCACTTAGCCTTCTATGGACTTTTGGAAACAACACGAAAAGTTCACAAAGACATAACGGATAAAAATACTTGAAATAACACAGGTTTTGGGAAATAGTGACATATAACGACATGACTTCTGAAGAAGAACGTTCCCGCCAAAACTCGTAATTCTCATGAAAATAAAATAGCAGATAAAAAAGAAAATTGGAGCAAACGCGTTGATGTCTTGTGTACCGGAAAATTGATCAACACGACACGAGTATTATAATTGAAGTAAGTGATCTTGACCGACTTTTAAAATAACTTATTTACTTAATTATTAAATAAATCTGTTACCCTATAAAGTCAAGACCTTGTTGAAGTGGATTTCAAGATTAAAATAAAACAAAATAAAATTGTCAGAAACATAACAATTATGATCTCGTTGATGTCTTTCCTACAGAAAATTAGCAAGCACATAATACAATTTGAGTTCCACTATTTTTACATGTTATAGTGTTCTTCGGAGTTATTGCATAATTTATAAATAATGTGCATCCATTCTCATAATTAAACGCCTTAATTCCTTACAATAAGAAAATTAAACCATCGACATCTCTACCACAAAAGAACAACTGCTACGAGCACAATACTGTATGTAAATAACGTGAGTATAATAAAGGTTTACTGTACCTATGTCCATTAAAACAAAATAACCATTGGAAGAAAGGCCAGGGAGTAAAACGTCCGCGAATAAAAATGACCTCAAAGCAGGTTCTTATTACCGTGTTGTGACAGACAATATTTCCAGCGAAATTACTGAGCATAAATAGATATCGATCCCCAAGGCGCCTGCCGAGCTTGGGGATTATGGTAACCACCTACATTAAGATGGATGATTTATCAAGCAGTGGAGTCTAATAGCTGATATTAAGAAAGAGATTTAACACCCAATACCTCGGGGTGACGAGCGCAGTGCATTGCCGCGCTTAGGATTTGAACTGTCGAATTTCAAAATTCTGGGTGTCGCTAAGCAAATTGTTCCCTCTACGTCTCTTCCCATGATGTCGTTGTCCCTATACATCAGTCCCACTACGCCGCACGTCGTAACTACTATACAAGGCTTCCCACCACGCAGCTCTCCGCCTCTAAGGCAGTTCCATAATGTCGCTCGTTCAATTAAAGTATTAAAGGATGACCTTTCGCAGAAAACGCTGTAATCATGAATTTGAAAGGAGCCAGAAATTATGGGAAAGCGTGACGCTTACCCATAATTTCTTAATTATGGGTAATATCTTCATTAGACGAGCGGCTTGAAGGTATCGTCACCGAGTTGTATTAAATAAACAGGTGCCCTTTGGTATTGATGCTATCAGAAACTTTAATTGTCTAGGAAGTATATTCTGTATCGACCGCGCAGTTATCGCTGTAATCAGCGTGGATCGCCACGCCCGGTGAACTTATGATTGACTTATGATTGTTACCTCACTCTTACACTACCATAATGAGTTTTGTTGTACTGGAATATTTTGTGATACAATGCTCGTTATACTTCATTCTTGTTTTATTGAATTAAATTGTTGTTAACCTTTTTGATGGGTTTTATTATTCATTTGTTCGTATAGTATACGATCTCTACTAAAAACGAAGCTAATAACTTAGGTTTGTCCAGTAATAATGTGACGGAAAAAAAATTATGAAAATAAGGGAATATTTTTTCTCAGTTTGGTTCACATTGGAAAGTGTATGTCTGGGCAATAATAATAAAAAACTAAATAGGCATTGAATTTTTTTATTTATTTTAGTTTACTAGACGATAATGCATCTCTAAGGAACAGAAGCGCAACTTTTCAAGTGTATCTACAAGGAAAGTGTATCTCTGGGGAATAAATCATGGGATAATATACCTATGGATGATTATTAAATGTTAGAGGACATTTTAAGGTTTTGCTTTGTTTTGCTGTGTGTAATCACAATTTTTCAATTGCTGCTAAAATTTTGACGAGAACTGAAATACCAGAAACTCCCTGTAAAAAGCATCAAAGCCGCAAATGTCATAACATTGATTACATCGATAGAATTCCTCTCGAAATCTAGCGTAATCGTCTGCACGATCCCAGCGCATTACACCGGTCGCGCTCCCGGCAGTCATTGAATGTTCGCCTGCAGTCTGCCAATGACCACTTTCACCCGACTGTTCTATTACTAAGACTTTACGATTCATAAATGCTTTACGACCAGCATGTGCCTAACAACGACCATAGGTCAATTATAGGCCTACCGCTAACTAAAGGTTTCTACAAACTACACGCTCTTCAGCAACACAACTTCAACGAGGATTAGCGCTTTGTTATATAAAGGACTGTATACCTACGCTTATATTTTGTGTTCAATGGTGAACATTAAACACAAAATATAAGCGTAGGTGCCGCGCAGCAGATGCGTGTTAGCTACGCAGTACAGCTGCGTGTTAGCTACGCAGTACAGCTGCGTATTAGCTACGCAGTACAGCTGCGTGACAGTTCGAGTGCGGGCCCGCGTTCATTTTGGCTTATGCTTAGAATACATATATGGTTTATAAGGTTCTTTGAACCACAAGAAACTATCTGCTTCGGCCATTTTAAACATCCCACTGCTGAGATATCAGCCTACCCTCGAAGGGTGATTGCGCCATATCCACCACGCTGGCCCAGTGCGAGTTGACGGGTTCACATACGCCATCTATTTTTTTCTCCGGAAATATGCAGGCTTCCTCACGATGTTTTTCTTCACCGAAAAGCCACTGGTATATATATCCGTACGTAAGTTCCAAAGAACTCATTCGTACGGGCCCGCCCGGGTTCGAAATCACGACCCCTCGAATGTGAGTCGAGTGTACTCCCACTGAGTTACCACGACTATCACGACTAAAGAAACTTTAGTTCGTATGTACCTGTAACTGTTATATCTCATTTCAAATCTGCTATTGAAATAAAACGATGTAAAGTTTCGTCAGGCTTGTGCTGAAAGATGGGTAAGATAATTGCAATCATTTACCGTACAGTGTGAAGGCACACTAAAAGTACATGCAAAAAAGCCACAAAACATTAAACAAGACCTTAATAAGATTAAACGAAACTGTTGAGACGTAAGGATATTTCATATTAGTCCATCTAGCTACTCTAAATTTTCTGAAATAAAATGTACCAGGCCCCGTACCGTGACGTGTTTATTGCGATGTTTTTTAGGTTCAGCAGTTCTACCGCGTGATCGCGCAACGTCGTTGGCTGAATCTAGCAATTATCTCAACAAGGACTTCCCGGTACTTGCCCATTTCTTACTTACGATAGTATCCAAGAACTTTTTCTTTGTAAAAGATTATGAAGATCAATCGATCGATATGATGTTTTAGTCGTTCAGTCACAAATAAATACATACACAAATACATACATACAACATACATTTTTATTCGATTTGCTATCGAGAGTATTGGTAACGCTTATAAGCCGTAAGCTAAGGAGTGGCCTTTGACCCTTATTGACTCCTAGTGCAATGATAGTGCGATTCTGTAATAACGGCCTGCACATTACGAATGTTTGAAAGGATTGCCCAACTAGCTGCGGAGGCACGGCTAGATTCCTTTTATGTGTTTCAACCGCGACTAAGAGTTTTCGATAGCAAAACTGCAAATACATAATTTAAATTTAAGTGATTTGCAGGAGTTTCAAGGTTAATTTAGCAATAATTTAAAGCATGCTAAAAAGAGAGCTTAATTTTATATAGTTTTTAGCAATCATTTCTAATTATCACTATTTCGTAAGCCCAACGCAAATCCTAATCCTAACTAATTTAACTTTATTATAATAAAGAGGAATATAGTCGCACTCGTATCACATACGCCAATCAATAAAGTTTCGAAGTATAAAAGTGAATACATTCGTCTCAAGGAAAAAACTTCGCTTGCGCGATTCAGAAGTCCCTACATTACAAAAAATGTACAAAATGGATCAATGCCATCTAGCGAACTATAGAAAGTCGCTTCGTCTCTATGTCTGAATGTTTGTCGCGTTATAACGGCTAAACGCCTGAACGGATCTTGATAAAATTTGATCAAGAGATTTGATTTGTATATTTTTACAATTATAAAGACGGACTAGGATACTTTTTTATGATTTGTTTTAACTTGTAATTTATATTTAAGTGTTTTGCAGGATTTTCGTGGTTAACTTAGCAATAATTTAAAACATGCTAAAAAGTGAACTTGAAATTAATTTCATATGATTTTTAACAATCGTTGCTAATCATCACTAATTCGCAAATCCAACGCAAATCATAAATATTTTTATCGCCAAAAAATGCATAAAATTGTGGAGAAAACCGCGAGGCGAAGTTAGTATGACTATTGACTATATTATATTGTTATTATTTTCCAAGTATGGAAAGTGATCAAACGCTTACATAACTCCGTGCAACCTGCGACCTTACATAATCATTGCTTTAAAACAACAGTATTTACGTTGTGCTCATGTTTTTAAGCAATATGCCAAATACGAAGCCTCATAATACCTTACAACACGTATGGGCAAGCCCGGCCCGCGGCCCGTAGCGGCCCGTGGTGACATTGAATTCGGCCCGTGGAAAGCTTAGCAGTCGTACGGAAATTTCTAATTTAATGGGTTATTTTTTGGGTTTAAGAGTTAACATTCCCTATTTAAAAGGGATCCCTTAAGATTTTAGGTGTCCCCTGAGTAAGGGTGAGAATGAAACCTACCCTTAAGGTTTCTTAGGTGATCCCTTAGAGTTAGGGTTTTTTTGTGAAAACGGCCATTATCTCCCTATGGCCCGCGATTTCCAAAGGTTGCCCACACCTGCCTTACACATTCGCGAAATAATGTTCTATGAATTTATTCAAGTCAGTCGGTATAACGACGTTCTATTATTGCATGATAAGTCAAAGTTAGACAAATGATTTGCTGTTCATTGGTCATCGGTTATCGTCGACCATATATCTATGTTTGACTTTTGCAACGAACCTATCTATTATTATTACCAAATCTATGGCCTAGATGCTTAACAATGTGCTAATTAATTCTTTTGATAAAACTTTGAACTAACACTTTTTTACTTAAATTATTTTTTGACTAAAAAATAGTTTAATGTTTTTCGGGTTTAATGTTTAAATTGCTAAACTTTTATTTCATACACGAAAAACTTAACAAGTAGAGCTATCCTATCATTATTACAAGAAAAATAACCTGGCTACAAGATATAGTCTATTCTATACTAGCAGCGCCCTGCGAATTCTCCCGCTATACAATAGGAATAGTATATTTTTCCGGGATAACAAAAAAGTTGCCTATGTGTTAATCCAGGTCATAAGTAACCTCCATACCAAATTTCATTCAAATCCGTTCAGCTGTTACAGAGCTGAAAGGGAAAAAACAAACTTACACACAAACTTTCGCATTTATAATATTATTGTGACTATTTGTAATGAATCTCTACATATAAAGAGGAATCCAATGACAACTCACTCGTCAAAGTTGGTCAAACCATTAAGGCAGGCGGTAATATAGAAATAAACAAACATACATACTTACATACACCCCAAAACATACCCTCCGTCTATGGCAGTCGCGTAAAAAGACTATAGAGGTCACTGTAACTTTAGAGGAAGTATTATTAAACTATGTACTTCCTCGAAAATTAGATTATTTATGTGACATTATGCAACTCATTCATCGAGAATCAAGGAAACAATGTCCTAAAAGTTAACACTTATTACATAACAATGTTATGGAAGTGTAAAACGAACCGAACCTTCTGTGCGGAGGTCGCGACAAACAAGGTCGACGAGAACAAACATGCATGATGAGCTGGGACGATCGTATGACACTACCTTAAATAATAATCTTCAGTGAAAAATAGATTCTGTTTCCGTATTTTGAGCCATGAGCATTTTGTTTTAGACTGATGTTTCCCGTTACCCATCTTAGTTCTGGATTGATAATGAAAGCAAACCGTATAAACCACAGACAGACATACTACGTAAAAAAACGTATAGATAAATCTTATTACGATTACGGCTCTTTTAATAATGTATAATTATGAAGGTTTGAAGACACCTACGACACAAGAAGTAATTCTTAGTGTAGGTTCTACACGACACTAAAATGCGCTTTTAAGCTACAATATTTTGTAAAATATTGAACCTTATTTAATGAAGAATAAATAATTTGATTTGATTACTGTTGCAGCTTTCGTATTTAAAACGATGCTAACCTTTTTAGAAAGAATCAACTTGAAAGAAAGGAGAAAAAATTACTTTAAATAAGCCTAGGGTAGCTTGAAAATCCGTAAATGTAAATGTTGGTGCTTATAACAGAGCTCTACCTTTAGTGACACAATCTTAACGATTCCTCGGAACATGTGTTATTGTTAAATTAAAAACAAAAACACAACAGCAAGTTATAGTCTATGACACTCCGGACATAAAGAATCCAGAAACATTACGATACCTCACTCGCCAAAATTCGGTTAATATAGCACAAACATACTTATAGATGCTTAAACATACATCATACATATGTTATATAATTTATACATCCCAAAAATTACCCTCTTTACCTATACCATTACCTAGGTATACCTAGGTATAGTATATAATAAAGATCATAAGGAATAGGTCCCTTTTGTCTTATATACCTAACAGTGACGACGATTTAGTACAGCGGATCAAAGAGAGAAAATTAAAAGGAAAAGAAAAGAGAAAAGAGAAGTTTAAGTTTAAAGAGAAGTTATTCTATCGTTTGTTTGGCTGGATTAAATCCACACGTCTGTTAGAGCTATCAGGTTAACGTAAAGTTCTCCGAAAAAGCAATTCTATTAGAAGCAAGTTTTTGCTGCCGATTGCGCACTCCGCGATGTTATTAGAGGCTATGCTAAATTGCGGAGGTGTGCTAGACTTGGCGGTTGCATGACTATTTTACCGCATACACCACATATTTGTTAAGCACATGATAAAATATGCATGGTATTTGGACTCTTAATCGAAATGCAATTTAAGTACTAATCATTCCATATTACATTTATATGAGGGGTATCCGCAAACGCGGTTCTTCGCTAGATCTCCCCGTCTCCCAGTACTGACTGGGGAACTCCCCTCTTTGCCTCATACAGAGCTGCTGCCTCCTGTATTCTGAGGACGAGGGGTAGTGTCCCAGCCAGTACTAGTGCTGAGTTCAGGGAGACCGTGCGATAGGCTTTGTACAACTTTTCTGCAAAGCCTCTTTGCACCGCGTTTATTTGTCTCTGAATGCCCCACTTTTTTTTGCCGGTACCCAAGCTGCTGCTGCGTATGAGACTATTGTCTCCATCGCCGATCTCGTCCAGGTATTGCCGCAATGTTTTTGTATATACTCTGTCCATCGCTGACAATTTTCAAAAAAACTCTTTTCGATTGCTATTTCACAAAAAACTAAACTGTGCAAAATGTTACAAACAACAAAGGCAAGCGCCAAAAAAATTTGGTACTTTGATGATGGAGGACGACTTGGACGATGTGAGCACTGTGCTGAATGATATGAAAATTCCCATTGGCTAATTTCGTCTGATCGGGTAAGAAATAAATTTGAAATCTACATTGTTTGTACTGTGTACTAGCTCTATGGATCGAGGAAGATCATCTCGCTAGTCGGGCATCTTCAAATCTAAAACCAGTTTCACTTGACTCACAAATCGGGTATAGTCACTATAAAACCTCATCTGTATTTTTAGAGATTACATCATTACCCCAAAATACATTGAAAACATTTACGTTATTCTTCTTCATTTTTGTGCATCGCATAGGTATTACTTAAATAGGACGTATAGAAATATAGTTATGGATAAGAACTGGAAAATACGGGGAAAAAATTGCCAAAATAATTAACCGTATCCCGTACTTAAAAGTTTGCAGTGAAATAGCAATTGCAAGATTTTCAAGACGAGGAAAGGGATTTCAACTAATAAACCTAAACATTTTGGGTAATTCTGCAACTAGGTACCTATATAGGGTTAGCATGGCACTTACTATGCAAACGGCTTACACTTCTTGTCTATATTGCGTGTTACGCCAAACAAAACTACCGCAGGTTATCAAAGCTGTTTAACAAGATCTTTCAAGAGTAAGTAATGACATCTTTAAGGCCCAGAGTTCACCGAAGCGGAGATGTGCGAAGCGCAGACGAGAAGACAGGTGCTTCCACTAAAGATTTGCGGGGATGCGTACTGGCTAGACCAGAATAGAGATGTGTATTGGCTAGAGCGGAGCTGAGCTGAGTGCGGCGCTGTACTAGTGATAGTTGAGAGAGGGTGGCGCGGCGGGTGAATAAACGGTGCCACTCGCCGCACGCCGCTCACATCTCTCGTCACCGCTGCGCGCCGTCGCCAGCTTGTGAGGCACAGATCACATCTCTGTTCTCGCTAAACAAATATGAGACATCTCCTCTCTGCTTAACCGTCTGCGCCAAATCTGGGCGGAGACGAGGTGTGTAAATAACGAAATCCTATTGGTTAATTATTTCTAACATATCTCTTCTCCGCTCGTCTCGTCTCCGCTGAGATGGAGTCTGGGCCTGATACTCGTGTGTAGAAACATAGCCAGTGGGTATAAACGTTATCTTTATCATTAATAACGCTTAGGTAGGCACGTTATTATGACGCGGAGTGTCGCAACCTGCTCTATGGTGCAAGTCTAGTCTTTGCTAGTACGGCTAAAGCGTGTCCGTTAAATATGGAACAATAACGAAAATAAGGCCACTCACTGGTAGACCATAATTAATAAGACTTTAAATTATACAACTATAATCACAGACTCAAATCACAAAAAAAGGAAAAAACTTGTTTTCTGGTCTGAGGTCACAGAATAAAATTATTAAAAGTGTAACGAAATACGACTGCAAAACTTAGCCTATGACACTACTCCGATTATAAAGACGAATCTCGTAACCCAAAATCTGTTTAACCTTTTAGGCGGTAGGATGTCACATGGAGTAGGTACACATTCTTATATACACCCGAAGAAAATTAGCAGTGAATCACATCGGATGAATTTTGGTTTCGGAACTGGGTCTGAGCGGATAGTATTCACCCGGAGAGAATTATGTTTTGGAACGAGGGACTTCGTTCTGGCGCGCTCGAGATTGTCTCGGTCATTGTCTCTCCCTCGTTAGGCATATTATGAGTGTGAGGTGACCGAGATAATCTCGGAGGCGCTAGAGTAAGGCCCGAAGGAATTTACTCATGTCAATGATACCATTAAAGTCATCTTACCAAAATAACCACACCTGCATCAAAAAAATCAAACTATTTAAACTATGCTGTTTACGCTTACTAATTTTTTCTTTCATAGGTTTTTCCCCGGGTCCGACTTACTATGAGCTACTGGAGGCTAAGCAAACTGTTAAACTGTCAATATTCTGTTCCTGAACAGAGTGAAATTTGGATATGAATTCGAATTTGGAATTTCACTTTATCGAAAGCGTTCCAAAACACGAGTAAAATTCCACGATGTGTTTTGGAACAGGCATTGAGTGAATTTCACTCCTTACCGAGTAATTTCACGCGATTTGGAACGTAGCCTAATTATGTAATATATACATTATTAATAATCACCACAATAACAAACGTGGAATTATTAATATGACGACTGCTTCAACCGCAACATCATTATGAATTATGATATTGTCAATTTCTTTAATGAATATCATTTGTTTAATTACTCAGGTATCCTTCATTTGCCGAATCAATTTATTTGCTGGGTATCAAACATATTTTGGAGAAACAACACTATCACTTAATTGTAGGATTCATAGGAAAGTTGCTTTCCACAATGTTTAAGACTTTTTTTTTACTCGACAGCAAATTGTGCCTATATGATACTCCGACTTAGAGGCAAATTTTGTGTAAAGATAATTTAAGCCGCGATTGATAGCCGCCAGATTGATAAGCCGCGTACCGCTAGGGCCTCGTGGTTCCGTGATGCCGAGCCGCGCGGCTAATGTGTATGTGTTTCAGGTACCTTAATTACTTGTACCTACAATTATCTATTCTGTGCCTATGTCTACGAAATTATGAGCCGCGCGGCCCAGCTTCACGAAGCCGCGCAGCCCGAGCGTTGGTAAGGTACCTAGATTTATCGACTTAGGTACCTAGACGATTGAAAAGTGAAATCTGGCTAACACGTCCGGCTAGATACTGTTGTAAAAAAAATCACGTAATCGGAGATGATTTCATGACACTCAACCACGCACAGATATCAGATCAATTTTTCATGGACTTTCGGAGCAATTTTTCATGGAATTCGAGTTGTTATTAAGTTACGTAAGCACAGGAAGTAAACTGGTGTTAAATAAACACTAGGTACATAGAACGGAACGTTCTATAGAAAATTCTGATTAACACTCAACACTCAACGAAGTGTTTGGAATAACTGATTGATTTAAAGTTGTTCAGTACAATAAATTTCTTTCGGTCCTATTATACTGTATACGTAAGCAATGTAAATTAGTCAGAATAAAAATAGGAACTTAGCTATCAATTTTGTCATCAACAAGTTGTCAATCATTTTTATTTGTTTGGCTAAGCCCTTTGATTGCCTAACCCCGCTTATGTTGTACTTATCGCATTACTCAACGACGTATTAAATATTTAATTTGTATTTGTTAAATTATCTATGCGCATGTGCTTATTAAGTCTGTCCATTCTTAATTGAATACTTATTCTGTATATTGTTACAAGTATTAATAGAAAATAGTTTTTTCTATTTTTACCCGATCGCCTAGGAATCCTCCTGCACAATTCCTCCTCAATTTTTAGAGTACCTATATATATCTCACATCATCATCATCCACAGTCTTCCTCATCCCACTGCTGGATATAGGCATCTCTCTCTTGCTATGCCATCTGCCCCGGTACTGTACTAATCTAGTCTAGGTTCGACCCGCGATGGTGATGATGACGTCGACCCATCTCGTAGCTTAAAGACAATTTAAATGGGAAACTATGTTATATCAATGTTATATCAATTTGAGCTCATCGTGGTCAAACCAGTTGGCTACTTTTAAACAGTATAAGGTAGAGCCTGTCCGAGAATCCAATGCAGCATGATTTACGGCTATTTTTCCCGAAACAGTCTTCGTATGTGCATAATTATTATTTGTTGGAACCGGCTTTATTTTATCTATTTAATAAATACGAGCCACTTTTAATAGGTCATAAATGATTTGAGAACTTGCTTGGCCGCATAAGGTTCAAATTAGATTTTAAAAACATTTTATGCAATTTACTCCTCTTTTATGATAACTTTGCAGTTCGTTGCGGTTCTTGTTTTAATTACGACACTACTGCCAAATGACGGTAACTTGTTTTAATTATTATACGTAGAATGTCCATGTACCAACTTAAAACGTCGGAAATGATATTGAGTTTTTTTACTAAAAATAGACAGCACAAAAAACTGCAACACGCTCAAGGGAGTCTAGTTTTGAAAACTTTCCTGCAATATATCAGGTAATAATATTTGTTAGCGACTATGAACTCATATGCTCACAAGACTGCCTTCGTGATGGCCTCAAGTCGAGCGCAGAATGTCAGGGCGATTGCAAATGAACACGATGAGCTCCAACTCCCATCAGCAATTAGTGAATTGTGCATATCATTTAGTTGATTGAGGTCGCTGCAATCGCTGTCTAGATTCTAGCTTTCGTTCAAAATAACCAATTTTTTAGCTATTATGTTGCTACTTCATTTCATTTTATTTTTGTGAATTAGGAACTATTTGTTTGCCATATTACAAGCTTTGCTTAGTTTGGGGTCAGATGACCGTGTGTGTAATAATATCCCAGATATTTATTATTATAGATATTTATTATTATGTTTAAGTTAAGTATAAAATCAAACTAACAGTTGATTTTTGAATGTAGACTAATAAATTCATATTACGTTGGTTATGGTGAAGAAATATGGAACATAATAAAATTTTACTACTTCCTTGGAAGAAGATATATATTAGCAAAGCGCTGTTTAATGATGTTTATAAGTTTATATCAAAATTTTGATTGGCTTCATTATAATGATTGATTTTGCTGGCCAGTTGACATTATTAAAATTTTCCTATACCTAAATTAAAGTTGTATTTTATGTTGTATTTTTTTTAATCTATCACAATTAATGTTAATATTCAATTTTATTCTGTATTCAATTTTTAATTTTATTAATCATTACAATTTTATAAATTATATAACATTCCACTACTATAAGTGACATCCTAAGGTGTAAATGACTTACCTAATATAACTAATCATTGTTATAAGGTGAATAAATAATCTGAAATCTGTATTTAATTGTCTCTACCAACTAAACTGTAGATTTCGTATGAGTCATTTAAGCTTACTTCGTAGATTTAAAAGTCTATCATAGCTAAAAATAATTTGAAAATTATTTTATTTGACTGACAGCATAGTGATAGCGAAGCTCTGTTCTGTTTTCTAGCTATCATCAAATTCAAAAACCTTACTCAGCTACAGACTAAGTTAAACTGATGCCAGCTAACATCACTTCTATACCGAACTTATGTTAACTACTCGAGCATCCTAACATACCTAGCTTTGTATATAGTCCAATGCGGCGATCGAGGCCTCGACGGTAAGCTATCATTGTTAGCACAATTAAGACCCATGATATAGAGCGTCGAAGACAAAAGCCGAGAGCAAGGCTGAATACTACACGCCATAGAACGAGCCTTGAAAAAGCGGTTTAAACAAATTGAACAATTAGAGGTAAGGCTTGTAATCAGGAGGGATAATTTTTCAATAGCAGATATTATTTGCCTATATTATATGTTTTGGGAAGGAATCAATTTTGCAGAACTTCCGTAGGCATGCAAGCTTTTGTGCTTGTTGACCGAGCGAAGCGAAGGTTTCGAATTCTAAGGGCGGCGTTAGACAAGCAGTTCATTTCAATATCTATATATCTTATATTTTTGAGTTCGAATATGAGCAAAATCGGTCTAAGGGTTGTAAAGTTATAGGGGCGAGTGTTTTTCGGCGCGAAAAATTAGTTAAAATCTGTTAGAATGACAAATTACTTTCCGATCGTGCTCTAATAACTACCAAAAAACAAAGTTTCTTTCAAAAATAAGTTGAATAATGGCATCAAGCAATATGTTCTCATACACTCATCGCTTCATAAAGATTCATAAAATACATACTTACGACGAGTACGTTGCAAGTTAATTATAAACAACTTTAAAGCTTAACTAATTTCCTTATTTTCTACTAAATGTTGAGCTGCTTAGACTTTAAAACTATACCTCTTTAATTTATTTTGTTTTACCACTGAGATCACAAAACCACAAATATTTTTTTTACTGAATACTAGTAAAGTTTAAGGGCCTCATTTTTTTTTTAAATATAACCCTTATTGATCTTGACAAGGAACATAATACTCTCTAACGATAGATGGAAAAATTGCTTTCATTTGTCCGTATGTTGATACTCGCGTACAAGGTGTATTTTTCTACTAATCTTGATCAGTATACCAAGTTTCAATACATATCATTAAACAAATATTGAAAATTTTAGAACCAGTGTTCTACAACTTTCAATTATTATTTTTTTGTGTTTTTTTTTTTTTTTTCAAAAAGCTTAGAAGTTTGCTGAGGCACCATTTAGCGGCCTATTTTGATAATGTGGCAAAAACATTCGGTACTCAATTCGAAAAAATAATTTCGAATTTGAGAAATATCAATCAAGAGGTTGTCAAGATATAAGGTCGTGAAGCCTCAGTTCGGGATATCGAACTGCGAGACCTCACGACCTTAGATTTATTCTTAGTTTTCCTAGTTTAAGTTTATGCTCGCGAGGCCTACTGTTTGCAGAACTACTACTAAGAATTGGCGATTGCATAAACCTATTGAAATTAGTTTTGCAGCTGTAATGTAACCAAGACACAAGATTAATCATTGCTCTTATTTTATTATACTGAAGCTATACTTATCTAGCTTTTTGTGAACATTCATCAATTGTATTGGTAAAGTTTAACATTTTTTATTGGTATTATCAATAGGATAATCACGATCATCAATTTAGATTGGCCTTAATTAGTCCACGTTTTTACGACACGTAGGTTAAATGGAGCACGAACATTATGAAAATTTAATTCAAACTGCAAGGATTGTGGCATGATTGACAAGATAATGCCTGGCATCAACCAGCGTAATGTATGAATGAATGCACGTCAGCGAAGAGCTTATAAATTCTCATACACTTTCAAGTACCAGCTGGTTTGTCATCTATCATCGACTCATCAAGTCATTTTTACGTCTTTTGGGTTACGAATTATGTCTAGCAGTCAAAAAATTGAATAGCACCGTAAGGCTAATGGCATTAGAGTCTATTTAGACAGCAATTCAGTTGATTTATTTTTATTTAATACTTCATTTTGAGATCCGTAAACACGTCTTTAAGCTGACGAAATGTCGAGGGCACATCATGTGTATGTTCTGTCTACTATCAATGACTTATACTCGCAGTGTGCTAGAATTAATAACCGTATTGGTAATATTACATTGATCCTATGCAATATTTATTGCTGTGAAATAATGATGCCATTACAAAGGCTATTTTTAATATCACTCATTAAAGCGTCGGCAAATATGCATGACATGTACCTATAGATTGTAGTTAAATTACTGGTCTAAAAGTCAGGTTCTAATACTTGTATCGTGGTTCATTAGTTCTAATATTTTTAGGCCTGTACAAAACATAGTAATGTTATTAATTGGGACCTCCGAACAAAGGCCTTTTTTGTTTGTTGTATTTTTACAGAAAATACAAAATAATGATATACATAGAATCAGTTATGTTATAAAGTAAAATATGATATCCGAAGGAAAACATCGTGAGGAAACCGGTATAATTTCGGTGAAGAAATTCGATGCCGTGTGTGAATCCGCCAGCCCGCGCAGAGCCAGCGAGGGGAATATAGGCCAATCACTCTTCGGGGTTAGGCCGATACCCCAGCAGTGGGATGTGAAGTGCAGAAGAAAAGAAATTATGATAAAATTCGATCTAAAAAACAGTCGTAAAATGTAGTTATCGGCTTTTGTTTCGCAGTTCATTATGACCTTTTGTAAACGAGTAGACGACAAGCCTACGTGGCCCATGTTTACGTGAGAGAGTAGAGTTTCGGGACATTTCTGTGGCATCCCAGTATCCTTTTGTCAGGCACCAATCAATCGCACATCATTCTGCTGCAAGCCAAGGCGTCAACGAAGAAAAGAGGATAAAGAAAACTGTGAGCTAATTAATAAGTATTTATTAAAAGAAAAACAAAAACCCCGTCCGCAAATGCCAATTCTTTTTTCCGGTTATAAGGCAAATCCAACGACACCTCGCAATCCAAAATTGGTCAAGCCCATTAGGCACATTAGGCCTTTAGGTAGGAGGTCACATAGGAACACACAAACCTATACTTATTACATAAACCCTAAAAACATTAACCTCCTTCTGGGCAGTCAAGGAAAAAGAGGTTAGTAGCCAGCTATGAATACTAAGTAAACTCACCAGGTATAGCCATGCCGAGCTCCAAGTACTCCTTGACGGAAGGGCTGAGGAAGAAGGGAGGCGCGGGCGCAGACGCTGGCTCGGGCTCCGGCGCGTCTAGCGCCTGCGCAGGCTCGCGCGACACCGGTCGAGACCCGCTGTCGGCGCGCACGCGCTTTCGCACCGTACCTTCTTCAGAACCACCTGCAACCCGTTACCATCAACCATAAAGCCTGATCTAATGCAGTGGCACCGCGGATAAAGGGGGTGGGCTAAGGGGCATTTTCTATTTGATATATTTGAGCTTTTTATGTCAGTGTGGCCGAAACCGCGCCAACAGGCAGCTTGCTTACTTAGCACCTAAAAGACCTAGACATATATAAGGCTTAAAGGTCCTAAAGGTGCTTAGGTTAGCCTAGCCAAGACAAGGGACTGACTGCCAGATTTTTACTAGAATACGCTAGGTTTTCGGTAAATACCTTAGAGCTAGGAAGCAAACTGTTAGGACGGCGAAGCCAAAGTTCTTACAGCCTGCGGATTTTTTTACGCGCAGACCGCTCTTCTGCTTTTCACGAAAGAACCGATCTTGGTGAAATTTGAGACGGAAATAGTACATGGTAAGTACGTAGATGATGTGAAGCTCAGATATTAATCTAACAGTGTTATTAAGCCGACTATAAGTCATTGTGCTCATCATCATGAACATTCTTTACTATGGCACTATCCTGAAATCTCGAAAAAATTACAACTTTAATAAACAATTACATAGGTACATTTCTGTGCATGCCTAAGTTGGTATAAATATTACCAACTCTACACTTTGGTTGAATGTTCAGTAAAATTTGTTGTACTATACATATATAATCAACCCTTTCAAGCTCGAGTTTTTCTTTCGCGATTTCATTTTTCGGCTCATAAAAAAATATTCCCAGTGATAATAAATTTCTAATAATAAATACAATAAATTTCTTTCGGCTTCGAATCATTCAGTGTAATCCGTTTATTAACAGAAGAAGCGTACCTACAACGTTTAGAGTCATTACCTCGACTGAGTGCTTACCGGTAACCGTTAACAACGACATCACAACAAATACCAATCCCATCACACTAAGCCCGTTCATTATAACTAACGAAATTGTACTTCCGAATTCATTCACTAAACCGTATGCAATCGCATATGTTACTTCTCAGCATGTCACAATCCAAAAGATTCAGCCGGCATTGACGCTGCGAAGGTCTGTAAAGGATTGACGAATTTCGTAATGTGCCTTATGATTATGACTTAGGAGTTGAGTTTCGAGTTTACGACTGTGGTTGATAAATAAACGCGGCGCGAGTGGTCTGTTACATAACCACTGTGCGGTACTTGCGTGCGCTTTCGGGGACAAGCGGGCGCGCAATGCTCACACAGCGCGCGCCTAGAAAGATTGGAATCGGGCTCGCGCTGACCTCTAAGCTTCGTCTGTGGATGACTCTATCACGATCACAATCATTAGGGTAATGCATGGCGTGTTTAAAAATAAAAACATGGATAAATTATATTTTCCTTAGTATAGGTATAGCATACCACTACTTTTAAGCTCGCTTATGCCATTTAGTTTATACCTACTCATAATAAAACTAGATACGCCGCAGCGACTGATGATTGGTTTTGATTTTCTTTGATTTTTCTGGGGTTCTAAATGTTTTAACTACCTACTTCTATTTACTTAAAACCTTACTTACATGCAAATGTAGATACCTAAGTACTCCTTTAACATAAAAAGTAGGGTGTTTCCTCGTCGTCTGTTTAGGAAAGCATCTCAATAAAATTAGATATACCTACCCAGTGAACCAAGCCGTCTCGAAAACCTACTTCATATAAATTTACTCATCCAATTGCCGTTTTTACTATGAAAACTGACGTGGTTTTGATACATTTTGTTTTAATAAAACGGGAATAGTCACGTTAACGTGAGTATTCCCGTTTTATTAAAACAAAACCCAAACAAGGATCGAAAAAACTGTGTACCCTTCTTCCGCCTCGCTGTTTTTTTTTTTTACTTAAATAAGCGGCACATAAAACGAGAAATCATAAAACCAAATAGCCAGCTTAGTAAGGAATCGTAATATTCGTAATTTACCAACTTTGACACCGCTGTCGCCAAAACTTTGAACTATCAAAAAATTCGCGCCAAACATAGTCAGTTTTGCATTTATTCGCTGCATTTCCTTCGTCATTGTTCACTAGGCTATGCTTTGATGACAGTTTTAAGGCTAAAAATTTTATAAAATATGTTATTCAGCAGTGGGCGTCTTCTAACTGATAATGGTGATGAATAATACACATTTAGTATAAAATACACAATTTTAAATCCTTTGAAATAATTGTAGGTATACGTACATTTCACAGATGAATAGAACGTACATTTCTAATTAGAACAATTTTCAGCAGGGCAGAATTACGGCATTGTGGAAAAATGATTGTTGTCGATAAATAAAATAAAATTTAATAATAATAACAACATCTCAAGAGGATCTCGTTAAGGATTTACCTGAACTTGTTCCGCCTCGATGTTTATTTTTCACATACCTAAATAAGCGGCACATATAACGAGAAATCATAAAACCAAATAGCTAGGAATCGTAAGTTACCAACACTTTACCAACTTTGACACCGCTGGCGCCAAAACTTTGAACAATCAAAAAATTCGCGCCGAAACTATTATTTTTTTTTTCTTATGTTTTGGCTCCACACGTTGTGTGTTTAGCCAGTGTCAAGTATTATAATATTTCAAGTGATGTCATTTATTTCACAATTAAATGAAGGCTCAGTCATAGTTTTGGCGGGAACGTGAAGTAGTCATGTCGCGTCATTCTATTATTTTCCAAAACTTGTGTTAAATGGTGGATTTTATCCATTGAGTGTTCGTGAACGTGCACGAGTGTTGGTGAATAGTATAATGTTGTGAAATGTGACTCTTCGTGTTGTTTCCAAAACTCCATAGAAACCTCTAGTAAAGTCTCAACCACTATACTGGGGCATGACGTGGACTTGACCGTGACTTACTTTGCTTGAATTAGACTATGACTGAGAATTATTTGACAACATTTAACAAAACTTGAAAATATATAAGTACACTGGCAAATGCATAAGACGTGCGATACCATAAATATTCCTCTTAGGAGGGAAGAGAAAATAAAAGGCTTCCGGCTTTAAAAACCTAATCACCTAACCTAACCTAACCTAACCGGTTTTGGCACAGCAAAGATTTCCGAGTTGTCATAAAAAATATCCTATTTTTAAGTGTTTCCACATTTCTCACTCACATTTTTATCCTACTAACTATAATCCTTTTATTTTTAATCAGTCTTATTTTTACTATCGCGTTCAAACGAAGCACGAATAACGATTCGTGCTTCGTTTGAACGAGAGCCTCTTTTTCTATGACATGTAACGACATGTCATATAAAAAGAGGCTCTCAGCCAATGAGGGATTGGTTGTCTTTTATCAGGCTGTGCATTATCGGGTCGTACCAAGGATCTTGTATCACACTGGATAGAGTGATTGCTTTGGCAGCGTGTCCACTTTCTGTTGTGACGTTTAGTGAGTAGGGAAGTGAAAACTAGTGCAGAATCTATCGATAAAAATGTACACAGTGTACAAAACTAAGAATTTGTAAATTAAGAACACAATGTTTGCAAAAATATGTACTTTATTGAACATCGAAACTCGTAATTGCCATGTAAATAGTACGAATATATATAGTATATATAGTAACTATGAAAGTTAATAAGTATGTACACCGTCTCCTAGTTTCTTTTATTCTTCCTAGTTTTTTAATTGACAGCCCAGTCATAAAACTAGATTTTTCAAAACGTTTTCAACAAAGTCGAGAGTATTTAGGTGGCTCCCAGTTTTCGCGCCTCACAGCCTTTATCCACTGATTTCTGATTTCCGGACATTTTGGAAACCTATAACAAAATGTTTTATTTTAATTAATTGTTTAACCATGACACAACATTGGTACAAATTATCATACATTTCAAGCCGCGAAAGCTTCAAAAAGATTAAAATTAATTATCGATAGAATACGTATCAAGCCGATTAAACGCGGAAAGGAATTAACGGTTCATGTTTCACTTAATGTAGTATATGTAGGATATTACAAGAATATTATTAGATAAATATCGACCAAATATCGACAAAGTTTGAAACGTGCAGTGGTACTTCACTAGCAGGAACACGTAAAACAATGCATTTATTTATCTCAAATTAATGCTTAAATTCATTACTAAATAACACTGCGTGATAGTTGTATGACTTCAAACATGTATATTCTTTAAGTGAAACGAATATTTAGCTTTGATTCTGGTTATTTTAGGTAAAAAAACGCTACAAAAGACTTACGTGTGAAATGATAATTCTGGATCTTTTACTCCCCCTTTCGTTGTTCTCGATGCACAATACACAGCACAACACGCCATAATGCCACTATGTATAACAATATTAAGTATTCACAGCGATATTTTGATCCAATTTGCTTTTTTAGTAAGACGGGTCGCAATGTTGTGACCGACTAGTCGGTCATAAAATGGACACAGAGTGCGAGGTTGCCAATCTTACAATAGCTCTCTCGCTTACTCTATGCGACGACCCGTGAAATAAAAAGAGAAACATGACAATGTGAACGTCGGAGCGGCAACGTCTCATGGGTCTGTCCAGTATGATGCTTCGTCTAAGGGTCGTACATTAGGGCGCCTACACATGGCCTGACCTGACACCGCGCGAAAGGGACAGCTAGACTTGAATTTCACGGGAGTAAAAGAAACAAACTATCAAGGCGATAGCTTCTCCGTTTCGCTCCCTCAGAAACTTATATATAGCCATCTCTTTCGCACGATGTCAGGTCAGGCCATGTAGCCATGTAGGTACACCAATTATCAGACTGTATATTATCGGGCTGTACATTATCGGGTTGTACATTATTGTCTCCCGCTTAGCCGGTATATTTAGAAAATTCAATATTTCTGATTGCATTTGTTTGTATTGTAATGTAAGTTTTAATTTAAAAATCTAATATCCAGTAGTCATACATTGGATTATTTAGGCTTCGAATCATATTTGTCTACTCTCGAAGCCAATGAACTGAAGTCACGGCAGAATGGACGAAAAAATACGAAAATGTTGTCCAAATTGCAGTCAATTCTACTATCTGAAACGTAAGTAATATCTGCGAACTCAGTCATTTATACACTTCATGTTCTAGCATGATACAGAAACAAAATAAATAGATATCTAACCACTGCATAAATACCTTCATTTACTTCCTTCACAAAATGCCGGTCCGTATGTTTATTTTTCACGAACGTAAACAAACACGTTTCTGTCTGCATCATGATCTTTATTCCTTAAAATATTAGTTACAGTTCAACAATCATCGACATTGAAGGGCAACCTGCCATTGTTTCTGTCATGTGGTCATTCTATGTGCGAAAACTGCGTCAGGAATATTGTGAAGTTTGGGGAGCCGATAGAGTGCAAGATATGCCACCGTGACATGATAATAGAAGCCTCGCAGGTGGCCCAGCTAGAAAAGGATAAGGTCAAATTGTACCAACTGTTTCCTGTCAATGTTCATATGGTGGGAGAACTTGCTTTACAGCATTTAGAGGTAATTATAAGGTTAAAGTTCCTATAAATCTACAATGTCACGACCTGTGCCCTTATTATGAACATTTGTGATTCTGATTGTGAAAGCATGCCATCCCGCTCATACCAACATTCTCGCACTATGAGCGGTCCCGTTCGCGCACTATCACTATGTCGATCAGGAACATCCATGATAAGGGGGGTCCATTGTAAACTATATGGTGTGATTACCTAGACAAACACTGGCTTATTGAACAGGTGATTTGTTGTTGAGTGATCATCTGATGTAGCTTAAATCAGTGTTGATTGACTTAATAGGGCGTATACCCTGGTTCTCGCTGTCTCGTTCGCACTATATCAACATTTTTTCAATCTCCATGTTATCAAAGTTGAAGAATATATTGCTTTTCAATTGAGTACAGCTATTAATGGGCCCTATTATCTTTGAGATGTGTTTAAGACAATAGTAAAATGTCATGAAATGAATTAAAACTGGGGCAGATTACCTCGATGTGAACTCAATTCAGTTTTAGCGACAGCGCCATCTCTTGGCGCCTACCTACCTAGCGCACTCAAGTGTTGGACCTTAACATGAAACTTGTTAACTTTTAGAATGCTGAAACCAAACCATCACAACAAGATAAGGAGTTTTTTGTTGACTTACATTCTATACTGAAAGAGGGTGATGTTTCTAAAGGTGAGTTTTATTTCTCTATTTAGTTGCCTACCTACTTATAGTAATATACTTAAGTGACATAATCATTATAATAGAGCCAATGACAATTGATGCACACTTCCTCGGTTGCTTCTGTGATACTACTAATCCTAACTGTAGGCTCTAGTGCCAGCTCCCACTGTAAAGGCTGTCTGACATGAAGCATCTAATAAAGACAAAAAGTTAACTTTCGCCTTGTCGCATGAGTTATGCAGCTGTGTGTATGGGCGCAAATAAGATTTTGCTGTGTGCTAAAGCTATCTTTTCGAGTGAACCTTCTGTGTCATTTACTATTTTTTATTCTCAGGCAATACCTAGTTCTTAGTATTGGGGGCTGTTCAAGTATTTCGTAAGCAGAGTTACAGTAATTTTTCATTCTCTTGTCCCCTTTGTCAGTGAAAGTAAGCAAAGCTCTTAGGCCCCGTCCTCCTATGCTTACATAACTCTCTTACTTAGCCATGTGCACAATCTACTATAATTTGCTAAATTAAAAACAAAAAAAGATTAAATAAAATTGCTGACATAGTATCTGCTCCAGGAGTTGTCTGTGTCTTTGTATATGTACCAGCCCCGACGCAAGGCAACGTAGTGTATAGCTATGAGTGTGAAGCTCTATTTGTTTATTCTTGTTTTTGTTCACAGCGGTGTGTATGGAATGCCACAATGCAACTACTAAAATGTGTCAGCAATGTGCCACCGTTCTGTGTGATACATGCTTTACCAAATCTCATAAGAACTTTGTCATTTTTAAAAACCATGTGCTAAAGGAAATAGGTAAATTATTTTGATATTTAGTATTTGACCCTAAAAATTAACGGCTTTACATAGTAGTAGCTTTACAAAGTTTTTGTTTTCCACTAATTCTTAATTCTTAAACTGCACATGTATTTTTCTGTGTTGATGTTTATATATATATTTTTATATTTATATATTTTATTATATAATTATTATTTTTTATTTCACATATATATACACTTATACTATTTGTAAAACATCATTTAGTTTATTTCTTTATAGTACCTATATATACGCATAATAATAATACGATTTGTTTCTACCTACTTAAGTTATATGTTTAGACCTTTTATTGGCTGTACTATATTTTTGTTTAAGATTATTTTTATATTATGATTTTGTGCTGTTGGTCTATTAATAAATAAAATAAAAAAAAAAAAAAAATAAGTCTTATCGACGCCTCTTAATAGCACATTACTGACGCGGTCTGTAATGACTATG
The DNA here is from genome assembly GCA_947579745.1 of Apocheima hispidaria. Lineage (NCBI taxonomy): Eukaryota > Metazoa > Arthropoda > Insecta > Lepidoptera > Geometridae > Apocheima > Apocheima hispidaria. Next base: position 9,046,423 of record OX388153.1, on the reverse strand, counting down.
TTGCTGGCAACAATGATGATGACCGAAAACGCAGCATAGCGCTGGTCCAGGCCATCGCAACGCGGTCTGCATTGCAGCCCTTGATGGACAAGCTGGAATAACAGCGCGGACATATTACTTCCTGTAGACTAAGCGGGTTGATTGTTTTTTACCAGTGTGGTGTCGTTGGAATTCGTTTTTACATCCTGAGTGAAATAGGCTAAACCATTGTTTCATCAGCAATCCTTGGTTTTAGTTTCTTTTGTTTTTGTTGGTTTTAAATTCCTGATCACGATGGATCGTGCGGACCTAATTAAATTTGGAAATTAAGAAATATGCTTGCCTTTTTTTGTTTTTGTTTTCCTGTCTTCTTTTTCTACTTCTAGATGATACGGTATTACCGTCCACTTGCAAAATCCACACAGACAAGACGCTGGATTACTACTGTAGTGATTGCAAGAAATCTATCTGTATGGACTGCCTTATGGTTGGAGGAGACAAGTCCTGCAAGAATCATCATGTACTCTCCATGCAGGAAGTCGTAAGTGATTTTTGAAGTTTCCACTTTGATAATTTTTGAAATTGAAAATATGGATACAATAGAAAATTTTCATATTTTCACCTATCACATTTTTGTTATTTTCAACGAATATATACAGTTTTAAGACATTAATTTGAATATATTCGTATTTCTGTCACAGTTTTTTTTTTAAATTTAAAACATTGAAACTTTTATGTGCAATGACATCAATTATCACTTAATAGCACGCGCGGTGCCTGAAGCCCCAGACGATAAAAAGGATTAAAAAAAATATGACATGTATTAAGACGCGTTTCGTCGTGCCCGGCTAGCGACGGACCGCGAGAGATGGAGAGAATTTGGGGAGGCCTTTACCCAACAAGTGACATCATGGGTTAAAAAAAATGCCACCTGAATGTACAGATGAAAAAACTATTTCTGTACTTTCGCAATGGCACATTTTTTTATTCAAATTAGCATCTTAAAATTATGTACATAGCAAAAAACAAAAAACTATTGGCAATAAAAAACCAACCGGCATCATTTGTATTTTTTTTTCTTTCTTAAATTATGGCTTCACACGCTTTGTATCTGTACACGTTATCGTTGGGTACGATACGCTCGTAGTTGTTGACCTACAACGTAGAGCTATGAGCTATAACTACCTTGAACAGACTACCCAGTTAGGTAAGTCCAAATTCGACAAGGAGGTCGTCCGAAGAATCCAACTCGGAAGGGCAGTGTTCGGGAAATTGCATGATATCTTCTCGTCCAAAATCTCGCAGTGCCTGAAGACAAGGGTCTTCCACGAATGTGTGTTGCCAGTGATGACATATGGAACTTAAAAGTGGTTCTTGGCTACTGCCCTCTTGGAGGAACTCAGAGTCACACAGCGGGCAATGAATCCGGAACGAATATATTCGCCGAAGAACCAAAATCAGCGATATAGCTTTCAGAGTTTGCATGCTTAAGTGGCAATGGGCAGGCCACATCACTCGAAGAACCGATAACCGATGGGGAAGAAAGGTTCTTAAGTGGCGACCACGAACTGGAAGTCGCAGCGTAGGCAGGCCTCCCGCTAGGTGGACCGACGACATTGTGAAAGTCGCGAGCAACCGATGGATGCAAGTGGCACGTTGTCGGTCGGTGTGACGCTTTAAGGGGGAGGCCTATGTTCAGCAGTGGACGTCTTCTGGCGGATGATGATGATGTTGTGTATTTAGCCAACGTCAAGTTTTGTAATATTTTAAGTTTAGTCAACTATTCTAGTGTCAGTCATGGTCTAAGCCAAGCAAAATTAATCACGGTCAAGTCCTAGTCAAGCCCCAGTAAAGTGGTGGATACTTTCTAGAGTTTTCTATGGAGTTTTGGAAAAAACACAAAAATTCACGTTTCACATCATTATACTACTCACCTACACTCGTGCATGAACATTTGATCAACTGTTTTTTTTTTTTTTACAGAATAACAGTTTTCTGGACGAACTTTGCACTATTACACCAAAAGTCGATGAAACCTTCAGAAGGCTCACAAAGACCGCTTATGTAAGTACACATACCAAATCAACTTAAAAAAAAAGAAATCTGTACAGAAATAAGCTAAAGTGATAAAGCACCCCGATTCCAAGCAGTCTTGTTCATGACACCCAAGGATTCTCTACTATAGCGGATCGGCCACAATGTATTCTTTGCTCACGTCACTTGGGACCGCCTTTCGGCACGTTAGCCATGTTTTGTATCTCAGCCAAGCTGTCAAAAAATGGGTTGACGCCATATTGTGTATTCAAAGTGCCGCAAACGACGTGACTTATAACAGGTCCTCTTTTTTCTTTCATCATTGGTGACACCCCTAGAGTGTATATAAAAAATGCGGGAGCCAGAAGCTCGCGGGAGTTCGCAATGTTCCTAACATAGTGTTATTATATGTCCCTGTTTTTGATTTAATTCAAATTAGATTTCAATATACCAAGTATAGAATATGTTAACAAATTGTTTTCAACGCCATCTCTTGAGAACCTAGCGAAATTTGCAAATAAAATATAAAATAAATAATTTTACTGTTATTTTGAATACAAAAATATTCATAACAGGTCGCGTTTTTTCTCCGTACCATTACGAATGAGCTAGCTTGGGTTTCTATTTCGAGTCAAGCAGAAATTGTGACGATCATGTCGCAGATTAAAGCACTAGCAACTCAGTACGACAATCGAGTTACGCATCTTTCTATGGCCATTTTTTTTCTTAGTGTTTTTATTATTATTTCAGGATGTTGGTCACTTGCTGCACAATATTGAAAACGAAACCGGGGCAGCATCACAACTAACTCAAGTCATAGCCAACATAGAACAGCACTTCTCCAAACTTTGTTCAATCGTACAAAAGCACAAACATGAAGTCATTGAAATTGTGACTAAGCTCAAGAATGCAGAGAAAAATTCTCTACACAATGCTAAAGATGATCTTACAAACTCCATAAAGAAAGCTAAAAAAATCATGGACTCCATTAGAATGACCGCGAACCCCAAGAAAATTAAACACGTGAGTGCACCAACTACTTAACCGTTGACATCTGATCATCCAATATTCAATATTCATTTATTTCCATATAAACAGTTAACTACTTACTATGATACTTACTATAAACAATTATGCCAAGATACTATTAATTATAAATATATATACAGTCTGTGGTGGCACTAGTGGGTCCCAAACTAGGCAAAGCCTTTATCTTGGTGGTATTAGGAATGGGTTAAATATTCTGGACAACACATAAACGGCCATAAAATAGAGCCTACAGAAATCTCATCTTTCATTGCATATTACGTTTCACCAGCCTGTACCCGGCTTGACGTAACGAGTACGACAGTAATATAGCGGTCTTTCTCGCACGCGTTGCGCGGCTGTTGTTATTTATAGAGATTTGTTACGCTTCGTAGTGCGTGCTAAAATTAACTTTATTGCGACCTCGCGAGTCTCTAATTGTAATTGAGAAAACTCTCTCCTACTTTTTTGTACTTGATTTTTATGCCCTTGAGTGCTAAGACACCATATTATGGTTTGCGTTGTTTTGGCGGAAGTGGCAGGATACCATATTGTGGTTAGACCATCCTTATTCTAATGGTGCGGGCTTTGTTCATCAGTAGACGTCTTCTGGCCGATGATGATGATCAGTAACTGATATACATAATGGTAAGTTGACTGATCAAATTGTTTATTGCAGATGAATCTAGCTGTACTCCTCGAAGATGCCAAGCACATAACGGAAATTCCGTGGTTTTTGACCCGAGATGACGTGCAAAAGGATCCTCTGAAGTATGTCATCTAATCCTAGGGCCCAGGCTACAAATAAACCAAATGATGTCAAAAGGTGTAAGCTGCTCCGGTCGGCACCGAATAGACTGCGTTTTTTTTTTTTTCACTTTCCTCCTAAGATGATTTTGGCGTCGCACGTCTTATGCATTTGCCAGTGTCAAGTATACATAATATATACTCAAGTTTAGTTAGATATCATCAAACAAGTCATAGTCACGGTCAAGTCCAAGTCATGCCCCAGTAAAGTGGTGAAAACTTTACTAGAGCCCTCTATGGAGTTTTGGAAACAACACGAAAATTCACGTTTCACGACATTATTCACCATTCACCAACACTCGTGCATGTTCACGAACACTTAACGGGAAAAAATTCACCGTTTTTACACATTAACACTCGAAATAACACAAGTTTTGGAAAATAATAAAAAGACGCGACATGATTTCTTCACGTTCCCGCCAAAATACCCATAGACTGCGTTCTTTCAAGTGTTTTCTCATTGATGTTTTTTAAGAGCAGGAACCTAATTTTCGCTCTCTCTTTCGCAAATACAACATGATGAACGGAGATGATATTAAATTATTGACGGTAGTATTGAAAAAATGTTTCTGTAACATTTTCTTTACAATACAATTTAAGATGTCTTGAACTAATTATCATGTTGATCCAAAAAAGTCTCTGCTGGTATTACAAGCTTCTATTTAAGTTGCACTGTTTCTATGTATGTTCGGGTCAAATCTTGCAACTGAATTTTAGTCCAGTTCCTCTTGTTCAATTGAGTTGAAATTTTGCTAGCCTGTGAAGTTCCGATGACAATATAATATTATGAGAGCGAGCTTATCTGCTGATGAGACGGAAGGTGGAAAACGGAATTTCTCAGTAACCAAGGCCGTCATATTTGCGGCGCCGGTGTGCGCTATATATAATAAAATAAACTATATATAATAAGACTGAAATTAACTTGCGCATCGCGAACAGTATGACACGTGCTTAAGGGGCATGCGGCATCTTTAGTAAAACAATACCTATGATGAATACTGAACTACCTGTGCCCGCGGCTCCGCTCGCGTGGTCTCAATGTACCTCAGTGTACTAAGCAACTATCGAAATTTATGGCAGTCGGCTTGCGCCCCCTAGGACTCCGGCTGTCGGTAACTGACAGTAGGTTGATGGCATTTGGACTCATTTTGATCAGCTTACAGTACCAATAATGGATTTTGTAAAAGCTTGTCTGGAAACATTTATTTTTCCACAAAAGCTTATGGATCATAATATTTTATGTTTTTATCCCCTTTTTATGAGTAAAACAAATCTCGAAACAAAAATTTGTTCTGTATATTTAAGTTTAATAATCACATAATTTCCGAAGGACATTTTTAAAATGTACACACAATAGTTTAATAACTTATAAAAACGTCAAATGCGCAAGCGAAATAAATGCATCGTGTATTCTGGGTCTTAAAAAGAAATTGTGTAATTGCCTTTCTCGACATTCTTTCGATGCGGCTTGGGCCCTAAATATCTTTAATCTTTATAAAAACACTAGCTGTTACCCGCGACTTCGTTCGCGTGGACCTACAAAAAAAAAATAGAAGTCTATGTCCGTCTTCGACCCTTAAGCTATAATTATATCTATGCAAAATTTCAGCTCGATACCGTTCAGCTTTTTATGATAACGCGACAAACACCTAGTCAGAGAGACAGAGTTACTTTTGAATTTATACTATTAATTAAGATTTACAAAATGCAGCATGCAATTATGAAGTTCGATTCGATTGTTTACTTCAGAGTAGCAGTGAACGAAGACCTGTGCGGGCTAATCAGCGACTATATCCACTTGGAAGGGAATGCGAACTCTGCGTACAGGCTGTGCGCTATCGCGGACTTGGGCGAGGACGTGGAGATACCGCCACCGCCTCCCGCGCCCGTCTTCGCACCCGTGCTGCCTAAGGGTAAGGCCCGGAATCCACAAAAGCGGAGATGTGCGTAGCGGAGACGAGGGGAGATGCTTAACAGCTAGGGTGTAGGCCAGCTGTGCGGATATGCGTACTGGCTAAAGCGGAGCAGAGCTGCGTGCGGCGCCAGCTTGCGAGACGCAGCTCACGTCTCTGTTGTGTTTGCGATAAACAAATATGAGACATCTTTTCTCCTCTCTGCTCAACCATCTCCACCAAAGCTGAGCAGAGACGAGTTGCGTAAATAACGCAATACTATTGGTTGTTTCTAATACAACTCTCTTCTCGTCTCCGCTTTGGTGGAGTCTGGCTCTAAAATTGTGGTAACGATTTTAAGAAGTAGTTCTGATTAGCTCGATCGATGACGCCTTTTGCTAAGTACGTACGCTTTGGCTCCACGCGTTTTGTGTATTTAGACCTGTATGAAGTTGACCAAATATTTTAATTTGAAGTAAATATTGTACTCAACAAGTTTTAGCCAGCTATTCCTGTTCCTATTCATTTTCGTAACGACTGAACAGTTTTTAATGAAATGTAATGTGAGGGTAGCTTAAACCCTAAATTTACACAGACTTATAAACAGACTACCAGAAATAATAACTGTTCCTGTAGAATAGCCGATGCAAATGAGGGCGGCGCTAGTTCAATAATATGAAATTTTAAATTATTTATAAATTCCAATGATAAGCAAATAAATCGTAAGAGTATTGAAAAAAGCTTTGCTTCTAATTGACCATAAATTATCCAAATTTGGCGTTTGCATTTTATACGGTACTTTTCTTTTTAAAGGCGGGATATATTCTACTTCCTGTCAAGGCAGTTCAAACTCTATTTTTATTTGCAGACGTGAGACAAACCAAAGGGAGAAATAAACAAGGAGCAAAGACCAAAGAGGAGACTCTTCACCCTCCGACATTCTACAAGAGCGCGCCTCAGTACCGCTCTAAAAGCGGCTCCGTCACCTCACTCAACTCCTGCAGCAGTGACTCTTCGCAGAGGAGCCATATACAAAAGAGTAAACACTTATTTCTTTCTTTCCTACTATGAGGATTTTGGCGTTGCACGTCTTGTGCATTTGTCACTGGGAAGTGTATAAATATTTTCAAGTTTTAGTAAATATTGTCAAACAAGACATAATCTCAGTGAAAGGCAAGCAAAGTAAATAATGGTCAAGTGCAAGTCCAGTGGAGTGGTGAAATTTTTACTAGAGCTTTCTGTGGAGTTTTGGACACAGCACGAAAAGTCACGTTTCACGACATTATACCATTATTCCAGCTTGTCCATTAAGGGCTACAATTCTGACCGCGCTGTGATGGCCTGGACCTGCGCTTTCGGCCATCATCATCGCTGCCAGCAACACAGTACATTACAGTGTGAGGTCATTACAGACCTCGACAGTAATGTACTAATAGTATGATAGTCACAGCGAGTTTATGTACTTTGCGTATCCGTGGCCTGTCCTTGGAGCAACGCCTGGAATGCCAGATCTTGTTGTCTGCTCTTTCTTGCGCAACATCTGTTAGCAGTATGATTTTGTGCTAGAATGTGTATATCTATGACTTTCAAATTTGTAAACAATGTAATTCTTTTGTAGATGACTACAACAGGCCAATTGTACAGCAAGTGCAACCCTTCCCAGAGAGTCAGCATCCAAAACAATTGCAAGAAGGTATTGTAACTAAAAACTTTTGCTGAAAGGCTATATACCATCAGAGATCATAATAAATACCGCATTACAAGATCTTTATTCCGTCAAAAAGTCACTAAAGTTTGAGGAAAGCGTGGTGGGGGCTGCGACTAAGCGTCCTCATTGGCTATGTCAAGGTTACGCCTACTCACGCCTAGCAATCAATTGATCACGTAATAACATAGTCGGGTTTTAGATTTTCGACCTTATTCGACCTCGACTATGTTGTTATGGGGTCGCGCACCAAGCATCAGTCTAAATACACCCATATTTAGACCGATGCTTGGTGCGCTTCTATCGTCCTGAGTGCGGAATCTAGTACGATTTAGTTTATTCTGTTGAGGCATCGTCAAAGTAGATAAAAAATTGAATATCTGTCGATCTCAGCCCATCGATAAAATAATCGATGCCCGTTCCGTACTTGCAGTTGTCGGTAAATATTGTCACATTAGACGAATTTCTTCTTTAGTTAATAAAATAACGGTAAGGAATTTTGTATTTGCGCCGCAGCGTAGATGGAACTAAAGCGTAAATAAAGCGTGCTCCATCCTACACCTCATCACTGCCAACATCATGAAGGATGGCTAATGTTTATGATGACCTTTATATCCCCCAATCATTTATGGATCTGGTTGTATAGTTCAGATTCACAGATCACACTAGATACAGCATAACAAGAGTCGTTGTTCCTACAAAAAGTCACCAAAGTTTGAGGGAGGCGCGGGTCGCGGGAATTGCGACCAAGCGTTCTCATTGGCTATCTTAAGGTTACGCCTACTCGCGCCTATCAATCAACCAATCAGAATAATTTCTTATAGGTGTATTTAGACTGATGCGTGGTGCGATTCGAGCGTCCTGAATGCAGAATCTAGGGTGTGATCTGTGTTCTGATTATTCTGTTTTATCCTACTAGGAGCTCAAGAGCTGATCTACATATCGCATATTGTTAACCCCCATAACTTCTACGTCCAGCGAGCTTGCCACCAAGCGTTGGTGAAGGATATGCTTCGACAGTTCCGCACAGCAGTGTCTCTACCTAAGCCCTCTGTCAACCATGTGGCTGAAGGTAAGCAATCGTTGTTGTTTGATTGTGGTGGTATCTGCAGTTTTGTAATAAATTTTTATATATTTTCCTTTATGTGTACTAAAAACGACATATTACGAGTTTATTATTAGTAGGTAACATAGTACTTTTCGTTATCGCATCTTTGCGGCTTTGCGATGACAGATATAATTATGCTATGTAATAATTTCATTCATCTAGTCAGTTCAAATTTCATTCAATTTAACAATGTCACTATATTCAACTGTTACAAAAGCAATGCAACCAAATAATAATCTTGTGCTTATGAAGTAAAATTTCTACTAATAACGTTTATAAAGATGTTCTGTTTACGAAAAAACAACTTTACGCTCACGACACGAAGTTTCAATTTCTATTTAAAAAATATTTTGGTAATAAGAATCTTATGCTGGTGTAATGAAGTTTAGAGTTTGCGTATATATATATATGTTTTGTTTTCGCGGCCAAACGAAAAAACCAGTCTTATGTTTAGTACAGTAAGGTTTCAATTTGTATAGAGAAATGTTTTGTATACGCAGGCAAAACGTACTTGGCGTTCAACAAGGCGGATAATATGTGGCAGCGGTGCCGCGTAGTCAGCATTGACAGGAGGGATCCTGCACAGCCTCTATTCCAAGTGTTCTGCTTCGACTTTGGAAGCACTGAAACTGTTAATATAGAAAAGTGAGCCTACGTTTGTAATTAGCTTCGCCCCGCGTTCATGGCAACACAACATGATTGTTTTATTTACATTTCAACTTCAAATTTTGTTCGTGGCTTCTGCGGTCAGTAAATTTGTATTATTATTGAATTTTGACAAACTGGCTGATTGAGCTTGCGGCAAAATCATTTTTAAATTAAAAAAATACAGTTCACCGTGCCGCTCTCAGAACGATCCCGATTGCGCTCAAAATTAAATCATGTAACATGCGCCTAGGGTTGGCCAGCTAGAATATGCCGCTAATCTTAGGTATGATATTTTATTATAAATACTTTAGTGAACGTGTATTGAAGGATTGGCATTCCACTAATTATGTTTGACTAACGTGTGTGACCTTTTATTGAATTTATAACTTTACATATTACACATACTATACTATTTACATTATGATACTAGATTCGCCACGCGATTTTACGCAAGGCTACAGTTTTACCGTATTTTTCCTGGCTGGGGGGTATTCTGTCCATGCTCATGGAATAAAACTATTATCTCCTTGCCAAATATTACCAAGATCGGTTCAACCATTTAGTCTTGAAAATATAACTAGCAGTATACACTTTCGCGTGCAGACGAAAAGAAAAGAGAATAGAAAAAAAACACATATTTTTTTCAGTTTAGCTTCTTCACTTTGCCTCGTTTTTGCACGTGACGCTTTTAAAAATTATGTTTATTCATGGTTGTTATTATAATGTGTATATGTTTTTCTAGATTGAGGCTTCTCCCGCCGGCGAGAGTGCAGTCTCCGTTGCCGCTGGCTATAAACTGCTCGCTGGCTAACTGCGTGCCCAAGACTGGGGTTTGGACTAGTGACGATTCCTTCCTCATACAAAATATAATTGACAAGTAAGCATCCTTTATGACATCTTCAGGTGTCTTCAGTGATCATCTTCATCTTCAGTGTCTCTACATAAGAATAAATAATAGAATAAGAACTTTCATTTTGACACTTAAATACAGATTATATATAGATACCGCAATACGAGATAATTGCTACGATAAAAACTCACCAAAGTTGGAGGAAAGTGCGGCAACTGCAACCAAGCGTTCTCATTGGCTATCTCAAGGTTACGCTTTTGTTTTTTTTTTTCTTATATTTTGGCTCCACACATAGTGTCAAGTTTTGTTATATTACAAGTAAAATATTTCACAATTAAAACAAATTATAGTTTAATTCGAGCAAAGTAGGTACAAGATGTTTTTTATGGAGATTTAGAAACAACACGAAAAGACAAGATGCAGGACATTATACTATTCACCAACACTCGTGCACGTTCACGAACACTTAATGAATATAAATCCACCGGTTTTATACATGAATACTCGAAATAAGACAAGATAATACAATGACACGGAATGACTCCTTCACGTTCTCGTCAAAACCCCCACTCGATACAAGACTCACGATTTCAGCAAACAAGCGGTGATCCACGTACGCAACATCCGGTCGACATCCAACTTCAGCGTTACGCTGGAGTGCGACATCTCTACCTACGAGGACGGCGTCAGCCTGGCGCACGCGCTCGTCTTCCACGAACGAGCCAAGATGCCTAATCCGAGACTCAGGGTACTAGTCAATCTAACTTAAATCATCATTTTAACCCTTTACTTTAGCCTGATTCGCTGCTGGACATCTGCCTCTTTTTTATCACTATTCTTTCCGATCTCATCCATGTTTGGCCTGCGCCCAGAGCCTGACGATATCGTCCTTCAATCTGGCTGGTGGGAGGACGAATATAATAAATACTTTTGTTTGTGTTTTGCCACTTAACTAGTATAAAGGCTGAATTGATTTTGATGTTTTGTTTTGGAGGTAGCATCTATATAATTATATTTATAAATAAACAAGCCCTTCGAATCCAGCGCTGGCCTGGAATGCTACTGGAATAATGTGGCATGTTCACATTATTCCACTGTAATGCACTGGATCCAGTGAGCAATCCAACCCAGTAACTGGATTGGCGGTCTAAGCCCGGCTTACATTATTCCAGTAGCATTCCAGCGTTGGATTCGAATGCTGGACTGAAAGGCTACTGGAATAATGTAAACCGGGCTTTAATATTTGTAGTGGCAAATTGTGTTGATCAGACTACTTTAAAACTATTGTCTTCGTGCCTTGTATTCTGAACCCATTAAAAGGATTTGATTCGAGATCTACACTCTGTCTCCGTCATCCTGACTGTGTATGACAGAGATAGAGAATATAAATTTTGAAGCCGTTCCGACACGGCCAGAAATGATCAGTGGTTCTGTTGTGGTTAATAAAATATTTACTGTATTATCTTTGTTCCAGTACCCACCGAACAATGGTATCAGAGAGAAAGCTAAGATTTTCATGGCAAATGACGATTACAAACACAAGACTATGGAAGAGGTCTGCATCACGCACATTGTGAGCCCGGACAAGTTCTATGTCAGGAAGGTAAGATATATTTTTCTTTTTTTTTTTGCTAAGCATGGAAACGCCTTTGAAATTGTGAACTTATTATGCATCGGCTTGTTCTGATTATGACAGTGATCGTATGCCATCCCGGCCGCGCCAATTTACTATCACTAAGAGCGCGAGCGGGATGGCAAGGGGCCAAGAATGAACATTTGAAAATCAAAGGTTGTCAATCATCATCATCAGCCAGATTTCGTCCACTGTTGAAGAAGCTCCCCTTTAGGATGGGGTTGCCGTAATCCCCACGCCTGGCAGGCGGCTTGGGGAACGCAGAATGCTGCTGTCATTTGGTTCTGGTCGCCGTTGCAGGACATACCCGGGCTCGGGGTACATCCTTTTTTTTTATGTTATAGAAACACCAACAGACAGTTTACGAGCAATTGAGCCTAGAGCTGGAGCAAGAATACAGCCTGGCGGTCAACTCTGGAACTATCTACTTGCCTGAAATAGGTGAGAAATTCATTTTTACCTGACTGCTTGGAAGGAGGGCAATGTTTTTGAGGTGTATGTATGTTTGTTTATTGCTATGTGACCTACCACCTAAGCCTAAATTAGTTCCGTTCTTAGTTTCGTCGTTATATCCGGAGTATCTATATTTTTCAGTCGGGATTTTATTTATGTTGCTCTTTTATTATAAGCTTTTGTTTAACTTGCAATGTTTGTATATTTGTAAGTATGTATGTTCGGGTCAAATCTTGCAACTGAATTTAAGACCGGCTCCCCTCGTTCAATTGAGTTGAAATGTTGCATGCCTGTCAAGACATGATTCCGATGACATGATTCCGATGACAATAAAATATTATGAGAGCGAGCTGATCTGATTATGCAGATGGAAGGTGAAAACGGAACTCCTCGGTAACTAATACCACTGACAAGTAGATTTATGGTTTCGAGGGTTTGTCATGACTTTTAAGAGGGAGGTCCTGTCGCGAGTTTTTGGTGCAGCAGGTATTTTAAAATAGTATTACTGTCGCTTTGTTGCCCGAGCGTACGATAGAGTGGAGGAAATTAGCGTTTCGGAGAAAACTTTCACCCTCTAAATATTATCGAAATCATATGTTTTTGGTAAATGTGGCTTAATTAATTTGGTTAATGTGTGTTTGTGGTAAGGTGGCTTGGGTAAATTATACTCTTCATAAAACATAGAGTACATAAACTCGTTTTTAATAAAAACAAATATTTTCTTCGTCATAATATCAAAGCAAAAAAATTCGTCACTTACCTAGAGTGACGAACGACGAACCTACAGCTAAAAAGGAAAGCATCGCGATCGGTACAAATTCTCACTTCGAACAATTCTCTATTTACACAAATTATCAGTTCGTACAATGAGTAGATTAGTACAATTCTGCCATAGGTACAATTTAGTAATTTGTACAATGATGAATGAAAACTCTTTTTTATTAAATATATTACGAATATGAACTCCGCGAAAACAAATGAATATTCACAGTGGTTCCATCACTTTAGATAGCAATAAGAAAAACGTGTTAAGAGAGAGTATTCACACTTGCATGTCTAGCAAAATCAACAATGAAATCGAAAAAGTCAAAGACATTTGCAAGAAACGTGCAATGTCAGAGTGTACAGCGATGAATACTATATATAATGAAGCATTCGAGGAGCTATTTGATACGGGTATAAATTTTGTCAAAAAAGTGCCATCTTTTAATACAGTTAAAGATGCGTTGTATCGTTCCCGGAAAAAAGCTTTCAACGTCAGTAATGTTGTGTTCCACAACTTGTTTGACGTGGAAATACCTGAATATATAAAACAACATTTCCTACTATGCGAGGATGGAGACGAAGATAAAATGTTAATATTTTCAACACCATATGTTACAAGATTATTGCCTTCCATAAAAAGATTTTTTGCTGATGGAACCTTTAACTGTGCAACTAATCCTTTCAACCAAATATTTACAATCCATGGTGTAATCGACGATGACAGCGTGTACCCATTGTTATACTCTTTTCTGCCTAATAAACAAGAAAACACATACGCTAGATTGTTAAAACTTATTGGGGCGGCGACAGCTTATTTATTGGAAATATCACTGGCACTGCGCACACGCTTGATGATGCGTTACGGATTTCGCATACGCGAATAAACCCTATCAAATTAATTTATATTTCTCGAAGGACCTGCGGAGTAGCGAAATGTGAAAAAGAGACGCGAAGGTTATGTACGGAAAGAATGTCGGAAAATGGTATGATTGTGGGCACACCTGGTTTTTCCTGGTCAGTTGCGCACCTGCGAGGCTGGTGGTGTTGTCCTGCTGCCTGTCTTCTTCTTCTCCACGGCCGTGGAGATTAAGCGTTCGGAGATGTTTCTTCGGTATGAAAGGCGCGGTAAAAAGCCGGGCGGTCAATCCGCGCGCGACCGTTGCGGAACAGTTTTTTATGATAAGTGACGTAGGTGCGCCCGATTGGATAAGGAGAAAGGATTTAGCGGGAATCGCATCTGACAGTTAATTATTGAAGCTATGACGTCGTTGAGTGACGTGCGATGCAAGTTCGCGGCGAATGCGATAGATGGCGCAATTTGGCGTCAACATCCTCCCGGCCTTAAAGGGTCACCTTTAAAGGGAATTAATTAAATAATAGAGCGCTATAGTAGCGTCTGGATTGTGCGGGTTGTGCGAAAGATATACAATTATGATCTAAGTAAACTTACATTCTAAAACTACAATAAATGTTTAAGACGAGAACTAGAATGCTAAAGATTATTGCGTAGGCAAAGGGCTTAGCTTCGCTACCGGACGGATGTACGTTCCGCGGGCAGTTCGCACTGAAACGACCCTAACTTGATCATGCTTGCAGATTTCCCTCGACTCGACGACATGTGCCTGAACTTTCTCTTCAGGGACGCCATCCAGCTCAGATTCGTCGACCCTGTTGTTAGGCCAGTTGTCTGGGCTCAGTTTAAGCCACGATGGTCCGTGGAACCAAAGAGGGTGACCAATGAGGTCATTAGGAACGAGCCCACGTGACAGGCAGTCAGCTGGGTTCTCGATTCCTGCGACATGGTAAAAATGTCGAGCGGGAATATTGTCGGTTGTTTTAACGACGCGGTTGGCAACGAAAGTTTGCCAGCGGTGCGGTGAGGCGTTGAGCCAACACAAAGTTACTTTAGAGTCAGAAAACGCGTAAATGTCGGCAATTTTATGGCGTCCGTTGTATGTGTCATGGACCTGGCGCAAAAGCTTTGAGAGCAACTCGGCGGCGCAAAGCTCAAGTCTTGCAATAGACTGTGGTTTTACGGGAGCGACCCTTGTTTTGGCGCAAATTATGTTGACTGTGACGTCGCTATCGCGAGTAACGTGCGCGTAAACTACACCTCCATATGCAGCCTCACTAGCGTCAGCGAATCCTACCAGCCTAAACACGGAACCGTTGAATACGCCGAGGTGGCGTGGAATTCTCAATTCGTTTAGCTTTGATAAATCTGTGCAGAACCTACGCCAAGTGTTGACGATACTTTTGGGCGGCGGTACATCCCAATCTAGTTTTAAGAACCACAACTCTTTAATCAGCAGCTTCGCATATAATATCACTGGCGCCACGAAGCCCACAATGTCCCAAAGTTTAGCAACCTCTGATAAAATCGATCGTTTTGTCCAAGTTCTGTCATTCACTTGGCGGGCGACGTAGAACTCGAAGCAGTCGTCTGCTTGCGACCAACGAAGCCCTAGGATTTTATGTTCCGCAGGTTTTTCGAATTCAAGGGACTCGGGCGATCGATGCGATGCGGGAATGGTGCCTAGCACTGCTTTTGAGTTGCTAGTCCACTTTATTAAGTCGAACTGGCCTCGCTTGAAGAGCTCGATCAGTTGCTGCGATGCGGTGATAGCAGTATCTACGTCTCTCTCGCTGAAAACGACATCATCCATGTACAATGAGGTTGATGCGACCTCAGCGGCCTTTGGAAGCGTGTCTCCTTCCTCCTCGATGAGACCTTTGACCGTCCTCAGGGCATGATAGGGGCTAGATTTCAAGCCGAAGCAGACTCGATTGAACTCGTAAACTGTCAAAGGTTCTTTAGGGTTGAACCTGTACAGCATGCGCTGGAATCGACGACCAGACTTGCGCACGCCGATTTGTAGAAACATCTGCTTGCAGTCAGCGGAGAGCGCAATCGGGAATAAGCGGTAATTAAGAATGATAGTGAACAAATCACCTTGCAAATTGGGACCGCCATGTAAGATGTCGTTCAAGGCAACACCAGTGCTAGTCTTGCAGCTGGCATCGAGAACAGAACGGAATTTTCCGTTATCCCATACTACGGCATGATGCGGTATTATGTAAGATGGTTCATGATCGTTTATGCTAAAGAGCGGAGCGGGTGATAAGTAACCTTTTTCGAGGTACTCGCGGATAGATTTGTCATAGGCGACGCGTAGTTCGCGCGAGGATTCTAACTTCTTTTCCAAAGAGAAGAAGCGCCTGCGCGCGGTTTCGAACGAATTCCCTAACGAGAATACGTCAGCGTTAAAAGGAAGAGCCACAGAGAAGCGGCCGCTATCCTTATCCCTTTCGGTGGTTGCGCGGTAAAAATGTTCACACTCGACGTCCTCAATGGGTTGAGGCGGTGGGTTAATCAAGGGAGATTCTTCAATATGCCAGAACCTCCTTAAAAGATCATCAACGTTGCGTTCATCCACATCGCTCTGTGGTACGAAGCAACAATTGACGCGCGGTGATTCTGAGTGTGAGTGCGGAGCAGGAACTGATCCCATGAGTACGTAACCCAGCACGGTATGGATCGCAGGCGGCAGACCTGCATGTCGCACCGTATGTGGGAGAAGCAGATGCGGAAAGAGGGCAGCACCAATAAGTACATCAATGCGTCCCGGAACAGCAAATGAACTGTCAGCGAGCGGTAGGTTCTTTATATGCGGTAAAGCGGATAATTTAACTGGACAGCTAGGTAGGTTACCTGTTATGTGATCCAGCACTAGTGCGGTAATTTTGAATTTCATGCGGGGATCGTGCCTCGACATAAACGAAAAGGCGGCTGAGCCTATAATCGGTTGGTCGGTTCCACCGATGCCCTTAACGCTACTTGCAAAAGCGCCCTCTGGTTTTATGCCCAGTAACTTGCAACCATTTGATGTTATAAAGTTTGATTCTGAGGCACTATCCAAGAGGCACCGAAGAGCTTTGGGATCCCCGTGGTTGTCGTAAGCTAAAACTACTGCAGTGGCCAGTAGAATCGTGGAATGCGAGTTACGACACTCGTCGAGCGCGGGTACCTCGGCGGGGCTATCGTCCCGTGCAGTGCTGGTGTGCGCTACGGTGTCGTACGTGACTAAGCATTTTGCGGGGGGCTCCACGGATTTATCTTTATCGGCAGAAACCTTCTCAAAGTGTAATAGCGTGTGATGTCTTAAGGCGCATTTTTTACAAACTGAGGTCGAGCAACAGACACCGGCTTTGTGTTTGGTACTCAAGCAGTTGACACAAGCGCTCCTGTCCTTAACGCGCTTGTAACGTTCACTAGGCGAAAGGCTTGCGAATGCTGGGCATTTGAACAAGTGATCATGCGCTATATCAGAGCATAAGCACTTGTGCGGGTTGGAGAGGGTGACATACGAATGAGGCTGAGGCACCTTCGAAGCCTTTGTGCTATAAGCAGGCACGCTGGGAGAATTTTTAGGGAGGACAGCGCCACAATCCCTATTCTGCAAAATCCTCATTTGACCCTTCATGAACGTGACCAAATTATCAAAGGTAGGTATCTCAGACTCTCGGTACGCCATTTCAAATGAGCGCACGGTCTCATTGTCTAATTTTTTGAGCGCGATATTCAAGAACATGTCGTCTGCCACGTCTTTTAAGCGTAAATTCTTTAAAGCGTTAACTGATGCGACAAACTTGTCAAAGAATGCTTCGCAGCTAGTAATGGATGCGGTACTTGAGGGCTTGTGGTCGAAGACGCTGTTTAAATATGCGGAGGTGAGCGCGCGCTTGTCTTCGTATCGCCTTATGAGCGAGTCTAGTATGACGCGGTAATTTTCTCCACTCGGAGTAAGCCCTGAGAAGACGGACTGAGCCTTTGGAGAGAGCTTCGCCAGTAGGTAGTACATCTTCTCAGAGTCCGTGAGCAAGTGATTTTCATGTATAACGGTTTTGAAGTTTGAATAAAACAGGGGCCACGAGCGAATATCTCCATCGAAGGCAAGTATTTCGAGGGCAGGTAGTCGAGGCTTGGCCTTAGACACGCTACTGTTGGAAGAGGCATTCGTACCAGCCGATAGTTTATTATACATGTACTTGACACGACAATACAAGTCCTCAAACGAGTTAAATAAATTTGTCACCTGATCTTCCACACTAGAATGAGGTTCTGCTAATAATTTTAATTCATAGTAGTGGTCGGAAGCTTTATTAAATTCGTTTCGTAGATTGTCAATATTTACACAAGAACATAGAAACATTTCACGAGAATGCTCATCTGTTTCAACCGTCTTAGTATAGTCGAAGATAGTCTGGAGACGTGAGAACAAGCTGTTCCTCTTAGCTAAGGCTAATTGTAACTTAATCTCCTCGGTTGAGGGTACAGGTTTATCGGCAGCCTTTAGCTTAGCCTCCGTCCTAGCGGTAGCCATTGTTCACGATTCAAATGACCAGTATGACTTAATTTAAGCGCAAGTGTGAAAGCACACTCAAAACGACTAAAACTAATTATTTATATGTATATTGCATGTATATATTATATAAAGTTATTATTAATAAAATTAAAACGCGTACTAAAATAATGCACCAGTAAGTATAATGGCCACAATACACCAGTGTGAAAGCACATCTGATATGACTGCGACTCTAATTCAAATTTGAAACCATACGCGAGAATAATGTACAAATGTGAAAGCCGATATGTTCGTGTGACACAGCCGATAAACAAAAACTCGAATTCAAGTGTTAAACACTACGTGGGAGTGATGTACAAGTGTGATGGGTAACGTACTAATGTTCAAAACACATTCGTTAAAACCAAAGAATTGAGTCTAAGTTAAAAAACGCTACGTTAATTTCGCACAAGTGTGAAAGCGCTTTCCACTATATCAAGCACTTACGGAATGCGCCCAATATGACGAACTGTTTGTACACTTTTATTTAGGATTCACACAATAACTGACATGATAACACAACACAGCTTATAACACAATATTGTACGTAGATTATTACTCAAAAATAGCGAAAATAAGCAATATTTGCCTTCAAGGTTTGCACGACAGAATTCTCCTTATTAAATAATTGGTTTGCACAAATAACGTTTCGAAGATAGTTTTAACGACAAAATGTGGGTAAATTGAGAACTTTATGGCGAGCGATTCACTGCGAACTGCGGAAATAATTCGAAATTATGAAATTATCCGATAGGCAGCAAAGCTAATGTAATAATAATTCCGTACCTAACGGTAATTACAATGCCCAAAGACGTTCCTGACGTGTTTGGAAGGTTCTTGGGCGCTACTTTTTCTGCGTAGATTATGATTATATTACCTTTTGCACACTAACCGCACTTTCCGTAAATTGCAAGAATTATATAGTATATTATTATCTATGAGTGATTACATGAGATTCGATATGTTAAGTAAGTAAAATTGTGGTATTCACAAGGAATGCCGGTTCAGATCCGGCTCGAAGGACCAAAAACATGGGGCGGCGACAGCTTATTTATTGGAAATATCACTGGCACTGCGCACACGCTTGATGATGCGTTACGGATTTCGCATACGCGAATAAACCCTATCAAATTAATTTATATTTCTCGAAGGACCTGCGGAGTAGCGAAATGTGAAAAAGAGACGCGAAGGTTATGTACGGAAAGAATGTCGGAAAATGGTATGATTGTGGGCACACCTGGTTTTTCCTGGTCAGTTGCGCACCTGCGAGGCTGGTGGTGTTGTCCTGCTGCCTGTCTTCTTCTTCTCCACGGCCGTGGAGATTAAGCGTTCGGAGATGTTTCTTCGGTATGAAAGGCGCGGTAAAAAGCCGGGCGGTCAATCCGCGCGCGACCGTTGCGGAACAGTTTTTTATGATAAGTGACGTAGGTGCGCCCGATTGGATAAGGAGAAAGGATTTAGCGGGAATCGCATCTGACAGTTAATTATTGAAGCTATGACGTCGTTGAGTGACGTGCGATGCAAGTTCGCGGCGAATGCGATAGATGGCGCAATTTGGCGTCAACACTTATTAAAGACAAGATTCCTCTGTGGAAGCCGGAAATTTTCCAAAGCGACTATGAAATAAGTTTTATTAATGCTGTTTGCAAAATTTTTCCAAACATACAATACAAAGGATGTTTTTTCCATTATAGTCAATCTCTGTTTCGTAAAGCACAGAAACTGAACGTCGAATCTGTAGCTGAACTTAAATTTGTTTATCTGACTATGGCTTTGGCACATTTGCCTAAAGAGTACATACCCGAAGGATGGCTAAATATTAAACAATATATTACAATTACCGATAAACTAAATTCATTTGTAGACTATTATGAAAAATATTGGTTGAAAACCCAAAATATTGCATTGGTTTCTTGCTACAATGAAAAACACCGCACAATAGATATCGTAGAAAACTGGCACAGGAAAATTAATAAAGAGATTGGAACTAGAAATCATTCCTTGACTTACGTTGTGTCTGTATTAAAAAAAAGAAGCAAGGAGAAATGACTTTAAAATTGAGAGAGTTAGGATGAATGTAGAACATAAAAAGAGAAGGAGAGTAGAATATATTAACGACAAAAAGATTAAAAATATAGTCAATGATTTTTTGATGAAGCAAATAGATATTATAGAATGTCTAAACAGATTAAGAATAATATCATTTAATGAGGAAGGAGATATTGATGAAGAGAATAAAAAACCTTACTACCAGAATCTTGACGAATTACGAGAAGCTTTGTCAGATAGTCAAAACTGAGTCTGAGTCTGCATAACTAATTTTAATAAGAGGGTATTTATTTATTTATTTGGTTACAAATGATTGTGAGCGTTTCGTTTATGATTTCAAAATATAATTTAATTTGTTATCCCATCAGTGCGTTTTTTATCGCCATCCCGTACAAATGCTCAATTCTTACAATTTAGCCACTATCTCTATATAACTATCATTTGTACGAAATGCTGATTTTGTATAAATAGATAATAATAGACCCGGCAAGAAATGTTTGTACGAATTGATAATATAAATAATAAATAAATAAATAAATATCTGGGACATTATTGCACACACGATCATCTGACCCCAAACTAAGCAAAGCTTGTAATATGGCTGCCAGAGACTGATATACGTACATAGATATTTTTTAAATATATACTTATATAGATATTAACACCCAGACATAGAACAAACACAAATATTCATCACATAAATGTTTGTCCTAGATGGGAATCGAACCCACGCCCCCAAGCACAGAACGTAGGTTCACTACCAACTGAGCCACCGGGGCAGTCAATATGTCAAAGAAGATACTGTACAAAAAACTAAAAAAACATTAATTGTACGAAGTGAGAATTTGTACCGATACCGATGCTTTCCTAAAAAGATATTGTATTAATTTTAAAAAAAAAACATCGAAATGTCATAACATTAAATTTAAGGGTGGAAACGGTCTTTGCTTTTTTGTATGGACAAGTAGACGGTAAACGGCCGTCTGCAGTGATACTTAAATGAGCAGTATAATAATAATAATAATAATTGTTTTATTTGCTACAAGTAGTAATAACATAGTATTATTGTATGTTAAGAATCAATTACAAAAATTTACCAAAAATTTGTACATACATATTAAAATTTAATATTTTTACAATTGATTATTTCTAGATTACTATATTGCCATGCCAATATTGCTTATTGCAGTCTCTAGTCATCGCTGTAGGATTCCCTGAGTAGCGATGACTAGTTCTCTTCGAAGAACATAATATAGGTACTTGTATTAATATTAATATGTTCACAAAGTAAGCGATGATCTAAATAAAATAAAAATATTAATCTGCTAGATGTATTACTGAGTATAAATATTGTATGTATAAGTATGTATTTGAGTGTCGTGATACCGGGCGTGTTCCCCGAGCAGGCATGTCGTGCTGCGTGCACGGGGCGGAGCCGCCGGGCGGCGCGGCGTGGGCGCGCGCGCTCGTGACGGCGCTGCCGGGCCGCGGCCGCGTCGCGCTCGCGCTCGTCGACTCGGGCGCGCCGCTGCTCGCGCACTGGACCTCGCTGCGGTACCTGCACCCCAAGTTCACCAAGCTCACTGCACTGGTAGATACAATATAACTTTATTATACACCAAAAGACAATTAAACTTAAATATAAACAATAATAGAAAACCTGTAGTATAATGGGCGGCCCTATCGCCTAAATTATTATTATTTTTAGTTTTAATTTAAGTTGACATATTTCGACATATTTTTGATTTGATTTTATGTAATTTAAGTATATTTGACATTTGTTTCGCATGTTTTTTTTTATTTTAATTCTCATTAGCGTAATTCGTGTTCGGTGCTAATTGATGTAAATAAATAAATAAAGCGATTTCTTCCAGACAACCTTGGGATGGACAGAATTATGAATGAAAACAATACGGCCGGTGGTGTAGATATCTACATAAAACATATATAATATAATATATAAAATACATGCATAATCCTAATACTTAGAAATACATACAATAATTACACACTATATATAAATACTATAAAACTCACAATAGGTACACATTATACACGTACCAATAAATAAAATAATACCAATAAAATAACTTAAAGAAAGATAGTGTTTGTAAACGAGGTTCTTAAAAATGGGAAGTGATTTAGTGATTTAAATAGATAGATAGATAACTCTTTATTGTTCACACCAGAAATTACATACATAATACAAAAATCATACATATCATATATATAATATTACATACATTACTCATCTACTAATTTTGAAATCTCGATATAGAGTATGATATAACTTAGTATGAGCGTGGTGTTT
This sequence comes from Apocheima hispidaria, assembly GCA_947579745.1. Lineage (NCBI taxonomy): Eukaryota > Metazoa > Arthropoda > Insecta > Lepidoptera > Geometridae > Apocheima > Apocheima hispidaria. The sequence continues at coordinate 9,023,758 of OX388153.1, read as the reverse complement.
TTTTAAAACTGGGTTACTATTCGACATAATCGCTTGCATGATGGTAAGCGGTCACTGTTACCAATAACAGTTCAAATCCATACTCGGCAATGCAATGCGCTCGTCACCCTTAGAAAGATAGAGATAGAGGTACGTGTAAAATCTCTTCATGCTCAGTAATTTTACACACCCATGCACACTACTGCTTGGCGGTTCAATAACTTGCAAAGGTACCTACTTCCCCTGGCAGACTGTAAAAGAGTCCTACCACTACAAGCAAAAGTGCCCTGAATGTCAAGAGTTTTTGCCATTATAAATAATCCTATGGGCGTTGGGCTTCACAGATGGTACATTTTTCGGATGCCGGATTCTTGAACGAGTATAAAAAGACGCATTTAAAATACTACCTTATACTTCAAAAATATAAGTGATTTGTTCATTATTTCGATATTTCTACTGTTTTCAAATAAAACACTACTATCTGATTAAGCCGCGTTTAACACAATTTAAAAAAAGTACGTTAAATGCAACGCGACGAGCGTTTTTAAATCTGCACCCTTATTATATACGTACGTGATTCTGATTGTGATAGCTTGCCATCTCACTCATACCAACCTCCTCGCACCATGCGCGCTTCCGCTCGCGCATGATGTCTGTCACAGTCAGGACTATCCATAATAAGGGAGCTGCGTCACATTCTCAAAAATGAACTCTCGAGGCGTTTCCACGCGATCCAGGCGTCGGAGTGCCACCTCGCCGGAGTAACCCCGCTCAACAAGAAGTGGTCGCCGGGCTCCGTGGCGCTCATGCAGCAGTACAGGGAGCGGTTCCTGGAGCTCCACGTGGAGGACAACCGGCACCGCGGCTCCATCGGCGTCACGCTGTTCCACCACGTGCCCGACTCCGAGGAAGTGCTCTGCATCAACCAGAAGATGATCAAGTACAAATTCGCGATAACCTTTGGGTAAATATGCTTTCTTAACTTTTAGGACCAGAATCGGCTCTGCAGTTCCATCGGCGGCACGCTATTCCCTCATGCAGGCGGGGTCCACATTAATCAATGATTTCATACTCAGTCGGCTCTTAAATATTCTCACTGGTCGCCTGGTTGTTATACGACTTACTTGTGCAATTAAATTTTGAAGCGGGCAGTGTACGTTCGGTAGAAAATGTCATTTTTATATGGAAATAGATGATAGGTCGGCCGTGGCAACAGTGGTGGCTGCAGAACGCAAACGGTTTGCCATTTTGGCGCTCCAAAGAGTGAACCTCCTCTATACTACCGGTCATGGGGTTGCGGTCCCAGGCCGTGGATTTTGTAATTATTAAAGCCGTAGAACACGCCTATTCCCGAAGAGTTGGCAGCACTACTTGTGTCTGCATCAGCCTTTAACATCCCACTGCTGGGATATCGGCCTACCCTCGGAGGGTGATCAGGCCATACTTATGCACTACACTAGCCCAGTGCGTTTTGGTGGATTCACATACGCCATCGAATTTCTTCTTCGGAAATATGCAGGTTTATTCACCATGTTATCCTTCACCGAAAAGTTATTAAAGTAATTAAAGTATATTCGTACGTTAGTTCTTAAGAATTAATTGGTACGGGCCCGGCTGGACCCGAGCCCGCCACCCCACTAACATTAGGCGACCAAATTCCATCTGAGCTACCACGCCAATGACACGATACTACTTGTGTCACTGGCGGCTTACTACAAGTATTGTTACAGCATATACTCTTTCAACAAATGCGACGATACGATCGATCAAGTGATCACGAATAAATCTCCGCTTGACAAGCCGGTTCGGCACCCGAAACCCAAACCTGAAGTACAAATACTAAAACGGAACCCACCAAACGAACCGCAGAAAATTAAAGCCACGAACTTGGAGGCGAAAGACAAAGGCCCTCTCAGGCTGGAAGCGAAAGTCCTCCAGTACCAGTCTCCTTCGCTCATCTATATCTCGCTCGTGCATCAACAGAAAGCATTCAACGAGCTGTTCGAAAACATGCAAAAGTATTACTCAAAGAACAAACCCTCCAAGAAAACGAACTGGAAAGTTGGCGATAGATGTTGCACGGTATGCATTCAATCGCAGACATGGCGCCGCGCGGTCATTGTCGAAATAGAAGGAGACAATGCCAAAGTTTTCTACGCGGACTTTGCGTCTGTGGAAACGTTGCCTTTGACGAACCTCGCGGAACTGACTCCAGACTTCGCCTCAATCGGAGACGCGGCCATAAAATGCCACCTGTGTGGGGTCATCCCAGCGGTGGGAGAAGAATGGCCCTCTCTCACCAAAGAATACCTGAAAGAACTCTTGGACAACTACCAGAGGGTGTTCATAACTAAACTAGGCAATTTCAAGAATAAAAGTATGCCGGTCGAGATCTGGGTGTACCATACTATTCAAGGGAGCGCTTTGGAGCCGAATAAGTCCGAGTGGCGCTGCTTAAATAAGAAGATAATCGAACAAGGCTTGGGTGTTCCCGATAAATCTGAAGAGGTACTTCCGTCTGGCTTGTTAAAAAAATAATGTACAGTATATACTGAAGGAATATCACTCTATCTCAATATATTATCAATTTTAACCTGAGTCTTCAAGGAGGTTATTGTTTTGGGTTGTATGCGTGTATGTATGTCTGTATGCTCCTATATTACCTCCTGTACCCTAATCTGTTTGACCGACGATTACCGGCTTGATTTTGAAGAGTGAGTGAGTGGTTGGTGAGTGAGTGAGTGATTGGTGAGTGAGTGACTGTGTCGTTGGATTCCTCTTTACATCCAGAGTGACATAGACTACATTTGCAATCGAGTATTTTGTTTTTCTTGTAATAATATTATTTGTTTATTATTGTCAGGCGGTCTTCACTGAAACAAAACCTGAGGGAGGAGACGAAATGCTCTCGTTTCTGAATGTGACGGGATCGATTCATGACTGGTTGCAACTAGAGCCGATGCCGACCAAACCTTTACCTAAGTTGTACCCCGAGAGCCCGAGCACCTCGTCCACGCCCATCGACAACGAGGATGTGACTGAAGGACAAGAGCTGGAGTCTTCGAACGTCATGTTCATATCGGACTGGCTACCGCCCGAGCACCTCCCCAGCATGGAATTTACCGGAATGCCCACGTAAGTTTGGTAAAATTGTTTTTGTTTCCATAGGAGGTTTTACTGCAACATTTTACTGTCAATTTTTTTTTTATAATGAGCTTCAGATACAGTCCGGGATCCGGATATTTGAAAAATATTAGCTTCAAATATAAATCACTTCAGTGAAAATAGATCCCCTACATATAATTCGCTACAACCTGGCACAATACCGTTTTATTTTAAAAGGGATGGAAAAAGCAAATCTCTCGACTAATTAATATAACGATTCCGAATTAGTGACAAGTACGCCTCAATTTTAATGCAATCATATATTTTTTTATTCATCAATATAATTTAATTAGAAACGAAACCAGGCTCGTTACTAAGTATGAAATATAAACTGTGGAGGTGGTTTCTTCAGAGTTGCGTAAGACCTCCTAAACAAATAATTTAAAAAATTCTGACCTGAAATTGTCGTTCAAACGGCGCAGGTACATAGACAACGACGGGGTTATCTACCTTCACGACGTGTCACAGCAAGGTACGCTCGATCTAATCCGCAAAGCACTCGACGTGCGCTTCCGAGACCCCGATCCCAAAGCAAAGTACCAGAAATGGGTTGTCGGCGAACCGTGCGTCGCTCTGTACTATTTGGACAACCGTTTCTATAGGGGAAGGATCCTCGAAGTCAATAAGGAGACGTCCACTTGCTTGGTACATTACATCGACTACGGCAACGAAGAGCAATGCTCCTTCACGAACTTACGTAAGAGTATTGCTTTGCACCAGATCCCTACACAAGCGCACAGGTGTGTCTTGAACCGAATCCGGCCGAACGGCAATCACTGGGACAGACAGACGTTAGACTACATACACAAGTCCATGGTCGAAAAACCTTGCTACGTAAAAGTGGCAGGTGATGCGGTCGACGGCATTACGCCCGTCGAGCTTAAATACGACAAACTCTGGATAAACGACCATTTAGTGGAATTCGAATTGGCGACGTACACGGACGGGTCTAAAGCTGTCGTCCGAAAGTTTGCTCCGACCCGTCGCGAGGAGAAAGTCAGACTTGCACCCGTATCGGACTCCGAGCCTGACTACATCGTCGAAACGGACAGTCAAGGCTCCCTCGAAGCGTCCTCTGTAGTAGTCAGTAAGAACTGGAATGAAATGTTGGATGAAGACGAACAGGATACGGACGACGTCTATGTGTCATATCCAAACGATTTAGACGACGAGTTTGAATGTAACATCAGTGTGATCCATGACACGAAGACCCTCGAACTCGATATTGTTCACGACGATAACACGGCTTTAATGTACGAAGAAATGTTCAGAGATCTGCAGGTGGAAGGGGAGAATAGGCCTCCCATAAACGGAATCTTCGAAAACAAGGCGTGCTTGGCTCTCTTCCAGCAAGACCAGAAGTGGTACAGAGCGTCCATCTTGGAATACAGCGAAGCGAAAGGAAAAGTCAAAGTGAAATATGTCGATTATGGAAACATCGATGTGGTCGATTTGGCTGATATAAGAGAAATTCATCCAAACTGGGCGACACTGGCGCCTTCGACTGTAACTGTGCAACTACACGGCGTTAAATTAAATCCGGAGCTGGACATCTCCGTGGTCACACAAGCGTATATGGACACATTCTTGGAAAAGGGTCCATTTATTGCAAACGTCATCAAAAAAGATAATAAGTGCGCAATTGTCGAATTACACAATGAAACGGGCGAGTTAATTTACCAAAATCTCATTGAGAAGGAGGTGTTTCTGAAATCTGAGTCTGACTGAATATTGTTCTCTATGTAAAGAAAAAACCTTGAATTTTAAAAAAGATGCTCGGACGTGCATTTAAACATTTCGTTTGTGATTTTAACCGCCTTAAAGTGCCAATTGTTTTTTTCCTCTCTATTAGTTACGTAGACAGTGGCGTCGATTCTGTTGTTACACTCACCAAACTAAACTAATTTGACAGGACTAAAATTATCTGCGTCTCTTTTCATTTCAATATGTGATATAATGACAGTAACAATGTTAGAGCTCTCAAATTTGGTTTAGTTAAGAAATTGGTCCAACAGAATCGACACCATTAATCATTTAGGTTAATTTTCAATTATGCTAATTAGTTTTAAAAACCATAGTTCGTCGATTATGTTATGTTGAAACATGTTTTTTTTTCCATTAAGCTATGTACCATACTCTGAATACCTATTTGGATTAAACTCCTACATATTGCCATCTCACTCTCTCATTTGACATGGGAAGATGTGTGATGGTCTGTCTCTGATAGGAGAGAGTCAGATGGCAATATTTCTAGGCTTAATACTTATGCAGTGTGTTCTCACCTTTATATATAGCTTCATGCTATTTCCAGTAGTTTAGGAAACTCATTCCAAATAAAGATTTTCTTTGTAAAAGTTTATTTTTCCTTTTAATTAAAAAAATATTTCCTAACAAGCTCGGAAAGGTTATATAAATATCATTCGAAATCTGAGTGCAGAAGTGAATTAATCCGCTAGCGTGTTTTTTTTTTTATTTGAATCCTTCCATGCAATACGCAATGCAAAGCGCCAAGCTCATTTTTAGAATAATCGCACTGGCCAGTACGACGACTGCAGGAAAAAAAACTTTAAATTTTCTTCTCTGTTTTCAATTCACTTTCCACATGCTTTCCACTAATTTACAATATTATTTAAGCTGTTTTTCTTGCTCCTAGCATTTTCCTCGTTGTAGTGAGGTGAAAATGTGTGTGTTTCGTTCGGCAGCAGAGTTACATTGCGTCTCGTACCTTTGAAAGCCCCGCTCAGGAACTCAAGATTCAATACAAAATCCAACTATGTAGCTTACCTATTTACTGTTACTCGCGCCAGAAAACAACGTTGTAGCCTAACAAATAACTATTACCATAGAAAACGAAAAATATTTACATCCTAATACCTTTCTAGCATCTCACTAATATTACAAATGCGCAACTTTGTGTGTTTGTTCCCGTTTAACTCTGTAACGGCTGAACGAATTTGAATGAAATTTGATATGGAGGTAACTTACACCCAGGATAAACACATAGGCCACTTTTTATTTGTTATTTTACCGGGTGAAACCGCGGAGCCCAGCTAGTAATACATAATAATATAACTGTTTGCTTCAGCAGCATATTCCGCGTGTTACCTCATTTCAATATACATTGTTCACCGAGGGGAGAGAGTGAGGACCGAGATTGTAGTTTGACCTTAGTACACACGGGTTGGGAATCGTACTTTCTTTCCAGTGATACATAGTGCTTTAACTACTACACTAACGAGAAAAATAAAAGACAAAATAAATTGAAAAATCAGTGTAAAGCAAGAGGCCAGTATCATTTCGCGGACTTAGCGATAAAAGCACTCACAAAAAAAGTTACAAAATTAGGGACATTACTCAAAATTTTATAAAAAAACGCTCGTAAACAATACTATCATTAACAATGGGTTTTCATACATTTTAGGTGAATAAAGTAAACATCACAATATATCCTGCCCGCAATGACGCGCTTTGCGCTTTGAAATTTGGAAAATACAATGACGCGACGTGACTTCTTCACGTTCCCGCCAAAAATCTCTTTCTTTTTCTTAGGAAAAAAAAGAGAAAGAGAGAAACCCTAAAGTTACTGCTAAGTTGTCTCCACAAGGGCCATTTTTAATCGCTCTTATAATAATTCACACGAAAATATCATGCGAAATGAAAGATTTTCCATTGATAGAAGCAAATAATGCGAATGGTTCAAACCACTCGTTGCTCGTATGATTATTTAAAAAATGCGATTTCTTTCAAAAGTTAATAATTTAGCACAATATTTGAGATATTTTTTTCATTTACTCCAAAGAAATGTATGACTAGCTATCCTCTTCACAAAAATCTGATTTTTATTAGAAGGAGACACCTTAAAACGTGTGAATAATCTAAGGTTTGTCTTGAGTTTATTTTATTTTATAATCAAAATGTTTCAGGTATTTTCTTGGGACAAATCGCCACCAATCTGAGCGGGGCTCCAGTTCCTTGCGCTAGTTTCATTGGCATTACTAATGCAGTGCAACCATGGTCTGAAAAAAAAAACAAGGCTCAATAGGTCGCGCTAAATGTAGAACTTAACTAGCCTAAACGCTTGACCGATTTCGACGAGTGAGTTGTCATTGAATTCCTCTTTATGTAGCTACATATTGCAGTCGGGTATTTTGCTTTTATTTTAATAATTAGACACGATTACACGCAACATTGGTACTAAAGCGAAAGGTATTCATCAATATGAAAAAGTTTTTTTTAGATTATTGTTGTTTTCGAGTTTTCATGTTTGACCTCACTGTTAAAGTTGCTCAAAAACCTAATCCTAATGGACACAGGAGATGCGTGTCTCAGCCACGTATTCGCGAGAATGTACATTAGTAAGCCCGCATTCGTGCGACATGTGAAACATTGGACGCTTCGATTCGCTTCGGCTCTGCGTCAGTTGGTGCCGACCCTAAGTATCGCCGTTCTGTGTAGAGATGACGGAATAACTGTTAGTTTCGAGAAAGTCCGGTAGAGCTACGATCGTATGTTCTCGAAAACGAACTGCAAATCGCCCTTTACCACAATTACAGTCTTTCTAATGTGAGCAGTCAGGCAAGATAGTTTTATCGGAGACAGGGGTCAAACATCACTCTATCTTTGTTTTATCAAGTCCTGACGGTGGCTATTAACTGGCCTTTGTCTCGGCTAGTTACTATACTAACTTTGCTATCTCTAATGCGACTAATATCTATACAGACGAATGTATGAAAGAACTAAAATTTTCACGGCTATCAATTTTATCTAGAAAATACAAAATGGTTGTACAGTAGCTGGTGGTACAGAGCGAATACAGTATACTAGTTGTTACACGCGACTTCGTTCGCGTAGCTACGTCCATCTTTGTCATATACTACGTAACACCTTATGAAATTGTATCAAGATCCGTTCAGCCGTTTACCCGTGATAACGCGACAAACATCCAGACAGAAAGACAAAATTGTAACGCGTAAACGAAATGTTTTGTACCTCGAAGCTTTGATTAGTCTATGTCATAGAACATATAATAATCTATGTTACGACTGCGGTTATATTCCTGTGAATTATAATGTTGGTATGGATAATTATGGATTTTTACCCGGCACAGGCTGGTTCAAATTGACATTCTCCATATTATACAGCCCCGACCTTGCAGTTATTTTATGCACGGGTAAGTCTTTGGAAGATCCAGGGTCCACTGAAGCGACATCCACACCAATTCCAACAACATTCTTGTAGGAGCTCGTGATCCACTCGATTACCTCGGCACTCAATCCTGGAACAAAATATTCTCAGATCACAACAGGTAATAATCTCATATCATACAATAATAAATCGATGATTTTTTTAAACAAATCTTCGTTGCAGACTTGACATTTTTGCCGCCAATACTACGTACGGGTTAATTCTTGTATCGATGTTGACTCGAACTGATTTTGCGGATTACCTCACTCGCGCTCGAATGTGCCTTAACAATGACGAAGGAAAAAAAGATTCGCCTGAAGACGCGTGTGTGGACGACGACGTGGAGCGTGAAGTCAGTCGCGCGACCCTAAGGCTAATCGCGTGATTAATCTTCCGGCGTCTCTCCGGCGTCAACTCCTACGCTACATTTTTAGGAACATTAAAATATCACCTCTCTATGGGTAATCATTGCTTACCGGGAAAGTTAAGTGTTTTCGTCTGATCATCAATGCCCAGATACTTTGCACTATTGTAGTGCTTGCTCCATCCAAATTTAAATATGATGACACAGGGCTGTCCCATATTGTAATTGATAAGGTAATCCAAATCATGCTTGTATAAAACGTAGTTAGGATTGTCGTTAACTTTTGAACTAATATCCACAATAATCACTGAAACAAAATAGTACCTATGTATTAAATTTTGGTCTATAGTTGCTTATTTATTGAAATAAATAATTGAATTAGGGCCGTATGACAACAGCTGATATTCGGGAATGTAGGTTGATCCTGGGTGATCTCAGGTACCTCTACTTATAAGCTCTTAGATGTCCACTACTGGACGAATCCTCCCTCCTATGGACTGTACCATAATCCCCACGCCTTGTCAGGTGGCTTGGAGTTCGTAGAATGTTACTAAGAGGACGCTGCTGCCTGTCCTCCGGTGGTAATCTGGTCGCAGTATTAGGACTTTACATAAAATGAAATGTCTCGATACCGATGAATAACCCAGGCGATTACGTTTACGAAACCTATTGAATAAGTTTTCTTATTCCGGCGGTATGCATATCACAAACTTTTTATCGTTATTATAATTGACCGAGCGAAGCGAAGGCCTCAGAGTCTAGGGCAGCAAATCGGCAGTTGTATGTATGTTTGTGTACATATTTGTCCGACGATAACTTGAAAACCGTTGATCTTCATGAATTTTTATAAACTAGTACTTAAGTAGTTCATGTCAATACAATTTTAAGTTCGAATATGATCAAAATCTGTCAAGGTATTGTTAAAGATATAGGGGTCGAACACAACAGAGATCAAAGTGTGTTAGGGGCTAGATGCTGGCAATGTGCAACTACAAAATAGTGGACTCTGCTATCTTGGTGTAAGTTGAGGCTTGCGCCGTGGGCGTACTTACAAGGCACTATCAACTTCTCCAGGGCCAGTTCCCCAACGTGTTTGCCCGTCATGAAGAAATGATAGGGCGCGTCCAGGTGGGTGCCGCCATGTTCTGCTGCAGCGAACTCGTTGGCGGCGTACCTATATAAAAGATGTTTTATTTTCGAAAATTTGAAAATAAAACGTAAAACTTACCTACGCATAATTTACGTCTGATAACGCATTATGAAGAGCGCAGTTTAGTGTCGTAAACGATCTTGTTCAAGTATATAAAGAGCAGACGTCGTGCTATCGTTTCCTCACTCAATAAAATATTGCAGCGACCTCTATTATGTGTAACTCTTTTTCCCACACGTTTTGCGTTCTACCCACAGGTTCTACCATCCTAAGTAACTAATATTATTAATTCTAAACGGCATTAGTCTCTTCTAATGCCGGTCCCAGACTTGCAGGCCGAATACCGAATGCTCGCGAAACGAAGCGACATATCGCCTCGCTTCGCGATAATTCGGGGCGATATACGCTAGTCTGGGACAGGCTTATGAATAGCTCACATCTCATAACTTCAATAGTGTTACTACTTAAATATAAAATAAAATTATAAATACATATCTATACATTTCTATGTACGTGTACCTAATTACTAGTAATTACCCACTTCATTAGATAGAACAAAAGGTGTGCAAAATCGCTGAGTGAGTGAGCAAAGTGAATTTTAATCGTGATTTTTGTTTTTCAGCACTCGAGTTGTTACACATCTAATTTAATTATATTATTATTATTAAAGAGTAACCATTAAAACTCACACACACACACCTAAACATTACACAAACACACACAAACCCACACACATAATATACTAATGTATATTATAATACATAATATAATACGCACACTCATACACATAAGACACACATTACACATACATTCACTCTCAAACTCGTTACACACGAACACACACACGCATATACACATACACACACGCACTTTTCACATATACACATGACACAGACATTTCTCATTAATAGTATTATTATTTAATTATATTATCTACTTGCTGCGCCCCGCGGTTTCACCCGCTATTCTACAGAAAACGATTATTTTTTCGGGATAAAAAGTAGCCTTTGTGTTAATGCAGGGCGTAAGATACCTCCATACCAAATTTCATTCAAATCCGTTGAGCCGTTAGAGAGTTGAACGGTAATAAATACACTTACATACTTACCTACTTACACACAAACTTTCGCATTTAGAATATTTGTGTGATATTTACCTCTAATTATGTTCTCGTTGCTGAGGTGAAAAGTTGTGTGTGCCACACTAGAACAAAGTTATATCCATCTTGTGCCTTTGAATCCCTTGCGCATTGAACTTTGCTCTCTTGTTGCACAAATAACTATTCTTTGCTACCAATATACCTACCTAGGTACGCCCACTTTTAGGAATGCAATGTAAGAAAAGATGAGGTCTCTTTTGAGATTGAATAGACGTAGGTATTTGTCTGTAACTCACCACGAGTAATCTTTTCCAATGAATTCTTCAGTTTTTTTAGTAAACTCAAAATTTCTATTTCCCGGCCAATATACTGTTTTGTTGTCAAATGGATGTGACAAATCAATGAATTCGTATCCACCATTGAATAGAATGCTATTCAAGCTTGTGTCGGCATGTGACGACTTTAATAACAAAAGCAGGAAAACAAGAAACGCGTGTAATGTATCAGCCATCGCGATTAGTACTAAACACAGTAGACTAAACTAAACTATACAGTACTCGACTTACTTACTTGTCATAGTCTTGAATGTGTGTGTGTAACACACACGCATATCTATCCGACCTCGACCAGCCCACAAAGAGTACAAATACTAGTTGTTACCCCCGACTTCCTTCGCGTGTACCTATATAAGAAAGTACCCTACTTATGTCCCCTTTGTGATAAACAATAATTTATCAGCGTATCAATATGATAACTTCTTCCAGAAAAGTGCATTTTAGCATGTACAGCAAAGCGTTACTAAGTAAATCATCATAAATAAATATCTTCAGGCTTCTATGGACCTGCAACTTCTTGCAAAAGTTTCTTTACTCCGACTGATAAAGAGAATTTACGTACATACCTAGAGATTTTTTGTCTACGGTAAAAGTATTATTAAAAATACTTAACAACATAAAGTCGACTGCATGTATATAGAAATTTCGGTATAAGTACATATGAAGTGCTCTTTGTTCGACTTTCGACTGTAAAGTATAACCTGTGACGTGCCCCGTGCTGTGACCACACTGTGCCTGTGACACTCCGGAAGAGGAAATAAAGTTTAATAAAGTACTACGTTCCTTGCAAACAACACCTTACCTCACTCGACCGACAAACCGTTTAATAATAACCGTCTACAGCATCATCCACAGCCTTCTTTATTTCACTGCTGGGAATAGGTATTTCTCTTGCTGTGCCATATCTGCCTCGGTTCTGTGATAATCGGTTCGACCCGCGATTTTTAGAATACTATGTCACCCACCGGCAAAAAAAAATCTGCTGTTCCATAGAAAAACAGATATTTTTTTCTCGATTTCAGGGTTGTTCCTATAGTAAAGGTTGTTCATAATGATGAGTACTATAAGCTCTTTTCGGGCGGTCACTTGCCGATGGGCGACATAGTAAGGTATAGTCGACCTATCTTCCATCCGGACGACCAAAACTTAGTTCCCGCGGCGACCGGCGCGCCGCCGCGGCGCTCTGTACCTTCTTACAAAGTAGAGGGAAATAAAAATATATTTTCCAATTATCTCTCGTTGGTTTGCGGTGCGAGGTTGTCAGGTGTACCATAGTATCAGGGTTCACGTTCACAGAGATGGCTAGATACTCTTGAAATAGGTAGGTGGGTAGGTATTCTAGAAATTCGTAATCAAAATTTTTCAGCAACAAATGCCACAATGGCCTGAGATTAATACTGTGCTTATTATTATGTGATTATTATTCAAAGTTTGTTATTATTTGAAAACATAGAGCAACACAGGCCCGACTCGGGCCGGTACCGAGTCGCTCTAGGTTTGATGAGACTTCGCGTTTTTTCCAAAATTTATATTTTTCTGAGGTGAAGGTCCTAGGAAAGCTTTCATTACTAAGCTGGAGCATGACTTGGACTAGCCTTAGAATGGCTATACATTGCCTGACCTGACATCGTGTGAAAGATATGACTGTATATAAGTTTCTGGGGAAACGAAAGGGACAAGCTATAACCTTAATAGTTTGTTTCTTTTGCTCCCGTGAAATTCAAGTCTAGCTGTCCCTTTCACACGATATCAGGTCAGGCCATGTATAGCCACTTTTTAACTAAAACTGCTGACTGAGACTTGTACTTATTGTGTACAATTCATTATATATTACGAAACTTGACACTAGTAATACAATATGTGTGGAGCCAAAATAAAAGAGAAAAAAATCGAATCTGACAGTGAAAGCAATGATCCGGCACTCGTTTAGCTCCGGAGTGCAGCCAGCTTAACGATTTTGCACTAGATCTAGGACCTTCTGACGTACTTTGGTGCTATATTTCTAGCGTTTCCGAATTTTTATGTTTTACCGCATAAAATATTCTCATTCCTAAAATATCTCATACGAAATGACATCTTCATAACTATTAAAATTTATTATTACTTTGATCCCGCAAAATTAAAGGTTCTTGTAGGAAATCAGATATCACTAAGGGATATTATTTACCTACTTATAAATAATTTAAGGCTGTGGCTCCGCTGCCGTAGCCGGAAACGATGAAATAATGGAACGATTGAAGGACGTACGACCGACCTATTGTTATTAGACTCAAATCTGTTACCGGATTGCTGAACCTACTGTTATCCATTAATGCCTGTGATATATTAATCATGGCAGAGTCGCTAGAGGACCCCAATAATATGCTAAACGAACTCAGTAGCGTTTCTCAACAGGTGGATCTTAAAATGAACATGGACAAGATGAAAATCATGTCAAAAGCCCATGTTATACACGTACCGGTAGTCGTTGGGAACGATGCGCTCGAAATTGTTGCCCTTGGACAGACTATCCATTTAGGTAGGTCCAACTTCGACAAAGAGGTTGTCTAAAGAATCCAACTCGGATGGGCAGCGTTCGGGAAATTGCGTGATATCTTCTCGTCCAAAATCCCGCAGTGTCCGCAGTCCTTGACCACTGATCTTTGCGTGATAAAATCCGGAACGACGATATTCGTCGACGAACTAAAGTCACCGATATAGCTTACAGAGTTTGCAAGCTGAAGTGGCAATGGGCAGGCCACATCACTCGAGGAACCGATAACCTATGGGTAAGAAAGGTTCTTGAGTATCGACCACGCACTGAAACACACAGCGTAGGCAGGCCTCCTACTAGGTGGACTGACGGCATTGTAAAAGTCGCGGGCAACCGGTGGATGCAAGTGGCACGATGTCGGTCGGTGTGTTGCTTTAAGGGGATGCCTATGTTCAGCAGCGGACGTGTTGTGGCTGAAGATAATGATGATTTTATGCCATCATCTGTTATCTGACTCGTTTCTGCAATCGAAAGGGCTTATGAGTTTTATAAATAACTACGGAACCCTAAAAACCGAAACCGAAAGAACAGCTTAATCCGACTTCTAAATACATTTTTAGCGTTTCGCACTTCCAACTGTGGCACTTGCTATTATAAATTAAACCATTTCTGGTGACTAGCCTAGATGAGTAAATCTAGTGATTTTCGTTTCGGGAACCGAGCTAGTGATTTTATTTAATTTTCGTCAGGTGGCAACACTGTTATTGTTGTTTATCACTACAGCTTCCAAAATTCATATTTATTATTGTAATTTTAATGAGATAAATCAGACAACAGTTTAATTTTAATGGTCTTCAATAAACGGTGCGATGTCTTTAATTAAAAAAACCAAGAACGATGCCATAAAAGCGGCTGTTACTTCTTATTTGGAGCGTCGTAATTATCCAGTAAGTACTTTAGCTAACTTATTTGCAAAATATTACCAAAATTACTTAATCAGTATGTTCTCTCAATTTTTTAGGATGCAGATATATTCAGTAGCACAAATACGCTCAGTCAAAGTGCAGAACAGATGGCGGTGGCTACTATAGTGCAATGTGAGGCCAGTCGTGCCAATTCCATTCTGTTCTCATGCATCAACAATGATTCGGGTCAATACGACATACAATATACTAGGTATACATGCTACCTAATTACAATACTCTTCATAAGGCCGAAATATCAATATGTATTTCCATTGAAACTGTTTCTCAAAACATTTCTTGTGGTTATTTCAGATTGGTTAACTTTATAAAAGACATCAAGGTAGAGAAAGTTAAAAATGAGTTGCTCGGGCTTCTCAGTCCGCTCCTATGTCACATGTACCTGGAAATGCTGCGTGGTGGTCACGGAGGTGCTGCTCAAATGTTTCTGAAGAGGCACTCTGCAACATTACCTCAAAAAGATCTTTCATATCATCAGCCGATAGATGGAAACTTGCCATCTGCTCTGTACCGTCCAAACAGCCTAGAACAGCTTTTCAATTCACTACAAAATGGGACCATAGATAATGAAACACCAGAGAAAGATTACATGAATCAGATTCTTGATAATATTGGCACAATTTATACGTTACAAGAAATTGAAACTAGACCATCAATTGCAGCATTTAGGTATATTCTTAGAAACTATTGTTTTTCATTTGTACTAAGGTTCTTTATTCATAATATAATTATATATAACTAGCTGCGCCCTGCGGTTTCACCCGCTATTA
Source organism: Apocheima hispidaria (assembly GCA_947579745.1). Lineage (NCBI taxonomy): Eukaryota > Metazoa > Arthropoda > Insecta > Lepidoptera > Geometridae > Apocheima > Apocheima hispidaria. The sequence continues at coordinate 9,008,256 of OX388153.1, read as the reverse complement.
TACAGGATCCTTTAAGATTTTTGAGATAAAAAGTAGCCCATGTGTTTTTAATCCAGTGCACAAGCTACCTTCATACCAAATTTCATCTAAATCCGTTCAGCCATGACAGAGTTGAATGGGAACAAAGACACACATACTTACACACAAACTTTCGCATTTATAATATTAGTGTGATAATCAATATATTCATAGGATATCAGACTGTACATTTTGTACTTTTAATTCTATTTTGACACTCAGTTGTGGCCACTTGTGGCTAATATAACAAAAATACTAAAGCAAAGTATTTATATCACCACAAAATAATTTTGCAACTGAAGGAATTGCACTTTTTTAAGAGCCTTTATTAACTAATATAATTACAAATAAACTTAATCAAACAAACTAGACTACTTAACCCACTATACAAAAAAAAACCCAGTAATACCCAGTTTCTTTTTAGACCTTCATTGGTCTAAAAATAAAGCAAATGCTCAAGTCCACTACAACTAGGCAGCTTACAGGCACACGAAATGGCAATACTTATCCATTTAACTGTTTGCATCAATTAGAATTGCTTAATTATTGTAACATCAATAAAATAATACATTTGTGTTTCAGATCTTGTAAATACGACATATATTTATCTCAAGACGCGCTGAACATACTGAAGGCATACCTGGCTAAACATGGCCACGTATTATTGATACAGGTGTTGCAGACATGGTTCCATATAGACGTTGCTGATGACGCTAAGAAAAAGAGTACAGTGAGTATCGATAAGTCTATCGCAGTATTTCACTTAATGTTCTGGTCAGTTCAGTCACACAGGTGAATACACTTATAGGTTGCAATAGCTGATGCCAATGACTTTATACACAGTGCTGCTCGGCCTTGGGATTCGGAGGGCATGGAACCGCAGCTCAGGCTTTGGCCTTGCAAATACCAAATAAAAATGATTTTACTTCTATTAAAACTTTTGTCCCCTATTTTAGGGAATTTACGAAGATCCGTTCTTAGTGTTCAACTCTTGTGCATGCTTCAAATGCAATTTGACTAGCCTTGTGGCTTAGTAGGAGGATTTCCGCCTTTTGAGCCGTAGATTCGATTCCCACCCAGGACATGGATGTTTTGACTGGGTGTTACTTTGTATTCTATGTATGTATTTACAAAAAAAAAGTATTTATATATTCTACAGTTATCTGGTTCCAATAGTATAAGCTTCCTTAGTTTGGGGCTAGATGGCGCTGTGCGTGATAACAAAATTTAAAATACACAATTTTTATTACTAAAGGAGCTTATTATGAACTTGGTTGACATTATTTTTTTAGGATGACGAAGAAGAAATGGACGAAGAAATAAATGTCACAAGAAATAATTCTGAAGATGAAAGTGTTGACACAAAAGGTGAACTAAACATAATCAGTCTAACTATACTTGTACGGTATTTATTCATAATTCTGTATATTTAGGGTCACCATAGAGCTTATGGTGATCGCTGCGTATCTGCAACATAATAAACATAATTATTGATTCGCTGCTTAGTGATTTTTTATGTTTAAGATTGATGTGATTTAAGTTTTTTTCTTCTTTCAGACATATTTTCTAAATGCAATGGTCACTCCGAATACCCGAGTGTTGATAAGGAACTAAGAGATCTGCAAGATGCAATAAAAGGTGTCAGAGAATCACTGGCGCCTCTTAAGCTGTACAAAATAACCGCGCCTGACACTCAGTGAGTAGATAGATAGCTCTTTATTGTTCACACCATAAGACGAAAATCTACTTAAAACAACAGGCGGCCTTATCGCTAATGGCGATCTCTTCCAAGGAACCTTAGCAAGGAGAGAATTTATATTATTTTATTTATATGAGTCCTTAATTGAACTTTAGAAAGTGCCACTTCCGGCATTTGAAATGGCTGCTCACTGGAGATCATTATATCATCCCAGATTATGAAAGGTTTTTGACAAATACAATCTGATGGCAGTAGCGTCGGCTCGGTCGTACCTATGGCAGCCGTTTTCTGTATTTCTTCGCAACCCTCTCCAGCAGTTTATATCTAGAATTTTTTATTTTTATTTTTTTATCCGACGATAACTTGCGAACCGTTGATTCGTTCTTTATGAAACTTTGTAGGCAAGTAGTTCATTTCAATACAATTTTAAGTTTGAAAATGAGGTAAATGGACCCTAAGATTGTGAAGTCATGAGGGTCAGTTCGGCGCCAACTACTAAGATAATAATAAATAAACTATAATAATTATAGTGTCTATTCTAAGCTAAAGGGGTCAGAGTCTTCCTAGTAGTTGGCGCCGAACTGACCCCCATGACTTCATGACTTTTTAATAATTCTTAAATTATGGCCGCTTAACAAATCACACCAACAGAGTAAGTAGTAGTGTGCAAGCATTACTATGTTCCGGTTTAAAAGGCAATGTATTCAGCAACATTACTGGGCATTAGAGATTTAACATCTAATATCTCTGGGTGTCGAGCGTTGTGAATTGCCGCGCAGGGATTTGAAGTGTTGAAGTTCAAATTTTCGGTGGTACTGGACTGTTATAGGCAAGCGTGACGCTTAACATCAGGTGAGCGAATTGCTCGTCTCGTTATTAAGCACCATTGATTGCTGTTGTTCATCATGTCTTCGATGCCGCCGTCACCCAGCGCTGTACAACATATCCGGTTTATTGTTCCGGTTTGTCATTTTGTTTTATTGCGGTTTTTCAGTTTGATATGTGCCAAAACGGATCTGAGCTGTAACATACTGTGCGGGGGGTTCAGCAACTCCGAGATACGGTTGTGGGACCTCGGCCAGAAGAACGTGAAGCGGAGAGTTAACCGAAACATATCAGACGTTGAACTAGCTTGCTTCGTGGCGCCCGAGCCCGCGCCCGATGACAACACGTTGTAAGTATACCCAACACGAAATATCAAAGATTAAAAAAAACAGTCCATCACACCCACTTAGGTAAAAAATAAATATATAAAAAAGAGTAAGAAAAGTATAATTTTTCTCTTTCGTACTCGGCATATTTTATTTGCGGAGGGCACGATTTCTCGCTCACACACTTCTGTTTGTATATGAAATCTACGTACCTATTTAAAAGAACAAGCCTTTTTATAGGAATCAACGTACAGACCAAACCGCTCATGATATAGAGACTTGTAATTTGGGCCCAATATTCTTCAAATGGTCTAGGTTCTAGGTGGATAAGCAGGGATTTAGTGAAAAAACACCTCTAGTGAACCGCGAAGTTTTTATGGAAATTTAAAGAAAAAAGTTTCTCATAAATGGCCTCTTCATTGACACGTTAATATTGCTCTAAATAAAATAGGAACTTATATATTAGTTTTGTAGAGTTTTAGATTTTTTACAAGTTAATGCCAATCCATTTCGACCTCACCGGATAATATTCTAAGTTAAAAACAGGTATAGATATTAGTTTAATTATTTTGTAACGTAACTAACAGCTAGCGAAGCTGCGGGAACAAGCTAGTACTAAATATACGAGCAGAACATTCAACAGTCTAGCGGTTCGCACAACGAGATCGGGGTCAAAAAGTTTCGTTTTAGTTTTTAGAATATCACATCAAAATCAACCATGAAACGATACGGCTTTTTCGTACTTCGTCTTATTTGTTGTACTCTATTATTTACAAGTCATTCTGCGAACGGTAGACAAACTTTTTTGCACAATCGCAATTCAACAATTTCGTATTTTTTTTTTGTCGACGACGGTTTTTGATTGGTGGGGTATTTTCCCCAAAAAGACACGTTTGCTGAGACTAGCTTCCCCATTTTGGCAGGGAAATACCCCAACAATCAAATAACGCCGAAGACAAAAAAAAAATATAAAATTATAGAACCTGTTTCGTCAAGATTGGTTGAAAAATACGACCTGTACGCGAGTACCAACATACAGACAGATGAAAGCAAATTTTGCCAGTCAGCAAAATTGAAACCTTTCGTTCGCTTCGCTCCCTCGGTCAATTATGTGCTGATCAGTCTCTCTCACTCGCTTACACTTCGTCATTCGCACGAATGTGCATATAATTCAGTATGATAATCTGTGGGCAATATTCTTATTTGATGACAATCTTTGTGGTGCAGACAGATAGGTGCGGGCCTGCCGCTGCGCGGGCACGCGGGCCCCGTGCAGGCGGTCCGCGTGCTGCCGCGCGAGCAGCTCGTGCTGTCAGCCTCGCACGATGGTAGCATGAGGGCTTGGCGACTCACAGACTACTCCTGCGCTGCCCTCTACAGGTATTCAATATTTTTAGCCAAACACCTGTTCAGCTATAACCAGAATTTTTAATTTTATTTTTTATTACTTTAATTAGACTTCAGGTGCGACTTCATTCAGCCCCGTCGTATCCTAACAACAACTTGAAAACCGTTCCCTTGATTGAATTAACCGGTTAGTCAATGTACCCAATTGCACCGGTTTCATGAACAAAACTATAACTGGTATTTGATAAGTCGAAGTAAGAGGTTCGGACATTTCGGGTTAGTGCAAGTGGCGCCACGTCAACTACAACACGTTTGTTTGAGATATTTTTGAACTAGCTGTGAAAGAAAAGAAATTTTATAAATCGATAGAGCACAACTATGTTACGGTTAAAAGTTTCCGTTTCCGAGATATTTACAAATGTAAATTCATTTTAGACAAGACTGTATCGCTCTATCAAGCGGAGAAGGTTACACCACTTGGCATAAGGGAAGGCAAATGCAGTCCTAATAAGCCCCATTATAAATAATGATTTGTATGTAACTACAAAAATATTAATATATTATTCATTTCACAAATTACATGAGTCCTTTACATGGTACGAGTGTCATTGTATTTATCAAAAAGTCACCAAAATTATTCTCAATATAATCCGACTCTTCCTAAAAATAAGCTTAAGCTACCGGTGAAGCAAAGCAAAAGTGAGGAAGGCGTCGCATGGTGGGTACTAGTGCTCAGCTGGCGATGCTATCACCTTCAAGTTGAGATGCCAAGCACCTAATGGTGTAGTTCGTCAGCCTCACTTGATAGCCTTTTCCCATTCCAGGGACCGTACCTTGAGGTGCTTATTGCTATGATTGTTAGGTTTAGTCGACAACGCTGCCCGACCATACACCTTATCGCGCGGCGATAGGGTTTGTGGCCGCGCCGCATCGTCGACTGAGCTTAACAATCATCACAATAAGCACGTCACAATACCGGCCCAGTCTAGTTGTGTTTACCATTGTCGACCACACGGTCACATAAGATGAGTTTGTGGGGAAATGCCCAGCTGTCAAACATTATAAAAAAGTAAAGTATTGTAATATTATTCCAGAGGTCACAACTACCCGATATGGTGCATGGATGTGTCAAAAAGCGGCCTATTCATCGTTACTGGCTCCCACGACAAGACTGCCAAACTGTGGTCCTTGAATAGGACGTTTCCAGTGAGAGTGTTCGTGGGTCACACATCTGATGTTACCGTGAGTATTATTTTCCACGATCTTACTACTATATCTCATTGTGGTATAATGACACGTGTAGGTAGTTCGTTTCTTCGTTTGACGCTTACCGCGTTATTCAACTCCAGTTACTACTCGTTCAACTGAATTCATACACTAAAGTCACCTCCCCAGTAGGCTCTTTGACTGGTGTCTAATCCAAACCGCCCTCGATTCGAGCGCCTTGATCTACGATCGTTGAGCATGTATACATAATATATATTCGCAGCCGACTTGGCTTCTCAGTCTGCCTCATCATTCGCATCGATGTATAAATTTGCGATGTAATGTTGTAGTGCGTGAAGTTCCACCCGAACGAAGCGTACATAGCGTCGGGCGGCGCGGACCGCAGCGTGCGGCTATGGAGCGCGTGTGACGCGCGGCTCGTGCGCGTGTTGTGGCACCGCGCCGTGCTGCGTGCGCTCGCCTTCGCGCCCTCCGGAGCTTACCTCGCGAGCGCTGGTATGTTTTGTGCCGCATAAACTAAAGTTTTGCGATTTGACAATGGCGTAGAGTTAAGGAGATTTATCAAGCACCTTCAACAATGGAAGTAATCGTCCCATCAATATACATACCCTGATTCGGCTTTGTACAATATACCCTGTTTTTTTTACTCTTCTGTTTTAATATCACTTTCTGTTTCAGGTGATGATAAAAAGATCAAAATTTGGGATCTAGCCGCGTCGACGTGCGTCCACGAATACAGAGGCCACCACGGCAAGGTGACCGCGCTGGACTGGTCCTCCGTAGGGAAGGCGAGTTTAACGAACAGACAAGCTTCGGACGGGAGTGACGCGTCGGTTGAAAACGCGCTGCTTTGTTCCGCCGGCATGGACGGGATTGTCAAGATCGTATGGGATACGCATTCTAAGAATAAGTGAGTTGGGGTTAATTTTGTTTTCTGTAGCCAGTACTAAAATTGTAAATGTGCTTACTATAAGTTATAATTATATGTAAGTTTATGATGCAATTCAATGATTAATGCACCGGTGCAATTCTTGTGGCAACAGATCATTATAGAAGTCTTTAGGAGGTTCTTGGACATTACTTTTTGTGTTACCATTATCACTGCGAAAAGCATTTTTTAGTAATCTGATGCAACTACTTGCAACACATCTACATCTATTGCCACAAGAATCTGATATTGATTTCATGGGCCAAACCCAAATTTTCATTACGTAATGATGTATATTTTTTTGAACTTTTTTATTTATCTGCTAATTTTTATCTCATTCCAGACAACAAGTCTCCAGCCAAGATGTGTTATCATCGATTTACAACACAAAATGCTCATATTTAGTAGATGTACAAGTGCATCCCGACTGGGTGGTAGCTATAGGGACAAATAGATAAAAAAAAATAGTGTTTGTAAATACTCAGTTTTTAAGTGTTTATTATAAATAACAAAACAAGTACACTTTGTTTCATTAAAAGTAGTTAGTACCTACATATATCACATGATGGGTATTTCCATTGAAATAACAGATTTTAGTTTTACTTCAAACATAACAGGAGTAATAAATTCATCAGGACATTATCTGAATAAGTAGAACGGAACAAGAATAAATGAATGACTTTTCATACACTCTCTGCTTGGAAATATAATATTTTTTGGGACTCTTAATGAGTGTGTGCTAATGAAAGTGATATTTATAATTTTATGGTGGTGTTTTTACTCACTAGTTTTATACTTTTAATTATTACCAGAAGGATAATATATATCCTTCAATGCTTAGGATATAAATACCAGATTAACAGTACCTCACTATCTGAAATCAGTGCAACCATTGAAGAGTGATCGCATAAGAACAGACAAAGAAACATACACCTGTAAACTTAACCATCTTTGTGGGCAGTAAAAACATTGAATTTCTGGGAGTGAAGACTCTCTTAGATTTTCTTGAAGAAGTTCATTATATTGCCTTGCTTTCCTTTTTGAGGAGGTGACACCTTTTTCTTGGTGTTTTTAGTTTTCTTTTCTTTAGGTGAGACTTGAGTTTTCACTTTATTGGTTTGCCCAACATTTTCCTTCTCAGATTTTACTGGAACATGTTCCATTTTAACTGCAACTTCTGACTCGACTTCACCTTCTGAACAACTTTCGTATACTTCTTCTTTGCGGGTTAGAATATAGCCCTCTTCATCGGTGTAGGTTTTATCTACCAGCTTTCTTCTCTTCTTAGGGTTTAAAATCCCTGATGTAATCTTTACGGTATTCACTGTTGGTGTGGGTGGAATTTCATCATCTGATTCATGGATCGATGTGTTCTCAGCGAAAGGGTCTTTGTCTTCATCACTCTCGCTGTCTGATACATGCAGCACTCTTTTGCGTTTCTTATCAACTTTAGCATTCTTCTTAATTTGACTGAGCGAGCTATTCTTCGTACTCTTGTTCTTCTTTGCACTCTCAGGCTCTTTTTTGATATCTTTTGTTGGATTTTCTTCGTCAACATCCATAGATTCTTGTACAATTTCTGGTTGAGTTTCTTTTTTCACCTTATACAGAGTTTCTAGTTTTTTATCAGTTTCCTTGGTAACTTTGGCCGTTTTTGTGCTAGGAGTACTGTTGGATTTTGTTTTGACCATACATTCTTGTTTGATTTCTGGTTGAATTTCTTTCTTCTCATACAGATTATCTGCTATTTTATCGGTCTCCTTGGTAACTTTGGCCGTTTTTGTGCTAGGAGCACTGTTTGATTTTGTGAAAAACCCTGCAATTCCTTTTGAAGGTTTGGTCCCATTTTTAACAATAGGTTTATTCACTGTACTCGCAGAATCTTTTTTTGGTGAAGTGACCTCAGATTTGATTACAGGCTCAGATTTGGTTTCATGTACCTTCACAACTTCATTAGCTTTACAGCTTATCTGTGTTACATTACTGGTTCTGTCTTTTTTAAGTGGTAAGACAGTTTTTACTTCATCTATAGCTTTCTGACTATTTGATTTGAGAGCACCAATTTCATCTGATGATCTCTTAATACATGAGGCTCCTTTGATTATACCAACACACAATAAGATGTCCTCAAATCTATTAATACACGCAAGAGCAGCGTTGTCTACCCCAGAAGAACCTCGACAGACACTGTAGATGTGTTGGTAAAATATGGCTTTAAAAGTATTCCTGCGACTGTCTAATTCGGACTCTGAGCAAACAGTGGTAAGCCCAGAATTGTTGCTAGTTAATCCCGAAATGAGATAAGTAATATTGAGATAGATACTTCCATTATTTTCTTTGATTTCGTCAACAACTTTTTTCAGTAGTGTTTTAGCTTCATTGACATGTATGCACAGATCTTTGCTCAATGATAAGTAAGTCACTAACTTCTGTTCATCTAAAATCAATTCTCTAGTTGTTCTAATATTCTCTCTAGACAAATTTCCATCAATTTGAGCCATTATAAAACCACAAAGAAAACTAAAACACGAAAAATAATCGCGCGCGTCAGCCGGCAGCAGGGCTGGATTTAGGAATAGGAACGTTGAAAACGATATTAACGATAACACAAAAAACCAAAAAAAAAAGAAAACAAAACCGGGCTATTTTTTTTGTTTCTCTTTCCTCCTAAGAGGATTTTGGCGTCGCATGTCTTATGCATTTGCCAGTGTCAAGTGTACATAATATATTATCAAGTTTTGTTAAATATTATCAAACAAGTCATAGTCACAGTCAAAGGCAAGCAAAGCAAGTCACGGTCAAGTCCAAGTCATAGTCATACCCCAATAAAGTGGTGAAAACTTTACTAGAGTGTTCTATGGAGTTTTGGAAACAACACGAAAATTCACGTTTCAGGACATTATACCATTCACCAACACTCGTGCATGTTCAGGAACACTTAACGGGTAAAAATTCACCATTTTTATACATTAACACTCGAAATAACACAAGTTTTGGAAAATAATAAAATGACGCGACATGAATTCTTCACGTTCCCGCCAAAACTCAAAACCAGGCTATAAAAGTCTTCGACTTCAAAAAAAAAAGGTTCTCAAGAAGACAGTTTTTTTTGTACGTAATAAAGAGGTTTTGCTTTTTTCATCAACAAGTCAAGCATATAAAAGTATATCAGAGTGGCTATACATGGCCTGACCTGACATCATGTGAAATGGGCAGCTAGACTTGAATTTCACGGGAGCAAAAGAAACAAACTATTAAGGTTATAGCTTCTCCCTTTCGCCCCCCCAGAAACTTATATATCTCATCTCTTTCAAACGATGTCAGGTCATGCCATGTAGCGAGGCCTTAATGCACAGCCTGATATTCCATGTGTTTTATCGGGTCGTACATTACTGTCTACCCAATGTTTTTCTGAGAAAAAAAAACGACCTAGGTACAAGCAAGGTACAAGACTACAAGTGGAAATAAGTGTATTTTTACGACAAACAAACTAAAAAAGTGTTTTCTTCAGATTTTATGGCTATTTTCCTATCATATTTCCAATCGAGTGAAGTGAAAAGTCATAGCTATCTTTAGCTTACTCCTCAGTAAGTGTTTGGTGCCTTACCTGGTTAATCTATTTTGATACCATTACATCACTATTCCAAAGAATTCCTGTATTTTATGGACTAATTTTTGTTCTGCATCATTCTCTTTGACAGAAGTTTCCGAGAGGATTGTTTAGAGTTACGTATTCATACAGTTTTGAAGTGAAAATGCCTGGGTAAGCTACAGATGTTATGTGGGAGTGGTACCATCAAAGAATACTCATTGCAAGAATTCACATCTGTATGTCAAAATAGCCCACGCCATCGCTAAACTAATACCTTTATGATGCACAGCATAGTCAGTAATCTTAATCCAAACAACAAACCAGTAGGTATAGGAAACAATACGTTCTTGAATATCGGAGTATATGATAGGGCAACTGCCAGTAGCAATTTATTCTTTTATAAGCATAATAAAGAGGTGACCAGCCCTAATTACCAACGCTAATAGCTTAATTAAAATATTCAAACCCATTAATTTACTGTATAGTAGTCATCAAAATAACATCACATGACAAAAAGACACGTTTGCTGCGACTAGCTTCCCCATTTTGGCAGGGAAATACCCCAACAATCAAATAACGCCGAAGACAAAAAAAAAACTATAAAATTATAGAACCTGTTTCGTCAAGATTGATTGAAAAATACGACCTGTACGCGAGTACCAACATACAGACAGATGAAAGCAAATTTTGCCAGTCAGCAAAATTGAAACCTTTCGTTCGCTTCGCTCCCTCGGTCAATTATGTGCTGATCAGTCTCTCTCACTCGCTTACACTTCGTCATTCGCACGAATGTGCATATAATTCAGTATGATAATCTGTGGGCAATATTCTTATTTGATGACAATCTTTGTGGTGCAGACAGATAGGTGCGGGCCTGCCGCTGCGCGGGCACGCGGGCCCCGTGCAGGCGGTCCGCGTGCTGCCGCGCGAGCAGCTCGTGCTGTCAGCCTCGCACGATGGTAGCATGAGGGCTTGGCGACTCACAGACTACTCCTGCGCTGCCCTCTACAGGTATTCAATATTTTTAGCCAAACACCTATTCAGCTATAACCAGAATTTTTAATTTTATTTTTTATTACTTTAATTAGACTTCAGGTGCGACTTCATTCAGCCCCGTCGTATCCTAACAACAACTTGAAAACCGTTCCCTTGATTGAATTAACCGGTTAGTCAATGTACCCAATTGCACCGGTTTCATGAACAAAACTATAACTGGTATTTGATAAGTCGAAGTAAGAGGTTCGGACATTTCGGGTTAGTGCAAGTGGCGCCACGTCAACTACAACACGTTTGTTTGAGATATTTTTGAACTAGCTGTGAAAGAAAAGAAATTTTATAAATCGATAGAGCACAACTATGTTACGGTTAAAAGTTTCCGTTTCCGAGATATTTACAAATGTAAATTCATTTTAGACAAGACTGTATCGCTCTATCAAGCGGAGAAGGTTACACCACTTGGCATAAGGGAAGGCAAATGCAGTCCTAATAAGCCCCATTATAAATAATGATTTGTATGTAACTACAAAAATATTAATATATTATTCATTTCACAAATTACATGAGTCCTTTACATGGTACGAGTGTCATTGTATTTATCAAAAAGTCACCAAAATTATTCTCAATATAATCCGACTCTTCCTAAAAATAAGCTTAAGCTACCGGTGAAGCAAAGCAAAAGTGAGGAAGGCGTCGCATGGTGGGTACTAGTGCTCAGCTGGCGATGCTATCACCTTCAAGTTGAGATGCCAAGCACCTAATGGTGTAGTTCGTCAGCCTCACTTGATAGCCTTTTCCCATTCCAGGGACCGTACCTTGAGGTGCTTATTGCTATGATTGTTAGGTTTAGTCGACAACGCTGCCCGACCATACACCTTATCGCGCGGCGATAGGGTTTGTGGCCGCGCCGCATCGTCGACTGAGCTTAACAATCATCACAATAAGCACGTCACAATACCGGCCCAGTCTAGTTGTGTTTACCATTGTCGACCACACGGTCACATAAGATGAGTTTGTGGGGAAATGCCCAGCTGTCAAACATTATAAAAAAGTAAAGTATTGTAATATTATTCCAGAGGTCACAACTACCCGATATGGTGCATGGATGTGTCAAAAAGCGGCCTATTCATCGTTACTGGCTCCCACGACAAGACTGCCAAACTGTGGTCCTTGAATAGGACGTTTCCAGTGAGAGTGTTCGTGGGTCACACATCTGATGTTACCGTGAGTATTATTTTCCACGATCTTACTACTATATCTCATTGTGGTATAATGACACGTGTAGGTAGTTCGTTTCTTCGTTTGACGCTTACCGCGTTATTCAACTCCAGTTACTACTCGTTCAACTGAATTCATACACTAAAGTCACCTCCCCAGTAGGCTCTTTGACTGGTGTCTAATCCAAACCGCCCTCGATTCGAGCGCCTTGATCTACGATCGTTGAGCATGTATACATAATATATATTCGCAGCCGACTTGGCTTCTCAGTCTGCCTCATCATTCGCATCGATGTATAAATTTGCGATGTAATGTTGTAGTGCGTGAAGTTCCACCCGAACGAAGCGTACATAGCGTCGGGCGGCGCGGACCGCAGCGTGCGGCTATGGAGCGCGTGTGACGCGCGGCTCGTGCGCGTGTTGTGGCACCGCGCCGTGCTGCGTGCGCTCGCCTTCGCGCCCTCCGGAGCTTACCTCGCGAGCGCTGGTATGTTTTGTGCCGCATAAACTAAAGTTTTGCGATTTGACAATGGCGTAGAGTTAAGGAGATTTATCAAGCACCTTCAACAATGGAAGTAATCGTCCCATCAATATACATACCCTGATTCGGCTTTGTACAATATACCCTGTTTTTTTTACTCTTCTGTTTTAATATCACTTTCTGTTTCAGGTGATGATAAAAAGATCAAAATTTGGGATCTAGCCGCGTCGACGTGCGTCCACGAATACAGAGGCCACCACGGCAAGGTGACCGCGCTGGACTGGTCCTCCGTAGGGAAGGCGAGTTTAACGAACAGACAAGCTTCGGACGGGAGTGACGCGTCGGTTGAAAACGCGCTGCTTTGTTCCGCCGGCATGGACGGGATTGTCAAGATCGTATGGGATACGCATTCTAAGAATAAGTGAGTTGGGGTTAATTTTGTTTTCTGTAGCCAGTACTAAAATTGTAAATGTGCTTACTATAAGTTATAATTATATGTAAGTTTATGATGCAATTCAATGATTAATGCACCGGTGCAATTCTTGTGGCAACAGATCATTATAGAAGTCTTTAGGAGGTTCTTGGACATTACTTTTTGTGTTACCATTATCACTGCGAAAAGCATTTTTTAGTAATCTGATGCAACTACTTGCAACACATCTACATCTATTGCCACAAGAATCTGATATTGATTTCATGGGCCAAACCCAAATTTTCATTACGTAATGATGTATATTTTTTTGAACTTTTTTATTTATCTGCTAATTTTTATCTCATTCCAGACAACAAGTCTCCAGCCAAGATGTGTTATCATCGATTTACAACACAAAATGCTCATATTTAGTAGATGTACAAGTGCATCCCGACTGGGTGGTAGCTATAGGGACAAATAGATAAAAAAAAATAGTGTTTGTAAATACTCAGTTTTTAAGTGTTTATTATAAATAACAAAACAAGTACACTTTGTTTCATTAAAAGTAGTTAGTACCTACATATATCACATGATGGATATTTCCATTGAAATAACAGATTTTAGTTTTACTTCAAACATAACAGGAGTAATAAATTCATCAGGACATTATCTGAATAAGTAGAACGGAACAAGAATAAATGAATGACTTTTCATACACTCTCTGCTTGGAAATATAATATTTTTTGGGACTCTTAATGAGTGTGTGCTAATGAAAGTGATATTTATAATTTTATGGTGGTGTTTTTACTCACTAGTTTTATACTTTTAATTATTACCAGAAGGATAATATATATCCTTCAATGCTTAGGATATAAATACCAGATTAACAGTACCTCACTATCTGAAATCAGTGCAACCATTGAAGAGTGATCGCATAAGAACAGACAAAGAAACATACACCTGTAAACTTAACCATCTTTGTGGGCAGTAAAAACATTGAATTTCTGGGAGTGAAGACTCTCTTAGATTTTCTTGAAGAAGTTCATTATATTGCCTTGCTTTCCTTTTTGAGGAGGTGACACCTTTTTCTTGGTGTTTTTAGTTTTCTTTTCTTTAGGTGAGACTTGAGTTTTCACTTTATTGGTTTGCCCAACATTTTCCTTCTCAGATTTTACTGGAACATGTTCCATTTTAACTGCAACTTCTGACTCGACTTCACCTTCTGAACAACTTTCGTATACTTCTTCTTTGCGGGTTAGAATATAGCCCTCTTCATCGGTGTAGGTTTTATCTACCAGCTTTCTTCTCTTCTTAGGGTTTAAAATCCCTGATGTAATCTTTACGGTATTCACTGTTGGTGTGGGTGGAATTTCATCATCTGATTCATGGATCGATGTGTTCTCAGCGAAAGGGTCTTTGTCTTCATCACTCTCGCTGTCTGATACATGCAGCACTCTTTTGCGTTTCTTATCAACTTTAGCATTCTTCTTAATTTGACTGAGCGAGCTATTCTTCGTACTCTTGTTCTTCTTTGCACTCTCAGGCTCTTTTTTGATATCTTTTGTTGGATTTTCTTCGTCAACATCCATAGATTCTTGTACGATTTCTGGTTGAGTTTCTTTTTTCACCTTATACAGAGTTTCTAGTTTTTTATCAGTTTCCTTGGTAACTTTGGCCGTTTTTGTGCTAGGAGTACTGTTGGATTTTGTTTTGACCATACATTCTTGTTTGATTTCTGGTTGAATTTCTTTCTTCTCATACAGATTATCTGCTATTTTATCGGTCTCCTTGGTAACTTTGGCCGTTTTTGTGCTAGGAGCACTGTTTGATTTTGTGAAAAACCCTGCAATTCCTTTTGAAGGTTTGGTCCCATTTTTAACAATAGGTTTATTCACTGTACTCGCAGAATCTTTTTTTGGTGAAGTGACCTCAGATTTGATTACAGGCTCAGATTTGGTTTCATGTACCTTCACAACTTCATTAGCTTTACAGCTTATCTGTGTTACATTACTGGTTCTGTCTTTTTTAAGTGGTAAGACAGTTTTTACTTCATCTATAGCTTTCTGACTATTTGATTTGAGAGCACCAATTTCATCTGATGATCTCTTAATACATGAGGCTCCTTTGATTATACCAACACACAATAAGATGTCCTCAAATCTATTAATACACGCAAGAGCAGCGTTGTCTACCCCAGAAGAACCTCGACAGACACTGTAGATGTGTTGGTAAAATATGGCTTTAAAAGTATTCCTGCGACTGTCTAATTCGGACTCTGAGCAAACAGTGGTAAGCCCAGAATTGTTGCTAGTTAATCCCGAAATGAGATAAGTAATATTGAGATAGATACTTCCATTATTTTCTTTGATTTCGTCAACAACTTTTTTCAGTAGTGTTTTAGCTTCATTGACATGTATGCACAGATCTTTGCTCAATGATAAGTAAGTCACTAACTTCTGTTCATCTAAAATCAATTCTCTAGTTGTTCTAATATTCTCTATAGACAAATTTCCATCAATTTGAGCCATTATAAAACCACAAAGAAAACTAAAACACGAAAAATAATCGCGCGCGTCAGCCGGCAGCAGGGCTGGATTTAGGAATAGGAACGTTGAAAACGATATTAACGATAACACAAAACACCAAAAAAAAATAAAACAAAACCGGGCTATAAAAGTCTTCGACTTCAAAAAAAAAAGGTTCTCAAGAAGACAGTTTTTTTTGTACGTAATAAAGAGGTTTTGCTTTTTTCATCAACAAGTCAAGCATATAAAAGTATATCAGAGTGGCTATACATGGCCTGACCTGACATCATGTGAAATGGGCAGCTAGACTTGAATTTCACGGGAGCAAAAGAAACAAACTATTAAGGTTATAGCTTCTCCCTTTCGCCCCCCCAGAAACTTATATATCTCATCTCTTTCAAACGATGTCAGGTCATGCCATGTAGCGAGGCCTTAATGCACAGCCTGATATTCCATGTGTTTTATCGGGTCGTCAATTATCGGGTCGTACATTACTGTCTACCCAATGTTTTTCTGAGAAAAAAAAACGACCTAGGTACAAGCAAGGTACAAGACTACAAGTGGAAATAAGTGTATTTTTACGACAAACAAACTAAAAAAGTGTTTTCTTCAGATTTTATGGCTATTTTCCTATCATATTTCCAATCGAGTGAAGTGAAAAGTCATAGCTATCTTTAGCTTACTCCTCAGTAAGTGTTTGGTGCCTTACCTGGTTAATCTATTTTGATACCATTACATCACTATTCCAAAGAATTCCTGTATTTTATGGACTAATTTTTGTTCTGCATCATTCTCTTTGACAGAAGTTTCCGAGAGGATTGTTTAGAGTTACGTATTCATACAGTTTTGAAGTGAAAATGCCTGGGTAAGCTACAGATGTTATGTGGGAGTGGTACCATCAAAGAATACTCATTGCAAGAATTCACATCTGTATGTCAAAATAGCCCACGCCATCGCTAAACTAATACCTTTATGATGCACAGCATAGTCAGTAATCTTAATCCAAACAACAAACCAGTAGGTATAGGAAACAATACGTTCTTGAATATCGGAGTATATGATAGGGCAACTGCCAGTAGCAATTTATTCTTTTATAAGCATAATAAAGAGGTGACCAGCCCTAATTACCAACGCTAATAGCTTAATTAAAATATTCAAACCCATTAATTTACTGTATAGTAGTCATCAAAATAACATCACATGACAAAAAGACACGTTTGCTGCGACTAGCTTCCCCATTTTGGCAGGGAAATACCCCAACAATCAAATAACGCCGAAGACAAAAAAAAAACTATAAAATTATAGAACCTGTTTCGTCAAGATTGATTGAAAAATACGACCTGTACGCGAGTACCAACATACAGACAGATGAAAGCAAATTTTGCCAGTCAGCAAAATTGAAACCTTTCGTTCGCTTCGCTCCCTCGGTCAATTATGTGCTGATCAGTCTCTCTCACTCGCTTACACTTCGTCATTCGCACGAATGTGCATATAATTCAGTATGATAATCTGTGGGCAATATTCTTATTTGATGACAATCTTTGTGGTGCAGACAGATAGGTGCGGGCCTGCCGCTGCGCGGGCACGCGGGCCCCGTGCAGGCGGTCCGCGTGCTGCCGCGCGAGCAGCTCGTGCTGTCAGCCTCGCACGATGGTAGCATGAGGGCTTGGCGACTCACAGACTACTCCTGCGCTGCCCTCTACAGGTATTCAATATTTTTAGCCAAACACCTATTCAGCTATAACCAGAATTTTTAATTTTATTTTTTATTACTTTAATTAGACTTCAGGTGCGACTTCATTCAGCCCCGTCGTATCCTAACAACAACTTGAAAACCGTTCCCTTGATTGAATTAACCGGTTAGTCAATGTACCCAATTGCACCGGTTTCATGAACAAAACTATAACTGGTATTTGATAAGTCGAAGTAAGAGGTTCGGACATTTCGGGTTAGTGCAAGTGGCGCCACGTCAACTACAACACGTTTGTTTGAGATATTTTTGAACTAGCTGTGAAAGAAAAGAAATTTTATAAATCGATAGAGCACAACTATGTTACGGTTAAAAGTTTCCGTTTCCGAGATATTTACAAATGTAAATTCATTTTAGACAAGACTGTATCGCTCTATCAAGCGGAGAAGGTTACACCACTTGGCATAAGGGAAGGCAAATGCAGTCCTAATAAGCCCCATTATAAATAATGATTTGTATGTAACTACAAAAATATTAATATATTATTCATTTCACAAATTACATGAGTCCTTTACATGGTACGAGTGTCATTGTATTTATCAAAAAGTCACCAAAATTATTCTCAATATAATCCGACTCTTCCTAAAAATAAGCTTAAGCTACCGGTGAAGCAAAGCAAAAGTGAGGAAGGCGTCGCATGGTGGGTACTAGTGCTCAGCTGGCGATGCTATCACCTTCAAGTTGAGATGCCAAGCACCTAATGGTGTAGTTCGTCAGCCTCACTTGATAGCCTTTTCCCATTCCAGGGACCGTACCTTGAGGTGCTTATTGCTATGATTGTTAGGTTTAGTCGACAACGCTGCCCGACCATACACCTTATCGCGCGGCGATAGGGTTTGTGGCCGCGCCGCATCGTCGACTGAGCTTAACAATCATCACAATAAGCACGTCACAATACCGGCCCAGTCTAGTTGTGTTTACCATTGTCGACCACACGGTCACATAAGATGAGTTTGTGGGGAAATGCCCAGCTGTCAAACATTATAAAAAAGTAAAGTATTGTAATATTATTCCAGAGGTCACAACTACCCGATATGGTGCATGGATGTGTCAAAAAGCGGCCTATTCATCGTTACTGGCTCCCACGACAAGACTGCCAAACTGTGGTCCTTGAATAGGACGTTTCCAGTGAGAGTGTTCGTGGGTCACACATCTGATGTTACCGTGAGTATTATTTTCCACGATCTTACTACTATATCTCATTGTGGTATAATGACACGTGTAGGTAGTTCGTTTCTTCGTTTGACGCTTACCGCGTTATTCAACTCCAGTTACTACTCGTTCAACTGAATTCATACACTAAAGTCACCTCCCCAGTAGGCTCTTTGACTGGTGTCTAATCCAAACCGCCCTCGATTCGAGCGCCTTGATCTACGATCGTTGAGCATGTATACATAATATATATTCGCAGCCGACTTGGCTTCTCAGTCTGCCTCATCATTCGCATCGATGTATAAATTTGCGATGTAATGTTGTAGTGCGTGAAGTTCCACCCGAACGAAGCGTACATAGCGTCGGGCGGCGCGGACCGCAGCGTGCGGCTATGGAGCGCGTGTGACGCGCGGCTCGTGCGCGTGTTGTGGCACCGCGCCGTGCTGCGTGCGCTCGCCTTCGCGCCCTCCGGAGCTTACCTCGCGAGCGCTGGTATGTTTTGTGCCGCATAAACTAAAGTTTTGCGATTTGACAATGGCGTAGAGTTAAGGAGATTTATCAAGCACCTTCAACAATGGAAGTAATCGTCCCATCAATATACATACCCTGATTCGGCTTTGTACAATATACCCTGTTTTTTTTACTCTTCTGTTTTAATATCACTTTCTGTTTCAGGTGATGATAAAAAGATCAAAATTTGGGATCTAGCCGCGTCGACGTGCGTCCACGAATACAGAGGCCACCACGGCAAGGTGACCGCGCTGGACTGGTCCTCCGTAGGGAAGGCGAGTTTAACGAACAGACAAGCTTCGGACGGGAGTGACGCGTCGGTTGAAAACGCGCTGCTTTGTTCCGCCGGCATGGACGGGATTGTCAAGATCGTATGGGATACGCATTCTAAGAATAAGTGAGTTGGGGTTAATTTTGTTTTCTGTAGCCAGTACTAAAATTGTAAATGTGCTTACTATAAGTTATAATTATATGTAAGTTTATGATGCAATTCAATGATTAATGCACCGGTGCAATTCTTGTGGCAACAGATCATTATAGAAGTCTTTAGGAGGTTCTTGGACATTACTTTTTGTGTTACCATTATCACTGCGAAAAGCATTTTTTAGTAATCTGATGCAACTACTTGCAACACATCTACATCTATTGCCACAAGAATCTGATATTGATTTCATGGGCCAAACCCAAATTTTCATTACGTAATGATGTATATTTTTTTGAACTTTTTTATTTATCTGCTAATTTTTATCTCATTCCAGACAACAAGTCTCCAGCCAAGATGTGTTATCATCGATTTACAACACAAAATGCTCATATTTAGTAGATGTACAAGTGCATCCCGACTGGGTGGTAGCTATAGGGACAAATAGATAAAAAAAAATAGTGTTTGTAAATACTCAGT
Source organism: Apocheima hispidaria (assembly GCA_947579745.1). NCBI lineage: Eukaryota > Metazoa > Arthropoda > Insecta > Lepidoptera > Geometridae > Apocheima > Apocheima hispidaria. The sequence continues at coordinate 8,988,350 of OX388153.1, read as the reverse complement.
TTTTAAGTGTTTATTATAAATAACAAAACAAGTACACTTTGTTTCATTAAAAGTAGTTAGTACCTACATATATCACATGATGGATATTTCCATTGAAATAACAGATTTTAGTTTTACTTCAAACATAACAGGAGTAATAAATTCATCAGGACATTATCTGAATAAGTAGAACGGAACAAGAATAAATGAATGACTTTTCATACACTCTCTGCTTGGAAATATAATATTTTTTGGGACTCTTAATGAGTGTGTGCTAATGAAAGTGATATTTATAATTTTATGGTGGTGTTTTTACTCACTAGTTTTATACTTTTAATTATTACCAGAAGGATAATATATATCCTTCAATGCTTAGGATATAAATACCAGATTAACAGTACCTCACTATCTGAAATCAGTGCAACCATTGAAGAGTGATCGCATAAGAACAGACAAAGAAACATACACCTGTAAACTTAACCATCTTTGTGGGCAGTAAAAACATTGAATTTCTGGGAGTGAAGACTCTCTTAGATTTTCTTGAAGAAGTTCATTATATTGCCTTGCTTTCCTTTTTGAGGAGGTGACACCTTTTTCTTGGTGTTTTTAGTTTTCTTTTCTTTAGGTGAGACTTGAGTTTTCACTTTATTGGTTTGCCCAACATTTTCCTTCTCAGATTTTACTGGAACATGTTCCATTTTAACTGCAACTTCTGACTCGACTTCACCTTCTGAACAACTTTCGTATACTTCTTCTTTGCGGGTTAGAATATAGCCCTCTTCATCGGTGTAGGTTTTATCTACCAGCTTTCTTCTCTTCTTAGGGTTTAAAATCCCTGATGTAATCTTTACGGTATTCACTGTTGGTGTGGGTGGAATTTCATCATCTGATTCATGGATCGATGTGTTCTCAGCGAAAGGGTCTTTGTCTTCATCACTCTCGCTGTCTGATACATGCAGCACTCTTTTGCGTTTCTTATCAACTTTAGCATTCTTCTTAATTTGACTGAGCGAGCTATTCTTCGTACTCTTGTTCTTCTTTGCACTCTCAGGCTCTTTTTTGATATCTTTTGTTGGATTTTCTTCGTCAACATCCATAGATTCTTGTACGATTTCTGGTTGAGTTTCTTTTTTCACCTTATACAGAGTTTCTAGTTTTTTATCAGTTTCCTTGGTAACTTTGGCCGTTTTTGTGCTAGGAGTACTGTTGGATTTTGTTTTGACCATACATTCTTGTTTGATTTCTGGTTGAATTTCTTTCTTCTCATACAGATTATCTGCTATTTTATCGGTCTCCTTGGTAACTTTGGCCGTTTTTGTGCTAGGAGCACTGTTTGATTTTGTGAAAAACCCTGCAATTCCTTTTGAAGGTTTGGTCCCATTTTTAACAATAGGTTTATTCACTGTACTCGCAGAATCTTTTTTTGGTGAAGTGACCTCAGATTTGATTACAGGCTCAGATTTGGTTTCATGTACCTTCACAACTTCATTAGCTTTACAGCTTATCTGTGTTACATTACTGGTTCTGTCTTTTTTAAGTGGTAAGACAGTTTTTACTTCATCTATAGCTTTCTGACTATTTGATTTGAGAGCACCAATTTCATCTGATGATCTCTTAATACATGAGGCTCCTTTGATTATACCAACACACAATAAGATGTCCTCAAATCTATTAATACACGCAAGAGCAGCGTTGTCTACCCCAGAAGAACCTCGACAGACACTGTAGATGTGTTGGTAAAATATGGCTTTAAAAGTATTCCTGCGACTGTCTAATTCGGACTCTGAGCAAACAGTGGTAAGCCCAGAATTGTTGCTAGTTAATCCCGAAATGAGATAAGTAATATTGAGATAGATACTTCCATTATTTTCTTTGATTTCGTCAACAACTTTTTTCAGTAGTGTTTTAGCTTCATTGACATGTATGCACAGATCTTTGCTCAATGATAAGTAAGTCACTAACTTCTGTTCATCTAAAATCAATTCTCTAGTTGTTCTAATATTCTCTCTAGACAAATTTCCATCAATTTGAGCCATTATAAAACCACAAAGAAAACTAAAACACGAAAAATAATCGCGCGCGTCAGCCGGCAGCAGGGCTGGATTTAGGAATAGGAACGTTGAAAACGATATTAACGATAACACAAAAAACCAAAAAAAAAAGAAAACAAAACCGGGCTATTTTTTTTGTTTCTCTTTCCTCCTAAGAGGATTTTGGCGTCGCATGTCTTATGCATTTGCCAGTGTCAAGTGTACATAATATATTATCAAGTTTTGTTAAATATTATCAAACAAGTCATAGTCACAGTCAAAGGCAAGCAAAGCAAGTCACGGTCAAGTCCAAGTCATAGTCATACCCCAATAAAGTGGTGAAAACTTTACTAGAGTGTTCTATGGAGTTTTGGAAACAACACGAAAATTCACGTTTCAGGACATTATACCATTCACCAACACTCGTGCATGTTCAGGAACACTTAACGGGTAAAAATTCACCATTTTTATACATTAACACTCGAAATAACACAAGTTTTGGAAAATAATAAAATGACGCGACATGAATTCTTCACGTTCCCGCCAAAACTCAAAACCAGGCTATAAAAGTCTTCGACTTCAAAAAAAAAAGGTTCTCAAGAAGACAGTTTTTTTTGTACGTAATAAAGAGGTTTTGCTTTTTTCATCAACAAGTCAAGCATATAAAAGTATATCAGAGTGGCTATACATGGCCTGACCTGACATCATGTGAAATGGGCAGCTAGACTTGAATTTCACGGGAGCAAAAGAAACAAACTATTAAGGTTATAGCTTCTCCCTTTCGCCCCCCCAGAAACTTATATATCTCATCTCTTTCAAACGATGTCAGGTCATGCCATGTAGCGAGGCCTTAATGCACAGCCTGATATTCCATGTGTTTTATCGGGTCGTACATTACTGTCTACCCAATGTTTTTCTGAGAAAAAAAAACGACCTAGGTACAAGCAAGGTACAAGACTACAAGTGGAAATAAGTGTATTTTTACGACAAACAAACTAAAAAAGTGTTTTCTTCAGATTTTATGGCTATTTTCCTATCATATTTCCAATCGAGTGAAGTGAAAAGTCATAGCTATCTTTAGCTTACTCCTCAGTAAGTGTTTGGTGCCTTACCTGGTTAATCTATTTTGATACCATTACATCACTATTCCAAAGAATTCCTGTATTTTATGGACTAATTTTTGTTCTGCATCATTCTCTTTGACAGAAGTTTCCGAGAGGATTGTTTAGAGTTACGTATTCATACAGTTTTGAAGTGAAAATGCCTGGGTAAGCTACAGATGTTATGTGGGAGTGGTACCATCAAAGAATACTCATTGCAAGAATTCACATCTGTATGTCAAAATAGCCCACGCCATCGCTAAACTAATACCTTTATGATGCACAGCATAGTCAGTAATCTTAATCCAAACAACAAACCAGTAGGTATAGGAAACAATACGTTCTTGAATATCGGAGTATATGATAGGGCAACTGCCAGTAGCAATTTATTCTTTTATAAGCATAATAAAGAGGTGACCAGCCCTAATTACCAACGCTAATAGCTTAATTAAAATATTCAAACCCATTAATTTACTGTATAGTAGTCATCAAAATAACCCACATTTTCCTGTATTCAAAATCTAATAATGTGTTTTTTTATCCCTAAGCACTAAACCACCATAATGACACATTTGTCACCACACCCATAAGTGCCTGTCAACTAACTAGGTATTGACTTAAGTAACTAATTATTATAGAGCAAGGATTCGGGACTGAGGCACGGCCTTCATATTTCCCCCTAAATGATGAATTTTCCGTTTTTTTTTTCGTAGTACTAGCCTGTTTTGAAGGAATGTAAAATGTATCACAGTGACCGGCAAACATTTTGAGCAATGACATCTGTGCAGTAGTTGATTTTAGGTCTCTTGGTGGAATAAAGATTGCATGGGTAGATTTCAACGTACATGTGCATGCGCCAACTTTTCCACCACTATGCTACTTTTTACTCAAGATGTTTGATGGTCACTGTACCTCTAGTCCTCAGCCAGTGACTCATCTGTTAAGTAGATGTGAAAGTAAATGTCCCTCCATCTGTTTCTGACCTTTGCTACCTTAAAAGCTCAATTAATCATCATCAGTTATTAATTTTCAACACTGTGACAAAGGCAGATCAGCATATGCTGCTCGCCTATAAATAAATAAATAAAATAAATAATGTTGGCAAGCATATAATTATTTCGCAGATAATAGTTTTTATCATATAAAAACTATATCCAAAACTGTAGGGACTGTAGGACTGCTATGTATTATGTTATTTACCAGAAAGTTATATTATTTCAGATTAGCAACAATGTCGTTGGACAATATGTTTTGCACCCGCTGTGGTGACGGGTTTGAGACCAATGAAAAGATTGTGAACTCCAATGGAGAACTTTGGCACACCAACTGCTTTGTGTAAGTAAACTTGCTAATAAATATGTACAGCGGAGTCTCGGTAATCAGAACACTGAAAATTTACCCCCCATTCAGATCCACAGTATGGAGAATGTATATATGTATATAAAGGTATTTTTTAAATAAAGCAAAGACTGCATAATTTGAACCATTACAATTAATGGGATGCTAACGAAAACAGGAAAGTGCGGCGACATCACGCATAGGCAAAAGGAGAGTGGTGCGCGGGAGCGGGGAACACGAAAGGGGGATGTGGAGTGTTTAGATTATAGAGGCAGCTGGATTATCGAGACCCTGCTGTATTTAAAAAAAAAAGACTATCTGCTGGTGTTTTAACTACAATTACCATTATTAAAAGTAAAAACAAAAACCTGACTGCTAAATGAAGCCTCTTTGGACTTAAAGAGGAATCCAATGATACCTCATTCATCAATCCAAACACACAGCACACAGACTACAGGGGTGATATAGGAATATCACCCATATAGGAATACAAAAACATATATACACATACACAATATATACTTACATACATCCCAACAACATGAACATTCTTGGGCTGTCAGGTTAAAATAATGGCTCATTTATGATGTCACACAAACTGCAACCAACCACATTTAGGTGCCATATCCCTGGTCTCCTGTCCTCATCTAATTTGATGTTTTATTCCAATATAGCTAAGGTTGGTTTTTATTTTATATGCCATCAAAATATAGATTCAGTTTTGAAGTTTTTGCTAAGTTGTTATTTTCATTCTACTCTACTCTATTCTCTATTCAGGTGTGCCCAATGTTTCCGCGTGTTTCCTGATGGGGTATTCTTCGAATTCGAAGGGCGCAAGTATTGTGAGCGCGATTTCCAAGTTCTATTTGCGCCATGCTGCGGCAAATGTGGTAAGTTTATTATATTACCTCTCTAGTTCTCATGGTACGTTAGCTACAAACAACTTGAGTAATGACGTCATGCGCGACAGTTGATTTTTAGGTCTCTTTGGCGGAACGAAGGTTGCCCGGGAGAGATTTCAACGAAATTGTACATGCGCTAACTTTTCCCACATTACGCCGCTTTTTGCTCAAGATATTTTCTAGTCACTGTTTGATTCTCATACTTTCTGTTTGTTAACAATGAAATAACTAACAGTTCTTAGTAAATTTTGGTGAAAAGAAGTGCGCATCATGAATATGCATGAATATGATCTTAATATCATGTATGCATCGCTCACTTTCGTTTTGCCGATGATATAGTAATCATGGCACAGTCGCTAGAGGACCTCAATAATATGCTCAACAACCTCAGTTGCGTTTCTCAAGAGGCGGGTCTTAAAATAAACATGGCGAAAATCATGTCAAATGCCCGTGTTGTAGTCGTTGGGAACGATGCGCTCGAAGTAGTTGACCATTATAACTACCTAGGACAGTAGTTTCCAGTAGGTAAGTCCAACTTCGATAAAGAGGTCATCCCATGAATCCAACTCGGATGGGCAGGGTTCGGGAAATTGCGTGATATCTTCTCGGCCAAAATCCCGCAGTACCTGAACACAAGGGTCTTCAACCAAAGTGTGTTGCCAGTGATGACATATGGAACTGAAAATTGGTCCTAGACCACTGGCCTTTTAAAGAAACTCAGAGTCGCACAGCGGGCAATGGAGACAGCTATGCTCGGAGTTTCTTTGCGCGATAAAATCCGGAATGAGGATATTCGACGAAGAACCAAAGTTACCGATATAGCTTTCAGAGTTTGTAAGCTGAAGTGGCAATGGGCAGGCCACATCACTCGAGGAACCGATAACCGATGGGGAAGATAAGTTCATGAGTGGCGACCACGAACCGGAAGACGCAGGGTAGGCTGGCTTCCCACTAGGTGGACCGACGACATTGTGAAAGTCGCGGGCAACCGGTGGATGCAAGTGGCACGTTGTCGGTCGGTGTGGCGCTCTAAGGGCCTATGTTCAGCAGTACACGTCTTCTGACTGATGATGACGATGATCATGAATATGGTGCGCACTTCTGTTTAATAATAGTTTTTATCCCAAATATTTCGAGAAACTAAAAAAAAAATGGGGAAACAGAATCATGCAGCTCTTCTGTCGCTTGCTAATTTCTGAGTGTATTGATTATCCTGAACAATCTTTGGACAACTTTTTCTTCCTTGACGAACATAGATGGTGTCACTTTAAGATGTCCAGACGTCTGGTCCAACCGTTTCTTAGGTCCTCGACTCCTCGACCTTCATCAGATAGTAATAAATATGTCGTGTACCCACTAGGTGAGTTCGTGATAGGGCGCGTGATAAAGGCGATGAATGCCAACTGGCACCCAGCGTGCTTCCGCTGCGAGGAATGCTCCATAGAGTTGGCCGACGCCGGGTTCATCAAGCACGCGGGCCGCGCGCTCTGCCACGCGTGCAACGCACGCATTAAGGCGGACGGACTGCAGAACTACATGTGTCACAAATGCCAGTGAGTAACCTACACATGTAATGCACTGACACCCAAATTGTTTGGATCAGTCGCAGCAAGTAGGGCAATGTAATCAATGAACCCGTCATGGGTTATAAGAAGAGATAACACCCTTGTAACTCGGTCAATTTCGGTCTTTTTTCGTGACGTGCAGCGCCACCTGGCGCATAAATATGTAAATACATTTTGCCTGACATCGCGCTTGGATAGAGCTGACAATAGCTAAAAATGCGTCTTTTTCATCGCTGTCCTCCGGGACAAGCTGGGCTATGTCACCCATAGTCGACGTCGCCATAGTCGCCATTTTCTGTAACGAGAGTGAACAGATTGCCATTTTTTGTAGTCTGTCTTTTGTGACTATACGCGTCGTCTGCTAAGACGACACCCAAGTTTATGAGGCGACGTGTCGCCCTGCGATATAACAGATACATTGGGAGGAATTATTAGTTGTGTAAAACAGTAGTTACTTTACTATACTTTAAATGAGAAAGATTTCAATGGCACTCTAACACAGCGGCGTGATCGACGGCGAGCCGCTGCGGTACCGCGGCGAGGTGTACCACGGGTACCACTTCACGTGCGCCACCTGCGGCGTGGAGCTCGACCACACCGCGCGCGAGGTCAAACACCGCCCCGGGTACGCGGCCAACGACGTGGTGAGTACCGACCCTACTATCTATATAAATATTATGGTGAAATGTAAATTATACTCGATGAACCCAGGTACCTTCTAAAACTGCGACCAGAAACACCGGAGGACGAGCAGTGGCGTCCTATTCGTAAACGGTGATCGTTCTGCGATTCTGCCAACAAAACTTTGAATTATGGCAATATTATAGAGGAGGCCTTTGTTCAGCAGTCGACGTCTTCCGGCTGATGATGATAATGCTGACAGAGTTAATTATACTCGATTTACATTTGCTGTTATGCCGGCTGTCACAGATCCCATTATAGTGTTAGCACACCTGCGGACGTGATTTGCACGGACCGCTACTAACCAACGACAAAAGAATAAGTGAGACTTATTTATATTTTCTCTTGTTGGCGGAGGTTGTTGGTTGTTGTTGATCACACCTGAAAACCACGGACCGGAGGGTCCGTGGTTTTCAGGTGTGATCTAAGGGAGATCCTGAGTTCAGCAGTGGACGTCTTCAGGCTGTTGATGATGATAATGATGATATGAATGATAAAATCTAAACTATCTTTATTTTGTTTCCGCCGTAGAACAATTTGTTCTGCCTGCGTTGCCACGATAAGATGGGTATCCCGATCTGCGGCGCGTGCCGCCGCCCCATCGAGGAGCGCATCGTCACCGCGCTCGGGAAGCACTGGCACGTCGAGGTATTTCATGTTTTATTTACTTCATTTTTGTTTGATTTGTAATTTATTCACTTTTAAAAAAAGTAACAAAATTGTTTTTTTTTTAATAAATACATATACATGAAAAAAAAAAATGTGTTTTATCTACATGATAGGTGTACTTGTTTTGTACACATGGTAAAGACAAGTGATTCTCAAGCCGCCTGCCAAGCGTAGGAATTTCACCGCCCAGTAAGAACGAGGCTTCGTCCAGCAGTGGACGTTGATATGAAGAAAAACAAAATACCCGTCTGCAAAATGTAGCCTATGCCATTCCTGACGACACCTCAGTGGCCAAAATCGGTCAAGCCGTTTAGACTTATAGACTTAAATACTTATAATACTTACATACTCACATACACCCCAAAATCAACCTCCACAGGCATCGGGTAAAAAAAAAAACCAAACAATAAAAATCTGCAATGAAATATATTTCTGTGGTAATAACCATAGAAATATATAAGGGGGCCAAAAAAACGTAAGGTAATAAAGATTACCCGTAGTACAACGGGTTAAAGCACAGGCTGCGGTCGTCGATTGTGACATGACAAGTGATGTTTCCAGCACTTCGTGTGCGCCAAGTGCGAGAAGCCGTTCCACGGGCACCGGCACTACGAGAAGAAGGGGCTCGCGTACTGCGAGCAGCACTACCACCAGCTGTTCGGCAACCTCTGCTACGTCTGCAACCAGGTCGTCGCGGGCGACAGTCAGTATACCTGCCACTCTAATATTCCTAACGATACTGCTACGATACTGCTGATACAAAGTAAATTAGGGCTGGTGTACACCAAAGTAGAGTCCAGGTACACTAGAGATAGATCTTGACCGTCTTACCTCGAAAGATTTAATCGGTTGCGCGCGAGACAATCTGGTCTCGCGTACGTGGGGCCCATTTACTAAGACAATAATCGCGTGCGACGCACCACATTATTGTCTAAGCACGCTTTTGACATATGTTGAACAGATGTTTCCTAAATTTCATACCATTCATCCGTGTTTAGCACTCGTCTAAGGTTAAACATGCCATAGCCATTATCCAAATGTAAACAAAACCCATGTTTGGAAAGAGAATTAAAAAAAACGAAACTAATAACTCTTGTAAACGGCATTTAACTTTTAGACATTGTCTAGCTATACACAGGTCTTTAAGCGTTGATTTAAATTATTTTTGTGGTTTGTGGCTAGTGTACCTGGATTGATTGTGAATTAGCAACGTTTACAAACTTATGATGACTGATATAGTACCGACATGGACACTTACAATCTTTGTGTCACATACAAACATCTATGTGACATTTTCCTTCGCTGGGCAAGGGGTGTCCATCAAATCAAATCAAATATTTCAAATATTTATTTATTCATCCAAAAAGACCATTTCTATTATTACAACCAACCAAGACACAGATACGCAAGTACACAGAAACAAGTAATAAGTAAACTTACTTAATAACTGTAAGCCATTTGTTTGTAGTTCACCGAGCAAAACAAGGAACTCAGAGTTTAGTGTGGCAAATTGAATAAAGTTTTGGAGACACGATTAGATTTTTCGCCGAGTGGTCCCAATCTTGTAAGCGATTAAGTACATATCGATTGTAAGGCAAAAACAAATTGTAAGACGAGCCACTCTGCGCACAGATGGTATTATTTAGATATAATTGACAAAATTTATTCTACTTTATGTCCACACAGATCACCACTTATCACAAGTTATAGCTTTTCGGATACACACACCTAAATTCTCAAACGAAATACATAACACAGTCGAATTAAAAATACTTACTTTTACATTTATAATTTTTCGGACGTATCATGGATGATGTTGCGACTCATGTGCGTGAAGACTTGCATAGTTTAGTAACAAATTTAATGTGAAAGTCAGTGTCCTTATTCAATTTGATAGCAACTCACAATGTAATTTAATTTTACAACTAAGATCATTGGAAGATCACAACTCATGTCGTATTATCCGATAAAATATGTTATTACATGAAAGTAACAGCAGTGGTTAACAGTGTCGCAAAGTATTATGAGTTAATTCGACTAATTAGACACTATAAATGGTAATAAACCCGATTGTAGTGTCTATTTTGTATTGTAATACAATACAAAATAGACACTACAATCGGGTTTATTTATGTCGGCAAAGCAATTACTGTCACCAATGAATGAATGAACGAATGAACATAACATAATCCATGTCGGTATTATGTACGTGATAAATTCGTAAACGTTACTAATTCACAACCTAATGTCGCGAAATTATAAACGCTCTGCTTATTACGATCAGATAGTACAATTTTACACTCCGATTTTCGATAGGACACCGAAGCGAAGTTAGTAGTCTATTGTATGGGAGAACTAGTGAAGGGTTCGGATTGGTCGAATCCTGCGTCGGTTGCATGCGGACCAATCCCGCGATCGCGAGCAATTTATCATGACAGTAGCCTGAGTTAATTGTAGACTATCGAACACGAGACACTAAACATAAACTGTCGTACGTATTCGATAGCAAAATCTATGTAAAATGGAACAGCACCCCTAGCGGGCGTAAATAGAAACTAAATTATTTTATACATCGTGCTATCGTATACGTAACTTTTTTTTTCCGGTAGTGCTTATGCTAGGGTACCATATTCAGTGCGTATTACGCTTGTATTCCAGTATTCAAGACGCTGAACAAGGCGTGGTGCGTGCACCACTTCGCGTGCTCCGTGTGCGACGCGCCGCTGAGCACGCGCAGCAAGTTCTACGAGTACGACGAGCGGCCCGCGTGCCGCCGCTGCTACGACAAGCTGCCCTCCGAGCTGCGCCGGCGCCTGCGCCGCGCGCACCACTACTCCGTCAGGCGGTAGACGTGTGACTCTACTCGGTCAGACTAGTCGTGTGACACTACTCGGTCAGACTATAGTCGTGTGACACAACTCGGTCAGGCAGTAGACGTGTGACACTACTAGTTCAGGCGGTAGAAGTGTGACACTACTCCGTCAGACGATAGCAGTGACGCTATTCCGTGTAAGGTTACACCGTGCGTACGAGTTTTTTTTTAATATTAAGAGTAAAAAATATTAATGTATTTGTAATATGAATACATATTTATGTGCCTTAATTTAAAACGCCTTTATATTAATTATACTATATATGCTAACATTTATATATTATTCATATTGTGACAAATTTGTGCGTCAAAAACATTTAAAATAAATTATGAAAACAATCGATAAATGCCAATCACTGATTTAAATTTTACTAGTTAACTAGTATGCATAGATTGATGTCACTGATGCCAATAATTATATAGCTTTAGGCAAAATATATAAGTACTAACATAAAGTTATAGTAAACTTGAGCTTTTCTTATCGTACGTATTTTATAATCAAATTAAACATATGTGGCTAACCGTCACACAAGTGTGAAGGTTAGTCGGTCACGGATATTTTTATACTCAAACATTCGTTGAAAGATTAATTCTAGGATAAAATGTATTATGTACATTACTAACAAATCAAATATAATTTTTTTATACTAATCTCGTGTTTTCTTGTCCCTTAGATTTTTTTGTTAATAGGGATAACTCCAAAGGTTTCTTCTGGAGTTTCACCATGTTTTTTGGAAAATGGGTTTCGTTCGGGAAATTTGAGTACCTGAATACCATAGCTGAATTTAATTTATTTGTTACGAAACATTAGATTAATACAGATTTCAAGATGCACTTCTGAAAGTAACGGCTGAGGCATTACAAACGCTCGATAAGCTGTTTCTACTAAGCGAGATATGTGTTAAGATGAGACGTCTCGTCAGCAAGAAGTTGACAGATCTGTGCATAATATTTATAAAAGTGGTAAAAATAGATAAAATGTTTATAAGGTAAATATCTTTTTATTATTAAGAGGACCGAAGCTACAGTAATGGTATAATTATACAAAAAAGGTTTGAGCGTTTATTTAGTTTTTTCTGTTACCTTTACGTCTACACTGTATAAATGGAACTGTTGGCTGTGCCGCCTCACATTGAGCGTCAGAGTCGTGCAGTAGATCAGCCTGTTCAAACTTTCACATTTGAGTATATATGACGCCCCTTGTCCTGGACTAAAGATAGGAGAACCGTAACTCTGGCAATCGAACATAAAATAGGAAGATCCGATCCTACCGAACGCCAAATTCTTCGTAGGACTAGTGAGTATCCCCAATTTGTTCTTTTCGAAAAAGTAAGTCAACGCTTTACTCAGATTGAACCGGTCAGGAAACATATTATAGACGAATCCAAATATAATCTTGTCAAACTTGACGGAGAAAGAGAACGGGTACATATCATCGAAGCTGGTCAGTAGGTCCTCGATGCTGATTTCGTGGTTGCGCCTATCTCCGATTTTAGAAAGGCATTTGACGTGGTAATTATCGCCGGAGTTCACTATCCCGTCGAGGTAGCTCCCGGTCCACGCGCTGAGATTGCACGCCTGTGTCATGACAATTGCGACGACGCAAGTCGCCAAATACTGCTTCCCTCTGTTTTCCTCGGGGAACTTCGCGTCCATCGGATGGAGGCTCCCCCAAAGAGAATACAGGTCCCCGGGGAACTCTATGTCCCAATCCTTCCACATGGTTTTAGGGGTCTTCCTTTCGAAGCCCAAGTCGTTCACGGGATTCATTCTAGACCACGGTATCGTCTCTATATTCAGCCAGTACATCTTCTCGTCGACTATAGGTCGTATTTTCCTGCGTTTCAAGTAGGGCACGTTAGGGTTTTCGTCGGGTTTGAACAGCGGACTCAACCTGTAATTGAGTGCCGAATGTCGCGGGGCGAACTTCACGGAAGTCAACTCGAAAGTGTAAAATTCTGGAGAATCCGAGTTCGGACCCACAGTCTTTTTAATCCTGCGCAAGAGAGGGTCTATCGATCGATAGAGCGTCCAAGTGGCGACCGCGGCAGCTTTTTTCCCATCTGGATTTTTACTATCCTTAGTTTCTTCTTTGGCGGGATCGTCCCCTGGCGGCGGGTAAGGGTCGAACAGATGGAAGTACCCCTCAACGTGACACACCACCATACTGCACGGAGGGAAACTAACTATAACATATCGCAGCCGCCGCATCACAGCTTTCAAATATTGCTCCAGCGTCTTTTCAGCGTTCTCGTTTACGACAATAATTTTCTTTATATTGACGTTGATGAACTTTCCGTCTAGTAAGACGTTTTTGATGACTCTCTTCTCGCAGACGTTCAAGTTGGTCGCCTTCTCGTGTATCTCCAGTCCTTTCTCTATGCAGGTGTCGACCATCACGTGGTCCCATATCCGGATGGGGTGCATGGTCGCCATCAGCATCGCCATGAGGCTGACGAAATGGCAAGCCTTGACGTCGGAGCTCGGTTTCCTGTCTTTGAGCGCGGTTGTCCCTTCTATTCTGTAGACTCCGTCGATCTGCTGATATCCGATAGTCGTCTGACTCTTTGCTTCCTCGCCGGTGATCGAGCTCCTCTTGTCTTTCTCCGATATCACGGACGCTTTAGATTTCTTCGACTTCGCTGCCCGCGCTTCGTAATCGTAATCTTCGGGTAGCTGAGTGCGCGGTTCTTTCAGCAGTCTTCTGACTACTATCCTGCTCAGAATGAACTGCTGGTCTTCGGCCCTGCCGTCTTTGTTGTATAACACTCTGTAAAAAGGTGAAGAAACATTTTGACTCCTTATACACATAAAAAATTAACCACGGGTTAAGAACCTAAATTTTAAAGGTTTTTAGAAAGTATACAATCAATCTATTTTCTGTCTCTTTCTGTATATGAGGTTGTGCTCATATTAGTAGGGAAATGTGCGTACCTAAGGATGTTTTGAGATAGTGCGGGATCTCCGCGTAGCGTGTGTGCACAGATACGATCGAAGCGCACCACGCATCGGTCGCATCAGTCTAAATACAATACCTACAAAAATTTACTCTCATTGGTTCATTGCTACGCACGAGCAAGCGTGACAAAAAAATAGCGTGAGTACTAATTAAAATGGGAGTAGGCGTTAGCACCTTTGCGATAGTCAATGAGGCTTGGTCGCAGTCCCCGCAACCGGCACTTGCCTCAAACTTTGGTATCCTTTTGTCGGAACAACGATGTCGTAATGCGGTATCTAGTGTGTCCTGTGAGAGTGTACCTGCCAACGAGGTCGTGCAGGAGCCGAAACCGAAGCAAGCAAGCTTTCCCCTTCTCGTCCCGGAGCCCCATCGCGCTGCACGCGCTCGCGTCGTACAAGTAGAACAGGCTGTTCCGCTTGAAGAAGGCGCAGCTGTAGTTGGTGGTCGTTATCATGCCGCGGTCGTATTTAGCCAAAAACTTCTTCGCTAAAATGTCTTCCAGCTGCCAGGTCGGGCCTTCGCCCACTACGTCTATGCTCGCCTGGTAAGCCTGCGTAATAACAAATACAAAGTTTGTTTGGATAGGTGTCGAAGAACAACGAAGAAAAATAATAATATAAATAAATAAATATTGGTGGACGTTTTTCACACAGCGGCATCTGGCCCCAAACCACAGATGACCCCAAACTAAGCAAGCTTGTACTATGAAATAAAACATAGAATACATAGAAACACCCACAAAAGAACAAACACCCAAGTTCATCACACAAATGTTTGTCCTGGGTGGGAAACGAACCCACAACCTATAGATCAGAAGGTGGAAATCCACCCACTGAGCCACAATATAATATATATTATTATAGCCACAGTATTTCCGTTTTATTAAAACAAAACTCACCTGATGTCCAATGGCGATCTTCGGTATGATATGAATGGGTGCCAACTGAAACCTTTCTTGTTTATTCTGATACAACTTCTCCGCGGCGTCGACGACGAAGTTCACCATCCCCGGGCCCCACGTGCTTATCGTATATTTGTACGACGTCACGATCGCCGTTATCGCCGCGAAGGGGAGTTTATCCGTCGCATTGGATTCGCTGATCGCGGACGTTCCGCGTATCATTTCCGAACCGTCGGGTAGTTGACGAAAGTTGTTCGGTTTGGCGAGTTCCTCGGAAGCGGTGACGCCGAGTTGGGCCTCGTTGAGGGGGGGAGTCACTTTCTTGCGTAACTGACGCAGCTTGAAGCGGGCTCGCGCGTCTTCGGTGAGCAATACTCGCCGGTCGACGTTCAGGGGGGGCAGCGTCGGAACCTCTTCCTCGGTCGGCTGCGGCGGGGCCAGCTGGGAATCAATGTATATTGTGTCAAACGAAACTCAAGTCACAATGGATTGAAGCTTGGATATAAAAAATAACATACAACCCCTTTTCTAGGAATCAACGCACAGACTAACCCGCTTATGATAGAGCCGTGAAATTCGAACCCAATTCTCCTCTAATGCTCGTAATAATTTTTTTAGTCGTTGGTGATTTTTAATTGGTGGGGTATTTCCCCCAAAGAGGAGGGAAGTTTGCTGCGGCGCCATTAACCGGCCGATTTTGGTAATATTATCAAAATCAGCCTGTAAATGGCGCCGCAGCAATTTAGCAATTCCCTCCTCTTTGGGGGAAATACCCCACCAATTAAAAATCAACGACTAAAAAAATTCAAAAAATTGTTGAACATGTATACTTACCAAGTTTCGTCAAGATTGGTTCAAAAATAAAATAAAAACAAATTATGTCAGTTTAAACTGAGACCTTTCGTTCGCTTCGTTCACTCGATCAATTACGATGACGTCAGTAATGCACGAGTACCCGAGCACGTTCGAGTTATTGTTGTGAGTTACCGGCACTTCCGGATCGGAGGGCGAGGGCGAGGGCGGCGGCGGCGGCATGGCGGGCGGCAGCTCCTCGGCCTTCCTGCGCGCCTCTTCCTCCTCAGCCTTCCTCCTCTCTTCGTCTTCCTTCTTCAGCTTCATCGTTTCCTCGTCCTCTTCTTCTTCCGCCTCTTCCTCGTGCTACATTTCAAATTATAACTTATTGACAACCACAAAATAAATAATCAAACAACGCGTTCCGAAATACGCTAAAAGTGCTGAGTACGGCGCAAACAGCGCTAATGAGAACCAACACGGCACAAAGAAATTGTCTTCATATCATTAATAATTGTCATAACCGGTATTGGCGGTAGATGATTGATCTCGGACCGCGTCTAAAGAACACCATAATATAATTATGAGATTTAAAAGGCTATTCAGTTTACTGTGGTTTTGACTCATGTATAAGATGTATGGAAATTCAAATTTACCTCTTCTTCACCTCCTTCCGGTGGCTGGAAATTAATAAAGGTGGTTTATTAAAATTGTGTGATAGGTTCAAGGCCTCGCTACTTGGCCTGACCTGACATCGTTTGAAAGAGATGGCTATATATAAGTTTCTGGGGGAGCGAAAGGGAGAAGCTATAACCTAATAGTTTGTTTGTTTTGCTCCCGTGAAATTGAAACCTAGCTGTCCCTTTCACACGATGTCAGGTCAGGCCATGTATAGACATGTACAGATCGATCAACGTACACACTCACCCAACATAGCAAATCTTAGTGTGGATATATACGAGTGTGAAGCGGTAATTATTATTTACTAGCTGATGCACGCGACTCCGTACGCGATGCAAGCTCGGCCTTTTAAAAATGTAATAATTATGTATGTGTGTGTTACGGGGGCTGGCGGAGGTGTCGGAGGAGGCGTGGGCTCGGGGTCGGGGTCGGGCTCCGGCGGCTCGTTGGCCTTGTCGCGGGGCTTCGGCCACGGCGGCACCACCTGCGTCACCGACACCGTCGGAGAGTCCAGGTTCACTGTCCGACAAGTACAATCACCTCAACACTATTCAAACATTTTTACCACTGCCACTCGAAAAAAGGACATTTCATTCATCGATAGCATTGAATAAAACGCTCTTTTAGACACTATAAAGAAAGAATAACATTTATTTTACGCACAAAACACTAAATCAACATCACAAAATAAATTCTCTACTTCACTAGTTTTGAATTTGGAACAAGCACGACTTACGAATTATGTACAAAAAAAAGTGCTGAACATACTGGCTGGCTGAATGGAGCTATACCATTGAGCCAGTTTAAATTAAGACAAAAACATCCCGCCAATTTTATTTATGTAATTTTCTGTTATCGTGGTGTTATAAATAATGCTTTATTACATATACAAGTGGTCTATTTGAGGAGTATTGAATTCAAATTGTCTCTATCATAAGCGGTTCGGTCTGTGCGTTGATCCCTAGAAACAAGTTTGTTCTTTTTTTTATACTGATTTCTGTTAGATTTAAATAAAAAATAAATAAAAGCAAGGATACTGAAAGGCTCGAATAGCTGCGACGCCGATCCTGTGCCTTTATATTCGCATTCTGGAACCTAGCAATTTTCACAGGAGGCCAACCAAAGGAGCAAGAATCAAAAATTCAAATCATATTTACAGTCTAAATCAGAACTACTTATTTTACCTACAAAGATACTCATTAAAACAAAAACAAAATAAAACAACTATGGTCTAAACTTTCATATTTTATGTAAACCACAGACTATGTAATCTATCGAAGCGCACCATGCATCGGTCAAAATACACTCTCATCGTGTCATTGCTAGGCGATAGGAAGCGTAACCTTGAAATCGTCAATAGGAACGCTTAGTCCCAGTCCCCGCAACCCACAATTTCCTGAAAACTTTGATGCATTTTTGTCGGAACAACGATCTCGCAACGCGGTATCTGTTAGAGGTTCATCTGTGACATAAGCTTACCAACTTTTATTTCTAATGGCTCTGGCGGCATATTTTTGTACCGCAAAGGTATGGGTGGAAGGTAATCCTCTTGAATGCTGTCCACTAATGATACGATGTCACCCATTTGCTCCTCATCGGCTTGATTCTAAAAAATAAACTATGACAACTACCATGCATGGGAAGATTTAAATAGGGTGCCATTCGAGGTTTCAAAAATAGCTTCTTGGCGTTTCCTGAACCTAGAATGGCACCTTGAATCGGCTGTGCAAATAAGTAATAGACTTACGGCAGGCGGTCTGGCTTCCAGAGCGTTATCGGGCAGTATATCCTGGTATATGACGTCCTTCCCGTCCCCTTGCGCCTGGCTCATAGGAAGCTCCTTCCGCCCGGACCGGCCCTTGTTCCCGGGCAGCTGGGAGTCGCTGAGAGTGCAAACTATTTGCGTCTGGAAACCATTTAACCATCAAATTTACTTTTACAGTTACAAAATTCTTGCATGCTAAAAAAACAATAACAATAAAAAAAAAATGAAACGGTTTTATTCCACTTTATTCGAACTGCTGAACAGTGGAATGCGCTGCCCGAGTGGGTTTCTCCTGATAATTATAATCTGGGTGTCTTCAAGTCACGAGTGAATCTGTTTCTTCTAGGCAAGCGTGCTCCATCATAGGCTGCATCCTCGTTTACCATCAGACGTGATGGTAATCAAACGCAATCCTATATTATTATTTTTTTTTTTTTTTTTTTTAAGTACAAGCTCTTTGAAAAGAGAAAATGAATCAAACACATTGTGGCACCTATTAAATACCACTGTAGGTAAACCTTTTTTTCTTCATACACTTATCGAGAACCTGTCAAGAATTTCAAGTTTATGGGCATCTTCGAATCTAGATTAAACGGTACCTTCTAGGTAAGCTCCGCCGTTTTAGAACACTTCATTGCTAATCAACATGCTGGATGCATTCATTGCTGGATGTATTCAAACGCAAACCTAACCAAAATTTAAAAAAAGTGACAATAAGTGCCCATCTTGCGCAATAACTTGCCGAAATACCAACGGCGAGTACTTGCGCAACTGATAAATTTTATTCTTACGTGATCAATCGCGCTTTTATAAACAAGATCTATCTACATGATGAAAGGCCATAAACAGTCCATATTTTTTTTGCTTAGCTGCACTGACTCCGAGGTCTTTGCGTTTTGTCAAACAGTAGCGTAAACGGGCTTAACTAACCTTCCGCTCCCTTTTCTTCAACTTTAGCACTTTGAAGGCGTGAATATAGAACTGCGTTGTCGTCGGCAGATAATCCCAGTTTTTAGTAAACACTTCCGCCATCGTATCCGTATTTAAAAGCATCCAGCAGCAAGCCCGGCCGGTCTTCACCGTCCGCTGCCCGTCGTTAGTCCTAGGGTAAGGGTCGAAAAGATAGTACATATCCTTCTGTCTCCATATACCCAAAGAATAATTGTTAAAGTCCAATATCCCGCTGTTATACTCGTGACTAAAAAACTCTTCCAAGCCAGACCTTATGTTGAGCAAACATTCTTTAGTCGTAAACAACTGGCCTTTAACCCTCTCCCTATAAATGATAATGTCGCACGCGTAAGGCCCGACGATGATTTGGTTGGGTATGTTGTCTATGGATATGTCTATCATGACTTTCGGGTTTACACAGTCCATGTACAGCTTATTCCCTAGCCTTAAGACTTTGTCTAACGTTTTCGTGAACCAAGTGTTGGGAGGCGATATTTTCGCGTAAGTCATGGCCGCGACGGCAACAGGTAACGCCTGTCGGAACTTCGCCTCTTCGAAGCATCGATCTCCTAAATGCATATTGGCGTTCACGATCGCGCAGTTTTCGTTCAGGATTCTGTATCCCATCATAGCTTTTTCGGCTTGCGTGAGCTCCTTATCGGATTCGAAGTCTTCGTCGGCCTTTTCGTCGACCATCCTGAGGACTTTTACTGGGGCGAGGACGAATTTTTGGTCTTCGAGGATCGTTCTCGCTAGGAGCACTTCTGCGACCGATTCGAGGTCTTTCACGTTGATGAGGGCGGCGCGGCCATTGTTGAAATTAGAGTAGGCGCGCGAGTCTCGCCCCGCGGGGTCGAATATATAGTAGCAAACCCTATCTCGCCATACCACTACTTTCAACACTCTGGAAAATAAATAGAAGTTTCATAGCGAATTTCGTGCGGATTTAATAACAAAGTTACCCATTGACCCATTGTTGTATACGATAAATGCAGTGTGTTCCGTACAGTTTATCATCATCAAGGACAGCCAAGTGAGTAAGTACGCGACTCATGACTGCATCTCATTATCCTTGTCTACCTACACCAAACCTTGTGTGGTAAACACCCAACTATTATATCCGTGTAAGGTTATTCCAAACTATAGATACCGAACTCGAGACTCTGGCGCACCAAGTATCGGTCAAAGCATACCTATAAAAAAATCAATATCATTGAGCTATTGCTAGGCGCGGCTTGACGTAACGTGAAGATAGCCGCAACAGTCCCCGCAACCCGCGCTTTCCTGAAAGCCGAGTTTGGGTCGGAGCAAAGATCTCGTAATGCGATATAAACAGGTAAAACGTGTGTTTGGTTACCTCGATAAAAGAACACCCGCTCTGTTATCTTTGAAGAAAGCTTTCAACCCCCTGCAGAGGTTGTAAACCGTGGGGTCCAGCGACATGGTGTACCCCACGATATCGGGCTCCGCGAGCAGCACCTGCATTTTCTTCGCGTTCAGAACTAACGTCTGTTTCTTGCCGAACGGGAGCACTTCGCATATCCCCTGGACGGCGGCGTGGTCGTGAACCTTCTCTAGACATTGTAAGTACCTGAAATGACACGTTTCAAGTAAAAAAAACTACACTACGTGCAATTTTCCATTCAAATGTATTAGTTTTTGGTAATTGCTCAATTTTTAATTTTTTGGTACTTGTAGATGTTAAGCTTAACCATAACGATTCAGTGTCACCCAGAATTTTGAGCTTCAACAGTTCAAAACCAATGAGCGGCAATGCACTGCTGATTAAATCCTTAATAAGTTTAGGTGTTCATAAAAAAGTCATAGAATGTAACATGGATCTGAACGGTCACGCGACCCCGACCGGAGTTACTTGTCGCGGACCGTCGCGGTTAATTGAAGACAATTACTTTTGTAAAAAACGGTCTTGTTCGAAGTTCCGACCATTAAGCGCTTCAAATTCCGATTTTGTTGAGCGCTATTTACTAAGTCTTTGAGTATATATCTAAGTTTCAGTTTCACTTCATTACCTATAAATAATCTCATTCAAGTAATACCGCTTTATCCGGTAACTAACATTGTTTTGGTTGGTAGAAAACTGTTCTTTTGATTTCCCGGTGTTAATTGACTGGTTGCAAGCACGGGATTATAGAAGCCAAGAAGAAGGTACATTGCCATAATAGCCTCGGATTACCACTTAGAATATTTTTGACTCGAAACTGTCGAAAGAATGTGAATGGCGGGCGCAGCTAGTATTATAATAAATCACACTAATATTATAAATGCGAAAGTTTGTGTGTAAGTGTGTTTGTTCCTGTTCAACTCTGTAGCGGCTGGACGGATTTGGATGAAATTTGGTATGGAGGTAGCTTATTCCCTGGATTAACCTAGGCTACTTTTTATCCCGAAACCTTTCATGTAGAATCCTCTCTTCTATTCTCTGAAACGGCGGGGCGCAGCTACTATGTATATAAAAGATTGCAGGCCTACGATGCAGTACGACACGTCCGGCCCTAAAAACCGTCCGTGGGCCGCTTTCGTATCTAACCTAACCTAACGAGTACGAAAGTAACAATACAACCACTCTAGCTTTCTCACATGTAATAAATAATAAATTGATTGCAAATCTCTATTTATTTAATTGTCATCTCGGAGTGAGTTTCTTTACGTGTACTATCATCACAGATTATCGGTCAGTGTGGCGCTCTAATGTCTGTAACATATTTTGGCTGAAGATTATTATTTTATCCTGTGACGATGGTAGGAGGTAATGTGAACACTAACCACTGGTCCCCAGCGTCGACCAAGTTGTCGACCAGCTTCATGGTCCACTGCTTCGGATGGTAGTGGAAGGCGAGGCAGTACGCCATCACGCTCATCGTCAGCGCCTGCCGGCCGCGCGATCGAGCACCTACACAAAAAAAAAACACTGTGTAATTACCAAAGCTGGCTCGAGCAAAACTAGGTTAAAACATTCAATTTTATTTTGCATGGAAAACTAATAGCTTGAATATAAATAAAGTAGAAATACAGTTAATGTAAATACAGTAATTTTGTTCAAAGAAACAGGTTAGGTTAGGCTGGCCAAAATGTGGTTAGTTCGTATTTTGTTCATTTCATTTTTTATGGGAAATTAACAAAGACACCAAACCCAGGTTCACTCTTAATTGGTTTGGTAGATTTTTCTATATAAAACTGACACCCGCTGAACATTTCTGTCGACCTCCGGCTTAGTTGGTAGTGTGTTTGCCTTACGAGCACGAGATCCCGGGTTGGATACCCGGCCGGACAGATGTTTGAATGATGATGTGCTCCGTGGGCTTATCCCGTAACTTTGAAAGCGATAGCGAGAGTTGCGCGAGCGGGACCGCGCATAGTGCGACTAAGTTGGTACCAGCGAGATGGCATGCTCTCGCAATCAGAATCACAAACGTTTCAAAGTTAGAGGATAAGCCCGCTGGCCACAGATCACACTAGATACTGCATTACGAGATTCGTTGTTCCTACAAAAAGTCACCAAAGTTTGAGGAAGGCGCGGGTCGCGGGGAGTGCGACCAAACGCTCTCATTGGCTATCTCAAGGTTACGCCTACTCGCGCCTAACAATCAGAGTAATTTCTTATAAGTGTATTTAGAGTGCATGCATTTCTTATAAGTGCATGGAGCGCTTCGAGCGTCCTGAATGCAGAATCTAGGGTGTGATCTGTGGCTCTGGTGGGTCTGAGCGTTAGGCGTCCGTTTGCGTGTTTCCAAGGCGTCCCCGACACAGGTAATCCTATTGGGCATTAGCGTGCAGCGTTATTTTTTTGTTTTTAGTACTTTGACTTCTCCTACTATACAGATAACGTTACTGTGTCGATAGCTTTGCGCTCTGAGCAGTTATTTGTTTTAATAATATATAATACGGAGATAAGTGGAGCCAAGAGTTTAGCAACTGAGTAGGTAACTAACCTAACCTAACTTTTTAAATGATTTAAACAATAACCTTAAATTAAAGGACAAATTGCTGAAAGTAATGTTTAAACTGGTAATCAGTAACCACAGGACTCGTTGATCATTTTTCCAGTTCCTCTTTTTTCTCTTTCAACCAAAGAGAATATAAATACTATGCTTTCAACCGTTTCAACCTCTCTCTTTGACAGACGAATCGAATCCCCCCTCAAGTTCAAAACGTCACAAGTTCATTTTTTTTTAACATAAAACCAGTATACTTTTTGTTAAATAATGAGGATGAACGAGATAAAAAGTTTTGATGATGATAATGAACCCTATAATAAGGTACTAAAATAACAGAGAGATCTTTATGCATTCAATAACTTACTGTATTTTCCGTCGTACATATTGAAGGAGCCGGTCAATATTCCGTAGTGTATCTCTGGCTTTCTTTCTTTCGTGCAAGGCAGGACGGTTAGCGAATGAGTCCGCAACGTGCCTCTTTTCAAATTCGCCGGAATTTCCGCCTGACAATATTATCATATGTAACGAAGGACTGTTTCTATACAGGGTTATAAGAAAAGGGTATGCTAAGCCGAAAGCGGCTCATAGTACTCATCATTATGAACAACATACTATGGGACCAAAGCCGAAATCGAAAAAAAATATATCAGCTGTTCCATAGAAAAATTTCAATGACACTCGATTAAATGTATGCAACAGCTGATTTTTTCTCTCGATTTCAGGGTTGTTCCCATACCATATTAAGAGTTGTTCACAATCATGAGTACTTCGAGCCCCTTACGGCTCAGCATACCCTGTATAGTAGGTAGACTTACATGTTCGGGCCTCGGTATTTCATCGAGGCCGCATACAGAGCCGTCGTCCTTGATATGTTTCTGCCTGCCTCGCGCGCGCGGCTTGCCGTCCCTCACGCCTAAATTCGTGTACTGCACGTCCGACTGGGACTGGGATAATCTGCTTCTAAAATACAATATAATAACCTACAAATACTAAATAAATAAAAAACTGCGTTCAAAAAAAAAAAATACCATATATGAACTTTAAAAAATCAAACAGAAACTGGAAAGTTCAATGACCATTGACACCAAAAACAAAAGATTTTGTCAAGATTTAGAGGGGTGATAACAGACTACCCTTGTAAGACTAATTTAGTCAAAAAGTTAGGAAAATTCACTAACTCTATTGCACGCACGAGAAACAGAGCGATAGCTATATAGTTTCAAATATCGAATGCGCCAAGACCTCGCGTAAGGACTATCCTCTTAAATATCCTTTAATCACAGCAATGTTTGATGAAAATCTATTCAGTCGTTTCAAAGTTACGAGCTCTTTTCGGAAAGGTTCCTGTAGGATAGCGGGGCGCAGCTAGTAGATGAGTACAAAGATAAGATAAGACTAACGAAGCTAATTCTAAATCTATTGATTAAATGACCTAATAGCCAGCCACATGAGTATTTGAATGAATTTTTGATACCTCAGGGTGGGTGACGAGCGCAGTGCATTGCCGCGCATGGTTTTGTACTGTTGTTACGCATGGTTCAAAATTCTGGGTGGCACTGAACTGCAAGCGTAAACTTAACACCAAGTGAGCGACTTGCTCGTATCGTCACCAAAATACATTTAAAAAAAAAAACCTCATCACCCACGCAAAAGCACGTAATAAATCATCTAAAAGTTTATAAAACTAAAATAAAATTTAGTCACCTTTTTTGCCTGAGCATTGCCTGTCTCTCAAATCTTCTCTTTTTCGCCGCAGCCAGACTTCTTTGTTTTCTAAAAAATATAACGTCTTATACTGAACCCGTACAGTTTCAACAAGCATATGTTTGATCATAATAACCGCTGCAAAATGTAGCAAAGAACATTCCGGACCAAGACGAATCCAACGAGACCTCACTCTTCAAAATCTGTCAAGCAGTCGACTACAAAGTATAATGCATTGTCAAATACTAATATTGGCATCAGACTACGGTTTAAGGGACACATACAGTTATTAGTAGTTAAAGGTACACATAGACACATACATAGACGGCCAAACTCAATTTACTACCTTCTCAATTCTTAACATGGTAATATTTTATACATATTTTAGTGCACGACAAGTTTGATAATTTAAAACAATTTTATTATAAATCACATTTCAAATTCTACGCTCACGCCGGACCACTTTATAACTACTTACGCAGTAAAAAATTCCTCAACTTACTTCGTCATTGGCTTGTTGGACTTTCGTCCCTTGCATCTTTTCCTTTTGCACGGTCTGGAACATTTTTGTACAGTTTTAATTGACCGAAGGAGCAAATCGGCAGTTGTATGTATGTATATTTGCCAGAAGATAACTTGAGTAAAGTTGATCCGATCTTCATGAAATGTTCGCTCGGCTTCAAACTGCTTTTAGCGATGAAGCAGTGAAAAAGTGCATTTACGCTAGCGGAGAATATTTTGAGAAACAATAAATTCATTTTTGACCAGTTATAGTATTTTTTTCTCATTCAATCTGGAAACTTTTATTGAGCCTCACGTATGTGTGTGGCTGGCGTGAAATGTCGCAAGCGAAAACGAGACGGAGCATTTTAAACTTTATAAGTATACTTATAAAGTTTAAAATGCTCCGTCTCGTTCTCGTTCATGGCCTTATAAGGCCATGAATGGCAACTTGCCATTTGCTGCATACGCAGCGTATATAGGTGGTCGCCACTCATGAACCTTTCCTCCCCATCGGTTATCGGTTCAACGAGCAATAAGGCCAGGGCCCGTACCGTGAGGTGCTTATTGCGATGATTGTTAGGTTCACCCAACGACACGGCACGACCACGAACCGTATTACCGCGCGATAAGGTGTATGGACGCGCAGCGTTCTCGGCTGAGCCTAACAATAATCGCAATAAGCACTTCACGGTACGGGCCCAGCACATTGCCCCTTCAGTTTGCTAGGCCTGTGTGTGTAGTCAAACTACTACTAGTAGAATAAAATCGTTTAAATTCAAAACATAACTTTTCTATATTTAGAATGCTACACTTCACTATTTCATATTTGTTATGCTCAAAACTTTAAATGTTCTGTCTGCTCGCTTTATGTGTTTATTTATATAGTTCCTACAGACGTCATGATCCAGTCGAGTTCTACGCTCTCCGTCTCCGTCATCCTGACTGTAAATGACGACGACCGAGAATGTAAATCTCGAAGTGAATCCTTTCCGACTGGGTTCTGAATACAGGCTCCTGGTAAATCTGTAATTAAGCGACAGGGATGGCTTAGAAGAATTTCATGGAAATTCCTCGTCGCACAGATCAAGTGTCTAATCATGCCGTGTAGGCGCGTTTACGTTTGAGAAAGCAGATGCTAAATTAGTGAAAACATAGCTTAACAAATATCGTATTTTCTTACCCTCCTTTATAACAAGGCAAACTTGGATCCCTGAAAAAAAATTATTGATTTACTAGCTGCGCCCCGCGGTTTCCCCCACTATTCTACAGAAACAGAATATTATTCCAGGATAAAAAGTAGCATATGTGATAAAACAGGGTGTAAGCTACCTCCATACCAAATTTCATTCAAATCCGTTCAGCCGTTACAGAGTTGAATGAGAACAAGCACGCTTACATACTTACACACTTACACACAAACTTTCGCATTTATAACATTATAATGTGATAAGTGTGGTTGTAAGATTTATAATTTTCAGTGGGATTCATACCAACAACTAGTGTTTATTGCCCACCGTTAAAGCTGGTTTTCAGATTAACCAGCTTTTTTGCTTCAGGATATAAAACGTAGGTTTATAAACCACACCTTTGCCAGTTATTCAACCTCCAAGCAGTAGTGTGCAAATAATATTGAGATTTGGAATGAAGAGAAATGATTCCGATGAAATCTGGGCATTAAAATATTTAATATATTATATTTTAGGGTGACGATCGCAGTGATCTGCCGACGAGCGGGACGCTTACTATCAAGCGACTTTCTTGCCTGGTCAGTCAGTTGCATAAAAAAAAAACTTTAATAGTTTCACCGTTATTTATAGTGATGTACTGATACTAGCTTGCTCGCACGGCTTTGCTCACTTAGCTCACAGTAATTTCAGAACCCTATTTCACCCATTCAGGGGTTGATTTTCGAAAAATCCTGAGACATTCCTTTTTTTTACTTTTTATGCTTATTACACACGCCGAGTTTAATTAGCGCAGATTTTTTTTTTTTTTTTTATTTCCATACAGACTTTGAAGACCAACGAGAGAAAATAAGACAAAAAATATTTTTTCTCTCTCGTTTTTGACAGTGGTTTGCGCCAACCAAGTTTTTACGTGTTTTAGTAACTTGTACACCACAGAATATAAGGATAAAATTTCAAACCTTTGCTTTGTTTTGGTTTGTAGTTGTATGGGTTTGATGGGCAATATATTTTATGCTAACATGTTTGGCAAGTATGGAACTTTATTGATATTTACCCCGGAAGTTTCTTCGGCCCTGGAACGTGTACCACTTCCGGTACATATTCTTTGTCTCTATTTATCACCAGACCGCTATGAGGTCCGAACAGACTGGAAAAAAACGAAATAAATGTTTATAAGTACATCTTGGTTTTAGGTATGTAATAGAAAATCGGGCCAGGTGGGAGTCGGACTCGCGCGACAAGGGTTCCGTCCAAAAGATACAAAAAAAAATTTTCCTTCATTCAGTTCAGGATTCTTAGACACTTGACCGATATTTAATATTTCTTGTTCATTTCTTGTTGCTGAGTTTGCACTATGATCACACCAAGTTTGACGTTTGTATGTATTACAGTGTTAACGATAGAGCAAGAACTAAACAAGTTGAAAAAAACACGTTTCTTGTAATGGGGACCCTTAAATTTGTACTTTTTTGCCAGGAAATCGGCATAATATGGATACTTCCGAAGCGGAAAATTGCAGCGAGTGAAAGGTAATCGCGTCTCTACAACGACAGATTCAGGTAAAGAAATGACATACGCATGACCAGATTTGGCCGGCAGCGGCGGCCTCAATTCTCCAGGTTTCACTGACGCTCTTTGCGCTTGGATCACTTCACCGCTTGTTTTAGGGCTTCCGACCTGCAACATTCATTCAATTACTTTACTGAGGTAAAATTCGATTATTTTACTAGAAGTACGGCCACGAACAGTAGTAGGTTGCTTCGACCAAAGTAAAATTAATGGACGGGCCTCAGTGAGAGAATTTTGAGGAGTTTAAAGTGAGGCCGGCGCTCGCCTTGCTTCAGTCTCTCTCGGTCTGCGAAAATTGCTAGACGTACGATCGTCAACACATGCGATCCAAAAATCCGCAAAAATATGCATATCCCTTTTTTGTGAAAAATTTACTATACATAGTTTTAATTACGTATTGAAGCTTAAGTTTGATTGTTTTGATTTGTTATTTTTAAGGTATTTTTGTGGTTAGGGCCGGACGTTTGTTGCTCGACGACTCTTCTGATAATGCTTTTAATAATACTAATATGGTATTCTGTGGTTTTAGTATAAACTTGAGTTCATTAATTTATTACTCACATGCAATATCGACTTGTCGGATGCGGTGTGTTTCACGATGGGTACAGGAGTAGGCAGCATTATGTCACCGGGCAGCAGGTCGTAGTACCTCACTCTCTTTTTGTACTTTTTGCTCTTACTTTCTTTCTGGACGAGCTCTGTATCATCTGATGACGATGAAGATACGTAGCCCATACCTAATCTGAAATACAAGTGACATTAAGGTGCAAAGTTTCGCTCAGCGTGCGAAATTCAAATTGTCTTGTGTTTTATGTCAATTACAGCTTAATTCATCATCGTAGGTTCATGAAAACTAATTTTGCGATAATAAATAGATTGTTTCAAGAAATTACACCAACCAAAAATTCAAGTTGAAAGCTAGTTTATGTACATTTGTCACTAAGCCAAAAACCAAGATGAAAATCAGCTTATTGAGATTTAAAGCTAAACCAGGAAATCAATCGAAATTCTGTTCAGTGCAAACCTAGATATTATTATTACCTCACTATTAGTCTAATAATCACTTGAATATAAACTAGAGGTTCCAAGCGCCAGCGAATAATGTGTGTAAATCCGAGGCCTTTTCAATGTTTTTTTTCATCGAAAAAATGTCATGTTATCATGTTTACCCGCCCAGTACGGCAACCAATCCCCACTTTTCTAAGGAGACCTTTGTTCAGCGATAGAGTTTGTCTGGCTGATGATAAAAAAAAAAACAAAAACCCGACAGCAAACTGTAGTCTTGACAACCCAGATAAAAAGACTAATCTAAAAGTGGCTATACATGACATGACCTGACATCGTGCGAAACGGACAGCTAGACTTGAATTTTACGGGAGCAAACTTTCTGCAAACTATTAAGGTTATATCTTTTCCCTTTCGCTCCCCCAGAAACTTATAAATAGCCATCTCTTGCACACGATGGCAGGTCTGATGGCACTCTAACGACGCCTGGCAATCCAAAATCGATCCAGCCAAGCTGTGCTTTTAGGAGGTCACATAGGAACACACACACATGCATACATACATACACCCATGCTACTTCTTTCCTTCTGGGCAGCTAGGTGTTTACCACCTTAGACCACACCGCGACTTAAAATTAAGTGAGTTGTGTTGTGTCAAACGCCTAGCCTGTCAACAATAAAAAATATGTTAAGTCGAGATAAATACATAATAAGAACGTACCTGCACTTGCGTGCACACATGTCTGGAATTTTTTCTGGTGGTTGCTTGGCACAGTGTCCGATGTAGCGAAGCCTGGAAAAAAACATTATCTTTTTTTAGGAGTGTCCTCCTGCCGCGAGATATTGGCGCAGTAGATATTTGAAAATCGTAATGCTGTCGCTCTGTTTCCCGTGATTTTATATATTTTTGATTAGTGATTTTATACCTAATTTTTTTGATGATATTTCCTTTTCGGGGGCAAACTGTTACCCCTAATTCTTATGAAAATGTTTTGTTTTTGGTACCAATGGCTTGGATAAACGATGCTGATAGATTTTATTTTTTAAATGTTTTGATGTTCTTATAAAAACTACTTATCTTCGTCATAATTTTAAAGCAAACATTCGTCACTTAGGTGCCTTTATCAAAGAAGATATAGTAATAATTAAAAAAACTCAAACCTATAAGCATAGTTTTTACCCGACTACGAAAAAGGATGTTGAAAAAGTATGAGTTAGGCTGTCTATGTATGTTTTTTCATATGTTCCCTCTAATCTCATCCTCAATCTCCCTCTTATCATATTTTGCCAAGATAGGTGTTGATAGGTGCGTTCGGATAGCCCCTTGGTGGCTAACATAACTGTTACAAACGTCAATAATGATCACATGTAGCGTTCGTTTTGCGAATGTGTGTGCAAAAGTTGCATTATTAACTGTTTTCTCTCACCATTTGGATAGGTCGAAGACAGCTAAAAATGCCATCGTAACCTGCCCCATTTTGACCCACCTCGCGACTTGGGATCGTAATACTGCCTTTGTCTGGCACTAAGCAAACGACAAAGGCAGCAATAGACTTAATCTGTCGTCAAAGTTAACAAACGTTTCAGTATTCGGGGGCAAGACACTTTAATGACAATTTCACAGAATGCCCAACTATAAAAAATGCCAATCATAACAATGCCCAATTTTACCAAAGTCTAAATCTCGCAATGTCTAGTAGGTACTTAGAATGGTAAATTATCATATATTATATCATAATATTATAATATATACCCTATGTTGTTACTCTAAGAAGCCACCGACTACCACCGACCACCGACTACTGTAGTCGGAATAACCGACTCAATTTAACGTAAGTATTCCCGTTTTATTAAAACAAAATAATACACACCTTGTATGCATGGAAGGGGCCATAGGTACACATGTGTCTTTGTAATGTCGCGGCTTAAACGGTTTCGTTTTAAATTTGGGTGGCCTTGTCCTTTTCCCTCTCCTTGCGACTAAAACAACGATATATATCAATAAATAATACATTTTTATCCCGGCAAAATGTACTGTTTTTGAGGGATTTCTCAAGCGGGTGACACCGCGGGGCGCAGCTGGTAAGAAATCGACTTACGTGCATCTTCGAACGTGAGAGCATCGATGATTTCAGCAACATCTCTGCAGTCCGTCATCTTTACAGCTGGGGGTTTGGGTTTCGGAAAGCATTTCCAGCAAGGTCTGGGGAAAAAAAACAGTTTCTTATTTTTCACACTTTTGCTTCAAAAACGTATAATTTCTAAAGATATACTCACTTCTTGTGTCCACTCATTTTTTTAGTACATAAATTTTAAATTTTCTAGAAACACGCCAAAATTTTGAATGATTTATGGTTACTTGTCGGATAAAATGTGACATTTGTTTTATTTCAAATTTAGATTTTTATCCATTAGGTTAGGTTCATACCAGTTCATACACTGACTGGTACATGCCTCTATGGAATCTACAAATGCTAATCCTTGGAGATTTATTTAAGTTTAATTTATTCAAAGGCACTAGGAACACTTGTACAGTTATCACAATAATCAATAATCAGTTTGTAGTCTCTCGCAATCTGAATATACAATGTCGCCCATCGGCAATACATTTCCTGTTCCATACATTTTGTCGAGTGTTTTTGACATTTTTCTATGGAACAGCAGATATATTTTTTCTCGTTTTCGGGGTTGGTCCCATAGTAAAAGTTGTTCATAATTATCAGTACTATAATTCTTTTCGGGCGGTCACTTGACGATGTCATCACCATCTTCATCAGCGGGAAGACGTCCACTGCTGAACATATGACTCCCCTGAGAACACCACACTTAACTACAATTTGCCATTTGCATCCACCTAGTGAGGCCTACCTACGCTGCGTCGTGTTTTGCAACTCAAGAACCTTTCTTCCCCCTGCACTATTGCATGTAACTCCAGTTAACTATTTACTTTAATCCTTGCAAAATGCGTCCTGTGTGTCTACTACAAGGATAGTCCAACTTCTCTGTTTAGGTGGTCAAATGAGAACACTAAAGAATTTTCAACACTTTGTGGTCACAGTTTTGTTTAGAAAATACGATGGTAGCTCCGAGTCATCTCTACAGATTTGGTTGTCCTGTTCAAAGGTCCTGTCCATGATTATTAAAAGTTGTGAAATAGATTTGCAGTAACTATATTTTTATTCTTGTTTTTGTGATTTTTTTTTAACATATCATAAATTAATCACTATTGTTCTATGGGACTTGATATAGCAAGCGCACTGGTTGCGCGGACGTGGAACTGACACAAAAATGTATGGCGCTCTATGGAACGAAATACAACAAACGCCCGTCGCGGTTCCACTGAGCGTCATTTATTTTTGTATCAGTTCCACGTCCGCGCGCCCACAGCGCTTGCTATATCAATTCCCTGAAACCATATAAAAAGAAAAATACCTAATCAAAAATTAAACTGTAAATTTTCATACATAACAAGATCATACTAATGATTTTATCATTTACAATCTGGGAATCACACTATGTACATTAAAAAGACTGGATATTGCTAACATATAATATGAGTTTTTGGTCCACGAATACAAGTTTGAACAGAATCAGATAAGAAGATAATTATAGAAAATAATACAAAATAAATAATAATAGAAATAGCAGGTTGATAAATGATTTTTTAAGCCCCTTAACCCTTTAACACTTAAGTTTCAAAATATAAAAGATAACCATCACTCCCTATTCAGATACAAATAAAATTCAAATAATGCTCCTGGCCAATTCAACTAAACATAGAGTTGTGAAGGATTTCTATATCTTCTTTCCTTTGCTCCGCCCGCTTCTTTTCCTTCTTAAATGCTTCATAGTGTTCGTCGTCTGTGGGAAGTTCATGTCTGCAGAATGGACATGAATTTGTCTGCAAAGAAAAAACAAATGTCAATGTACCATCTTTGGCGTATTTTTTCTGGTATGCTCTTTGCTAATATGAAAGTCGGAGAAGGCTTCTTGAAAACACTTTTATGAATGACATGGTACCATTCTTCATATAGTTTCAAGACGATACTCAAACATGACTGAACAAAGGGCAAATGCAAAATTGTAGATGAATAAGCAATATTGAATCTTCTTACAGCAAAGTGTAGGAATCTATTGCAGTGTCCATCTAGGGTATCACTTTTATTGCCACTTATGCAACCACCAAGCAGTAAAATTGTACTAAAATTACTGTGCAACGTTTTCACATAAATTAAGAGGCAAGAAGAGCATTAACTGTGCATTGCCGCGCACAGTTTTGAACTGTTGCAATCAAAATTTTGTGGCGCTGAACAAATTATGCTTAGCCATGACGCTTACCATCAGGCGAGTGACTGCTTCGTCTCACTACTCTTTGCGTCATAGAGGGGTTATAAAAATGTTCTTCATGCAATTTTTCTGTGGTTACTAAATGAAAAAAAATTGGTTTCAATCTTTTAAATGAACAAACTCAGAAATATTTTTTTCTTGAATTTTGTTTGCATAGTACCAATGTTTTTTAAAGGTATTAGGATAGTTTTTAGAGGTAATCTTAGAGTATGACATTTACCTTCCGGCCAGTAGCTTGATCATTTGTCACCGGGTTGCAATATTAAAAAATGGATCACTTACCCTAGCCAACCAAGTTAATATGCATTTAGAATGAAACTCATGACCACAAGGCATTTGCTTGACCTTCTCTGCAGTTTGGAATGATTTGATGCAAATAGGGCAGCTCTTATTGTCGCCTTCAATGGATACTTCTGGGAGTTCTTTGATAGCATCTTTAGATGCTGGTGGGGGCAACCTGAAATATTAAGCAATATTTTATTACATATTATATATTTTTATATTTTTGAGTCACACATAGTTTTTATGGATGTGACAGAATATAATTATTGAGACAATTTTCTCTGGGGTTTGCCTTAGGAAATGTTCTGAGAGAGTAGAGTTAGTTGCAATCCACCTCATTGTGGCATTGTTTATTTACCTAAATAAATTGAAAAAAAACCCTACATAGCTCACACGAACTTCAATTCCTTTCTTTACTTCCAATTCCATGCCTTTGGAAAATTTACCTATCAATAAAACCTTTTTCATAATTCAACTCATCTACCTATTATCACAAAGGAGAAAAAAAACAGTTCACAACTAATGTTATAAATAATGCAAAAGACCATTAACCATTAAGCCATGCAAGTCTCTGTTTAGGGTGTTACTGATAGGTGCAATAATATTGATAGCTATGTATGTTCTCATCATTATGAACAACTTTTACTGTGGGAACAACACTGAAATCGCGAATAAAATATCATACATTTCGTTGTTACATACATTTTGTTGAGTGACATTGTCATGTTTCTATCAAACAGCCAGCAATTTCTGTGCTGTTCCCATAATAAATGTTGTTCATAATTATGAGTACATACATACCTTTCAATATTGTTGCACCCAACAAAAATAGTAACTGTCAACTTTATTACAAATTTATCAAGCTTCTTACATGTAGCTGTACCCTGCACAATACACCCCATGTGATACATCAGTGCAGAGCCATAGAGTATGGTTTAAAATGCGCCCATAGTTACCGTTTGCATTGTCAGGGTGCAAAAAGTTTTTTTTTACGATGCGCATTTATTGTTATTATCACCTGTCAGCCAGAAGACGTCATTAGAGACGCTATTTTAGCTTGACAGTGGTTGTGACAAAAATGAGGTAGATAGTGCACCATGTGCACTAACTTCAAATTCAAATTGATACAGTTAATTCCGTCATTCTGTATTTTTTTATCTAAAAACAAGAATTAAATGTTGCATTAAAAAAAAGCCACAGTCTTCTGTGAAGACAAAAATGAAACTGGCCATCAAATTACGACACTGAGACATATAACTTGAAAAATGAAACCTATCTGACTTAAGCACGCTATTGAACGGTTTAATTTGTTGGCGCACTTTAAACCAATCGATATCAGTGTTTGTGGAATGCACTGTGAGCACATTTTAAACCATACTCAGAGTGCATAGCTCGAATTGAATCCTTACCAACTGGATTCAGAATAAAGGTCAGATTTTTAACAGTCTAGCATGTAAGAAGTATTATTAATATAATATTGTAACACCCTTAGCGGGACGTCAGTGCAGGTCTTATCACCCGCAGTTAGAATGTAAGTAGTATGCTCCCAAATCATGAAGACAGACAAATAACACGGGAAGTTGCTGGACGAATTTATCTGTAATGGTTTGAGAACAAACCTTGGCCATTCCCCTGTGAAATTATCGTCGTAAACTCCAAAATCTAGTAGGAGCCGAGCCATATGCAGCAGGTGGTCAGGCTGCTCTCCATCGCGAAGTTCCCTCCATCCCATCTCTTCAAAATACCCAGCCATGTCTTGTAGGTATGAATCTTCGCATAAAGCACAGCTATTTATTCAAATGAATGAATCGAAGATTAATCTAACTAGGATATGACGACCGGCTCATTCAAGAAATGATTGACCAACGGGTATTTATGCACTGCATAAATGTATTTATGTATTGCTTTATGCAATTATACTTCAGCCATCTTTGTAATTTTGGTATTTTTTCTTGATGCTAGAATATTAAAAATGTTCTGAAAAATGAAAATCAAGTCTTTAAAAGTCAATTTTCACAAATCATTTTTTTTTCATAACATTGTCAGCTTGTCAGTCAAGTCACCCGTCGTGTGTCACTGTCACTTCAATTCAAGTTTTATTTTTCTTCTCTTAAATGTTAGCTTCACACATTGTGTATTTAGCCTCTGTCAAGTTTTGAAATATTTCAGGTGAAGTAAAAGTATTTCGCAATTAAAACTCAGTCATAGTCTAAGTCAAGTGCAGTAAATCACGGTCAAGTCCAAGTCATACATAGTAAAGAAGTGGAGACTTTACTAAGGGCTTCTATGGAGTTTTGGAAACAACAGGAAAAGTCTCGTGAAACGTGTTTCACGACATTATACTATTCACTCGTGCATGTTTCACGAACACCTAATAAACAAAAATCCACCCTTTTTGTGTAAAAAGGGTGGATTTTTGTTTAACACTCGAAATAACACAGGTTTTGGAAAGTAATATAATGACTCAACATGACATCTTCACGTTTCTGCCAAAACTTGACTCTTACATATATTTTTTCTTTAATTTTGACTTCATACGTTGTGTATTTAGCCAGTATCAAGTTGTAATATTTAAATTTTAATAAAATATTCATGTGTCAGTCATAGTCTAAGTCAAGTAAAGTAAGTCACGGTCAAGTCCTAGTCATGCCCCAGTAAAGTGGTGGAGACTTTACTAGAGTTTTGGAAACAACACGAAAAGTCACATATCACATCATTATACTATTTACCAACACTCATGCCTGTTCACGAACACTTAATGAATATAAAACCACCGTTTAAACAACACAACTCGAAATAACACAAGTTTTGGAAAATAATACAATGACGCGACATGAGGACATTCTTCACGTTCCCGCCAAAAAAAAATTGACTCCTATACAATACAATATAGCTTTATTATGTTAAAGTGAGCCGTTTTCTAAGAATCAATACGATAAATTGGAAAGTAAAAGTATATTAAAATAATAAAGCAGTTTTGCAAACTTGACACACAACACACTATAAAACAAAAGCAAACATAAAATCTTACAGTTGACAAAGTTCGTCAAAGAGTTCTCACTCTAACATCTTCTCTCTTTGTCTACTGTGTACCACACATATATATTTTTTCACATAAGGTAGCCAGTCGTGGCTTGTAGAGTGGCTTCGTTAGCATGTCTGCAAGTTGTAGTTCTGACGATACCTTCTTTACTTGTAAAATCTCGTCAGCAACACATTCTCTAACAAAGAAGTGCCGGATCCTTATATGTTTGGTCCGTTGATGCATCTCATAGGAGGGGTTATGAGCCAGGTGAATTGCAGACTGATTATCCACGTACAACTCTGGTACTTCATTCTGTGAATTTTCGATACTCTGTATCAGTCTACGTAGCCATATTACTTCTCTTGAAGCCTCACTGGCTGCAACGATTTCAGCTTCTGTACTCGAGATTGCTACAGAAGGTTGTCTGTGGCTTCTCCAAGACACAGTTCCTCCAGCGTACATACAGATCATGCCTGTTGTTGACCTGCCTGTATCCACATCTCCACCATGGTCAGCATCACTGAAGCACTTCAAGCCATGGTGACTGTCTTCTCTGTATTGCAAGCCCAAATCTTTTGTTCCTTGCAAATAACGTAATATTCTCTTTACCTTAACAATATCAGCTTCCGTAGGATTTTCTAAATGCCTCGAAACAACGCTTACAGCGTACGCTATATCCGGCCTTGTTCCGACCATTAGATATGATAGTGCTCCTACGACCTGTCTGTAAGGATACTTTTCAGCAGGTGGATCTTCTCTTAATCCTGCCGTACTATCTTTCAATATAGGCGTTCCTACTGCTTTGCAATCCTGCATTTGGAACCTTTCCAATAATTTCTTCGTGTAGGTAGTCTGAGTGACGTTTATTGAGCCATTACTCCCTTTTTCTATTTCCAGGCCCAAGAAATATGAAGCTGGTTTCGATTTAACCTTAAATCGCCTTTTCAGCTCCTGGATAAAATCCTCTGCTTCTTCTTGATGTGTTGATGCCAAAAGACCATCATCCACATAAAGAGCTAGTATTAGCTTCTTTTCCCCCCTCTGCCTAACGAAGAGACATGGATCAGCCTCACTCTTATGAAATCCAGCCTTTTCCAGAAACTCTGTGACGCAGTTGTTCCAACAACGAGGTGCTTGTTTGAGCCCGTATAAACTCCTCTTCAGCTTACATACTTTGTTAGAACCGTCGTTATAACCTTCGGGTGGTTTCATGTAAATCTCCTCATCTATTTTGCCATACAAAAATGCTGTAGAAACGTCAAACTGAGTTAAACTCATTTTATCTCTCGCAGCAATGCTCAGCACCACTCTTATTGTGCTCATTTTGGCAACTGGGCTAAAAGTTTCGAAAAAATCTACACCTTTTTTCTGTGAATAGCCTTTGATCACTAATCTGGCCTTATAACGCTCAATCGTCCCATCTGGATTTAATTTCACCTTGTAGACCCATTTACATGGAATCGCTTTTTTATTCTTTGGTAGCTGTACCATTTCCCATGTTTTATTTTCTCTTAAAGAATTCATTTCTTCATCCATGGCTATTTTCCACTTTGAACTATGCTTATCATGGACAGCCTGATAATAAGTTTGAGGCTCTTTAAACTCATTATTTACATTATCTACGGCACTCATGACAAATTCTCCAAATCTGTCTGGAGGCTTGAGTGTCGATCTATCTCTGAGTGTCATTCTAGCTTCTTCATCTATTTCTTGAATTGGCAAGATTTCTTCACTCTCCCCTTCAGACCCTTCATTGGAATGAACTGATTCATACTCACTTATGTCTGATTCCTCGCCTCCATGAACTAATGTGTCATCAAAAACTTCTCTGTTTGATGGTTCATCAGTTATCTCTTCAAAGCCTTCAGATTCATCTGGTGGGCATGGCTGCTGAATCAGTGACCTCCATGGTATAGGCATTTCGAAAGTAGTTGGATCTGTTCCTTCGACAGCTATTGGATCTTGATTTGGTTTTAGAGTCTTCTCTTCAAAAATAACATCTCTGGAACGTATTATTTTGTCCTTTTCTTTCAACCATACTCTATAACCTTCATCATTGTCGTATCCAATCATTATGCCCTTCACGGCCTTCTTATCCAACTTTTTCCGCGTTATTTTTGGAATATGTGCATAGCAAGTACTACCGATGATTCTCAAATGTCGAATCCTTGGCTTTTTGTTGTACCAAATTTCATGTGGAGTCTTATCCAACTTGGTTGGGCCAGTCCGATTCAGAATATAGACAGTAGACTGGACTAGTTCAGCCCACAGTCTTTGAGGTAGCCCTTTTGCATGCATTGTTGCTCTCACTGCTTCAACAACTGTCCTGTTATCTCTCTCAACAGAACCATTCTGTTCTGGTGTATGTGGCATTGTTATTCTCTGCATAATGCCATTCTCTGCGAGCATTTTCTTGACATCTGCATTGTCAAATTCTCCGCCACCATCGCTAAGAAGACACTTAACTGTATATCCTGCTGTCTCTGTCTCAGCGAGCATTAAGGCAAGCTTGTTCTTAACTTCAGACTTCTGCCTTAGAAAATATATCAAACGGTAGCCTGTAAAGTCATCTTTGAACAGTACATAGTATCGGTACTTCGAACAACTCTCTGGAAAAGGTCCGCATACATCTGAACTCACAAGTTGACCAGGTTCAGTAGCTCTACCGTCTCTCTTTCCAAACTTTAGTCGATGCGCTTTCCCGTAAATACAGCCTTCACATTGTATATCATTGTCTGATTTTAATTCTATCCCCAGCTCTCTCTTGACTAGTTCTTTCACATGTCGCTTATTCTGGTGACCGAATCTCTCATGATATAGCTGAAGTAAATCTTTTGAGTCTAGGTTGTTAATCTCTATTGGCTGAACAGGTTTAACGTTGGTCAGTCTCAGCTTGAACAAACCACCTTGTCTTTGCCTGTTTCCAATAAGTTTCACTGTCCCATCAACAGATAACTTACATAATGTAGCTGTTGACGTAAAGGTACTTTTCAAGAGTCTATCTTGAGCTGACAGTACTGAAAATAAATTTTTCTTTACGCTGGGAACGTACCAAACATCTTTTAGTGTAATCATATGTTTCACACCTTCTACATCAGCTTCAACTATCAATGTCCCCTTTCCGACTGCTTGGATGGCTTCTCCACTCGCGGTTGTCACTGTGTGCGAGTTATCAAACGGTTCAAACGTTTCAAATAAATCACTTCTATGAGTTACGTGACTTGTAGCCCCATTGTCGACATACCAGCCTTCGTTATCTGAATCCGTTAGCACATTTATTGACATAATAGCCATGTAGACATTCTTTGAAGTTGATGGTTTCGGAGGACGACCGTCGGACAGCCATTTAGTACACTGCTTAATCCAGTGTCCGACATCGCCACAATAATGACACTTCCCTTTGTCATTCTTTTTCCTATTTATGACCTTCTTTGTACTCTTTGTTTCTAACTCAAGAACTTCTCCTTTTTCTTCTTTGTTCTTACTGGTTAGAGCTCTTTCATGCATACATAAATTACTAGTAAGATTTTCTACCGTCCTTTCTGACTGTGACATCAACAACCAGCTAGCCTTGAATGAGAAGTATTCTTCAGGTAAGGTGTCCAGAATCTTACATATCAGAAATAATTCTGGTAGCTCGCCTTTAAAATTAGAATTCTGCATCTCTTGCGTTAGCTCAAACCATATGTTCTTCATCTTTGACAAATGTGTCGCAATGTCATGGTCAGGTTGTTTCTTGTAGCCAAAAAATTGTAGACATAGGTCATAGGCTCTATCTTTCGAGTCACCCGCGAAAACCCGATGTAGTTCTAACCAGACCTCTCTTACATCTGTGTAACGCATGACTTTTTGAAGATTTTCATCTGACAAATTTGTTGTGATCAATAGGAGCGCTGCACTATTTCCTCTGTTATAGTCAAGCACCTCCTTTCTAAACTTCTCCTTGTCTCGAGGATCCGACAGCACTGGCTTGCTGACCCTTCCTTCGACAATGTCTAAGAGCCCTAATCCGCTCAATGCTGCTATAACTTTGTATTTCCATACTGACCAGTTCGATTTTTCAAGAACACCAATCTTCACTTTCGTTGCCTCTATAATAGCTTGTTCCATTTTTGCAACAAAAAATATTTGGCTCCTTTGATTTAATCTTCTCTGGATTTATCGCCTTAAACGCTCTGCTACCATGTTAAAGTGAGCCGTTTTCTAAGAATCAATACGATAAATTGGAAAGTAAAAGTATATTAAAATAATAAAGCAGTTTTGCAAACTTGACACACAACACACTATAAAACAAAAGCAAACATAAAATCTTACAGTTGACAAAGTTCGTCAAAGAGTTCTCACTCTAACATATTATACACCAAAAAGTCAAACTTAAAAACTATACTATACTACACTGCTACTACTATATACTATACTGTGCTCTTAGAGCTTTTATTAGAGTAAATTGCTTTTTTTTTTCCTCTTATGTTTTGGCTCCACACTTGTGTATTTAGCCAGTGCCAAGTAAGTGAAGTCTTCACAATTAAAATAAGTCTCAGTCATAGTGCAAGTCCAGC
Source organism: Apocheima hispidaria (assembly GCA_947579745.1). Taxonomy (NCBI): domain Eukaryota; kingdom Metazoa; phylum Arthropoda; class Insecta; order Lepidoptera; family Geometridae; genus Apocheima; species Apocheima hispidaria. The sequence continues at coordinate 8,947,028 of OX388153.1, read as the reverse complement.
AAAGTAAGTCACGGTCAAGTCCACGTCATACCCCAGTAAAGTGGTGGAGACTTTACTGGAGATTCCTATGGAGTTTTGGAAACAGCACGAATAGGCATTTCACAACATTATACTATTTACCAACACTCGTGCACGTTAATCCACCATTTTTCCACATTTTCACTCGAAATAACACAAGTTATGGGAAATGTGTAAAAAAATAGCACCTTATTGTTTAGAATATCCAGCCAAAATGATTGACGGTTCTCCTGGCTAAAAGTGTTTTTCTCAAATATCTCAAAAACGGCTGGACGCATTTTGAAATTACTATACACATTTAGACGACGTCATGCACTACATATATATGCTAAAAAAAACTTGTGGGTCCATTTTGAAAAAAAAGATCCGCTAGGAGAACGTTCTCCTGGCGAAAAGTGTTTTTCGCAAATATCACAATAACGGCTGGACGTACAAATTTGAAATTACCATACACATTTACACGACCTCATGCACTAAATATCTACACCACTCAAATCCTGAAATTCTACACTTTTCCGCTAGGATTATGCACACTTTATTTTCAAGGACATTTTCTAAGCTATACTATACATTTGCTATACATTTTTTTTTTTCGTTCTGGTATATGCTTCTGTAGTACCGTAGCTCTCAAATGGCTGAACCAATTTGAATGCTGTTTTGCTGAAAATCTGATTAGCCGTTTAAAGGTTATGAGTTCCTTTCCAAATTGATTAGGCCCAAAGAGTACTATACTACAGCTGGGTTAAGAAAATAATAAGAAAATTACTACGCACTTAGGCTTTGTTGCTCATCCACAAGTGTAATAATAGTCGTGATATCGTAATCATTTCATTACACTACCTAGACTCTGGAGATCTAGATGATGACCTAAATAATCTGTCACCAAGATCAAGCTAAAATTAGATATCCTCAAGCAGGTACTTAGATATATCCATTATCCAATGCGATCATCGATGGGTTCTTCTAGAATGTTATCTGACTGAGACCTACCCCAGAGACTACCTTACACATTTACCTAGGAGTTAGATAGGCAAACTTTTTGGGAAATACAGATAAACTACCTACTTACTTAGTTAAATTTGCAAAAGAAAGTATCAACTATCAGCGTCGATGAATAATGATGACGTTACCTGACTTGCTCAGTTTGTAAACTGTTAAGATATAGCATTGATAAAATTGTATAAAGTAATCATAAAACGAGGCACATAGTAGAAGCCCACATTCCGTCACCCAGATAAGGGTATGCAAGAGGCGTAAACTCAAGGTTCAGTTAGTTTCACATCGTCAGTCTCTTAGTGGAAAGTGACACGGCTAGTCGCGTTTATTGGAATCGTATTGTTTGCTGCTTGTACCAAAACCGGTAAGACTTTGTTTACATGTTCTATTTTAAAAAATCAACGTCGACGGGCGGCTTATTAGTGTTATTAGCGTAAACATTCTAAGATTTTTCTTGTGCGTGATTTTACAGTTACGTATCATACTGTTTTATTACTTTTGGATAGATATTTCGGTGATACCACAGTAGGTAAGTAGTTAGATAATTAGGAGGTTTACATTTTTGCTTATACTACCTGTACTATACGTAAAATGGTAAAAGTTGTCTCGCTCGCGTATTTTCTCTTTATTGAAGATCGAACTCGAGGAAAAAAACTCGAAAAAGTTGTTTTTTCTTTCTTCAATAATGATTCATCTCTTCATTTTAAATTAATCTAATCCTGTTAGTTTTTAATAAGAAATAGTAACATAACAATTGCTTTGAAATATTGGCAATGGTGTTTCGAATACGATTTAAAAGTACGAGCGAGATAGCTGAATCAGGCAAGCTGGCTCATAAACAAATCAGTGTGAAATAATAAAAAGTATATGTTTTATTTTTAGAAGTTTTCGTTTTTTAGGTTTCGTTAGTACTAAAAGGAACCGTTATCATGTCCGTCTGTCTGTCTGTCTGAATCCTTTACAGCCTTATAACTTTTATAGATATAAACTTACATGCATGCAATTTTGCACAACGATAGTCTACGTACCTACAGCTTAGAAAAATAGAAATTCTTATTTTTTTTTTGGAAAATCAGGGTAGCTCCCATACCTACATGTAAAGGGGGGATTAAAAGAAATCGCTAAACCCCATCATGTAGGGAATCGTTGAATAAGTCTTTTAAAATAAAGTTATGGTTTCCTACACCATTTTTTTATCAGATGTACCGTTTGCGAAATATGGGCCGACAAAGTTGCTTACATTGTGCGTCCCCCCCTGCCATTTCTCAATTATGCATCTCAGAAGCTTGAAATCTTCCATGTTGATAGATCTTAGTAAAAAAATTATTTTAAAATTATTTCGGGCAATATGTGATAATTACTTTTTGAGATATGCGGTGAAATATATTCTTCAAAGTTCAAACGTCCTACGCGCCTACAGAACCCTACTAAGCATGACCCGACATGATATCCAATTTGAAGAAGTCACAATAAATGAAATATTATTCTAATCCGTCAAATAAAATAAAATATCAAAACGAACATTACAGATTTGAAAATTCACGTCACTATCTTGCAAATGAGTTACCTCAGTCATTATCAGTAGGTATACTCGTTACTCATCATTTTCTAGGTATAACGTAATAAATAAATAGTATAGGTACATGTAACTACATAAATATATCTACGACTGCCTGATTAACTAATAGTTGAAGCAGTAATAGTTACATACGTTTGCACCACAGATCAAACGTGGTTTGCACTAATAGTTAATAAATGACGCACTAATAGGTACCTTGCTTCCTTAGGTTCTTAATATACAACCACAGAACATAATTATAATTTATAATAGTACCACTACAACCATTAATCGCACCAAAGAAAACCTACACGAGAAGAATAACAATCTCATACAAAAAAGTGTACCCTCAAAAAATCTGCTTAAGATGGAGCTTGCGTATACATTTCAGCTAAATGTCCAAACCTCTACTTATAAAAGTCGATGAAAATATAGAAACATAGTATTAGTGTATGTCCGCTATTTATGGTTTAGTTCAAATACTAAACATTTGATCAGAAGCCTGTCTATGCTAGATATAAAAAAATCTATCAACTTCTCGAGAACGAGCAGTGTCAAGTATGAAAGCGAGATAAAAAAAAAAGTATAAACGCTTTACACACATATGGAATCATGGAATCACCATGGAACAAACACAAAGACGGGACGACTAAGCATACCAGACCCAGAACAAAAATATTTACATTCATCATTCAAACATCTGCCCCTCCGGGAATTGAACCCTTATAGCAGACGTGTCAGAGGCGCTATCATTGATGTGGTCTGGTCCTGTTTATGCTCATGAGTATTTTCTTTCTAAAACGCCGTAGAAATTGATGCAGCTAAGAGGTAAATGTAACTAAGTAATAACTGAATAGCAATAAGCTAAATTGTGATTGATTTTGTCTAGACAAATTAGATACCACTCTATTTTAAGTACTACTTTAACAACAACCAACTATGATGATCGATGCATAAACGAAATACAAAATACCTAGTAACCATACACAATACAACCCGTACAATATCTCATCGGCATGTTGTATGATTCGGCATTTTAAAAACGGCGTCGTCCGTTTACAAACGCTCGCTCGGTTGCAAAATGCCGAAGTCAAATTGGTGATGCTTCTCATCGTATTCATTCCGTGAGAGTTATATGTTAGGATAACCATGATAGGTTGCCTGCGACTTTCCCAATGTCGTCGATCCGCCTACCTAGTCGAAGGTCTTCCAACGCTACGTCTCACGGTTCGTGGTCGCCATTCAAAAAACTTTCTTTCCCATCGGTTATCGGTTCTTCGAGGAGTCGGTCCGCCTAGCTAGCGGGAGGCCTACCTACGTAACGTAATTAATTTTTATTATTTTTCAAAGTAAATTGCAATTTATGCACTTTTGTATTATTTCAAAGCAATCGTTTGTAAAATGCCGAATTATACAATATGCCGACGACATTTATATCGCGTAGTTTATAGATGAATCCCAAAATAATTTGATGGATTCAATGACCCGAACCACAAAACAACTTTCATCTGGTAAGATGCACCATCAATGTTTTGGGTGCGGAGCGTCGCATAGATAATACTTATACCTACCTAGCTCACATATATATCTACGTATAATCTTTTAGTAGATATAGTACATAAAACAAAAAGTTACGAAGGCGCACAGCTTTATAATAAACTACCCTCCGATTTAAAAAACATAAACTCTCTTCACGTATTTAAGGTGCAACGTTTCGCTCGGTGCGCGAAATTCAAATTTTCTTGCGTTTTATGTCAATTACAGCTTAATTACTCATCGTAGGTTCATGAAAACTAATTTTGCGATAATAAATAGATTGTTTCAAGAAATTACTCCAACCAGAAATTCAAGTTGAAAGCTAGTATAAGTATATTTCCCACTAAACCAAAAACCAAGATGAAAATCAGCTTATTGAAATTTGTAGCTAAACCAATGTTATCTAGGTTATCATTTTACCCGTAATGTCTTAAAACAACTTATTTATTGGCGCAAAATTGGTTTCGATAAATCCACGATGAGTAATTAAGCAGTAATTGACAAAAAACACAAGAAAATTTGAATTTCGCGCGATGAGTGAAACGTTGCACCTTAAAACGAAACTTGCTCATCATATAATAAATGTTTATTAATGAACTAACTATTCTATATATCTATTTATCTAACAATGCGTTAATTGTGTGCCTACCTTAACTAGAACAACTTACAATATAATTTTTCTATGTAATTGATTCTCATGTAAGTGATAATTTTATCTTTATGAGAATAACCTAAACAAATATCCTATGTAGTATTAATGAGTTGTAAACGAATAAATTCATTAATCACACTTATATTATAAATGCGAAAGTTTGTGCGTAAGTGTGTTGGTCAACTCGTGGTCAACTCCGTTACGGCTGAACGGATCTGGATGATATTTCGTATGGAGGTAGCTTATACCCTGGATTAACTCAGCTACTTTTTATCTATTTATATCATTGGTTTAGGTAGACATATTCCAAAAAAAATGTTACACTACTTACACAGTTTTACTTTCTATTAGACCCTAAGAATTTGGAAAATGAAGAGAGGAGGAATTTGGCGCTGATGTAGCATTGTTACCGTAGAAAATCTGTAGTAGTTAGATAATTAATCAATGACTTTTTCAGTTAGGATGACAGCTGTAGTTACTCATCTTTTTTATGTCTCAGCATTGATTGCGTACGTAGTTCTAAAATCACGCTATTTTAAATAAATGCGCCAAAGTCGAAAACTCACTTGTCGAGGCTTACCTTTCGTATTTTCCTAAAATTGCTACTAAATGTAGGGTAAATGATCAAAAACACAAAATTTAAAAATAACGTCATTACCTGTCAACCTTTTTGATGAGACCATTTTAGCTTGATTCTAACTGTAAACCTTCAAAATAAATAACTGCAGTCAAATAAAAAATGTAAATATGTTCTATCTATAATATGAAAATGTAATAACTTTTATGTTCTATCTATTGATCTAAGACATTTATAAAGGAGAATTCTGTGCAATTGAGCTATATTACTCAATGGTTCTATGATAGAACCTTAGATTATATACCTCATTTTAATCTTAGGATAGAACCATTGAGCAAGCCTTGGATTTAGCAATGATGTTTCGTCCAAGGAGCAAGCATATAGATGAGATGATAGGTTCTATCTAAGTAGGTACTAGTTGCAAACCATAAATAAAAATGTATACTAGCGTAATTATGCCAAACCGAGGAAAGTAAACCAAGGTGGAAACTTAGGTGAATACTCTCGTTAGAGAGTATTTAGGCAAAGAATTGCCTGAATAACTTTAACTTTTCTAAAATATTGTGATAGTTTACAACACACAAAACTAAACTTTGATCGTGGGATTGTGAACTGAACAGTGCATATATATACCTATGCTAACAACCTTCCTATTTTCCTTGTTCTAAATTAATGCCAAACAAAATAAGTAAAGATGTGTAGAGTAAGTACCTATTCACTCGTCTACATTGAAACACAGTCGGACCACAGACTATGAAGAAATATAGGTACTTATACCTAAACTATGATCGACCTGGTTTTAAATAGTGGGTATCTGTTTACCTACTAATAGTTTCCTTTACAAGGACATTCGCGCCTAACAAAGCACCATCAATGCTCAAATATTTTAGATTAGGTATTATAACCAGGGATTGACCCTGGATCCGGCGTCTATTAATACGGCTTTGGTATATTCCGCAGCTCGTATATAAGTGGACTTTTCGTGGGTGTTTGGATTTGGGGGTCTAACCTAGGCTCCGATTCGAGCGAACACAGGGAAGATAATGTCGCGGTGTGGTCTGTTCCCGAGAGTACTGCATGAGGCAACATAATCCTATGGTTCCTATGGAGATCCGGAGCACATGGAGCACAGAGGCCGGCCACTGAGGTTTTGTACCGTGTATAGTTCTACATCCCATGCATGTAGAACTATACACTAGAAGAATGATACACGGTACAAAACCGTGGGGCGAACACTAGTAAATTAATATACCTTTTAAAATGTTACTTTGTTCCCTCACGAAAATTACAAAAGTAAATGTGTGTTTGTTTGCACATCACAGTGTCACATTTAGTTACCTCGGGTTTTTGAAACGTTTGTTAACTTTAAAAACAGATTAAATCTATTGCTGTCTTTGTCATTTGTTTAGTGCTGGAGAACAGCAGCATTAGAATTAATCTGTCGTTTCAGAAACCCGAGGTTAGACTCTAAACGTGAACACGTCACAAGTCTATAAGGGTTGTGGCCTGTGGGTTGTGGGCATGCACATCGTGCCCACAACGGTGGCTCCGAGCTTGCTTATTTTTATACATTGCTGTTATAAAATCTTGAAATTATTTGTTACAGACGATGGGCAATATTTTGATGTCAATAATTTGGCTGATAATCCTGATCTTCGTAGGATTCTGGATTGCTGGCCTGGCTGCCGGTGTCTATATCTTGGTCATTCCTTTCACTGTTTGCATAGAGCCGTTGACGGTAAGTAAACAGCAAAACACCTATGATAGTAATAAAACTAACTAAATTATAAATAATTGGGATTAGTCCTAATGCTGATAAGCTTATGGAATCAATCGTGATAGGTACCTTCCTTATCGTAAATAATTGTACTTATCTACCTCGAAGGCCCTTTCGGCATATGTTCTGTTCTTATTTTTTGGTAGAACACGGACTTAAAATACCTACTATACCCCTGAATACTGAAACGTTTGCTAACTTTGACAACAGATTAATTCTAATACTGCCTTTGTCTGGCATTAAGCAAATGACAAAGACAGCAATAAACTTAAGCTGCCGTCAAAGTTAACAAACGTTTCAGTATTCGGGGGTTAGACGTGAAAAAGTTGCCAATAAATAATTATACATAAGCTCTACACACTTATATTATGAATGCGAAAGTTTGTGTGTAAGTGCGTAAGCCACTCAATTCCGTTACGGAGTGGATTCGGATGTTTTTGGTATGTACCTATACCCTAGCAGCTTATATTCTCGATTAACACTAGGCTTTTCCTTATTCCGGAAAAAAATAAATGTACGGGTGAAACCGCGGGGCACTGCTAGTAGGTATACATAAAACTAGTAGTTCTCCGAACAATAGACCTCGCGAGCACAAGCTTTTTTGCCCAACCTCATTTGTACAATTTCATAGTATTTTTTTGGCTTCGGCTATTTTTGATTAGAGGGGTATTTCCCCCAAAAAGAGGGGAAGTTTGTTGCGGCGGCTCTATTTACCGCCCGGTTTTGATAATATTGAGCAGAAAGAAAAATAAAGAAAGCTAAAGGTCTCAGATCGATGTCCCGAACTAAGACTTCACGATTTTATATCTTGACAACCAACCTCTCGACCGATTCTGCTCATATTCGAAATTCTTGTTTATAATTGAATACCTGTCTACCGAATGGTTCTGCCAAATATCAAACTCAACGGTAAATGGCGCTGTAGCAAATTTCCCTCTTTTTGATGGAAATACCCAAATACTCAATACTCAATACTCAATGATTTATTGCGACATATATGTAGGTCTTAAATAACATGATTTGGGTTTAGTGACACATATGACCCTATTAGGGTATGGCAATTGGTGCGGAGCGGTCCATTTGTATATTGTTAAAATTATCATTAAAAAACTCTTCAATAGTGTAATAGCATTTGGATTCCAGGATGCACTTTAGATTCTTAATAAAACAATCGTAGTTTTCTAAATCTTTTAGTTTGTTCGGCAATTTATTATATATCTTTACAGCCATTGAGTTAGGTCCAGAGCTGTGCATTTCTAGATTTGACTTCGGTTCAACGAGTTTATGCCTATATTGGTATCTAGTTTTGCGTGCTTGATCTGTTACTTTATGAAAGAAATGAGGGTACTTTTTAACAAATTTAGCGATTTCAAATATGTAAATACACACTAACGATAAAATTTTAAATTTAATAAAATAAGGTTTGTGGAAATTTGGTATTGAAATGTCAGGGGATTTTATATTGGCTAGGATACGAATACATTTCTTCTGAGCGGTAAAGAGATCTTCTACGTTTACACTGTTTCCCCAGAGTATGATGCCGTATCTGAGCCACGAGAAGGCATATGCATAATAAGCAGTTATAGCTGTGTTCAGGTCGGCAGCTAGTCTTAGTTCTCTTAGTGCATAAGCGAAACTACTCATTTTAGCTTTTATTTTAAGTATATGGGCTTTCCAATTTATGTGCTTATCAAGTTCTAAGCCTAATAGTGTTGCCGCGTCAACGCATTCTACTTTATTATTATTGTAGGAAAAAGCAATGTCAATAGGGGGTTTTTGATAGGGCCTAAATTGAATTATTTTAGTTTTTGCGAAGTTCAATTCAAGGTTATGGTCCGTCATCCAATTAATTATATTATTAAAAATGTCAGTTAAATTATTATTTAGGTTTAAATTATTATTGCAAGATGTCAAAATTGAAATGTCATCGGCGAAGAGAACACAAGAGTCTTTAATAATTTGAGGGAGTTCATTTATATAAAACAAAAATAGGATAAAGGAATAAAAAACACACAGGACAAAAAAAATATATCGTAGAACCTGCATGTATAGTTAGTTAGTAAGTTTCGTCAAGATTGGTTGAAAAATTCAACCTGTACCTACGCGAGTACCTACCAACATACAGATGAAAGCAAATTTTGCCAAATTTGCTTTCATCCGTATGTTGGTACTGGTAAAATATATCGTAGAACCTGCATGTATAGTTAGTTTGTAAGTTTCGTCAAGATTGATAATATGAAGATACGATGAAAGCAAATTGCGAGTGAAGATTTCGTTCGTTTTCGTTCGCTTCGCTCACTCAGTCAGTAAGATTACCTATTTTTATTGTTTTCAGGGTCTAACGGATTTCCTGTTAAGCGTAATACAATTCCCCAGGTATTGTGCTCAAGCCATGGTCGACGGAAAAGGATTCTAATAGCATAGATCAACTAATAGTATCCTTATATAGTTTTCTAGTTCATATTTTTAATACTATTAATATTATTTTTAAAACATTATTGATATGTGCCATGTCTTATTAATAAATCGCTATGGTTAACTTAAACTTTTCTGTTTTTATCAAATAATATAAAAAAGTTCAATCTATAACGTATCACACTAATATTATAAATAGGAGGTTATAATACCTGAGGTTTGAATGTGGAACCTTGTATTCATGGAGCTCATGAAAGTGGCGGCCAGTCTGGCCCAAGTGCCTAGTAAAAAAAGAGACTTCAACATGACTGTATGAAAGGTGTACTAGAAATAATGGCGGCTTGTCTTGCTTTATCGATGGCTTGACTCTATTGCTCTATGTCTATCGGTATTCAGTTCTAGTACATGTTTCATACAATCGTCTTTTTTCGTCTCTTTCGTGGCGGCGAGACTAGTCAGTAGCGACTAAGTGAGCTCTGCAGCGAATAGTTATTATTTCGCTGGCTCTGTGTGCCTAGTGCGAGTTTTTCCAGTTGCGTTTACCTATTCCGATTTGTATGAACAGCAGTCTATATGGCGCTAGATAGCGCTGTTCTTATTTTATACAAATCATAGTTCATTGAAAAAACTCGCACTAGGCGCTCCGTGTACTGAAAATTTCACACATGGGGACTTCAGTGGGAAGGGAGTCCAGTGTCGCTAGGGGCGCTTCAAATCAGCACAAAGAAAGAAATGCTATTTAAGGCCTCGCTACATGGCCTGATCTGACACCGTGTGATAGGGACAGCTAGACTTGAATTTCACGGGAGCAAGAGAAACAAACTATTAAGGTTATAGCTTCTCCGTTTCGCTCCCCCAGAAACTTATATATAGCCATCTCTATCACACGATGTCAGGTCAGGCCATGTGTAGACACCCTTAATGGCATAGCCTCTCTAGTACTTCTAGTAAGATAGAAATCAGTGCACCTCAATTTGATGGAAGCCACCGCTGAAACGCTCTCATTGAACAAAATTAATCGCCAAATTAAAAAATGTTATTTAAAACTTTAATTTATTCAACTTACAAGTTACACAAGCGACATAGTAAAAGTAAAAAAAATAAAATTCAACTTGAATCATCAAATACATACATTTCTGTAACTACATACAAACGGATAACATTAATAAAATCACAATCTCCCCGATAGCTATCTTTCCTAAATTATCATAGATTTATTCGAAACGAATTCATTTTCAAACTACATCAGAATCACAATTTAAATTAAGTCATTTCGTTTCTGGACGACGTTAGTTTTCTAAATAATTTTAAAATCGGTGATAGATAGTTTGCGGAAACATTTTGTATTATAGTGGAATGCTACTCGCCTTGAGTAGTTAAAAGATTCCGGAGGCTGTGCGACTGCGAATGGTATCGCCGCGCGACAAGGTTCACGGTCGCGCAGCGTCGGCGGCTGAACCTAACAATCATCGCAATAACGTGAAATTATCCCAAGTCACGCTAAGAACACATCGAATGATGATACAATTATAGTAAACAAAGCTGAATAAAATACTGGTCTGTTCTGTACCTTCCATACTGTTCTAACTTTCTACCTAGGAAGCTAAATTGGCAAAATATTGTTTTTTTCTATTCCATGAAGATCAATTAGTTATGTAGATTAGAGATCGTGTGATGAGATAATATTTATATTATGTGTCTAGATGAACCGACAACATTGTGTAAGTCGCGGGGTGGTCGCGGGCAACCGGTGGATGCAAGTGGCACGTCGGTCGGTGTGGCGGTCTAAGGGGGAGGCCTATGTTCAGCAGTGGACGCCTTCTGGCTGATAATGTAATGTGTTTTTGGTTCTATCGTCTAATATAGCCAAGGTAGGGCAAACACAATTCGATAACGTTATACCAATTTATTTTTTTTTAAAAACCTCGATTTTCCCACATTTTCAGCGAGAACTCGCACAGTCATAATTCTTAAAACAATTCATAAATTTTTAAGTGTATGTGTAAGGGTGACTATTATAAGTTTTCGCATAACATTTTTATTTGAAAATGTTTCACACTGTTTACACTTTTGCGGTTGTTTACTACATTTAAGGTGCAACATTTCGCTCATCGCGCGAAATTCAAATTTTCTTGCGTTTTTTGTTAATTACGGTTTAGTTAAGGTTGCCTGGAAGAGATCGCTTTAAGCGATAAGGCCGCCAATTGTTACACTAGTTTTAAGTAGATTTTTGTATTATGCAAGTAATTTCTGGTGTGAACAATAAAGAGTTATCTATCTATCTATCTATTACTCATCGTGGATTTATTGAAACCAATTTTGCGCCAATAAATAAGTTGTTTTAAGAAATTACGGGTAAAATGATCACCTTGATAACATTGGTTTAGCTACAAATCTCAATAAGCTGATTTTCATCTTGGTTTTTGGTTTAGTGAGAAATGTACTTATACTAGCATTCAAGTTGAATTTTTGGTAGGAGTAATTTCTTGAAATAATCTATTTATTATCGCAAAACTAGTTTTCATATACCTACGATGAGTAATTAAGCTGTAATTGACAAAAAACGCAACAAAATTTGAATTTCGCGCTCTGTGCGAAAAGTTGCACCTTAAATTAGAACTCACGGTACCACGAACACCACGACGCCGAAATTTCAGATGAGGTGATGGGGTTCCTGATAAGTGAAAAAGTGCGTCCAAAATACCATGCGAAGTGATACTGTGAGTGTATATTGTCGGGACTTACAATCGAGTTCGAGTGCACGTAGTACCCGCAGCAAAAGACTGTGTAAGGAGGTAGGTCGTTTTGTATGGTCCTAAGTTTCGAACTTTTTTGTCATCCACCCGTATTATTCAGCCTACTGTCGCCATGTTCACTGGCGCTTTCAACTGTGCCTAAATATTGACTAAAATATTGTATTTCGTTGAACGTAAATCGGTTTCTGTCTCTTAGTATATCGGCTGTAACAGCACGTAATTCTAATTTTAAAAATATAGTGCGTTCAATTTATGTCGTCCGCTAAAAGCAACATTATGGCTGAGAGAAAAAAGTCCCAAATGAAATTTGATTCAACGGTTCAAGTAATTAGTTGAACTATATTTAATAAAACATTAAGTCCGACCCATTATTAATAGTTTTCGTATATCGCAAAAATTCCGACGGAATACATAAGTAGTAGTGATTCCAGTGAGGGCCAGATTCGACCAAGGCGGAGACGAGACGAGAAGAGAGATGTATTGAGATTTACGCATCTCGTCTCCTCTCAGCTTCGGTGGAGACGGTTGAGCAGAGAGGAGAGGATATGTCTCATATTTATTTAGCGTGAACAAAACAGCGACGTGAGCTGCGCCTCGCAAGCTGGCGACGGCGCGCAGTGGAGAAGCGTCGCACAAACCACTCGCCGCACCCGCGCCACTCAACTCAGCGCCGCACGCAGCTTAGCTCTGATAAAGCCAGTGCGCATCTCCGCACAGCTTCGGTGGAAAAACCTTAACCGTTAAACATCTGGTCTCCGGTTCGCACGTCTCCGCTTCGGTGGAGTCATGTTGTCTTGATCTATAGACCTCTATTTAGTATAATAGATGATCGAAAAATATTCTTATCCAGAATTTATTTTTTTACATTGGAATTGATTTTGTTTTACAGTTGTATTCCTTAAAACAAAGCTAAAACTCAATAACTATTTCCCCACTTGTGTTTTTAGCTTCAACTTTCGCCTTGCTCATACTAAAACTAGTCGAAAGAAGGAACATACCGCCGACGCATGTTATTTTAAGGAAAGTGCTTTGATGTAGAAAGTTAGCTGCATGCATCTTATGGATTTCAATTTTTGCATACCCTGGACGCAAGATTAATCGAAGGTTGAAGACGCAAGTTAAAGACAAAAGAGGACAAGTGTGGATTTAGCAACTGCTCTTCAATACAGGACAACACCTTACTTCTACCTAAAAAAACTATAATAATCATAAAAATATGCTCCTAACTGACAAATAACTTATATTTTGTCCAAACATGGAGACTCAACAATGTATTTCATAAAAATGTAGCACCTAACTGTCCAGCGCGTGGCTGTATCCCGGCCACTTGCATTATTAGGGTGACCTTATCGTGACATGTATTCACCTGATCGCCGCATTTCTTGATGATGTTTCTAAAACAAACGAAAGGAAAACTGAGTGTGTCTTTGGAGATATCACACTAATATTATAAATGCGAAAGTTTGTGTGTAAGTATGTAAGTGTGTTTGTTCCCGTTCAACTCTTTAACGGCTGAACGGATTTGAATACTACTTTTTATCCCGGAAAAATATTCGGTTTCTGTAGAATATCAGGCGAAACCGTGGCGCTAGCTAGTTGACTCATAAATATGTAGATAGATTTTGAAAACCATCCAAAATATGGACTAAGTTAACACCGTACTGTGGACCGTAGTAGTAAGCACTACTATGGACTAGGTTTCTAATTGGCGGCCTTATCGCTAATAGCGATCTCTTCTTCTTTTTTGTCTCTTATCATGCTGTGTTGTTTGTTTATTCTATAGTACGCTATAACTGCATCTCGCAGCTCTGTCCGCTGGTTTTAGAGGTCCGTACCAAGGCGTTAATAAGGAACCCCTCATGGCTTCTAACCATTAGCTTGTTACAATATTTTTTTCCTTCAGAACGTTTCTTAGATCGGCTCAGGTATTTCAGTTATAGGAAAATAGGTCGATAGGAGTGGCACCTATTATTTAACGTATACTTACCTATATTCTAAAAGAAGCTCTTTACCAGGAACATAATCATCTAAATGCGCCTTTTTCAGCAATAATATGATGTTATTCTCTGGGGTTGTCGATTCGCTGTCCAATAAACTAAAAAAAGAAAAAAGGAAAACACAATAATTTATGTATGCGTATTATTGCAATTATAAAGCTTCGGTCAAACTGTGGCGAATTCCGCCGCGGACAGCGATTCGCTCGTGCCGATTGCGTCAGCTAACTTGGACGTATTCAAATTGGCGCGGGAGTTGCAGCGAAATATACGCGGGATCGAGCGTGATTTATGAAATGCCAATGAACATGGAATTATTTTAACAAAAGTAAAAGAAGACAAGATCCTAAACGACCCTACAAAAATAACAGCCACGACGACTACAAAAATAATAGGATAAAAGATAGGATTTGGGACGCAATACTGCTCATGGACCCATTTTCTTCTCTTCCTCAAACCTTGAGATTATGCTTAAGCTACTAATATCAATAAAATATCAAATCCTAAGCTTCTATATTAAAAGATAGTTTTTCCCATTTAGAAACTAAAAATAATGACGCGCGGGAATTCGCGTCAGTATGGGAGGCTAAGCTTGCGATCGAATCGGCAAGATTCGCTCGCACGCTCTCTCGCCTCACTTTGACCGAAGCTTAACTGTAAATGTGGCCGCGGTCCGAAATACGCAAACAGCTCTAATGAGAACCAACACAGAGAGAAGTTGTTTTTTGTTTTGTGTTGGTTATCGTTGGAGGGCGGGCTGTTTTGGGTCTAAATTTTGAGAAAAGTTTAGGAACGAAATAATTATATAATAATAGTTTTTAGGGCCCAACGCCAAATGCGATGGCCACAAGCCCGTAAAACTGTAGAAACCAAAAGCTAAAAAAAAAAGGCTTATGGTGAACGGGGTTTCCAGATCCCTCAGATCGACTAGTTTGATAGCGCTCTTAGGTTTGTTGTTTTGTACTCAGGTGGATGATAACAAAACTTTAGTTATCGGGGTTAGTCGGCCAGTCGGCAATCGGTTTACCTAAATTGTGAAACTATTCTAAAGTTTAAATTTATTAGCGTTACGGAGTCATCATACCTGTTAAGTGCAATTTTAATACTGCTCAAGGATGCAGACGCTGTCCTCAGTTCCTCCTGCATTTCTTGACTAGGCTCATGAGAATTCTTCAACTCTCCGACAAATTTAGAACTGAAACCAGAGAATATACCTTTTCAAGTGTAACGTCCATTCCATTTATCCCTTTTTGGCAGAGACCAAAATAACCTGAAATAAAAAGTTGACAGCAGCCTAACATACCTCATGAATATGAGTATACCTCATGAAAATACTACGCCCAAAATAGCATAATTTATTCTGTCGTCAAAAAAGTGTTTTCTTTTATTCAGTTCGGGATCTTTAGCACTGGCTTGAGTAACACTTGGCTTATTTTCATCATTTTTATTTTACTTTAGAATTTGCAGTATAATTCAGTAATGGGTGAACATTACACAAAAAATATCTTAGTTTCCAAACTCAGTTTACGAGCTAAGGACCATGCGGAATTAAATACAGTAGTAGCACGGAAAATTAAATGATGACGAGTTATTTACAGATGTCAGTGAGGTAAGAGTTGATGATGATGATGATCATAATTTTGACACTATCAACATATCAGTAGTACCACAGTCATTATCTTGGTACTACTTGCACGATAAAGGTTAAGTAACGTTGATACTATTGGTTGTTCTACTGGTAGTACGACGGAAAACAATCCAACACAATTATGAATGTAATTAGAAAAAACAATAGACTTTTCTATTCCGTGCACCTTTAATTAATGATGTAGATTAAAAATATTTTTTCATGGATATGCTTTTTTGTTTTTATCGTCTAGTATAGCCAAGAGGGAAACGTGATTATATGACAATAATTAGTATATTCAAGTGATTATTACACGAATACTGAGGTAATAATAATATCTAGGATAGCAACGAACAGAATTTTGATTGATTTTCGGTTTTAGTTGAAATTAACAATTATCTGATTTACTGACTAGCTCACGCTAAAGCCATCTCTTTTCATATGAACGCGAAACTGTATAGCGCTATCTTTTCCTCAAAATAGCCTCTTAAAGAGAAAAATCACTTCATTCTATACTTACCATAAAATTAGGACAATTTTAACAGTTCGCGTTATTTCATCCGTGAACTCTTTAATGAACCATTCAAATTTTTCATTGTTGGCTTGTGGGCAAGGCGACTTCTGTTCATATTTAGGAAATTCCAATAAATCTTCGGCAATTTCACCATCTTCGAGTTCATTATCAGAGTAAAGTTCATTCTGGTCATAATAGCCGTCAGCGAACGCAGCGTCGTCAAAATTGTCTCCCACATATTCCTCGTCCACTGGAGCTTCATCCGAATCTGCCGTTTGTCCCTTTTTGTTTAACTTCTCCTCAAATTGAGGAATACTATTAAAGTTTCTAACGAAACATGTTTTGATCGGGCTGCTTGTGTTGTTATGTATATTATCTATCTCAGCATTCAAGTTCAGGTCACTGATACTATTCGATAGATCTTTATTATTGTCGGCGGAATCTTGAGTCTTTGTTTTTAGCGTGCTAGGCGAGTTTTGAGGGGTTTTGGGCGACGGCGAACCTTGAGATGGTGTTTGAGCGATATTGAGCGTGTTTGGTGTACTATGCACGTTCTGGAAATCGAGCGCTAAAGACGGTTTGTTTGTGTTCGTTCTCTTAGCCAATGCAAGACTGGAAAAAAACTTTGTTTCCATATTCGTTACATGTTGTTGTGGTTCCTTGTTAATCTGGAAATTTCTGTTTGTTTATAAACAAGGTCCGTTAAATCACTTTGTTAGACTTCATAGTGTTGTCAAAACCTCACCCCTCTATCTCCAGGGTGAAACTTTGACAGCAGCGCGCATCGAGGACCGAAGTCCCCGATGACGCGGAGGGACTAAGGCGGGAAAAAAATTTTCGCCATACAAAAAAAGAAAAACATAAGAAACACAATCTACCATCTATTCTATTTTTCTCGACTTAGCCCCTTATAAATGTAGTCTCGTACAATAAATCGTTAACATACCGGTGTTTGGCTTTCTTCACGAGAAGGTAACAAGCTTCCTTTACTATTCGTGTTATTATATTCCTGTTCGACCGGTTCCTTAGTGCCGAAGGAAAACAAGTACGGTAGTTCTTTTTCCGAGTCTGAAATTCATGTGAAAATAAAAATGAACCTTTTTAGAAGCGTCGTAAACTTATTCGTTAACAGGCGATAACGTTATGTTCGAATCAAATAAACAATATTGTCTCTGTCTCTTTCGCACTCGTGGACATTAACCATAATTTCATAGCAGATTAATTCATTGCACAAACTGTGGTCCGATCACAAAAAATATGGCAGCTATATTCGTTCTGAATGCGTGGTCCGAGATGCGCGCTCAAGTCCATACATTTGCACGTGCTTTATGCGCTTTTCGGTCATCACGGAACGCACCCATGTATAATTGGTTTACATATTAGAACTTCTATGAAGAAATAGCGGTCTGATTTAGCAAGCTACTAGTTGATATGTGATTGATAGATATACACCTAGCTGAGCTAAAAATAAATGGGATACATGAATGACCAATGAATTATGTTCATCTCGTGATTCTTGTATGAACAAAGCGCGAGCAGAAGTCGCATATACATAACCATCCAATCCCGCACCGGTCCCGCAAAATCAAACGCGGGATCTTGCATTTGCTCGATTGGTTACCTACAATACAATATCAACAGATCAAACGGATCTGACAGATTGTGTCACACTTACTTGCAGATTTAGTGGCATTGACCGCGCTTTCGTTTAGTTCATCAGCAAAGTTATCATTGTGACCTGTGTCTAGATTCGCGTTCTGGATGTCATACAACAGCTTTTTCAATGATTCGTCCGCTGTGTTAAGGTCTTCGCAGTCTACAGTCACATTCTGAAATATAATTTTTATTTTGAAAAGAAACATATCATTGAAATAATGTACCTACAACGGTTGGTTGCAGCTACGTTACAAGTGTATGGCAACAAGATAAAACAAACAATAATTTGATAGTTCTAAAATTGTTGCCATCCTTTTCTCACATATTGAAATTAAAAGAACTGCAGATATAGTTTGAGTGTTGTATTATAATATATGTATTATAGGCGCCTAATTACCTTAAGCGATTTTATGAGATAAACACCAAAGCTATACATATCCATGTACTGTTTGGGTTCAATATTTCCACCTGCAATCAGTAAACAATTTTGTGACAGTCAAAAAATAATAATAATTTATTTATTACATGTTATTACATGTTCACGTATAAGCGATTGTGCAGGAGCCCTATTACATTAACTGTTTCTTTCAATCGCATTCGTGCCACTCCGCCCGCACAGTCTCAGTAGTCGGTTGCTGCGAGGGAGATTGGCCTGATTGCGATTGACAGCTAACGTAATCAGCCTGCTGCCTGATGAATTTTGGCAAGGTTTAAAATGAGGACGAGCATAGGATACTTTTATCCCACGAAATGAGGGTAAACGGGATAATTGTGGGTAAAGGGGGGAGGGAGGGATAAAAGTTGATAGGTATGATGTGGGGAACATGTCTACAAGAGGTTTTGCGTTAGTTACCAACACAGATAACGCATTACAAGATTCGTTGTTCCTACAAAAAGTCACCAAAGTTTTAGGAAGGCGCGGGTCGCGGGGAGTGCGACCAAGCGTTCTCATTGGCTATCTCAAGGTTACGCCTACTCGCGCCTAACAATCAACCAATCAGAGTAATTTTTTATAATTCTATTTAGACCGATCTGACTTCGAGCGTCCTGAGTGTAGAATCTAGAGTGTGATCTGTGGACTATATCGAGGGGAGGTTTATGCTGAGTAAAAGTCTGATTGTAACAAACCTTCGCAGCTGCTTATCTTCTGGAGTTTGAAGGAGAGCCTGTTGGCCGCGTCGACCACGCCGAAGTGGTCGCTGTACTTCTTAATGATACATCGCGCCAGCTCGGGCAGGTCGGCCGCCCACATCGGACTGTACTCGCAGCACTTACTTTGGAAATGTGCGTCCGCGCGCAGTATCTCCTTTAACGTATCTTCCATTATTTGAACAAACCTTTCGATATTCAACATCATTTATTACAGAGAAAACAATACATTGACAATACTGCACATTACGCATATGGTGTAGGTATAGGATAGCAACATGAATGACAACATATTTTTTATTTATTTTTTATTTGTGCTTGTTACTTGTACTTATTATGAATTTATGACATTTGCTTTTTTTTAATTTTTTTATTGAATTTAATTTGTGTAATGCGACTGCTCGGAATTTATAGGGCTATGAGCCCTTGATGCATGAAATAAATGAATTATTATTGAGGCCTTTTACAGCCAAATTAAGGTTAGGATTTTGACTTTAAGATATTTCTATTGAGTTGCAAATTAGTCGGTGATGTAGATTCCGTTGTATGTAGTATGTACCACTCACTAAACTAATCTGACAGGATTAAAATAATCTGCGTTTCTTTTCATTTCACTATGGGAGAAAAAGATGGCGACAATTTTAGTGCTGTCAAATTTTGTTTAGAAAATGACGTCGATCCTGTTGTGCGATTTTCTAAACTAAACCATACTTGACAGCTGTAAAACTGTTCCCAACCTTTCTCCCATATTAAAATAAATAGAGACGCAGATAATTTTACTCCCGTCAAATAAGTTTAGTTTAGTGAGAGGTACTATAGAATCGACACGAATGTCGACATTTGGCATTACGTATTTGGAATGTTGCTGACTTGTCATACGCCTTGGCGTTGCTGTAAGTGTGACAGGCACTTAATAATAAATAAATAAATAATTACGCTACAAAAACTAGTACTTCACTTATAGCCAAGTATATGTGAAGCAGGAACTATTAAAAAACTTCATATCGTCAAAATGGTTCGAAATTATCCGCACTAGATTCTACCAGGTAAGTTAAGTTATTTTACCTTAACACCCATTCTTCCTTCCTAGTCCTCAGCACCTCTTCCATACTTTGCCCGACCACAGAAAACATCTCAAAGTTAACATCATCACATACGCTGACAGTTTTCTTTAGTTTCACATGAGTTACACAATCCGAGTCTAATGTGGTGTTAGATATCACCCCAGACGTAGAAGTCTCTTCAATGATGATGTTGGCACGGCTGGTATCCTTTATACTCGATATACTACTTCTATCTATGCTAGGTGAGATTGGTTTCGGTAATATCGGTCTTAAACTGCTTTCTGGCATTAGACTACCGATCGAAGGGGCTTCCTGTTTAGTTTTGACAGTATTGGCAGCTCGGTCGCTACCCACCGATGGCGTTTCTTTCGACTTAGTACTCGAGTTTCTTCTCTTACGCCATCTATATCTCGTCTGTGTGCCTTCAGAGTTCGCTTTACTGATGGAACGAGATAATTTGATCTCTTTCTTTCCCTCGTCATTACTTAACATTCTTAGACGTTTTGCGATTTCAACAGGTTCTGGCATTTTCATATGCGTATCAACTGTGCCGGTACGTTTTTCTGAAGCCTGTGTTCGTGCGTTTTCGTTCATTGTTTGAAGTTTGTCTGGTTTTGAAGATGGAACTGGGCGTGTCTGAATTTCTTTATCTTTTGGAGTAAGTGATCGGATTTCCATTTCGGGTATCTTAGGCATTTGTCTTGTTGGAACTACATCTCTAGGTGTCTTATTAGGCACTACAATTTTAATTCCTAGAGTTGGAGACTTATTTCTTAAGTTTGCTTGTTGAACACGTCCATTATAAAGGATCTCTTTCAATTCATTTAAGGTAAGAATGTGAATATTACTATCACCGTTTTTGTACCTTTGGTATTTGACGTCGTTTGAAAGTAAAATCTGAAATAAATAAATAATGTATAATACATAAACTCGCCGATGACAAAACAATTCTACGAAATTGCAGAATCGAGGTTTAGCAAAAAAGTTAGTGCTCGAGAGGTCTACTGTTCGCAGAACTACTAGTATTCACAAATAGAAATTTTCTAAATAAGGGAGTGTGTGCTTACCACATTATTTTGTTCTGCTAGATCTTCACAGGTAGCTAACATTTTATAAGTATCGTCATCGTCCGCATTTCTCGCCATATCTCCCCCTAAAAAATAACAAATCATATCAAACCAGTTTTTTTCAGTCAATAAAAAACCAGTTTTTTTTTAAATTGATAGCAAAGAGAAACAATACCTTTTAATGCATAAGTTAGTAAGGGCACATAATAAATAACTTGAGAGCATTCAATAAAGTAACAATAAAGTTAATTTTAGACCTATACCTAAAACCTCGCAACGCGTGCGAGTGAGAGAATGATCGCTCTGTTTCTTTCGCACTAGTTAAATTAGATGTAAAAGCGTTCCTGACTGCGAGTAGTGAAATAGGCCTGCTGGCCTGCGTGGATTATGTTGTACTCCTCATTAAACTTAACCAAATAACAGAACTAAAATTCTGTGTCACTGGTCAATTAAACATCATCATCATCAGCCTATTATAGTCCACTACTGAACATAGGCTTTTCGTTTCCAACAAGTGCCAAATGTCCTAAGTATATTGTCACTCCATCAACGCACATCTCGAAGACGTAGATGCGGCTTGGGCTTCGCAGAACGCTCACCGTTTACTAAGAGAACTCTGCTGCCCGTCCTCTAGTGGTACAGCACGTCTGGCAAAATGTCAACTACAACAACAACACCGCTACAAAATATCTACTTTTAATGCGTGCCAAAATGAAACTAACGTTTACATCGTAGCGGTGTCTTATTTTTACACGACATAAAGAGTAGAGAAGACTGCATGCCAGGTCTTCTGGTCCTTCTGTACTTGTAATATGATTTTTTATTCTGTGACATAGACTACTATTATACTGAAAAAGATAATTACGGTTCCTGCTCCTTCAAGATAGCAAATGAAACGCAAGCACTGCTAGTAAAGTTATAAATACTTGCCTTTGAATGCCAGTTCAGCTTCGATCTGTTGGGATAGAAATCGATAAATACGGCGGGTTTGGACGTCGCCACCCATCATTACTCGCTCGTGCAGCTCCTTCATCACGTGGTCAGGTACGAGCAGGTAACAGTCTTGATCTACAAGTATTATTATTAAACGAATGACAAAAAAACTCGTCTGCAAAAAGAAGTCTTATAACACTTCGGAATCCGGATACAAGAATCTAAAGGCACCTCGCGATCTAAAATCGGTGAAGCCGTTTTGGCGGTTGGAGGTCACAAAGGAGCACACACTCATACATACACACATGCACCCGAAAAACACGTCTCTCCGAATAAAAACAGCATTATGTAACGTGCGACACGGCTTACAATAAATCAAATCAGATAACATTAAGCCGGTTGACGGTGATATGCTAAGCTAATCTATGAAAATTAAGATTTCTTATTGGTGGATGTCAAACACAATCGTAGCTACATAGCGTAGCACATCTTTGGTTGAAAGGCAGCCTAAGACGGCGGTTATGTCCGTAGTTATCCGTGTCGTACTGTACGCACAAGAATTGTCGCTTCAGCGTCTAGTTCAGTTGTACCCCTCTCGCTCGCAAATTCAATATTTTTAAACGATAAAAAAATTACTGAGTAGGATTTTGATTTCACTTCACTTATTTAAATGAAAAACCTGTTTCTTCTGTTGCTCAGTAAAATAGAAAAACAATAATAAAAAAACTTGATATATGTTTAAATAGAAAACATTTTGCAAAAATTTTTAAATATCACCCAAAGCAATTATAATAAAAACATGTTGATTGTGCGAGCGAGAGAGCATATTATTTCTGAGAACAAATGTAGACATTGATCAGTAATATAGACTTAGCCCGTGAATGCACTAATAGGCTTTCAAACTGGATTTATTTTATTTTCAAAAGCTTTTTCTCTCATCTATAAATTTATTAATTTAGTTGTTTTTGGGGTTTGTCTTAGAACTTACCTGGATCAGTAATTTTGTCCAAAAACGCAAAATTTTTTAGTAAAATGTCAGTGTCGACCACTATAAACCAATGGGTGGCTCTCGAATGGTGCGTTTTTAACTGCTCCAACACTGACAAATCATATTTAGAAGTAGTTTCATCTGTACTCATCTGTAATCACAATAAAATCAATTAGTTTATACATTTGACGCAAGATTGAAATTGAAGTTACAACACGGATTCCAGAGAAAGCAATAGACAGCTGGATACATGTCCCTTTCCCATAGAAAAAAGGGATGGAAAATTAAGTATTACTCATAAAGAAAAAAGACAAAGTTATAATATTTCTGTCCCGCAACGTACGTTCAGTTTTATAAAGGTCGGCTATTACTACTGAATTTTTATTTTTATTTAATTATGAATCATAGCAACATATACATACATATAACATACTTTTTCTAAGCGTGGATTCATTTTGGGTTTTAGGTTCGGGATTTGTTGACCCATTGCATGCTAACGGCCGTGCACAAAAGTGCTACACGTTACATCGTGAAGAAGCCAGGCCATAATTCGAATTTTGAATATTTCTAAACTCTATGAAGTTACTACTAGAAAAGACAAAAAGAAATGAAATAATCCTTTCTTAGATTTCATTTAAATCACAAAATAAAGTAGTGTCGCATAAACTCTTCGTTGGCGATCAGCAGGCACCGCGTCACAAATTTCTCTACTCTTTTTGATCGTGCATAAACAGGATACGGCTATAAGTTTATCTCCCTCGCACGAAATAAAGAGTAGAAAAGAATTTGTCGCGGTACGTGCGTTATGTTTACTGGGCACAAATTTTTTTGGCGTTTGTAGAGACAAAGAGTTAATCAAAATAATTATAACTATAGTATTTATTTTCTTACTAGCTGAATCCGAGCGGGTTCGCTGGCGTGAGCTTTACTTTAAAATATGAAATAATTTTAGATAAATGTATTTGTAGATGTGTATAGATAATGTATTGAATTTTTTGCATACAAATATGATAAATGTATCATATTTGTATGCAAAAAATTCAACTAACCTGAACACCCGTACTTTGGCCTGTTTTTTCTTCATGAAAATCTTGATGAGAATAATCTTTTTCATCACGTCCATACAATGAAGCAGATTCAGATGCTGTAAGATAATGGCTTGAATCAAAATCAGTTTATGTTTTCTTTCTGGTTATTCAGAAACGGACCATGTATTATAGATAGGTAATTGACCGAGTAAGCGAAGCGAATCATGTCTCAGTTTTAACTGGCAAAATTTGCTTTCATCTGTCCGTATGTTGTTACTCGCGTACAGGGTCCTTATTCTCTATTGCCATAACTAGCTTGTTACGCGCTTGTTCACTCCGCATGAAACGGTATTCTCTATGTTTCTTATACGCGCGTTTCTTCACGTCGTGCCACGATTAGGAGCCGCGTTTAAGTTTAGAGCATGTTATGACGTCACGCGTTATTGGCAAAGTATCTTATGTGCGATAGAGAATAAGGGCCCTGGTCGTATTTTTCAAACAATTCTGACGAAACTTGGAATACGGGTTAATTTTATAGATTTTTTAGTCGTCGTCGATTTTTGATTTGTGAGGTATTTCCCTCAAAAAGGGAAATACCCTGAATAGCTGGATAGTTTGCTGCGGCGGCATTCACCGGCTGATTTTGATAATATTTGGCATAAACATTCAGTACTCGATTCCAAACAATAGTTTTGAATATGAGCAAAATCGGTGAAGAGGTCGTGAAGTCTCACTTAACGAGCTTTTAGAACTAAGAAACAAATGAATGGTAGATTTTATACTTACAAAGACTTTTAGTTCTTTTTCTAATGAGCTTTTGCCTTAAATCTGGAGTGCTGCCATCCCAATTACTCTTTTGGTGCAGGTTTCTCTGCACAAATCTACTGTGAACTCTCGTGTCATGTGTTGTGTCGTTTTTATTGAACATATCATTTTCTCTGCTATTTAATGTTTCTCTATAGCTATTAATTTCTTCCTTTATGTGTGTGGGGAAACTTTGAGGATATTCCTGTGGTTGTTGAAAGTTCATTTGTGGGTAAGCAACATATATAACTGGTGTCTGTGCTATACCTTGATTGTTGGGCGGGTTGCCCCACACAACTGGGTTAAGCCCACTGATATTAGGTACTCCAGGCACGCTGTTCACATTCAACAAGCCCATTGGGAAGATGTTAGGAATCTGACTGGGAATCTGCCCTCTGACGAATGGCTCATTGTAAATACGTGATGTACCAGCCTGTGGCGGATTCATCATGGCATCCATAGGGGGATCCATTGATGGTTCTGGGCACTTTTCGATTTCGGAAATTGGCAATGCATTCGTGTATCTCTTGGCTTTCTCAATCTGTATACAAAAAATTATTACATGTTAATATTGATAAGTATTAAGATAAGTGTATGGTGGTGTGTGTATAGGTTCTATGTAGATGTTAGTATCTTTGATAAAATATGTTACTTGCCACTCTGTGTGTATAATTTATTTCTAGACTTTAGATTACTTTCTTCTAATGTAAATATTACCTAATATATAATACTAGTTACATATTGATTGGTAGGTATATACTTCTTTGATAAATATCGGATAATTATCGTGACACATTGCGATAGCTATCACGAGGCATATTTATCTTGATAATTTTGAGCCCTGGTTACTACCCACATTCCAGAATTCTATGTTTGTCTGTATTTTAACCAGTTGAGTAGAACAAGAGAAGCCTATGGCCCAAACAAACGCCAATGAAATCAGAAATATTTATTGGCCATAAATAACATTGAATATTACAGGCAAGTCACTTTTACATATTAAAGTATGTTTAGAGTAAAATTAGGCAATACAATCATTAGTTTTAATTTAATAATATTATGACAGGTAGATATTTATTATGCTTTACTCCGTTTGTTCATTACACAAAAATGAGGATTCTGAGAATTTCGTTGACATAATTATATTCACTTAATTATTAAAATGGATTATTTATTTATTATTGCTATGATTTAGTTCGATTATAGATTAGGTAATTTTTATACATTGGTGGACATTTTTCACAAACAGTGCCATCTATTACAAAAATACATACATAGAATTCATAGATACACCCAGACAAAGAACAAACATCGATGTTCATCACACAAATCTTTGTCCTGGGTGGGAATCGAACCGACAAACTACAATTCAGAAGGTGGAAATCCTCCCACTGAGCCAGAAGGCTAGTCCGATTGTGTGATATAATAGCAATAAACAAAAATTATGTGCATACCTCCTCTGGACTTAGATTCCATACTGCTTGTCCTGAGACGGTATTGAAATAATATTTGTATCCATGGCGGGATTTAGAGTTACATATCACCCAAGCGTTACCAACAGACGTTACAATTGGACGCTGTTGGTTGTTGTCAATATCCCCATTCATTATTCTGAAAGAACAAATTTACAAGATGTGACTTTTTCAATGACTCTAACCCGCAGCACAGAATAAATAATACTTCACTCTAAGTAGACATTTAAATAATTGGGAATTGGATTGCGTTGTGTCGCATTATAGTTAACTTTAAAGCGCCCAGAGGAGCATGTCTACCAACGATAAATGCAGTCTACAGCGGGGCAATGCGTGCGACAAGGTGAGTCATTTGCTTTTGCACTCAATAGGTAGACGTAAAGTGGCTTTTTATACCATAGATGCAATGAAATAATGGGCTCTAATTCTGTTCAGTAATAAACTGTTTAAATCATTAGAATGATTTTTAACACAACTTTTAACTTTGAATGATTAACGCAGAGAACAGAAGTTTATAGCTTTAGGGTCGGATTCGGACTTAGGCTACATTTTTGTTGGTCCACACAAACGAAGTTGCGGGTAACAGCTGGTTTATTATATTTTCGCAAATCACAAACTTTTTTCACTCTTTTAATGGTGAATGTTGTAAACACCTGTTACTGGTATACTTATCAGAACTGTAATCTGATTTAAAGTGTTACCCCATAGTTAATAATTAATATGTATACTGTTGGTGTTTCTTTAAATAAATAAATTAGTTATGAAATTTTTGTATTAAAAAAAGCTGGCCTCTGCATTAACCAAAGCTATTTATGTTGTGTTGAAAAACAATTTTTTTATTTAAATCTTAATGTTAAATAACTTCCGTCTTACTTATATTATTTTTACCTATTAAAATGAAAGTGTAAAGGAGAATTCTGTGTTAATAACTTTGAGATTGTTCATATGAAAATTTGAAGAATTATCTGCAATCAGATACAAGAAAAGAACCAAGACAAAACATTTTGTTGGTATGAAGTGCAATTATTCTAAGACATTCAGCAGGAATTTAGAGGTTAGGACCTTATATACTTCTGACACTCCAGAATCAGAGTATCACATTGACGTACCTGGTAGAACATCATTGTACAATTCAACGTGCAAAATCAAATAAATATCACATTTTTAGAATTACTACCAGCAATAGTTTTGTATTGCTGTTGTAACATTCGACAAAATTGGAGAATAAACTCTCATGGACGTAGGTTGGAATATTACCTACGGCATTAAAAAGCACCAATATTTTAGCACGTTTTAATCATATCACAAATACAATATTATGTTATTTTTGGTCAAAACACAGGAACCAATGATAAAACTACCCAATATTTGCCCGTTGGCGACAGTTTTTTTTTCTTTTTTCTATTTATTCGCCCATTTCTGGACAGACTAAAGCCATTAAGGCCATACCGCCTTGTCTTCCGTATTTTTTTTCCCTATTTTATTTTTTTGCTTCAGTAATGTGGTAGAGACTTTACTAGAAGCTTCTATGGAGTTTTGGAAACAACACGAAAAGTCACGTTTCACGATATTATACTATTCACCAACACTCGTACACTGTCACGGACACTTAATGGATAAAAATGCACCATTTTTATGCATTAACACTCAATATAACACAAGTATTGGAAAATAATACAATAGCGTGACATGACTTCTTCATGATCCCGCCAAAAAAATCCGTTGCCGACCGAACAATGTGCAGTTCCTCCAAGATGTGCAGTGCTGCCGCTTTGTTTTGCTCGCTACATGGCCTGACCTGACATCGTTTGAAAGAGATGGCTATAATATATAAGTTTCTGGGGGAGGGAAAGGGAGAAGCTATAACCTTAATAGTTTGTTTCTTTTGCTCCCGGGGAATTCAAATCTAGCTGTCCCTTTCACACGCTGTCAGGTCAGGCCATGTGTAGACACCCTTATGCATTTGCCAGTGTCAAGTATACATATATTACATTTTCAAGTTTTGTTATATATTATCAAACAAGTCATAGTCACGGTCAAACTCGAGCATAGCAAGTCACGGTCAAGTCCAAGTCATGCCCCAGTAAAGTGGTGAAAACTTTACAAGAGCTTTCTATGGAGTTTTGGAAACAACACGAAAATTCACGTTTAACGACATTATACCATTCACCAACACTCGTGCATGTACACGAACACTTAATGGGTAGAAATTCACCGTTTTTACACATTAACACTCAAAATAACACAAGTTTTGGAAATTAATAAAATGACGCGTTTTCCAAAAAAAAAGAAATCCTGGTTATAAAAGTACCCAATAGATGGCGTTAGATGTACCTTGAGTTTTTTCTATCACTGTCAAGACATGAAAGACAAAAAAGTGTACGTGTGTCTTTTTTTTTCCGTGTTTTTTGGCTCGACATGTGTATTTAGACAATTTCTAGTAACGTAACTATGTATTTGACTTCATTTGAAATACTACAATAGTTGACACTGGCTAAATACACAACGAGTGGAGCCAAAATTTACGATTTAAAAAATAAACAAAATATTTCGACAGAAATGACAATGACAGGTAAAACGATAGGTCTGTTACGCCATCTAGTAAGTATTTTAGAACTACTTTTTTTTAATGGAAAACGCCTCATTCTGCACGTTCGCGCCAAAACTCATGGCAAGGCCTTTATCAAGCCCGGAAACCTTCTGTCATGGACAAGCCTTCTGTTATGCCCACAGATATAAGGTTATGACATGGCCTTATAACATGACACTTGGTTAAGATATTTTTAATCTGCTGAGCTTCAAAAAAACATCATCATCAGCCTGAAGACGTCCACTGCTGAACAAAGGCGTCCCCCTTAGACCGCCACACTGAACGACAATTAGGAACTTGCATCCACCGGTTACCCGCGTTATAAATTAATCCTCTTTTTAAAAGGGAGAATCAAAGAGTATGAGTATTTTTTTGCGAGAAACATTTCTAAAATTTATTTTTATTTATTCTTAACAGTATTATGTCTGAACTCCTATAATTTGCATGGTGTTGCTCTTCAGGTACTTTTTCGACTTGGAAATTATCTGTTAACTTCTCATAAAATGTTTTCCATAATTGTTTCTGAATTTCGGAATCCCTCAGTTCTTGAGTCAGGTACATTGTTGGATTCTTGTTGGGTGAATTAGTAAGATATTTAAGAGTTTCCATGAGTGGTTCAATTGCCTGAAACAAAATTACATGAGATTTAGTTGTACCTATAGTATTTTAAAAATATTTATAGACTTATGTGCTGATCACAATCTTGTTTATTTCTAACCTTTTATTGAAGTCAATGTCTTGTTTTATGTCAGATTCATTATTATTCAAATATCCACAATCATATAATACTAGTTATTGAAATTAATTAAGATAACAGGTACCAATTTTTGTAAATTGCAACGAGTAAGACTTCTGTTCTTGTACTATTATTTTTTACTTTGGTGGTACAATACAATCAATGCCAATGCAAGTGTGATAACAATATTGCAAGCCACAATGTAATATGAAACTAAGTTACCTCTTCATAATAAACACAATCCGCTAAGACAACAATGTCGAATGTCTCTTTAATAAGTTGAGTGCTGGTATCTCCCCACACCAATGACTCAACAGCAGCATACCCCCCCATGCTGCCAATTGTTTGCTTATTCTCCTTTACATTCAACCGAAGAAGAGACAGAGCTTCAGGTAGGTCTGTCAGGGTTACTTGGCCTCTGTAAAATAATAATTATCAGTAATAAAAATATTTTTTTTTATAAAGTTATTCTGTCGAAGCATTTGATATCGGGGCTTGAGTAACAGGGTTTTTTTTTTGTCCAAATTTCAAATTACATACAAGTTGATTGATAAAAATTATTATTATTATTTAATTTGTTTTTGAAATGTTCGAAACTACTAACCCAAGAGTAGCAGCTGTTAGACCAACAACTCCCAAACCAGCACCCAACTCCAAAACTCTAACACCACTGAGAAAATCAGATTTCTGGACGCACATTGTTTCGAGATACTTGGCTAGCACCAAAGAAGCGTCCCACACTACACAATTTACGTCCCCTTCTATTTTTTGAAAGATTTTTAGGGTTTTCAAGCATACTTCAATATCGATTTCTCTTGGAAACAATTCATTACTCTGACCGCTCGTTTTGCGATAAGACATTGTTAAGCAGACGTAGATATTTTTCTCCAATTCAATACGCAGGACATTGGTAACAATAAAGTTTTCATACAAGAAATATAATTTTTGATTGTCGTTTTTGTGCGATATTGTGCGATTCGGAATTTGTTTGAAGTTTTTTATTAACATAGCATAATATTATTGTAAGTGCTGTTTTATTGGAGATGTTTCACAATAGCACCAACTTTGTTCATATATATTCCGCCCATCCATTTATTTTCTATAGATAATACTTAGAAATTATTTAAATTATTTAAATCGATGTACATTTTGTACATACATCAAAATTTACAAATGGGAGTGTTCAGTGTTGCCAACTATGGCCTTTTGAAGAGCGGCTGTACACGAAGCTAAACGTTCTATAACTGCTATCCGGTTGTCAAAAAAGGGCTAAACATTCATTCCTCCAAGGGCTAAACAAATAACTACAATATGATAAAACATTATCTTATGGACTATTAAGGCCTCGCTACATGGCCTGACCTGACATCGTTTGAAAGAGATGGCTATATATAAGTTTCTGGGGGAGCGAAAGGGAGAAGCTATAACCTTAATAGTTTGTTTCTTTTACTCCCGTGAAATTCAAGTCTAGCTGTCCTTTTCACGATGTCAGGGTCAGGCACCCTAACAGCCAGCGGCTTGCCGGCACACACTTGGAGCTCGAACGGCGGGCGGCGGCGGCGCGGAGCATGTCGGCTCCGGAGGCAAAACCTGAATTTCAACAACAAATTTTTTAATGTAGCTTGCAACACCAAAAGTCATATGACAGACGTTCGATCACGAACTAAAAATTTGCGGAATTTATTTCGAACAAAATGGCTTTGACTACGGTCCTATTTTGGATTTCCCTAGTTATATCAGTGATTGGTGAGTACCTAGTTAATTTCCTATTTTAATGGTTAGTTCATGAGTAATATAATGCTTGACGCTTATTGATTTGCTTGTACATTGTTTCAGGCTCCAATGCAGCAGGAGAACTCGTAGTACTGCACAGCCCTGACTCCTTACAGTTTACAGGCTCAAATGAAGCATTGGAAAGTTCACTGAAAGATATTTTTTCCGCATCATTGGGACTTTCTGTCGAAGAGGTACTGATTGAACCCCTTGAACCATTGCTTGTAGTTTTGACAACTCTGAATTATGATGTTCTAGTCTTAACGATTTTCCCCCGGATTTTAAACTCCTTTGGACCTTAAGACAATTAGGACGTACACTACTTTATTGCCAAATTTCATCATGAATTTTATTACAGTTATTAATTATAATACAGATTGTACCTATTCCCCTCTCACACTAATAATAAGTTGAAAAGAGTTTCTCTGCATCAGCAGAGAAACTCCCACTACTGGTTGGATATTCGCCTACCCTCTAAGGTTGGGTATCCACCACGCTGGCCCAGTAGGGGTTGGTGGATTCACTTATGCCATTGAATTTCTTCTCTGGTAATATGCAGGTTTTCTTCACGATTATTTTCCTTCACCAAAAAGCCATGGTGGTGTATCCATATGTAAGTTCAAAAGAGCTCATTAGTACGGGCCCACCCGGCTATACTGATTGTATTAGATCTTTTCAGTCATGTTCATGTTTCTTGCGTTGATTTATAACTGGTGTAAAATATTTCAGAATTCAGCATGGGATGGCTTGAAAATAAAAAGTCCGTTCCAGACTCCGGAAGCTGTTGTTGAAGTTTATACAGATGGTGTCGCCAGTTTGGGAGATGCTGTAAGTATAACTGCTGACAACATTGATATCTTTTTATCTTGAATCTGGAAAGTTACTTAACTACAGATATAACTTCCATAACAGTAACCCTAAAATCACTGATTTATTATTTTATCATCTAACAGAATCTTCAGAACTTGGTCTAATGATTTATGGAATTCGAAGATACAATATTTATTTTGTTTGATAAACCACAATCTTGAACACAAATCTTTTTGTGACTTATTTTATTATACATTCTCAGCTTGATAATACATTCTAATCTGTTGTGAAATAATACCCAACTAATTGTCATGGACACCTAGTAACCTCTGGGGTCATTTTTTTGTTTATAATGTTTAGAAGTGAAATATAATTCAATAAAATGGTCAAAAATCAGATTTCGTAAGTTCCCAAGTTCGAAAGTACACATCTCTGGCACTTATTACACCTTAAGGCGACAGCTCGATCCTTAATTTTCACATATTCATAATAATTTGAATGACTTAATCTTGAAAAGTATATTTTGCTAACCTAACTTATCCTTTCTTTTGTCCTCGGTTATAATTTCAAGTAAACTAATTGATCTGAGCTAACTTGTATTAATCAAGTATACATTTTCAGATCAACATAAATGGGGCCAAGCACTACCCTCTGAAGGCAGATGAGTATGAGCCTGACACGTTTGAGGCCATGAAACATCGCATAAAGCAGAGGTTTGCTGAAAGTAACAACAAACTTGTCAACATAAAGCTGGCCAACTTGGACGAGGTAAGATCTATCATTAGTTCGGAGAGTTTTGAGCGCTGACCTGAAATCTATCTAACCAAAAATTTATGCAAATATCCAAATTATTATTATATAATTATATTATATACAAATTATTATATATATTATTTTTATTATTATAAAACATGCAATATTAAATATATATATTTTTTTAAATATTTTATACCAAGCATTGGATGCCAATGCAAAAGTTCGTTTCATCTTCCTGAACTAAGTTTCAAGGCAAGTTAATTTAAAATCGATTCAAAATTGTATACTGGTAAACTAATAAATAAACAGAAAGATAAAATAGCGAGTTAATAAAAATGCGGTAGAAACTATTGTTACCGAACTGCCCAAGACTGAGGGTAACGTTTTTGGGGTGTATGTAAGTATATACATATGTATGTTTTTGTGTTACTAAATTACATCCTGTAGGCTAAGTTCCTTGACCGATTTTGATGAGTGAGGTGTCATTGGATTCCTCTTTACGTCCACTGTCATAGGCAGCATTTTGCAATCGGATTTTTTTGTTTTAATAATAATACGTGTTTTCCACAGCTTTCGTCTAACAACGATGATTTTGGCGACGTTCCTGTTCCGAAGGTGCAGAAACGGACCTACCAGTATTTGAAGCTTACAGTTGACGAAGACAAACAGTTCCTTATGGAGCTTGCAGCCCTTGATGCTATTATTGATAAGGTATGTTTGAAAATATGTCATATACTATGTATTATTATGGAATTATGAAATTACTTACAGAATAAAAGTATTTTTTTTGTTATTGGCTTGCTGTTTGCGGCAAATTTGCTATAAACAGTGAGGGGAAAAATCGATGAAGATTTTGTATGGTGGAATGGTAGCTGGGCCTTAAGCTTTGGTTTATTTTTGTCGGAACGAAGACCTTGATCTATAGTGGATAATCGTTCGGCAAATACGAACATTGTGTGCACGCGGCAAAAAGCGGATGCAAGCTAAATCAAACGAGAGTCTCATTGGATATCGTGTTTTTATGTTTGTTTTTTATGCAACTATTTGGCGAGACGAGAAATTCGCTCGCCTGATGGGAAGCGTCACGCTTTCCTATAACAGTTCAGTGCCACCCAGAATTTTGAACTTCAACGTGCTTCAACAGTTCAAATTCCTGCGCCTGCGCTGTTCACCCTGAGATATTAGATGTTAAATAAATCCCTTTGCTCATTAATTTCACTGGAAAAATTGCCCTTCAATCCGGAACACAGTAATGTTTGCACATAACTGCTTGGCGGTTGTATAACTGGCAAAGCTGTATTCTAGTAAACTTATGATCCAGGCTTAGATTTTTTTTTGGCAACCAACTTTTCATCGCCATTGAGCCGAACAGCACGCCGGGCTAACGATTCAAGAGCTTGAAAATAATGTTTTTCCAGGTAAAATCGGGTGTCATCACTGCAGATAACTCTATAGACTTCTTTAACTTCCGGTTCATCTCGCTCCATGCAATCTCCGACTTCTATGGACCCAACTCCATGCAGACCAAAGAAGCAAAGAAGCTTTTGGGTAATTCAGACAAACTTATATTTTTGGCTTATACCGTTTATCCACCCTAAGGTGGATACTAAACTAATGTGCGATAATCTGAATTCGAAAAGTCATTATAGAATCTGATACTTAATAGACATTAGAAAACACATACGTAAGAAGTACTTCTTGTTTGAAAGTTCAAGGCATAAAATGTTTTATTAATTTAAAAATAATGGAAGTAGTATGTATATACCCTCTTGTCTGGAGTGTCCTAGTCTACATTTTGCAGTTAGGTTTTTTAATTCTCTTAGTTATTTATTTAACAAGAAAGTAAAGTTATATTTTGTGTTCTAGTGCAGAGTTTGATATCAAACAAGCAAAGGATACCATAAATTAATCCTGAGGGTAGCGAGTTATTCTAAGTTTCTGAGCGTAGTGATGAATGCAAAGGCACAAGAAACGAAAATATACTCTTGCATTACACATACAATTTTTCACCACAATGGCGAAAAAATACGCACATAGTGACGCAATGCCAGAACATGTTTTTTTTTTGATCATGTGATTTCTATTTGACATAAATCCTAACTGATCATGAACTTGAAACTAACTCTGTCTCTCTGTCTGGGTGTTTGTCGCGTTGTCACGGCTTAACTTCGGAACGGATCAAGCTAAATTTTTGCATAGATATAGCGTTACGGTCGGAGACGGCCATAGGCTAAATTTTTTATTGTAGGTCCACGTGAAGGAAGTCGCGTGTAACAGCTAGTATACTATAAAGCTTGAAGCAAATTAATTGAATGAAATTATGTAGTCGCTTTTTTTTTAAAGAAACTAACTTGTTTTTTAGGTGCAAAGTTGAATGAGCTGAGCGATGCCTTCGTGAAAGCGTACGATGGGTCAGTGCTGGTTACCGTCGTCACCACCGACGTGGCTCACACTCGCCGCACGATTCGATCCGTCTCCGTAAGTATTTTCCCATCTTCATTTTAAGGCCCGGCTCCCCCGCACTTTTTCAACATAGTGGTAGGGCTCATCTGCAGAGTCCGCCTGGTGAAGTACCACGCCTTTGCCAGTTATTCAACCGTCAAGCATGCAAGTATGCAAACATTACGGTGTCCGGATTGAAGGGCAATGTTTCCAGCGTAATTACTGGGCACAGAGATTTAACATCTAATATCTCAGGGTGACGAGCGCAGTGCATTGCCGCGCATGGTTTTGAACTGTTGAGGTTCAAAATTCTGGGTGGTAACCAAACTACATACTACAACACAACTACACCATACTACTACCATACTACACTACACAAAAAAAAAAACATTTTTTTAATATAAAATTTTAGTGGTAATATTTTTTTTTTTATCATTTAATATCTTTAGAATACAATTGCCAATGTTTTATAGGATTTGCAATTGTAATAATAATTGTATAACATTAAAATGTAATTACTTTATATTTTGGCGAAGGAGATGGAAAAAAAGGAAAAGAGAATAAGACTCGAAAAAAATGTTTTTCTTTCTCCGTTCTTCCTTCCTCTCCGCTAAAAAATAAAATGAAAAATGCTATAAAACATTGGCAATTGTATTCTAAAGATATATCTATATTTTTTTAGTTTCCTCATTTTTATATTGAAAAAGTGTTGAAAAGATGCGTGAGAGATAGCTGAAGCAGTGTTGCCAGGCCAGAGCAAAATCTGGGATTGCCTTGTTTTTGTGTGGAATATAGACCTCTTGATGGCCGTAGCATAAAAAAAAAATTGCCCGAGTGCGTAAAGAACTCACGCCCTGAGGGTTATAACCAAAACCAGAATTTACCCTATCCAAGTCATAATAGGTACGGAAAACACAAGTCGAATTAAATCAAACTCTACCCATAAGCTAGAGTTTGTGCGCTTGTTTCCCAAAAGCCAAGTTATGTTTGTAATTATTATTTTTTGTATGTTAGATCTACAACTCTATATATATATATATATATATGAACCCCTATATTTCCTGGTCACGCTATAGCTTGAGAAAGGCTGGACCGATTTTGATGATTTATTTTATGTTGTGTTCGTAATTGTGTAGGTTCGTAAACAAGATTTGTATGAAGAGTTTAGCGAGGCCGCAGGCCGAGCTTCGCAGGCAACGGCTAGTTTATTATAAATTGGTAATTTTCATCGAAAAGAAGTTTAAATATTCTCAGATGAGAGATATGCAAGAAAATTGCTGTAGAATCTGCCGTAGGCCGTAGATTTTTAGTAATATTTGCCCAATTGCCGCAGCAATGGCAAGACTGAGCTGAAGGAAAAAATGTGCCTTATTGACCACTTCCTGCCTGATGTTAAAGAATGGGATACGCTTACCTGGTATTTTTTAGGGTTACGTACCCAGAGAGCAAACGTAGCCCTATTGCTGTCGCTCCGTCGAAACTCATAAACTGAATAAGTTGCAGATCTGAAATTGTGATATAATTTGTAAAATGTCTCAAAACTAATATTGAAATTTAAATTCATTTAACCTTAAACTGAACCCCTGTATCCCCCTGACTTAGAGTCTAGAAACCCTGGTTTTAAATCTGGGTCAGGCGTTTCATTTTTGAATCGCTCGTATGATATTACTTGTATCATTTGAAATGACTTACTTTCGAACAAAATCCCAAATAAAAGTCGAATTTTGAAATAATCATATCACTCGCTAACGCAACGGGTGTTTTTAACCATTCGAATTTGCTTCCTAATATAATAGTAAAAAAGTAATATAAAAGAACAGGAATTATAGCTATCGATAAATTTCAGGATTTTCAAGCCCGAGCCGTAAAGGACAAGTACCCTGAAGATTACGCCGCCATTTTCAACATTTTGCTGTGGTTTGGTGTTGTGTTTGTGTTCACTCTGATCGCCATTGTGTATGCCCTGATCGACATGGACCCCGGCAGAGATTCCATCATCTACCGGATGACGAGCACCAGAATGAAGAAAGACAACTAAATGTACCCAGAGGGTAGTTTTAGAACTTAAACCACTTCATATAAGTTCTATCCAAAGTATTAACCCTGTACCGCTGAAAATACCCATGGTCAGGGTAAAATCTTTAATCTCAGTACATACTGAAGATGAAAATAATAATGTAATATAGCGTTGAATTAGTTATAATTTGTTAAGAGTTCAAATGATTTATTTATTTTCAGTCACACAATCTATTTGTTCCGATGTTCTCAAATACCTCTTTTATCATTGTAGTACACAATATAAACTTGTAATGTTCTAAAATAATGATATATCACAAATGGTGTTATAAAAAAAAGTTTATACTCTTCACTTACTAGTTAGGGAAATTAGCACTCCTACTAACGATAAAAAAATTGATTAATTTATAAAGTAGAAGTTGTTTTCCGATGGAAGGAGTGGTGAAAATTAAATACATTCCCTGACTCTTCGAAATATGTGGTTTTATTTATTGGGGGTTATTTAACTTTACGAAATACCTGTGTAATTATATTATGTATTATAGTAATTATTGGGGCCCGCCAGACAGCTGGTGCCATCTCTTGTACAATTAAGAATTGTTTATTTCTCCAATCTCATAATAGAACATGACACTAGAAGGAGAGTAGTGTGAGACTCATGGACGTATTTGGGTACTATGTCCATGGTGAGACTACACCTAGCGGAAAAGTGTCGAATTCCGTGATTTGAGTGAAGTAGATACTTAGAGCATTACGTCGTGTAAATGTTGTAGGAAAATAAATAAAAAATTACCGTACACATTGTAGGAAAGTTTAAAGTAGCGATTTTCTCTATAATGTGTATGGTAATTTCAAAGTGAGTCCAGCCATTTTTGAGATATTTGCGGGTAAAAAGGACGCACATACTCGCGCATGGGCGGGGTAAAAATCACTAGTAGAAGTAGAGTGGTAGTAATCAAAAATCTCTGATATGGATCGCGATGAGATCTATTAGCATTTGGTCCAATACGCATTTCGTCCAACTGCGTATTATATAACGGACGAAATGCGTATTGCTAAGCGCTATTAGATCGGCGATGACACGACCCATGTGGGCTGTGAGCGAAAATGAAATTGCATCTCTATTGCATAAAATGGGAGCAAAGAAAACTCCATTAACAGATAAAATACCAAATTCATGGCGGTAGATCGCACCGGGGCACTCGGGTGTCCTAAATCTCTAAAGAGTCATTTACCTCGGCTCCAGCATCAGCAACAATATGGCTTCAGTGGAACTGAAGTGCGAAGACTTATAGGAATGGCCAAGGCAGCCGTGACTCAGCTCGACAACAATAGGGGAATAAAGTTGAAAACGAAATTGAGACTAGTCCGTACTCATCGCGTTTACTCCTCTTAATTCGAAAAAGATAGCGCTGTACACTTTTGCGTGTAAATGAAAAGACAAGGGTTTAGCGAGCGCTAGTCGGATAATTATACAACTAAACCAGGAAATGAATCAAAATTCTATTCTATGCTAGATATCATTATTACCTGAATTTTAGAGTAATAGTCAATATATACAATAAGCTACTTATTGTCTCTCTTTTTACCCGACTGCCCAAGAATGAAAATAATATTTTTATTCTCAAAACATACTACTTCGTTACATTTTTTTCTAAACATGCAATTGTTTTATGGAAAAACACATCTATTATTGTTTAGGTTGAGTTTTGTGTACGTTCATAACATAACACGCGGTTTTACGCTATTTGTTCTTGTGAAAAAGTTCAAATGTAAAAGACCATAGACTGCCAACCGCGACTTACATAAGACGAATGAACGAAACAAATGAGGGATCCCCAATTCAATTATCTTTCATATATATAGAAAGTGGGAATTCCCGTGACATAAGACAATTTAGGCGATAATAAATGACTAACCCCCGAATACTGAAACGTTTATTAACTTTGACAACATATTAATTCTAATACTGCCTTTGTCTGGCACTAAGCAAATGACAAAGGCAGGAATAGACTTAATCTGTCGTCAAAGTTAACAAACGTTTCAGTATTCGGGGGTTAGTACTTTTATACATATGCTAGCGACCACAGAAGAGGATTTTTTTTTTACTTCTCTCTTCTGTGCTAGCGACCGCCCCACCCCTTCGCACGAGTACCAAACTTAACAGGATCACCCGCTGACCTAATCTGTAGATTCTCTGAAAATTTCGTCAAAATCGGTCCAGCCGTTCTGGAGCCTTTAGGGAATTAACAAACATACAAAGCCCTTTATATATATAGACAAGCGACCCGCCCCGGCTTCGCATGGGTGTCATTAGAAAAAAAAAAGGGGGAAATTGTGAAGTTACTGCTTTTGAACCCTAATCCTATAATAATATTCTAATATTCCTATAAAAATACTAATATTATAAATTCAAATGTAACTCTGTCCATCTGTCTCTCTGTCTGGGTGTTTGATAGATAGATAGAAACTCTTTATTGTGTACACCAAAATAATAATAACACACGTACAGAACCATCTTATAAGCTAGTGCCACAAGTGGCGGCCTTATCGCTAAAAGCGATCTCTTCCAGTTCAGGGTCGCGCAGAGTCGGCGGCTGAATGAACCTCAAACCTAAACACGTCCTTGGGCCTTTCGTGCGGTGCTTATTGCGATGATTGTTAGGTTCAATGACGCTGAGCGACGACGAACCGTATCGCCGCGCGATAAGGAGTATGGTCGCGCAGCGTTGTCGGCTGAAACTAACAATAATAGCATCGCATCAAGCACCTCACAGTGCGGGCTCTGAAGACTCAACTGCACCTTGTACAGCGTGGAGGGTTCTCTCTATGTTCATACGTTGTACAATTATCTATTTTGTGAAGTGGAGCTGATAAGGGTTTATGTGCTCTTTCATTACGCTCTTTAGTCGTGTCCGCGTTTGTCTCGCTCGCGCGTTTTCACGTAATTAAAGACGACCTTTCTGGGTTAGTTGGTAGAGCATCTGTCAGAGGTCGCGGGTTCGATTCCCAGCCGGGCATATGGTTGAATTGGTTTGTGTGTGTTCCATGGCATCCCTAACACGGAAATCCAGTAGGGACTAGGGAGCTATGAATGTGAAACTTAATTTATGTATGTATTTATAAATCAGCATTACCAAAAAGTAGATTGAATGAAAGAAATATTAAATTTCTTTGGACTATTTCATGAATTTTGAATAAATAGTTACAACATAGATTTTTATAATTCACACTCGATTTAGAAAAATGTGCGAGTAAGATGGCATGACTATTAAATACGGAATGTTTTAGATGGATAAACTTCAAGGCTTAAGGACAGCCGAGTGCTTAGAATAACTACCTATATTCTAAGGCTGAGCTTAGATAGTTATTCTAAGGCTGACTATGTACTCAATCAATACTTATAATATTACCTAAGCTAAGAAACTAACCCAGTGATAACAAAAAAAAAGGCATCCCACACTACTCTGACTATTTAGTCAGA
This sequence comes from Apocheima hispidaria, assembly GCA_947579745.1. Lineage (NCBI taxonomy): Eukaryota > Metazoa > Arthropoda > Insecta > Lepidoptera > Geometridae > Apocheima > Apocheima hispidaria. Next base: position 8,905,840 of record OX388153.1, on the reverse strand, counting down.
AGACGTATACTGCTAAATAAAGTCCTTTCACTGAGGACCAGAATTTTCAGTTTACTAAGAGGACACTTCTGCCTGTCCGCCAGTGGTTCCATGAATAGGTAAAATTCTAACATGATGAATAGGTAAGTTTGTTGTATGCCAATAACCTTTTTCGTCTGTGACACAGCTTTTTTTGTTTCACTATTTTAAGGATTGAGGCGAGATATACTGGCTTGTAAAGAAAGGGTATGCTAAGGCGAAAAAGGCCCTCATTATTACAAACAACTTTTACTATGGGACTTTTCTTTACTTTACTAAACCCGAGATCAAGAAAAAAAAAGGACTGTTCTATAGAAAAATATCAATGACATGACAAAATGTGTGATACAGCTAATTTTTTTCTCGATTTCAGGGTTGGTCCAATGCTAAGAGTGGTTCATAATGTTTAGTACTATGAACCCCTTTCGGCTTAGCATAACCTTTCCTTATAACCCTGTATTGGTTAATGTCGATTATTTTGTGCTAATCCATATCTCAAAATATATGGATGTAGTATTAGACTTGAAGTAGCCATTCAGTTGCAGAGCTGTGTCGCCAAATTTTATTTGCTGTATTTTGCAAACTAATTTATTTTAACTCTGTCTGTTTGTTGCTCGAAGACAGACTCAGAGGGGTCCACGGGCCACATGTTATATGAGAAAAATTAAAGAGGACAAAATAGTCTCATTTCACCAATGATTTTATTGTAACTGTAAAAACCTTATACATAATGTACTGCCAAATTCAATTATATATGTAAAACTTCAAGCACTACTCAAGATCTGGTAAATTGTCGTCATCCGAATCACTTTCCAAGTCATCAAACGACGGTTTCTCAGCCTGGTCGCCGGCCGCGCCACCTGCTCCACCCATTGATCGCAACATCTCTTCCAAATCGTAGGCACTGTTTGCTCCACCACCATTTTCCTCTTCATCGTCTTCATCTCTCCATTTATTGAAGTCGATTTTAAGGTAGTGTGGTTTCTTCTTATCCTTGGTAAGAGATGGCCAGTACGATGCGTCTTTCTTTTCCTTCCGTAGCAACATTTCTATACATCTGCCCTTATTTACAAAGCCGCTGGTTTCGGGTATTACGGCTTCAAATAGGGGTATGGTTACTTCGTGAACTTTATTATCTTGAGCATTGACACCTTTGAAGTATACGGATTCCTTTTCGATTTTGATGGTTGGGTCTTTAGATTCGATGCTGAATGTGAGGAATACGTCCTCCTTGCGTTGAGCCCATAGGACGGGAGGAGGTACTGCGGTCTCGTTGGACATGATAATTATCACTAAAATGTAGGTAACACTTCCAGGGAAATAGTCTGTCGAAGAAAATCTTCTTGTGTGCGAATTTTCTAGACTAGGGTGATGATAAATTTACTGAAACTCACGAAATTTCCTTTTCAATTCTCAATTCCGCTGTCTCGCCGCAAAATTTCATTAAGGAAACGACCACAGATTCTACATTCATTTCCGCTTGTCAATCCTCATCATTCACCATAGACAAAATAAAGATCCCCATTCATGACGGCGACTATGTTTGTTAAAGGCCTCACTAGATTAGGCTGTCTACACATGGCCTGACATGACATCGTGTGAAAGGGACAGCTAGATTTGAATTTCACGGGAGCAAAAGAAACAAACTATTAAGGTTATAGCTTCTCACTTTCACTCCCCTAGAAACTTATATATAGCAATCTCTTTCAAACGATGTCAGGCCGTCTAGCGAGGCCTTAACTTGACCCGAAGTCAGCAGGGCTATCCTGTAAGTCTGAAAGCGATCGCGAGAGGCTCAATATGGGTTGTATTTTGACATATGAAACAAATACTCAACTGTCAAATGCCAGTTTCGTATCCTGTAAGTCCAAAATGGCGGAAAGGGATTCGGATCGCGATTGAATGAACAATTCTAGTACTTTGCTGCATTTGATTCGTTGATTCGAATGTGAAATGAAAGAGATGGCAAGTTTGTTACCGCTTTCAACAATTTGGCGGGTTTTTATGGCAAGCATCCAAGCCAAATATATAGTTCATAGATGAATGTATACTAGCGATATAGTTTCCCAGACAAAGGACAGAGCGTGAGGATATTACAAGTAAGAATTTGAATTAATTATTATATTTGTTATATGCCCATATATATATAGATGAAACTTTTATCACCACCTTGCGTTGTTGCAGATTCATGGATGCTTTCGGATTTCATGGAGTTGTGGGTTGTGTTGATCGCACACACATTGCAATAATCTGCCCTTGCAACCAAAACAAGGCCTACTAGAATAGGAAGCATTATCATTCTTTGAATGTCTTACTGGTGAGTTTTTATTTTCACCCATGCATGGTGTTCTTTCATCAACCTGAGCGGGATGTATAGTGTGTCAACACAGCAAGCAACATCAGTGGTTTTATTACCTTACAGGTAGTGAAAGTCATCGGCCACCTTAGTATATTTCAATTTTCACTATGATAGGTACATGCATGTTAGAACACTGTTAAACATTTAATTCTTTATTATTAGATTTGTGATGCCGAGTTACGCATCCTTCATGTGGACGCATCCTTCGGAGGACAGAGCCACGACTCACATGTCTGGAACAGTTTTCCAATGAAGGCTCTTTTAGAGGACCTGCATGAACATGATGGAGAAATATGTTGGCTTTTGGGTAAGTTAGTAAATACTAGTTATGTATGTCTAATGAACCTGACATTTGCTTAACATATATAATATGTGTTCAACATACAAATGTACTTTTTTACACTGCAGGTGATTCGGGATACGCACAGTGACCATGGATGATGACTCCTATCCTGAATGCTGCGCCAAACTCACCCGAAGAGTACTATACTTCAAAACATACCAGCATTTCCCGATCGGTTCGCTAGACTTCCCCTTAGATAACAAGGTGTTCCACCTGGCAGGGCCTTGATCATACTGGGTATAGTGACTCTTAGTGGTGAGGGTACCGTTGATGTATATCATTTCATTGTGTACATGTAATGTTTGTTGTTTTAAAATTTGAAAAAGATATTTGTGGTTGTTTTGTGCCTTCCTATGGTGGTTTTTAGTGTTTATGTAAATAACTATTTGTTGTAAGATATTCTAGCAATGTTACTATTCGTTTGTAAATCTTTAAGTATAAGGTAGTATAGGTACTCTATAAAATGTAAATTTATGTTCATTTATTTATGACTTGCTGCACCACGCGGTTTCACCCGTATCCTACAGGAACAGTTAATTTTTTCAGGATAATAAGTAGCCTGTGTTAATCCAGGGTATAAGCTACATCTACACCAAATTTCATTTAGATCCTTTCAGCCATTACATAGTTGAATGGGAACAAACACATATATGTACTTACAAACTTTTGCATTTATAATATTAGTGTGATTGTTTTTTTTAAATACTTAGGTATTCTTTTATAACAACTTAGTGTGTTTTAGGGACTCTTTAACTTATATTCTTAACTAACTTACTAACATACTTTTATTATTAATCCTCCTAAGCTGTAGGGTAAATGTCTTGGTGTTCTTATCTTAATTGTTAGCAAAACATGTAAGTACTTTAGAAGTACCACCCTCGAGTTTTCTTCCACATTATTTTCCTCGAGGCTGTAGGTAGTTTTGAATGTGGAGTAGAAGCAATAAACAATCAGTACAAAAGCAAAAAGTATCTTTCATTCCAAAATCTCGGTGTTAACAAGTTATTTCTCCATACATTACGAATAATTTGGCATGGGTTTCTATTTCAAGTCAAGCAGACAGCACTAGCGATATCTTATGTCCTTATCGGTAATACAATCAAAAGGGCACTAGCACTCTTAGGTAGTCCTTTGCAAAGAGAACATGTTTCCGCCTATGGCGCAGATGGCGCTGTACTGATGGCTTCTTATTCAAGATGGGGCCATGAGGTCCTGCACTGACGTCCCGCATGGGGTGTATTGTGCATTTCCCCCTGCCAGCGTCTACCCGAGCCAACCCAGCTCCTTGAAATGACGGAGCGAGGCTCTGGGCTGCTGGCATAGCTGCTCCAGTGATTTAGATGGTGTTGACGATGATGATGAGACCAAGTCAAGCTGTCGGGATGACATGGATGATGTTGAAGCTACCTCATGCAACCTAGTGGCGATCCTAGCTTCTTATGTGCCTGGGGCCCTATTCGGCGGAATGACATTTTTATCTCGAATTCGACTTTTCAATGTCGCATGATAATCTCCCAAAAACAAACCATTTGGTATTCTCAGACAAACGAGAGATGAGATGGACTCTTCTCATTCAAATTACGTTCCATTTTTCTCGACTGTGTTTACAGAAAACCGGTGAAATCGAGAAAATATATGTAGGGACCATTCTGTTGATTAAAGGCTTAGATTCTTCAAGATCCATGCTTGGATTAGTTAGATATCGGTAAATTAAACTAGATTATAATGTTTATGTTAATTATTACAATTGACACTAAGTAGGAAAACTCAAATAAATTATTTTCGTTCCCAAGAGAATTTGTGGGAAACGAAACGTGAATAAAGTTCTTTGTTTACTATTATTAAATTTGTTATTGATCTTAGGTTAGAAGTTAGAAACCTCTGTGTTAGAAACTAAACGTAGTATTTGTATTCTTTTTGAACAAAGCTTGCAAACATGATTGTTTTTTATACATAATGGATATTCAACAACAAAAAAAAGTGTATCCAACGGTGGCCCAAAAGGCGAAATTAATAGCTCGCTTTACGGCTTCGTTCTAAGTAAAGAAAGCCGAAAAAAGATGGGAAAACCTTATCCAGGAGATCAATAGCGTCCCTGGCGCCGTGAAAACCTGGGTAGAGTGGCGAAAAGTAAGTTCAATCTATCATAAACTCACACATGTCCACAATCAACTTAAAATATCACAATAGTAATCATGACATGCTAATTACCACCATTCAAACCCAATATTTTTTGTTTCTAACTAACTCTCATGAAAAAGACTTTTATGACGGTAAATACTTACTTTTGTTAATCATCTATTTCAGACTTGGCATGACATGAAGTCCTTGACAAGACAAAAAAACACCGCTATCCGAAGAGCACATATGATTGTCTGATGAACAATTGCAAATTTTAAGTACCATGAGTATCCAATCTTTATCTGGCCACCACAACAGTCAAGAGTCAGCTGTGGAGTTTCAAGGTAAATATTATGTCCTTTACATACACTGCATTAAGAAGGAGTCTTGTTTCCATCCGACATCACTTCTACTGCTCTTTGGGACTCGAGGGTCCAATTTGCTTGGTTGATTAATTAAATCAGTCATAAATGTTTGTTTCAGACCTACAAAATATTGTACCTAAAACCAGCAGCTGCTACTACGAACATGTCCTTCATAAGATAAATAAAATAAAAAAACTAATTAATAAAAGGAAAATTACTCCAGTAAATATTCAAGGTATGCCAGTTTTTTCTTTTAAATCGGGTAGCTAAATCACTGAGAGGCTCATGATATGATGATGAGTCACTCTAAGCAAATGGAGGAAGATAGAAGTTTATTAAGGAGGATTTGTTCAAACTAAACCTTCACATAGTTTTTGTTTGTACAGTATATCTTAGGCCTACAATAGGTAGATCCATGGGTAAGCCCCATGGAATACTTACACACATCATAGTACACAGTACACACATAGTAACATAATTCTTGCTATTTGTGGTGATTGAGTATATATAGCCGTTTTAATTATAAAGCCCTGTTGCCATTTGGATAGAATTTATAATGATAAGGAATATTAATTTTGTTTCAGAATCACTGAGTACATAAAGAGGTAGGCATAGAGAGGAATCCAACGACACCTTAATCATCAAAATCGGTCAAGCCATTTAGACTAAAGAAGATAATAATATAGAAACAAACAAATATACATACTTTTTACAATTTTATGTTAATTCTTTTTTTATTTTATTAATTTTAGCTTAAATCAAATAATTATGAACTATCTTTACAGATACCCCAAAATCAAAAAAATATGTGGCACCAAAGAAGCTGCAACACACTTTTGACGCAGCCGATGCCTTCACACGTGAAGTTAAAAAACGAGATAAAAAAGCCAGATGGAGGCTTTAATGTGCATAGCCAACAACTTTGAAAATCATTTACAGTCTGGCGCAAGTGCTTAGTAAAAAAATTAGATTTGATCATGTATGAAACGTGTAATATTTTATAAATATTTATAATTTTTTCTATGGAGCTACAGTCTCTTAAAAGTAGTAATCATAGTGATGATATTGTCTTTGATCATTTATAATTTCTTGGCCTTAAAGAGTTAAATGTGCCTTCTACCGTAATGTTTAGTAACAATATATATTTTTGTATTAATACTGTCACATGGCCAAGTAGAATTTATTATTTAGGTACTGTGAGTATATTATTTTCGCTAGTATTATCACCAACTATATAGTTTTAATTGAAAAGACATACTTGATAATTATACATAATCTATTTCCATTCCAAATTTAAAACAAATCCGTTCAGCCGTGGCATGTGTAAAGAATATTAATAAGGATAATTATGTTGCTGTGGTACAGACAAGTACTATACGTAGCCACAGAATTCTTTATTAAAACATTGGTTTGATTTGTTGATTATTTATTTAAAGTAAACATAGGTATTTATTATTATTTATTCTATTGTAAAAAAGGTTATTAAAATAATTTGTGAAAAAAATCGCCTTTATTTCCTTATTATAATGTTTACCACTGTAACAATACCACAAAGAAAAAAATGAAATTACAACCAGACATAAGAAGTAATATAATTCAAAAAAATCAGAAACGCAATTGCAAAATGTAGCTTAGGACAATCTGGACATAAAGGGGAATCTAATGACAACTCAGGGTGTGTTTATTCAATGTGAAACCATTCTTGACGCTACCGCGCGGTATCAGCAAGTAATTTAGCGTTGTCTGTCTTAGCCCTTACTCGTCAAAATCGGTCAAGTCTTTCAGGCTACAGAATGTTATATCGCTAGTATACATTCTTATCTATGGGTTATATTACATAAAAACACAAACATCTATCTTGCGCAATTGAATATTAATGAGTCAATCTAGGGTATAAGCTATCTCCATACTAAAATTAATTTTTGTAGTGGTAGTACTCTTTCCGAGTTCGCCATGGGAAGCCTTTGCCTTTCGCCTTTGCCAGTTTTTCAACCGCCAAGTAATAGTCAGCAAACAAAACTGTGTTCCGGATTGAAGGGCAATGTTTCCAGCTAAATTACTCAGCATAAAGAGATTTTTTAAGCAATTTGTTAGGCAAGTGAGAGGCATCTTCTTTATCCGGAAATACCCTACGTGGCGCCGGTGGCTCACTCGCTCGTTCTTCTGCTTCTTCCAAAGCACTTGATAGCATTCTTGCAATATAACTTTCCGCCATCATGCAACAAATTTTCAGAACAATACAACAACTTTCACCACAGCTATTGTTACTCAATTCAATTCAATTCTTGTTTTATGGCTTCTGCGAGAGTGTTTTGCAATTTAGCCAATGACATGTGATGAGTTAGACCATCAAACGTAGAGAATTTGTACGGTGTTTAATTGTATTGATCGGTGGTTGTTGAATGGCAGTTTTTGTTTTTGCACTAATATTAGGTTAGAATTTTATTTTTATTTTAATTTATGATAAAGTTGTCAATGTCACTGTACAAAATGGCAACCTTTTCCTCGAAGATGGCAACAAATGAGTCGCGATATGCCATCTCATTGGCATCTCGACTGCCTCCGACCACTCGATGTATCTCGAGCATAAACCCATCGAGATTATCTCGAAAGACAGCGTTGAGAATAGGAAATCTCGAAGTTCGAGTTTTTTTTCGAGATGAGATTGAATGTCACCTTCCCCGAATAGGGGTCCAGTACAGTGCCACAGCACATGTTCCACTGTTTTGTTCTGCTGCATGCAACCACGACACAGCGTTGCAATTTCAATAGATTGTTAGTGATTTTTCTGGCGAGGGTTGGAAAGGCGGCCTTGGAATGTTGACAGCCGGCTTTCTTGTCCCACAGATTTTGTTGTTCTTGCCTGTGTGGCGGCGCAGTAGCTCACGTACTTCCATCGCATACTGATGACTTATCCTCTAAGTTTGAAAGGGATCGTAATAATCAGCTGATTGAAAGCGATCCGTGTCCTATCGCAATCAATAATTGGCATCACGTAACTTTTTGTCTCGCTATCGCTAACGAACGAATGCCGTTGAATGAAGTGAGTGAGTTCTGGCGGGAACGTGAAGGAGTCATGTCGTGTTATTGTAGTAATTTCCAATACATAAGTTATTTAAAGTTTTAATGTATAAAAATGGTAGATTTTCATTCATTAAGCGTTCGTTAATGTTCACGAGTGTTGATAAATAGTATAATGCCGAGACACGCGACTTTTTGTGTTGTTTCTAAAACTCCATTGAAACCCTAGTAAAAATAAAATTTAACTCCACTACTTTACTGGGGCATGACTTCGACTTGACTGTGACTTACTTTGTTTGATTTAGGCTATGACGGAGACTTATTTGTGAAATATTTTACTTTACATAAAATACACAACTTGACACTGGCTAAAAACACAAAGTGTGAAGCCATAGCTTGTAAGAAAAAATAATAAGTGACACGTTTGACTTTGACATTGATTTTGAACGATGCGTATTTTTTCGAAACATTGGCTCTACGCGTTATTTATTTAGCCAAGGTCTAGTTTCGTGAAGTAGGTAATAGTATCTTACAATATTTTATTTTCAGAATATAGACACATTTTTGTATGTAGTGAGAAATGAACTTTAAAGGCCTCGCTACATAGCCTGACCTGACATCGTGCGAAAGAGATGGCTATATTTAAGTTTCTGAGGGAGCGAAAGGGAGAAGCTATCGCCTTGATAGTTTGTTTCTTTTACTCCCGTGAAATTCAAGCTGTCCCTTTCGCGCGGTGTCAGGTCAGGCCATGTGTAGGCGCCCTAATTCATTAAGTTGCCTTCATGAAACGATCATAATGACTTTTTAGTGAAAATACGTAATTCCCTATGTTCCTATTGTTTCTACTTACCGTGCCAACTTTAATCTGCAAAGAGTTTTGGCGGGATCACGAAGAAGTCATGTCGCGCTATTGTATTATTTTCCAATACTTGTGTTATATCGAGTGTTAATGCATAAAAATGGTGGATTTTTATCCATTAAGGGTTCGTGAAAGTGTACGAGTGTTGGTGAATAGTATAATATCATGAAACGTGACTTTTCGTTTTGTTTCCAAAACTCTATAGAAGCTTCTAGTAAAGTCTCCACCACTTTACTGAGGCAAAAACAAAATAGGGGAAAAAAAATACGGAAGACAAGGCGGTATGGCCTTAATGGCTTTAGCCTGCCCAGAAATGGGCGAAAAAAAAAAAAAAAAAAAAACTGCAAAGTATTTACGGATTCAGAAATAAAGTTAAGAAATGCATATACATGCAACAAATAAGTGAGGAATGTCTAAGGAACGACACAAGCAGCATACTTATCTACTTATAAATTGCCATCTCTCATATTTACTAAAGCTAGCTCCAAATATTCTAAGTTGTGGTAGCAACCTCGCCTCATATTTGTGGGTTCGAACCCAGGCGGGCCGGCATTAATGAATTCTTTGGAACTTGCATACTACTGGCTTTTCTGTGAAGGAAAACATCTTGAGGAAACCTGGCATATTTCCGGAGAATTTTAGAGAATTAGGAGAAAGAAATTTGATGGCATAAATATGCAATTCCGTCAGCACTCACTGGACCAGCGTGGTGGATATGGCCTTATACCTTTCGAGGGTAGGCTGATATCTAAGCAGTGGTATATTTAAATATACAGAGCAATGATCTTTTTTACTTAATTTCAGCAAGTTTGTTATTATAAATCTCTAAATAAAACTGTATTACATTAAATTATTTTTATTGCACAACTACTACATTATTTCATTGTATAAATCATAAAAGAACACCACAAAAGGACATAACAGGAATAATACATTAGAGATAGGCATAAAAAGGAGGTCTTATTGCTAAGAGCGATCTCTTCCAGACAACCATCGGGCTAGTAAGTAGATATACTTGAGATATAAAGAATAAATTTACCATAATATCATGAAAAATATTATAATATTATTTTTGTCAGTGTTAAAAACACACTGGCCTACACAATGCTTGGAACATTAGGATGACGCTTGTGAGCAAATAGGACATAGCCCTATCTGCTCACAAGTTCTGTATGAGCGCCTGCTGGCGAACGAATCCAGCTTGCTGAGGGCGCATGTGCCGCGCCGCTCCTTCGCCGCGGCGGGGGTTGCGCCGCTGGTGCCGCCGTCGGTCAGCCTGCACCCGCGTGCAGTTGTATCTGTGGTCAATGGAGCGTAGGGGATATGTGGTCTTTGTGCTATATTATGAAGCATGCAGCATGCATTTGTTATTCTTGCAGCAAGTACCGGTGAATAATACAACTTCCTGACTTCCAGTAGGCACCTGTAATGAAAAACATTTTAAATTAATAATAAAAAACTAATATTTACTAAGACCATTTTGGTAAAAAAATAAAAAGCGAGCTGATAAAACACCTATGAAACACAACACTCTAGGAGGCAGCACGGAGGTAAATATTAATGTGTTTCTTCTAAGTGTTGACCGACATCCCAAGAACTACTTTGGTGGCATGCAATCCATTTCAATGTGAACATAATTATTAAGTACATAATTATATAATTACTTTGTACCATGTTGGTAGGTATTACTCTCTTTTAACTTGTCCTCTGTCATGTCAAAATGGAAAAGCTATAACATTTATAACAATTGGCTTGTTTAGGGCCATTATAACTGGCCGGATTTCTTTCTACAGACTGGGCTGCAACACACAATGCTTCCGATTGTCTCCTACTATGGTCTGTTAAGATCCAGTGGCATAGAATGCCAATGCAACCAAAATCAAGCAATTTTATCATCATTTAATTTGGTTGACCCACAGATTTGACCGCTGTACTTTAGTAAAGCTTTGTCTAACACTGCTGTAGGTTTAAGTATAGCTATAGCCTAACAATGGCTAGTATACTCATAGACTACTATGAAATACGTATATTAGAAGCGACAATGTTAGATTTTTGCGGGGACTGCAGAATCGTCAAGTACTTAGTATAATGAACCATTTTGTACTTACCTTCGTTTCAACATCCAAAGCATTACAACGAAGTGTGTTGTGGCATGTGAGGTTGTGAGGCGTAACATAACATTATTAGTTGGGGAGTAAACTCCTTTGACATTATGTACCGTTAATTTACAAACTGCCGATCACTCGCACGATTATGTCTTGCACTAGTATTTTTCTTCCTCGCATGGGCCTGAGACTCCGTAACTTCCTATTCATGGGCCCTCTCATACATTTTATTTATGTTTTAGCTATTGTTTCTAAGAAAATTACAGTAAAAATGATAAAACACCGCACAACGTTTTTTTTCTCTTTTCTCATAAGAGGATTTTGGCGTCGCACGTCTTATGCATTTGCCAGTGTCAAGTATACTTATATATTTTCAAGTTTTGTTAAATATTATCAAACAAGTCATAGTCACAGTCAAGGGCAAGCAAAGCAAGTCACGGTCAAGTCGAAGTCATGCCCCAGTAAAGTGGTGAAAACTTTACTAGAGCCTTCTATGGAGTTTTGGAAACAACACGAAAATTCACGTTTCACGACATTATACTATTCACCTTCACTCATGCATGTTCACGAACACTTAACTTGTGTTTATTTAGTAGTATTAGTAATAGTCTCTATTATATTATTTCAATGTGTTGGTTTTGTCTCCACACCGCATAGCAGAATAACTATTTAACAAGGGTTCATACAAATGAAGAGCTTAACGAGGCTGAAAGCCGAGCTTGCGTCGCGTACGAAGTCACGGGCATCAGCTAGTCGAAAATAAAGTCAGCTAAACAATATAAGACAAGGAGATTATTGTTTTTTTTTACCTCGAGTTTTTATGTATAATATGATGGAATACTATCCATTAAGTGTTTGTTAATATCTTTGAGTATTGGCAATCCTATAAAGTTCTACACGATTAAACAAAACAAAAGATTTTAAAAAAAAAGTTGATAGCGGTAGCGAACTTGCCACCTCTTTCATTTGACATTTTACATCCGAATCAAATGCATCCGTGATACGAAAAGTACTAGAATTGTTCATTCAATCGCAATCCGAATCCCTATCCGCCTTTTTGGAACTAGAGCAGACATTTGACAGTTAAGAATTTGTTTCATATGTCAAAATACAACCCATATATTTTTTTCTCCTATGTTTTGGCATCACACGTTGTGTATTTAGCCAGTGTCAAGTTGTGTAAAATTCCAAGTAAAGTAAAATATTTCACAAATGAAACAAGTCTCAGTCATAGTCTAAGTCAAACAAAGTAAGTCATATTCAAATCCATGTCATGCCCCAGTAAAGTAGTGGAGAATTTACTGGGGTTTCTATGGAATTTGAGAAACAACACGAAAAGTCCCGTTTCACAGCATTATACTTTTCACCAACACTCGTACACGTCAACGAACACTTAATGCATAAAAATCTACTGTTTTGAAACATCAAAATGTTAAATAACATACGTTTTGGAAGTTATGCAATGAGTCGACATGACTCCTCCACGTTCCCGCCACTTGTTTCATTCAATGTCATTCGTTCGTTAGCGATAGCGAGAGAAAACCATCCGTGATACCAGTTAGCGATAGCGGTAGAACACGGATCGCTTATAATCAGCTGACTCTCGCGATCGCTTTCAGACTTACAGGATAGCCCTGCTGGTCAGAGTGGCTATACATGGCCTGCCTGGCATCGTGTGAAAGAGACAGCTAGATTTGAATTTCACGGGAGCAAAAGAAACAAACTATTAAGGTTATACCTTCTCCCTTTCGCTCCCCCAGAAACTTACATATAGCCATCTCTTTCAAACTGTGTCAGGTCAGGCCATGTAGCGAGGCCAGAAATTTATATATAGGCATCTCACTCACTCACTCATCACTCTAACTCTAGGTACAGAAACAAGTCAGATAGCAGTTTTTCTACGACAGTAGGTTAGGTTGTTTTTATTTTATAACAACCCTGAAGCCATTCCGGCAGCAATATTGAGTTTGATTAAATTAATTTAACTGAAGTTTGCTGCTTTGATTATAGCTTTTCTGAGGTTTGATGGGTAGGTTGGCCTTTCCATTATTTCATTGTTTCCGGAAGTCTCAGCTTCTAGGAATCTTTCTAGATCGATGAGACTAGTTCAATCATGAAGCTGAGGTAAAAGCTTCATGAGTTAAATACATTACGTATAGTGCCAAAGCGGAAGAGGAAAACAAAAAAAAAAGTCAGTGTCAGTCAGTTCTGTTTGTTTGTTCTGTCTTTTGTGTCAGTGGACAACATTGGAATTCTCTGAGTCTGGGAAAATCTTTGGCGTTTTTGAAATTAACTATAAAATGGCTAGAAAAGAGGGCAAAGTATTTCTGGGCTACGAAGATGAATCGATAACTGAAAAGAACTTAACACTTGTCAATTATACTGTGAACAAAATCGGTGGACCACCAGTGAGTTCGATGTATTGTTTGAAAGCGTTTCAAATTCTTTTTTTTCTTTCGTTTTCTTATTACTTACTTAGCTCCTTATTTATATTACTTAATTATGTACCTCTTATTGTTTCTGCACATATAGAGCTGGCCTCCGCTTGATAACATACAACTATCTTCAAAATGCCCTCTCTGCGGGCTACACAGATTATTGGTGCTACAATGTTATGCCCCTCTCGAAAACTCTGTGTATCACCGGACATTGTATGTCTTCGCATGCATCAACCCGAACTGCTGGACTCAATCCGACAGGTAACTCGCACAAAAATTCGAAATAAACCTATGAAGATTTAGAAAAGTACACTCAAGTAAAAGTAAGAAAAGTATACTCACTCAAACTGCCAAGTACACTCTAGTTGAAAATCTGTCTCGAAAATTCGAAATGAACCTTAATATTAAGTTAATAATTGTCGACAAGGACCTATGTGTTCCAAAATCCTTACTACAGGACTAGTTCTTTTTGTAGGATAGGCTCATTTAACACCTTTCAATACCATCTTTCACCTTCATTTGAACTATTGTGAAACCACCTATAATCTCTAAGTGATAAAAAAATCTTATGTGTTGTATACTGATTGGTTGAAATTGTGCATAATTTTTTAGCTGGTTGTGTGTAAGAAGCCAGTACCAGGACAGTTCTGCTTCAGAAGTTGCTTCTATCGTAGCAATTCCCAGTCCGGACACTAACTTGGCCTGGTGCACTGGAGCTGATGAGTGGGACGAAAATGACAATAATGACACTGCCAATGGGAACATTATGAATGTTGATAATGCACCGAGCCCACACAGTGCTATGCAAAGGTATATAACCTGTTTATCTACAGGGTTACACAGAATCATGGTACAAAGCTGAAGAGCATATCATTTGAAATTTGAAATTTGAGTGAAATTGGAGCAAACAACTACTTTAAAGCCGAGAGTGTTACTTTGAATCCCTCACTGCGATTCAAAGTATGTCACTGTAGCTTAAAATAGTATTGCTCCCTCGATGCGAAAATTAGTAAGTGCAACTTATGAATAAGAATAATGCATTTATTTATTTACATACAATTAGGAACAATAAGACTACATAGAAATAATTATAGGCTAAGACACACACATTTTCTATAAAACTGAGTAAAATCCGAATTCAAGTAAATAATTGCGATTGAAGGCTGAATGCATTTTGCGAGTTTTTTAATATTTTGCAAACTTTTTTTAAATTTGGCTCTCGCACGGTTTAATTTATCATATAGCCTGTTACTTGTTCATACAATGTTTGTGAATTATCTCTTTGGTGATTGGAACCTTTACTAACAGACCACATTCCAAACTCAAATCACTTTTCGTTCCTAGGGATCAAAGAGCTTTATTGTTCCCTGTTTATGAAGAATAAAATCTCATTTTTTTAAATATAGACCTATTGAATGACTGTTTATGAATAAAGAGGTTATTAGACACCAATCAAAGTGTCAATAAATTATAAATTTAGGACTAACAAACATGTATATTTTCCAGAAATTCAGATGAAGATGAAGAAAGCAATTCATACGAAATAGATTCAGTGGAGCAGGCTCTGGGGAACCTCCAAGTATTTGATGCTCATAATGCTAACATGTCGCCCGTTCAAGGTATCTAATTACCTGTATTTAATTTTTTTCATTACCTGATAATTTGAGTTAAGAATTGAATAGAGAAATTCCAGTGATGCAGCTTAATTTGTTACTAAATGTGCTCAGCTTTTGTTCATGTAACTTCTGTCCAAACAAAAAAGTAACACTAGTTATAATATATCTATGTTAAACCACCTTTTATACATATAACAACTACACTACACATTCCCAGGGGCAGTAGGCGCAGTTCACGCCCCGATAGCAGCGGCGGAGCTCGAAGGCGGAGACGAGCCCGGTCTGGTGTCTGTGGACACGCCTACTGTGCCTTCTAAAGCCATTGAACAACTTTTGAACCAGGTACTGACATAAAAATTATGTGAAGTGCCTGTCAGCAGTGAAAATAGGCTATGAACATATAACATGTAGTTACTAAATTAATTAAAAAAATATTTTGAGACCTAAAGTCTGTCCCATACAAAGTTGACGACATAACTTTGTTAAACGTCTAGCAAATTATATCCCATACAAATAAATAAGTTTGATTTGGCATTACCTCAACAAATACTAAATATTACTAAAAAGAAAGCATTTTTTGTGTAGCGGATATAATTTGCTAGACGCTAGTACAAAGTTATGTTGTCCAGCTCTGTCAAAAAGAGATTTACATAATGGAGAGACTATAACTGGATCAACTATTGGGAATAAGAGTAATAGTACTTGTACTAACAATATTGATCAGGTTCCTCATAACAAAAACAATAGTGATTACGCTTTATAATCACAATGCTATAGATTGATAATAATCCTCATATACCCCATATAAATTTCATATTTAATATTATCATAGAATACATGCGTCTGTCAAACACCTAAAATAAAATTAATTTTCAATGGTTCATTGATAGGCGCGGCTTGATGTAACCTTCCCCACACCCCTCTGACTATCTGTTGGTCTGTTTCCACAAACTTTGTTGCGTTTTTTATTTCAGACTGCCGAGTTACCATTGGATATGAGGAGAAGCCTCATGGTAGGAGCGCTGCAGTTCTTTCCTAAATTCGTGTATGTTGAAGAGGAATGGAAGCAGACTGCCAATAATGACGAAAAAGTGGTTGAATTGCTCAATAAATATAAAAGAGAGAATGGTAAGACACGCTAATGCGAAAATATAAAACTCATTATCATTATAAATGTGAGTTTTCTCGAAGTTTGTGCTGAAGTTATGTATCTGTGTGCTTTCTATGAGAATTTAGGTGTATCTAAACGATCACCTATGTTAAGCAACAGACGAAATGATTAAGCTACAAACATATTATGGGACGCGTCCGTCAGCCGCGGCTGTGGGACGCGTCCCAGGACTCAATAGCCGCAATAGTCAATAGTCCCAATAGTTATATAGTCAGTTTTAGTTATATTTATATATATATAGTCCCTCAATAGTCCCAATAGCCGCAGCTGTCGTCCCAGGACTCCCAAGCATAATGTCTTCAGTCATTCCATAACCACTCTTCAAAGAGTAAACATGAGTATCAGAGTCATGAGTATCATAATGACATGCATGTCATTATGTATCAGTACTCTGTTACTTAGTACTTAGTTATGTATTCAAAATAATTGTATTGTATAAACATTTATATTGTATCCACAGATATGAATCAAGTGGAGCGTGACCCCCGGGGGTGCAACGCGGGCGCCGCGGGAGGCGAGGACGAGGTGTACGAGGATGCGGCGCCGCTGCACGGAGACAGGCTCTTCCACACCTTCCTCACGCGTCTGCGTGACAACCCTGGACAGATACTAAGGTGAGAATAAATATCCGTGGAGGGAGCTCAAGTCGCGAGCGAGGACGGACTCAACTCTCCATCTATTTATCTAAAAAAATGCTAATCAGCCCCTCCGTCGTTGCTAGGTATAAATTCCTTTTTCACATTAGAACTGTTTTTTCTATTTTTATTGTTTCTTTCTCATTCTGTAATCGGCTGAGCCATGAGCAGGAGTATTTGTTTGCATATGTGTGGTCTTGTATGGGCTGAGGCTGAGCTCCGGTAATCTCATGACCCCGATGCATTATCCTTGCAGCTCTGCAACAAGTCTGTATGCCAAATCAACAGAAATTCACATAACTTACCTTATTTTTATTTTCCAACCTTGCTGTCTACAAATGGAAGCATTTAAAAAGAGACTTGTTTACTAACTGTGTTTAAGAGGTAACTATGCGACCGTGTATTCTATACAAACGTATTCTGTTTCTTCCATGAATAATGACACTACAGAAAATATTTTTGTACACGCAAAATGTACTAACTAGCAAAATGTACATAATGGCAAATTTACAATGCGTAGAATGTACAAATCACTAAAGGAAAACGCAAAATGTACTAATGCAGAATGAGCAACATGCGAAATGTACAAATTATAATAATTTGTATTTAATAGCAAATTTCAATTACGATACCTACCAATACTTATCTATGCTAAAATTTTGACACAAAACTGAAAAACAGTGAACAGTTTTTTTTAATACTAAATAAACGTTTGACCCTTAACTCGCATGAAATCTCTGTGAGCTTTTACTGTTTGTAGGTACATTCTACATACTCAACATACTCATACCTAAAATCGGTCCAAAAGGACCGGAATGCCTATCTTTTTTTTTTTAAATGTACCTTTTACGTCTGTGAATTCTGCTAGTTTGTACCCTTTGCGTTTAGTGCATTGTACATTCTACGCTTTGTACATTGGCCATAACGTACATGTTGCTAGTTTACATTATAAGCTAGAGGGATTTGTACGAAACCATACTCTCGAGTTTTTTAGCAGGTAAACCATAAAACAATGTCATTTTCCGAAGTATATTTTTTCAGGTACTCTCGCGATGTGCCACCAATACTTGGTGCGCCCCTGCCTTGTGTCGCCAGCACCCCCGAGAACCCCATCCCCTTCGCTTGCGGCCGCTGCGGCTCGCACCTCGTCTGCGAACTGCAACTGCTGCCGGAGTTCACGCAAGGACTGCGGGTAATGCCACACAACATACCTCTCTCTCACTTGCATTTCCTGTCTGTACTCGTGTTTACTTGCGCTCAGAGTTGCTGGCAATCTACTGATACGCTCGTGAGGGAAACTGTCGTTTTCCAACCGGAGGTCATGTAAACTCTTGTATTGCAGTTTTGGAGTATAAAAAAAGTATTGGTTACATGAATATGTATTTCAATGACAGCGGGTAATGTCCAACTTACCTCTATCTCTCTTGCATTTTTTATCCATACTAGTTTTAACCTGCGCTAATAGTTTCTAGCAATCTTATAATGGCTGCCGGAAAATGTCGTTTTCTTTGAAAGATTGAACAAAATTCCATGAATGTGAATTTTATAGAATATTAGTAGCGTCCTGCGGTTTCACCCGCTATGAAAAAAACCCTCCATACCAAATTTTAAGCCACTGTCTAGTTCTGTAATATTACAAGTTTCATGTTTAAAACAAGCCTCAGCCATAGTTTAAGTCAAGCAAAGTAAGCGCCCAGAGTTGCACGCTTGTGAATAAGATTGTCGTTTTTCAATAACAGATTAAAAATATTGACGTTTGAATGATATTGTTAACCTAAAACAATAACAATACCTCTTTACATGAGTGAGTGAGCGAGCGCAGCGCGAGCTGTCAGTTTAACCCCCGGTTTCTCGTGCACGTTTAACGCTAACGTTACGTTTTATGCTTAGCACGTGGTGTACGAAAATTATGATTATGAGTATTTGCCAAACTTACATAGGATAAGACGTGAAAATCCGTATATGTTATATGTCTCAATTACAAAAAAAAAAAAACAATTTTACAAATTACAACTTTAATTTTATTTCACATTTTACGTAAAAAGAAGGGTTGTTGGATTTTGAACGGTACGTCAATACTGTGAACGAACGGAACTTTTTTTCACGATCGTCAACACTGGTAACAAAAAACGTGTTACCGAGCGGGAAGTATCCGAAGTGTGAACAAACGGAAAAAATAGTACCGTTCGTAAACACTGTGAACGAATGGAACTATTTTTTCCCGATCGTCAACAGTGTGGACGCAGGGGTGTTATCGAGTGGAAAGTACCAGATTTTGCAAGCAAAAATGCGCTGTAACGAAAGGATGTAGTCGGGTTTTAGTTTTTCTACCTATATCTTGTAATTTTATTGCTGTAGCGTGATGTCATGTGATACTGTCATCTGTTACTACCAATTTATTGTTGACTCTTATTGTTATAAGGAAAAATGTTTTTTCGTACCTTTTTAATGTTAAACTTTATTTCTCTTCAATCATAAGATTATTGGCCTCTATTCTGTTGAACCTCTCGCTAAACTATACCAATCCGACAAACTAAAATCATCTGTGTCTCTTAATTTCAATATGTAGGAAACAGATGGCAACAATTTTAGAGCTGTCAAATTTAGTTCAGTTTAGAAAATGGTACAACAGAATCGACGTCAATAGCTACATTAATATAGAACGTCTACTAAGAATAATGTGTCTTATGTGTCTATTATGTATTTAAAGGTAGACATTCCAATCGTTTTAAAAGTGATGCTAATGTCAGTAATGCCTAGTTAACATGTTATTACTTGGTAAGTTTTGCTTCACGATTTATTAATCTCGACAAACTTTGGCAACTAAAATGTTTTTTAACACAGGAATTTACTCTGTTACTATCTAAGTTGCATCGTGTGAACCAGGCTTTACATATGTATACACGGTATCTTGATACCTTTACCTTAAGGTGCAACGTTTCGCTCAGCGCGCGAAATTCAAATTTTCTTGCGTTTTATGTCAATTACAGCTTAATTACTCATCGTAGGTTCATGAAAACTAATTTTGCGATAATAAATAGATTGTTTCAAGAAATTACAACAACTAAAAATTCAAGTTGAAAGCTAGTATAACTACATTTCCCACTAAACCAAAAACCAAGATGAAAATCAGCTTATTGAAATTTGTAGCTAAACCAATGTTATCTAGGTGATCATTGTACCCGTAATCTCTTAAAACAACTTATTTATTGGCGCAAAATTGGTTTCAATAAATCCACGACAAGTAATTAAGCTGTAATTGACAAAAAACGCAAGAATATTTGAATTTAGCGCGATGAGTGAAACGATGCACCTTAAGAGGGTGTATTCCCTGGTTCTCGCTATCTCGTTCGCATTTTATAATTTTTTTTTAGTATAAATATAACGGAGAAGAAAAAAATACCTTTAGAATACCATTGCCAATCTTTTATAACAATTTTCATGTTATTATTTTTTAATTTAGCTAAAGAGAAGGCAAAAAAATACGTATGTATTGTCCTTCTCCTTCGTCAAAAGAAAAAGATTAAACATGAAAATTGTTATAAACCATTTTTTTTTTTCATTTTTTCTCTATTATTTTTATATAAAAAATGTTGAGGTAGTGCGAACGAGACAGCTAGAACCAAGGTTTACGCCTCCTTAAAGGTTACTGTCGCGACGGATATTAAAGAACTGAAAGTACCAATTACGCATATTGGCGTCGATTTGTTGTAATACTCAATAAACTAAACCAATCTGACAGGACTAAAATTATCTTCATCTCTTTTCAATTTAATATGTAAGAGAAGGATGGCAATAATTTTAGAGCTGTTAAATTTAGCTTAGAAAATAGTGCACCAGAATCGACGTCATTGATATTGAAATTATAATTAATAGTGGAGAAAGAATAGAATTATAGAATGTCCAAAAGTAAAGTTAAACTGCCATGTAGGAATTAAGTGTGAGAATTTTACATAAATAATAATAAAGTATAATAATTATTAAGGTCAATTCACACCTAGATTGATGCGTCCGGAAACGCTAAGCATTACATTGTGGAATACAGGTAAAGTTATAATTTCGGTGTGAAAAGTGATTCTAAAAACTAGTCATCTCTAGCATTCTTGGTAGTGATTGCAAAGTTAAGTAGATAACTTATAGCTTTCTAGAAGCATACATCTTTAAATCTTATCTACCTTTGTAGTATTAAGATTACACAGTTAATTATCTTCAGTAGATAAAAATACTATGCTGCCTAAATAAGGAAGCTTGTAACGTAATTAATAAATAAAAGAAAAGGGGTAGATTCCGTCTTACATTTATTAAAACCTTATTTACTTCTCTATTAGCATTGTTAGTCACTGTAAACGTTATAGCATAAATTGTGACCATTTTGTATATTTGTCTGTTACTTTTACTTTTCTTGTTATAGTGTCAAGACAACTTATTTATTATGAAAAAAAAGGTAAATTTTTGACAAGCTTGCAGAGTTGTAGCAACTTAAAGCCCGGCTTCCCTGACTCTCGCCATCTTGTTCGCACTTTATCAACTTTCTTTAATAAAAAAATTACAGAGTAGAAATTTAAAAAAATAATTAAGCACTCAGTTTCTTTATAATAACAATAATATCAATGTTTTAAAGCAATTTTTATGTTATTTATTATTTTTTTAAGGAGAAGGAAAAAAACTCGAAATAAATGTAAATTTACGCGGTGTATTTTTTAAATAAAAAATAATATTTGGAGTTGTGCCAAATAATTGAATTAGGGAAGCGGGCTCTTGGTAGCCCATGTTATTTTAGAAATCGTTCCACTGTTTCTTTTTGCACTGCGATTACAACCATGACTTTTATTTATTTATTTGAATGCTATAATTATAATAAAATCATGTAATATTAATTTGAATAATTTTAGTAGGAGTAGGGTACTTAGTTTGTCGCCAGCATGTTTCCCTAGAGTTTTTTTTAGAAGCATTTATAAATGTATCAACAAATATATCATAAATTTATGCAATGTGTCATTTCAGATATATACCTGATTATTATTATTGTTCGAAATTAAACTCCAAAGTGGTGGTAGTATGTACTGCTGTGATTTTATTGTTAGGGTTTTACTGTTGTATTTAGATACTAAGTATCATTTACCTGTTTTCCAGTCCATGAACTTGTTCAATAAACAAAATTATTATGAGAATTAAATATCGGTACTTAAAAATAGAGTTCATTATTTTAAATAACTATCCTTTACAAGCCAGAATATTTACAATAATGATCATAAGCCAAATTAGACTTTTGGATTCTCAACAGAAATTACAATGTGTAACTTCATTCACATTTAGAAATTAAGCTGAAAGCGCCCCTAATAACAGGACGTACTATTACGTATTACGAACTAGACTAAATTGGATTATTTTAACCCTCTCAGCGTACAATTTCACAGTCTTAAGATGTCACGGACGCGAAATGTTTTACGCTGCATAAAAAGTACAAAAGTGTTTGAATTGAAAAACTTGTGAACTAGTAGGCAGAAATAAATAACGAACACCCAAAATACCAAAAACTAATCTATTTCTTAAATCGCTAATGTCTTTAAAGTTATTTCGATTGCTTTATAAAGAAAACTTCAATGAACCGCAGTGGCCAGTGACATTTAGGCGTCCTAGTAACCTCGTAAGTATTTGCAATTTTGCCAGGATTTGGTAGTAATTTATGAGTTGTCATAAAAGGTTCGGGCATTGCCCAAGAGATTGTGACTTGATGCATAATGACTGCGTGGGTGCTCTAGAATCGCAATGTTACGTTAGTTTCTTTCGGCAGACAACAATTGGACATCATTTTGAACAGTTTATTTTCGTAGTTCTTAGTTGAGTGACCTATCTTTGAACACAATGGGATTTTACGAGATCAGATTTTTAGTGGTAAGTACGACTTTATCATATAATTTCTATCTTATTAAGTCTATAAAAAGTAACGATTGTATTGCATAAGCGACTTCGTTTGAAATAGCTAGCACAAAATGCAGTTTAAAAAATTTGATTTTGGCAGTCGCTTAAATGCGGTAAATTCTATTTTCAGCCTTATTTTTTTCGTGCAGGCCCTTTTGTCAGCCGTATCGTTAGAAGCCATCTCTGTGAACCCTTCGCTGTGTCCCACGAACAAGATAGCTCCGCACAAGCGTATAGGAAGCTGGGGGTACGGCACGGGGCGCACGTTCGGCGCTTTCTACGACCTGCTAGCTCCCGGCAACTCGCCGTATGACGCTCCGAACTACCAGAACGATCTGCAAGAGCAACCACAAGAGGACGACCCTAGCGACTGTGGGGAAATAGATGACTACGACGAAAACGATTTAAGTTCAAGTAAGCTCTGTAACTTTTAAACTTTCGCGATTTAAGTTTGTTAGCTAGTATTAAATTCAAGTAAGCTAGCCATAGGTTATCCCCTACAGAAACCGCATTAACACTTTGAATGTCCCCATATAAAGGCTAAAAATAGTTCCGTGGAGTCCCAATGTTTTTGTCTGGGTCCCACATATAAATATCGTGGGTACAAAAATGTTTCATTATCTATGTGTTATGCCCTACTTAACCATATTAAAAAATACACAAATGCGTCCGGTGTAATACATTATTTTTTCCAACAAAGTGAGTGAGGCGTGGAGCCGATATGTGTTACCCGGACTTGTGCGGTTTGTCTATAAGTTCGACATGTGGTACCCGGGACTGTCAAAATGTTAATATACTGTTGTTCCTACAAAAACGCAGCAAAGTTGCAGGAAAGCGCGGTTCGCAAAGATTGAGACTATTCTTTCCCATTGGCGATCTCAAGACTACGCCTACTCGGCTCTTGCAATAAACCAATGAGAGTAAATTTTAATATGTGTATTTCACCGATGCATGGTGCGCTTCGATCGTCCTGAGAGCGGAATCTATAGGGGATAAGATCTGTAAGATATCACACAAATCACACGTCATCACACAGCGAGCGTCTAGCGAGTGACTGATTGAGAATGTGACATGTGCTACAATTGATTGTTACAGCATAATGTAGTGCGGTGTCTCCTCTTATATGTAGGACACATGTTAATATTTTTTTTTTTTAATTTATTTACAAAATCCACAGCCCTTAGAAAAAAAACAGACAAAAACTTAACTAACAGCCAATTATGGATTTATATTTTATAATTGAATCAATGTATATATACTATTGAATATTGTTTGCATAAAGTCAAAGTTGTAAGTATTTTCTACTACAATACTCGTCCTTGCATTGTCATTGCTTTACTACTGCGAATTAATTAGGTATAGGTAAACGAAAGTTTTAGTTAGATAGATAGAAACTCTTTATTGTGTACACCAAAATAATAATAAAACACGTACAGAACCATCTTATAAGCTAGTGCCACAAGTGGCGGCCTTATCGCTAAAAGCGATCTCTTCCAGGCAACCATTGTATGGAAATAAATTCACGTTATGTACAAGTGGAGGTATACGAACACTTTTAATAATACAAATTGATAAATATTATACAGTATTTGTCATGTATAATATAAATAATATATTAATCTATAGAGTACCCTCACATTATGCCAGCAACTATACTATAAATTATTAAATAATATGAATTTAAGTTATACTCAGTTATTTTAACAGTTCTCTGACGTCACAGAACAAATTCATTCATTCATAGAACAAATGAGAATTATCGTTGAATCAGCTCTAAGTTTGACGAAAAGGTAACAGATAAATCAGGAGTAAACCGCTTTTTTATTCACTATCAAAAACTACATTCTAGTTTATCTTATAGCCTTTACATTTTTAAAGAGCAATTATGATATTACTAATATTTTTACTCGACTGTCCAAGAAGGGATGTTTTTCGGATGTGTAGGGAGGCCTTTGCCCAGCATTGGGACATGACAGGCTCATAATAATAATAATAATGTACCTATATTACTTCCAGCCTAAACGGCTTGACAGATTTTGAAGTGCTGTTGATGTTAGATTCATCTCTATCCCCGAATTTCATAGGCTACATTTTGCAGTCGGTGTTTTGTTATTATCGATTCGTACAATGTATCATTTAAAATGAACGAGTGTTAGTTATCAATGTAGTAGCGTATTTATATTTTTCCTGCAAACATCTTTTATAAAACTACGGACATGGTTTGGGGCAGATCGCCGCCTTACAAACAAAAGAGAAAGAGAGAGAAATGTATATTTCTCTTACTTTCTCTTGTTGTTCGTAGTTTTTAGACGTGCTAACATTATTATATTTCTCCTGCCAGTCACACCACAAGGGAACAGAAGGCAAGATCACCGGGACAGGCGACAATTCGATATTACCTCATTTTTCGGTTCATCACATAACTACCCCACGCGACCTCCCTATCTACCTGAGAGGCCGCCAAATCGCCCCGAGAGGCCACTAAATCGGCCCCAAAGGCCGCCAAATCGCCCACAAAATCCTCAAAGGCCACCGATTTACCCTCAGAGGCCTCTTAGACCTTCAACAACGAAACGCCCACAGGGGCCTTATCCAGCCACGAGGCCTCCGTATTGGTCTGGTGGATTCTTCGGCTCAAACGAGTACAGGCCGCCGCAGCAGCAGCGTCCTTCTGGTAAGTTATTCAGATTCAGAAATATTTATTGACATAAGTATAAAAACGGGTGACTCTTAGGCTAAGAGTTGCTTTTTTTTAAAAGGTGGATAAGTTTTGATTGCTTGATGGCAGCTTGTGCTATTGACGTTTGAATTATATTGTTAAGGTGCAACGTTTCACTCAGGGCGGCAAATTCAAATTTTCTTGCGTTTTTTGTCAATTACAACTTTATACTCATCGTGGGTTCATGAAAATGAATTTTGCGATATTGAATAGGTTGTATAAAGAAATTAAACCAACCAAAACATCAAGGTGAAAGCTAGTATAAGTACACTTCTCACTAAACCAAAAATCAAGATGAAAATCAGCTTATTGAGATTCGTAGCTAAACGAATGTAATCTAGGTGATCAGTTTAGCCGTAATTTCTTGATACGACGTATTTATTGTCGCAAAATTTAGTAATTAAGCTGGGCAAGAAAATTTGAACTTGCCGCGTTGAGCGAAACGTTGCACCTTAACCTAAAACAACAACAATACCTCTTCATGAGTGAGTGAGCGAGCGCGGCGCGAGCTGTCAGTTTAACCCCCGGTGTCTCGTTAGTCAACTTAACACACCAAATACTGAACACTCATTGGTTGTCTGTTGATCATCGGCTGTCATCAACCAATGAGCTTATAGGATTTGGTGTGTTAAGATGACATGTGCATGACAAAGTTACGAGAAACCGGAGGGTAAGGGTTCCCTATCATTAATTAGTCACCCCCGTATTGGTGTCGAAAATTTAGGTGGCGCCTAACGTCCCTAGTTAACACCTATAGTTTAGTGAAAACGTTTTTTTTGCTCTAGTCCACTTCTAAATATTAAGGCATCTGATTTTAGACTCCTAGGTTTAGTGAAAACAGGCATCGGTGACCTAACTTGTGACACATCGCTTTGAACATTTTTATGTTTTATTTTGTATGACATGTTTGATCTTATTTTATTTATGTTCTTTTTATTCTGATTCTGTATCGTCTAATGTATTATTCTTGTTTCCCTTTGTATTGCATGTATTGCTGGGTTTAATTAAGTACCAATTGTCACTTCTAGCTTTGTCCTGAGGGGATTATTACTTTATATTTTCAAGGACAATAGAGAACATATATTGATAACATATATTCCGTTTCCAGTTGTCGCCGGAGGACAATTGGGAAAAGTAAACTTGTCCTCAGCCTTGGCAAAAAATATCTTGAAATTCAGCGCTAATCTGTTTATTTATTTATTTATTTATTTATTATTAAAACAATACACTATGTTATGTTATTTATTCGTGGTTAAAAAAAGTTGTTACTTAAATTCACAAGCGTTGTAACAACATATATTATAAACTATAACTACAAACTTATAACCTAAAATTAATTAGAGATCGTTTAAACTATCATAGCCTTATTATCTATAGATAGTTTAAACGATCTCTAATTTCAGGCAACGTGCCCAAAATGCTAGCCGCGTTACCCCGTTGGATAGAGGCTTATTTTCTGCCCGAAATATAGGCCTATTATTTATTTATTAGATTATATTTTTATTATAAATAAATTATTATATATAATAAAAATATAAAGAATGGAAAACTTTTAATTTACAAAATATTGAAAAATTAATTACCTGCTACAATACGTTTTTATCACAGATATAATATTATTTACAATAAATAACTTTTATTTATTTAGGTACAGATGTATCTACCGTTCCATGGTACAAACGTATTGTATTGTAGTAGGTATAATGTCGTAATAACGGAATGCAGTTAGGTAGGTATATTGTTCATGACTATTATCTTTCATATTTGCACAGCATTATGCAGATGTGATAACTAAGCATATATCCACAGTTTAATCTTTCTAAATGTTCCAGATAACATCAAACCAATACACGAATATTCAGAGGACGGCCAGATGACGTATCGCCCCAGCGTCGTGGGCGGGCCCCTGGGCCACGTGGTTGGGGTATCGCCCATCATACCGACCAGCCAAGACGAGACGACCACTGCTAGGACTTTTTACGACCATTTCAGACCCTCCACTCCATATCCGACCAGACGCCCGAGATCCCGAAACCTCAGCAACAACATACTCGGATCTTTTGTCGACTTGCTATTTTAATAAAAACATGACTTCATAGTAATGTTTTTTATTGTTTTACGATAGGAAAAGAACACGAAGAGGCTATATTATAATATTACCTTTCAATGTTCGTGTCGTCATGATTTTAAAATACCAATATGCAACCTTTTATCTTTGCCATTTTGTCAGATCCTTGCGTAAGTAGCGAAGTGAGAACAAAGCGCGACAGCTCAGTGTTTTGATACCTTCTCGTAATGCAACTATCTGCATACCTGTTCTCAATAGTTATTAAGTCCTATAAACGTAAAATTATTATATTTTGCTGGTGTTAATGTGATACGGAACGAATTCCGCCAATATGTGTGGATATGTGTGGTATTTGTAATTCAGTTGTAGTTTCAGGACTAATGAAAACCTCGTGACAACATTAACACTGTTATCCCAGTATTGTGTTAATTTCCTTGATTAATCCAATTCGTTAATTAGGTATATTGTGGTAGGTATTATGATATCATCACGAGTCAGGTTAGCTCAGTGTTAAACGATCTGGAGTGTTTCCATGGTGCGCTAGTGTCTGTGAAGGAATGTGTATAAAGTTTCAAAAATGAAGATTCTCTTATTTGGGATGGCAACACTTTTAATTGTTAGTTGTCTTCAACAGCAGTCATCGACGGGTAGGTAGTTTTTTGGTTAAAATACTATAATGCTAAATATGTAGTTGATTCATTACTTAGGCACAATGTAAATTGTTCAACCTACTCTTGCGTGTAATAAATGAATATGAAATAAAAATAAACTAAGTACTTACAAACTTACAATGCCTAAAAATTCAGACCAAATTCAATTCAATTTCACCAATATATTTATAACAACGGGAAAGCAAATTCTGTCAGTTAAGGTGCAACGTTTTGCACATCGCGCGAAATTCAAATTTTATTGCGTTTTTTGTCAATTAAAGCCTAATTACTCATCATGGATTTATTGAAACCAATTGTACGCCAATAAATAAGTTGTTTTAAGAAATTACGGGTAAAATGATAACATTGGTTTAGCTACAAATCTCAATAAGCTAATTTTCATCTTGGTTTTTGGTTTAGTGACAACTGTACCTACTTGTACTAGCTTTCAACTTGAATTTTTGGTTGGTGTAATTTCTTGAAACAATCTATTTATTATCGCAAAATTAGTTTTAATGAACCTACGATGAGTAATTTAGCTGTAATTGACAAAAAACGCAAGAAAATTTGAATTCCGCGCGCTGAGCGAAATGTTGCAGCTTAAAACTGAGACCTTTGGTTCGCTTCGCTTACTCGGTTGTATAAATGTATATAAATGTATGTAACGGTGGCGCTATACTGATATCAAAGCTAGTTAAATTTTGCTTACAGTGTACTTTATAAAGTAGGTATCCAAGCACCTATACAGGGTTATAAGGAAAGTGTATGCTAAGCCGAAAAATACTTATAGTTCTCATCATTGTGAACAACTTTTACTATGGAACCAACCCTAAAATCGAAAAAAAAATATCAGCTAATCCATACATTTTGTCGAGTGTCATTGACAGTTTTCTATGGAACAGCTGATTTTTTTTTCTCGATTTCAGGGTTGCTCCCATAGTTAAAGTTGTTCATAATGATGAGTACTATAAGCCCTTTCCGGCTTAGCATACCCTTTCCTTATAACCCTGTATAGTCATAAATCATAGAAACTGGCCTAGGTTCTAGGTTCTCATGTAAACCTTTCCTTTTATATTAAAATTCTTCATAGATTTCGATTCCGCGCTCAATCCTTACCAAATCGTCGTGCAGCGCTCGCCGTTAATGAAGCAGAGAGCTCACGGGTACCTACAGGTCCGCTCAGGCGTCTATTTATTCTACCAGCTGTACTACGCGAATGGGAATAAGACAAATGCTCCCAACAAGCCTCTCTTGATATGGATACAGGGAGGGCCGGGCTACGCAGCCAGTGGCATCGGGAACTTCGCGGAAATAGGCCCCTTGACCATGGACTTTACACCTCGTAATCATACATGGGTAAGATAATTTGTGGTCCTTAATTTTCTATTGGAGAAATTCAGAGTCACACAGCGGGCAATGGAGAGAGCTATGCTCGGAGTTTCTTTGCGCGATTAAATCCGGCACAAAGATATTGGTTAGCCCTTTTCCACATAGAAATTAGTCTATCATATAGATATTAGCCAATTATAAAATATTAAAAAAATCTGCAATGCAACTTATGCCATTGGCTTTTACTACATTTATCTGACATGCGCATCTTTAAATTTCCGTTTCGCCACAGAATAAATAATAGTAAAACTTGAAATGTAAAAATCACCTAGTATCATTGAAAAAATAAAAAAACAGTCGACCTTCATGTCTGTTTAGTATTTAATTACGTTTTCCAGGTAAAGAAAGGCAATCTGTTACTCATCGACCATCCCGTGGGCGCCGGATTCAGCTACGCCACCAACGATTCCTTGTACGTGAAATCCGATCGCGAAATGGGTATGGTCAATAAATAAATTATAATTATGTTCCATTTCACTTAGGATGATGTGGGTGACACATGTCATGGATTTTTAATGAATGTTTCACCCGTACCGTGCTATGGTGAAATGGAGTATTATCCATGGAGTACCTATGAGTATATATTTTTAAGTCGATAGGTACCTACTTAGAAATGTATTGTTTACTATCTGATCCAACTTTGTAAGCGGTACTGGCCGGCAATGGGACTCGCAGGTTTAAAGCTCGGGAGCTTGATCCCATTAAAAATCGATGCGGCCCCTGCCAAAGTATACTGCCGTCTTGTCCATACAAAAAGCGTAGTCACCCACTCCTAAATGTTATCCGATTTTGATATTTTTTTTTATATTATTATCGACACCGCGGAGAACTGCTTGTATTTTTTTTTATTTCTTAATATCTTAGTTGTTATAGGTACTTAAAAAGTATTTTTTTTTGCGTCGATAATACGACGAAGAAAAGTAGTTGTTTTTAGAATACCATAAACACTTTTTGAAAAAACAAAACATAGCGGCATATATTATGGTTTATCCTAGCCATTGACACCAAAAACAAAAAAAATTAGGGGGTGATAACAGACTACCCCCGAAACGATAACTTCATCAAAAAATTAGGAAAATTCCCTTTCTCTCTCTCTATTGCACGCACGAGAGACAGCGAGCTACAGCTATACAATTTTAAATATCGAAAGCGCCAAAACCTCGCGGAAGGACTTTCCTCTTAAGTGAGGTGCCCCCACTGATTAGCAAGCATTGATTTATTGTAAAGTAGTTGTTCGCCCGAACTGAGACCTCGCGACCCTTATGATCACAAAACCAGCGGGCCCTTTAACTTTGAAACGTTCGTGATTCTGATTGCGAGAGCATGCCATCCTGCTTGTACCAACTTAGTCGCACTATGCGCGGGCCCGCTTGCGCACTATCACTATCAGAGTTACGGGATAAGCCCGCTGGATTCATTTTGCTCATATTCTAATTTAAAATATGTAATGAAATGGACTAAGTACTTGCCTACAAAATTATATGAAGATTGGCCAACGGTACTCAAGTTATAATCGAATAAGCAGAGTCTATGGGAACAAATCGGACGGCCATTTTCCGGAGACTGATGCCTTCGCTTTGCTCGATCAATCGAAATCAGAAAAACTAAAAAAAAAAAATATACTCATTACTCATTACTATCACGCGATGTGTCAATATGATCCATATGAGATTTAAGTAATACCAAGGCTGTTCTTTCGCAGCCACCGACTTATCTAGAGCTATAAGGCTATTTCTGAGAAGACGTAAGGAATTTCGCAAAACGCCCACCTACGTCATCGGACAGAGTTACGGCGGAAAAATAGCTCCTAGGCTGGCGTTATACTTACACACGGTAAATATTTGCAGTTTATAATACTTACCTACGCGTATGTACGTGACATTATAATTGTATTAACTACTCAGGTGAGTAAGTGTACAGGAAACTTTAAACTTTAATAGTGACAATTACGTTACAGCTGGAAAAAGTTTTATGCAGGTTGCAGATCGAAAACTAAGCTAATTATATATTTATTTATGATACACAAAACAGACATCAATCAATTTCTTAATAATTATACAAAATTTCAACTAAAAATCTGAACTGGATTGTAATCGTCTTTATATATGTATATGATAAGTCTTTCAAATTGAACTTCACGATTCGCCTAATTCTTGGCATGAGACATATTTCTAGTTTAGCTTTGGTATAGCGTAGTTTTCGTCCTGCAACCCGCATTATGCTGCTGTCCGGGTTCGGTATAATGCAAAATTATGAGTCCTAATGACTCGCACCAAACGAGTCACAGTTAAGTGACCGGCAAACACCTTGACCAAGAAGCGGCCTAGTGGAGGAAAAGTTAGTGCATGTACACGTATATCGAAATCTTCCCACGCAACCTTCGAGACCTAAACATCAACTGCTGCGCAGATGACGTCATTGCTCAAGATGTTTGCCAGTCAGTGTACGCGTCCAATTTTTTTTTAATGGGATTTAATACCCTGACTGTGACGAAATAGCTGGTAACCCTTCTGGAAAAAAGTTGCAACAAGGAGTAACAGCGTTCGAGAGGATTTTCTTCTTCTATTCTATAAACACATAATTATGTGTATTTTTTTCAGGCAATCAAAAATAAAAATCTCGAGATGAACTTCAAAGGAATCGGTATCGGCGGTGGATGGGTGAACCCAAAAGAGAGCGCATTGATGCAACCCGATTTTTTGTTCCACATCGTAAGTGTTTTGTATCTCAAGTTAAATGTTCAAACTTGGGCACAGGTACTGGCTTTCATTACAGGAAGCACAGTCATGTCACGGACGGGTCATGCGTTAGATCAGAGACCAATAATTCGATTGCGAGCTTACAATCGTAGGCGAAATTCCACGGGGTTCGTTTGGAACTACTGCCTAATTCAAACAAATGTGGTGGACGCGGTCATTTTTCGACTAAAACCTCTGAGGAGTTTGAGTAAGTAAGAGGAAAGTGGTTCCTTAGCTGTCTTAAGGTTATGTCTAGTCGTGTCCAGATATGAATAAATTATTTTTTGTAGGTGTGTTTTGACTTGCGTGTAGAGCGCTTGAATTGGTTTGAGTACGGAATCTATATTTATTATCTGCGATCTGAGAGCAATAAAGGCGATTGGTCGTTCGTCTATTCCATGGGTTCCGCAGGAAACTTCTTTTTCCTTCCATTTGAGTTCTTACCTAATTTAATTAGTATTATTGTTTCAGGGAGCTATCGATCGAGATTTGTACTTAGAAACGAAAAAGTTGTCAATAAAATTAGCTCACGCTATTGACAACCGTGCGTACAACGTAGCGGCGGATTTAGACGATATCATGTACAGAAAACTCAACGAAAGGGAGTTTCATAACTTCAATAACTATAACAAGAAACTACCATTCCGAGACTTGGAAAATTTAAACCTCAAAATGAATCGTTTTGTAAAGCCTACTTTACGCAATGTTAATAAAACTATTAAGTGGAATTACATTTGCGAAACGGCTTATTATAACTTGCAGAAAACTTTAACGATGCCTTCATATTCGTTTCGTAAGTTGCCATTGTATTTATAATATTCGACAAAACCGTGGCCAGGCTTAAAATTACATCGTTAAAAGTTTAAGGTGCTACGTTTTGCTACGCTACGCCAAATTCTAATACGTATTCTTGCATTTTATGTCAATTACCTCTCAATTACTCAACGTGGGTTCATAACAACGAATTTTGCGCAAATCAAGATATTACAACAACCAAAAAATCAAAGTGATAGCTTTGACACGCGCCTTGTCTTGGTACACTCTCACTAAACCAAAAACCAAGATGAAAATCAGCTTATTGAAATTCGTAGCTAAACAAATATATTTTTTGTGATCATATTAGCCGTAATTTCTTGAAACAACCTGTCTATTAGCGCAAAATTGGTTTAAATAAATCCACGTTTAATCATTAAATAAATAAATAAATAAATATATGGGACATTTTTGCACACACGGTCACCTGACCCTAAACTAAGCAAAGCTTGTAATATGGCTGCCAGAGACTGATATACGTACATAGATATTTTTAAATACATACTTATATAGATATTAACACCCAGACATAGAACAAACACAAATGTTCATCATATGAATGTTTGTCCTAGATGGGGATCGAACCCACGCCCCCAAGCACAGAAGGTAGGTTCACTACCAACTGAGCCACCGGGGCAGTCATTAAGCCGTAATTGACAAAAAAAACGCAAAAGATTTTGATTTTGGCGCGCTAGGCGACTTTTTACACCTTAATATTTATATGGTTAAAAGTTTAAAGATAAACTATGTGTACGAGTTATAGGTATATTAAGTGCTACATCATTTAGGTATATTATTTATTTTTTCAGTCGAAAACATCTTGAATAATACGGATCTGAAAGTTGTGATATACAATGGCAATTTGGATGTCGTTACACCGATAGCAGGTAAAAAATATTTATTTCCTTAATACTTCATGTAAGAAGAACTACTAAACTAAACCAACTTTAGTCTTAATCTGTGTCTTGAAATGCCATTGCGCATATAACAGCGCAAGCGTAAAAATTAAGCTAAGGATAGCGAATACCGTCGACGATGCTTGCGTCATATCGAAAGCACAGAACAGAGTACAAGCCAAAGCGAAGTACTTATAATGAAGATATTGCTGCTTGCTTGGGGCATTCAATTATTGCATGCTCTGCGTGCTTATCCCGTAACTCTGAAAGCGATAGTGATAGTGCGCGAGCTGGACCGCGCATAGTGCGTCTAAGTTGGTACGAGCGGAATGGCATGCTCTCGCAATCAGAATCACGAACGTTTCAAAGTTAGAGGATAAGCCCGCTGGTCTCAATGTATATAGATCGAAAGTTGAAGACGCAAGTTTAAGCTGAAAGGGCACAATTGCGGACTTAGTTATTGGCCATTTATATTAGCGATCGTATGCCCACATTATGTAACTATAGAACTGATACACGCGCCAGCCAATTTTATCTTTTTTTTTAAATTTCAAATCCTCATTATCACTTGTCTTGTCTTTGATTTATTTTTTAATTCAGTATAGGTTTGCGTTTGTCCACATCCTGTCTGATGGTGAGCCATAAAGTGGTCTAGGATGGAACACGGTGATCTAAAAGTACACTCTAGATTTGAAGACACCCATTTTGTACTTTTCGGGAAACAGTCTTTGGTAGAGTATCACGCTGTGAGTCGTGAGCATATAATAATGTAAAATCGTAGCGCTCGGCGAGTACGTCCACAAATTCTGGTTGGCGCTAAGGTTGTGATTGTCTGGGCGTCCAATAATAAAATATTCACTTATTTATCTTTGTGTACTTGATACGATGTAACATGTGCAACGTTTTATGTATCCTGCGCGATTTGAGACAAGGGCGTACGTGCGTGAGCAGGATTCACGAACTCGTATGTCATGTTCTAAACACTGACCATCCTCCTCTGCCACACGCTTTTGCATCTCAACTTGTGTAGGTTATTTGCACCGTGCGCAACCTTAAGATGAATTTTTAGTACTTCTAGCTTGCTCCCGACGAGTAAACTCAACGGCCACACGTTTTTACTGTTGTATTTTTTTTGTAGCAGCTTATACTTTTCTTCCCAGGAGCATCCAACTGGGTTCACAAATTGAATTGGCGTGGGGCGGCGAATTTCTCAAAAGCTCGGAGATATGAGATCGCTGGAGTCAGAAATGGATATTTCAAAGCCTGGGACAAGCTGAGCTTTTGGTGGGTCTTCCGAGCTGGACATTGGGTAATAGTTTGTATTTTTTTTCAAAATTTTTATTATTGTCCGTTCATAGTGAAAAGCATTTACGAGCTCCCCTCATAGGTAATCTAAAACTCACATTTTAAAAAGTATAAACAGATACCTAACCTACGGACGAATGGTAACCCTAAATATTCGATTTAAACCAATGAATTTTAGTGATTTCTTTTTCATATGCAGGTACCCGAAGACAACCCAGAAGCAATGGATCATATACTGCGATACTTGCTTTCAGACAAGACCACAGATTATCATAAATATTTACAGTTATTTGCTAAACCAAACGATTATTTATAAGAACTAAAACAAAGAATATTTTAAGATAAAGATTAAGATAAATCCGTGATTCAAAAACACAAGGGCTGGCATGGAATTTTGAATTTGTCATCTTTGTCGTACGTATTCCGCTCATATTTATGCATGCTGATAACGTAGGCTGGTGCCACCCAAGTGACCTATAATGCCATACTTGGCGGCGTAGACAGGGAAATCAATAGAAGGCTGGATACATGTCTCTTTCCCACAGAAAAAAGGATGGAAAATTAAGTATTGCTCATGAAGAAAAAGGACATAGTTATAATATTTCTGTCGCATATCGTATTTTTACTTTATTCAAGGTCTGACATTCCACTGCACCCTGATTGGTCTATAATTGGTAAAGGTAATCGTGATTGGTAGATTTAATGACGTTTTGTCTCATGTGCCACGATAATCGACGTTCTACTATATTAATAAGCTTTATATTAATTTTGATTTTATAAGCTATGAGTACGTTATTATGACATGGCGTAATCAATATTAGGTTTCCTAATATGAAACGCGCTATTGGTATATTGTGTACAGATTGTACTCGAATGGCATCAAAGAGAAATGACAGTGTGACTGACTCCAGCTCAGAATCCCGAGTGCGAGTTTTTGTAATTGCGTTTACGTTAATTATGATTAGTATGAAGAAAGAGCAGTACCACTTAGATGACGCTAGACGGCGCTGTTCTTATTTCATACAATTATAAGGTTAACGCGATCGAGTAAGTAAACGAATTTGGTAAAACTCGCACTAGGCACTCGGTATACAGATTCAAAATCTGTTCGTACCAATATATTAAATGAATTTTGCGATTAACGCGATCGAGTAAGTAAACGCATTTGGAAAAACTCGCACTAGGCACTCAGTATACAGATACAAAATCTGTTCGTACCAATATATTAAATGAATTTTACGTCAATAAATAGGTCGTATCAAGAAATTACGGCTAAAATGATCACCTAGATAATATTGGTTTAGCTACGAATGTCAATAACCTGATTTTTATCTTGGTTTTTGGTTTAGTGAGAAATGTACATATACTAGCTTTCATCTTAATTTTTTGGTTGGTGTAATTTCTTGATACAACCTATTTATTAGCGCAAAGTTCATTTTCATGAACCCACGATAAGTAATTAAGTTGTAACTGATAAAAAATGAAATTTGAATTTGCCGCGCTGAGCGAAACTTTGCACCTTAAGAACTATTTGTTTGTAGCGTTACATAGTTTATTATTTATTTAATACATGTGTTAGGTTACATTTAGAAAAAGTAAAAAAGTTTGTCATATTTGAAATTCCTTTATATTTTGTTTTCGTCATAATTGATTATTATACAGATAATAACATTTATTTACATTAAAATTGGATAACAAATACATTTCATACAATATCCATAAATAATTATTACTAAAAAATCAATTATAATGGCGAATTCGTTTTAATAATTTCAAGAAATAAACATAATCATTTACTTTTGTCAAACTATAAAAGTTATAATTTGAAGACTGGAATTATAATTATAGTTTTCTGCAATTGGTTAAATTCATTAACAAAACAAATGTTTTTTTTTTTTTTTTTTTACTATAGATATTTTGTGACCATAATAGACTTAATTCTGTTTTAGAAAAGAATATAAATAATACATATTTTAAGTAAACAAAACGATCGTGTCGTATTTTTGGAAAAAATTAACAAAATATAAAAATAATAAACATAAATTACAATTGCTGGGTAAAAGTATTTTTTCAGTCTTGGTTTCAGTTTCAGGATTCGCTTTTATTTTGAACATTATTTCTGTACTTATGACTTTGTTAGGGTGAGGTTTTATTATAAGCTTGGACAAATAATATTCGCGGTTTTTTGTGCTAAATAATAGTTTACAATTTAAAACATTGTTTCCGAACCACATTGTACAGTTTCATACTAACCTTTTCAAAATTTTTGTATATACTATATAGCAACCTGAGCCAAAACACTCATATTTTTTTTTTAGTACAAACAACAAGGGAAAATAATCATAGCCCTTGTAATACATAACATATTATTAAACGACCTAGTGCCGAGGGCCGCGCAATACTGTCATTTAAAGTCCCTAGATGGCGCTGCAATCGTTAAAAGCCGCCAAAATACCTAAATGTGCCATTCTGATATTAGTGATATGCGCGACCATCGGCATCGGCTCGGTTGAACGCTAATATCCACTCTAAGTTCCTGACATTATGATACAATTCCGATTGCGGCGCCAATCGGTTGCGCGGTTGCATGCAACAGGAATTAGGGCATAAATAAAAAAATGCTACCTTATTGTCAGGTAATTAGGATAGATAATCAAAACCGCGTTAGTAGGCTAAGGTCTCGCAACCTCGATACATTCCGTCACCTAGTAGTTGCCCAAAAATTTTTTACTAAAGGGCGTATTATACTACGTCAGTCTAACCTCTGCGTAGCACGCGTCGCAGACCCTCACAGGTTTGGTGTTGCCAGCTAGCGCGACTGTCTTCTCGCTACATGAGCTGCAGAATATATGGCCACACCGACGGCAATGGTGCTGAAATTGAAAAAAAAAAGGTTTTTTACTAGCTGGTACGCAAAACAAAATCCTTTGACATTTGACGGCCATCCTGGCTTATTTGGTAGCGCGTCTGTTTTATCAGCAAGACTTTTTGATACTGATTACATAATAGTACATAAACCAAATCTTTATACTTAATAATACTCTTGAATCAACAGTATTATTATACATTTAATTATCCCGTTATCCGTTTATCAAGTTAACCATTTGGTTAACTTGTCATTTGGTTTCAGTTTCAGTATTTACTGAAACTGAAGATATTTAAACGGATATTACAGCATACATTTTCAATAGTAAAGCCAGTAAAATGTTCAGCAGTGGACTTCTTATGGCTGATGATGATGATTAATAGCAAAAGCGCAAATTTTCTCGCGCAGGCGACGTACCTTACGCCTAGCTATCGTGAAGTCCTTAGCGCAGGCGGTGCACGCGATGGCGTCCTTATCGCTCGTCCAGTTGGCCGATTCATCAGCCGTTGCTTGCGTTTGCGCCTCCTTCTCCAATAGCTCTGCTAGCTGCAGTTTGGTCTCGCTGAATGTGGCCCCGACCTCTTCCAGCGTTTTCTGAGCCTCGCTGTACTGGGTACGTAGTGTGTGCTGTTCTTCTTGTAGGGATAGGTATTTCTGGAATGATAGAAGGGTTGAGTTAGGGTCTGCATCGACCAAAATCACATCAATTAGACTTGTTGTTGAGTTTAATTTGATTTTTGGCTCTTAGATTAGGCTAGTAAATTGATATTGCGTGTTGTAGGTCCATCGATGTCATAAGTATGTAGAAATCATAATTATCACGTTTTTGGGGATAAGTTTTTTTATGTGTCCGATCAGCAGCGGCCCGGAGTTTTACACACTAATTAACTGTGCTGTTATTTGTTCTTTCTTGTGGGAAGACCTTGCCTGCTGCACAGCTAACGCTAATGCAACAGGCAGGATTACTTTTTTTTTAAATGTACCTTTAATATAAGTACATTTCCATTTCCATTTTCAAAACATACATTTGCGGGATAATAATGCCCTCCGTCCACTTGCATGTTTTTTTTACAACTGTACCAATATGTAAGCTCATACATAACAATTCAGTGCCAACCGGCCACGTTGAACTTGAAATTCACACTCTATCTACAAAAACTTGCAAATTTGCGAGTGTGATAATTGTTAAACGATTATATACTTACTCAAACCGATTAAACGATTATATACTCGCACACTCAGATATTACTTTTTATTTTTCAAAGTGAATTTATTGTAAAATATTTTTATACCCTTTATGTTTCAGATGACTATAGATAGGTACACTGAAGTGTATGTACAATTGTACACCAACACAATACACCATAAGCATTGTGAAATGCCAGTGCGGTTGACGTTAATCCATGACCCTGTTCGAACAAACCATGGTCACGGTCATTGGGCATGACCTTCTGTCGCGACTTTTAGACGTAACAAACCTAGCCAGTATAAACTTAATTTTTGTTTATTGTGCTCTAACAACAACTGCGGAAGTCTTATTCGGGTTGCCTTAAAAACTGAAAACCACCCACTCCCACTCAACCCCTATCTGCCAATACGAACTTACTACAAAAAAAAACTATATATCATACATATCTTCTTACAAATTAAAAAGGATTTCTCCTAAATTGGTTCATAATCGACGGAGTTCTGAGGTAATAAACATTAAAAAATATGTCAGTCCTTGAGTCTTCCTCATAACTAGACTCCTTTTTTTTTTGAAGTCGGTTAATAACCAACCATATTCCGATACAGTTGACTCATTTATACAACGAAGACGCGTATTTAACGCGACTATGAGTAATGGCGTGTTTCCCGCCTACGTAAGTACTGCATTTTGCCTTTTTTGGGGCGTTGATGTTAAATCTATAATTTAAAAAAATATTTATCCTAAGTGCATAATAATTCTGTGCGTGTTGTAGGTATACCAACATAGTATATGCATCTGGTAGATAAATTGTAAATTCAATACAATGTCATCAAGGTGGATAATAAACAGATTATTTACCTGTCCTAATGATTTGAGTGATTCAACCTCCTGGTTCAGGATCGATATCTTATCTCGATCCCGCATCATTGATTCCTGTAATAAAATTAGAGATTTCATAATAAGTTACTTTATTGCGATATACAGGGAGCTAACAAAACGCTCCTGAAAACTGGTGATAGTTCTGGTGATTGCCGATAAGATACCACAAAAAAAAACGCTATGTTTTATTAACATTTTTTTTCAAGCTGACGCTCGAGGTAAACGAACGACCTGCGCCGCGCGCAGTGAGGGTGCCGTACGTAGCCTATTGGATTAGCAGACAGATTTACAGAGGTTAGGTTCAGTACATAAGACAAGAAAGTGCTTTACCCTGCCATCAAGCAAGGATTGCTCAGATGTTTATATTCATCAAATGCCGGAATTGACTTTTTTACGGTTGACAGGCTAGGCGTTTGTCCACAACTCACTTGATGTTAAGTGACGGTTTAGTTGAAGCTGGTAAAAACTCAGTAAGCACAGCCTGAAATGGTAACTGGCACTCAAGTGAGGTTGCCCGAACACAGGTGCTTTGACGACAGATTTTCAACTTAAGGTTGGTAGCTAACCAGCTGAGAAAGAGCTAATAGACCAGCTAATAGAAACTACCATAATTTTTCCTACTTGTTCTATTGGTAGAACTAACAGTAAAACTGGTGGTAACGACCCTTAATTCCCCAAATCATCATTCCCCATGACCCAACCCTAGTGATGTTCTGTTTACTTTTTATTAGTAGAAAAAGCAAAATAGAAACAACGAAAGACATGCATACCTACCTATTGCATCACTAACAGTGTGTCACTGGGAATAGTAATTCCTCATCACACACCAGGCAGTGTCTTTTTGGCGGTGCCACGGGGAAGGAACGGAAAGTACTTATCTTATACCACCACGCAAAATGCCTCAACAAGAAGATCAATATCATCATAATCATGTTCCCCCTACTATTTTGTGACTAGTTCTGTGTAGTAAGTTACCAATGACTTCTTCGGAACTTACGTACGGATACTGGCTGGCTTTTCGGTGAAGGAAAACATCGTGAGGAAACCTGCATATTTCCGGAGAAGAAAATCGATGGCGTATGAAACCGCCAACCCGCATTGGGCCAGCATGGTGGATATAGCCTAATGACCCTTCGGGATATCCCAGAAATTGGATGTTTAAAGACTGATGCAGACAGAAAAAAAACTGGGAATAAGCCTGTGTCACATTTCACCAGGGCTTTCTCATAGAACAATAGAGAATTCGATTTTCAATTTCTAATGGCCCGTGTGAAACAAATAGATAATCACGTTGTGAATCAAAGTTAGTCAATGGAAAGACTGACATTGTTATCGTCAGGTGCTTGTGGCCTTCTGTTTTGTTTTTATTTGTTTGATCCCATCTCACTTGATGTTAAGTGACGGTGTGGTTGAAGATGGCTAGACTGTTAAATAAAGCTGCCTTACTGCCACCAAACTGGAACTCAGCTTGGTGGCAGATTTCCAAATTTGAGGTTGGTTGCTAGCCAGCCAGGCACTAGTAGGTACCCTACCACTACGATATGGTTTCCTCGCTCAATGTTGGGATTTAAACCCTATTACCTGCGGCTTGCGACGGTGTGCTGTTAATTAAGTTTTAGAGGTTGCTAGTTTGCAATCATTAATTATAGCTTGACGTTAAGTAGGTAGTTTATAACCAACCTGTAGCGATATCCGCCACTCGCGTTCTATCCTAAGATCGCCTTCCGCAGCGACGGCTCTTGTCTCTGCTGTGGCTGTTTTCTGCCCTAACGAGCGCGCACCTTCCTCCAGATTCTGCCTAGCCAATTTATCTTCCTGTAACCTATATCAATAAAATATACCATCTCTATCAATGACGAACTGCATCATAATAGTACCTACAATGTACGTTTGCATGTTCCACTATTGCGTTAATTATATTGTTGCACACTCACCTAATTTTGTCTGTGAATTTTATGTTAGTGACGCACTAAGATAAAATTGGTTATCACGAGCAAGACATAGGCGTCGATTCTGTTGTACAAAACACTAAACCGATCTAGTTTGACAGGGCCAAAATTATATATTTTTTAATTTCGATAAGTGTGAAGACGGTAGCAACCATTTTAGAGCTCCAAAATGAAGTTTGGATAATATGGTAGAACAGAATCGTCACCATAGCAAATTTGCACTGCAAGTGATTGAAACACTTGGTGGGGCGCATCCATATGGGTTGAAAATACTATACTTACATACGTTTAAAAGGTACTGAGCGGATAAGATATATAAAATTAAATTAATATTTTGTTATTTAAAGCTCGACCGCACTACAGCTGCAGGCAGCGGCGAGCCCCAGTTAAATATTCTAAAGAGTCAAACGGCTACATTGCCTGCGCTGCTATAGTGCGGTACAAGCTGAAATACGGTGTCATGTACTAGGTCCACAGGACTATGTAAAAGTGTAGACAATTATTTTTATATGCTTTCTGTACAAGTTGTGTAGGTCACTATTAATGACTGATGACTGAAAATAACGAAATGCCACTCGGAATAAAGGTTGGGAATAATCCAAATACTTATTACCAATATTTGGATTATTCTCAATGGCTTCCTCACTGGTCGCTAGGAGTCAGTTTTTTTTGCTGTGTTGATCTTTTGATGGCTTTAGTTTACGATTACCTACTAGGAAATGGGGAAATACTTAGATATCTACTATAAATAATTATCTAGTTACATTGTGTCTAGTGTAGTAATAATATTGTAATCTGTGATGACGTATACTTCGTACAGAATACAACGTACGAGTGAAAGAGAAGTAGATAACATTATAAATGTATTGCTGATAGATGCTGCTCTTACTTCTTTCTAGTAGAGTGATTGGACTTTTGGAGCCTCGCTGCTCATCACACTGATATTCTAAATGCGATAGTTTGTGTGTAAGTGTGTTTGTTCCCATTCAACTCTGTAACAGCTGCTCGGATTTGAATGAAATTTAGTATGGAGGTAGCTTATACCCTGGATTAAAACATAGGC
The DNA here is from genome assembly GCA_947579745.1 of Apocheima hispidaria. Taxonomy (NCBI): domain Eukaryota; kingdom Metazoa; phylum Arthropoda; class Insecta; order Lepidoptera; family Geometridae; genus Apocheima; species Apocheima hispidaria. The sequence goes on along the minus strand of OX388153.1, from coordinate 8,862,343 downwards.
TATTTTTTTTATCCCAAAAAAATATTTTTGTAGAATAGCGGGTGAAACCGCGGGACGCGGCTAGTCAGCTAATAAAACTTCACCTCGCTGATGCCGATTAAGCCTCCTCACACGGCATTACATCACATCATCATCATCATTACATCTGACTTTTAATTGTCAAAATTTTATATTGTTGATTTTCTGTTTTTATTTAAAATGTTTTTAGTAAGTTTATATGTAGAGTAAGTAACGTTTTGGTGTAAATTAAACTGTAAAGTTGCTTATTTTGTATATAAATAATAAATAATAATTATATCACTAGGTAATTTCACGAGTAAAAGAAAAAAAGCTATTAAGCTTTTAGTTTGTCTCTTTTACTCCTAAGAAATTTATATTTATCATAATCAAATATATCATCAATTTATTATATCTATAAATATCTAAATTCATATGCTATCTCTCGCACAATATCAGACGAGACGTTAATTTTTATTTCTGTAGAATGGGGTCCCTTGCCCCAAGTTCAGGTCTAAGGCGGAGCACGCTTGCGCGGAAGATACTTTAATATGTTGTATGAAGACACCCAGATTGGAATAGTTCGGAAACAATACTGCAAGAAAGTGATGCAAATTTTTTCAGTTGTGGATAACAAAGACATTTTTGAGGCGCTTCGTGCGAAGACGAGTTTCTTCGGCCGCCAAGGAGAAGGGCGATTTCCCGGTCTTTTAGGTTTTGAGAATCGGCTCGTGCAGCTCCTGATGAAAACACTCATCGAAGTGCATTCGGTAGAAAACAGGGAGGCATGCAACCTTACGTAGATAACTAGAACCACATCATGCCGCGTGTAGAGGCTTTGACATACCTAGTAACTTCCAGTTTTCCGTTATAAATATAGTCAGCGCAGAGAACAATACGATGTGTGTATGTGTACAATAGGTATAATTAATATAGTAATAAGCATGCAAACACAATGGTATGGATTGATAATGGCAAACCTGCACAATAAACAAAAACGAAAAACATAACCATTGGAATTCCAATAAAATACAATATGCGACTGGATATACTTTATTGTAAATAAGGCTTTTACATAGCTACCGCCTCGAATCACAAAACTATTCAATGAAAATATAAAGATTCCACACATTCGATGCTACTAAATAAGTAGATTTTCAACTTTACAATAAATAATTATCATTACAAAATAGCAAATCACTCAAACGAGATCAATATTGTTTGAAGTAATACATGTTACAGTCTTTAATACTTTAAATATCACTAGGGAAGTAATATAATTTACAAATTAAGGTATTACTCGGTCTTATGGAAATGTAACACTGTAAAAACTAAATAGGTGATGTTATGATCACAGAGCAGCGAACGGACAAGAATTAATTTCTAGAAGCGAATCCAGAAACAAAAACGAACGTATCGTACACCATGTTGTGTAAGTGGTGTCCGATCCGCGAGAACAATACACATTTAATGAAAATTATAAAAAGAGTAAGGACGTAAACCTGTATAGATAATTTCAAAGTAATTATCATTTAAATATAATCAAAATTTCCCCAATTTCCCCTTTTAGAATTTGGTAATACACAGCAAGCACCGCGTGTTTTCTCTTGTGGCGTCTCGTGCGAAGATGTCAATTGTTTTTTTCAGTTTTTTTTTGCATTTGCCTATATATTTACACTTTAACGTTTTTAACACGATATTTTTTGATTAATTTTATACAAAATCTTAGATAAAAGTATCACTTATCGATACCGAATAAAACCCTTGCGGGTCGGACACCACTTATACAACACCTTGTATTTACTTTTACCGACCACAAGATGTAAGCGGCACGTCGTAAAATATATTGGAATGAGATCCATAACCCTGTCAGTACAGTAGAATTCCACAATGCGTATAACAAATGACTGGTCCTACCGCAGTTCGGAATCTATCTATTGAAAAACCGTATAGGGTTCGCATTTAAATGTATTTTTTTTTCATTTCGCCAAAACGCATCGTGGTGCTCTAACTCGTCTGGTTTTAAACAGGTATGTTCATGAACAATATCGACACAGCGTCGTTTGTGTGGCCGGAATCGAATCACTTTATTCTTATCAGTTCGTGCACTGTGACATAACTGTTACACTTAATCTAATGTCTTAATTTGTGTTGAACAATAGACAACCTAAGCGAACTAATAAAAACTTAACGATTCAGGGTATAACAACATTAGCTTTTAACGTCGACAGCAACGTGAAAGCGTAAGCAACATTAGCGCAAGTCTAACAATTCTTCGCTATCATCGCGGTTTTAATAAAATATCAAAATACTTTTTTTTTACAAGTTCATTGTGACGGTTTGCCAATACCGAGCGAATGGAGTTACGATTATCGCAAGCTGTGCAATGCACACACCTATGTGCGAGTTGAGTATTGATATGTCAAGCGCCAAGTCACAATTAACAGCGTTTGGAGCAAACCTACTTAGTGGGTGCTTAACGAATTTTTCAATAAACCTAGCATACAAGATTTAACTATACGTGTACTGACAAATGGTTTAGAATAGCATGACAATTGTTTTTGGCCTCAAATGATTTGTATTGCATTCTCGCATGTATGTTTCTGAGAAATTCGCTGCGCAACCACTTTGACCCGACGGGCCGATGCAAACTAGACAAGACGTAGCATTGTTTTTGGGCTACGGCTAGTTTGCGCCGACTCTTAGATCGTTTATGTCAATCCGTAATGAAGGGCCCATTGCCCATTGGTGGTGACGTCATAGTAAAAAATTAAACCTACTTCTCATCGAGCTGATGTATGGTGCTGCCCATCGATTCAGTCTTTGCTTCCAATTTGGCTATTAGCTCTGTTTTATGTTTCAAGGAACTTTCACATTCCTAAAACAAGGCCAATACATTTTAGCTAAATAAAATGATAACTCTTATTAAGATGCAACATTATTGTTATGTTAGAGTTAAGCAAGATTTTTTTAATGCAACTTTATGACCAGACGAGCAAATCGCTCGCCTCGTGGTAAGCGTAACGCTGGCCCATTACAGATCAGTACCACCCATGCGCGGCAATTCACTACGCTCGTCACCTTGAGGTATGAAATGTGTATTAGTAAATGCAGTTATAAAAAATGTTACACAAGACAATGAGGTTAATACAGTGGCTTGTAATAAAATCAATATTTATAAGGAAATCTCCATAACCATTATATTATCCTCGATATTAGCGTAGCTATGAATACAATATTAAAACTATCTATCAATAAATAATGTTAGTAATATGATACAATATAAGAGGAAACACCACCTCGAACGATGTAACTATCAACTTTTGAACAATAAAGTTTGTTAGATAAGAGCGCCCCGGACATCGGGTCATTGTCATACAAAAGTACTAGTTACATTTTCGAAAAATTCTCGTAAATTTTGGTAAGTATGTTTAAACTAGCAATAATAATATAGTTGAATAACCAATAATTTTTTTAGTGGAAAAAAAAAACGTTCTTAAATTAATTTTGTACCAAACTGGCCGATGCTCGCGACTTAATGACGTCGTCAAGTGATGCGGCGTCATACATGTGGCAATTGTTTTTTATACAGGATTATTAGGATAGGGTATGCTAAGCCGAAAAGGGCTCATAGTACTCATCATTATGAACAACTTCTTCTATGGGCCAACCCTGAAATCGAGAATCTGATCCATAGAAAAATAAATAAAATAAATAAATAAATATCTGGGACATTATTGCACACACGGTCATCTGACCCCAAACTAAGCAAAGCTTGTAATATGGCTGCCAGAGACTGATATACGTACATAGATATTTTTAAATACATACTTATATAGATATTAACACCCAGACATAGAACAAACACAAATATTCATCACATAAATGTTTGTCCTAGATGGGAATCGAACCCACGCCCCCAAACACAGAAGGTAGGTTCACTACCAACTGAGCCACCGGGGCAGTCAAATGTCAATAACACTCGACAAAATGTATGGACAATTGTTTTTTTTCTCAATTTCAGGTTTGGTCCCATAATAAAAGTTGTTCACAATCATGAGTACCATGAGCCCCTTTCGGCTAAGCATACTTTTTCCTTAAAGCCCTGCATGTAAAACAAAACTTTTGATTCAGTATCGACGCGCCATAAACGGCAACAAAATTGCACTGCTTATAGGCGGAAAAGCACGCCATTAACCACTGTCCCGCTCTTAAAAAATGAGTCGTAACGTTATATTAGTGATATGGTTGATTTTTCGGAATTGTCGTTTATTATAAAGTCGTCGCTACAATTTTAATACAGTTTTATTTTTAATTTCGAACATTTAAACTATTTAGATCGCCTTGTCCAAAACTTAACACTGATTCTGGCTTAAACAATTTATTGAAAAAGCAAAGGAATCAAAGAAGGAAGGGCGTTAAGTTTCAGAAAAGACGATATCTACGTTTGTATGAACATGAACCCGATGTCTGGGGCGCCATGTGGTACTTTAGTAATATTCTAATTCATTCACGTAATTGAGCTAATGGTTTGTCATTATGGCTGTTCTTGCGGAACGGTGGTATTTCCTGGAGATTCAGTTTCTTATGAGGAGGGCCGTCGTCCCTCGACTTCGAGCCCTTTAGCGCACTGCTTTGTGCCCTAATTTTGTCTAACTTTTCGCCTAAATTGTTTTCGTTAGTGGTGGGGGATCTGAGAGCTTTGACCAGCTCGTGGTCGGGTCCTAGGAAGTGGTTAAACTTCTCGAGATTCTGAAGTATTTTGCCGATTTGCTCGGCTTTCACTTGAAGCCTCGACACCATCTCTCCTTTCTGGGTCAGCTCCATTTCGCACTCCTTCCATGCGGAGACGCGGCAATGGTGAATACAGCATTGGGTTAGTAATATGCATACATATTAAGTTGTTTAAATGATCATACATAAATACGAAATACAGCCTACATACATATTTATGAAGCGAAGTGATCAAAACAAAGGGCATGAGGCACAAAGCAAGGATGCACAGTTATTATAAAAAAATGTTGATTAATCAGCGAGACGAGAGATGTATGGGCGTAAACTGGCATCGAATCCAACCCACGCCCAAAAAGCGGCCTTCACGGGGCATCGCCTTTGTTTCTCCTTGATAATAGTCAACAACAAAAAACCGTGTGAACTTGAATTTACACTTGGGATTTGCTTGCAAGTTAAGAGGCAACGGCTTCTCTTCTTGTAGACATTCCATCAAATTAATTCACGTTTCAGGTAAACAGCTTAGACACGCGAGAGCTCTATATTTATTGCTGCATGGTTGGTCAGTTCGGTGGTGGTTATTTTTATAAGCACTATTCTGCTAATGTGCTATATGAAAGTGTTATTCTATATAAGGTGTCAAGGTGGGAAGTCGTTGAAGAGGGTTAGGTAACAGACCATGAATAATTTTAGCAATATTAGCTTCACTCATCAGCCATGAATGCAAAAAGCGTATAACTCGGAATCATGAAAGCAACTGATTTTATCGGCTCACCTGCAACTTTTTGTACATCTCTAAATTGATCAACTTTATGTCGTCGAGCTGCCTTCTCAACGATATAATAGTGTCTTGCTTATCGTGTATGTCTTTTTCCAGCAACTTCATAGCTACCTCCATTTCCGCTTTTAGTGAAATCTGGAATTTTAATATTTTTACACAAAAATAAAAAACTAAAGCAACACAGTACTACAATTACTAAACATGAAAGATAAGAATATTTACAAATTCGATTTTTTAATATTATTTTTGTAACTGGATGACGAGACGAGCAATTCGCTCGCCTGACGGCAAGCTTTAAGCTTACCCACAATTTTGAGCTACAACAGTTCAATACCCTGCGCGGCAATGCACTGCGGTCGTCACCTTGAGATATAAGATATTAAATCTCTTTGTGCCTAGTAATTTGGCTGGAAATATTGCCCTTCAATCCTCACTGTGCTTTGGATGCTCGCACACTACTGCTTGGCGGTTTAATAAATGGCAAGGGCAACTCTGCAAAAGAGTACCTACCACTACAAAAACAATGTTTACACACTGTGAGTATCTGAATCAGGGTGTCTTCAAATCTAGAGTAAACAGCTTCCTCCATGACAATCGTGCTTTATGAACATCAGGCAGGTGGTCACAGCAAATTATTTCGAAAAAAAAACCGAAATTTAAAATATCCATTAAATTGTATAAGGAATTATTGTAATTACGTACGTTAATATGCGTACTTTCCTGCTAACACGTGAAATGCTCAAATACGTAGTATCCGTATAGAGTACTATAGAAAGTACTTAGTTTAGTTAATACATTTCACCTTAAAATTGCATCAACCGTGAATTGTATGGTTATTTGGCCACTGTGATTGTTATATCTAATACTGAGCATAAAATATAGTTCAAGGCCCAACGTTGTGCAAGATTTTCCAGTCGAATAAATGTTACATTAAAAATATATTGGACGTTTATTTTTGCTGTATCAAGTTACCTGTAAATCTAATTCTTTCTGAAGTTCCAAATTTTTCTTTCTCTCTTCCTCTAACAATTTTCCCGATTCGCTGTTGTCTTTAGACTTATCGGACGTTGTACTTTTGACACTTCGCTTTTCCTGGAAATTGACAGTTAAATATAATACTTTAGTAACGTTCTTACAGAATTAATGTGCAGTTAACTGCGAAATAATCGTGCATTAACATAATGAAGGCATTATTTACTTGATGTCGCTATTTATTTAGGTACTCAAATGGTTTAGTCATAACTATCATTAGGAATTATTACGCAAATTGAAATCAATGATAGCAAATACATATTTGTAAAGAAAATCAGAATACCCGACTGCAAAATGTAGCCAATGATTCTCCGTACAAAAAGAAGAATCTAAGGACGCATAAAATTCCAATATTTGTCAAATCGTTTTGGGCCACATGGACATAAACAAACATAGCTACATACTTACGTTTATAAGTAACTCGATAAACATTACCCTCTTGAGCCGTCGGGTAAAAAACAAAAATACTACCGAAAATAAGAACATACTCAAACAGAAATAACGGGGTAAGAATGAAGAAACGCTATAAAATTAACCAAGAATTATAATTAGTAAATTACCTCTTCATCTGACTGTAGCTCAGTAATTTTCATCCTAGTATCTTTGGTTATATCCTGACCTGCACAAAAACACACGATCAAACGACACTCATATAAACACAAGACACAAGATATATTTAAACCGGTGGAAATAACTCACAAGACTTGAACCAGATCGACTGTCGCCTATTAGATTTCGTTGTCGTATTCCCCATCGGTGTTAATTTATAGTGCATAACGGTGATGGACGCAATTTATTTACGACTAATAAATGATACGTGAGACAGTAAGCGACGCGTGCGACGTTGCCGGCATGCTAATGCTAACTAAGCGGTATAGTATGACTCACGAATGCAAGGTGTCTTATCTATTCGAATAAATGTTATTATTTACTGCGCTTTCGTAAGTGATATTGGAGCTAATCTATAGACTATCAATCTGTCAGGTGTGGACTTTATGAAGTGAAGTGAAGATGCCGAATATGCGCGTCTTTGACCGATACAAAAATAGTCTGGTGAGAGTCCGACGAATTTTTATCGCAGATATAAAGTAGGAAATAAAACATCGCGGATAAGCAAATCGATACTTTCTATTTCTGTTACTGTAGATTTGATTTGAGATACTGTTTGACGCGAATTTTGAGGAAATTTGATATGTTTACATATTGATTGGTGACTTCTGGATTAGCTCATATTACTTCTTCGTCCGCAACAAATATATCTTGTTTTCCCGCGCCAAGTGTTTTTTCGGGATAATAGCTTTATAATATATATTTTTCTGACCAACATAATATTTTAAAACATCGTACACTTCAGATTCGGAATATAGAGGATATATAAAAAATAAAACAGACGGACAGACCGACGGACAGGCGGACAACGAAGTGATCATATTTTCCTTTTGAGGTACGGAACCCAACAAATTCCCAAAATGAATCACATCAAATAAACAACAATGATAAGGAAAAATTCACAAAATAATGACAAAGTAAGTCCTACTTACCAAGGGCGTGCTTGAGCTGATTGTTTTCCTCAACTAGGGTTATCATTGTATTCTTAGCAATGGCTAGATCTTCCTTCATTAGGGCATTTGTGGTTGTCAAACTTTCCACCTTAGCTTGCAAGTTAGCTACCGTCGCACTGCAAAGAAAGTTAAATAATTAGGACGTTTCAGTTACAAGCATCATCAGTAGTTTGTTTAGCCTGTCCTTAGAACCTGTGATCTAGGAGATCACAGGTTCTAAGGTTCACTATTTTGTACAGTATTCTGGCCTTCTATGGGTTCAGCCAGCAAAATGTTACAACCTTTATGTGTGTTTCTTTTACAACAGCAGCACCCCGCGGCTTCACCCGCTATCGTACTGGATCCATAAATTCGGGATAAAAAGTAGGCCATGGTATAAGCAACTTCCAAACAAAATTTCATCCAAATCAGTTCCGCCGTTACAGAGTTGAACAAACAAACACATTACGCGCACGAACTTTCGCCGTTTTAATATTAGTGTGATTCCTGTCCTTATCTAGTGTCTAACCAGAAAAGCTCTTTAGTGTTCAGCAGGTATATATTTTAACATTTTCGAACGAAAATGTAATAAATATAGTAATTACCCTATTGCATAAGAGTACGTAGGAAATGTTTATCAAGTGTAGCAGCCGGAGCCCGGAACATACTGATATAATTGTTATGTAATTGGAAACGAACTTTTTACTACCTAATAAATTAGCTAATAGGCATATAATGTGTTCTGGTAAAAATATCAAAAGCTTGTTCTTGTTACGTCTTGTTATGTCTTAATCTGATTAAGTTACTTGTATTTCATTCTTGTAACTGTCAATGCGAAGGCCTTAGGGTCATTTCACACCTAATCGGGTTTATCTGAATATTGTTCGCAGTCCGCACAGAGCTCCGGAACGGAGATAAACGTACTGCGCTTAGAACGTCGGTTTATAGTGTTGCGTAGTGTTATATGACCAGAACCTTGGAAAGGCCATCAGCGGGCACTCCTTACGTACTCATAGATGTGAAAACAGCCTTACTATCAGGGCGGTTAGAGCGAAGCATAATGTTTATGTTTGTAATGACTGACCTTTACAGCGCACATCAAGCCAAACAGAATTCCCGATAATAATTTGGCTAAAATATAATGTGAAGTCAAAGAAAAAGACTAGTTAACCGACCGTTTTATTGTTATTGTCCGCGTTCGCTCTACTTTTTTATGTTCTACGGACACCAGACCAAGACCTCGACATTAAACATAGACTGACCTTGGCCAGGCTCATATAACCTGGCCAAGGTCAGTCTATGTATACTAGATATAGTAAAAAAGTTTGTTCAACCATCCTAACTTAGCAAATAGCGTCTCGGATCTCGATCAATCTGCGCAGAAGTTGTCAACGATCTACTTTCATTTTCTGGCTATTAACTTCGAAACCGTTTAAAAATTTCTCCGTACAGCGTGTGACCGATAGAACAATAAGGCTGGAGTGCCATTCAAAGCTTTTCTAGTTCTTGTAAGTAAAAAACTTAGATACATTTGTAGGTACTTTTTTAAAGTACTTTGGGATCGTTAGTGTAATAATTGACAGGTGGACAAGGTTTTTGAATGAATGGCCTAAGGAAAACCTTGCGTTAGCCCCGAAGTGTATAATTAAATCAAATGGGCAATGATTTTAGATAAGGTTCGACTTACTTGAGATGCCTGTTCAGTTCCTCGATATAGTTCTTCTGGTCCAGCATAGTGTTGATGTGGCGCTGTTTGGGCTCAGTGTTGGCGTTGCTACCGTTCCCGGCGAGGTCGTTGGATGAGTTGCTGCCTCTTAGGTACAGAGAGAAGTCTATGACGCCTTGCTGACTGTCCAGATCTTCTTCCTAAGTGAAGAATCACGGTGATTCTAGTAACGCAGCCAATCATGGATGATTCAATCACCCATAATTGGCTGGTTTTGTACCACGTATTTGGACGGCGTTCTGCGATTCAAGAAGAAGAAGAATTGTGGTAGAAGTGACGTCTTCTGGCTGATGATGATGATGATTTGGACAGCTGAGATCATTGAACGCGCAATGAAGTTTTTATGTAAGCAAGAAAAAATATCTTGAAAACGACGTTTTTGTGACGTTAATACACTGAATGTAATGTGATGAAGAATGAGATTTTGGAGTTTATCTATAAGAAAAGTCTACAGCATTTGCATTAACTCTGAAAACTAGAGCACTGAGTCATTTATTCCATGAATTTCTAATGTCACCAGAAAACACATAAAGGGCGTCATGAACAGAAGGCAAAATGAAGAAATAAAAACGTTACAAAACATCTAACTAAAATAAAAAAAAACAAAACACAAGACAGCAACTCTATCTTGATTTATTTTAACGCTGTACATTTGTAAATTCTAGCGACGTGTCTCTAAGGCTAATACTACAATTAATGTTGTACACCATACAAAACATTTATCGTAGACCTACATTTAATTACGAGTGTGTCAAGTACATTTCAAGTAGACAACACAGCACAAAAAGAGCACAAAACACACAGCATAAATTTTTTTCTTCGTGGCAAAAAGTGTGCCACGTAGCACAAATGTCATACTGCACACAAATGTGTCTTTGGTGTGTGGTGCGCCTAACGCTCATGTTTTGTAAAGTCAATCAGACAACATACGCCTATTAGTATTATAGCTTACCTTCACACACAAATTGCAATCGACAACGTTGAGCCCAACGAGCAGACCAGTTATGATAACAGCCTCCTCGTTCAGCATCAGCGCGTGAGGCTCAAAGTACTCCTCCAGCGTATCCTCGCGGTGTTCCAAAAGGATCCTCAGATAGTCCGCGAGCCGTTTCTGCATCAGGGCTAATCTTAGCCAGGCGCGAGCGCGGCCCATGGCGGTCCTAAAATAGACGCGTCTTTAGATAATTATTTTGAGTCATTGTTTGGATTCTGTTAGTGCGATTAAGTAGCAGTACGGAAGTTTTTTCTGAGCAATTTTTCGTAGGAATAATGTTATCCGTCAGTAGTCCCAATTTACTAAAATCTTACGAAAAATTTGCAAAATGATAGACGAATTTAGTACCTCTTCAATGGGCAGGAAGTTGCGTCATGGTGACATCCGTCACGCAGCACTGAGTGCATTCTCGACCCAATGAAAAGTTTAAGAATCTACCTACATATAAGTTTATAACTACTTGTAACGGTACTCACTTGACAGTTGGGAGGTCCCTGACACTGGCCGTGATGTCGGCGGCTTCTGGTGAATACTTTTCGACCATTTGCAAAATGTCCCACAGCTCCTTTTTAGGACCAAGGAGGCCCTGAAAATACGACATGTTGTGTTTAAAAGCAACATAATGACTCTAACATGCAAATGCAATTAGTGTCACGTTAGTGTTTATGTACCTTTTGTTTACAACACAGTAGCGTGGGTAATACTAGTTTTAGTTGGAAAATTGTGTTATAAGTAATTGAGAGATTACCTTTTTAGGCTTAAGCCCATGACGCATTACATGCTCGAGCACGATAAAGAAATGATGTAACGGCAAATGATCGCTGTCTAGCATTCGGCCGAAACGAAGCGATTGTTCAATTAGCTCCTTCACAATCAGCTTAGAGATGTTCACTAGATTGCTGCGTTCAATCACGACGGGGTCGCGAGCTAAAACAAACATAACATACATGTTTCGTCTATATAAAAAATATAAAAATACGGCGAGTGAGGGATGAAGTTACCCATCAAAGAATGCATGGGATCGTCAGGCGAAGTGATAGCACCGTTATCCGAAGGCCGTATGTATGAATCCTGCATATCCATGTCGTGTAGTTCCTTCAAACACAGCCACTCGCCATCAACGGATACGCGGAAATTGCACAGGTAGATGGTATCCTGCGCGCCGGCCATGTCGACGTCCGGGTTGTCACCTTGTTGGATGCCCGACGGAATGCCTAGCTCAGGCAAGGGATCCACCCCATGTACCGCGGTAAGAGAACGCATAATAATTCGGCAAACAAACTTTCAAGCGAAAAACTATAAACACTTCCGTAAATCGTGATCACCCCCGTATATGCATCGTAATAAGCAAAGTTAAAGGAAAAACGAAATGGCGTTTGACTAATCGCTCGTTACGATAGTTTTTACTTCGATATGAGAACTGGCGAACAAGGTATCACAAACTGCGTACGGTACGAAATCCTGTATAAAATGCACGATGACGCGAATACAACGGCTTTTCCACCAAGTTCAGTAAATATTGATTCCCCGATGTCTGTGCGTACGGTGCAGAGGGGTGGAAAATCAATACTCAGAGGTGTGTGGCGCCATCTGGCCGGCTTGCCGAGAAACGTTTTGGAGCTGGTACGAAGCGAGTTTTCCTCGTACGGAAAACTGGAAAAAATCCTGCAAATAATAATTATATAATAATAGCTAACACGAAACAGGTGCTCCGAATAAACTAGTGCGTTCCATAGAAAAAGTTTTCAGTGCTGTAAAAACCTTTTAAATGGTCTTGGCGAGCAGATGCGGGCTCTTACGGACTTCGGCCGATCGATTCGCATTCTTAGAAACGAAAGTGCTACCAAAACGATATCAGCTTAGCGTGGTGAGCGAGGAGAAAAGTGGTCGAAGAGTTCATCGGATTCCGTACGGACTATTCTGACTAATTTATTCTGTGGTCCGACAACATACACGCCATTGAATTGGAAACAAGTAATGTGTAGATGTATAAGCATACATATGTATGTATTTGACATTGTACGAGTACATTATCTTAGTCATCATACTTCTGTAGGTTGGTCTGTAGGCAAATTATTTTCTTAGGTAATTTTCGAAATAAAATTACAGATGTTATATTCTAAACTGCCCCAATAAGTTCAATTAAGCTAAAATTTTGTATAATTTGGTAGAATTAGGTCTAAAAAGATAATTTTATGTTTTATGTTTACTTATACATTATTATCCGTTCTGAATTTCAATTACAAGACTATGTGGTCGCTGAGCGACAAGCAAGATCCTTATTAATAAAATTAAAAGAGGGTCATTTGCAATGCAAGCTAAGGTAGCTAACAAACCGTGCAACCACGGACCAACGAGACAAAACAAGAAAAAAACTAGAGAAGATAGAAAGTAGATACGTGTGTATATTATGCAAATATTATGCGACAATAATACATGTATCGTAAAAAAAAAAAACTATTGATAAATTATTGTTTAAATTGGTTTGCAAAACCAACATTTTCATTTCATCACCGAAGCAGACGTCATTTTAAAAACTTTTGGTGATTGTATTTTGGTTAAAAATGTTGTAGTACTATTCTCATAAACATTACCCTACTTCTTGGGCAGACGGGTAAAAAGACAACCATATTCTTGTTAGCAGAGCCGCGTTTCGAGCTTCGGTGCGACCAATCACCAACAGAATGAATAGCGCGGAGTCCGTACGGCGTCGGCGCGCGGCGTGCTATCTAATTCCGACCACTTTTGAAACTATCTCGCTCACTCGATAGCGAGTTGAACGGACTCAGTCAAGGTCCGTTAAACTCCGTTCTACTCGCGCAGTACCTGCTTGCGCTTCGCTCGCGCCGCTTGCCGGAGAACGCATTTTAAAATTGTTTTCTTCGTAACAGTTTAAATTTTAATTGAATAGGTGCAGCGCTCGCGCAATCTTTACTTTGTACACTTATGTCAACGTACGTACAGTTTGAAACATAATGGAGGAATTCATTGAAGCAGTAAAAAACCACCAGTGCCTGTGGAACCCATTCGATAAAGAATATCGCAATGGCGATAAAAAGGATAGCGCATGGCAAAGAATAGTTGACCTTAACCTAGACATTAGGGGAGTAAAAGATAGTAAGTATTATTAATAGAAAATACCACATCCTACTCAATTTATATTAGCAATGTTACGCTTCGTGCTTGAGAGTGGTATTGCTAGGTATTTTGTACGGGTGGACCAATACGACGTAATACGTTGGCAATGTTGGTATCTTATTATGCTGTGGCTGGGGCTTATCACAATAGTCTAACTATGAACTTTATTTCGCTCTCTACCGTAGATAGATAGAGGTGAGAAAAACCAAGCAACATCGTAAAATGGTAAAATATATTGGTATATGTTATCATTGATGGTGCGGTGCGGATGGGAGCGTCTAGTAAAGACACATGAGATAACTCTTTTAAAAACCACACATATTATAGACAGACAGATACGAAAGCAGTAGTTACTATACTAGACTGCTAATTGGCGGCTTTATCGCTAACGATCTCTTCTATTTACGTTAGTCGAGTGATACTTACTAATAACCCCAGCGAGACGTTAATATAAGATTAGAACGAAATACAATTGTCTCTTTCATTCTACAGCGATGACTAGCGACTGCAATAAGCAATATTGGCATGTCAGTATAGTCAAATAGAAATAAAATCAAATGTTCAATTATATTATGTATGTAAGTACAAAAAAATTGTAAGCAATAGTAATTAATTCTAAAATATACAATAATACTATGTACCCATATTATTACTTCTTTGTAACAAAAATAAACAATTATTATAATTTTTTAGATGGTGGTCTCATCGTATAAAATCCGCAAGTCTTTTAGCGCTATAACATTAACATTTCGCCACATAGGTATTTCCCTCGGGGGCGCTGATTCTGGGCTAAATGCTGTGTTCGTTGACGACGTCAGTACGATCGCGGTCACCAGAGATAAGACGATAGATAGATAGATAGATAGATAGATTAACTCTTTATTGTTCACACAAATTTTACATAATTTATAAACAGACTTTAAAAAGTAGTGTAACAACTGGCGGCCTTATCGCTGAAAGCGATCTCTTCCAGGCAACCATAAGGATAATAACGACAAGGATGTAATCACTGATAGTTCAGATGTATTATGATAGAATTCAGTAGAAAGTTTAAAGATAGGCTGCTTGTAGTAGTAGTTTGGCTCGTAGGTGGTCAGAATTGGGGATCTGATTAAGTGAGCCCAGGGAAGACAATGGTTCAAAGTGTCCCGCGTCGTTGTGGAGGCAGGGGTGGAGCGAGCAATGTCACGAGTACGGAGATGGAGATCTCTATGGAGATCCTGGTGAGCTATCACGATACAGATGCCGGGCCGGCCACTGTGGGTGTTTATAATCCGGCTGCGCCCCAATGCAGCCGGGTATCATACGAAGGTTTCGCCTCGTCAATAAATAAAAAAATAGGTTGCTAGTGGATAAATAAAATGATAATCTTTGGTGATAATTTCTTCACCCTGCCACAGCCACATTTTTTTTTAATTTCCACAGTAATCTAAAATAGTTAATATTATAAATGGGAAAGTTTGTGCGTAACGGCTAAACAGATTTGAATAAAATTTATTATTCTAAAGCTAAGAAAATCGAAATTCTCTTTCCAGTCAGAACAGCAAAAACCGAGTGGAAGAAATTGCGAGACAATCACAGGGATAGTCTCAAAAGGCAAAAATCGAAATCGACTCCCAACACATGGAGATTCTCTGCGGAAATGGAATTCTTGGTACCATACATGAAATCTCGTGAAAAATCATCCAGCGCCAATGAGCATTTCACCGAGGAGACAGAATGTGATGGGAAGTACTCCCCGGCCACGATGTATCTACAGCCCTCATATATAAGTGAAAACGAAGAAGAAGAGGAATCCAAAGCATCTGTGCGAAATGAAATTACAGAAATAGCACGGAAAAGAAAGGCAGACACTGACATTACCGATATTATCAAAGAGATAGAAAAGGTTTGTCAGAAACGTGAAAAACATCCAATAGAATATTTCTTTGAGAGCATGGCCCAAACTACTAAAACATTGCCAATTTATTTACAAAATAGAATCAAAAAGGGAGTTCTAGATTTAGTGTGCCAAGCCGAAGAAGAGATGGAGACTTATAACAGAACTGCTAAAGGTAACTGAGCACTCAAAATGGAGCTATAGACTAAGTAAACAAACATGTAACAAAATAAATACAGGTATTTTTAATAACTAAATTAATTGTTTTATTGTGTTTAACTCAATTGTTTTGTTAAATAGTCACTTGGAGTCTTCCTTGGGCCCTGTTCTGGTGTGCACATGATTTCTTACGTCACTGTATGTTTCGTTAGAAATGTCACGGGTATAAAGTAACTTCGAGGGCTCCAAAATGAGCTGCCCGTTTAGCCTCTTTAGAGCTGATAAAATTTCACCCGTTTTCCACATTCTCACCCAGCCACAGAGTCCTGCATCAGATGACAACCGAAGCGAGGTATTGACTGCTATAAGTGATTGCTAATTGGTAAGGTATAATTGCATGTTTTCATGCATAATCGCTGTTTTTTATGTTTTGACAAGCTAACTGTTTCTCTTCAACTCGCCTAATGTTCAGTAAAAGTGTGGTTAAAGACGATGAATTAATGTGGGCGTCAATGCAACTGTGACATTCCCTGCGTGATGGTTGTTAGGTTAAACTTCCAGCTGCCAATGCTGCACGACCATGTACCGTAATGTAGCTGCTGCACCAAACAATCATCGCACTTATTATTATTATTGACCGAGCAAAGCAAAGGTCTCAGAGTTTACTGGGACAACTCGGCATTTGTATGTATGTTTGTATGTTTGTGTGTATATTTGTCCGATGATAACTTGCAAACCGTTGATCCGATCTTCATGAAATTTTGTAGGCAAGTAGTTCATTTCAATACAATTTTTAAGTTCGAATATGAGCTGAATCGGTCCAGGGGATGTGAAGATACTAATTATAACTGTAGTCTATTATTCAAAAGTGAATGAATTTCCTGTATTTTCATTTGAGCCAAGATAAAAAAAAAGTTTATTCTGTTAAGTATCTCGTGTTAGTCCTGTTATGTCATAGAAAATAATACGGGGAATTGTTAAAAAATATGATTTCATACTATAAATAATCACTTTGTATTTTATTTTTTATTGTTTTGACTCACCTATATTTATAAACTCTGTATTATCATAGTTCATTTCGCAGTATCATTGGAATTTCACACTTTGGTTATTGAGAGCTTCGAACATTTTATTCCATGGTCATTGTGCACCTTGGACCTAACACTCTTTGGACATTTTGCTCTTTTGTCATTTTGCACTTTGGTCATTTTGCGCCTAAATGTAAAAATACAATACAATTACAGATATAAGAAACCAGGGACACTTTTTAAGCATATAAATGCCTGTGTTAGCGAGTCCCTGCTCTTTTTTAATACAGCACATCTTTACTTAATATGTGTGAGGGTTTTTTTACATCTTCACAAACGTTCTAGATCCCCCAAGGTTTATGAATATAAACACAACCTTTACTTCAATTTTATGTACTTAAAGTATAAATTATACATTGCAAAAAGTAGCCAGTTTCTTGGTCATCCACATAGAGAAATTCTAATAAAAGTAAAGAAATGAAATAAAGTAGTAAAATATCAGATTTGCACATTATAATTAATTTAAAGAGCGAAGCAAAGGCCTCAGAGTCTGTGGGAGCAAATCAGCAGTTGTATGTATATTAGTCTGACAATTACTTAAGAACCATTAATCCAATCTTCATGAAATTTTGTAGGCAGTTAGTTCATTTCAATACCATGTTTAAATTCGAATATGAGCTGAGAAGTTATAGGGGTTGTTAGGTCCCAATTCCACACGAACTACTAGTAAGTGACTGAGCGAAGCGAAGTTCTCAGTCTACGGGAGCATATTGGCAGTTGTATGTATGTTTATATGTTTGTATATTTGTCCAATGATAACTTAAGAACTGCTAATCCGATCCTTATGAAATTTTGTAGGCAAGTAGCTCATTTCAATACAACTTATAAGTTCGAATATGGGCTGAATCGGTTTAGGGAGTTGTGAGGTCTCAGTCACGAGGTCTCAGTTCGGCGCGAACTACTACTTAGTTCAAAAAGAAAAAAAAATGTACATCCATATCTGTGCAACTCGTGTTAGGTGTTTGGGTGCACAACACTGGTGTGTAGAATGATAAGGCAATTATTATTTTCATATACTCTGCTCAATTTGGTAAGATAAACATTTGAAAGCAGTTAGGCGTTGTAGTTATGTTATTTCAAAAGTAGTCACGAGATAGTAGAAAGAGTTAAAAGTTGGATGTTATAGGTAAAACTTAGTAATACTCACTTTTAGAGCTGTAATAGTAGGATTTGTAGGGTCTTGATATCAAAAGTTCCGGCCATCTGTCTTCTTTATTTGATGCAACGGACGGCGATCTAAGAAGTAACTGAGATTTCACGGAAGAAGTCGAAGCCGCTGAAGACATTTCCCCATCTTTTTCACTAGAACTAGCCATATTTACACCATTTATTTACAATTGCAACTTTTTCATTTTGGCCACAAAACAACAAAATCGCGAGCGATGCGAACGTTGAACGGACGGAGGTCGCAATTCGCAATCGCAACCGCGTAGACGCGACAAGTGTGACCAGATTAAATTTTACGAGAATACCAATTATAACTATGTAAGCCAATTTTAAAAATAATTTCGACGACATTGTATTGATAAATCGGATTGTATTAATATTATACTAAAATTATTGTTCATGTTACATAATTTGTTCATTGTACACATAGCTGTGAAAATATGTTCGCTCATAGCATGACAAGCCACATTTTTAATATCATAAATATAGTCAATACGGTAGGTATGGAGGTTTTTGGTCTCAGTCGGAATGCACCAATTTTTTAGGGAAACTTCCATAACAATATAAATATAATAAATACCTCAAAAGGCGTAAATATAATACTTTAGACAGTGGTTATATGTTTGAGCCTTTTGGGGTCGAAACCTTGGGGCCGCGGGGACCGGGTGCCAAGAAAATATTTAAAGATCTCTCTTCTCGTCTGGTCGAAGCAACACGTGACCAAAATGCTGAACTCTATTTCGCCTAAAGGTTGAGCATTGCAATACGACGTGGTAATGGGGCTAGCATGTTGGGAACAATTCCCACTGGTAGCGGTCTTTTAGATTAGTTGATGTTATTTAAATTATGTTTCTTTTATTTTGTGTATTATGTTATTTAATTAGTTACTTTTTATTAACAAATTCCATTAGTATAAAAATAATAATATATGTATATATAATTATATCTTACAATTACTTACTTAGCATACAATTTACTAATTGTTTAAGTTGAGTGTAAAATAGAAAAAAAACCCACGATGTATGTGATAAGCAATTCTCAATAATCAATCTCTAAAATCTAGAAAAAAATCGTTCATATAATTATATACCAGATAGGTATCTTTTGTTTTACTATGATAGAGATCTAAAATACCGTCTTGTACGCTAAAGCCGTATTGTAGCGTAGGGTAAAAAATACCACATGTCCTGTCTTATTCATTCTATTCTAAATTCACAAATCCTAGACTGATTTGACTCTATTCAAAGCTAAAAATTATATTGAATTATACTACTTGCCTACAAATTAAATCAAAATTGGATGGTTCACAACATGAGTACCAAAATTGCAAGTCGGTGGTAACTGCCTTGAATCAATGAAATAGAAGAATATGTTAGGAACATTTCCTGAAGATCAGTATTCGCAAAGTAAAATGGTATTTTGAACTAAAATGAAACTAAACTAACGTCCATAAAACTTTTAAAAATGTTGATGGAAAAATAAACGTCAAAAATAACTTAAAAAGTAACCTGTACTAGTATCTGGTCACACGTATCGCGGTGCGAGCGCGTCAATGTCTAAACAAGTTGTGATGTCAGTGTCAATTCGTTTTCTTTTCTTTTATGTTTTGACTCCAGTCATCTGGTACATTTATTTTCACTTTCCATGCTAAATATATGATTTTCACCTTGGAAAAAGTATTGGTATAGGGTCTGTTACCGTGGCCACAAATGAGACAAAACATTAAATATATCAGATCACCATTACCATTACCTAAATTTTAGTTTTCAACCAATCAGGACGCAGGACCTGCTACACAACGGGAATTTACGCTTCTAACCTTATCTTATCTTTAGCCTTTTGTCCCTTTCTAGTGTTGACATCATCGCCGATACCGATTATGATAAGATTCCCCAACACTTTTGATACTAATTCATTCCTTAATAGTTTCACTACAAAAAGTAATGAATCTGTATTTCGTTCGCTTCTCTCACTCGCTCAATAATCAAACGCACAAAAAAGCGAACTAGATTCGACTTGATTATGCCTACTACAAACTAAATCCACGGGAAGCAAATAAGTACATGATAATCATAACATTATCTACCTATCAATGTTCATTCATTAACATTATCAAAACAATAACCCTGTTTTCTCGTAGTCGAGTAAAAAAAAAATTATACATATCAGAGAACGCCCTATAATATAACAAAAATTAGGTGGTTTCATTCGGAGCCTGTTTCACCAAATTTTACTAGATGGTGTTGTTAATTAAGGTTTTAGCAACCTGGGTTTTTTTTTGGAAAATAATGGCCAAAAAGACAACTTCTTGAAGCCATAGTCTAGTCTTATTGGCAATATTTTCATGATGTTTTCATAAATATAGCTGTCTGGGACTTGTTTTCTATCATAATATCTCGCGAATGCAGCGCCAAACCTACGGACTTCCTTCGTGGTGCGGAGATGCGGACTTTAGCATGAAACCACAGACATAATAATTATTATACGTCTGTGCATGAAACAAATATTGAATTATTATTTAAAAAAAATACTAATCAAACATCGCCGACCTGCCTGTACACCAAATTTCGTTCACTTCGCTCATAGATGAATGTATACTAGCGACTTCGCTACTCGGTCAATTATGAAGAGAGTAATTGTTCCTTGATTATGATTAGGTACGTTAGAGCCAAAAAAAAGTAATACTACTCCGAAGATTGCGAATAGAAAAATCTTAATTAATTTAAGCAGATAGGATAGGTAATTATTATTAAGTATTACCAATGCAAAGATTACAGGTTTTTTTTAATTTTTTTTTAAATTACACTTTTTTAATAAAAATAATCCTTGCCGTGGTGGGAGCACGCTCAACTAACATTCGTGGGGTCGTGGGTTCGAACCCGGGCGGGCCCGTACCAATGAGTTCTTTGGAACACACGTACGGATATATACTACCACTAGCTTTTCGTTGAAGAAAAACATCGTGAGCACAGAATTCTCCTTATAAATAAGGCCGTCTTTGTTCGTGAAGAAACCTGCGTATTTCCGGAGAAGAAGTTAGATGGCTTATGTGAATCCGCCAACCCGCACTGGGCCAGCTTGGTGGATATGGCCCAATCACCCTTTGAGGGTAGGCTGATATCTTAGCAGTGGGATGTTTTAAAAGGCTTTAGCAGAATAAAAATAATCCAGAGAACCATGTGCAACCATCGTTGATGTAGGTCATTGAGCAACTCGGTACCGGCCCGAACTCTGGTTCCGCCTGAGGCCTACCGGAAGCCTGTCTTGATCTAAGATGTAGTAGGTTTAGAGCGTTTTGCCGCTGTCGTCTATAATAGATACATACTTATCAACTTACAAACTACTGTAGTCGTCAGTGCGTTTAGATTATTGCATGGATTTAGCATTGTTTCGTCCAAGGATTATTGTTTTAATCTGAGTTTTTGCGGGATTTATTTATGACAGTTTTATGGCACCTCTACGGAGCTCTACGGATCTCAACGGAGGTTGTTTTCATCGTTTTCCAACAAAATAATAACAAATTGTCATTGTATACCTACTTACTTAGATTTTGTCACGAGAGTTTGGTTTTGTCCAAAGACATAATTTATAAGGAGAATTCTTTAGTTTTGACATAGAGAAATTATGTAATGCTTTTCTTGTTATATTTTCTCGTGTAGATTATGAGATATTAATAGGGAGAATTCTGTGATTTTGCTAAAACGTCTCTATTGGTTAGTTTCTCAGTGGATTTTTCTTCAACCAAAGAGTAGCATAGTTCCGCGCTTCAGTATCAAGCTTCAGTTCAGCTTTAGTTTAGATACATGCAAAGGCGTTCTGTGGATAGGTCAAGAAACCAAAGATCTACCTACCATTGTATTACGTAGTTACTAGAGGTGACACCGCATTACATTGCAATGTCTCATTTATTGTGGTAACTTTGCTCAACTTTAGTCAGTCCACAGCTGCTATACATGAGAAGCAGTCACTCGCTTGAGCTCGCTTTGGAAACGCTTATTATTAGCATAAATATGCCGCCGGGATTTGTACCGAATAACTGAATATAATAATTAATTTCATACAGGTACATACTGCAGAAAAATAATGAACTTCCAATCCAATCCAGTTTTCTTACCATTAAAAGTTTTTGTGATAAATCCGCTATGTGAGGCAGCTCAGTTGACCATTACCAAAATAATGTCGGGCTTAGTTTTTGGAATGGATCAACTTGTTGATCTCATTCTGCTGGTTTATGCCAACGAACGACCGGCTGCGGAAGACCTAAAGTTCGAGCTGCATAGTTGCAGTTTCGCCTGTATGAATACTATAGAAGTTTCTACAGATTTGCCACTGTAAGTATCTACCGAACAGCCTTTCCTAGGAGTCGACGATGAGCACACGATGCGCAGTGTAGCTTGTCAAATAATAATAACATGGCACAGTATAACATATTCCGTGTGTATGGTATGACGTCCGAGATCGTATTAGGTTACGTGGGTTGAACCAGCTACGTCATCGGCGTGCACATAAGCGAGAGCATAATATATGACAAAATATATCTCTTATATAGAACTAGCAACTTCGTTCGCGTGGATCAATAAAGAATAAGTAATATATAAAAAACTATAAATATGTAAAAATTAAGCTCGATCCATTCAGCCGTTTAGCCGTGATAACGCGACAAAAACCCAGACAGACAGACAGAGGGACAGAGAGACAAAGTTACATTCGCATTTACAATATTAGTTAGGATAGAGACACATATACCCTCTGCTGCTATATACTTAGTCTGCTGCGCACCTCATATGATTTGTGCGAAAGGGATAGCTAGACTTGAATTTCGTAGAAGAAAAGAAACAAAGGAATAAGGTTGTCCCTTTGGTACCATGAAATTCATAAATATATATATGGATATATAGTAATATAGTTATAAAGTAGTAATATAGTATATAGTAATATAGTAGTATATATATAGTAATGGTAGATGAAAAATAGATAATAGTATTCGTAATAGTAGCCCGCCACGATTTGTGCGAGTGTGATCTGCGGTTACCTACAGGCGATTTGCGTTGAAACCGGCAGTCGGGGCCGATTTCAACCTAACTAGTGCGAAAGTGACAGAGCGCTCAGAGCGATCATTCTGGCCTTCTCGCATGCACTGCGTACCTGTTGGTATTTATTGCGGGTAGTTCGATGTACATGTTAAAATTAACTGTATCCTTGTAAAGTCTTTAGTTTTTATATTCAGTTATAGTTGATAAAATATTTGTAAAATTTTATAAATGGCACGGACCCCGGAGTCCGTGGAGCAATATTGTAAATAAATAAAATAAAAAAATTACTGTATTGCAAGAAAGCGAGAATTTCTATATATTAATTTGTCATCTCGGAGAGAGTCTTCTGTAACATGTATATACTTATCTACCATTATTTATTCTATGTCTATAATATTATGTTATACTTAGATATTGTTATACATATTATTATCCAGGTATTGTAATACCTCCGTACTTATCTTCGGTTTTACCTTGGTTGCTGATTGTGATGTCTCCTAATAATAACATTACTTGTTGACAGCATTGAAGATGCGGACGTATTTTGCTTCATCACAAATTTTCGAAACCCAAACTCGGTAGATTTCAATGAAATCGACAATGATCAGTTCGATGTTCTGTATTTGATCATCAAAATAGCTAACAGCCTTGCTAAGCGCAAGCCTGTTGTTGTTGTTGAAGAAGAGAAATTCCCCAAGAAAAAGGTTTTTGTGGAAAAGGTAAAGCCGCGGAAGCCAATTATCATGGCTGATGGGGTCGTCACCATAAATATTTTGAGATATTTGACGAGGGATAGCCTGCCTAGCGACATATTCTTTTGCCCTACACCAATTCCGGCGATCGCTAAAACCATATTGGGAGAACAGCTAAAGGTATACTTATAACTAAATGTTTTCAATTTTTCTAAGTATACAAATCGAAACTCTTTACAAAAGATCGTTTTTACGGAAGGCGAAAAACTGCTGCCTCAGAAATGTAGGTACCATCCAGCGCTTCCTCAGCTACCAAGAGGCCAATCTGCTATTAGATTTTTTGAACCCCTTTCTGTGCCAGTGCGCTACTGTCCTTTCGACACCGTTGTTCACTGGTCTGTTACTTAGTCATACTGGTGAAATAGAATATCTCATAAAAAAACAACGCTTGGTATATTGACCATAATAAATAGACACATGTCCTGTAACTAAGGAGGTACTTTATTTCAAGGTACGACCAACTTGCATCAACCATATTCTAGTGTGGGGTGCAAACGACGAAGCGTTCCACGTCGAAGTAGCCAAACCTATACTCGTACGTGATATAGTCGAAACTGAGACCCATTGTGACTGGAATATGATCGGAAAAGATGCTATGCGCACTGCCGGATTAGACTTTTCGCAGTTTAATGAGTCTTGGCTAAGAAAAGATTTTATTTTGAAGGTAAGTACATATTTTTGAATATCATCGGGTAGCAAACAACAGCGATCGATTCGAAAGGTAAATTTGACGGTTTTGAGGGGTTTAGCACATTACTTTGATTCTCAGTAAAACTCGCCAATAATGCCGTCAAATTTATGTGTAATTGTTTTGCAAGGTGCAAGCGACGATTGCAAAGAATCCATACGGTAACATATATCGCGCAGCGGATTTTGCAAGAACTTTGGCCATAGTTTGGAAGACGCGTTCTGGCACCGCTACAGAGGGTATGAAAGTGTATGCCAGCGCCGGAGTTATTAGCGATGGCTCTTTGGACACTATTAAAGGCATGTGAACTGTTACAAGATGTATATTTCGTTAGTTTTATCATGTTAGCTCATTGGCCCCAATTCCTGAAGATCTCTTTTCCTATAGAAACATAAAACAACCCCGGTTGTTATGGTAAAACTACATGATAGCTCTGTTTTGTAATATACCTACCTACATCTATAAGTATCTGTATATAGGTCCGGACTGCTCATAGATGTTTCTTTGTATAGGCTTTTATTCTGTAGACGGTTGCTAAATAAAAAATAAAAAAACCCTATATTGGTTACGTTTACGTCCAGAAAGCGTTTCTCGCTGGTGTACCTACGGTTATCGGTATCGGGTTAGAAAATAATCAATGGGCTGCTCCTTGTCTTCGGTCCCCTTAACAGTGTACTACACTGCAAATACTGTACCAGCCTTTTAATATCCCACTGCTAGGATAGCGGCCTACCCTCAAAGAGTGATTCGGCCATGTAAACCACGCTGGCCTAGTGCAGCCATTGAATTTCTTCTCCGGAAATATGCAGGTTTCCTCACGATGTTTTCCTTCACCGAAAAGCCGGTGGCGTGCGTTCGTAAATTTCAAAGAACTCAGAAAATACACTAACTTAACAGTGTGGCTTGATGGAAATAAAAATCTCAACGAGCCCAATCGTGTCACAATGTGACTAGGTGGGAACCTTCAGCAGAAGTAAGTATGGCAGATTTGTTTGTGCAGGTTTTGCCTATGTGCTACCCTTGATATTTACTGGAGACACTTGGAGTGTTGACACATGCTATAACGATAGTTTTCATTTGCAACAAGAGATAAAAAGGATTAATAAAACCGCGAAGAAGCTTCAAGAGAAGGTAAGATTATTATCTAACAACCGACTGACTGACAAAGTAAAACCTAAGCCGATGCGTTTGGACGACACGAATTCACAAACGCAAACTTCGCTTTCGCATTTATAAGAGACATTAGTGTGATATTTATTGTAGAACTTTGCGTATTTCTTTTTTACCTTATCTTTCAGCTATTTCCATATTGCAAGAGATTTTTGGAAGAAAATGTAAAAAACCAAGCCTTTATACCGGCATCGGAAACCAGCATCGTGACTACCTTATCACAGTAGCTGGGTCTACAGACTGATTCCAGTTCCAGTTCAATAATCTCATAACATAATGAATTATCTTCGTTCCAAAAAAGTATTATAATGAGCATATAATTGACTTAAAATAATTAAGGTTATTTTATTGTGTCAAGTGTAAGTAAAGTACATAAGATGAAAAAAAAAGGGACGAATCCACCATTTTTTTTTTTACTTGGGGAAAATGGGGGAGGGGAGGATACATGTGAAAAACGGGTTATGTCGGACTCGAAGTCGCATAAGACGCGACCCCCTTCGATTAAAAATCCCACGATGTTCCGTCGGCGTCGGAATGCAAACAGGGCCGCGGACTCTCCGTAGCCCTGTTAGACGAATCCACTCGTCAATCAAGTTCTTGTCTCGAAGCATATAGAATTAATGTTTACATTGGTAGGTACTTGGTAGATAGTTAAAGGCGACAGGTGTCGAAGTGACAAGTGCCAAAGTGGTAGGTGTCACAGTAACCGTTTCAAAGTGACAGGTGTCAAAGATCGGTTTCGACGTCATCATCGACGTTTAGTAACTATTTTAGATATTATACTGAAATAACCAACCAACCTTTGAGCCACTTGCAACCGGTGGATGCAAGTGGCAAGTTGCCGGTCGGTGTGGCGATTCAAAGGGGAGGCATATATTCAGCAGTGGACGTCTTCTGGCTGATGATGATGTTTGATATAAAATTGGTGGTGCCACTAAACTTATCTTAAAACTTTCAAACAAGAGAATTTTGATCCATTGAGCAAAAGTTGTCTCTCCAACTCCAGCACCGTAGGAAAAACAAATAAAAGCGCATTTACCGAGCGATTAATATTCGACGGAGTCCGGTCTCGCTCCTGACCGCGTCGTTTGTTTAACCTCTTCTGTCAATTTGATTTCCGACCTCGGGGGTATGTAATTTCCATTACGAAGCCCAGACGCTTTGTTTATATACGAGCGGCCCAATAAGACCGACGGGATTCTCCGTTTCATCTAAGGAAATCTCTACTCTCTACTAATATTATGAATGTGAAAGTAATTATGTCTCTCTTTGTATCTTTTTAACGTCATACTATATTAAACTAACATTTCTGAATGCGTTAGTATCTTTTTTTTTTACTAGAAAAAGGTCTACAATTTTGGCCAACAACTCGCCTGTTGTCATCGAGGTTGTCTTTTCGAGTTTGTTTTTAGTCTTTTGATGTGTTTCAAGGACGGAGTGTGCATCAAAAGGATGGTCAATGGGTCATAGAATACTTTTTATCCCTGAAAATTGAGGAAAAATAAAAAAATCGCGGGGCAGACTGTGGTCGTAGCTAGTCTTGAATAAGTAGCTATGTATTTGCCCCTGTTTTGCATCGAGTTACAGAGGAGCTTTTAATGATGTTTTTTTCAGTGTATTTTGAGCAAAAATTGTGCCTCTTTGTAATTTGAATAAACTTGAGATTCGATGAGGATGCTCTGTAATTAGCCTAAGGAAACAACATCAAAGCAGGTATAAATGCCGCAGTAATATTCTTTTTTAGTAAATATTAATTAAAAGCTTGTATTTAGGATTCAGCATTAGTATTGTGGTAATTGTGTAGGATGTAGGCAGGTAGGTAGGTGGGTAATTGGTAAAATAAAAATAAAATTTTAAAGGTGAATAAGAGATGTTGCGATGCTCGTGAATATAGAAAAAAGCTTTGGCCGTTTCTCTACTTAGTGATACACAGAACTTATATAGCGAACCGAATAAGTCATGACGACCGTCCCGTCTGCTAAGTAAGTTCAGAATTACTATGGTACAGACTGCGACAAAAGTTAAGAGATAGTAAAAGTCTTTATGAAATATTTCTCGAAGAACTTAACCAATCTCCTATACATTGATAGATACTCAAGAAACTATAAGTGTTTCCAGATTTTTTCGAATTGATATGCATACCTTGCTTAACTTATGTTTTTAAAGCTCGTTATTACGGTGACTGTACCGTGTAGTACTTATAGCGGTTGTTTAATGCATCAACCATGGCATTTCTCTACGCGGTGGGAATTCGAATCAAACTCGCGTCATTAGCCAGTACAGGAAAACTTGGATTAGTTGACCAACTTTCCGCAGTGAAATGAACGAGCTGCCGGATATCGCAGATACATAGGTACGATGATCGCGGATGAATTAATAGTAATAGGAGTAAACAGGGGCTTTCGGCCACTGTTTACTCCTATACATCCGTAAATGTATCTCTTGCTTTTGGAATTATAACATATATTAGTTGGTACCTTATTGGTTGAAAATTGACATGTTTTCCTACACTTCTTGGTCTTGCACACATCCAGAATGAATGTATATATTCATCCGTAAATGTATCTCTTGCTTTTGGTAGTATAATATAGATTAGTTGGTACCTTATTGGTTGAAAATTGACATGTTTTCTTACACTCCTTGGTCTTGCACGACGACATCCGATAGTCCTATTGAGCTATTAGGTAGCTACGTAATAGAGGTGACGCCATACTACAATTCGATGTCCCATTAATTACGCCATACTTCACTCAGTCACTTCACCATCAACGTCAGCCAGAAGACTTCCAGAACTTGCAGAAGACTGCAAAAGGATCGCAGAATGTTCAGCACCATTTACTAAGAGAGCGCTGCTGTTCGTTCTACGGTGGTTCTAGATGTAATTTTAGGACCCAGTCACTTGCTAGGAAAAACAACTTAATCTCTTTAATTATGTATGGAGTGTCTCATAGTACATATTTATGCGAATAATAAAAAAGACTGAGTGAAGTGAACTGAATTACAATATACTGCGGTGTCATCCCTAGAACGTGGTGCATAATTATATCTCAATGAATGGACCTGCTATAGTTAAAATGTGCTGTGTATTTGCCACCAAATAATAAACGAGCATTCAATTGGTATTAAAGTTACATACGTTTTGCAGTTTGCTTCCATTTTAAATAGCGAAAATTACCTCCTGTAACTAAAATGTATCTAGAGTATAAACTTTGGCAAAATGTGCACCAAGTACCGGATAAAATGGCTAAAATAACGTCAGCTTAACTCATGAAAAGGATATTAACTGTAGCATTTATCTAACAGAAGCGTCCACCGCACCTCGTCGAAATATACGATTTCCGCAGGCAATGACTTGAAAACAAATCTAGAGAAAGTCTACCTTTATTTGTGCTTATACAAATTGTTGATCGAGTAGGGAGCTTAGTGGATTAACATGTGATTTAATGAAGTAAGCTACCGATTATGAAAGTCGCGGGCAACCGGTGGAAGCAAGTGGCACGTTGTCGGTCTTTGTTGTGCTCTAAGGGGGAGGAATGATGATTATGAAGTTACTAATTAGAGATAATGTTATGGTGTTTATAATAACTATCTTGTATGTTTATAATAACTATTTAGGGCCTAGGGAATCACTGAGACAGATATTTCAAACAATAAATATCTTAACTGTGCCATCTCTTTACATCTACGAGTGCATCATGTACGCCAGAAAAAATCTATGTAGCGTTAATAAAAAACCAGACACGTCGCACTATAAACACAGACTCGTGTTTCCCAGGTGTAGACTTCAAAAAACGAATAAGTCATATCTTAGAAATAGTTTGCGTTTTTACAATGTTATTCCAGAGCAGTTATTAAGTCTCGGCGAAACTAAATTTAAAAATTCTATTAGGAAATATTTAATGAGCAAAGCATATTACTCTGACGATATGTATATAAAAGACAGGGTACAATGGAAAAAAGCCGTATCAAAAGTGTTAGTTTAAGTATACCTTGACAAAGCCTCTTTACAGCTGCACTCGACTGACAAGGCCATTTTACAGCCGCTACGAATTTGTTCTTGCATTTTAATGTTAATTTTTATAACTTTGTTAAACTGCTTATGACGTTGCTAAGAGTATATTTACTTATACCTAAAGCACGAAAAATAAATGAATGAAATGAATGAATGTATAATCTTGTTTCGGGAATAGCTTCGTTTCACCTCACGTTTGTGTAATCGTGCGGTTTACAATAAAACTTCAGCGTCCCGTGGTTTTTCCATTATCTTAAAGGAACATGCAATTTTTCTGCAAAAAAAAGAACCAATGTATACCAATTTTTATTAATATCCATTCAGCCGATAGGAAGTTGTGTGAGACAAACACACTAACAACAAAAGTTTTTACATTTATAAAATTATTGTCATGGCTCACCATGTAACAAATAAATGTAAGCCTAACCTCTTCGGTAGGAACATAGGTTGGATTTACAAAGACATTCAAAACCATATATGAAAATAGGAAGCTAAAAGAGAAAAATTGCGCTAGAGCATATCGCATTTTCTATTTCTATGCCGTAGAGTCAGGCATTGTTCGTCAACTAAATGATTGATTATTGATTATCTCAGAAGCCCAATTCAGGCGATAGATTATCGAAGAGCTTGGAGTTGTGTTTTTAGTATGTGTTCAAATAATAAATATCGCTTCACTCCCATAGCACACATGATGATTCGGAAATGTTAATTTTATTCATTTAAATTCCGCCTGGCCATAAATCGAACCGACTAGGTCAGGAAGGTCGTCAACTAACAGACTTAGAGATATTGGCGTCAATTCCACGTAAACTCGCTAAACAATACTTAGTGCTATTGCCATCTTTTACTAATAGAAACACAAGAGATAGCATGCATTTCAGTGCTGTCAAATAAGTCAGATCTTAGTTCTCCACACAAGCTTAGACGAGGCCGGATCAGGTTCCGACAAGTGTCGCTAGAGTACTAATAGAAACTGTTTCTTTTAGTAAAAGACAGCAATAGCATTTAGTTTCGCTTAGCAAATTTTAGAGGATTCGACGCTATTATTATTTAACTACACTACTGTAGTGTGTTAAGTTGTGTACACTACGTGTTAAGAAATCATAGTCCTCTTATTTCGGATTTTTCACCGAAACGGCAAAATACGGCACCCTATCAAACTTATCAACATGTAAAATTAATGTAGACCGAAGCGTTTCCGTCGCAATTCCTGAGTGATTAAAATATTAGCGGATCGAAAACTCGCGCAAACAAACCGCGAAGTTACAACCGTAATCCAATAACAACTTCGCCGGACCGCTCCAGTAGCTCAATTTTACACTGATGTATATTATAAGCGAGTACATATAGCTAAAATTGAAAAATATGTGTCAGCAATGGTGTTTATGTACGTGAAAACACTACTAGGTTCCAAAATATAATCTAGTTTGATTGGTTGTTTTATGATATACACCTCAGTTATATTTTTCTTCATATAAGCTTAGATAAAATTGATATAAGTTACCGGCGTTTATCAACTCCCAAAAGAAGAATGTAGCGCAAATCGCGATCACTAAGCAAACCCGCACTTTTGCTTGATTTAGTAAAGTACAACAGTACAATAATATAATCCAATTTGATACAAGAGCGGCCCAAAAAAGCAGATTTGGCTAACGCAAGTTACGTTGGGCCTTAACTAACAAGGGCACCGCTTACGGTACGAACCTCGACCTGGGTTGTCGTCGGGAGGAGGAAATCAGACTTGTTCTGGCACCTGGTAGACTATTTGAAGAGAAATTTACCGATTTTTTTGTATCCTAGGACGATCCTTGACGTCGCTGGTGAGGTCGATGTGTGTTTGTGTACCGTTGGTAGCCGCCTACATCCAAAACTCAATACTTCCTGGAGTGGTCGCTTCGGGAAAGTAAAGAAAACAAATTGTTGAAGTTTTTATTCTGTCTCCCCAATTCCAATTGCAAAAGGGCTCAATGTCACATTAACGCGCGGGGCAGTGAGATCTTTACACCGCCACCCCGAGACATTCTTTATCTCCTCCAGCTTGGTTCTTGGATTTATTGACTTTTTTCCCAGGCTTAATTTCCAGAGATTCGGTCGAATGGCCCAAGCTCGCACCGTAACATTAACGCTGCCCCAGGGAAATATCTCTTGTGTTTTGTAGTATTTTTTAAATGTCTCTAACGCCGCTTATCCTTCGAATTTGTGGCGGGTCTTATCAGTCTCTCTTGATTAAACTATTAATTAGCTTACGCTTCGTAGCTTCTCTGTTACTTAACAATTAACTACTTCGGGAAACTATATAGATCATAATTAACTAATGCTTGCCTTAATTTAAGAACTTAGATGGCTTATTTTTGGTTTGGAGAAGATAATTACGTCTATTCTTGTAATTATTAAACATGAATTGCATATAATAGGTTATATAAACCAATTGTAATGTTATGGTATATCTCATAGAATAGGTCATTAATCTGGAGGGCAGCTGCAAACAATACGCGTAAAACTAGAATTCTCTCCTCAATTGTGTCGTCTCGTCGGGCTAGCTTATCCTAGGAGCCTTTTTCATAAACTAATTTTGAGGCCCAATCGTCAGCGAGTAATTGCCTCGCACCACGCCCGGCGTGTTTAGTTATATTTTAAAGATTACTTACCACCTCCATTTCGACCTAGTCAGTATACAAGAGATTCAAAACACTCTACATTACAACTGTCAGTCCATACAAAACGTCAAAAAATGAATAAAAATGGATCAACGCCATCTAGTGAACTAAAGGAAGTAACTTTGTCTCTCTGGATGTATGCCGCGTTACCACGGCTAAAAGGCTGAATGGATCTTGATGAAATTTGATAAGGAGTTACTGTATATCACAAAGACGGACATAGGATACCTTTTTATGTCCAAGCGAACGAAGTCGCGCGTAACAACTAGTGTTTAATAAAATGGTCCGTCTTCTATTCGCACGTTACATTACATCAGTCACTAGTTGACAGCATTTTAAGCATTAACTTATAGCAACGTTTTTATGTAAGGCCTTATGTTTCTACATGAGACGTCCAACTGCCTTTTTTTTTATTATTTTTGGTATATACCTTTTTTATATCCTTTTATTCAGATCCACATTTTACAATTATATGATTAAAATACAAAGAAAAGCTTAATTTAATGTAAACTTTGATCTAGTCTCTTATTCGAATTTTACTTATTTTCTGTAGATCAGTTTGCCAGTCGACAAAGGCCTCCTCCAACCATTTCCACTCGTCTCTTTCTTGAGCCACTCTGTTCCATGTGACGCCTGCCACTTGTCTTATGTCGTCATCCCATCTTTTTTGCGGTCTACCTCTTTTCCTTCTACCTTCTCTTGGTATTTACCTACTGATTGTATTATAAGTATGCCAACTTCTAAAATGTGAGTGGCTTGATCCTCTCCGGCGGAATTGTTTTAAATTTTGGATACCAAAACACCTGAGAGCAGGCGCTGTAAATTAGGCTCAAAATATATTAAAGCAACAACAACAACACCATAAAATAAAATGGAGATAATCACACTATAAAACGGGAATAATTCACGAAGGGTTTAATGGTGTAATAACGTTCTAATCCTAAAGCATAAAGTGGATTCCTCAGGCGGGGGTTGTGGGTCGAAAAATTTGTTTAAAAATTCAATACCGTCTATAAGAAACTCGTTTTGCGAACGCAACGGCCTGCGAACATTCCCATTTTCCTTTAATAACATGGGAGAAATTGCTCGATTAGTGCGGAAGATACCTGCTTCTCGAAGCTTCGATTGCGATCGCAGCGAACGCGGCCCCGGACTTCGGTCACTTTTATAGAAACGAAAATACTACCTAGCACATTTTTTCGGCTAAGTTAATTACTAGTCCGATTTTGATGCAACTTTTATTTATATTTATATTAATAATATGGACGCTTGTACTGACTTCCTTTTATTTCAAAAACACAAAATAATATCAAACTATTTTTTCCTTTTTTCGTACCTTGTGTCATCAAAATCAGACGATTCGTTTTTCTGCGTGATGAATAGTGTCCTAAATCATTTCCAGACATCTAAACGTAACTAGTACGTTTGTATGAAAATACCAGATTTCCGAGGACGCTGTAAATTTTTAAAATCTTTATATCTTTAGCAAGCTTTATAACTTTAATTCAACTGTTAATAAAGTATATATATATACTTACTTAATAAAGTATATATATATATACTTTATTATATATATATATATACTTTATTAACAGTTGAATATTAAAGTCAATTAGCACAAAACCCAGACAACTGATCTACAAGAGAGAGGTCTCCATGCTCATCAGTGGCGATGGCTGAAAATGATGATGATGAAAGTCTTCCAACTGTAAAGCATCTTGTACCAAATTATTTCGTATCTATAGCATATTGACTAGCTTTGTGGCTCAGTGGGTGGATTTCCGCCTTCTGATCTATAGGTTGTGGGTTCGATTCCCACCCAGGACAAACATTTGTGTGACGAACATGGATGTTTGTTCTTTGTCTGGGTGTTTCTGTGTATTCTATGTATGTATTTACAATTTACAAAAAAAAGTATTTATGTATTATATCAGTTATCTGGTTCCCATAGTACAAGCTTGCTTAGTTTGGGGCTAGATGGCGCTGTGTGAAAAACGTCCACCAATATTTATTTATTTATATAAATAATACAGGATAAATGTTCTTTCCTATTAGCAATTAGCAAATTTATTATATATTTATTTATTTATATAAATAATACAGGATAAATGTTCTTTCCTATTAGCAATTAGCATGCCTAAGATTTTTACAATTTTTTCGTCTTTTTATTGTATATTACTTATTATTACAATTATTATTTATTATTACAAGTCGCTACCTACCTATAATGCTTTCGATATAATTCTACTTTAAGCACGAAGCAAATGAATTAAAAATTCCAAAAAGGGAGAACCTCTAAGTGCTATGCGAGTATTGGAGCACTCCTTAATTATTAAAGTCCATCAATGTGACACAGCCTCCTTATTCTCGTCTTTGTAGAAAGGATATAATGATATCATTTTTCCTTTAAAAGTATTAAGAACCTACGTGAATGAAATAGATCAATTTAAATAAGAAGAGAAGGTATACATTACATTGTTTCTATGTAACAATATTAGTTAATAATGTTTTCATTTGGTTCTCTATCTACTTTTTCTTCTGAGGTACATAGTTGAATTTTCACCTTCAGCTATTCTAAGAATTTTCTTGGCAACTGCCTAAATGTAATAATAATTTAAACTGTCGTAGGATACTACGAGAACTCACAATCCTTTGTAACAGAGAAGCGAAATGTTAGAAAAGGGCAATCAAACTAAAAAGACGGCGCATAGCCTGAAAAATCGTATCTGAAGAAAAATGTGGGAGGGTTAGTTGGATTAAAAGCATTCAATTTAAATATCCGGGACTTTTGTCCAGCCAGTTCCCGTAGGGAACCGACCGTGAAATTTCATTTAATCGCCAGAGAGAAGTGCGTCTCTGCTAATGCCGATTGCGAGGCTGGCTCTCAACGCAATAGTTATTTTGACAGAATCCTAGTACAGATATGCAGGTTTCTGCTTCAGATATACTTACAAGATCAATTATTTGTAAATCCCGCAGGATCACAAACTTGTTGTAGCAGTCGTAGCTGTAGCGATCGTAGCGTAGATGTAGTACTCGTAGTATATCTGTAGCGCGTGTAGCGAAGCTGTAACGCTCATTGCGTAGCGCGACCAGATTACCCAAAGTAACACTTCACCGCCAATACATAAGCCAGTCCTTGGACGCGGGTAACATTTATATATAAGTGCTACCGTACTTCGGAGGGAATATTGAACTTTTGATCCTGGTGATTTTGTCTCGGAACAACAATCGTTTAGCCACGGTGGAGGCCTTCAGGCTCCTAATCTTAGCTTTTAATATTTGATTTGTTGTTGAATGTTGTTGTCTGACGTTTTGGTATAATTTTATTTTATTTTTCGTAATTTTTATTTTTCTTGCATGGGTAGTATTTAATCTGAAATAAATGAATTTGAATTTCCGAACTGTTACAAATTTTCGAGGTCTGCAAGTTCATGGTACCTATAGTGTGGGTATACATACCATGGATATATCTGTGACTTCGATACAGACTGCTCTTGAATCTGCGTAATGCGAAATATAGGTACTTGAGTATGATTTGGGCTTTGACATAAACGTTTATTCCAAACGAACACTGTGAAAACTATGGTGATTGTGTGCGTTACTCAATACTGAATTCTTTCATTAATAAGGGAATTGCCTCTCTGAATCCACACAGTGGACCCGAGCCTCGGTTAATTTATAGCTCAACAAATTTTTATTCTTTCTTGAACTGCTCAAATGTCCATTTTTCCTCGAGTTAATCAAGTCGACTCTTTAAATTCGTCGCTAAGCAAACAAAGCTGCCTCCTAAAGGGTAAGAAGATAAAGATTAATTAAAATTCTCTTGACCCAAGTGACTGCTTATTTATTTTCCCAGAAAATCATTGCCTTTGTTGGTTGATGCAGCTGTTGCATAAATTCAACCAAAGAACGAAATCAGTACCATAGTATAACTACCATCGAAAAACTCTCCTCACGTATTCGAAAGAAAATGTATGAAAAACGTAGTTTCAATTAACGCCCGATACCGTCGCCGTTAAATTTTTTATATATTTTGCTATCGAACATGTACGTAAGTTTTTTACCCAACTGCTCAAGAAGGAGGGCTTGTTCTATACTCGTCTATGATAGATGGTAATGTTTTAGGATGAATGTAAGTATTTATGTAACTATGTATGTTTCTAAATTACCAACTTTAGTCTAAACGGCTTGACCGATTTTGAAAAGTGAGGTGTCGTTGGATGCCTCTTTACATTGGATTCCTCTTGGGTGTACAGAGTGTCATAAGCCACGTTATTTAAAAATAATAATTTTTGTTTATATAAGTTATACTAGAGATACAGTTCATAAGATTAGTTGTGCCGCGGCTAATATGATTATAGCTTTAGCTGTCCATACAATAAAATGATTAAAGAAATTACTCATGTCTGATTTCTGATTCTGGTTAATCGATCTGGTTGGAACGAACCGTTCCAGCGCAGCGAGAATTTAACATAATCTAATTAAGATGGCGCGTAGCTGCCAGTGACGTCTGTCGCTAAGCCGGGATCGGCTGTATTGACCATTTCATTGTTCGCTACTCGATTGAAAATCTATAATGACTCCACGATTGGCTTAAATATCTTGGAAACCTATAGTAAAAGCCGAAATTTGAGTTTTGGCGGGAACGTGAAGAATTCATGTCGCGTCATTTTATTATTTTCCAATACTTGTGTTATTTCGAGTGTTAATGTGTAACAACGGTGAATTTCTACCCGTTAAGTATTCGTGTACATGCACGGGTATTGGTGAATGTTATAATGTCGTGAAACGTGAATTTTCGTGTTGTTTCCAAAACTCTATAGAAGGCTCTAGTAAAGGTTTACCACTTCACTGGGGCATGGCTTGGACTTGCTTTGCTCGACTTTGAGCGTGACTAAGACTTGTTTGATAATATCTAACAAAACTTGAGTATATATTTGTATTTATTTCATTTCAAATGCATAAGACGTGCGGCGCCAAAATCCTCTTAGGAGGAAAGAGAGAAAAAATAAAGCCGACAAGTAGTCGACCTTCCTACGTCTACTCCATGAGCCAGAAGTAGATTCCCGGCCGTGCAGATATTTGAACGATAAATTTAAATATCTCTTCTGGGTCTGGCTGGTTGTCCGCGTCTGTGTTGTGTTGCTTGGCGTCCCCGACACTTGGAATCCTAGTGTAGAGCTTTGAGTGTTACGCGTTAATT
This sequence comes from Apocheima hispidaria, assembly GCA_947579745.1. Classification (NCBI taxonomy): domain Eukaryota; kingdom Metazoa; phylum Arthropoda; class Insecta; order Lepidoptera; family Geometridae; genus Apocheima; species Apocheima hispidaria. Next base: position 8,824,592 of record OX388153.1, on the reverse strand, counting down.
TTCTATTAAATTTCTTTCTGGACAGGTATCCATAAATGTGGTATCCACAACGCAACTTAAATTCGCAAAATATTCTTCACGTGTTGAATTAAATATTCTCTATTTCCTTATAGATAAAGTAGGTTATATTTGAGTACCTACAATACATAATACCAGATCAAGTTTCGCCTACACCCATGTTGATAACGAAAGCCTCATGTGTGAATAGCAAGTACCACTTGACAATAAAAAACAAGAGTTGGTGTTTTGTGTCCCCACGGCCGCCGCGACCTTTTCTTGTTGACATCTTTATCGAACGATTTTCAAGAGGTGGAGGCGTGGAAAAGTTAAATAAATCCAGGACGAACATTAGATAAGAAAATGGCTTTTGTAATGTGTTCGGGACGCCCGTTAATGCAACCGATGTGCCATAGATGTGTCTGGAACGTAGAGAATTCAAACTTTGGTTTCCGTTATTTACGATGATGTGGGTTTTGATGACTGACGACGTTTGAAATGTTTCGTAATAAAGCCTTAGTAACGCATAGAACACTAGCTCTTTCGCACGACTTCGATTGCATTTTGGGCTTGATTTTCGAAAAATCCTAAGGCATTTGTTTCTTTATTTCTTGTACTCTATTATATACAAATAGAGTTTCATTGGCGTAGTATGAAAAAAGTTTTTATTTTCATACAAACTAGGGGTCCATTTCACCCCGTTAGAATTTCGCGAAATCCGTTATTATTGTTCACTTAGACTATTTGAAGTGTATTGGGTACAAACTTTACGTTTCTATCATGAGCGATTTGGTCTGTGCGTTGATTCCTAGAAAAAGGCTTGTTATTTTTATAGCGTCTGACGCGAGCTTATTTATGATTTTCCTTAGGCTCGTCTACAGTTGTCTCGCTCGCGCATATTTACATAAATAACGACCAATTGCGCCCCGCGGTTGCGCCCGCTTGGACAATCATACTGGTATAATACAGTGGTATTTCCCGGGATAGAAAATAAGCATATGTGTCACTCTCCAGATTTTAAGCTAAACCCATATAAGTACGTCGATCCTTTGCTCTGTTGAAGCGTAAAGAGGAAAAAAACCAACCAACAATCACAGTTCCGCAATTATAATATTAGTAGGGACAAAAGTAAGGAAAAGTTTGAAATAAAAAAAATCGAAAATTAATATTATATTGTATCATCACTTTTTAAAACATAGTGGTCAGAAAAAGAGGGAATTGTTCGATCTCTTCCGTCCATAATTATGAAAAAGAAAATGTATTTTCAAACTGTTTAATGTTACGATAGATAGATACAAAATACAATTTTAGAAAATTCACGTTCTATCTACAAAAAAACAGCAAATGCGTCTTGTGTGAGTGATAGTTGTGGCACGAATATGAGGTATTTGCACGTAAAGAAATCCGCTTGTACACATTTTTATCTATGAAGTATAATCAATTGGAAACTACTTTAATGTACAGCATGATACCAAAGAAAATTTACACGAGAAGGATAACAATCTCATACAAAAAAGTGTACTCCCGAAAAATCTGCTTAAAACTAGATGGCGCTTACGTATTTAGTCAGCTAATGTTCAAACCGCTATAAAAGCCAATGAAAATATGTTTAATATAGAAACATAGTATTTGTATAATATATGTCAGCAATTTAAGGCTTAGTTCAAAATAGATTGCAATATACGACGTAAAAAATAAGTTTTCAAAAATAATGTTTTCAAGGTCATTTCTTGAGAACCTAGCGAGTTAATACTACTGATATTATTAATACAAAAATATTTATAAAAAGTCGTGTTTTCCCTCCGTGCTATTTCGAATGAGTTAGCTTGGGCTACTATTTCAAGTCAAACAGAAATTGTGACGATCATAGCGACATTTTACTTCCTTATCAGTACTAAAATCGAGTTACTCATCATTTTAGGGATATAAGCACTCTTAGCATAATTTATCTATGGTGATACTAAGACAATTTTAAAGTAGCAAATTTTAAAGTACCGTATTAAAAAATAGGCACTATAAAAATTTAGTAGGTAACAAGCGAATAATCCGGTACGTATTATATTAATTTGTATGTAGAATCTACAAATCATTATGTGATATTCAATGCATGCACAATGAAAACATCAGATTGCCAACTCTGTCTCAGGTCACGCGTAACTATTAATAAGTATAGCCACAGAAGAGAGATGTAAAGTAATGTTTTTTTCTCTTCTATGAGTATAGAAGTTGCTCAAATATTTGTGTGTTCACCATGTACTCCATTCACTCTTCTTGACAGTTTTCAGCCACAAGCTTACCTATATATTATAATTATCATGATGGGTGGATAGGATAGACAATCTCATTTATTGTTCCATTTTAAGATACGGCTTAAAAATTTGTTTAACAACAGGCGGCCTTATCGCTTTACACGATCTCTTCCACTGGAGAGGACACGGCTTCTATCGAGTTAATATCACCGATCCGTGTTACACTATATAGTGGATGTAAGGGTAAGTACCTAATTAGTACCTACAACCGTTCTGTGTTATAATAAGTAGGAATGTCAAGCGCCGCGCTCCTGCTAATACTCGCTTATATCCGCACACTACACTCCACGTTAGCCCGCTTCCAGTGTGTGGAAGTCTTTATGAGATAGCTACGCTGATTATTTATTGATAACGCATTACGAGATCGTGACAAAACACTTCGTAGTCTCCCGTACTGGGTATATTCGTATCGCGGATACAAATGTGCGTGATTTATCCTCGATGCATGTCCGGCAGTGTTGGTTTATAGCTCCGCTGTTATTTGAGTCCATTGCCGCGCGTCCTGTTCTGCACAATCATTTGATAATACCTACCTCGCATATATATAAACGCTGGACACATAATTTTTTCAAGTGGTGATGAACATTCGTGAATTCCTTTGAAACGTGTTACAGTAGTCACTACTAGTCAGTGGAGCGAGCCGGCCACTCGATGCGAGCGCATGTTTACACGTCGTCGCAAGCACAACGTATTTCGTTTTGTCGAGCGTTCGCCACGTTTGTGTAACGCCATTTTGTAACAAGAAATGGAGCGCGCAAGCATTCGCCGCGTCTTGTATATTGCCTTTTTGTATCAAGCTCGCCTCGAATTTTGCAAGTCAATCTTCGCCTCTACATAGCTCGGAACTGGATGAGAATGCAATATTTAATTTAAAATATGTTAAATTAAAAAAATATATATACTAATAACACTCTATATTGGGTAGGTATAAATTAAAGATCGCCTTGATCCCGGGAACTAAAATACGGCATCGGTATCCCCTACCTGTAGTAAGAGCCTACTAGAAGGGCACCTCTTACATTTTTGTCTCATAGCGCCCCATCCGTGCGCCCGGGCGCTTGTTTTATCAAGCCCCTTATCCACGTGACGCTCCTGAAAACTCGTGACTTCTTCGCGTGGACATAAAAAAAGTATCCTATGTCCGTTTTTGTGATATACAGTAACTTCTTATCAAAATTTATCAAGATCCGTTCAGCCGTTTAGCTGTGATAAAGCTACAAACATCCAGACAGAGAGACAAAGTTAGTTCCTGTAGTCCGCTAGATGGTGTTGATCCATTTTTATGCATTTTTTGACGTTTTGTATGGACTGACAGATGTAATGAAAGGAGTTCAGAATCGTGCAAGCGAAGTTTTTGCATCAAGACGAACGTATTCATTTTTATACCTCGAAGCTTTATTGGCTAGGCTACCTACCTTACCTAGGCTAAATCTAGTGGCTACCCTAGTCTACGGTAAGACAATAAGTTTCATAGACCCTGAAGTTCAGATCACTTCCCTACATGTTTGACGATAGTAATTATAGAGTTCTATAAAGTTTTATGTTATAAAGTCGCATGATTCTCCGTTTCTTTGTGGAAAAAATCGCACGTAACTATTTTAATATGCGCAAGAATACGTTTTTTTTTTAATTCAAGTCAGCAATGTTTCAAAGCTATTTTTAAAATATCTTTGATTCCAGTGACAAGGCGTGAGGTGTGGTGGGAGCAGGAGGCTCTGAATGTGAATACATGACTGTTCTGTTGAACGACTATACTTTATTTATAATCCTTCATATTATTATTACACTTAATACATAGCCTTACACTATAGGCGCATGTACAATTTGTACATGTGTTGAATAAAGTAAATATCCCGCAAATATCTTTAAACATGAAGTCATCTACTCAATAGTTGACTTTTAATAGGTTTGGGCGAGAAGATTTCGAATTTACGTACAATTGTACATGCACCGATTTTCCCCCCACTTGGCCACTTTTTGCACAAGATGTTTGCCGTCCTTTTATACCCACCTGTAAAAGAACCGAAAGTGTGATGATGAACTCAACACATGGCTAGGCCCCTTTAGATGTCCTATAAAAGACGGCAACAACTTTTACGTCGCCAAACGTTACTCCTAATAAAAATTACGCTTTCATAATAAAATCTTCGTCCGGGTCTTTGTTTCAAAATCTTTTGATATCTCCAAATAATTTTACAGTCTTCGTAATGCCCACTTACCTAAATAGGCGCCTTTTTTTCACAATAAGATTTGAAGGAAGCAAAAATACGATTCTACGACATTCCTCCGAGAATTTGTACCCAAAAGTTTAATACAGATTATCACGCTACAAAAGCTTTTGGGATGTTTTTTTATAAGTAAGTAATGTTATTTTTTCTGGAACTTGAGAGTGATTTTTTCTTTCGGTATTTTGTATTTTTCATCATAAATATTTTGGATAATAGCTTGAAGTTTTTTTTCATGGTCTTTAAAATATTTTTCTGACTAATTTCATTGTATAAATAAATTTTAAAATTTAATATTTTGTCTATTGTCTATTGTCTATTGTACAGCGAAGTTTTCAAAGTCTCTTTCACATATTGCACGAATTTCCAAGATAGGTATACCATCCTACTTAGTTTAAAATTAAACTCTACTGGTACCATTCCACGAGTAACCATTGCAACGAGCTTGTAACTCTCATTTCAAAGTAAAGTCTGTCCACGTACGGAGTGTGTTTAGTGCATTTAATCCAGCTGCCAGCCACAACATAGATAAGCTAACGTAGCAGCCCACAATGTTGCACAATATTGTGTACAGCGGTTTATTATTTCAGCGTCTGTACTCATAATAAGTAGCTGATAATGAAATACGAAAATAATTACTAAAAGAAATAGAATAGAAAATAGAAAGAGAAGAATTTTATTTTTACTTAATAATTATACACTAAACTAGTCGTTACCCGCGACTTCGTTCGCGAAGTAAAAAGTATCGTATATCCGTCTTTGTGCTATACAGTAACTCCTTATTTAATTTTATCAAGATCTGTTCCGCCGTGATAACGCGACAAACATCCAGATAGAGAGATAAAGTTACTTCCTATGGCTTCCTATCGCTAGATGGGGATGATCCATTTTTGTGCATTTTTTAACGTTTTGTATGGGCTGTCAGTTGTAATGTAGGAAGTTCTAAATCACGCAAGCAAAGTTTTTTCTTCGAGCTGAACGCATTCATTTTTATACCTAGAAGCTTTATTGGTCCTGAATGTCCTGATATTCCTCTGAATTATAATATTAGGATGTAAAGTAACATGTAGTTTCTATTAAATAGGTTAGAGGTTTACAAACATCTAAAGAAAACAAATGTAAGGTAAATAAAGATATTTATAACAATAATGGCGAAGAGGTTATTTTTGTTTTGTTGTATTTAATAATTCGTTTCAACTTAATATTATTATTTTTACATATTGCTATTTTCAAGTCACTTTTTATATGAATATTACAGACATGTCACTTTCATTATAATTGTGTATACAAAAATTCGTTAGTCATAATTCGTCGAGCTTCTATTATAATCATATTTTTATAATCTACTTGTTCGACTATAACTTTAGTACTGCTGAAGTTATGAAGTTTGGTAGGAAAGTATTTCGTACAAATATATTATTTATGTTTGAATCTGTCCAAAGGTTGTGATGATAAAGTGGCCACAATAGCACAGTTCGGCCGAACAACTAGCTTTAGCAAAATAAGTAGAACCAAGCTTTGAAAGAACGTGGTTTACTAGATTCATCCAGTAAAATGACACTCAAGAATAAATTAATTTAGATTTTTTTATATACAATATTTTTTTAACGATCTCCGGATGTTATCGAAACTATAGCCAAAATAACCGACTCAATTTACGTAAGTTTTACCGTTTTATTAAAAAAATAATGAATTTAGCGTTATGATTGAAATGGTTTCATGATGGCTAGAATAAAGAACAAGGCAATGGCCAAGTTAAATTGGTAGGCTTAGCCTAACCGGTATAGCTTGGTAGCAATTCATCTTCCCTGTCTAGTTAGGCACAAGCTTATCGAGTAGTCCACACTCTCCTCCGCATAGTAACTAAAACTGATTTATGACGTCAGTGATGCTTTATACAACCACGTTGAACATTGCTTATTAATTGCTACACGGCTGTACATGATGAAACATTTCACTGTACTGATTTTGAAATGTATTCATGTAATTATTACATTCATTACATGTTGTTTGGTAAGACGATGGCAATACTTTGGGAGAGTAATTAAGTGTACGATGTTGACCCTAATATGATATGAAAAAAATATAATATATGCAAAAAATACGCAAGACCGTATTGTTTAACAGAGCTGATCCGCTGAAATACGTACTGGCAGATTTCCTGAGCTGAACTGTGTGAGAAACACTGACGTCTATAATAATGCGTACTTACGAGTAAAATACAATTCAGTGGTTAGAAACGGTTAGTGGTGAGACCTATATCGCGTCGCGTCGCTTTTAATATCTAAGGTCCTTCATACATTACGGTACTTGCAAAAGAGGATACTTTAGTCGCAAATCAGTAAAAAACTTGTCCGCTGCTCGAGATTCGTACTACGCGACTACTACTGAAAACAAAGAAAAAATCATCATTTGCATTTGCAGAACACATTTTGCCGTGATTCGTAGATGTTAAGCGCGGGCGACCGACACGTACCAATTTATGTGCGATACTTGATGGCGACTAGTCTCCAAGACTTGCATAGCATGCATATAATGGTCGTATGTGCGTATCGTAAGGGTCTAAGAGGGTTTCTAAGAGCTCGCGTTCCCGCCGTTGTTCTTGTCATAATTTTGAGCATTATAAAATGTTTGAGTTTTAGTATGTAAATATTCTTCTATTTTAGCCCAAAATTACCATTTTATTGAACAAGTCCGTTGTCTATTTGAACGACCTGCGTTCATGTGAGAGTAACTTTAACATTTTATCTGAAATCTGTCTGCTCGTTACATTTACAGCTATCGATTCAAGACCTAAAACAATTTAGATTGTTCATCTAAATTATCGCTGTAGCTCAGTTTTCATGTGCATAATAAGAAAAGAGATCAGATGAAATTCAGATCAGACATTAATTCCGAAAAAAAAAGTAGAAATACTCAAAATTACTAGTAAACCCGCAAGGCAAGGTAAGGTATATTATATCGAATCCAAATGATAAAAGGAGTCGAATAAGAACAAAAAAAAACAAAAGTGTCAAAAGTGGATATGTGAGGTTTTGATCCTCTCCTCCTCAATTATAATGATGTTATAACGGTACAGCAAACACAAATGACATGTGGTAAATACTTATTCATTCTGTGACCTAGACATTTATGTAAGTAGTATATTAAACACGTCACCTATAAATGTATTGCGCTTTATCTGGAATTTTATGGCATAAATAAGAATTTTCACCATATTCTTGCAAATTTTATTTGAAAATTGACTATTTCGTTTTCAATCTTTTCAATGTCAAACGTTTGTAGCTCTAAACAAGAATTTGTCTTTATATAGTGATGTTTTTAAAGCTTTGAAAGGACTTTACCAAAAAATGTTTTTCTTTTTATGTGGTCCCAACCTTAACTCTTACATAAATAAGCTCGAATATCAATTTGACGAGTGAAAAAACTTCTAAAGGATACTAAAATACTATAGGTAAGTCCAATTTTGTAATGGTAGGACTCTTTTGCAGAGACTATTTTGATGGGGAAGTAAGTACCGCAACTTTGTTAGTTATTCTACTGCATAGTAGTAGTGTGCGAACATTAATCCGTTCCGGTATGTAGCGCAATGTTTTTTAATGAAATTACGGAGCATAAATAGATTATAATATATATCCGGGTGACGAGCATAGTGCATTGTCGCCTAGGGTATTGAAATATTACAAAATTAATCATATCAAATGGACTGCTCTTAAGCCTAACAATACACGTGAAAACAATTACCTCAAGGAACTTTTTCGAAATAGTCCGAACGGTACGATGGAGATGTGAAAGTCATTCGATTAAATGCGTGTGAAATGAGCCGAAAAGAAAATTGCAACAAGGGTTGTGTGGAAGGTGTTATTTGCTTTTGATTCGAGTTTCATAAAACTTAAGTACGGATAGAAGAGCGCGTTAGGATCTCGTTTGTCCTTCTTTGCTTAACGGCCACTCACAGTCGGAACGGGTTTGAATAATACACATACTTACATTGCTGTTGATCTTTTGGATCTAGATACTGTCTCGTACAAATACCACGAATGCGAAAGTGACACTGTTTTTTTTATATTAAAAAAATGTAGTACTATGCTTCATGAGCAAGAATACTACATACCTTTTCACACTAATGTTATAAATGCGAAAGTTTGTGTTTATGTATGTAAGTGTATTTGTTCCCGTTCAACTACAGACATTTGAAGTTTGGTAAGGAGGTAGGTTTATTCCCTGGATTAACAAATAGGATATCTATTTATCCCGAAAAATTTAACCGATCCTATAGAATAGCAGGTGAAACCGCAGGGCGCAGCTAGTATAATTTATAAATATATTTTAGACATCTGGATGGCGTGTTTTGGTCCGAAAGGGTAAATTATACAGAATGAGGTTGGAGGATGGTAACATATTTTAGAGTATCATTGTACTCGTCAGTATGAACTTCTTTTACTTTTACCGAAGTTACCATCGAGAAAAATACAATTTTATACCGGTTCACCTGCAAATAAATTTATTATAGAGACCATTTAAAAAAATATTAAAAGTTTTTCATAATTATGAGTCCAATGATAACCTAGATAATATCTAACCGAACGTAGTATGAACAAAAATTGGATCGTCAAAAATTGAACGCTAAATCAAGAATGTGTAAACTAAATGACAACTGATTAACGCGTTCGGTACATTCATACTCGTATAATATTTATTTATTTATCTTGTATCTCGCGTTCGGAAACGTTATCAAAGTTAAATCTAGCGCAGGCGCGTAATCCCTATTATCCGACAGTTTATATTGCAATGGAGGGTCCACTGGTTGTAGTCATCGGCCTTTACGACCTATGAAAACAGAGCCTTTGCGAACCGAGGTAATTACTGAATTACCAATACTAAGGTACATGTTGAGTGCCGTTTACGTCTATTAGCTTATCTCTATAATTATGTAAGCTAACAAACTTCTAAGAAAGTCCGTCAATGCCTTTTTCAGGCTTTAGGCTAAGTTTAGGTAGTTGTAGTTTGTGTGTATTTTGTTTAGTTAATTAAAAAAAAATACGATGAAAAGTGACTTTCTCATTCTTTTTATTCTTATTCGAGATGGGGGCGATAAGTCCTGCACTGACGTCCCGCATGGGGTGTATTGTGCATTTCCCCCTGCCAGCGTCTACCCGAGCCAACCCAGTTCCTTGAAATAACGGAGCGAGGCCCTGGGCCGCTGACATAGCTGCTCCAGTGGTGTAGATGGCAGTGTAGATGAGAAAAAGTACAAGTCAAGCCGTCGGGGTGACATGGATGATGTTGAAGCTGTCTCAAGCAGTCTCAGTATACCTATGTTCTCTATCTGTATGTCTAGTTTGTAATCTTTTTTTACAGTTTTGGTGTTTGACTGTTGTGATGATTTTCGAAAATGGCGATCACGCTTTTATAGCCTGTATTGGGAACTGGATCACTTGTGATTGCCGAGATACGACGTTAGGCTTGACGACAGAAATTTAATATGTTATTAGTAAATTCTCTACCACTGTGCTGAGGTGGAAGTCAAAGTGGTGTACAAAAAATCTAATTTTGATCTAATCTATCTACAATTCATTGTAATGAGCTGACAGTAAATAACGAAAACCTCGCAAAACTCCTGAATAATAATACAATGTCACCGTTTAGCTGATAAGTATTTTTAAGCACGCTCGCTAACTTTGAGCGCTGCACATGAAGATGTATCGATGAGTGGCGTTGTAAGCGTAATCCCTGCCTAGCCGGGTTCAGCATTACTTTATTGTTGTTTGGAGATCAGCACGTGAAGGATGAAGGTGCGACGCCAACTTCTACGAAGATAAAACTTGTTTGTTAGTTTATACTCAGCATTAAACGGAGTTAGGCGCCCGCCGCTCCACCTAGCTTATCAGATCATGAAATACAAAAGCACGGTGTACCACAGTGGATAAACTTCACGGGCTGATTTCGTCCGGCTAGTAATTACAAGATTTTGTTAAGCTCTTAACTAGTTTGCTTTTGTGCCCGGTGTCCATATGTGCGACGTGACATTATAAGTTTCTGCATTTGGTGTACAAAAAGTCCCGTATATTACGTTACCTGAGTTAGCAGCGGGCCTTAGTCATTTTCATCATTGCATTTGTATAGCGCTTTTTTAATGTTTTATTGGACGGTACAAAACTGCGACCATAGCCACCGGAGGACGATTAACCACCCCCCTCCCGCAATAGGGGGAAGGCTTTGTCGAGTAGTGGATGTCTAAGAACTGATAATAAGTAATGCACCTATGCAAATTATTTATTTACTAGCTGAAGCCCGCTTCGAACGCGGTACTGCTCGGCACTCGGCCTCGGAGGCTTAGGGCTCGGAATGGAGCCTCAGCCTTAATTTTCACAAATACAAAGAAAAAATTACGAATTTCTAAATAAATTTAAAAAAAAACTTAATATAGATCTCCTCCTAGCTATGGTACTCTTGTGCAAAATTGCATGCTTCAAGTCCTACCGGTTTAGGCTGTGTCTGTCAGTTAGTTCTTACATTGGTATTAAGTAGATAATTGCTTAGTCAAAATTCAGAACCCTTAAGTACTGTCAAGTAAGTTTACTGTGCACAAACGGAGGGTGATCAAGAACAAACGCTAAAAATTTTACTTTCCTCTTTCTTCTCTTCACGATTTACGATTGTCGAAAAAAGCTTTAATCGTGATTGAGGTACGAAGCAGAAGAAGTTGAAATAAATTAGATCGGGTAAAGCAAACATCCAAGTTTATTTCATTTGTGTTGCGAAAAATTCCATTTGCTTATCTAGTTGCCTGGTCTCTCGAAATTTATTTATTCCTGTTTGTGACTTTCTTGCCGATAAAAAACAAACGAAGTGGTAGTTCAAGTTGTGATACATATAAAGTACCAGTAAATTACTTCGCAAAATACAACGCCAGCGCGAAAATACGAAGCATTTGTGATTTTAAGTACCAATTAATATGTATAGCAATCAATTTCATCAATTAACCGTTGTTAGTTTATATCCTATTTCTGCGTAATAACGCGCTGGTCGAGCGTCGGTCGGTGTTGAATAGAAATTTGGACGTTTGGTTAAAATTAGCGTGAGTTTATGCGGGCATGTCCATTGCACCGTTTGGAACAGGTCAGGACAGGCGGCCGACCGCAGTTTGCACTGGCCGCTCTGACTGCTTCCAGCTGGTTCCCGGTGGACTGACACAGGAAATTAATATAAATTCGTATCGCATAAACTGGAAACCGGGTATCGGCGCACTGTGCCGTCACTGGACAGTGATGAGGCCTATTGTACGAGAGTGATTCGATCGGACCACACTTCCACTTTGTTCACGTTAGTTTGAATCTGAATGCGGTGTCAACTGAATGCCTAATATTTCACATTGCGCATTTTTAATCAGTCTGTCGTTCGTCAACATCGAATTTACAATCTAGGTCACAATTAAAAATAAAAGTTCTAATACAAATATTTCACATTGCGCATGTTTAATTAGTCTGTCGTTTGTCTACGTCGAATTTACAATTTAGGTCACAATTAAAAATAAAAGTTCGAATACAAAGACTCAACTATCTTTTAAACTCTGATCACCTGATCATTACTTGAGCCTAGAATCGTTGCTTATCTAAGTATAGTTCTTATTCCAATACTGCCCTAAAACTCAACTTATCTAAATCTGTATTAAATCTAGTCTCATGCGGAGAATGTCTTGTCTACTAAACAGTCTGTTATCGCTTACATTATTGATTTGCCTAAAAATTTCGGCCTGCTTTACGCATAATATAATTAAAACATTACAAAAATGAGCGTGCAGTGCACCTATAATATAATAATATAAATTCTGAAATTATAAAGCGCTAGCTGTTACCCGCGACTTCGTTCGCGTGAACCTACAAAAAAAGTAAGCCTTCTCCGATCCTTATTCTTTTCAAAAATTAAGCTTGATCCGTTTAGCCATATAAAAGCGACAAACACCCAGCGACAAACAACCAGACCGAGAGGCAGAGAGAAAGAGAGAGAGAGAGAGAGAGTTCATTGGAATTAATAATATTAGTTAGGATTAGGATTATATGGAAACTATATATAAAAAAAAATATTTGTTCGTTGTTTTGCTCTAAAATCCTAGAATTTACTCATAGCATTTTACGCTAAAGAAACAAGTCCAAGAAAAATTTAATAATATGGAACGTGAAAACGTAGTCATGTCATCTCATTGTCAATCAAAGTGAATAATAATAATATACTATCTATACATATATCTATATATATAATAATAATACTACAATAATTACTACGATCTAAGCCACAAAAAAGAGAAATCTAGAAGTAATTTGTTTTTCTGTTCTGTGATCTAAGCAAAGAGTAATATGATATAGGGGGAAGAGAATACAAATACTACGATTTTGACGTTGTTTTTTTGTATTTTCATTCTTGTTTGGAAATTGGATATTCAATATATTAGAGGATTTTTTTTTATGTACAACTTAAAAAACAGACAATTAAAGAAACCATAAAAATTAAACTAAACTAAAAGACCATTAGTGGAGGGAAAGGTCCCCAGAATGCTGGCGGCATTGCCACGTTGAATGGCAATGCTCAATTTCTGTGCAAAATAAAAGCCAGCATTCTGGACATCCGACGCCTCCACCAATCGCCTGGCCAAGTCCCGATAAAGGTTTACAGCCGCCGGCCCCCACGGACCCATCGTCTCCACCCCAAACGGAGCGAACATGTACACCCGGTCAAGGTGTGCATATTAGAGGAAATATGAGTACCAGAAAAAAATAAAAAATTAATCTAGCAAGAAAGATATCTCCTGTAGGAAATACATTTTAGAAAATTTGAATGCTTTGGAGCGCATTGGAATGCTAACAGTGGTTTGTCTATTCACTGGGAAAATATGATCATCATAATCAACATCTTAAAAAATATCCACGGCGAAAAGCAAATAACAACCAAATACTATGAAATCTCTGCTCAAGCTTGGTACAAACGTCACTTGCGTGATCGTAGATCTAATCTCAATTTGAGTGCCAATTTAAGAATAAGACGCTCAAAGAGAATATCAATACTACGTAAGAAAGACACTATCATAAAATCATGATTCAAGAATAAAATCTCTACTTAAAGTAGTTTTCAGGCGAGATTAATGTTTTAGCATCGTTCTGGAGTACGGGCCTTACAGTTACTTATTTTTATGAGATGGGAACTAATTTTAGTTCAAAGTATGAATAGATAAAAAATGTGTATACGTATATTGAATGTGCTTTTAAAAGAATATTTCTTATTCTGAGCACTTTACATTGAAGCCCCGCCTACTAAGTGGCAATTCGATCTCACAAAAGAGGAGGAATTGCTTTCACCTTCGAAATGAAACAGTCGCTTTGTCGATTTTGCGGAGTTCCTTGTAACGACACCTTTATTGAAAACGTACTGTGTGTGTTTCGTGATCCTTTTTACGACAGATGCGTACGTTCGTACGTGTTTAGGTCGTGGTATTTATTAGGTAGCTGTTTCGTAAGGTGTTATACGATACGTTACGATAGGTTAAAATTTGTTCCTCCGTTCTCATGGGGAATACCTTCTGCGAACTCTGATTAGGTGTGTTGTGCGTGTACTGAAGAGCGTATACTGAAAATGTAAACATGTTTTTAAGTTTGCAACTCATTATGTAACAAAAACTTTACTTCAAAATTAAGCAAAGTATCTGAACTGAACTTTTCCTGGTGCTAAATAAGTAGGTTTGGGTCTAAACATTTTCTTGGAGCGTTTATTGGCTTGTTTAACTTTGTCTTTTAATGTCTTGAGGTGTCGTATTTTAAAGTCGTTGTAATTGACTTCCCTCGAGGCAAAGTTAAGCACGGTTAACTGGGTAACTCTGCCCACTTTATTGCGCGCAGACAAACTTAGCTCGATTTTTTTTTAGATTTCAGAACCCGGATGAGATTAATTCGCGGACATTAAAAGAATAATGTAGGTGCCAGGACGAGATTACGTCTTATTACACACGAGGGACGGGGGATGGCGGGTCCATTACCGTCGATGCGTATCGTCCAAACAAAAAGGGTACTGAGATTTTTAAATTAGATTTGGCCATCTGGAAATTTAAATCCTTAATCGTGGGGCATTAGCGTGAGCAACGGCGTCCATAGGTCGAGACCGTCGAGTCGCTTATTGTTACGCCACGGCCGTGTAAAAAAGATTAGCACATTTGCCGTTAACGATCCCGAAAACAGGGCCACATCAGACAGCATCGGCCCGGGCGAAATAAAACGAAATAGCAATAAAAGTAAATCGACGGCCGCCGGGCCCGGGCGCTCTACGTGCCGGATTAAATCAAACGTTATTCGTCTTAGCAAATTACGGTTCATGTTTTTGAACATTCCCACGACTTGATGCGCGGAAATGTAAGCGGAGTGGAAAGTAGATTTAAATGCAATTTGGGAAAATTCGACGGATAAAATTCTAGGTACTTTACATTGGAAATTTGATTGCTCGATATTGGAAGAGTTTTGTTAGTGAACGCTTTCTAAAGTAATTTTGAGAGTATCCTTTCAGGTACTATGTAGTTTTTGCCATAGAATTATTAGATAAGTTAAATCATCCTCTAAGAGAGAATAAGAGAAAAACAAGAAGGAAATAATTACTTTTGGATAAGTTAATTAGGTAGACATGTTCAATTTGGAATATGTCGTGAACCGAACTCAATTAAAATTTCCGAGTTAAAAAGTTCACAAACTGTGTGAAGGCAAAAATGTCGACCCGACTTTGGGAGCGAACCACTGGCCGTACTAACTTTGTTAGCATGAAACCGTTAAGCTTTCGGTCGTGTAAAATGGTTCAAAATTTTAAATATAAAAGTTTGCATAGCCATCAAAATGTTGGAAACACAGTATCGGCGGACAAGTTTTCAGTGGTGTACCGTACACCTATTGAAAGACTTAACAACACAAATGAACTATTGTACGTGTGCGGTACAGTACCTAACTTTCATCGACTACAGTTTATACGTAGATTTTAAGTCGCGAACAATATTAAAGCCGCGAAAACTTAAAAACAAGTTTAATCCGGCTTGCCACGGACTCTACCTTCATCCCGGCAATCTGCCTGCAATGCCGTTGAATTAGTTTGTGTTTGCGAGTTAGTCATTCAATGTTGCGTATACACTTTTGCTAGTATTGCTTAGAGCTTATGGCTTTACCCTAGATGGAATGGGAGTGAATAGTCATCTCATGGGCAAGCATGCTTCATCTTAGACCACATCGTTGTTTTCCATCAGGTGTGCTGTGACTAAAAGTCAGCGAATTTTGACAAAAACAGGGGAAGGTTAGGTTATAGGGTAATAGTTCGTTTGTGTTTGTATGTCCGTTACTATTTTCGTGCAAAAAGGCTAGACTAATTTTGATTCAGTTTTATTTTATTTAAAGCAGCTTTTATTGTAGTGGTCCGTAGCTAAGTGGGATGAATATCTGTCCACCAATTTAAAAGTTAAAACCAATGCCGTTTTGCCAATTGGTTGGGAGTTTTATACATTTAAATTTATATTCGAGAACTAAATTCAAAAGAAAGGTATTAAGCTACACTGGGGGTTGTTTTGAAGGCAAACTATTAACTTTGGTTTATAAGTACCGTGTTCTTACGAGTGATGTTTTGGAATCATCATTTTAGTTTCGGAATAGTTTGCCAGTCTGTACATTTTATTTAATGTCATATTTAGAAAATAAGGAAGTGCTTAAACATAAATTCTCCTTCATTACAGGTGAAGTGCTATATAGTTGATATTTAAAACAAGAAATGTGGAAGTAAGTCGAGTAATTTATTCATTTAAATTAATCAATTTAACTTACCAACAACAACATAATATCCGTATTTTGTACAACTATTCCTTCAATCAGCGGTTCGTATTCTTAGAAGGCCCCTTCTAAGAATACGAACCGCCGAAGTTCGTTGACGATCCCCCGAAACTCCGGTTGAGAGTTGTCGAAAGTTTTCGACCAAGCCGTTGTTTTTGAGGGCTGCAACTGCGTGGGGTTACAGGTGATTCTCTCAGTCGAGGGTTCGCAGGAAGTTTCGCAAGTATGAGCCGAATCACGAAGTTTATCTTTCTACCGCTCTCCATTGAGAAGTTGCATAGATGTTTGCGCAGAGACAATGAGTTTGTCTTGTGACTTCAGATGCGTGTTCTTCGATTAAGGCATCTGAACTTTATGGCAGAAAATGTATACGGTAGTGTTTTATGTGATGTTTTGTTCTTGTGGCTTATTGTTATTTTGGTTTGGTTTTTAAAAACGTGCTTTGACTGGATGAAAAAAAAATGTGTAGATAAAGGGAATAAAAAACAATGGATATATTTTTCCAGTTACAAGGGCTTTTGTGAGTTTTTAAATTAATGAAGTCACGAGGAACACTTTGATGGTTCTAACAATAAGCTTTAAACTTCCTCTTATTACTGCCAATTAAAACTTTTCACGAGGTATAGGGGATCGTCATACGATGTAGAGTAATTCGTACATAAACAAACCATTAAGCTAGATATATGTTTATAAGCAGCGAACTATATATGGCAAGCGCTTTAACTAAGTTTTCAACTTGAATCAACAACTTAGTAACTATTTACATGCCATTACAAACTTAACACCTCTATTACAAGTGACATAGTATTTCGTTCTGTGTTTCTCCTAAAAATAATTGTGTAGATAGATATATAGATTAACTCTATTAGTATGTAGGTATAGTCAGACTTAAATCGAGATATTTCCGATGCTCCGAGCGAAGTTCCGATTGGTAGGAGGAACGGGAGTTTTTTTTCTCGTTGCTTCAACTATTTAATAAGTGTAAAGCGCAGCGCTTAGCGGGTTGGGAATGGTGTTTATTATTGTACCTACTAAGTTTATTGTATTTGTATTAAATTTAATACTCAAGTGGCTTTTTAACAAGTATTGTTTTATTTTATTTTTTTTTTTTTTTTTTTATGTATATTAATTAAAACGGTACAAAACACCAATTACATTAATTAATTAAAGGAATAATATTCATAATAATTTAGGAAGGATTATAATTCTATTTATAATTCTATTTATTTTTTCTTGCTTGAATATTATCGAGAACTAATTGCCGAGATTAACCAAATATATAGATTTTAAGGCAATAACTAAAAACTTATTGATTTTTTTCAAAAAAATAAATAATATATATATGATAGGTCAATATGTAGCAACTTTATAAATTATTAGCTTAATTATCAAAAATAACTGTTTTTTAAAGCTATCTCAATACTTAATCGAATAGATTTAAGTTCACGCAATAAATTAACAATGCGCCCATAATTCAAAATTAATGGAAACACTAAAACATCACGTTTAAAAAGTAAAGAAACAGCTCAGAAATCTTTTATGCATCGTGGCACCTTCATAACCGACCAGATTTTAATGAAAAAAGTTCTCAACAAAGACATTTTAAATGCAAAATAAAGCTTAACCTACCTACCTATACAAGAGAAAAGGTAGAAAGGGTAATCTGCGCGTTAAATAGACTTAATTGTTTTAGGAATTGTATTTTAAAGATTCTACCACGCTAATTGCATTTTGCAGGCGATTTTATAGAAGTCGAGTTTGCGGGCAAAAGCTTGCTATGCTGACCTGCTTAATTAAGTATCCCATTTTTTTGACTTATTTTTTCTAAATAGGCAAGTTTCCACTTGGTGTTTGGTCCTCCTTATGTTCATACTGGCAAAATAAGCAGGCAAGTAGTTTATATAACGTAGCATATAAGAAACATGCAATAAGGAAGATATATTTTTTTACTGAGCAAGGGTCTTTATTTACAAACAAAGTATATACAAACTAAAACATCCTTAGCTACTAAACTACTTAGCCTACTACATAAAACATAGAGACGGATTACCCAACTTTTTTACGTGAAGTTGCATATAACTATGATTACAAATTATCTTTGTAGTTGAAAAATTTAACTCCCATACATCGATATACGTCACGGCTGATTCTCCAACTACAAATTTAAGTTTGTAATTGTATTTTTTTATATTAATTATCATTCAAATACAATGTAATTATTGCGTTGTCTTAGAAATTTGTTTTTTTACAGGTATAAGAGACCATAGATCTAAAAATTTGACATTCATTTCAACTTGAGCATCCACTCGTTCCTGAAAAAAGGGTCTTGACAGACAGACAAACAACAAAGTTTCTTTTTTTCTTTGGAGGTACGGAACCTTAAAAACAATTGTACACGAACGTATAATTTCTAAGAAGCCTCTATTTGGAATTAAACGACGTTTCTTTGTGAATTGCACGCCGAAATTCGTTACCCCAAACTAAAGGTCTTCGTAAAATTCAACACTTCGATAGGTTTTAAAGGGATTGTGTGTAAAACGCGCTGTTCGGTGGATTTCCGATTGCATTATGGCGTCGCGGACGGCAGTCGCTAGACATTACTGAAGCCATTACCTTATCTAAAGTCCCTCTCGGATTTATTTAGTTTTCCCTCGCCGCGTGTTATCGAAAACCGCTCGATAAAGTTGTCAACAGAAATGGATCTGGAGCCAATTTGAGAGGAGAACGCTCCGCAAAAAGGGAAACGACTTTTTTGATTCTACGTGCCTGATTAAGTTACCGCAGATGTGACTTTAGATTTCTTTATTTTTATTGCTTCAAGTGCCGTTCGAAATAGAGTTTCATTTAGTTGAAGCGATTTTACTTGCCCAGAGATAAGTAGAGTGACACGAGGCTTGACGCAAAAAGCTAAGCCAAAAGTTTAAAAAAAATAATATTTTATTTTAGTATCTTGTACAACACATGTTTTTGTTTAAGAAACGCTGGCGCTGCAAGGAAATGTTCGTCCGTTTTTTAAATAGTTTTTATGAAAATCGGCGTGGAGTGACAATCAATTCGGAGTACGGGGTATTTTGAATAGAAATTGAAAAAAATATTATAAATAAAAGTTCTGATACAAATATAAGCCGCAGCGTTTACAACCCCGTTTACATTTATGGACCTTCTCATTAGATATCACCATCTTAGCTCTTATCGGTCCACTGCTGGACGTAATGCACTAAAAGTGTATTTTTTTAATAAAATGGCAAGCCAACTTATCAGTCAATTAAAATGTCTGGTTTATCTTTGTTTTACATGCCGTTTTTTCTATCTTAAGTGTCCGCAAAGTTGTGGAAGGGTACTTACTTTAATCCCCTTTATAAACTTTGTTTTCGCACTGCCCTACGTTAACGGAGATCTTGAATTGAAGTAGGTACTTCAGGAAACTGTACCTATCTAGGTTGTTGGTCGGGATTTGGGAATAAAAAAGTGTTAAGAAATTGCTTACGGGTTTGTTTGACACCATTTTGAGTAATTAATAATTACTGGAAACTTGTTCTACTTTGGCTTTTCGAGAGATACTGAGAAATATTTTATGAGTTTTTAGTGTCGAGAGCTTAGGTCGATATATCTTTTTTTCTTTTGTACCGGTATATTTTGTATCTAAAACAAACTACATATGTTATTTACCCTACTACATTAAACGAACATTTGAATTACCCAGAAACCTTTTTGAGGTCTAAAGATAATCCAAATGTTTAAGCACAGTTGGCGTGCTGCAGCGTACCCAGCATGCTGGCTGCATAACAACGCTGAATAACAATGTTTATTTTCACCTCAGCAGCTCGAACGGGCACCTTTTTCTGCGAGAAACCAGTGTGGAAAGTCGCAATCACTTAGTGAGCAAAGTGAATTTGAATTTCGAATGTCACAAATTGCCATTTTTTGGTGTGTTCGGAAACGCGATTTTTGTTTTTGAATAATCGAGTCCTAATACAATTAAACATACCTTACCACATATAATACATAAAAATCCTATTATAATTATATTATTAACTAGATGTTTCACGTGAATTCATTCGAGTGGACCAATAAAAAAAATAGCCGTCCATCTCCTACCCTTAAGCTATATCTATGCAAAAATTCAGCTCGATCCGTTCAGCCGCTTAGTTTGTTCGTCGCGTAATCACGTAAGGCGACGAACATCCAGTTAAAGAGACAGAGTTACAATCGCATTTATAATATTAATTAGGATTAGAATTAGGATATCGCGTGCGAAGTGCACGGGTCAGTGCCACGCAACACAAGCCGCTTCCAAGGTATACGCGCAGGTAGCGCACGTGGAGTCTTTATAAAATATTTAAAGGGTATTTTGTGAAATGGCAGTTCAAAACTTCAAACCTCGTTTGTAGTTAAGCCTTCAATTGAAGAGACATTATCTCAAGCTGAGGGAACATTAGTCAACATGCAAGAATTTACGCAAAAACCTTCCGGTTTACGTTACGTAAAGTGCTCGTACACAAATCCCTTTGGGTGTAAAAAACGAAGGTTTGCAAAGCCGAACTTACCGAGACTATAGTGGAAAACAGTGTGTAGGCTCACACATAATTAAAACTGTTACACGTATAATTTAGAAGTTGGTACTCGATTTAGAATTTTTATTTTCATAAAATATTGGACATGAATCACACTCTGGCATTCGTGAAAGCGAAGCTATTATGAGATAAGTTACATAATAAAGCCGCGGTTTCGATTCACGACCGTGCAGATATTAGAATGATAAATTTACAATTCTGCTCTAGGTCTGGTTGTTGTCCGTATCTGTGTGTGTTCCATGGCGAAGCGGGAAACAGTAAGAGGAGCTAAAAGTGTGAAGCGTTTAAAAAATACGGAAACAAAAATAAAAACAAATAAATTATGGAAATTGTAATAAAAATATTACAATGTCCATAATGCCATCTCTGTTAAAACCATCATTTATTTCATTAATTTTGCGCATATAAACAAAAAAAGAAGTCGACTTGAGAACCTCTTCTTTTTTTGGGAAGTCAATTAAAAAGATGAAATGACCTAGGCATCAGCTAGGTAGTAGGTAAACTGCTTCAGCCTTTAAACATCCCACCGCTGAGATATCAGCCTACCCTCGGAGGGTTATTGGGCCAAATCCACCGCGCTGGCCCAGTGCGGGTTGGTGGATTCACATACACCATTGATTTCATCTCCGGAAATATGCAGGTTTCCTCACAATGTTTTCATTCACCAAAAAGCCAGTGGTTTATATCCGTACGTAAGTTCCAGAGAACTCATTGATACGGGCCCGCCTGGGTTCGAACCCACGACTCACTGAGCTACCACGGCTCCACGGTGTTAGGTAATACTAGCTATAATTTATTCGCTTCAAAGACTTTATTACGTACTCTTATGACCTAAGATACTGCAGTCCCAATGTGTCGTAGAAACGTTTTTAACTGCTCCGAAGAGATATCGGCGGTGTGCGATGTACCGTCGGCATTTTTCAACCGGCTACCGGATATCTTTTTTACTAATAAATAACAACGGACGCCCGGAGAAACACTCGTGAGCAGTGTTTTCGATAACGGGGTGATTTAGAGGATTTAAAGTCTTAATCAGATAGAATAAAGTAGTCGGTCCAATGAGTGATGTACTCGTAACTTATAGTTTAAGTCTTGTTATCTGAATATTAAATTACTCAAATAGAATTCAAATTATTTTTCCAAAAAAAATTTATCACGAGTGGTGTAGTGCTATTTCCCAATTCCCCAAACAGGGTGCAATTACCTGTGTTTTAGCGATTAGGTTTTTCTGTCAATTAAACCATTTCTAAGTTCATAACTAAACTAAACTTTACTGCTCTTTCTCGTAGTAGCTAATTTGAAAATCTTTTAGCGAACTATTATTTTGTCAATAAGTTCTGTGTACGTATAAAAACAATATAGAACTGACATAAAGTTTTCAGTAGGTAGCTTGTCAATAAGGTCAAAATAAGGAAGTGGTTTACAGCGATGAAATCCAAAAGAATTCATAAATATAAGATAAGAGCGGAGGAATCCAAGGAGAAACGTTTCAAAGGAGAAAGTATTGAATAAATAAAGAAATCGACACGTTTTCGCGAACTCTCAATTTGTATAAGAAAATTTTATTCATATTCGAGCGAGGGGACCGCTTCAAAGTATACGACATATGGACAAACGCTGAGCAGATATAAGCGATTTTATTCCTTCCTGTTTCTTTTTTTCTGTAATCGGAAATACAAATATGGATAGGTACTTTACTTCAATATTTCAAGATGAGCTGGGACGCTATATCGATAGATACGGATATGTGGTGTGTATAGAGATTAAAAAGTTTCCACGACGTCCTTCGGAGCTCTACGCTCGCTGTCATAAGGCAAGTAAAAGCTGAAGTTGAAAAGCGGATTAAGCCCCTTAAGTTTGTTGCGAGGTAAAGTAATATTCTTGTAGACAATAAAAAGAAAATCCTTAACGTGCACTCATATTAAATGTTCTGCTGATACATCTGATTAAGTTTATCCCAATGTTTCTATATTGTTTGCCTGTTTCAAGCTAAGAGAACAATTTATTTTTTGCAGTGCAGAAAAGTATAGAATAACTTTATGCTTGTTTCCTTTTTACTATGACAACAAAGAGGTAGCATTGCGGAAAAATATTTAATTAGATGACAGCAACAGTAATGAGATACGAGAATGAAGCAGCGGCTTATTTAGAAGACTTCCCAGGACACTGTTGCTGTTGAAGGTGGTTACAATGTAACGTTACAACAAGCACACACTCATAGCTCAAACAAGCGGACATCTTGTCCGCAATATTACCATCAATATAGAGAAGCGAGCAACGCTATGGATATGTAGGAAAATATTAAAGAAGAACAATGAAACTATTCACAACATTGTTCCGGAGTAAGCCTTTTTATCCAAAGGATTTTCTAGAAGGGTACGGGAATCCGTGCCCTGTTCTTATAATTTCCTTGAATGGTGAACATTTGATTTAAGTACCGTCCCAGGGCTAACAACGACTCTCCGGGGACCGCCCCGACTATTTCCTTTTGTTTTTGTGCCGTTTTTTAACAACTTTTTCTCTAAAAAGGATCCGCTAAGAGGTTGGCACGAACGCGGCCGTTTAAACCAAATCCCGTGATTAGAGTGAAGCGATTGACGTTCCTGTGGGATCGCGTCGCAAGATTAATGGTTACCATCGAATGGTAATTACGGAAATGAAACGTGTAACTTATGCAAATAGAATCCGACGCTTCGAACTAAATAGTTCAGGAGATCAGCCAACTCAGCCGGAAGACTTTTGAAACGGTTGTGAGGTGAACTTTTGCATAGCTCTACGAGTACGAGTTAAGGTAGATCGAATTCGATAGATTATTAATACAGAAGCTTACGTTTTTAATTTTCTTTGTCGACTATGAATAAGTAGGCTTAAAGCTATTTTTACAATATCTTATACGAAAAAGAGACGAGCGTTATTACCTTCGTATAAACCTGCAGGCTGCGATTAATAATGTTTTTGTACATAAGCTGCGCAAGTCAGCTGTTAGCAATTTTGCTTAGCATTCTGTACCCATTAAGCCACAACCATACAACAACCATGATTCTAATGGTGAACTGAGATATTGAGGTCAAATTTCATTGATCTCAATAAGCTTCACATATATTTAGCGATTAAAATAGTATGAAATAATCACAGTAGCGAAAAAAGAAAAATCATAAAGTAAATAAAAAGTAAGTTTGTATAGGCTGAGTGGGTAGCCCTGATGTCAGAGTTTTAGGCCGCGAGAGGGCCTCATACATGACTTAGCGGTTGTTGGTATTGTAAACAACCGGGATCGTTAATTTAACGGGTCATCGACCACTGTAATGCTCTGTTGAAAATGCCACTCGCGCTCACCCATCCGAAGACTGACCATGGCATCTGTAGAATATAATTTAATAGGTTACGAACACCAAGTTGAGCTACGCAATGCTATACTTTAATAAGGCCAATGGGCTGCAAAGAGTGTATTAAAAAAATAATCAATTGCAATGCTGATTATTTCGTAAACTGCAGCCGAGTCTAAATTATCATGAGTAAACTAAGTGCACAAACGAGACACTTGATACAAATACGTTAGGGGAAAAAAGAAACAGAATACTTACTGTGTTGGTGTGTGTTTGTTTCTACAGCAAGATAATGAAAAAGTGTCATATATTGCCATCTTTCTCAGGTCCGCATTATAGCTTCTGCATTGGACACTTCGAGCACATTTTGGCAAATGGCCTGAGAGTGATTACGTACACATATAATTGCTCAAAAGTTAACGGATACTATGTTTTTATTATCGTAAATGCATTTAATAATTACTTCTTACTATAAGCCCACGGTGAGTATTGCATTTAATTATGCATGCATGCATTTATTGCATCAAAACTACTAAAGTTTTGATAGCGTTTATTGTCCAATTGGTTTGAATTGATGCTTGGTTTGATTGCCCAGTTTTATTGAAATGTTTCATAAAAGTTTCGTACCCATAAAAATAATAGTGATTTGGTATGCGACAGTGCACGTATTTTACAACGATACTATTGTAATGCATTCATTAATTCATTATTTAGGAGCGTAGGTCTTATCAGTGAAGTAATTTTCAGACTTGAGTCTTCTGCCAGTGTGCGTAACATTGTAATGCATAACCGAAGTATTTTTAAGCCCGCAGTCAATCTTCAGACGTATCATCATTATTTTATATTATCACTACAACAGTGCTAATGCAAAATGGTTTTAACAATAATTTCACAACTCAACTTTTTAATTTTATTGATTCGACTCACGCGCAAGGCTTTTACTCCTATGTTTTTGTGTAATGTCACTGGGCTCATTTATTATCCAAAAAAATGTTTATACATTTTTATCTGTTTTTTTGATGTCTGGAAAATCTCTTGGGAAGTTGAGAAATCATATTTTAGACAAATGTTTCTGTGACAGTAAAATCACCGGCGCAGGGTATTACGACTAAAAATCTTCGAGTAGCGTTGCTTTATGAATCCTAACTAATATTATAAATGCCAAAGTAACTGTCTCTCTGTCTATCTGTCTCTCTATCTGTCGTCGTCTCCCTTCTGTCGCGTTATCTAAGCGACTGAAGGGAACCGGAATTTTTGACTATGTAAGCCTAAGATTGGCGACGGACATAGGTTACTTTTTTTTTGTAGGTCCTCACGAACGAAGTCGCGGGTAACAATTAGTAACTAATAAAATTGTAACAAACAAATTATGTTACAATTCTAATTAGACGTTTCTAATATTATGATTGGCAGCAAAGCCTAAAGTTTCTATTATTTCTTATTCTCAGGTCATAGACATCCACTAATGCTTTCAGAACGAAGCCTCTCCCCTGCTGGGGGGTGGGTTGGGGCAGGGGGTATAACATAATTCCCACACTTTGCCACTTGGCAGATGGCTTGGAGATCGCAGAATGTTCATCGTTTACTAAGAAGATGCTGCATCCCGTCCTCCGGTGGTTCTGGTCGTAGTTTTAGGACATTCACTTATGTTGACTAGTCAGACAGAATGTTTATTAGAATCTTCCTGTTCGAAAAATGCTCATGTCATGTGAGCATTTACTCGATCAGACTTAGCACCTTCCGCAAAACTGCAAACAAAGCTTGTTGGAAAATAAAAGAAGCCCAGTTGTATTGGGAATATCATGGGCGATGGTACGGCCGAATTCACACCGATACTCTATCTAAGCCTTCCGTCCCTCCATACATACGTAAGCCGCGCTTATGGACGTAGGATCCAGTGCTTAGTCGCTAAGCGGTGCGCGAGACGGATAAAAAATGGACAAAGCCGAAATGGAAGTTCCATTTGGCAGATACCTAAAAAAGAAGGGAAATGAACGCGCTCTATGTTGATTTATGAGACTGTCTATATCGTTTGCCTTACAGGTAGCACTTTTGGAACTCAATATTGGATATAAACTCACATAATCATAACTACTATTAAATAGTCAAACTGAGTCTATAATAACCTATTTGTAGTGTACAATAACAAGGCATCAATTGTTTGTATTTAACTATACAAAGTGTATTTTAATCAAACGAATGTAACATAAAATGAACAGCAATTTTATTTTAACTGAAAAGAAAATATTTTACTTAAGTGAAACTATTTATTATTTAATGTCTGAAACAAAAAATTAAAAAAATTTAGACATAAAACTGTCCTTGTTCTTATTGTATTAGACGCGACATTGCAGCGGCAAGACACTACAGGTTGATTATTATAAACTCTGTTTGAAAATGAGCTTCCGCAAAGTAGCGCCTGAATAATTCCGCATTAGCCTTTTAACATCGAACTTTGAACGTCTTTTAATATCAGCCTACCCTCGAAGGGTGATTGGGCCATATCCACCACGCTGGCCCAGTGGCGAATTCACATAAGCCATTAAATTTCTTCTCCGAAAATATGTAGTTTTCCTCACAATGTTTTCCTTCATCGAAAAGCCAGCGTTATATCCGTAAGAAAGTGCCAAAGAACTCATTGGTACGGGCCCGCCCGGTTTCGAACCCACGACCACATGAATACCATCAACTACTGTTAAAATAGTAACTGGCACTATTTTTTGTTTTATATTTACAGTAAAATGTGCCATTTGTTTTTGCAATATCTTGTGTGTTATTGTAGAACTGACGACCGATCGATCTTATCTACTAGCCTTATAAAGGAAAAGACCGATTTCTCCCATCTTTTTATTTTTACCACATAACTTTTTATTATTATTGCGTTTTTCGCTGACATACTCTTTTATCCTTATAAACCACTCGTTCGTTAAGGTGTCTATTGATGAAATGTTTTAATAACACAAAATTTACGTATCCTAATTGATTTATCCTCAAATTGGAATAAAGCTTTTAGCTGTTATATTATTAACTTGATAAGTACAAAATTACTTAAAAGGTAAAAATAGATGTAATCTAATCTACGCGTGGACCACTCCGCTCTCAATCCACTCGACGACTTAGCAAAAATTGTGATGTTGCTACGAATCTTGCTACGAGCATTTGTGCTACGCGTCTACATGCTGCCTCTACGATCTAGCTGCGAGATGATTTTGAGTAACGAGACAAGCAAGTCGCTTGCTTAATGATAAGCGTCACATTGCCTATTTTCTGCGCAACCCTGCAGCGCTTGCAGAAATCTTGCGTAGCCGTGCACTGTACAATTAATTGATTTCTATGACAAAGACATTTCAAAATACACAACACACACCTAGATTCCGCACTTAGGACGATCCAAGCGCACCATACATCGGTCAAAATTCATCTATAAAAATTTATTCTTAATGGTATATTGCTAGGCACGAGTTGGTGTAACCTAGATATAGCCAATGAGAACGCATGGTACCCACAACCCACGCTTTCCTCAAAATTTGGTAATTTTTTTTCGGAACATAGATCTTGTAATGTGATCATCACATATCTCAGGGTAACGACCATATTTGTATTATCGGGTGTTTTTAAAATAGTAAAGTAAAAAAAATTGAGTGGCATTGAACTGCTATCATTAAGCGTGAGGCTTAACATCAGGCGCGCGATTTGCTTGTCTTGTCACTCAGTTGCATTAAAAACCTATGCACAAGGGGCATGAATAAATTTTAAGCCGGCCGAATCGTATCAATGATTAAAGTTATTTTGCCCGGCGGGGCGTGATCAGTTGTAAGTTAAGAAGATTTTTGTGTGAATGTGTGTAATTTTGTGTCTTATTCAAGCGGTTTGATTATTTTTTCTACCTCAGAATGCTATATTCAACACAGCGTTGCATGGAAGGCTAAGGCTCAGCTAAAAAAACACTTTTAAAATGACACCAACACTGACATTGCGCAAATAATATCAGCTGTTCAGATTTCAGATTGCGTTGAGTTTCAACGGCATTTTTCTATGGAACACCATATTTTTTTATCACGGTTTCAGGATTGTTCTTACATGATAAAAGTTGTTCATAATAATGACTTCTATTCGGCTTAGTTGTAACCTTTGGCTTTTTGGTCAGGCCACATCACTCGATGAACCGATGACCGATGGGAAAGAAAGGTTTTTGAGTGGCGACCATGAACTTGAAGACGCAGCGTAGGTAGGCATCCGACGTAGCCTACCTACGCTGCCAGTGAGTGGACTGACGAAATTGTGACATTACAGATTCCCGATGGATACAAATGGCAACAGTGGCCTTTGTGGACGACCTCCGGCTGATGGTGATGCAAGCGAGGCTCTCTATGTGTATCTTTTCTGTTCATTACTTATGGGAGAGGCCATTGGCTCTGAAATACAGTGTATACTAGTTCGGAGCTAATGGGTTCAT
This sequence comes from Apocheima hispidaria, assembly GCA_947579745.1. NCBI lineage: Eukaryota > Metazoa > Arthropoda > Insecta > Lepidoptera > Geometridae > Apocheima > Apocheima hispidaria. The sequence continues at coordinate 8,795,862 of OX388153.1, read as the reverse complement.
GTTTATTTTTTGTACAATCTTTGTTTATGCCAAATAAATTTATTTGTATTTGTATTTGTTTGTCTATGGGATCATGATAACCTTGGCGTGTTGTCCCGAGTACATCAGTTGATAAATAACTACTATGAATATAAAAGCACACAAAGCATTTTGATTTTTGACATCAGTTGTGCGAGACATAAAATATAAATGTTTAACTTAATTGCAGACCAACCCAAAACTTTATCTACATTAAACATTAATTTATTCTGTTTGTCTGAAGAGCTTGTGGTCTTCAAAACTCTTTGAGTCAAAATATATACACAGCTTATTTGTTTGCCTTTTATATGCGTCTAGGTTAACATTAATTTGAATCGAAATTTAAGAATAAAATTTCATGTCAGGGTTCCGTAGCTAGAAATAAATAAACAACATCACAAACAGAGTTTGGTTGGCAAAGTTAATTTGCGGTATGCTGTTTTTTCGGAACATTTTGTTTGACTAAAGCAATAACTTAATCGGGTATATCTCGTAAGCTGTTCGGTCAAAATTCAAACATTGTGTAACCGGCCATGGTTTTATTCAGATTTTAGCCTATTACTCTGTATAATAATAATTAAAGTAATTGTGAAACTATATAATATAAAAGGTATATATATTAATGTATATAAATATATTGTAAAAAGTATATAATATTAATCCTACCTAATTGAGTTCTGGACTCGTGTCTGCCTTAGCTTAGATAATCTAGAACTATACGTTAACCCTAACTTTTCTATACAATACTACAAATCTATTTAATAATATGGCCAAGTGATCGTTTAGTTAGGGAACCCTTCGTTGTGAATCGTCGTAACCCTGGAAAAGAGGTTTGTGTGTCAAGTAGATACCTAGCTCGATGTTTTCTCCTATGTTATAATGCAGTTCATCTGAAATGTATTAAGTTAAGTAGCTTATGGGTTACCTACCTGAAAAATAAACATTTATTATTATTAAACATAAGTGCTGATACCTAAACAATAAAAATTATACCGTTTACTTATACATAGGACATTTATTAAAAATATTTATACATAGTTAGATGTGTTTGTTGTTGATGTAAGACCTGTAAGAAAGTAGGTAGGTATTATCTTTATTAAAATCATAATAAATGAAGTGTACTTTGTCTAGCGTTTGTCATAATAGTAAAGAATTAGATTGAACTCATAAAATAAAATAGGACTTTAATCAAGAAAATGAGTGGTGTAACGACCCCCCGTCCATTAATATTATATAAATTATTATATATTTATTATTACTATATTTAACTATATTTACGTAGATATTTATTTTCACTACCTATTTATTTCTTAATTATTTCTACTTAAGTTAAACCTATTTGCTTATTATATATTTGGCCATGTGATCGTCAAGTGATAGGATCCTACTTCGTGATCGTAGAACCTAAGTTTTCGAATAAGTACGAGTTAGCGAATCCTAGTATAATTTCCCTAGCCTATTACTACTTCGCCGGGCACATTACTGATGAAATCTAACTAATTACCGCGGTGATCCTATTGAAACATGAACGTAAGCGCATATAATATAGTTGAACTACAGAGTCTACTCTAAATGTACCTGAGTATTTATGAGTTATAAGGCGTTTATTAAGCATACCAAGATATAAGTTTGAACACATCATTCTACATTTATTCTGAGTTTATTTAATGAACAAATAATGATCGGTTTATTGGACTAAATGAATTCGTGGTAAAAGAACGGTACACCTCCCCGCACCAGTCCAGTTTGACTCATCCGAAAGACTGGGACGTCAATCCTCCACATATATGTGTTATAAATATAGGGATAATTACCTGTGAAATCTACTAGATTCAAAGTCCGTCAGTTTGTCCTATCCAGATAAGAGGGCTTATTCTTTTGGCAGTCTGGTACGTTAGTTTGTCGAACCTTTCAAGGAATACCTTCCATTAAAATACTTCCATAATACCTTATCTTTATAATTACCGAAGTAACTAAAGACCTTCCCTTACATACATCAATCTTAGGTTAAAATTGAGAGCCGCCAAAATCTTTCGATCTTGGTCTCTCGTGCCGCCCCGCAGCACCCTAGCCTACCTATTGATATAGCGATTATGATGAACAACCAACTAGTATAATGATATCTGATCCGCCTCTTTGAAGTTGGGTAAGAAATCTATCGCTTAGACAGACAGCGCCATCTTCAGATCGGATACACAGTAGATAGTGCTCAATTTTACCATGATGTTCGCCAGATGTCACTTAACAAATTGTCAGTAGAAAATCAGTTATCGCCAAACAGATAGCAATATGTTCAGATGTAAAATGGTTAGCGCTAAATTAAGCAAAAACACAAATAGATGTCTCCTTCAACTTATAAATGGAAAATGAACATAAATTTTCGTCATTAAATTTGATAAGTTCTTACATATTCTGAGTAATATAGAATCATTAGACAGACTCGCCAATAGATTTGAATGTACAACTTTACGTACAATTTTCTCGTAAGAAAAACTATGTCGGAACGTCATATCTCCCTTTTTTAAGAGTAGAGAATAACGACAAAATCAGCTATATTTTCTAGTGAATATAATCTATGTCGAAAGTCGAATCTCCCTGTTTTAGTAGAGAATGACTGGCTCAACTACGTTTGGCCGAAAGACATATCTCCAGAAAATTAAGCCTTCTTTAGCTATAATTGTATAATGTTAACTTTTCAATTACTCAATTAACAAAGTCCGTCCAATACTCAACAGTACTCATAAAGTTTATTTAAATAGTAGCTATAATGACTTTTCATCTCATTTTAAAGCGAGGAAACATCCGTACCAAATAGGGATACCAGAGTTATACTTACTTTTTACCTCCAATATTACCTGTACCGAAATCTAGATCTTACCATACCTTTCAATTACTAAACAATATTACCTGTTAACCACTTACCATACCATACCAATATTTTACCGTACCATTACCTTACCATACCACCTAGTTACCAAGCTGAAAGGGAAAATACACACCTAACACGGCCCTATGTCTTGAAGATCTAATACATTCCCATACTTAGAACATATTAGAACGCCGAGATCTCCCTACTTCCTACACCTGTATTCCCTATAATCCTATTCTAGAGTTACACCACGTTAAGCACAAAAAGACTCGCGGGTCCTTTATTTAACTAAACACTTAATCCCAACTAACACAGGGTTTTATCGGAAGACAGGTTATCCGATGTGCAAAAACCCTTCTACATTAGCTATGACCTAGACGGGTAACCAGCCCAATCTAAACCCTAAGGTTTCCTACCTACAATCCCTACGGGGCCAATCCAAAGAACTCGAAAGTCCGAGGCGATACTCTATACCGAGTATCCACCTCTTGGGGATAGGATTGGTGATCCACCTAACGTAAAGACAGGTTGTATGGCATTTGAATGGCGTTTTCTAGCGTGCAAGCACAACGTATCCCACTAGGATGCAAAACTCGTTTGAGCGTTCCAGAGGCCCTCTAAAACCCACATATCAAATGTCATATTTCCTGGTGACTTGTCGGTCCCACATTGAAGGGTTATAACCGACCTTGGCACGTCACAAAATCCAAGCCTAACTATCGGGAAAGAGGGGATGGAATTGCCTTTATGTCGTCACTGAGATGACCCAGGTTCGGGGCCAAACCATTTCTCAAACCATGTTGAGATAAACGCAATATATCCAATATTTAAGGTAAATTATCACAAAGTGGTGACACTCAAAAATTTAACACCGAAACTGTCAACATCGAATGTTAAACTGAGTTTATTAATTATTCCGCAGCCAACATTACTGGACAAAATAATTGTCCTGCTGGGGCAGAATATCACCGTAGTATATTTAAATTTAAACTATATTGGATATACGCGCGGGGAAGAGACTAAATCGTGAACCTGCGTGGAGTAGATCCGCACACCGAATGACTCCTCGACGCGCCCCTCCACGTCCTTTATATAGCTTCCCGCCAACTCTTGGTCCAAAACGCCCGAAAATCCCGACTTTCCCGTAATTACGGGATATTTGGTAATCACTGTATTTACCGTCTTTCCCGTCTTTTCCGTAATTACTGTATTTTCGGTATTTTCAGTAAATTCTTACAATTTGTGCTATACATCGTGTTCTACATCGTCGTACAACTATGTAATATAGTTTTCTTAGTTATTGGACTTCATGAATCTGTGAATATGAGATGCTATGTTGTTGTGCACATAAAAATGATGTTGTGGCCCAAAGATTCTTGACATTATTTCAACTAGATGAAATCAAGATCATTAAAACAAGAAGTTGAAATCCTTCAACAAGAATCCAGTGTTGGATGTGATCTGAATCTTCTCAACTCCTGCCAATCAAGGTAAGAATCCATTATTTCCTTTATAATAGACTGGAATCCTTTGCGTTTAGCTTTCAGTATTTTCCATTGTTAGTTTCAAATAGCTGTTAAAGTAAAGTTAAGCAACTTCTTGAGTTTCTTGACAACATACTGGAAGTCTATCTTGTTTACCAATCTTTCCATACATTTTGTTGAACATTGTTAAAGTTTATATTGAATGTGGAGACAAAATAGTCTTTTAGCTGTATCAGTCAGAAATCAGTCAATACCATTCTCCATAGTAAAAGTCTCTCTAGACCAAAGCTTCCAACAAATTGTAAGGCTTCTATAATCATCACTTCCCATGTTCAATCATACAAGTAGACTCTTGTCATAACAAATAGTTTTTTATCCTCATTGTAACTCTCAGTTTACTTAATTCCAGAGCTGCTTGGGCGTCTTCACTTCTCTAAGGAAATCTTCGGATTTCCTTAGAGAAGTGAAGTGAAGAAGTGAAGCCTAACCTCCAAGCTGGATACAAATAACATAATAATAAATAAGATGCCGTCCCGTGGCTCTCCGGACAGACCAGATACCAGGAACAACTCCTTAGCCGGATATCCACATAGTGATAAGTTAAATTAATACAATAATCTGTACAAGGTAATGTTGTTCTAAATATAACTATTTCTACAATGTAGCATTATTCATTGAACCGAGTTAGGTATATTACAGGAAGATATCTTTTCTTTATTAATCTTTTAGGATAAACTATGAGACAATACTCAACTATAGGTAGAATCAAACATGAAGTTTTCCTTAATATTTTGCCAGTTATAAACCGACTAAACAGTCCTAAGTTTTGGTAGTGAACTAAACTTTTTATCATAATATTTATGAATATGAACGAGGACAATCTGGCCCGTTGCAGTACCTTAAATTAATCTGAATATAAATATTGCTAACAATATTCTTGTAGCATTACTCATTGAACAAAGCCAAGTTTATCGCGGGAAGAAATCTTATTCTTTAGAATAAGATATTAATAATTTATTTTCTATTAGAATAAACCATGAGACAATATTCAACTATAGGTAGTATTAAATATGAAGATTTCCTCTACATATTTCTAGTTATAATCTGATTTTACAGTCCTATGTTTTGGTAGTGAACTAAACTTTTTATCCTAATATTTGTGAATGTTGACGAGGACAATCTGGCCCGTTACAATTGAGCAAGTTTTTTTTTCAAATATGTTTGAAAACATGTGTGTAAAAAAAGACTATCCAGTATGACAATATTTTTCTATATCTATAAGAGTGTACAAAAAACTAGTGTTTTGGTCCTTATAATCTGAATAAAAGAACCGTGTCATACAGACGGACGGCCAGACAGACTCGGTGAAATTATACGGATTTCTTAGTTTTCTACGGAACCCTAAGAATATTTTTAAGCATATTGAATAAAGTATTGAATAGAAAATAAGAGTTAGAAGTTAATTAAAGCTTTGAGTCAAATTTTCATTTTCTATGTAAAAATAAATATACTTCAAATATTTTAATATCAGTAACTATTTACTCAGGCCCTCATAAAGTAAGGCCAAAGAGTGAAGCCAAAAACATCTCATTAGCATTACAAAGTACTACTGTAGTTGCAGCAGAAAGCAGTCATTTGTACTATCTGTTCTAATTTCACAAAGATCTTTCGCGCGTTTGTGTGTGAATTAGCACACATTCCGTATTTTACGCCACTTTTCCATAATAAGATACCTATGCCTTACCTAGTAGCGTTAGATATTTTTTTTTTAAATTGAATAATTATTTTTATTAAAATAGGATAAACGACAAGATGTTTATTTTTACCCGACTGCCCACGAAGGATGTTCTTAGAGTGTATGCAAGTATTGATGAAAGTATGTACCTATGTAGCATAAACAGCTTAATTAATTTTGACGAGTGAGGTGTCTTCATATTCCTCTTTATATCCGGAGTGACATGGGCTTCATTTTGCAGTCGGGTATTTTGTTTTTTACTTTTAATAAAATTACTAAACTTGTTGTTTCAGTAATTATAATTACTGAAACAACAACAACAAGTTTGCGAATTGCTAATTGATGAGTATATATATTCATCAATTCGCAAGATCTTAACTACCACCAGCTAATTGTAGACAAAGCCTGCGAAGTTGGTCAATTGTAATAATGATAGCAAATGTGCAATAATTATTCTACCGTGTAATTTTGTCTAAAGCCACCGTTTAATGGCGGAGAGCATAATTCACGGCACCATTAGTTTAATAGGCACCACCTTCCTTGCACCAAAGCCTGGCCATAATTTAACGATAGACATTTTACGAACATTTCACGGCGCAAGTATGAAATGAATGCTCTAGTTCTGTGATAAATCACACGTTTTAATGGTTATTTATTCTGAGTGTTCGATTCGAGCGATGGCAATCAGTCGGGATACTATTTTTATGGGCTGTACCGGATGCGCCATAAAGTGAAGCATAAAATCAGTAAGCCTTAGAGGGAAATATAAAAGTAAATAACACTTAGAAAGGAGATTTAGGCATGACGCCGGCACTTGAGATGTCGCCTTGCGCTCCAATGAGCCGGTTCCTGAAACTCGCACAAACCGTGACCTGCACCTACTTTGTGTAATTTACAACTCGCTTCAACAACCCAGATACTTGTGCAGTGAAACTAGACTCGGTGCTTGTGTTTCTTGTGCTTTTAAGCTATGGAAGCGAGTGTTTTGATACTATACGAATTAAAATTGTTTACCAAGTGCTCAAGGCTTTTAAGTTTAAAGTAATAGCACCGTTTCTTTACTTCATATTGGAATAACGAGTAGTACGTATAGGCTTTGAATTTACTTAGATACTGTAACTAATGTTATTTTGCTATCTGTATTCATTCTTTACTAGTTGATGCCCGCGGCTTTGTACAATTAGCATCTCAGCTTTCCGAAGTCCCAAGACCGAAAAACGATTTACTTCTCCGACTTTTCCAATTATGTTTATCCATAAAAACATAATTCTGACTTGAACATCTTAAAATACAAAATAGCCAAATATATTCCATAGTATATAGACGTCGTCACAACAAGCTAACTTTCTATATTAATTGTATACTAGCTGTTGCTCGCGACATCGTTAGCGTGGACCTACAAAAAAAAGTAGTCCATATCCATCTTCGACCCTTAAGATATATCTATGTAAAAATTCAGCTCGATCCGTTTAGCCGTGATTACGCGACAACCACCCAGACAGAGATACAGAGAGACAGGGTTACTTTCGAATTTATAATATTAGTTAGTATTACATCACATTTATTCGTAAAATCACACATTGAGTACAAAAACAATATAAAATCATGAATTACAAATTATTATTCTAATAGAGCGTAGTATACTAAACTAAATATAAAAAAGGTTTGACTATAATTATAGGAATTGAAGAGTACCTTAATTTTAAATAAGTATGATCAGTAATTATACCCAAAGAAAATGTATTCTATCTTCGACCAAAGTAACATGAAGTTTGGTCGAAGTATCTAACATGAAAATATTTTTTATCCAAGTACATCTCACTGCACTACATATACTCGTATTAACCGTTTTGTGAGAGATTCACACAATTACTGTTACACTACAATTTCAGTCATAAAGGTTAGTATAAAAAACTTAATCTCGGCCACACTGTACTCACATCACGTTATGCCAAACCATCAGGTCGTCAGCAAATATCACCTGAACTCCACATATAATAATAATAATAAATATCTGGGACATTTTTGCACACACGGTCATCTGACCCCAAACTAAGCAAAGCTTGTAATATGGCTGCCAGAGACTGATATACGTACATAGATATTTTTAAATACATACTTATATAGATATTAACACCCAGACATAGAACAAACACAAATATTCATCACATGAATGTTTTTACTAGATGGGAATCGAACCCACGCTCCCAAACACAGAAGGTAGGTTCACTACCAACTGAGCCACCCGGGCAGTCGAAATATATTAACCGTTTTGACGTCATATTTACACGTCAAGGTATCTAGGACATTACGAGTGCCAGGTAGGTGGTAGATGTACATAATATGCCCTGAGGCCACTTTAATAATGTGCGAGCATTAAGGGCTCAAGTTTTCGCGGTCGCTGTCAAAGAGGCGTAGATAAAGTCACCACACGGATCACCTTGTACCTACATCAATCAACCTGACATGACTCTAGTTGTTCGCCCAAATGGATTATAGGAAGTTGACGCCCTATACCAGTGCTGCCAGTAGAGATACTTCGGCTAGCATAGCGTACGTAATAAAGTTATCAAAAAAATATTGTAAATGCGAAAGTTTGTGTGTTGACAGTGGTTGACCTAGCTTTCCTACGAGAATAGCTTGGTGTTATTCAAATTCTAATACAGTGGGAACTTAATAAAAAGCAACACATGGTACACATAGTGGTGGAGACTTCTAGAGGTTTTTATGGTGTATTGGTAATAACACGAAGAGTCACATTTCAGAAGATTATACTATTCACCAACACTCGTGCACGTTCACGAACACTTAATGAATAAAAATCCACCATTTATACACATCAACACTCGAAATAACACAAGTTTTGGAAAATAATACAATGACGCGACATGCTTTCTTCACGTTCCCGCCAAAACTCCCCAATTAACTAATTTTGTTCTAACTTCCCTTCCTGCTCGTATGAAATCCTCTATGGCCGGGTGAGTTTCAGATTTGCCTCGCGTCACCGCCGTGTAAACATTATTTGCCAAAGTGATGCGGTGACACGGCCAACTTTGCCGAAGGATATCCTTTACAGGGCTCTTTTGCTGGGATGAACAGAAAAAGACCTTTGTCGGTGATATTTGAGCCGCGAAGTGATACTGGGGTAGTGTAAAAAAATTATAAGAATATACCTAAGAAAGGGAAGATTCCCAAGGACAGTTAGGTAAGTCCGTTATAAAATCGAGGCTAAACTGTAACAGCAATTTATTGCTGAACGTACTGTACTTAATGGGATAGGGCAGCATGATGATGATGATAGTTGATGGAATCAAGCAATTCTTTGCAGAAGTGCACCTTCAATCAAATACACACAATTAATTTTATTATGGTACACAACACACCAATTAATATAATATTGGTGTGCGGTGCTCCTAAGAATCAGCCTCAGCATCTTGCTGAGTTGGGGCTGTTTTGTGGCAAAAAACTTTGTATACGTTTTGTTTATTTTTCACTTTTTAATTTATTTTCTATATGTTTTTTGCTACAAAATAAACTATTGTCTATTGTAAAAAAAAAGTATGACAATAACACGTTGCTTGCATGCTGAAAGCGAAAATAGAGTGCCTGTTTTATCCATTACTACTATAAGAGTACAATTTATTGCTTACATATTTTGCAAGAAATAAATGAATTATCAATTACACAGGATATTTGAATAAACAGCTCCCGTATTGGAAGATATGATCATTTACTTGGTACAAAAAAAAACAAAAACATTAAAAAAACAATAACAAGCAGAACAAAAATATTTACTGATATCTGTATCAACGTTTAAACACTGCTGGGATATCAGCCTAGGGTGATTTGGCCATATCCACCACGCTGGCCCAGTGCGGGTTGGCGGCCACATACGCCATCGAATTTCTTCTCCGGAAATATGCAGGTTTCTTCACGATGTTTTCCATCACCGCAAAGCCAATACGACGTACGACGTATGTTCCAAAAACTCAATGGTACCGGCCCGCCCGGGTTCGAACCTACTATCCCACGACTGTGTATTTCTTTAATGATACACCGAAAATTAAATTTGTAAATCACTGTCAATGGACTCATGTGCGCTGACGCGTTGGGTTAGACCGACGCGAGCGCACGTATTTAACTGTCAATCAAGTCAATTGCCGCCACCAGACGCCGATGTCCATCCATTTCTATTTATAAAATATAATAGCCCTTACAGATGCGCGGATTTGATTTGGTATGGGGAACCAATAAGAGGAAAATATTATTCATCTCTCTTTCTCTCACATTTGTTCAATGTCAGAATGGCTGGACTAAATTCGCACGTCTGCTTCAGGAAAGGTATTTTTTCTATATTTCGGTTTAGAAACGAGTGTTGAATACCCCTCCCAAAGTATGTCTGGAGTTTAACCAAATACCTAGTATGTGTTATGCTTACCTATAATAATATACCTTTTATAAGTAGTCAAACTGACGCTAGCCAGAGGAGCTTGCATGCGCACCGCGACAAAAACTTTTTGCTATGCAAGAACAGGACACGGCTACGATATGAATAAGAATAAGAATTATTTTATTGCAATACTGTGTACAAAGATGTTCTTAAAATAGAGATTAATGTTCCAACAGTGGACTCATATCGGGTGTGCAATATATTATTATTACCTACTTAATGAAATAGTTATGTTCTTAATTAAATATTATTTACATTAGCAGGAACTATCGAAAACAAAATGGTTGTAATGAATTTAAAACTAGATAACAAAAGAGTATTTAAATAAACAAAAACTAATAAAACAATAGATAATGGTCATTACCATTATTAAAGTATTCTTTCAAGTCGTAAAATCCTTTGGTCAACGATTATCTATACGTTTGTCTCATTTTTCAAGACATCAAAAGTAGAGAAGATTTTGTCGCGGTGCGCATGCTAGCTCTGCTGATCTTTTAAATATCAAGATATAGATTACTCAAAGTGCAAGAATTCAATGAAAATATTAAACAAGATATAGATCGAAAAACTAAAATCCGACTAAGTCCTTACGTGAGCTTTACTTTTATCAGGTGCATGCAAGCAAAGCCGCGAGCAATAGCTAACAATATATAATAATAATAATGCTATATTTATTTATATGAAATGTGATATTTAAGCCCTTTTATTTGAAACCCAGCACGGCGTCATTGAAACATTTTTTAGTTCGTGACTTTTTGTTCTCTAGAGGGCGCCATATTCATTATTCAATTATACAAGATCCTTGATTCAATTCGTCATATAACCTATTATAACCAGCGGACTATGAAGACGCTTCCAATGACACCTCATTTGTCAAATTATGGTCAAAATCATGGACTTAGCATCGTCCAAGGTCAAAATCATAACCTTCCGTTTTGCTTCGCGTAGTCGGGGAAAAAGGTAACTAATTTTACTAAGTTATGACGGAATTTATTATTATACAGCCAAAGAAAAAGTCGTGACTCTAGGCTTTCACAACCCCCATGAGACTGACATCAACAGATAATTTTAATGGAAACGTCCAATTAATTTTATTGAGGTGCCTTTTGAATAATTGATTATAACACGATTATATTTTTGATTTCATTTCATTTTAATAAAAAATTGTTTCTTTGACATTTAATAATGAATAGTTTGTTCTATTTTCATCTTATTTTACTTACTGGTATGTGTATAATTATGGCTATTGCCCTTTTTGGAGAATCAACCCTTTTTGCTACATAAAGTAAGAATCTCATTATGTTTTGAATAATCTTAAATCTGGATTTGTATGCTTTACAACTTTTACGAATAATGAGCAGTTAAAGCTTCGCCTTCAACACATCCTGGTGTCCCATCATTCATTATTTCAGTGAAAGAAGATATCAAAATATTTCTTATTTACGTTTCGTTAGTCAAATTAAATAAAACGCAATATCGGACAAATGACAAAGGTCGGTAGTTATTTACGAGATCATTAGCGATCCACTCCATATTCAAGGTTCCTCGACATGATTCTTAGAGGCCGATCGGAAACCGAATTTCAGGTCAACCAATTATCATAATAAAGTAGCGCATTTCCTTTTTAAAATGGGTCCTTCTTACAAGACGATGATTCTACGGCAGGTAAATCGGGTCAAGGTATGGATTGAGGGTATTTCTAATTTTGTTTGAACATAATAAGGGCGTTCTTGTACGTTATAGGGAAGCTAGAGTATATTTGTTGCAAGTGGTCTGTATTGTTGTTGATTAATTTATGACTTCATTTCAAGAGATCATACAGTTGAATAACTTAGTTGATAAAAGTTCTATTTAAGCCGACATTATTAAAGTTTGTCTCCTTTCTATACTGTAAAAAAAATTGAGAAACTCCTCCTTTTTTTTTGTGAAGTCGGTTAAAAAAGGCAAGTTCGAGAAAAAAAATTACATATTAGGTTGTAGTCGCCCCTTTCTAGCACGCTGACAAGACAGACAAAGACAAAAACAGAATCGACGGGTTCTGTTGTACGATTATCTAAGCTAAACTAATGTGATAGGACTAAAATTATCTGCATCTCTTTTTATTTCAATTTGTGAGAAAAGGATGTTTACAATATTAGGGCTATCAAATTTGGTTTAGCTTAGAAAATGTTACAACAGAATCGACACCAACAGCATCAATTCTGTCGTACCACTCACTAAAGTACACTAATCTGACAGGACTTTTCACTTTTCATTCCAGTATGGGAGAAAAGGGAGACAATTTCAGAGCTGTCAAATTTAGTTTAGTCTAGAAAGTAGCATTATTGTACACCATTATTTTCTTTTTACTTGTGGCCAGGGATAATCTTTGGTACCGTACAATAGCAAGAAATAAAAATACGTGAACTCACTCAATCGAAATTGCCAAGAACAGATCTACCGACCACGCCGAAGTTTACATGGTGACGTCATCGCTATAGCTTTGTAATCCTCGGTTGTTACAGCAAACATGAATACGGCATTATAAGCGTTGTTTATTGGCAATTATTTATTCAGGTTGTCCACATAAATCGCTTGGGCATTTAACTGTCTGTACTTACGCGGGTGGACATTACTCAAAGCGGTAGTTAAGGAGCAGTTGTTGTCAATATGGGAATAATACGATAATTCTCCCGTAATTAGTGGTCTTAATGATAAGACATCAACGACGTCAAGTGACATCCATCATTGGGTAAGGTCGACACAGGACTGGGTCTCTACCCAGTCCTGTGTCGAGTATTCAACATCGGTTGGTACATTCGTTCGATCATGGAAACAGTATTTGTTAGTTCATGCGGAAGAGCAGTTTGTATATTGAGGGTGGTGCTGAAACACGTTACGTCGAGCTAAAACTGAGCAGTAGTTCCAAAAGCCACTGCTGTGTCAAAATTTCCGCGTTTCCGTCGAATCCAAGGATATCTTTGCAATCGTGCTACAAAACCACTGTCTTGTGATTGAGATTTGAAAATGAACGTGTGAACTACAAAGTAGATTGGTTATTTTGGTTTTCGGGACATGTCGAACTAACCTGACGACCAGCCTCGGGATCAGTCCCCGTAATATTTTTTTTTTTATAATGTTTCATAATCATAGTCTGAGCGCCAGTTCTTCAAATCTTTGTGTGTGTACCATGGCATCCATGACTTAGAGCATCCTAATGGGGAGGCTATGTGTTGTGCAGCGGCTGCGGAAGTAGGAGGCAAAGGGGGCCAAATGCCCCCCTAAAACCTTGCTCTAATTTTACTACCTGGTAAAGAAGGTTTATCTGTGCTATTTCTCACAAAGCTTTGTTTTTTCTTACATGAAAAAGATTTAGATTTTAATGACATTCTCAGGGAATTATCTTCAAAGACCGCAGAAAGGCGCAATGTCTATAATATCGTTTACGTGAATCTTAATAATGTATCTATTTAAGTAATAAATACAATATTTTTATAATTTGACCTATAATTTGATTGACCTAGTCATCTCTGTTTCGTCTTATAACTGCAGTAAATTGACCGGAGGAAGCCGGGGTGATTGAAGGAAGGAGGTGACCAAAGAAGTTTGCCCCCCATCATGGAGTACTGTCGCGGCCCGTGGAGTCGTGGATGCCATGGTACGCACATAAAGATATGGACAAGTGTCACTCCTAGGAAAGAGAAGATTAAAATTCGTTATTCAAACATCTGCCCAGCTAGGAATGGAACCTGGGACCTTCTGCTCATAAAGCAGACGCACAACTAAACCAGGAGGCGTCAGTCACTATTGCTGTTTGCTCCCGGAGTTTGAATCGCTATGTTTGTGGGATAAAAGTATTCAAAATTTAATCTGAAACCATTTAGCCCGGAGTTAAGTGGAAACAAGTACACAAACCTCTCAAGCTTTCGTAGTTATCCGATATGCATGAAATCGTCTACCTATAGACCGGTCGACTGGTATAGAATACTGGTCAGAAATACCAAGATTGCCAATTGGGGATTTCACCCGACATATACATATAGGGACATAAAATTTTTACATTTTTAATTGCATTTAATTTTTAAGGGCATTTTTTAGCGAATGTATAAATATATATTTAGGGGTAATAAGGTGCAAAATTTCGCTCAGCGCGCGAAATTCAAATTTTCTTGCGTTTTTTGTCAATTACAGATTAATTACTCATCGTAGGTTCCTGAAAACTAATTTTGCGATAATAAATAGATTGTTTCAAGAAATTACACCAACCAGAAATTCAAGTTGAAATTGGCGCAAAATTGGTTTCGATAAATCCACAATGAGTAATTAAGCTGTAATTGACAAAAAACGCAAGAAAATTTGAATTTCGCGCGATGAGTGAAACGTTGCACCTTAAGAGAATGTTTTATCCATTTTAAATGCACTATCTTTATCTAGTTTGTAGACAAAACTTGTTTTTTTTTCGTTTTATTTATTTATTCTATTTAGTTTGCCAATATACTACGCAACGTAACTTTACCGTCTGACCGACTTCAAATACTATTTACTAAGATTAATAATTATTATAGACTTTGTTTATGAGATTTTTACTTTTGAATAAGTAAACACTTTCTTTTTAGAAATTGGCATCCCTAACTGATACCTAAAGTTAAAACTTAATTTGATGAAAGCCACAGAAATCATTTAATTTTCAATTGAAATGCTAAACTTAGGTTACTGCGTTCCCTTGTTCATCAAACTCACTTGTTTATTTATACAATACTCATAAGATAAACTTTGTTTCACAGAGTTGTACAGATGTCTGAAAGTCTAGATCAGATGATATCAGAGCTTTTGGAAGCTAAATATAAAGTTAGTCTCGGCCAATAGTAAGTCTGGTGAGATACAAATAACTTACTCGTTCCTATGTTGTATGTTGTTCAACACATTTATTTTACAACTTACAGCTGACATTACAGGTCACTACCTAATGCGATAGCGAAGCTAAGTATAAGTATAGTTAAGAATAACACAAGACCCTTAACGCTATCTTCGTAAATTCACTCAGAGCACAATCAAATAGGTCAATTTCAACCGCAATGACGTTGAGAGTGCGAAGATAATAATAATAATAGTAATTAATAATAATTCCACCTCATTTACATACATACGCTCGTGCATTAAGAAGCTATTAAACTCATAAAAATGTTATTTTTATAATATCTATCAAATCTATCAAATCGTCTTTCTGTTTTACCCAAACCGACGGGCGATTTTTCTAATTTTACAATTCTTGAAATGGCACACAAAGAGACCGCGCAAAAATTAATACGCTTTATTATTCAAGAAATCGTTTAAATGTATTTTGTGTTTGTTAACCTTCTTAGGCTGGGTTGCACCCATAATCCCAGTTAAAGTTGAGAGACGCAATGACGTTGAGAGTGCGAAGATAATAATAATAATCTTAATTAATAATAATTCCATCTCATTTACATACATACGCTCGTGTATTAAGGAGCTATTAAACGCATAAAAATGTTATTTTTATATTCCGTCCACCTCATTAGTTACGTAGATTAGAGATTCTATGTTGATATATATATTTGGTAATATCGTCTAGTACAGCTACCGGTCTACAATTGCCGGCGAGTTTCACAACGTCGTCGGTCCACCTAGTGGAAGGCCTACCTACCTAAATCTCTATGTTCCCAGTAATTATGCTGGAAAAATTGCTCTTCAATCCGAAACACAGTAATGTTACAGTAGTGATTTACCCCAATGAAATTTAACACAAGACAAATAATAAACGTAGACTTGTGATTATAATTTACCGGAAAACTGTTAATTACTTGAATAAGTTGTAGCGGACCTAGCAGACACTGCCCTGCGCAAAAATTGGCTTTTTTTTTGGGTGGCATAATTGATTTCGACAATAAAGTAAATACTATGAAATCATCACAATTACAAATTCACAATTACCTCCGATTAGTATACAATAAGTACACATATCTATAACGAAATCCAGGTTTTAAAAAAAACCTACAACTTTATCGCCGCGCCACCTACTGGGTCTAATTGTGAACCTTAGTCATCCAGGGATTTACTCAAACACACACAAAAATTTCATCATAATCGGTCCAGCGCCAGCGGCTTAGGAGGTCTTCAGTGACAACACACGTACAGAAGAATTATATACAAAGTGTTACTAAAATGCGCAACAATATTGAAAGGTATATGAGTATATACTCATTATTATGAACAATTCTTATTATGGGATCAACCCTGAAATCGTAAAAAAAACTGTTAATAGCTGTTCCATAGAAACATGTCAATGACACTCGACAAAATGTATGTAATGGCTGATATATTTTTTCGCGATTTCATGGTTGGTTCCACACGAAAAGTTGTTCATAATGATGAGTACATAATTATATACTTTTCAATATTGTTGCTCCTTTCTGAGACACCGTAGAAGATTAGAACCACTTGTAATGCACCGCATCCTCAACGGAGATACATTGCAACTTGGATTTGGTGTGATATGTTGAGGAAAATAATCACACTTACAAACGCCCTATACACTACATTTCACGTTTATAATATAATCAGTTTAATGTATTAAAATACCGTCGTGTCTACTTTCATAAGCTTATGTAGAATATCTACACAAGCAATCTTATTATTATACTCGTATATACAGACATATTTTTGAACGAGACAAATATTTGCCTCGAGGATCCTAAACAAAACGTGGATTACGCTCACATTTTTCTCGTAGCCTTCCCATGGTAATTCATTCCGACGAATACGGCTTCTGATTTCATTTGGAATTTCTCCGTATTCACTCGTCATTCCCGGATTCTCGTATAACCTTAACCCTTTCGAGGGCCGAGGTTAATTGGACCTCATAATTTTTTGACAAATATTTTTATTATCATTTATACGGGTTATTTCGGTCAGTACCAGCGTTAATTTACTTTTAATCGTTTACCCAAAAATAACCATGTTATTGCGGTTGCTAAAAGGCAAATGTTGTAACAAATGTACTCATTCAATTTAATATTGTATAACAAACAATGATCGGAAACCTGGATCCACAATTTATGTTAAATTCATTATGATATTTTGGGGGAAAAGTAGTTGAAAAAGTTTTATCAATGTTATCCTGCCAAACTTTTGCCACTTTGCTTAAAGCATAGAGAAATTATATAAAGAAGATTGCTAATGGCCATAGAAAGATGCGTAACACGATTGAAGTAACTGATAAGGACGTAAGATGTCGCTAGTGCCTTAAACTGCGACATGATCCTCACAATTTCTGCTTGACTAGAAATAGAAAACCAAGCTAATTCATACGCAATGATACATTAGTAATATCAGTACAATTATTAATTTTATATTTTATTTGCAAAACACGCTAGATTCTAAGGATTTATTTTGAAAAAAATATCCTTGAAACATATTTTTTTAAGTCGTATATTGCAATCTAATTTGGAATCTCATTTTTACTTTTGGCGAACGCAGATAGCGTTGAGCCCTAAAAACTATTAAGCGCGTGGGAGACTAGCGCAAGGACACCGCTAAAGTACGAACCTTGGCTTGGCCCGTCACCCTGTAAAGGGATATCAGATTTGCCGTGGCACCCCAGAAAGAGTGTGCTCTGAGGCCCTAGCTGTTTGGTTATTATATCTGTTTGACTATTTGGAGAGAATCTAATCGATCTTCTGAAAGATTGAGATTGGGATTCTTCGACCACGCTGGTAAGTTTGGTGTATGATTGTGTGCCTTTTTTATCTTCGCCTATAACAAATACTGTGTTTCTCCATATTTTCATCGGCTTCTATAGCGGCTTGAATATTAGTTGCGTATACATAAGCGCCATCTAGTATTATGCTGCTTTTTCGGGGGTACACTTTTTCTGTATGAGATTATTATTCTACTCGTATAATTTTTCTATGCTTAAAGTAAGTAAGGGTATTTATGGTTACATGACTTACTTGATTAACTTGGTAACTACAGTAGCTACCAAGCCAAGCTACCAATCCCTGAGAACATCATCATCCACAGCTTTTATTTCACTAACAGGTCTCTCTCATTATGTCATTTGCCACAGTCTTGTGCTAATCGGGATATTTTCACGATATCGTCGAGCCACAACCTACCTCGGGAACGTAAAATCTCTGAAATATTCTTATGATACTTCTAAACCCGTTCCCGATAGAGCCTTGGAGATACTTGTTTTTATGCTTTGCATCAATAACCTGTTAGTGCACAATGGACGTTCAACGAGGGTCAAGTGGTCACAAGGGTGAAATTTAATTTACCGACGGGATCCCTTGTCGGAGTTCGCCGCTTTCGACTTAATTATTTTCGCATCTATGAATTATAATAAGGTTTTATTGTCGTCCATGTGCTATATAATACGTTTATTTAACTTTGTGTCTCGCAGTGTTCCGCATTGATGAAATGTATTTGTTAAGTGTGTAGACAGTTTTTTAAAACGATTAATCAAAAAATATTACGGAGTTCATGTTTGTAAATAGGTACTTATCTATTGTGTGTGTGTGTTTCTCTATACTACCATAACTTTCAAACTTTTATTTTTATGTATGTGGTACAAAGTATGGTATCACTAGAATGCTGATTTGCTAGGCGTTTAAAAATAGTAAGTTGAACAGGATGTAGCTGTGAAAAGGCTGTGTAAGTACTACTTACTTACTTTTTACTTACTACGTTATACATTATACATTACCTACTGCAAGCGAGCACGAATAAACCTGAGAATAGTGTGCGTTTATACATTTCTAAAAGCTCGCTCTGTCTCGAACGCAACAAAGTTTGTAGATATCTATCAAATCGTCTTTCTGTTTTACCCAAACCGACAGGCGATTTTTCTAATTTTACAATTCTTGAAATGGCACACAATGATATTAAGGCGACTTTTAGAGACCGCGCAAAAATTAATACGCTTTATTGTTCAAGAAATCGTTTATATGTATTTTGTGTTTGTTTACCTTCTTAGGCTGGGTTTCACCCATAATCCCAGTTAAAGTTACTGCTATAGTTATATTAACTGTAATTTTAAGCTAACCATGAAGCTAATAAAATTATTCCACAGATGTTATAAGTGTTGTAGCACAAGTTTATCAAGACTTGTGAATATAGAAAATTGGCTCTCAGGTATTCAAAGTAGTTTACTACGTATGGGTATTTTAATGCATCTAGTTTCTCAGCGATATTTTCAAATCGTTGATGCAATAAAATGGAAAAATTATATTTGTGCCTGGAAAGATAACTTAGTTTGTTGTGAATACTTGAAGTAACATCTGATTTTGAAGTATGCTACTCCTTCTTTATACTTACAATTTGTAGTAGTAGGATACTTTATTGCAATCTGCTAGTTTGCTATCAACCTTAAGGCGCAATCTAATCGCAAACACAACAATAAAGTTGTAATTTTAGCGCGTCGTCCGAAGTGACGAGATTAGATAATCAAAAAATACTGCAGGTAGAATAGAAAACTAAAAATACATTAACCTGAAAAAATAATCGGATATGTGTCTTAATTACAAAATAAAAAAATCGCAAAATGACCCCCTGGAAAAGCCTTCTGTAGTTAAATGCTTTCAATTCTCAGCGGTAACAAGTTTTTTTACAAATTAAATTCCCAGGCTTTATACAGCGAACATGCTAATTTTTGAATTTGAATTGTATGTTTCGGATAATCTACAAAAAAGTAAAGAAAAACTACAATTTCCTGTTTTCTCACCAAGTATGATATGCGATTCTCAACTATAAACCAAGAGCTTTTCAACCTCATTTCGGATCGAGATAAGACCGCGTCTTAAATTTAAAAGCTGTGGTCAAGAACCAAACGGTGCGTTCCAGCCGCATCACTTTTGACCCATTTCCTATTCCAGGCCATGCTTACCATCTTCGACAACACCGTCAATTAACATCAGATGAACTGTAGGTCAAATGCTTAGCCTGTGAACCACGAAAAATATAATATTGTTAATAAATAAAGCACTTTATAAAAATGCTACCTACATACTTAATTTGCAAAGATATTGCATTCTAAAAATAATGCCTGAGTACAAATCTCTTTTAGTTTTACGGCCCTAAGTATAAATTAGTTTTATATATTCGAATCAGGTTGTTTCGTGTTTTAAAAGCATTTCATTGTTCGAAACGCGCAACGTAGTTACGTCGAGAAAATGGAATGTTGCATTTCGCTTCCTGAGCCTTGGGCTGCAAATGAAACGGTTTCGGAGGGATTTTTATGTTCACATTGTTTTCTAGTTGAACTAAATTTATGTATTCATGCCAGCATCAGAATGATAATGCGCTTTTCTGCCTTTAATAGGTGAAATGAGAATTCTTTGTGAAGGTTTTACTTTATGTGATTTGTGCTGTTGTTAATTTTGATACAGAGTAGTTTTTCTTATGTTTTGCAGGCTGGGCATTTGACTACATAATCACCTGATGCTAAGTGACAGTGTGTTCGAAAATGATAAAAATACCTAGCCTGGAATTGGAACTGGCTCTATAGTGAGTCCACGGGAACACACCATTAGATTATTGTCGACAGTTTTCAACTAGCCAGCCGAGTACTAGTAGTGAGTTTAGTAAATTTTAATTTAAAACAAATCTCTGCATGTAATCCTGAGTAAAACTGTTGAAAAAAACCCAGTAAGTAGTAGTAATTATAGTAATTTAATGGCAGAGCAGACTAAAGATATTCTTCCCCCGTATTAATAGACGTGGAGTGCCCTCGGAATAGTTACCACGTGTTTAGATCTTTTTGCTCTTTCGAAATTAGAACTCGATTGAAAAAGACAGAAGCTCAATCTTCTGCTCCAATGTCAGTCTGCTCTAAGGTTTCTATGCTTCGTCTAAGTTCTCAGCGCTTATGCGTTTTCTGTGAGTTCAGGTTTATCAGATGTCATTATGTAATATCAGAAAAAAAAAATATAGGTTCAAAATTCAATGACTGAAATTAAATTCCAGGCAACAACATAAAAATATAAACCATAGATATAATAATGTCTAATAAAATCTATAAGTTTTTTTAAAATATGAAACTGTATGTATAATTTAACATTATGTAATATCAGGAAAAAATAATGTTATAGGTTTAAAATTCAATGAATAAGGTTTAATCCAGGCAACTTATTTTAACATAAAAATATAAACCATAGATATAGTAAAGTCTAATAAGATCTATAAGATAATTTTTAAAATGAAACTGTAATTAGAATATGCTTACCCGCGCGACTTCGCTCGCATAGGTTACAATAATTTCAAACCCCATTTCAGTTCCAGTTGATTTTCGAAAAGTCCTAAAACATGCCACTATTTATTTTTTATGTTTATTACACAAACCAAGTTTAAATGGAGAAGCATGAAAAAGTTTTATTTCCATAAAGACTTTGTGGATCTATTTTAAGTGGTCCAAATTAGTCCAAAATCCGTTTTTATTGTTCACCTAGACTATTTAAGGAATATTGGGTCCTTTCACGTCTCTATTATAAGCGGTTTGTTCTGTGCGTTGATTCCGAGAAGAAGCCTTTGTTCTTTTACGTTATATATTTAATTTTGTCGTACGACATCCGTTGTGCTTTAATAAGAGACTTGGCTATTTATTGGGTATAAATTGTGTTCAACAATACTGTATTAGTTCATTAAATTGTTAAAAAGCTTTTTTTTTGTAATTCAGATATTTGAAGAAGACTAGTGTGTGTAATTTTAAATACATGCGAAATAATTTGAAACGTATTTATCTTATTATCTATTTATACGTTATCTTTTTCCATCTAAATTTGATTACGTTTTACTTATCTGCTCTCCGCAAATAAGGAGTTTTCACCTAGCTTATCCCCACCGCGATGGATGGCTGAATACGGAATACGCAATTTCGGCTATACAAAAAGATTTGATGTATCCTTGTTTTCGGTGTAACATCAATCACGGGCCGCATTCTCGTCGCCGTCACTTGTGAGGCATAAATAAAGGCATTGAAGGCTTCCGACATGGCCCATATTGATGTATTCACGCGAGCTGTTCTTACTTATTGTCGGAGCCCCGTCTCAACATCGGCGAAGGATACATTATGTATTACCATTCTCCTTTTTTAATCGACTTCGAAGAAGTTTTTTTTAGTTAAAGGTTTTTAATTTTTGGCAAACAGGCTACTCGCCTAATGGAAAGTGCTTGGAAACTAATAACGCCAAAGGCCTTTCTTTCATAATTATTTTTATAATGTTACCTGAATTTTTTTATCGGTTAATTTCAGTTAAAAATTACTAATATTTTGTTACATATCTATAGATAGTTGTCATACTTGCTGGGTATAGAGCCATATAATTATGTATATGTATACCCATATATATATATAACTTAACGTGACTCAAGTACTTGATTAGACGTTAAATATAGATTTATCTTGGTCATCGGTCGTTGCCCAGTCAAAGGTAGAAATGTGTCAAAAAATAGAAAATAGGTACGCATTATGTTCATCGGTGATATTGCCCTCTTACCTGTTTGCTGTAGGCTGAGTTCCCCTCGTTTTCGCGAGTCATTCAAAACTTAAGAATCAGATGACGAAAATAATTTATTTTACAATATGTCTTTCTGTACCTACATAAATTGAATCGTACAAAAGATCATCTTTTAGATACCGCATTACGAAATCTATGTTCCGATAGAATCTATGTTCATTAAAGTTGGATGAAGACGTGAAAAAGATAATTTATTATACGTCTATTTTAAGTTACGTGTGGTGTGCTACGATCGTCCTGTCGCGTGTGCGGAATCTATAGGGAGTGATCTGTGGTCTACGCCAACAAAATATCAAAACACATGAAACATTTTAGTAGGTGTGTCAGTTATGATACCACGGCTGTTTGGTTAAACTTCCCTCTATTACTGATGCCACTATCATTACGATAACCGATGCCCAATTTTATTTTATTAATTCCACAAGCCCCAGCACCTGGTGGCAATTTTGTAAGGCCAATTTTTATAGTTTTGACAGCCAATTTGTTACCAGCAATAAAAGTCGATAGCGGCTTTGAATATTGTCCTCTATATTTTATCGATTTTACAAACGCACTTACCCTACTGGCTAGCTATAACACCTCCAAATACGGGAATAAAATGCAACTACATAATTTATTGTTATTATTGCTGTCAGAGCACAATCCATTGAATATTTACGAGTTATTATTATAAATCGATCATTCATTGTTTGCCCGTTTCATTCTTATAAAAACTGGTTAGAAAATTAGAGTCCTCCTGATTCTGTACTCTGTTACGATGAAATGCTTTTTGGATGTTCGCATGAGAACATCAAGTTTGATTTTATTACAGTAAACATTTACACGGTTTCTATGGTGTGGTTTGTTCATTGAGGGCCCAATAACAGAGCCATACCGTGCGTGGCCGAGATTGTTTATGTATTTTGCGTCGTTATTACATTTTATAGGCAGTTGGCGGTTCCAAATAGAGACACTCACATTACACATGATTTAAATTTTTCATTTGGATGAGGTTTGTTAGCGTTAATATGCAAACCGTATTTCGAGAATCGGAAAATTTAATTTGAGAAAAAAATTGCGCTATAACTTTCGCTTGCAGATGAAAAGAGACGGCTTTGCGCGCGCCAGTCAAAATCAGTTAATTGCTAACTACATCTAATCCAGGAAATAAATCTACATTCTTTGCTCCGCCTAAAAAAAAAAAATATTACCTCAATATTAGAGTAATAATCACTTAAATGTACACTAGGGTTTCGGAGACTAGCCGAAAATGTCGAGGTAGTGATTATTCGAGAAAATGTCATGTAGTTGTGTTATCCCTCTTAGATAGAACTATAACTAATGCATAAATAATAAATAATAAATAAATATCTGGGACATTATTGCACACACGGTCATCTGACCCCAAACTAAGCA
The DNA here is from genome assembly GCA_947579745.1 of Apocheima hispidaria. Classification (NCBI taxonomy): domain Eukaryota; kingdom Metazoa; phylum Arthropoda; class Insecta; order Lepidoptera; family Geometridae; genus Apocheima; species Apocheima hispidaria. The sequence continues at coordinate 8,771,396 of OX388153.1, read as the reverse complement.
AAGCTTGTAACATGGCTGCCAGAGACTAATAAAATAGATAAAATAGACTAAATAGATATTAACACCCAGACATAGAACAAACACAAATATTCATCACATAAATGTTTGTCCTAGATGGGAATCAAACCCACGCCCTCAAGCACAGAACGTAGGTTCACTACCAACTGAGCCACTGGGGCAGTCATGGGGCAGGGCATGGGTTTATTAGAAGCAACGTTTGATTGAAAACATAGAAGCAAGCTTTAAAGTCGCTAACTCCTTTTCATTAGCACGTGTTTTAATTATTTCAAAGCTTTACGGATTACAATGAACAAAAAACGTTGTCGGCTTTTTGTCGTATGTTCGGATTAAATGCTATGAATAATTTAGATGTGCCGCTGAAAACGGTAGATTTGCGGTTCTGACTTGGACTTAGCTTCGGTTCATCTCGTGTTATGAACATAAATGAGTAAATAGAAACTTCGGGCGAGAACAATGAAAATGTCACTTTATGAAATGGGCCTCGCCGGTGATTAATGGGCTTAGAGGGGGGCTTGGATCTCACTTGTTTATTCGTTCTGGAGGATAGCTGGTAGTGCTGTCTGGTGTTCACTGTTCACGTTCAGTGTTAAAAACAAATTGTTTGTCTGGTTTTACACTCTATTCAATACTTTGAAATAAGAAGAGATAAAAAAGAGTAATAAGTAGAGACGGTTTTAAGATATTTATAGCCCTAAAAAAAAGTCGCCCATGTCCTTCTCCGACCCTTAAGCTATACCAAAGAACATATAATAATGGCTATACCCTTCTTTGCAAAAAATCAGATCGATCCGTTCAGTCGTTTAGCTGTGACCACCCAGAAAGAGAGACAGAAAGACAGAGTTAGTTTCGCGTTTATTGACTGAGTGAGCGAACCGAACGAAAGGTCTCAGTTTTAACTGGCAAAATTTGCGTTCATCTGTCCGTATGTTGGTACTCGCGTACAGGTCGTATTTTTCAACCAATCTTGACGAAACTTGGCGTACAATTTTGTGTTTGTGGCAAATAAATCATTGTCATTGTCATTGACAAAACAAAAATCACCGACGACCAAAAAAAATCTGGAAAATTGTAGAACCTGTATAACAAGTTTTGTCAAGATTGGTTAAAAAAGACGACATGTACGCGAGTACCAACACAAGGACATTATAAAAATCAGCCATTTTATGGCCCCGTAGCAAATTTCCCCCTTTTTGGGAGAAACAACCCTCCAATCAAAAATCACCGACAACAAAAAAAAAAAATGAAATTGTATAATTGCGATTGTTCAAAATTGTTTGGGCTCGCGACGTCTACCGTTCGTAGTGCTACTAATATTAGTTAGGATTATGGACTAGAATTCTATCTGATCCTTTTTGAGCAAAGATTGTTTCATTAGCGTAGTATAACGTAGCAATAAATGTCATGCGACGTGATAACAAAGCCATAGACAGCATTAGACGAAACAGCGACTCCCTTGATAAATGGTCGGCCCCGAGTCGACGGACGGACTAGAATTTATTCATACCCGTCATCAGCAGGATTACTGTGCCCTATGAAATATAACCATAAATGATTTACAATGGAAAATTAATTCTTTGTTCTTTCTATTAATACAGTTCCCGTATTACTATTAAATAAACATGATTTAGTGATTAGTAAATTTTTTGAAAAACTGTTATCGTAAATCCGCTTTTCATTCGATCTAGTGTTAAATTTAATAGAAATCACTTGTTTAACTTTTGTCCTCACCAGCTATGTTCCTAGTCGTTTTTGGGGTTACCGTATTTAAACCTGTAAATTGCCGTATGTTCTGATTTTTACCCGACTGCCCAAAAGGACGGTAATATTTTTTATTAATTATGTACAAGATTATGTTATTTAGCTTTTTATGACTGACCTCCATATAGTTTTTTTTATTTGCTTTTCACTTGGAAATGGTAAATCTTCTCCTCTGATCTTCCTCAGTATCATCCTTTGATTTTCTAATTTTTCTGAGGTATCACTCATTGTATCATTTCTCTAGGATCAGTGAAATGATGTAGACATAAACCACACAAAGTCTAAAATTATTAAAGTACGGTTTTACAATAGTAGTAACAGTTGTAACAAATTGAACTGACTAAATTCGGAAGTCACTTGGTGCACAGAGGTAATACTGCACCTAGTAATATCAAAGAAGAGACTCGCTTATCTTCTATGCTGCTCTATCGTTGAACATCTCAATTTGGTCGTATTCTTAGAGGGCGATGTTCAACGGGGAATTCCGGGAATCCTTTGGTGCTTTCCGTTACACGAAAAATGAGTTTTTGCTAACTCTTCCGTGGATTTCATACAAATATTATACGGCTTTGGAAGTGCCATGAGCCGTATTTTTGAAGCGCAGTGTGCCTAAAAGCCGTATAATACCGAAATTGCCGTATGCAGAACAACACTGGTCCTCACTTCTTTATCCTAATTAAAACCTCTTATCTAATGTTGATCATTCAAACTGATTGTTACGAATTGTGGTCAATCGTTTGAATAATTACTATACAATAATAGCGAAAACTTTCTTGGAGGTGGTTTAAGATGTCAAGGATAAGTAACATTCACAGGAGAGATAAAACTTCCAATAGAAGTTAGAACTCCAAAGTTCTCTTACCTCTGCAATCGGATGAGTTAAATCAAAGACATCGAAACTTTCAGTCACACGCTTCGAAAACATGTTTGTTTGGACACCTCGCAAAGCCTCGAACGTTCGCCTGCAGGGGGCACGTAGCTCCAAATTAAAAACGTTCAGTAAATATTTTGAAAGGTTGCTTTGAATGAAATTGTATTTCAATATGACGCAGCGCAGCATTCAGAGTGGTGTTTAAATAGGCTGCTAATCCCACCAATATTGAAATATCTGCGACAATATTCAGGCGAACACCCGTGATCCGCTTTTATTAAAACATCGATGTGAAAGACGACAGAAAAAAATGTTTCTAGTTTATGGCACTGTTAACAGGCCTCCGCAGGTAGGGTATCGATTTATCATAAGAAAAATAATGATGCTTCTTCGGGTCGTATTTCGTTAAAAAGGGAATACGTGTTTTTGTTACAGCATTATCGTACGTCTTATCAGAAACATGTTAAAATTCACCACAAGCCAGGTTTTGCCATGTAAATATTATATTATGTTTTTGTAAAATAGTATTCCTATAGCAGTTGCAAGAATACACGAATAAAAATGCCGCTTTCTGGGCATTTCTGGCTATTCAATATATTATTTTACCTCTGTTGTTTTTTCAGTAGGTTTTAGAGTACATGCGAAGCATACTCATATGTGTTTGCATACCGTGCAGAGTAATTTAACTTTTCTGAGAGCTCGTTTCAGTATTTTTTTGATTGATTACCTTGCTTTGTTGATGTTTTCAAAACTTTCCAACGGCAGGTCTATATTATTTATGGTTTTATATAACAATACAGAGTCTGTGAAAAGTAAATATAAAGTAAACGACCATTTTTTGTTCCTTAATAGAGATTTTACGGTTTCAATATACCCGAAGACCACACCATATAGTGTTTCTTGTAATAAGCTAGTCACAAAATTAAATTTATCTGAATTTAAGCCGCTTAAAATTCCAATAATACCTAGTAGAGTTCCACACCATAACTAACAAATTTAGGCGAAGTATCCCAAAAGCGAGTGCATATATCCCTTGATGCTAATTTATAGTTTTTACTTAAGTCTGCCAGGCTGTTAAGTGGTTTCTCTCTAATTGCACCTCGTGCAGAAGACTCGTGGGTATTAGTAGATTTGGTCGAATGCATATTTTTTTCGGAATGTTGGAAGTGAATCTTTTTATGATTCTTCGTAAGTAGAATGTATGGTGGTTAGTAGTAGAGGGTTTGAACTGAGTCATTCAAACGTACATTAGTCAACCACTGAAAATGAAAATGAATATATTGATGAGTCAATTCACAACATTCTGTATAATCGATGTTTACGTCGGCCTACTAGAACTGGTTTAGTGAGACGTGAACAGCGCCCGAGTCAGAACCGTATGTCACTCTGTGGATTCCTGCTTATTTTGTTGTCTAAGATATTTGTACTAATTTATAAATTAACTAATTTTTTTAAGTATATGCCAGTTCTCACATTTTTTAATGTTATTGTGTTTTATGTGGCAGTGCGTTGCGAATGTGGATACCGCGACAAACTTACTGTAGTTTTGCGGTACTCCATTTCTTAAAAATAAAATGTAACTGTGTAATGAATAATGAATAAAAAAAAAAGAAAAAAAAAACATAAAACACTATAATTTCTATAGGAATACATTGGATATGATATTACAAGTAGACCAATGATAAACATGGAATTGGATTATCTTAATATATAAAACGCGATGTATGTGTGTATGCTCCCTATATAGACTCCAAAACGGTTGGATCAATTTTGATGAAATTTTTAGGGAATCTTCATATTAGCCCAGCCCTGTGCGTACTCGTGTGAAGCCGGGGCGGGTCGCTAGTAATTTTATAGTTTTTATGGATTTAATTTTTTTGATATTTTTTACCAGCTGTGTTTTGTGATATGGTAAATGTCATTTTCGGAATGTAAAATAAAAATATTGATAGTTAGATAAACTCCTAATTTATGGCTTACACAAGATTTAAAAAGTTCATTATTATCTCTACTACTATTATACTCAGATAAAGCAAGAAAAATTTAAAAATGCAGTAGAACTCGCGTTGTACTTCGTAACAAAAAGCACAACTGAGAGGAAGTTATTATTTTAATGGTGGCGATGTTTTTAAAAATGTTGGTGTTCTCCGTCATTATTGTGATGGACAAAATACTATCTTTTTGCTGATACTGAGACACCCTACAAATTATTCTCGTAATATGAAAGCTGTAGGCTTTTTATTGGAACTATCTTTATCTTTTACTATCACTCCTACTACAAATTATCTTGTAATAACACATTTTTTCCTCTCATTTCGCGTTTAACTGGTGAATGAATGGTAAATGATTGGTTTCGACATTTTCCTTCATTGATGTCAGCTAAGATTCTTTCATTATATGGTAATTTGTTAATAATGACTACGACAGTAGGAGTTTTGTGTACTCGTCATCGTCATTATTATAACCATACATATATCATTACAGCCTGAAGACGCCCTCTTAGACCGCGATACTAAACGTCAATTTGCAACTTGCATCCGCCGGTTGCCCGCGACTTCCAAAATGTCGTCAGTCCACCAAGTAGGAGGCCTACCTACGCTGCGTCTTCCAGCTCGTAGTTGTCACTCAAGGACCACTCAGAATAGCTATGACCATTATTTTATAATATATAGAAAAATTATACGAGAAGAATGAACATCTCATACAAAAAAGTATACCCCCGAAACAACAGCTTAATAGCATACAGATGGCGCTTACATATTTAGTCAGCTAATGTTCAAACCGCTATAAAAGCGGATGAAAATATGGGTAATAATTATAGAAACATAGCATTGATGTATACATTTCGTTAAAATTAATTGTAAAATACGACTTATTATACGCGAGTACCAACATACATACGCACAGATGAAAGCAAATTTTGCCAGTTGCTGCAGTGATTTCACTCGCTCGGTCAACTATATCTTCATTATCATCAGTAAACGTCGACTGCTGAATAAAGGCCCTTAGGGGTGATGTTGTTTACATATATGTTAAAACGCAGATAAAAATAAATGCCAACATAAGAATATTCGACTACAAGCTTGGACAACGGGATTCTGTATGCTACTGTTATGCTTTATAGATTATTATTATTTTTTACTAGCTGATACCCGCGACTTCTTACGCGATGACACTCTTTATAGAAGCTTTGTCCTGACAATTACAAACACAACAATTATCAAAATCGGTCACGCCGTTTCTGAGTTTTAGCGAGAATAACGAACGGCGATTAATTTTTATATATATAGATTTTCTGCCTAGAATGCCTAGAAGCACCGCTTCCCGATGGCTTATAAAGAATCAAATATATTATATTACTTTAGCCTGTTAGGTTCTTCACATTGTAGATGTTCAAATGAACGATAATATCTGGTTTCTCTGTTTTTAAATGTATCTCAATAGATTTTCGTCAAAATATAGAAACAAGACATACGTGCGTTTAGTCTCGACTTATGACGTTTGCCTAGCCTTATCCGCCGCGCAATCTTGCACCACCCTACTTTGCTATGAATGATCAATTTTAGTTTATAAAAATTGTAACTGTCATTTGATATTGTACTTTATGATTGGAATTCGAAGGGTAAAAGCTAAACCGACCAAAATTGACCGCTTACCCTTTTCAAGCGAACACTCTTACAATAATGATAAACTTAGGGTTCAAAATACCAATCGGTATACTTTGTAAAGCTTATTTTTGCACATCGATACAGAGTACACCTACTTTTTTATAGGTAGTAAGTGTTCTGAAGAAACTGAGGAGATGGTACCAAATAGTTTAGAATTCAGTAATGAAGGAGTAATTTAAAAGTTTTTTTCTATTCGTACATCACTATCGAATACAGTCCACGACCCTCGCCTAAAGCTCCACCAAAACCCATTCGAGTCGTTGGACAATGACTTTGAAGCCGCGCCCAATTACATTTTATTTCTCCCGCAACTCCTTATTATTTTTATCTTTTTATTTATTCGAAGACGTATAGGCTATAAAAACGACATGTTTCGTGCCTTATTGAGCCTTTGTGCTCATGTGTTATTTTTTATATTTATGATGTAAGTAATGTCTATTTGTTTTTCTGTTTAGCTATTGGGAAGGATTATTTGTGCTTTATGTTAACGCAAATAAACCTTATTTGAATAAAATTAATTTACATATTTTACAGAAACATAATTTAAACCTTCGAATGTTTTAAGCATTTCGTATAAAGTGAATTTAAAACCCTCGAATTATCGGATTAAAAAGACAATTACTAATTTCGTGGGCCGCGCGCGTCATATGAGTTAGTTTTACAATTCTAATTTACCAGTAGAGTGTATCGTATTCTAGATATTACTGGCTCATATAAGAATAGCGGTAAAAGCAAGGTTTATCGCTAATATAGCGCAGACTGTTGCAGAGAGGAACTTAGTTGCATTTTGCATAAAATCATGGGGCGCTGCTAACAATAATTATGCCTTAAAAGATGTTGTTATAAAGCTTCAATTTACTTTATTTTATGCCTACACATAAATAAATAAACAAAACGTTTACATACAAGTATTTTTCTTTGACTTTGGTCTAACCAGGGATTAGGACAGTAAGATGGGAACAGTGCCATTGTCATTGAATAAGTACCTAACTACATACGAAATGTTTTAAATAATAACTGATAACATAGTTTCCAAAAATTACAGCGTTGAATTAAAGACAAATATTCAATATGAATGCCAGAAAAAAGGCCGTTAGTACAAGAACCAAGAGCTGTAGAGAATAAGCCCGTAAAATCGGAACGCACGGTGCAAACGAGGCGTAGGCGAACGGCCGACAACCTTGGTATGGATGCTCAGCGCTAGCACGAATTTTAAAACCGGCAAAGCCATATCGTAGCTCGTCAGTCATGACTCTTGGAAGTAAGTGCATTAAAGTGTCTACGGGCCGCCCAGGTGCCGCTTCCGCACCTATTATTTTATGCAAAATAAGCTCTAGAGGGAGTAGTGTAATAATTTTCTGAACAATAAAGCTTTGTTGCTCGTTCTCAGCTACCGTTTTACACCGGTGTCACAGGGATGACAATGCAAAAGTCGAAAAAGAAGTAAATTTTATTCGGGACTGCAAAAGCTGTTGTGAGCAAATTGTTTTTATATGCTTCACGTTACTCTTCAAGTAGCTTGTTAGACAATTGCTTTAAAGGGACACTAAAAGACAAACTGATGTCCAATTGTTGGAATTGTTAGAAGCGCTGTGCAATTACGCACAAAGACTCTTTCCAGGATTCTGTACCAGAAAAGTAAAAAAAAACCTTGGCTTGACTATGGTGTCAGTTTATTTACATGTCATGTTGAAAATGCTTGTAATTGTTATAGACTCCCCTAATTCTGGAAAAATGAAAAAGTTAGCTCAACAGCAGCTTTAATGAAATTTGTTATGGAGATAGGTCATACCTCACATTGACACATAGGCTCTTTCCATCTTGCATAAAATTACGGTATCTATAGGATAACGGATTAAACAGCTAGTAATCATATAAAATAAATTTGAGTCGTGTTAGGTCGTGGTAGCACACTCGTCTCACATTTGTGTGGTCGTAGGGATTACTACAACTGAGTTTTTTAGAACTAACCTACGGATGTACCACTGGCTTTTCGGTGAAGGAAAACATCGTGAGGAAACTTGCATAATTCCGGAGAAGAAATTCGATGGCGCATGCGAATCCACCAGCCTGCCAGCGTTTTGGATATGTCCTAATCACCATTCAAAGTAGAGGCCCTTCGAGGGTAGGCTGATATCCTATCAGTGGGATGTTTAAAAGGCTGTTACAGTACCCTTCAAACCTTAGGCCAAAATCCCAGCAGTGGGATGCTTAAAGCTGATGCAGAACAATCAAAGAAAATAACAATTATGAAACAGGATTTTATTTCATAAGTTTACGTAAACAACTATTTGCAACGACGCTAGTTATTTTACACATTACTATTTTACTAAAGTTTAGAGCAATTTTCTATTGTTTTTTTAACCATAAAACTCGAAACAGAAATAGTTTTTACATATCAACCCCAGATAAAATTTTATTTACATAGCCAAGAATTATAATAACATATTTTCAAAAAGATATACATTTATTGATAGATTCCTGATTTATTCATAATATTTCACAGTTCTTAAGCCGTTTAAAAGCCTTCGGCTGATTTCACTATTATGCCAATTTATCTGCTGAGCAAAGATACACATGTAGCGCTTTTCAATGACGTGGTTTGCTCTGTAAGGAACATCCTTACTTACGAACCGATTGCGCCTCGTACTTGCTCGCAGGCGGACAGTCCTTCGAGAGCGTACCACAGAATAAATAATAATACAATACAAAATGCTCACTTCACACAGATTATAAAAATTGGCAAAACGCGGTTTGACCACGAACAAGCGTTCCCAATGACTATCTCAAGGATACGACTACTTGCGCCCAACAATGAACCAAGAAAGTACATTTTTAAAGTATTTTGACCGAAGCGCGTAGTGCACTTTCAAGTCATCTAAATTACGCGTGTGTTCCATATGATAGTTCGTAGATACGTCGCTCGTAACGTATTGGTAATTTCTATTGAATCATGGTAGCTACTTTAATTTATCATTTCTTTCTTACTCAAAGCACACCCTAATATTGTCTTTAAAAAGATATTTACAATAGCCATTTTCTCAATTTTGTTTTCCGCTAAGTTTATAATGGTAACATTTTTCTATCAAATAATCAGAACATATAAGGTATTAAACCCATCAAAAAAAACGTACAATTAGATTGTATCAGTACAGCAGGTAGACTTATACAACCAGATTGACCAAAAACCGATAATGCTTTTAGATATTTTTGTCTTAATTTTATAACACTCATATATTTTCAGAATGAGCAGTCCTGTGCAACGTAGGTTTTTAGAACTATCAAAACATAAACATGATATTAAATTACTTAAACAGGCTTCATGGCTCATTATTACAGTCTATATTGTTTTATTGTCTGTGTTAGTACAATAGAGTTAATTGGTTAATTTTGCGTGCTAATCACTAAAACCTTGAATACGAACTGAACTCATTCATAATCTTACCCTAGATTCAATTTACAACCTTTGCTAAAACTATCAGTACCTAGATATGCGATTAGATATGGCACATAAACGGTAAATATCTATCAGTCTTTCAACAAGAAGTCATATTTACAATTTGCTTAATAATTATACACTACTTATTTATACACGCATGAGAAGTTCGATGTTAACAGTTATAACTAGTTAATATTATAAGTCCTTTCCACTGTTTCGCAATAAATTTTTAGCACAACTGTCTGATATTGGCACTGTGACGTGGAAGCGCAGAGATCGATCGTCAGCTGGCGAAGAAAGCTGCTACCAAAACGATGAGCAGAACTCCCCTCGTCATCGACGAACCCGAAGATTGAGTAGACTCGTAATCTGTGCAATATTGTCATAATTAATTACAGTGGGAATTACAGGAACCAGTGACAGAGTAGGCCAGATTAATGCACTCACCGACGTCTTTCCATTCTTCTACTTCGTAATCCCCTATGACTCTGTTCTCAGCAGATGTGTCCCGCCAACGATTTTTATGTTTACCTGGCAAAACAACGCGTATAAGATAAAAATGTCACAAGCAAAAGAGCGATGCGGAAAATGATTGCGTCATAAAATTTTCTTACATGCTGCTAAGGGCCCGTGAATGTGCGCTTTCAAGTGTGAACGAAACATATGACGTCGTAAAGAAAGCCCAAATCTATAACAATAAGGCGGTACATTGGGAGTCAAAGCGCAAACAAAATCGCTTTTCCCACAATAATATTACTAACGACCCAATTGTACGGAAGCATTGGGTTGTGCCGGCAAAACCAATAAATACAAAATCTACCATCGACCTTTTCCGCGCCACGGTCTCACGGAGAGCACTGCTGCCAACCTTTCCTATTGAATTTCTAATCAAGGCTTAGGTGCCAAACTTCCAAAATTTGGGATTCGAAGCTCTAGCGAATCGATCATCAAAAGTTAAGTTATCAATAGGATGCTCGGAAAACTTTCGAAACAAACTCTGCTACTGTTAGGGCGTTAATTATTTTGCTGTCTGTTTCACTCAAATGAAACTAATTAATACGAATTAAAGTAACAATGTAGACGTGAATAAATGATGAAATAATTAGGACATTTTAAGAAATACCTTTTTTCTTCAAAGGAAATGTGGCGACGTAGTTGACTGTTGTGCTGATAGTAGAGGGTGCCGGAATTTCTGTAAAAATAATAATAATAAAAAAACTGTAATTATTGTATTCGTACAAAAGCTTTCAATTGTCGTGCCTATATCTAGAAATGTGTTGTTAGTTATATTCTTGTGGAATATTACTACAATAAGTATTATTTTACAGAGTAATGCCAAGGTTTGCCACCCACATTCTCTATGTATTTCAGTTTAAAACTTTGCTTAAATTGATGGAATTTTGTTACGTTACATAATTGGGTAGTAACATAAAATGAAAACGTATATCTTTTTAAGTTAACCGGAAAAAATCTCCAAACATACTCGTACCTCTCTCATATTACTCACAACACCAAGCACGCGTGAAGCTCAATGTGCCATATTTTCCATTACACCTAATATATAAAATTACATTCACGGCACACAACTTCTACTTAGTATGGGTAGAATAATCTAGTAGTCGTACCGTCGAGGCGGATGAGCCCATCTGTCTCTCCCAGGGAGTTCTTGGCGACGCACCGGTACGATGAAAAGTCGCGGGGCGACACCTTACTTATAGTCAGCTTCATTTTTCTAGTGTAGCTGTCGTCACTCAGCGAGGTGATGTATTTCTTTCCTAAAGAACAAGACATAGGATGTAATACTAAAACGCAACTCACGTCGTATTTTTGTATGCATTTTTTTTAACAAAGCCTTTGTTAAAAAGCATTTTTTTTTTTTTAAAAGTTCCAATTAAGCCCTTTAATTTGATTCACAACCCGGCATCACCGATTTTTTTTTTAATTTCATGACTCTATTTCCTCTAACGGGCTCCATATTAATTTAACTGTGACGTCACATAGCCTATAACCAGCGGACAATCAAGACGCAACGATCCTTCATTTGTCAAATTATGATAAGTAGTTTAGAACTTATAATATGAACATTAAACATACATTGACTGGTGAAAATCATAGCCCTTATTTTTGCTTCGCGTAGTCGGGTAAAACTCTAAATTAAAATCATCTACAATATTAGTTAAAATACATAATGAAAGAAGTTAATATGCCTAAAAATACAGGCATCATAAAGCCTTTTGAGAATCAGCCTAAAAATATGTTGAATATCCTTATTTAATCACTTTAACCTGATATGATCATGTCTCCCCTATCAGTGGTCCAATAGTTTATAGAAGATGGATAGGCTTCCGTGTGACACTCGAGCGTTACGTCCTGACCGACATAGGCCGCTTCCAGCTGGTTCGGGATCGACAGCATCGGTGGAACTAAACAAAAAAAACTTACATGAACATCCATGTTCATATTTGTAGTAATATTAAATACCCAGAAACAATAGTAAAAATCCGTACCACGCACGCCCAGGCACGTAGTTCAACTCACGCACGAGCTAGAGTGAAAAATGTGCCAATTCAGAAAACTTTGTCCTTAACCTCTTTTATTGGGTACGTAAATAACAACCGCTTACTTACGGAGCTGGCATCATATTTTTACATTATCTAGCTAAAATAACTTTACTACACACATTAAACACTAAGCACCACCTAGACGTGAATTATGGCTCACCAAGCAAACTCTAAAGTAAGAACCACATTAAGCTTTCCAGGCAATGTTCGCTTGTAGATGGGAAATTTGATATAGCAAAATTATATTATGTAGATAGTTCATATTGTCAGGGCCTATGTCATGTTTCTCGATGCGTGGGAAAAGCTGGAAAGATTACAAATGAACGGAACTCGTTCCAGAGACAAGGATTGAGAATAATAACACTACCGTAAGGATTTTGTTTTTAGCAATATTTATACAGGTACTCATGATGGAAACGGAAAAATCATAACCTGGTTAATCGAGAGCAAACGCCAGGAACATTGAGCAAAGGCGTTGATATACTGAAAGCGAATTAGCTACGAGAGAAAAGCGTCTCATTGGTTTTGGAAGAGCGACCGGCTTGGCGGCGGCGTCGGGCGGAAGAGATAGTATCGCCATTACCGCGTCCGTGCCGTATTCACGTCAGCATAATGCTCTAATTGGGTGCAATTACGGTCGATCCGGCGGATGGCGCGCCCGTCAGGTAGAGACGCCGTGTCCTCGTAAATACTCGTTAACGACACCCACCCAGAGAAAAATAATATTTCTCAACGCTGACTCCCGACTAAAGAAAACGACGTGAAAATGCTCACGTACTAGCGCAGAAGGAATTTGAGGCCAAGTTAACGGACCGGGAGAAATGTGCGAGAATTTTCTTTCTCCCTGATGAGGAAATGATATCGAGTGTGAGTGTAATTTGCGCGGGTGTCTTAAACGACAAACTGCCTGTGATTAGTGGTTTTTACCGTTCCTTTATTTACCGACCCGATGTTTCTAAGTCAGCCACTTAATTTCACGGATGAAGACTTTTACTCGACTGAAATACTCGAAGGTTCACAGTAAAAATGAAACATTCTTAGTACATCAAGCGTGCTCAAAGTTCTTTGACATTTATAATTCATATTTTCGGAATTAAATTACGAGTTAGTTATTGTTGTACAACGAAAGGGTGGATAATTTATCTCTCAGATAAAGTTGGCCCTTCATATGTCTAAATTCGGGACACTTTAGGAGGTGCGACATTAACAGACTGTTATTTAATAAGGGCCTTAAGTTTGGGGAATGTAATTTATCAATATTGTGATCGATTAATTAATTTTCCAGTATTTTTAAGTTGATTTCACTAAACTTGAAATATAAATCATTGTTGAAAAATGATTTATCGAATAAGTTTTGCTGCAATGAAATTGTATTTTAGTTAGTAGTACAATAGTTAGTATTTACACTGTAAGTATACAGAAGTTCTCGCAACGTCACTGTAATCTTAGTACCAAAAAAAAACGAAACGGACCAAAAACAAAATTAACCAAAAGGAATTCAGAAATAATAATATCTCTAGTTATTTTTCAATCCATTGAAATGAAATTTTATCGGCACTTATTTTAATTTGGCTAATGGATCCCCAGACAATAAAAGATACAGTGAACGGAACCCATTAGGAAACAAAGGGTTCGCAATGGATTTGGCCTGAAAAAGTTATTAACTCTATTCATATAGTACCGGATATTTTTCACGTTTCAGAAATAATAAATTGCTTTTTGCAGTCGAGTTGTTATTAGAGCTCATAAGCGGTAGAATGAAGTTGCAAGGAAGTTGTTCTACAATAGTTTAGGTGACGCCTCCTTTCTATGCAGAGGCAATCGACAAAAATCTTGACTTAATCTATGGCTCTTTTGATAAATTGCCAATAGCCACTGGTATGGCGTCTTGATAGGTTCAGGTGTAATGATTATTTCATAGTATCTGCGAGGCTTCTCAACTCAATTTTTTGTAGTGAAGGTTTGTATTATTTAGTTTACGGTTTGTACTCACATTGAACCATCAAAACGACTCGCTTGCTGATTGAAGGAGGGACGCCGTTCGAAGCGATGCACAAGTATGCGCCCATGTGAAGACGAGATACTTTGGATATCGTCAAGTTTTCTCCATCCACCACGTTTACTGCAAAAGAATGTAAAGTTTACTCAATATACTTTTGTTTTCACAGTACTAATTATTCTAAAATATTACAATCCAAGCGAACTCTTTATTATCATGTTTTTCTTGTCAAAACGTTAAAATTTTATAATCGAAAGAAAATATAATACGGGTTGGTTGGAATTCATTGTCTGTCGGAAACGTGACCAATAAATTAATAAAAAAACGCTGGATTATTACAAGAGCGAGAACAATTCATTCCAGTTTTCGTGCTCTCTATTGTTTATTCAATTGTTCGAAATATTTCATTACAATTTACTCGTATTGTGCGAAACAATCCCGTTAAATTTGATGTCGTTTCGCCGGAAGATTCCTTTTGCGGGTCATTTGAGTCGAACGTTTCGTTCAATATAGATAGCAGTTGGTTTGCCTTGAAGCACTATACTTAATCGACGCGTATACATAATGTATTAAAGCACCGCTCTGAAAAGCACTATGTAAATTGCCTTAACTAATTAGAAACTATTTGGCATATCTCGGGAAACAGACAGTAATTGGAAGTGCCAACAATCGTGAGATAGAACTAAAACTTGTAATGCTCAGCGTATTTCGAACGATGCTCAAATCAGAACATTTTAGAACGGTAAACAATCGATTTATCCGCAGTTGGAGTAGAGTCCATTCAGATCATTTCGCGCTCTAGAGATTTCTTTCAAGTGTTTGTTTCTTTGTTGAGTGTCAACATAATGAACATCCGGGACAAATGTTTTGACCGGATATTTATAACAGCAAATCCGCGCTATAGAAATATCTTCAACAGCACGTTGTTATTGTTGTTCAAGATATGATGCTAAACATTTATCACAACGAATTTTACTACGAAGTATTTTGTCTAATAATATAACAGCGTTCTGCGAACAGTAGAACTCGCTAGCACAAACTTTTTTGCACAATCTCAATTCTACAATATCATAGTTTTTTTTTCTTTGGCGATCTTTGATTTGTGTTGTGTTTCAAATTCAATAATTTACTTTCATCTATCTGTATATTGGTACCATGTTTGGGTGTGTACCAAGTTTCGTCAAGATTCGTTAAAAAATACGATCTGTAGACAAGCGACAGACAGATGAAAGCAAATTTTGCCAGATAAAACTGAGACCTTAAGTTCGCTTCGCTCACTCGGTCAATTATACTTCGAAGCTAGAGTGTATTTTCAAGTAATCGTTGTAAAAAAGGTGTTAAGTGCTTGGAAGCACGGAGCACCTAACTTCTTCTACCTACTTATTTCATAATAATTTATTACCTTGTTCTCCGTTACAGTTGAACTCTTGACCGTCTTCTCTTCTCCACATCACATACGGTTCTGGGTAACCCGTCGCTCGACAGACCATGGTAACGTTGGTACCCTCGCGTACCACCATGTCCGTTGAAGTCATGTTGTCTATTATCACTGGAGGCACTGTTGTAGAAATATTCTTATCTATATCATACGTTTATCCTTTCTAGAAACATCGCTTTAAAAAGAAAATACTTTAGTATTTTTTATATTTAGAAATACAATTTTTTAACAAAGCTAATCATGTGTAATTGTAGGTATATCTCCTTATGCCCGACTCAATTTAGTCTTTTAGGATAAAAAGGACAGGGTTTTGGCGAGCAAAGAACAGACGTGTAGCTGCTAGGGCATGCTCTACACTATAAATAAACAAACAAATCTGGTGGAATACCGGTAACCAGATTACGTCGTGTGCGGAATTTGTCTCTTTTCCTTTGTATATTTTTGCTAGTTTGGCATTTTCATCAATATTTAAATATTTTTGCGTTATTATGAGACATGAATACATACATATCGATGTACAGTATAAGTAAAAATGTATTTTGATTAAGAGTTAGTTAAAGATGATTTTTTTCTTAAAATGGCGTCCAACGTTAAGACCAAATTCTTAATTAATCTACTCTTCGTGATAAATACATTTTTAAACTGGTTCAGGACACGTTCATGTTTCTCCAACCTTCCGCCTACGAAGATGACATTTGACAGCTCCAGGGACCTTATCAAAAATTGAGAATATCAAATAATCTTACCAACAACTTGCAGATATCCCTTTCTGGAGCGCATGGGGTCGGTATTGACCTGGCACATGTACCAGCCGCGGTCCACCTCCTGCACGTTCTTGATGTGCAGGTACCAGGAGCGGTGGTCGTTGTACGACAGGCTGATGCGCGGGTTCTGCGTTATGATGTTGTGGTGGATACTCAAGATTGTCTGAGTGTCCACGCGGACCCATGCTACCTGGTTGGGAGATATAAGAGGACGAGAAGGTTAAGGCTTGGTGTATATCTTTGCATTTGAGTTTTAATGCGGTGGTCCCATACAAATCAATACAATATAACTTCATTTTGCACCAAAAAGACAATTAAACTTAAAAATTAATAATAATAGAAACCGTAAAATATACGTCAAGATATTGTATGTAATAAAACTAAAAATAGGAGAAAAAATAACATAAGTAAACTCTTTACAAAAGCTTTTGTTTGAAAACATAGATCACACTTTTACACAAATAAAAAAGAGTACGTTTTAAAAAGATACCAAAGCAAGTTTAAATTCTTTAGTCCGACCGTAATGGCACTAAAATCCGCTCAACCTCATCTCGTATAAATCTGAGCTACACAGCACTCCAATTTTGCTAACTAGCCGTCCTGCATGATTAATAACTGGCGAATCGTGCATTTTGAGCAAAGTGATATTAAGTTGGCTTGTTAAAACTTCACCCCGCGCCGCACGAGTGAAGTTGCATGGAGCTCTAGCAACGCTTGCACGACCAGCGTGACTGCAAACCGCGACCATTGTGGAGCCAACTGACGTTTATAGCTCACGACGAACTTAGAATTATTGACAAGCACGTGGGTCTCCTAATGGTATGACACCGCCGCCTATGGCAATAAACAATAGACAATGGTTTATTTGCCACAAAAAAACAATAAGAAGAAATCAGTAAAAAAAACAAATACCTACTATTTGTTATATCTTTGTCACAAACCGGCCCCACCTCAGAATGATGCAGGCTGTGAGCAACAAGCGCTGGTCTTCCGTTGGAGCCGGTAGGTGACGTTACCCATGATTAAGGCGAGTACAAGCAAACAACATAAAGACAATAATAACAACAGTAACAACAAAAACAGGAAGGTAGCTAACAGGCCTGACTACTTTCACATATGGACCGCAGACCAACGAGATAAAATAAGAGGAAAAATATATCTCTCTCGCTTCCTAGACGACAGTCGGTGTCAACCAATTTGATACGTACTGCCGCTCTAACAATGATCAGCAGTTAACAGTAATTTTGGCCCAAAGGTAACATTTATCTTTATAACTTTAATATTGATAATATAACGAACTAGTTGTTACCCGCGACTTCGTTCGCTTGGACATAAAAAAAGTATCTTAATAATATAGAATATACAGTTAATAAATTTACAGTAATATACAGTACAATATAAATAAATATACAGTAACTCTTCATCAAGATCTGTTCAGCCGTTTAGCCGTGATAACACGACAAACATCCAGACAAAGTTACTTCCTATAATTCGCTAGATGGTGTTGATCCATTTTTTTACTTTTTGTATTGACTGACAATTGTAATGTAAGGAGTGCTGAATAGCGCTAGCAAAGGTCTAACGTAACTCGAGACTAACGTATTCATTTTTATACCTCGAAGCTATATTGGTCCTGATACGACTTCGGTTATATTCCTCTGAATTATAATATTAGTTAGGATGACACCGCGCTATACAATCCATTGACACTATGAGTTCCTCGCCCTTCTGATATCCAATTATAAACATCTTTAGATTTCGTCTAAAATTGTGTATACTTCGTGTATAAGGAAACCGGAACATCAGAAGCGTTGCTGTTACATCTCGCTTCTCTGTTGGCTTTTGTGAATACATTAATGACATCGAACAACTTAAAAAAAAATGCCACTCGCTAGCAGCAAAATGTATAGCTATGCAATATCACACAGCACCTTGAGTGTTTTTCCCGTGTCTGGGTACTCGTAGTAATGCCGATCGCGCAGGTGTAAACAAAGTTTCGTGTCACATATTCATAGAACTAAGTAGGTCGTTCATCACAGGATTTGACACGTCATTCTCATGCCTTGTCGGAAACGGTTTGTTTGTTTTCTTAATTGAAGATAACGCTTACCCTTTTTCGGGTGGACAATGAAAAATTACGACCTTGATTTTGCGCATGCTAAATCGGGAAAAATAATTGTATTCTTTATTTACGTTTCGCTTTCGTTAGAAACGAATGTCTGTGGGAGAGTTTGGGCAATTTTAACTCTGGCATTAGGTTAGCTACCTGAACACGTAAGCAGTAAAGTTATCCTCAAACAAGCCCAGCTCAGCATAAAGACATCCACAGAAAATATTTACGTAATTTTGTTTTTTATTTCTAAGGCCGATTATGCAGTGAGTTTTCCACTGAAAAGGCAATTTTCCGGGCGACGGATCCGAATATTCGGTTTGCGGATGCGGAATTATTCGGGCTCTATAGGTTCCGTACCTTGTATCCGCGCAAATCTTCGACGACGCAGGCGAGCAGCGCGTCCCGGCCCACTGTCACCGTGACGTTGGGCACCGGCTCCACAAATCGCGGGAATAGGGACTCTGTAACAACGTTTTCACGTTACACAATAACGTTAAATTTATATAATGAAAATTTCACCTATTATTTTTTATCTCATTCAAGCTCTCGCTCATTAAAATGTACTCACGTACACCCGTATCAAAGCAAACAAACATGAAATACCGTTTTCATTTCCTGCAATTGAACATTGATGAACGTAGGGCACGGTCCATTCGACCAAACTACTGGCACCTACGCATCATTGACTTTAGAATAGCGCATTCAGAAGCAACGCCGATCTGTATAGAAGGGACTCTGCCTATTACTGTGTACATTAACATTCCATCAATGGTTAGGTGTCTTAATTAATTCCAATCTGGCAATTCCGACGAACAATAGAACGAAATCTAGGTTTCTTGCTCATTTTAATGATTCGTCACTGATCGGAGATTGGAGGCAATTTGCCCTATTGTATCAAAGGGTTAGTTATCTATTCACTCTCCGCCCGTCGGTGCTATGAAGCGGTACGAGCGGACAATCGAATTACTTCTCATACTTTGTAAGCTGTAACGTAGATTGATCGATTTTATTATACTCTTGAATCAATTTACCGGCTCTGTATCACGTCTATCGTAAATATGTTATGAACAATGGACGAAAGCTTTTGTATAGCCTATATATAATGCTGAGAGCTGAAATTATTACGTATTAAGATTAAACAATACGCAAGACGATTAGTGAGATAAAAAGGTTTACACAACCACAGAATTTCTAAAAGATCTGTTTTCTTCAAGAAGGGTATTTTACTTTAGTTAAAAGATTACTGAGCTAAATGGATAACCATACTCAGGTCACACACACAAGTTTTAAAATGAAACAGTTATGGTATTGAATTAAAACAGTATGGTATCAAGGTTCCTAGGTTCCTAGGTTCCTAGGTTGCTTACAGAAAGTGAACATTATTGATTGCGCTGCATACAAATGTAAGTGCGTCTATATATAGCGGTTTATAAACCGCAAGATATCGGGATATGTTATCTTGGCCACGCTGAGGTCAGCCGCAGGGACCTCTGTGATCCGCCTCTACATGAGTAAATTTCCATAGAGATAGGACGGACCACTTCAGAAAACACGCGCCGCTCACAGCCGTTTGAACCTCAATGCTAATGCGATACATAACGAATAATGCGATACATGTCGATGCTTCAAACCTGCAACAATCTATTTAGGCTAAACAACCCGAGACAGGGAAAAATATCCGCAAATGATTGATGAGTGGGTACGCGAATAGAACAAATCCATCGCGACCATCAATCTTGGGCGCGGCATGGGCCTCCCTGCGAGCGACGTCGCCGTCTCTAATGAAAGAAGAGCTTACCGAGCACGTATAAACAATCGGAAAATGTTGTTTCTAATATCCTCCACAAGATAGATGGCCCGTGAAATGTGTTCTCGGTACGGGATAAAGATCCTCGGTATCGCTGACTGTTTTTTTTTTATTTTATTCACAACGTTATCTCGTGAAGTTGCCGAAGTTTCCAATTGCTTGATGTGACAGCAAAAAGTAAATTGTCTTAATGTTCGCAAAGATATTTAAGTAAGCCCAAGTTTGTACGTGTACAGCAACCATAATCATTATTTCTCATTTATGTGCTGCTACTTGACTGTTTAGTGCTTTTAAGGACTCCCAAATTGGTGTTACTGCTTTGCTCAAGTTAAGTCGAGATAGAAATGAGCGTGATTCGAATTGTTATCGGTACTTTATCCAATTTGCAGAGTTGGGTATCATTTAAAGCCATCGTTTAAGGGTTTAATTTGTTAAGTAACGTGGTAATAGTATGATGTGTTAATAATGCAGCCGGGCATTGGTGACGAGAGAGATTATCCGCCACTTGAAATATGATTACGGTCGGGTCGCTCATCAGGCTTGTAGGTAAGTGTTTACGGATGCACGTGACGGCCCGTGCCCTCAGCTGGGCCAGCGCCCGGTCCGTTCGCTGGTCGCGTATTTACCTAATTGGCACAGTACGTTGTGACAAAAGTACGCGTCGTACCCGCCAAATTAGATTCCGTACTCTCCCGCAGACGTGTGGACCTCAATTAACATTTTTTAGAGACTGGTTGAACAATTATGTTTTGAACGCGTTGGCTCGGCCGCATAAATACGAAAGACCAACACCTGTCACCACCAATATGAAGAAGTGAAACGTAATACTAATTCGTTCGATCATAAACCTAAGCAGATAGATGTTGTTTGATTAGATATAAATCCCTATAACCGGTGTCTAGATTTATCATACAACATTAAGTGCTTAATTGTTTTATTTTTACTAAAATGATGAGATGCCGCTAACGTATTTACGGAGTAAACATGAAATTTGAATATATTAAGGGATGATAAATACTTTCATTTCCGATAACGCAATAAAGATGATTAATTAATCATTGCAGGAGCATTGAGGAGTGAGGAGTGTGGAGGGTGCGGGATACTGTTTATTTTGTTATTCTGTGTTTGGACCAAAACCAACACTCGCCATTGGCTGTTCGCTTTACTTACCTCTTTCACCCTAAATTTACTTTTCACTAATTGAAACGCGTAAAAGTCCCACAGGGCGATTAGTCTTTTTGGAACTTTTCATTAGTCAAGTGAAATCTTTCCCGCTCTTTGTTTCGTATGTGAAAAGATTACTCAGTGCTCGGTATAAATACATTTGCGTCTTTCAAAGTAGCAAATTATATTACAAATTTTATCTAGTTGGGTTGTTTGTTACGTTTGCTGATTTGACAGACCTAACTCTAACTAGCAAAGATTATAAGACTCGTCTACGTTCCATTCTGATATCCTAAGATATACTTACGCTAAAATAGTCGTTAAAATTATACGGGCACTGCATACATTCCCGGTTTATTGTCCACATGAGACTAAATTTGACAGAGGAACGAAACGTTTTTAATACGAGAAAATTTCACGAATATAAAAACTTGTTTGCAGCACATGCAAGTTGGCGCGTCTCATGGCGGCTTCGCTGTGAGTATTCATGAGTATCGATTTTATGCAAAATGCAACAAGATTCACTTGAACATGTCGACTATAGGATACGTATTGTGCGGACCTTCTATCTACAATTATATCAGCATACGGGGCATGTAAACTGGCAACAACGCAAGGGAAATGGGACGGCCTATCTGGCAATATCGAGAGAATCGAAGCTGTGTTTATACACGGTACACAATTAGCGGTTAAGTCTTGCGAGCGCTTTCCCGTAGTATAATAATTGAAGCAGTACTTTGTCTCTCATTGTTTTCCTGAATTATCTGAAGCTTAAAAAAGATAGCCTGACATAGAAGACCTATTAAACTACTACTACTATTGGCTACAGCATGTAAACATGAATCGCAAAGAGTGAAGCCGTGAAACATAATTATTATTAGTAATGCCCATCTACTTTTTGTTATGTCAATAGACAATAAATATACAATAGACAATAGTTTATTAAACAAAAAAAAACAAAAAAACATATATATATGTTTAAAAAAATATAGAAAAATACATTTAAATGTGAGAAATTAACAAAACGTACACAGAGTTTTTTTGCCACAAACCAGCCCCAACTCAGTATGTCAATATGTTCAATATGTCGTATTGAATGCCTCCAAAATGTTTCTGATTCTGATGTACGTTTCATAGGTCACCACGATACTCGTGTGGGACCTCAGTTAATTTTGGAATCAGGAACTATTTTAACATTTAGCTACGTAGATTTATTAGATAACTTTTAAGATACAATTGTAAATAACATAATAACATTTAAAAAACATTTAAATGTCCTTAGTTTTCATTTACGTATTTAAGCGAATAACAAGATGTTTTCTCTTTTACTAAATTATTATAGTATATAAATTGCTTAAAACAAATTAATAATTAAAGTAAAACTTGTTAAATGATGTAATAAAGAAAATGCTAAGAATTTTTGTTTGACTGTCTCCCTTTGTAATTATATAAAATTAAAAATTATAATTGTGAGCGAGAGAGTGTGTTTTACGTAAAAGCGTCCCTGATTAATAAATAATGCTAAAGTATATACAAGAATTATTATTATGGCAATATAAGTCATAATAGAGAAATCGCACAGAAAAAGGTGCGCGCGTAATACAAATTTGTTTATGAATATCCAAGGTGCTAGCATCCAAAATTTGATTAAATTTGATTGATTTGATTTGTGGTAAAATAAGAATATATAATATACCTACTTGAAGAAGTAGGATGAAAAAAAGACGTAGACGATGAAGACCTGTCAATCATTATCTGCCTATCCTGTTCCTACTGTTGGGACACTAGGCTTCTTACTCAGAGAGATGGTGGGCCCTAATCCACCATGTTGGTCTAGTACATGACGGTAAAAGGCATAACCTTTCAAAATATAGCTTTTTTATAAAACCTTTTTGGGCTACCAGACCAGGGTTAGAGTTTTAAGATAGCACTCCCCTGTCAGTTTATGTCCAGACTGCAAGAAAATGCGTTTATAATTTGAAACAACAATAGTGAGATGTTAACAAATATGATAGTACAGTTCAATTTTCATTGCATCTGCTGCAGGCTTCTTCAACGTCTCAAACTGATCTGTTTTTCTTGGAATAATTGCATTTTTTTCATGCTACATACCTATTATAAACTCAGCGCAAATTACACCGCCTAAACATTCTGTACAGAGCTGTTAGATATCATACTTTCATTACATTACCCTGGTATTGGAAAATCTCGTAATAAGGTTCTGATAAACACAATTTCAGAAAGGGATTCGATTTTGTGCGTGTATTATCAGATGGCTAATTTTGTCGGTTCTATTGTATAATCCAAACGAGCAAACAACTTATGTGATTTGGGTTTGTTTAGCAATTTGGACGTTGAAATAGCTCAATGATAAATTTCAAAGCTTTGATTGCTTTGATTAACGCAGTCAGCCGACTGTTACTCTCAAAGGTGAAATTAATTATTTATCAATAAATTTGAGGTCACGATAACTCTGATTGGATAATTATAATTTGGTTGGAAAAGCGACGGCAGTAATCTAAAGGCTTCAACGGAAGTAAGCGTCTTTGCATAATTATACATTTATGAATATTTTCGTAAGTAATTGTTAATTGTGTAACAAGCTGTTCATAATTATGTTGGCGGCGATTTACATGATAATACTTGGAGTGAATTGTTCCAAGTAACACAATGATAATGCGATGGTGCTCAAATGTTACCCATTACCGACATAACATATCGCTACCTGCAGAATGTTAAACGAATTTATGTCAGTTTTACGTGCTCCTGCTTTCGTAGCATGACTACTTGCTACGTCGTAGCAATGTAGCAGCAAATTTAACAGCTACGATTTTAGCGATGTAATAGCATATTTCTACTAGGTATTATCTCTTTTGTGACCATAGTCGAAATTGCTTAATTATCATGAGGGGTTTATTAAACAGAAATTACACTAATACTATAAATGCGAATGGTTATAGTGTTGTGTTTGTTCCTAGTCAACTCCGTAGCGGCTGAAAGGATTATGATAAAATTTGGTAGCTTACAACCCGGATTAGCACACAGGATTAACATGCTATAAATTATAGTTAAATGTCTCAGAACGTAAAATTTTTATTTTGAAACATAGCTAAAATCATTATTCACGTTCAACATTTCCAATAGGTCTAAGAAGCGATGTCAAAGCAAAGTTCACAAAGCCACATATTTTCATTGGAATCGTACGAATCGAAGAGCAAATGTCGCGTAAGAATAGCTCGGAAAGAATATCAGCCGTATGAAGGTTATAAAAATATGTGGAGGACAGGTTGGCGGTATATTGGAGTTATAAATCAGGGAGCGACAGCGCGAGGCGACGGTGACGCGGCCGTGCCACGCCGCGGCGGCACCGCCACTCTCCATGCATAAACATCGCCTTTGTATCGCCCGACACCCCTTACTTGGACGAACTACATAAAAAATACATTCAAATAAAGTAGGCACTGCACGACTACCTACATTATCAAAACAAGTTTTCTAATAAAAAATGATTTACGATCATCATCAGCCGGAAGACGACTACTATTGGACATAGGGCGCCACCATTGAACACTATTTTTACCATTTGCATCCCACTTAGCGACTTTCACAATATTAAAAATCAAAATCCAATCAAAAATGGATTATTACTGTGCTAACTTGATTGGTGCATCCGTAGTCTAAAAAAAGGAGAGAAAGAGAGAGAGAGAAATGCATTTACCTCTCATTTTCTCTAGTTGATCTGCGGTCCGTGGTTGTCAAGCGTGCTAGCTACGTTACTGTAACACACGTTACAACTTGGTTGGTCTAATAAATGAGAGGGAAATATATTTTCCTATTTTTCTCTTGTTGGTTAGTGGATATTGGTTGTTAAGTCTGTTAGTGACCTAGGTGATTTTAAAATTGCGTGTTATTTTTTGTAACGGCTATTCGACACTGTTGTGCATTATTTAGCGGTAAGTCATGTTACAAATAAATCAATACTACGCAATGACAGTATTTTTTAGTTTGTTTAGTCGCTTATAGTAAATACTTCAGCGTAAAACAACTTTCCTTCACCACTGTTGAGATATCAGCCTACCATCGAAAAGAAACTGATTTAAATTGTATAAAACCTACTATATTACCTACTATATATATAAATTTTACGGTAAATGACAAATTTTATGTTCCTAAATGATTGTAAACTTTTTGTATAGGTGAATTGCGCTGTGAAAATATTGTTCTGAAACTACGTGCACAAACATTCTATTAACCCGTGGACAGGCAACTTTAAAAAAAAGAAGCTGTAAAAGCATTTTAAGCGCTGCACACTGGCAATGTGGATAGGTAGGTTTCCACCTCATATATCCATATTAGATTCCAGCGAACCTATTTGTAAATAAAGAAGAACAGTGAATACTCGGAAAGTTTTCTCAGAGTAAGTTTGTTTTTGATGAATTGCTGCTAGAATATACATATGTTAAAAAATGACTTCATAAAATAAAAACATATTTAAGTTCATCGAGATATTGCAGGTTGTTAATATGGTTCCAAAGTAATCTTATGAAATCATTATTAATGCAGAAGGCTTTACTGGCCCTCAAAAGGTATTTTTTAATCGAACTTTAAACTAAATTATAAGGGGAACCCTTCACCGTGGCAGCACCAAATGTGCCTGACCAAGTGAATTATGCGATCCAGCGCGGCGTGAGCATTGACGCTACGCGGCGTGAGATTCACTTACGTACTCGTACATTTGCTTCGTGACCGAACTCTATACTGCAGCTCAACCGTAAATAAAACGGCATTGTGGCTTGGAAATCGCACATCGAAAAACTGGCGAATGTCGCGTGAAATGCTACCGGTGCCGGCATCGGCATAGACGCCGAGAAATATGACCGAGGCGTTCAGTACTTACGAAATATGGGACTGAGCCGTGTCGGCCCGTGCCTGGCTACGGCGCTTCTCCTCGCATTATTGCCAAGAACGACTATTATAATAAGTTTCGGCGAATATGACTGTTCGGAACGGCTATAACCGTTTTTTGTTCTATCATAAAATATAATATATAAATAAAATGACTGGAACAGGTAGTTATTGTTATCAAAATACGACGAGATTTTCAGAAAACTATAAGCTTCTTACAGTCAACTAAACATCAGACAAGTATTGCCAATAACGTAGTAAACGACATTTTCATCGCAATATTTCCACACAAGTTATACGCAAGAATAATTCCGAATGATCTCTGAAGAAGACCTGGAATTTTGCGTTTCATATTCTGGTAATTTAAGTTACGGAGCAACTGAATCAAGCTGAGGCAACTAGCATAAACTTAAAGTAACAGAAAATTTGTTTCGAAATATTTCTTTGGAGTAAAAGAGCGCGCTCAGCAAATATGTTGTATGTACTCTGAGATTTAAAAAACCGTTCAGCGAACTCCGCTCACGAGTTTAATAAAAATTAGTTGGAAAAGTTGAAACGTTCGTCTATCGAGAACGACGTGTTTGCAACGTTGACTGTAGAATTTATTTAAGCTACTCGTTTCAACCTCAATTGTGTCTATTTTCTCAGCACTTCCTGATATTTCGATATCGCATTGGCCGTTCAAGTATTAAACGATACTACAGGAACCTTGATTGAATGAGTGTCAGTCTCGAGCTACCTTGTAAATTATTGCAAACTTTATAGACAGCATCGAGTCTTGAACGGTAGTTCTAAAACGGTTGTTCTCAAATTACATTAAATATTTTGCTGAACTTGTTCAAAAGTTTTTGATAGTGAACGTGTAAAAGCTTTCATGGATTTAAAAGTTGTCCAAAGTGCGATCGAAAAAAATATGCCGCTTAAGTTTTATTAGCATCGTGGGTTTTTATAAAGATGGGGATTATTGACTCTATTGACACACCACGATAAAAATATGACACTTTCACATTTTGGTTTTAAAATTTACAAGATATAATTACGCACCTAACAATTTATATTATTTTATTTTATTTTAAGTACAATTTGCACGTTTTGCAAAAATAAAAATAATATTAAAAATGAAAATGCTTGTTCAGCCTAACTCCCTAATTTGCTCAAGCTCCGTTCTTGTATAGCTCACCATCGGCCAACCATTGATTAGGATTTACGCTGTGAAGTGACATCTTGTTTGATTATTGTTTGTTTTCTTTACGATTGAGAAACATAAAAGTTAAATTAAAGTGCTTAAATAGTTTTTAAACTTAATTAAAGGAAAAAAATGGAAGAAATAATCAGAAAAAAACGACTACAAACATATAAAAACGAATTTAGAAAGGTCAGTTTAATTTCGTTTTACAGTGTAGGAATACTGTCGTTAAGTCACTGATTCATAATTGATTGTATATAAAAAGTACTTAATTGATTAGTTTCCCATGCATTCGCGCATCCCTTTTTTAATTGAGTTGAGATATTGTGCAGTTATTGAAAGTAATCGGGGAAAGGTTTTGGAAAGAAAAGATAAGTAATGGCTTGGTAGGTATAGATAATTGGGTAGGCGGGTGATTAGCTAAGTAGTTTTTACTGGATTGTCCAAATAGGAGGGTAATATTTTTAGAGTGTATGTATGTATGTTTGTGTTTTGTGTTCCTATATTACCTTCTGTAGCCTAAACAGCTCTAGACCCATTGATGAGTATGGTGTCGTTGAATTTGTCTTTACGTCTGAGTAACATAGCGATATTTTGCAGTCAGGTATTTTCTTTTAATAATACAATACAATACAATATAACTTTATTATACACCAAAAAGACAAATAAAAAAAATAAAAACTTGTTTAAGTTTTAAAACAAAACTTTTGAAACTTGTTACATAAAGATGTCAGATTTCTCGAAATACCTATGAAGTTATTTGGCATCAATTTTAAAATCCAATATGGCGGATTTATTTTTGTTTGTAAAATGATGATGATGATGATGATATTAAGTATGAATAGGTGAGTAAGTACGTGGGTAAGTAAGAAGTAGGTAAACATTTTGAAACAACCACCGGATAAAAGCGGGCTTTGTACACTATACGTTGTTGTCGGAATTTTGGTAGGGTTGGTATTTTGGATTCTTTTGTTTGATTTTTTATACATAATTTCTGTTAAAATAAATATCTGGGACATTTTTGCACACACGGTCATCTGACCCCAAACTAAGCAAAGCTTGTAATATGGCTGCCAGAGACTGATATACGTACATATATATTTTTTAAATACATACTTATATAGATATTAACACCCAGACATAGAACAAACACAAATGTTCATCAAATGAATGTTTGTCCTAGATGGGAATCGAACCCACGCCCCCAAACACAGAAGGTAGGTTCACTACCAACTGAGCTACCGGGGCAGTCCAATAATTATAATAAAATAATATTAATATTAACTTTTTTTAAAACGCCTCCTGTAAAATTTGGTAATTGTTCGGTTGGCCATTCAAGCACTAGGCCCGCGGTCTGTTTAACCATCATTGCGACTTATTCATTCCATCATTGCAAATAGAAGAAGATAGCTATAATAATTACCTTGTTCAATTAAAACTTCTAGCAGTTCTCATTCCTGTACGAATACAATTTCTTAAACGTTTCTAAGGCTAATTCTCTTTAGATGGAATTCCTTTGCTCTAATTCTAATGCTAAATAAATAAAATCTCGTTGTTTATTAAATCAATGCTGTTGGAATTTGAAATCAAAAGCAATCTGCTTGCGCGGAAACGTGGAAGGAGATGGATGACAAGGAAAATACGCGAGAAAATTCAAAAGGAAAGCAAGGTGGAGTGGGCGCGGAAAATTGGCTTCATTAGATAGAGGCTCAGGGGGGCGCGTTATTGGGGGACACACGGTAACGCAGGAGAGCCAGCTATGACTTTATGGATGGGATATTTTGTGAAAATGAGTCTAACTTCAGACTCATTTTCATGAGACTCACCTATTAATTTTTTTGGTTTTTGCTGACTTCAGCAAAATGTATTTTGAAAGCCTTCGCTTCAAAATGTGCTCAGATCAAAGCTGAACGTCAATTTTTTTTTTTAATGACTGTGTCCTACTTATATCTAAAACGTGCTAAAATGTATTCCATTTTACTTTGGTGGTGTGTTAAATGTGTATTAAATTTTATTTGTATGTAAAATTTATGAGAACTGAAAAAAAAAACTTAGTTTAGTGTGAGAATGTTTTTTCTTATTTTAGCGGTTATTATTTTGGTTACTAAGAATAGTAGCTAAAGTATATTTAAATTGCTTGTAATATATGATTCGCGTAAAAATGCGCGTATAACTACGATGTATCCTGGGCATATTTATGCGAGTAAGTTTTTTTTTCTTCGAGGAAGTTACTGAACAGAGTGTGGCGCAGTGGCCACAATAGAATGGGATATCGGAAAACAGTGTGGTGGCATATTTATGCGAATAAGTTTTTTTTCTTCGAGGAAGTTACTGAACAGAGTGTGGCGCAGTGGCCATAATAGAATGGGATATCGGAAAACAGTGTGGTGTCTCCTGTAGTTACGTAGTAAATAATAGGTCAATGTATGGTTTCCTGTAAGTAAATAACTACTATTATATTAAGCGTTATGTCAGTGTGTCTCATGCATGGTTCTCATTTCAACGATACCACAGCAAGCTATTCAAATTTCATAATGTATACAGATTGCTCCAGACAATGGTAATCCGGCGAAATGAAATGCAACAGTTTTATGCATTAGATGAGTTATAAATGTTGCACCATAATCCCAATTAAAGTTACTGTTATAGTTAAAGTATAACTTTAACCTTAACCATGAAGCTTAGCCAGCATGCATGTATTAGCCGTCATTTCGACCATAGTTATAATGGTACAACGCATTTTTTTGCTTAACGGGAGTTTAAACTGTAGTTATGACTGTAGTTTAAAGTTAAGCTAGATGGTGTTGCCCGGCCGACACTTCGATTTTTATTTATGTTTTTTATTGGTATCAGTAACACCGCATGCATACATTTTAAGCACTTGTTGACTGAGTGAAGCGAAGGTCTCAGAGTCTAGGGGAACGACATTTCTATGGATTTAATCTTACTTCCGTATCTTTGTTCCGATCTTCATAAAATTTTGGAGGCTGGTACTTAGTTCATTTCAATAAAATTTAAGTTCATAAATGCGCATAATCGGTTCTGGAGTTGTTAAGTAGAGCTCTAGAGGTCTCCGTTTGGCGAGAAATTGTAGTAATTGACGAAACGAAGCGAAGGCTACGTCAGCGTTTGTATGTATGTCTGTTTGTATATTTGTCCGGTGATAACTGGCGAACCATTAATTCAAAATTCAAAATTACTACTAATAAGCTTCACCTGAGAAATGTACATGACGCTAAGATAATTTGGTTTTAAAAAACAAAAAAACATTATTTAATGAACTGCTTTAAGAGCACAAGTTGAATTTAAACAGCATTAATTTCGATTTTAGGGAACAAAATTACTAGCTAAGAATGTTGCTGACCTTGCCCGATGTAAAATCATTAACAAGTCATATTATTAAAAGAAAAACAAAATAACCGTCTTTACAATGTAGCTTATATGATTCCGGAAGTAAAGAGGAATCCAACGATACCTGTGAGTAAGTATTCAACATACATAAATACTTATAAACACGCCAAAAACATTACCCTCCTTCTTGGGCAGACTGGTAACAAACCCTATACCAATACTGTGATATCTACAAAACGGAAGTCACGTTCAAATTCTTAAAAAAAAAAAGTTGAAAAAGTTTGTCGTTACGAATGCTGCTACGAATGTGTCGTTAAAAAGATTCTGTATGATATGTTCGTAAAACAGTAAACAAGGAAGTTTTTGGTACCGCGGCCGCATTTCAAGCGGGCTTGTTTATGTGGCAATTGGCACCGCAATTAACTAGGATTGGAGCAAGTTTCCACCAAAGGCGCACCCGAGTTGAGTAACAAATTGAAGCGTGGCGCTGACAACTCGCGAATAATCATACACAAGGTGGGTAGTAGTCAGTGCCAGTCGAACGCGGGAACTTCATATAACTTCGGTGATAGTCTGATAGTAATTCAGTACAGATTGCGGTCAAGATGAGAGGGTCAGGCGATTGGGTGTTTCGATACTGGTGGCGCTTAATTTATTACGCAACTGAAATGTTAAGCTTGGCAACGAGCCTTCGATGTTTTACGAGCGTGCCAGATGTGGTATCGTATCTGATTTTGTTGCTTAAAACAAAATCTACAAGCTATTTATTATAGGTACAGTTTGTCAAAATTATGTTGTCCGCCAGACGCTGCAGTCACACGTTTTAAATAAAAACATTCTTATCCTTTCCTTCATTATATTTACTTTATTTTGTGATGTTGATGTTGTACTGTTTTGTGGCGTATATAAATGCTTTCTTTCTTTCTTTATCATAAGTTCCAAATCCCTAATGCCCGAAGTCAGGTCGACCTAGCGCATCTTTGACTCAGAACTTGAAGGCAAGCGGAAAAGCGGAGGCCAGTTTCTGAAGTATGAAGATGTCTTAAAGAGGCATATGAAGTGGTGTGGAATTGGGCCCTCAACATCGGAAGAACTTGCCAGTGTTCTGGGTGGAGGCGGTGCAGAGAAAGGTTTACTTATTCGAAATCCAACAAAGGCGCGACCTAGACGCTAGAGAATAGCTCAAAAACAAACCGCCTTCTAACATAACATACAACTGATATAAAGTGACTTTATTTAATATTAATTTATTGTTTATAAGGGTTTTGTATCTTCATACATACAACTATGTAAAAACATAAAAACTATGCGTCATCACATGTATCAACTGGTTACGAACTGCTAAGATTGGTTAAATAGCCATGCGAGGACGCACTAAGTGACCACAATTTTTTTTCTTCGACGCAGTCGCCGTGGCTTAGGGCGGTCCGGTGTGCCTCATGATCATAAAGCAACCTATATGTACCTAATCGATAGGTTGCATATACACAACCATTTTAGAAAAACTAGCTGGATTTTTTGTGCAATTTCGTATGGAAATCATGTTGTTCTAATGCGCATACGCATTTAAGTATTGATCTTTGAAATTTTTTTTTTTTTTTTTCAACTTAAATAACATGAATAGCGATTGCTTCGCCTACACTGCCGATTTAAGAATTTTACAAATAATATTTTTTTTTAATGCAAAATGATAGTGAATCTCTTCCGTGACGACAAACAATAAGATAGTGCCTATCGAAGCTTAATACTATCGATACTGTTGCAAGTCATCAATAGCACTGACGAAGTTTGTGCTATCGATAGTAAAATCGATGTTTGTAATATTGCCGTGCTATTGATAGATGATCGATATTCTATCGACACAATTTCCTTACCGGTTAGAACTAGTGGGAACTGCACTAGTAGGACTTATATGAAGAAAAAAAACAGAGTAGTAGAACTTTCGGTATGTCTATTGAGATGGAAATTCCCAGTAGCCCTACCGATAAAACTATTCAGTAGCACTACTGGCAATAACCCAACATTTTGATAAAGCCTTTTTGAATATTTAACCGCTCAACCGGTAAAAGCTAATCCGATGAATAACAGCTTTGTAGATATCAATGCAGGGGCAGACATGTGATGAAAATGTAATATAAAAATATGTCATTGTTTTACTGTTCAGCTCCTCGATAAATCGACATTTGCGTTATAAATCTCAAAGGTTAATAGTCATATTTTAATTGGATTCGCGAACGTTTATCGCGCGCTGTTTATTGAATGTCGTAGTTCGTGGAAAATATATAAGGCTGGTTATCTTTATTGGTCTGTTTGCGTAGTGTTGTACCTGCTGCATATAAAATAATATCGATACATTTACTTCTCAACTGCAAGCAGCAGCTTGCTAGGTTAGGTTACCTAATTTTATATACTTATTCTACATTTATCCTATTCAAATGGCAAAAGCTATGATAATAATAGAGTAGATTTCCATCAGTCTAAATGAAAATGTTTTGTTGTTGAGTTATATCTATAATTAAATATATTAATATATTATATATTAATAATATATATCTATAATTAAATATATTTTTATATTAATATATTATTAATATATTTTTTCCATCAGGCGGCCCGTCTGCTTGTTTGCCACCTATGGCATAAAAAAAAAAAAAACATAGTTTTTGACTTTTCAAAAGTGTAACTTAGTGTGCATTATTGATATAACGTTGATTGAATTGAATTTGGTAATTATTGTAAAAGTAATATAATTACGTACTTATACTCGCATGTTAACTTATTTTAATTTCTTTGTGTATACGTTTAGACTCACATCCTCATATTTTTATAGGTCCTAAAACTAGAACCAGAGCCATCAAAAGACTACCAGCGGCGTACCCTTAAGAAATAGTAGCTAGTAGTAGTCCAAATCTATACAGGATGTTAATAAAAGGTGCAACAATTTTGAAAGGTATGTATGTACTCATCATTATGAACAGAACTTTTAGTAACAACCCGTATATACAAGGTGCTACTTAAAAGTGCAACAATATTGTAAAGTATATTTATGTAGTCAACATAATGAACAACTTTTACTACGGGACCAAACCTAAAATCGCGGAAAAAAAAACTGTCCCATAGAATAATGTCAATGACACTCGCCAAAATGTATGGAACGGTTGATTAACAATAAGAACAGATTTTTCGAAATTTCACCTTTGTAGAAGAAACTTTTAAAGTGAACCCCCAAAGTTTGTATGGAAAAATTTTTTTTTTCATAATAAGCAAATTATAAATAAAGAAAGACAGGTATGTCTCAGAATTTTATGAAAAACAACGCCTAATGCGGCGAAATGGGGTTTTGAAACTACTGAGCCCATGCGAGCGAAGCCGCAAGGAAGCTGCTATAGTATAATATGAAAAATAACTGTGACATATAGACGAACAGAGAGGCAGGCTGACGGACATAGTGAAAATATAAGGGTATCTAGTTAGTTACGGGACTTGTAAGGGTTTGTAATTTATGAATTCAGTTTTTTTTATTATGCAATAAAACATCAGCCTCAAGGAAACTTGAACGAAAAGTCTACTACTAAAAGTCCTCAAGTTAAAAAAAAACACAAAATTTATTCGTATAACTATTTACATGTTTATATTAACTTCAAAGGTTTTCAAATATAATCATAAAATAATTTCTTATGATATAAAGACTAATATTGACTCAATAAACAACGATAAGTACATTTTGTAGTCGCTAATACTTTCCGGCATGCTAAATATTAGAATCAAATAGACCCATCAAAGTTACTACAAGATTTAAATCGAATTTAATTTATCGAAAATTTTAATCTACTTCGTCATATACATACATAATTGTGTATGTCTCATATACCTTATTTTTATAGACTATTCATCGCAATATGGTTACTAAGAATTTACATATCTGGTGTGTTTAATTATACAAGCACTATCCCTATTTAAATAGACATCTCTATGTGCTTACATAATTATTGTCTCTGTTTTTGTTACAAATATGTAAAAGTTTAGAGATAATGCAAATAAAAACAAAAGTAACGTGACTGATTGCTTCAATTCAGATAAATACTCGTACCTGATGCAAATGATTCGTTATTGATTGTTTGCTTTTTTTCAAAAAATCAAATGGCATGTAGACACTAAGCCAAACGTATGCGAGCGATACAACCAAACGAAACCAGTGAACCCAGGGTGTGAGTTGAAATCCCAATAATGTGCTTGAGCTAGAGGTGAAGAAAAACATCTTGAGGAAATAGCAAGTTCTAAAATTTAACAGTTTTTGTTGTATTTTTATTTGAGGGGTACTTCCCCCTAAAAAGGGGGGAAGTTTGCTGCGGGGCCATTTACCCGCCGATTTTGATAATATTTGGCACAAGTACTCGGCACTCTATTCTAAGCAAGAATTTAGATTATGAGCAAAGTCGGTCAAGTGGTTGTCAAGGTATAAGGTCGTGAGGTCTCAGATCTGGATAATAAACGAGTAAATGGCGCCACAGCAAACTTCCCCCTTTTGGAGGAAATACCAATCCAATAACAAAACGCTGACGCCAAAAAAAACATGAAATAGTAGAATTGAGATTTTGGAAAAAAGTTTGTGCTCGTGATGTCTAATTGTTCGCAGAACTACTAGTATATGTTATGATGTGTGCAGGCGCAGATAAACTCTATACCTACTGTCACAGGGTGAATTATGTTTACCAGAAGTAGAACTGATGTTTAATGTACACAATATTGTTTGTGTTGATTACATTATCTCTGTAGGCTCTACTGGCTATTTTAATATTATTATGCTTTCCCCCAAATACTGAAACGCTTGTTAACTTTGACGACAGATTAAGTCTATTGCTGTCTATGTCATTTGCTTAGTGCCAGATAAAGGCAGTATTAGAATTAATCTGTTGTCAAAGTTAACAAACGTTTCAGTATTGGGGGATAATCATCAATATAACTTCTGTAAAAAAAGTGGCAACAGCTAACGGCCCAGGCCATGGTTATGGATCACCGCCTCCTGTAAGCAAATGCATTATCCAGAACCACTGAACGTTCTCGTATGCTTTTTAGAGTCAGAGTTTTTTAGAGTTAGTTTTTAGATACATTCTAATAATTATTATTTTCCCAGCGTAATTAAACAATGTTTTTTGTGTAATTAATACCAATATCAACTAAATACGCTAAAGTACTTCACTTTCCAATAGCCCTCCAATAATACTTTCAATGTTTTCAATTTCAGGTGAAAATTGAAAAGAAAATAATGTTGTAAGCTGACCCGCAGTCGACGAGTTGAAGTTCCAATGGATTGTGAAAAATCCAATAGAGTTTCAGAGCGCAACGTAGGAAACTTTTTGTTTTCACCTATAACGTATCTACCAACATAATATGAACTCATATTACATTTGTTGCAGAAGTTTCGTTAGTTATACTGAAATGCGTTTTTAACTAATAGCACAACACACATTAAAATAGGATATGTAAAATATAGAATCATCACACATAACACAAACAACTACACTTTCACATAATCTGAATTGAGCTAACATTTTGTTTATTTAAGTAAATAAGCACATGCGATATAACTTAAGCTAACGCGTTAACACCACTCTTGTTTATTTAGTTACTGCATTATTAAGCTGCCTTATTAAGCTAGTAACTTACCGTCGTTAGAGGCCACCGAGCCGCTAATTACGAGAAGAAACAGAACAGGTGTCACTGCCGCCGCGCACGGAACCAATCTTCGGCCGCTCATCATGTCAAATTACTTCACCCCAACGACATCGTATAATCGGCGGAACTTTTCCAAGAATTACAGGTGCGCCGGTAGAAGAGTTGTCATGACTGTCAGCGGGGTAACAAAGTTCGCTCATTCATTCGCTATGGTATCGGCTCGATTAAATATTCATCGGTAGGTGATCGGAGCGGGGTGTTCGCAAGTCGATGCGACGGGGCGACGGGCGCGGGTGCGGCGGCGGTCCGTGCGATACCGCGAGCGCTGGCTGCGTACTGCCCGCTCGAGCGCGCTACGCTACCCGCGTCGCTTTGTCTCTCGCTGAGAGCGAGTTCGGAGCGCAAGCGTAGCCCCGCCTCGCGCGAGAATGAAAGGACCCAACATTACCAGTATTTGTAACAGTTTGCGTCAAATTGATATAAATGGAGACGGTTTTAATAAAGTGTAATTGACTTTTGCCGACTTTGCGTCGCATTAATTTCGACCACGTTGAGACGCCCCGGGCAGGTGCGTCGCTAAATACCTCCGGTAACTTCGCCTTCTGTTATGAATAATCTCAAATTTAAATGAATGTTAATTATGATGAGTTTTTAAGTTGGCTCTGATATTTCAGGGATTAATATATAAAGCTTAAAATAGAACGGCCATTAGGATTATATAAGCAATTCGGACTTACGGAAAGAGTTTCAAAAGTTTGGGATAACTTTTATTAATGTTACAAGTAACTTCTAGTCGCACTCGCAATACTCGTAGGCTTTTAAATAAGAAATCAGTACGAACACAAAACCTGATAATTAAGTAAAAAAAAGTAACACAAAAAAAACACCTTAATAATAACATACCTATTTTGTAGCAAAATATATATATTGTAGCAGTTTAGTGAAACGAAAAGTTGGCGTTACATTATGTCTCGCTACTCTTAGGCAATTTCACTAATATTATAAATGCGAAAGTTAGTGTGTAAGTATGTAATTTTAAAATTATGTAAGTGTGTTTGTTACCGTTCAACTCTGTAACGGCTGAACGAACTTGGATGAAAATCCAATTTATCCGGAAAAATTGGTACTGTTCCTGTAGAATAGCGGGTGAAACCGCGGGGCACAGCTAGTGATAAGTATAAGAATATTGTGTATTGTTATGGGCAAGCGGGGCGCTTCACATCAGGGGAGCGACTTGCTCGTCTCGTCACCAAGTTCCATAAAAAAATAAAAATAAGAATGACTTGTAATATTGCCGTTATCACGACCAACCGAACCTAGCAAATGTGAAAATACCGTCTTAATGACCACGTGATAATGCTTGAGCCCTCCTGTACGGTTGCCTTCCTAATAATTAATTAATGTGCAGAAACTCCCGAGAAGGATTACAAGCAAATACCTAGAGGGCTTCTCAATACGGGGAAATTTCTCGGAATGATCATCGTTATCAAAATAATTAATAGAGGGTTAAATTGCATAGACAAAGAGACGTGCCTTAATTAAAGGTAGCTTTAGATTAACCAGATTTGGTATGGCATTATCGAAATGTTTCAGTCAGCGTAAGGCAATAAGCTTGAATAATTAATCGTAATATGTTAATACGCCACCATCACCACAGTGACGTAATGGCTATACAGGTTCGATAACTCAATTCATTATTTATGGATATACCTACTTGGAATTGAGCGAGTCATCTCGTGTAAGAATATTTTCTGAACAGAAGTAAGTGGCACTGGGTTTTCCGGTATGTGGTAATTTGAGTAATGTGCTATTTCACTAACAACGCCGATTTGATATCATTCATTTCAGTATGCGCTACGTCTCATTTATTTTAATTGAAACGAAACGCATATGCGCATGCGGCACTTTTGTTCAAAACTGAAAAATGCGTTGCGTCTCATGTACTTCACTTGAAATGAAACTCTTATTCCCTTGTGGCATATTTGCTCAAAACGGACAAATGCGTCTCATGTAGTTTAGTTGAAATAATATGAAACACAAATGCGGAGGATTCGCTCAAAGCGGATAAAGTAGCCGCGTCTCATTTTATTTCAATCGAATGAATGAAACGTAGGAAGGCATGCTGGAAGAGAAACATGATCGGTAATTTAGGGCTACACAGGGCATATCAAAAATTTTGTCTATTGCGCGGGAATTGGCTCGAATGTATGAAATGATAATAGATTGCATTTCGTTTAGAATTATTCCAAATAGTAATTTGCTTCGTTATTTACCATTTCATCAAGCAAAGATACGTCGTTAAGATTTGCTGGTAGCGTCTTGGTTCGAAGAGCTTACTAAAGCAACTACGTTGCATGACTGGCATTACAGCTCGTACGTTCATTATTATTAATTAGGTCTTACGGATATTGTTACGCGAGCGCCTTTTGTAAAGGCAGCAAGAGCAGAGAAGATTTCATGTAAGCAATATTATGGAGGTATATTTTATGAACTGACTCTGCTTTATTGATATCCATTGCTAGGTATGGGAGCTATATTCAGGAGCTTCTAACTACTTAAGTACAGAGAATTCACGCGAGACATGCTAAAAAATGCAAAGTTATTGCCAAGATTTTGACCCGCGCATAAACAAATTGTCTATGTTTTAATTTTTTTCTTCGTCTATTAGATAAATTTCCTTCATTAAATTATAGTTAATCATTTTGTAGGAAATTCATAGCACATCTGATTTGATTTGACATCTTTTATATGTACTACGATAACTCCACGTACTACGTATGCATTGTATGCATATTTTTAATCGTCACTAAGTGTTTTAAACAATCTTTTCTAAAAAGCAATAATCGTTTCACCTGCTCAGCATGCTTCTGAAACAATGCAAAACCTCTCGCATGAAGCTTTATCCTAACAACGAATTGACTATTTTTGTTTCATGACTTTTAATAATTCGTAAGTTTTTCTACCTAAATAAAACGTAAAACATTTAAATTAGGGCTAAATGATAAAAACCAGCGGTTTGACATGAGAAAGAACGCTGGATCCGGGTCAAGCATAGAAATTAACATTTATATTTTTTTTAAACAAAGATAAAAGTGACTGTATGAAGCTTTTGTGAAAAGTGATAAACCAAATGTTGTTGACAACTATGTAGGAAGCTGCCTGCTAGAAGTTTCCAAGGGTACCTTGTTCAAAAATGTATAGTTCTTTTGTTTGTTTATCAACTACTCCAATATGCGGACTGCTTTAACTTAATAAGTCTTTCTATTTGCCACTAATAGTATTTTTCGAAGAAATAAAATAGGCGCGAGGACGATAAGCGCCGACAGAGGGCGGGAATCGCCGGGATATTGGGGGGATTCAAGCTCGAGAACCCTTTTTTCCTTCTTCGCAAATCGTCGGGGATTAAGCCAGAAGAGCTCACACCTTTTCGCCAATATTTTTTGTGGTTTAACCGCCGGTAAACCGCTATGATACAAAGTGTTTTCCCGACGATCAATAGGCCTCTCGAAATATATAGCAGATATAACGTTTCGTCTCAACTCGTCGGCAATAGATTAAGAACGGTTCTGAGGACGGAAAAGGGATTCGGGTGCAAATGAGTTTTCCGTGTTTGGCCAATCAGAAATAATACTTATTTTATTTTAAGGTAATTCATTTTCCTTAAGTTATGGTCTTTGATATAGAATATGTGCGTACATCTGTAACTGTTACAAATTCATTTTGATTCAACATAGCTTTTTGCATTCAAAACAGCACTCAAAAATGCTCTTCAGTGCATCTGCAACACAAAACACAAACATTATTCGAAGTTTCATGTTACTGCCGAGAATTACGACACTGAATCTAAAGCTGTTGTTCTTTGATGTCGAATAAAAATTATTGCATTGTAAACATTTTGTGAAAATCTTTTTACACGCGGGCGAGAGGCGAACGTAAAAGTTTGTTCGTTTCAAATTCAATATATTATGGCGAGCGTGCTCTCGCTCAGCCGACACCGAAACTCACTCGAGCGTAGCTCACAGAAAATTTATTGTTTTTCTAAGAAAATTCTCTTTACGCGGCCCTACACCCTTGTGAAACCCTCGGGAAGAGTTGCAAAAACTTAATGACCTTTTGAGTGGTGAGTATTAACTTACGCTCAATTCAACATCCTCAAACAGGTATGAGTTTCATTGGAGGGAAGTGGCTTCACTTATACTTATACTTGTACGTAGCTTATTACAATAATACGAGTAGGTATTTACCTAATTATCTTGGCGGCTATTCAGACAATAATGTCAAAGCTTGTGTAAGCAACAAGAACGTCAAATAAAGATGTCGTGTAAAAAATGTCCTCTCGGCCGGCGGCGGCGCAGTTTCACGATAAAGTCTTCGGACACATAATAACACTGAGAAATCGTTAGTCCGTGCACACGTCTCTGGGACACGTGCGGGGCACTCTCGAGACTGATCCCTTCTGCTTAGATTAAACTTGTTCCGTGAAAACAGTCGATAACGTCGAAAATGTGCAGATGTCGCCGTATGAAGTCCGCGATGGGGTCTTCAGGACGTGACGCGTGTGCTGACGCTCTTGTTCTTCCCACGTGGTCAAAAATTGCTTAGCTCGCAGTCGATTTCCTCCGTGGTAGACGTACTTCCACAGCGGTATATCCTTGTGGTTGACATGTGTACTTATATTTGTGCATTTCGTCATATAAACCTATTATGCAAGTTGTAGTTGTAGGAAAATGGTCTCCAACTAATTAAAAAAAAAAACAAAAAAAAATGAAGGATGTAAAAAGTAATTTAATTTTTTTATTCATGAATGCTATCCTATTCATATATATAAAATGTATACAAATTTATATAATTAAGGTTTTTTTTGTTGTTAAACGTAAATCTATTTGGTTGCTAAATAGAGAGCAACTATGTTGTTAATAAGTATATTCAAATTCCTTTCAGAACAGAACCCCTTAAATGTAACATACTTGACAAACTTTATTATGCTTTGCAAAATATCATGTTGATCATGCAAAAAATAAAAATTTATCAGTATCACAAAATTTATTTTAAAAACAAAAATGACAATAACGTCAAAAAGTTAGCAGTAACGCTGTAGACGAGCAAAATGGAATGATAAAGCACAAAATTAATCGTACAAGAACTTAGGTTTACAGCGTTTAAAACAAATCAACAAAGTGCTCCGCCAAACTTTTATTTTGTGATCGCAATCCAAACTTATACATTTAAGTTTGAAAAAATGCGAATCACTCTCCGCCAAGTAAGAAAATCAATTTTTAAGAAAAAAGTTGTAAATGAAATGTTGGAAATATTTTAGAGTCATTTGAATTTGTCTTTTTTGTACTTTTCATCTTTGGATTGTATTTTAACAAAGTAATTATTTGTCTATCTACCTAATGTTATCTTAGTGATTTTGTAAAATTGAAAATTGTACAGAACATTTGATTACGTTTTAGGCAGTAAAATACCCAGGCATGAGGTGGAAATATAGATGTCTGTGTAGGTGGATTGTTGCTTATCAAAATAGTAAACAAAAGTAATTTATGAGTAATCTACGAACGGCGTTACTGGGCATCACTCATTAGTGAAGTTTTGCCTTGAACCTTATGAATTTCTAAGGAAGCAGCGGCAAGCGCGGACAATACATCCGATAGCGCTGCAACCTCAAACGATCAATCTCTGGGCTATTACGATGTTTTAGCGCCTTGATGTATTGTTTCAGCCTCAATAAAGTTTTGATGAATTTTGGTGCTCTCCCTCGGCCTTTGTTGAGAGTGAGGCGTCGGATATTGATGAATAATTTGACGGATAAATAACGATCTAGTAATTATTTAGGGAGTTATACTGAGTTCCCTGTTTATTTAGATTTATGCTGGCATTAGTTCAGTTATCTTTAAATGAACTCAAGTTAAAGGACGTCTAATTTCACTTAAAAACTTTTGGATTGTCTTTTTTTCATTATGATGCAGAAGTAGCAGAACCCATTTTAAACCTTTACTTGTACCTAACTCGTAGCTTTCACAGTGCAATGCACTCCATGTTGCATGTAGGTGTATCGACTTGTAACTAGAGTTGGCTATTCCCCAGGTATTGCTAGCCATATATTGCCAATACCTGGCAGATAGTATGTACCTGTTATAAGAGATAGCTACGAAATAGGTAGTAAAACAAAAATGCTACAAGGTCGGTATAACTACCATGTGACTTGTACCATGCATTGCCTCTATGCTTCTAATATTTTTGTAGCGCGGCCACTGGTTGGTTTTTGATTTAAAATGTGAGTTTTCTTTCTTACAATAGTGAAAATATTAGGTATCACAAACAACTTAGTAAAACATTAAGCCTTAATAATACCTTTACTCACGTTTAGTTGGGTAATCTGAATAAAGTTTAGATCACAT
Source organism: Apocheima hispidaria (assembly GCA_947579745.1). Taxonomy (NCBI): domain Eukaryota; kingdom Metazoa; phylum Arthropoda; class Insecta; order Lepidoptera; family Geometridae; genus Apocheima; species Apocheima hispidaria. Next base: position 8,728,274 of record OX388153.1, on the reverse strand, counting down.
TCGCTGAACTGTTTAAATTGAAAATGTGAAATGTTGTGTAGTATTTATACCACGTCTGTTTTTTCCACGGTAAAACTTATTTTAAACTAAGGGATTTTTTTCAGTTCAAATTTCTGAATTTTTAAATTAAAAGAGCATTGACATCTATTTAGTCAACACAATATATTATTGACCTTAAGAAAGTAATTTAAAAGCGTAACCTGAACAAAATAAAATTAAAATTAATGTTAACTTAAAGTTAAATTTATTATTATTTTGTTTTTTTAATTCTTGCACCAACCGGCTCCACCTCAGCATTGTATGTTCTGCGCATAAGATAAGTATAATAATGTTTATTATAAAATGATTTATTATATTCAACCAAAGTGGATTTGACTAGCAGAGGCACACGTGAAAATCCGACAACACTTAACATCAGACGACGGAGGTTGGAGCTCAGGATACTGCGAACGATAATATTTCATCCTTGCGCCATGATTCGCCGCTTAAGCGCGATAGGGAAATCGTAAATTCAACGAAAAGAAATTTCTTTATAGTCTCCTAAAAGTTCTCACACAAGCACGTATTCGAAAGCGAGGCTAACGCGAGAGCAAACGGCACCGAATTGTAATACCAACGTAGCACCCTCACTTTTCAAATTTTCTTTAACAATGCGACGAGGTAATATGCGTTTTATTGGATCGTTTTTCTTTTGAAATAAAATGGAATTGTTGTTGTAAGAAAAACGTCTTTTCTTAATGTCGTGCTCGTTTAAAATGAACGTGTTTCATCTAATTTGAATGGAATAACGTATAAAGGGCAATCGGTTATTGTTGAGTCTTTTAAATTGTTCACAATGGCTGATATAATCAATTGGATATATCCACTAACATTTATCACACACAATTTAAATAAAAAATTAAATAAAATAAACTTTAAAATAAAAGTAAAATTAACTATTAAATCGTTTAAAATTAACGATAAGTTGAGCACATGTTAAAAATGGCCATTGGTGAGTGATCGTGACTAGTCATGTCATAGATTTTGTTTAACCATATTCGGTTACTCCGCGAAATATGAGCAGACAGAGGAATATTTGAATAAAAAGTGATGTTTGGAATGGGAGCCAGTTCTCGTGTCTGATCCGTTGCAGTTTGCGGTTGGAGCCTGACAGAACCACGATCGTTGCGGGAGCTGGCACGCGATAGACTTTTGAATGGTTCCTTTGTTTCATAGGGAAAAATATCCATATAGAGCTGAAACCAACAATAACTACATGTCATATGTTGTTGTGTTGTACAATTTCAACTCTAGAGTGTTGTTTCTTGATTCAGATGACAGATACGTAGCCAAACTGATGAAATTTTATGGGTAGTGATAGTTTAATTATTTTTTTACCTACAGGACTGTTACGAGTATTGCAAATGAGCTTCTTTTCTCAAGAACTTTGCTCAATAACCCCCGAATACTGAAACGTTTGTTAACTTTGACGACAGATTAAGTCTGTTGCTGCCTTTGTCATTTGCTTAGTGCCAGACAAAGACAGTATTAGAGTTAATCTGTTGTCAAAGTTAACAAACGTTTCAGTATTCGGGGGTAAATTACCCATGCGCTTTCACCTAAAAGCTAACATTTGACTTACATTTTCACCCAAAATCTAACAATCTATCTACTTAATATAAGGACATTATATAAAAGCTATCTAAAATATCAATTTATGAAAAGTAACCATTGAATTAGCAAGCACGTCTCTCGCAATTCGTCTTTCGCATAAAACCAGTAGACAAATTGACGAAGTCGTAAAATCCACGTAATAAAAAAAGAATGTGGACGAGATATATTACTTTCATACGTGATATAATAATAGGTTTCATGTGCTCATGCTTTTAAAATAAGACCTTCGAATGCTTTTGATCTAAGTAATTTCGAATAAGAATGACTAAACAATAAACATGTCTGAATTCTGGAGACTTGGTGCAGATGCTTAGGAGTTTTTTTTTTTAATATTGTTTTATTTCCATTTTTTTTAAATTGTAGTACACTACAAGATACAGAAATAAAGTACAAAAATTTTAAAATGCACTGGTTCACTGACCTGTATTTTTTTTTGATACAGTCAGTCCTCCCACAGATCCAACTAACTAACTAAATCATGACCCAATGGCAAAAAACTAGCACAAGAGTTATCACCATAATTATATGACTTTCGTAGCACTTGCTTCGGCCCGTGCCATATAAAGGTTTCTTTATACTAGAGAGAAAACATTTGAGATTATATTTGCAAGTGAATTGATTATATGAGTACAGTTTATTAAGAGATTAGAATAATTATTATTTATTCTATAACTATGTTCAGGGATCTTAAGTTATATGTAAGTATCTACAGTTTTATGCATAACAAACATATCGACCTACATTTTATCATGGCTAGAGTTTAAGGGTCAGAGAGCACCATAGGTTACTTTATCACGGAAAATTAGCAGTTCCTAGGGAATTTTCCACGCAGGTTATAAATACTTATGTATTTTGTTTCAGATTATACAAATACAAATATCATATTGCTATACTGTACAGTACTGAAAGCTAGATTTAAAATTTAGCTTTACGTTGTATAACAATGGGCCTAAAAATAATAAGAAATAAGGTTTGAGAAGTGTTAAAATAACTTTATAGTTTATGGCAGCTTTATCTGTGAAAAACAAATTGACGACGTCTAAAGTAATTTCTGCCACCTGTGTTTATGACTTAGCTAAGAGAAAATGTTATTATTGATTTGAAATGTCTCGCCCATTTTGCAAATGTCGATGTTGATCAAACATTCTTATTCCAACAGTTTTGGTTCCCAGGAGAAAGAAGCTTGCGTCGATACCGCTATAATTCAAAAGAAAAACGCCATGAAAACATTTTTGTCTCTTACAAAGCATAATTTCAGTTAAACTGTTTACTTTTAGGGTTTTTCATCTTTAGGTTTTTTTTAATGAAAGTAGGATAGAATGTTAGACTAGATAGAAAGTCATTGATGTTCACTTCCTGTTGGCGTCTTTTATTAGCAGACTATTGGGCTGCTGCGATCCAGTGATAAGTAAGAAAATGAATGAGAAATGTAGAGAAAACGAAGTACTAGATAATTCACATTTCTATTATTCCAAACCTTAGTAACGCCAGTGTAATAAAAAAAATAATTAAATGTATCTGGATGGTACCAGTGTACCAATAAAATTTAATATTTTAACTTACTCTCTCCGGCGATCGATACCTGATGAAGGCACCAGTTATATGCTCGTTCAATTCATTTCACACATGGTTAATATCGTGATTGATTTCGAGGTGGCCCTAACGATACATGAAATATTCCCAGTCATTAAATCTCGCGCCGCGAGTGTCGAGAGCTCGCGAGGACCATCCAATCACGGCTCGATAAATAAATGACTTGAAGCGCGCAAAATTAATTCAATATTAATGTAACAACAATCTATTTTTGTAACTGAATTAGTACACCTTAAGTAGATAAAGTTAAATCGGGATCAAGGGTCTCTGAAGACTACGAAAAAGGGTTAAGGGTTATCGATGGCTGTGATTTGTCTTAAGCGTTAAATCTCAGCGTTAGAGTTTGTTGGACAGAATGTAAAGTTAAATTCTTAATGTGTTTTATGCTACAAATATCTTTGTTTAATTTTACGTGCGTAGAGGCGACAGCGAAAACAAATTTATAATACCTATTTTTATCGCGAACCAGTGCTCGAGTCTCAGAACTCAAATTTACAATTCAATAGAAACTGCACAAGGCTTTGCATGCCAATACGTCCATTTGGTGCACATGCGATCGACTTCCCATTTTGAAAGATGAATGAAATCATTCAAATGCGAGATTCGTTCACTCGGATACCAACCGACTTCCTACCGCTTGTTTACCACGTATTAATAGCCTCCTTACTTTATCTTCGCTCATTAGTACTTCTGCATCTGATTAATAAAAGTGCAAAGCAAAGAATCTGTTAAAGAATGAACAGATTTGAATAATCAATTCGTTTTCGGGGACAGAGGACGGCAATTGCCATGAGACCATTATTCAATCGAAACGATATATCTCGCCGGTGGGCCAGAACTGGAGCGTAGCGATAGCTGGCCCCGCAAAAGTTGGCACGAGTGGCAGCCGAAACCACTGCCAATTTCCATTAGCCCATCATCCAAAACGAAAAACTGCATAGACGATCATTTTTTCATTCAATTAAAATTGGCCGCCAACCAAAACGACATTTCACCATTTGGTATGCGTCGATTTCCTTACTTTATATGTTTTTTCGATCGCGCGGTTGATGCGTTGGCGATGAATAATGCAATATTCAATTATCGTTTTACTAGATTAGGCGTAGTTATTTTTTTTATCACAGTAAACTCCATGCAATTTAAAATTAATTAAACTTATGCGATAACTAGTATCGCAAGTGGGGGCACCCCTTGCGTTACTAGTTTTTAATTGAATCTATTGCAAATATTATTCTATGTTATACTGTGATTAAAATTTTCTGATGTGTCAATTTCCAGGCACGCAGCTTAGATATCGCAGAAAGCTCATCGTTTACTAAGAGGACATCTGCTGCCCGTCCTCCGGTGGTTCTGAACGCAGTTTTAGGAGATACGAGGGTCCAAAAACAATCAGTATACACTTATATTACTCACTTATTAAAAATCTATGATATACAATTACCAACTGAGCTTAGTATCAGTATACTTAGCTTTCATACATTTTTCCTACTGTCCTGCATAATCATATTTTTGGTTTCCCTACTCGCATTGCTATCCTAAGTAAGCACAATAACATACCAAAATAACGAAACAACAAAGGCGTTTTTTATATTCTTAAGTGACAGAAAGGGAGGACCATTCGGTGGCGTGTTGAAGAAGGTCACGCCATTCTTATACGTAGAGCTCAAAGTGCGAGTTGTTTGACTTACCAACTTCAAAAAACGCGCGATATAACCTACCAACTTTGAATAACGCGCGCTTTGAGCTTTGCATGAGAATGGTGCAACGTTCTTGAATCGGCAGTGTAGGCCGCCAAACGGTTCAATGGTCAATTTCAGCAGAATCTGACTTAGCCGAACGGTCGTTGTTTTATGACAAACAATTACGAGCCCTCAGTCCGAAATGCCACTCGTGATCATTCGTCCGGGGATAGACCGATTCGACGTTAGCTTAATTTCGGTGATCTGTTAGAATCACATAAAGTCAAGCTACGACACGAGCGTTACAAATAAAGAACCACCAATTCTTATGTAAGAAACCGTGGCTTGGCTGGAGCTCTATTGAAAACAGTTCTATATAAGCGTTTGAGCGGATTTCCGAAATGATCTCGATATTCTTAACCGACTGATTACTGGAGTCATATCCACCGGTGGCATAGAAAATCCATAAGCTTTCAATATCGCGGAGTTAACTCGGTTTTTGTTCCCAGTGGTTGCTCGATCTGAATATCAAAAATGTGAAAACGGTCGTCAGTACCCGGGACACGTATATCGGGACCCTATCACTGCGCTCTTTACTTACTTGCTAGACGCCATCTGCACATTCCCCGCCTAATCCAAGACCGTATTTGATTATATAAAAATATAGCGTAGGCAGCTTGTCTTTAGGCGTTATATTGCCTACGAATTTACTTAAATCTGTGCTCAAGTATTTTGACGTCGGTCTTTTATCTGAACGCCTCAAACTATTCATGTTCGTGTTATTCTAAAGCCTAATGGTAAGACTGTTTTTGTTTGGATGACTGTCAGAGAAAACTACTTACAACTTATATTTGTAGAAAACAGTTTCTGGAAAATTCTGTTTCTGTTTTACAAAGATACATAAATTGACACTTTTTGTGGTAGTGGGATTGTACTAGATATCAGTTTTCTTAAATAGAGTTCTGTTAAATCTTCTTTGTAACCTCAAATGTATAGGAGCAATGAATCACACGATACCAATGGCCCAAATACACGAGAAACAAGTTTCTACGACAAAAAAATTACATGTATTTTTATCATTTAAAAAGCCCTGTCTGCAAAATGTAGTCTATAGGCCAAATTATAGGATGTCCGAAGTGTTATAGTACGTCGGACATAAAGAAGAATTCAACGACATCTTACTTATAAAAATAGGTCAAGCCATTTAGACTACCGGAGGTTATATAGTAGCAAATAAACATTCATACTTACTTACACCTCAGAAACAATAACCTCTTTCTCGGAAATTCGGGTGAAAAATCGACTATATCGGTCTATATGTATTTCATATAATTATGTTTTGCAAACTGTACCTACATCTGCCGATGAACCAAAGTCACCGATATAGCTTTCAGAGTTTGCAAGCTGAAGTGGCAATGGGCAGGCCACATCTCTCGAGGAACCGGCAAACGATGGGGAACAAAGGTTCTTGAGTGGCGATAATGAACTGGAAGACGCAACGTAGCCAGGCCTCCCACTAGGAGGACCAACGACATTGTGAAAGTTGCGGGCAATTGGCAATTTGTCGGTCGGTGTGGCGCTTTAAGGGGGAGGCCTATGTTCAGCAGTGGACGTCTTCTGGCTGATGATGATGATGACCTACATCTGATTGAAAAATGATGTATCAATCTCACTATCATTTTCAAAGACCTATTCGATGATACTCCACATGAAGCAGTCTTTTTTTTACTTCAACAGTTTACATTACTACATCTAGTCATCATACTCTATTTACGAAGCCGTCACCTATTCAGTGACCGTCTCTGAATCTTCACAAAACTATCGACGCCGCATTTGTCAAAATCAAATACGTTCGATGGTAGCACACAGGCATAATATATTTACTTTTATACACCCTTCTTTTGGATTCGCTGTTGCCAAGTAATAAAACGCACGCATCTCAGTCAAATATTGAACTTGAAAATGAGAATATTCATCCTTTTTAAATAAAAATGAATTTTGACAGTGTCTGTTGTAAGAATTGGATGTGATACTCAAGAAGATTGGCGCAGTGGAGGGTGCCTTAATGGCCTCTTCTCGGGTCCTCAGAGGTGCTCCAGGTCACTTCGTTACTGGGTTTCCACAGCCTTTATGCGCTATGAATAATCTTAACGGAATCTTCAAGATTTACGGCCAAGTGTAAACTATAATTGGACTTCCGTAGAGATACTTCGTACCGCACATTTCCTGCTAGTAAAACAGTACTAATACTGTTATGCAAATAGTAAACCTATTTTCATAAACATAGGTGTTCTTGTATCTTTGATCAATTCGGGAATAAAAAAGAAAGCGTAATTTTTAACCTTAGGCCTAATGTTTAAGTTTTTCTTTACCTACTTAGCTTTAGTGCTGAAATCCATCATGTCTTGAATTCCAAAGTGAAAAGCAAGATTAGTAGAACGTAAAGATACAATTTGTCAAACTTCAAAACTCTTTGAGTGGGGTACCTTATCTTTGGACGGGGTAACTTATGTTAATCTAAATATTTTTAGATTTAAATCAGGTCGGATATTTTTTGCCCTTAAAAATTCTTGACTGTAGATTACAATCCAATCTGAAAACCCTTGCCCGATTTGTGCTTTTGGTTTTGTAGTAGCTTGTGCTGTAGGCAAAGTTTGAATCCTTCACCAATTCATCATCCGAATTTGTTTGTTCTCAGGACAGCATAAAGATTAAAAAAAAAAAGTAATCATATTATATATGTATACCCATGGGTTTCATATCTTTCTATTCAGCACCAGTACGCAGTATGCAGTTGCAGGATCTTTATGCACCCAAAACTGAGTAAAGGCCGGTGTCTGCTATCCATCCGAAAGTACCGTATGTCCAAGGTAAATTTCTTGCCCGATATTTTTAAACTCCATTATTAAAATATATTATAGAAAAAAAAAGGTTCTACACATAATTTAATTATGACAAATAAATTAAAAGAGTATTGAGAAAATAATTCACCAGAATTCCAATATTAGGAAAATGATTTGCAAAGAAAACTGGACGTTTTACTGATCTCTTAATAAACATGCGAAAATATGAAAATATATATAATATTTAATTGAAAATATATTTTTAAAAAATCAACAACGTTTTTCGTCAAGTCGTGGGCATGAGCTAGAGATTAAAAATAAAAATTACAAGCCAGTTATGTCTAAGTACTAGATCTCAAAACTAAAAAGTAAATGTAATGAAATTGGGCAGAAAAAAAGAACACGCCAAGAATAAGTTCATGCGACTTTGGTGACTCATGACTCAGAAATCTTATTCACAAAAGTTGAAAAATGCTCGTATGGTCAACGTCATAAGTATAATTGAATAAGATTTTATGAGTAAGTAACTTTGACTCAATTTTCTGAATCTAGTTATTTAAGTTAATAGACAGCTGTACAATATAAACAAAGCTGGACAGCCACCTATATTTATATTATATTATGCACTGTAAACATGTAGATGTTGATTTCGATATACTCAACTTTAAGTCGGCCGTTAAACCATATTTTCATTATAGCTTTAAATTGAGTAATGTATAAGATTTATATTTTTTTAATTCCTATATTTCTTTGTAAGATTTTTCGTCTATACTCATTTTAAAATATTACCTTCACTTAAGTTTGTTGCTCCACTCAAAATAGTCTCCCACATAATTATTACCTACACATTCTTAGACGTGACCGCAACCTCTGTGATGGTAATATTTTTCAACTTTTTGCAGTTTTTGACAACCAAAATTGTTGCTACAAAAATAATAAATCCTAATCCTAACTAATATTATAAATAAGAATGCAACTATGTCTCTCTGTCAATCTGTCTGGGTGTTTGTCGCTTTTTCACGGATTAAGCTGGATTTTTGCTAAGGGTCGGAGACGGACATAGTTTACTGTATTTTTTTTGTATGTCCACGCGAACGAAGTCGCGGGTAACAAACAGCTAGTAGTATATAAGTTATACAAACTTTTTTGGGATATCATGTGAATATTCGGGTTATCGCGAAATGAAGATATATTTGTATATGTATATAAATCGTTGCGAAGACATTATATCGTTTGTTTGCTCGCGTGAAGTTTTATCGCGATTTCGTGACTCGTATTGGATAGAGCATTAGTTAGAATCGACCTTCTGTTTAGTTGACCCTGCAGTTTGGTCTATGCCTCCCGCTCATGTCGTACATGTTTGGGCTCTGTTTTATCGCCGGCGACACTTGTTTGTAGTGTCCACTGAGATTGAATTAGGTCGCTATCGATGCCATAATTGGATTTGTGACATTATTTAACATTGAGGGTAGTTTATGTAAGTTTGAACAAGGGTAATTGGTGATAGGCGAAAGGCAACAAACCAGCTCGATGTTTATCGATCATCGGAATGTATAATACAACTAGCTGTGTGTAGCTTATGATTTTGTTAGATTCGAAATAAAAATTAATTGAAATTATTAATCGAAAATCGTATGTTATGACTGCACTTCCTTTTTTTGTCCGTTTTCTGTTTACAGCGTTAGCGCTTTCGGATCGCACACAGTAGGTTGTGCGATCATCATCATCATAATCATCATGAACCAGAAGACTTCCACTGCTGAACATAGGCCTCCCCCTTAAACCGACAACGTGCCACATGCATTCACCAGTTACCCGCGACTTTCACAATGTCGTCGGTCCACCTAGTAGAAGGCTTGCCTACGCTGCGTCTTCCAGTTCGCGGTCGCCACTCAAGAACCTGTCTTCCCCATCGGTTATCGGTTCTTTGAGTGATGTGACTCATTGCCACTTCGTCTTGCAAACTCTGACAGCTGTATCGGTGAATTTGGTTCTTCGGCGAATATCCTAGTTCCAGATTCTATCGCGCAAAGAAACTCCGAGCATAGCTCTCTCCATTGTCCGCTGTGTGCGATCACTAGTTACTGAAAGTTTTCCTTTCATTTCTTATGTTGCTAAATCAATTGTATTGTCAATCAACATTAAATATATTTTCAAATCTTATAAAGACGCACACCATTAGCCAAGTCATAGAGAGAGTGCCAATAACCATAGAAAGATGCGTAACCCAATTGTAGTAACTGATAAGCATGTTAGATGTCGCTAGTGCTTCGAATTGAGACATGAAGGTCAAAATTTCTGATTGACTTGAAATAGAAAACCAAGCTAACTTAACTCTCGCAATGGTTTGGAAAAAAAAACGGAAAAAACACAAAAAGCCAAGTCAGGTAAATTTACCAACCTCGACCGTAGCGTCACTTTAACATAACAAACAAAAGTCCAAAAAAGATATCTTTATAAAACCTAAATATAACAATGTCAGAAATAGCATAGATCTCACTGCAAGTTTTCAGTATTACGATATAACTTAAGAGTAATTTTTTTGTAACTAAAAATTAAGTTTGCTCTCATACCCGACTGCCCCGGTGGCTCAGTTGGTAGTGAACCTACGTTCTGTGCTTGGGGGCGTGGGTTCGATTCCCATCTAGGACAAACATTCATGTGATGAATATCTGTGTTTGTTCTATGTCTGGGTGTTAATATCTATATAAGTATGTATTTAAAAATATCTATGTACGTATATCAGTCTCTGACAGCCATATTACAAGCTTTGCTTAGTTTGGGGTCAGATGACCGTGTGTGCAATAATGTCCCAAATATTTATATTTATTATACATTTTTGGTTTCAGACAAAATGATCCGATCTTATTGTGTCTGTTAGTTATGAATATTTTAACAACCTTCTATTATGACACGTAGGTGCGCAATTACGTACACTATTCCCAAACTTAGTGCATTAACTAACGAAGACAGTATTAAGTTAAACTTTAGTGCCAATTTACAGCCACTATTCAGATTATTAATTTTGAATATTATCAAATTTAACGCTCGGTTATACGACGTACATGAAATACAATATGGGGAGGTCGTGTAAACCGCCGGCTAATAAACAATATTGCCACTACATAATGAGCTGCCAGTTGATAAAGTTTAATAAAAAAATAAATCTACCACACAAAAAAATAGTTACGGTAATAAAAATGTTTGTCAATTTCTCTCAAATTATAAGATATCAAAACTTTTTTTTTTAATATTTGTCGTATTCATATGATAGACAAATTAACACAACAGATACTTTTTTTTGGAAAATCAAGACTTGTTTTTTTTCTTCCTGTAATCCATTAATCAATCAATGACACCAGATAACTTCCTTGATGGTCTACAATAATGGAAAAATGTGTACTAAAGGTGACCGCTAATAGCGACTTTTTAGGGTTTCGTGGTACTACAAAAAACCTTATTAGTCCGTCCGGCAATCCTTTACAGCCTTATAAATTCCAAAGATATAAACGTACATGCATAAATCAATTATTTTACAAGAAAAAAGAAAAAAACGTGATTTTGTATTATAAGTACATGTAAAACGGGGATAGAAATATTTCGCTGGTACCCCAATTGTCATTGGCTAAATAATAAGGCTCTTTTGAAATAAAGATAAGGTCTCATACACCAATTTTTAACAGAAATACCTCTTGCGAAATATGGGCCGACAAAGTGGCTTGCAATGTGTCTCCGCCCCTGCCATAGATCTAAGTAACAACTTTAAAACTTTATTAACCGCCTAAAATTATTTCGAGCATTATGTTAACTGTTAAATAATTAAAATTTGCCCTTCTTGAAAGAATAAAATTTCAGAGAACAATTATCTTAACAAACGATGTTCCTGTTGTATCTTTTTGTTTAATACACCATTAAGAGTATATTATCATGTTGGGATGACACATCTCCGAAATTTGGCTAAGTGCAATGAGTTCGCATCACCAGTATTAATTTTGTAATTAAAGCTACAAACCTGTCTACGGAACCCTACTAAGCATAGCCTGTCATGCTCTTGACAAGTTATTTAGTTGTAATGTTCTTGTTCTATCGTCATTCCTCGAAGTACCCAACTAGCTGTGTAACTGTCCAATAAACTGTTATACAGTTATATTATAATATTGGTCGTATTTTGTCGACCATTGTTACAGGATATTAATTTCAATGAGTATATTTACCTACTGAAAACAGTTATTTGAGTTTAATTGAAATAATATTAAGATATTGGGCTTAGGGAGTTTTGATATATGTATGCCACTTGTATAATTTTACTCGCATATTATTGGCCAGAAATAAATCCAAGTCCATAGACTTTTATGATACAATTTAAAATTTTAGTTAACATAGGTTTAAAAATACGAATAGTATCTAAATGTAAGTACAAATTTAAATTAAAGCTCATATTTTGTATACTATCATAGCATCATAATTTTTTAATCAGGGAATAAAAATAAAAATAAAAATATACTATTGAGAAGTAATCAGATTCACAAAGGTAAATACAGTATAGAACTAGGTAAGTAGCTGAAAACACCCATTAAGAAAGAAAGGTCTGAGCCTCTTAGCGTACAAGACGAATTATTCATCACCAAGGCTACGATGTGTTGAAATATTCAAACTATTCGGATGGATCGTTTACTTTTGTCTACGGCTACGCGCTACAAGCCTGCTACGACGCTACGAATCTTCGTAGATATGCTACGAGAATAGTCATACCAAGACAGAATATCGTATTTTATTCTTGCCCTTTTCGTCCCCTTTGTTTACTAAATCTAGTTTGATTTTGGAAAGATTGCGTTGAAATTTTCAAAGATATAACTCAATTGTAGTGCGCACATTATTCAAATAGAACAAATAGAACATCGTGGTTAGATAGTAAGGTTTATTCTATGCTCGCGTTATATAGGCAGTCATAACATGAAAATTTACCTACGTTGTCATCAACACAAACAAAGTAGCGATTCATATGAACTAAGGTCTTTTTTTTTGCGAGTGGAAAATCTTCACATGATACCCGACTGCTTTGGGTTGTAGACGGGTTATGTAGGATTATACCCACAAAAACCCCCCCGGTGGCCTGCCTTGGTGCTTGACTGAGGGCTCCGGGATCTTCAAGGGAACGCACCGAAGCCCTCAGGTCCTCCCGGGACAGCTAGCAGCTGTTGTGAAACGCCTAAGCCTACAACAGCGTCCGCCACTCGTGGTCTATCGTGATGTTACCGTGAACTACTAAAACATAATATTACTTTAAGAGAAAGAAGTAGATCGGAAAACAAAATTAAGCTGCACATTCTTTGTTTACCTTCTTATCTGATGAAACTTGTAGTAAATAAACTAACATAATAAACATGTGCCAGAATTGCCAAGAGAAACCAAAGAACCATTATTTCAGACTCAGAATCTGATAATAGAAGTGCATAGTTGCGTGAAATGCGAATTAAATTGCTCTGTTTTGTAGCGCACACAGAACACTGCTCATTTATCACTGAACTTTCATGCAGAGAATGATAACAACTTTTCAAGCACGCCAGGTACTCTCGAATTCACGTGCTTACAAATTTTGATACACTGGCTCCGTCCGTGGGTTTACCCGCGGTCCGTGGTCCGTGGGTTCGAAAACTTTAGCAATTCACAATACAATAACTTTAACAAAAAAAAAAATATAGGATTTTAGGAGTTCCTTCAATTCTTCATTGATTACTTTATCGGAACTGGATTTTGATTAAAACTGAAGCAATTTGGAAGTCTATCCTTTCAAATTAAAAAAGTTTTTTTTCAAATCTGTTTCTAAATGACGGAGTTCTGAGGTAACAAACATAAATAAAATATTTAAAAAAACAATGGAATTGCGAACCTTGTTTTGTTGAAGTCGGTTAAAATATCCTGTGCTTATCCCCAAAATTCACATTTTCCCTTGGAAATCCTAACAAAATCGTTTTAGTTACTAAATCGTAACAAAATCGTTTTAGTTACTAAATCGTAGAAAGCTAACAAACAGACAAAATTCAGGGTAATGAATGTTTATCCTAATCCTAACTAATCTTAACTAATATTATAATTCAGAGGAATATAGCCGCAGTCGTATCAGGATCAATAAAGCTTATGTAGGTATAAAAATGAATACGTTCGTCTCGAGGAAAAAACTTCGCTTGTGTGATTCAGACAGAACTCCCTAAATTACAATTGTCAGACCAAACAAAACAAAAAAAAAATGGGTCAACGCCATCTAGCGAACTATAGGAAGTAACTTTGTCTTTCTGTCTGGATGTTTGTCGCGTTATCACTACTAAACGACTGAACGGATCTTGATAAATTTTAAAAAGGAGTTTCTGCATATCACAAAGAGGATTCTTTTTGTCCACCCCAACGAAGTTGCAGGTAACAACTAGTCGTTTATAAATGGATGTGGTTCGACTCTTTTGTAGAGTGAGTAATTTTTGAGAGTACTACCTTTGGCAATTATTCAACCAAAACGCAGTAATGTGCAAATTATCGTATTTCGGATTGTCATTGAAATTACTGAGCATATAAAGATTTTATATCTTAAGAGTGACGAGCACCGTTTGTACTCAACTGTTACAGTTCAAAATACTGGGCAGCACTGAACTCGTGCGCAAACGTGGCACTTACCATCAGATGAGCTAATTGCCTGCCTTCGCACTTAGTAGCTTAAAAAATTATACGTGAAGTAGTGTGGTCATTTACTTGTTTATTTATTACAATGGAAAAGACAAAATTTACAGTGAAATAGGTAGCAATCTAATAAAACTTTATAAGTACAAACAACTATTTGTCAGAATTTACTTCAGGGTAAATAAATCGGATGCATACAGAAATTGCACGAATCAGGTTCTGCCTACTTTTAATGAGGCGAATGTAACATACCGATTGCATTCGCGTAAAAGTTGAGTTCTCGGGCTGCAATGAAGATAAAACGTCGAAACGAGACCAAATAACTGCATCGACTGCAATAAAACGGACTTATGTAGGTAGTTGGTTATCGCAAAACTTTTACCATTGAAAACGTTCATTGTTGCCATATATATACCCGTAGGCATAGACAAATTATGTAACGAAGAGTGTTAATGTCCATGGAAAGATGCGTAACTCGATTGTAGTACTGATAAGTACGTAAGATGTCGCTAGTGCTTTAATCTGCGTCATAATCATCATAATTTATTTTTAACTCAAGCTAACTCATTCATAATGGTACGGAGAAATAACGCGACTTGTTATGAAAATTTTTGCATTAATAATAACAGTCAAATTATTAATTCTATATTTTATTTGCAAAATTTGCTCGATCTCAAAGATGGTGTTGAAAGCATTATTTTCGAAACATATTTTTTACGTCGTATATTGCAATCTAATTTGAACTTAAAAAGCGGCCATATACTAATACCATGTTTCTATATTAACCATATTTTCATCGGCTTTTATAGCGGCTTGAACCTTAGCTGACTAAATACGTAAGCGCCCTCTAGTTTTAGTCTGTTTTTTCGGGGGTACACTTTTTTGTATGAGATGGTAATTCTTCTTATATTAGTTTTCTATGCCCGTAAGTCAGTATTGGTAAAACCTATTGTGTAAGTACAGTTTGATTTCTTGGGCAACCATGGTCAACAATCAATTTGGGTGCTTGTAACAACCACTCCGAGCCACTTGTAGCTACGAGGATATTGGCCTACCCTCGGCCTATGATTAGGCCTTATCCACCAAGCTGGCCCAGTGTGGGTAGTAGGGGTTAGTAAATTGGGTACTAATGTATTTTATTATTGCACTCATGTATTACGTTTATTTTAGACATCAATGAGGATTCAATTTATTTTTATTCACCTGACATGCTATTCTTTATAGAGCTCCACTGCATTCAACCGCTTGCAGTTTCGAGTGCCACTTTAATAGCAGTTTATTCAACGAGGCATCAGTCACGACCTATAATTAGGACATTACCACGTCCAGGGCTGCGCAAAACTATGGACACAATGTAATTTGGCGAGTGGATGGCCGCTCGCATCTCAATAGGCTATAAACAACGCAACCGTGAATACAAATCGAATATTAGAGCGTGCACAACATTATCGTGTTGGCGTATAGGCCTATCATATACCTACTTACCTCGACGGTGCTATGACGTAACGACTTTTACGATATTGTGTGAAAATTGTGGCGTTAGTAAGTTTGCTCTTACAAGTATACTTTCAAGTGAACCTTTATGTTTAGATTATAAAAATACCAGCTGTAACCGGTAACTTCGTTCGCATAGTCCAATAAAAGAAAAGTAGCCTATGTTCATCTCCTACCCTCAAGCTATATCTATGCAAAAATTCAGATCGATCCGGTCAGTCGTTTAGGCGTGATAACGCGACAAACACCCAGACAGAGAGACAGAGAGACAGAAACACAGAGAAACAGAGTTACATTCTCATTTATAATATTAGTTAGGATAGGATTACAAGTACATACAGTGATGAGATTGTATATGAATTTGTTTCCTTAGAACTTCTTCTGCTAAGATTCCTTAGCGTCTTTGAACAAATTTTGGATGACGTTTGGTTAGAGCTAGTATACTCTGGTAGGTATACATTTTTTTATCCTTAATGACGGAACGAGCAAGTCACTCACCTGATGTTGAACGTCACATTTGCCAATAACAGTACAGTGCCACTCAGAATTATGAACTTCAACAGTTCTATATGCCGCAGGCTTCAAAATTATGCACTGTGCTCGTCACTTTGCGATATTAGATGTAAAATCTCTTTATGCCCAGTAATTACGTTGGGAACATTGCCCTTCAATCCGGAGCAAAGTAATGTTTAAACACTACTGCTTGGCGGTTTAATAACTGGCAAAGGCGTGGTACTTGCCCAGGCGGACTCTGAAGAAGAGTGTGGTGGTGTTTGAAGCAATTCGAAAAAAACCGCGAGGCGCTACTATAGCAAACAAGTAAGAGTAACGACAATGAGTTTGACGCGCACTACGTGATTTATGGTTCTAGCACTTTCAATAGGTAAGTATTTAAAAAGCGATGGCTCTTACGATCGGATTCAGTGAGTGATATAGATCACATACGATTAGAACACACTGTCACATAGCACGAGACAATTACTACATGGCTCCGATTGTACAAAGATCAGTGTGAATTGCGTAATAGGTAAGCCAAGTAGTTGACAGACGGACCTTAAATAGACACGACATTAACTGAATAGACCTATTAGCAAGACACAGATTGTTCCCTGTAGATACCTCTTCACGAGATCGTTGTTCCGACAAATCGAAAACATGGTTTGCGGGGACTAAGACCAAGCGTTCCCATTGGCTATCTCAAGGCTACTCGCGCCTAGTAATGAAACAATGAGAGTTAATTCTTAATTGTGTATTTTCACCGATGTTTAAACCGATTACTAGTTCCGCGATTGCGGACATCGGTCATTTTCATTTATATACGGAATATAGTCTAACTTGTAGGAAAGTACTAGTGCGATTTTAATGAGACTTATTAAGGATCTTTACATTGGCAGTATGAAAGCTTCTAACCATATAATATCAATGAAATTAATAAAAATAAAAATATATATAGTAACAAAATATTTTTTCAGTATTAAAAAAGTAAGTTATTGCAAGCTTTGTATTGCCAATTTCAATAAACTTTATACCGCGTTTCATCAAAATTGAACTAGTAGGTTTTGAAAAAAAATAACTAGTTTTTATATGAAAATGGTCTGATGTCCGGAGTGCCACTAGAATTGACACTCTCGAATACTATGGAAAGTGAGACGCGACGTTGACTGGTCAAGGGACGTGGCCAGATGACACGGAAAGGCATTTAAGAGGCTATTTCGAGAAAAAGTTACTTTTATACACTTTCGTGCACAGATTAACAGAGATGGCTTTAGCACGCGCTAGTAAAAAACAGTCTGATAATAATAATTGCTAATAACAACTGAACCAGCAAAATCAACCAAAATTCTGTTCGATGCTATCCTAGATAATGATATTATTAATACACTTGAATATACATTAATGTTCCAAGCGCCAGCGAAAAATATGTGTGTCGAAGTCTTTTCACTGACATTTTTTTATAAAGAAAATGCCATGTCTCTTTGTCCCTCTTGGCTATACTTGACGATAGAACCAAAAAAAACCATCTGTACCAGCCTTTAAACATCCCACAGCTGGGATATCAGCCTACCCTCGAAAGGTGATTAGGCAATATCCACTTCGCTGGCCCAAAACATGGCAAAAAAAATCATATAATCTCAAAATAAGATTTTAAATCTATTTATGTATTTATGCATCGTAGGCTGCATCTTCGTTTAACATCAGACGTGATAGCAGTCAAACGCAAGCCAATAAATAATAATAATAATTTTAAAAAAAGCTATGCATTTTCTTCAAATTAGGCCCTTAAGAGTAATCCGCAGTTAATACCAAATAATCATTGTCGGTACCAAATTAATGTGAATTGTGTGAAGTCTATGATGTACTACGGAAAGCAGAATCTTAGCACGCAAAAGCATATGTGTAAACGACGAAAAACATATGACGGAAACGCGTCAGATGACAGTGACATGCATCGTCTTTAGAATTTTGGCCATTTCATAATGTCGGTTTACCACGACATTAGGTTCATATTTTTAGTTCTTATTTCGACACTACCCAGACTCTTCATCAAATAGCGCCTTCTCGTCTCCGAAGTAACTGCTAGCGCAGGGTAAAGTTTTAGCTCCACAAGGTATCTGTAAAAATAATAACTTGAGGTTAAAATATAAAAACAACATCCAAGATCGTATTATTGAGATGTACGAAAAACAGAGTCCCGTCCTCTTTAGCCGTTTGTCTTATTGTAGACAAGGAGACTGTGCCTTAAGAGGGAGCCGTTTGTTTAGTAGTGACAGACTGCTTGACAGAAAGTATATGATTAAGTTTACTATCCATCTTGTGAGATGTCAAACTTAAAAATAATTTGCCGAACTGGTTAAAGCATTTCGCTTATAGTACAAAATAGAGAGCAGAATTTTTAACTTCACTGGCTCTTATGCTATGACGTAGGCGAGAGAAAACAGATGGTAAGATTTCATTACAATATTTCAGCGGTGCGGAAGGAGAATGGCTGCGAGATTTGTAATGTTCCTAGATTATACAAGGCGTATGGATATTTCGCGGATGTACCTTGGATTATGTGAACCGGAAGGAACTTGCTATGAATTAATTAATGTCTCTTTTGCTGCGAAATTGAGGACGTTACATTAACATATATTTAATTTATAAAGTAAATAAGGCTTAGATAAATTTTATGTTAGTACTTAGAACCTATACATTTCATCTATCTAACCGCTCAATTAGCTAATGAGCAGTTTTCAAAGTCAGTTTCATCAAACTTCATTAGATGGCGTTGCCAATTTAGGTTTCGAAATATTATTATTTTGTGAACTTCTGGCCTCCAAACCTCTACGTTTACAACCTAAATTGTCTTTTAACAATAGCTTTGTTTTGAAATTGTGTTGCACTACATTTACTTAAATTTAAAATATTTCGTTAACTTGACACTGCCTTACACAAAAAGAGTGATAGAAAAACGTAACTTAACGACATCTATGGAGTCTGTCCGAACTAGTTTTTTAAATTGTCTCCGTCCTTCATTTTTCAGTGTCGCTTTTACATATGATATTACCCGTTAGCAATAATGGTGTCTAATTGTCTATACATGGCCTGACCTGACATCGTGTGAAAGGGACAGCTAGATTTGAATTTCACGGGAGCAAAAGAAAGAAACTATTAAGGTTATAGCTTCTCCCTTTCGCTCCCCCAGATACTTATATATAGCCATCTCTTTCAAACGATGTCAGTTCAGGCCATGTAGCGAGGCCTTGAGTTATGCCAGATCATTTTATAGCATACATTAACTTATATTGCAAAATGATTGCAAGAATGTTTAAAACACATTGAACAAAGCGCAAATTATGTAACTAAATTGTACCTGAGAAATGAATAAAATAGTCCTTAAATTTTGTAGGCTGTCATTTTGTCCTTTGAAAATTGTTAACGTCTACTCAACGATATAGTATTTCCCTCTTATTAGCTGACACTGCCTGGATGTTACGACGTGAAAGAAGATATTTTCCCTAATTTTTCGTAATTATACCATCAAATCTTTGAATTTGTCACGGCCTTCAATTTGACTTTTGTTTCAGAATTAGTATTTTGTTACACGAAATTTTACCTTTCAAAAACAAACAAAGCCGCTTGTCCGTCTTAATTATTAAGTTTAAATTATAGTCATTAACTAAAGCAGAGGTTTTTAATTTGTTTTCAGGTTTTAAAGATAAGGTTTTGAATTACCCAGTGTTCTGAAAACACTAAAATTGCAATCATTTGCTACTTCAAAACAAAATACTGTTTCACGGTTATAACCGAAATGAAAATCGAAATAATTATTTAAATAATTTAAAACTAAACTAAAATTCACCAACCCGTATTGGGCCAGTGTGGTAGATATGGCCCAATTACCCTTCGAGGGTAGGCCGATGTCTCAGCAGTGGGATGTTTAAAGGCTGTTACACTAAACTAAAAATAACATTTAAAACTACTAGTAAAAAAACTGCTTATTAAACTTAGTTGGACTGTTTGATTTTGGATCTGGCATCTTTTCAGGTGGTCTGTTAATTTGTGCAAAATTTATACTAACCGAATATTTACCTCTCGCATGCTTCCGGAGTGCCAGCCAACTGAAAAACCGTGTACTTGTACATATCATACATACAAACCAATAAAAAAGTAACCTATATCCGTGTCCTACTCATAAGCTATATATATGCAGAAATTCAGGTGGATCCTTTCAGCTCATAACACGACAAACTCCCAGACAGGCTATATTTTCTATCCTACCCTCCCAATTAGTTAGGATTTTAGACATTTTTTATAAATATTAACCCTGAAATAACGAGAAAAAAATATATCTGTTTTATACATTTCGTCGAGGGTCAATGGTGTAGGGTATTTTCTATAGAACAGCAGTTTTTTTTAGATTTCTGTGCTTCATGGGCACTTTGGAGAAGTTGTTCATAATGATGAACATAAATATCCTATAATTTGTCCATTTTCTAATTGAAACCCAGTATAGGTAGGTATTTATGTAAACTGAGTCTATAATAACCAATCTGTAATGTCTTTCCGCTAATAAAAACTGCTGCTGCTGTTAATGTCTTTTCGTTGCGTTTTTGTGTAATTGTTCTACAAAAAGTATTTTTTTCACTTTTATTTACTTTGCACTTTGCACAGCAAAAAAGAACATAAGTATTCATTTTAAAGTGGCAGTTTTGCGAAAAAAAATTACTTGGATTATCGGTTCGTCTGTTCTTGATATTGTTTGATAAGCTAAATTATGTATTTGATAGTATTCCGCTTGCCATTCTCTAGCAAAAGTAGGGTCAAAATGTCTACCTTTCCACTCCGCAGTGGTTAAAGGTGCTGTAATATTAACGTAATAGTGGGATCAATGTCGTTTCGTTTTAGGGCCCTGATTAATGTATTGGAAGTTACCAACTAACCCATTTATTTTTATTATTATCCCGCCCTTTAGGGTTTTTTTGGGGTTGGTAGACATTTCATTACCTGCAAAATGATATCATCTGCATCTCTTTTACCTCTTTATTTTTCTAACGTTCTTCAGGATTCAAGTGATATAGTCTAGTTTGATGATTATGGCTCAGTATGGACTATTAGGTATGTGTAAATAGTTATGATTTTGGATTTAAACGTTATAACCGAAATTAAAATCGAAATAATGATTTAAATATATTAAAGCACTGGCGGGCTTTTACATAATTTTAAATTATGGTTTATAAAGAAGTTAAATTACTTTGTACAAATTACACACACAGTACACACAGTACAAATTAGTTCATTGAAATATTAGACGAATAAACTCTGTTATAAGAAATAAAGACCTCCTTCCGCTTAGGTAAATGTATAAAAAGGTTGGCAGTATAAGGCCACGTCGGGGTTCTCCGGCATAAATTGAAATTATTAGCACCTAGAAAGTGAACAGGCGAGCAGTTTTTGCCGCTCTCACATTTGCATTAGCATTTCGAACGACACGGGAGCCGCCGAGGGCGCCCACAAACGCACGGCAATGAGCGTATTTTGCCATTTTATTTATATGTAAACGTGGAAATGTAAATTAATTCCACATGATATGAAACTTTTTGGCGGCACCCGCTCAAATAGCTTCACGCTCGTGTGTGATGCAACATGATGATTTGACTTACGAGCTTAAAATAATTATGTGTAATGTTTCTGCTGTGTAGGTTGGGAGGAAATGGAGTATTAATTTAGTTGAGTGAAGATTATGTTACATTATGATACAAGTGTGATATGTTGGTCATTACACTCGAGGCAGTATTTTTCAAGATGAAGATTCAAGAGATACGGGAGCCGATAGTGTAATCTTTGTTCTGTACGATAGGTTTTTACCTTCAAAATGACGCTCTGAATTCGGCTCCACTGCAGTCTGATTACAGCCGCCAAAGTGTGCGAAAGAAGATGCGAAAAGTTAGAGAGTAAAAGAGATAGCTATAATGAAATCTGTCCGAAAGGACATGTTTGCGGGAGTCATTTTAAGCGCGCTAAAATCGTATGTATTTTAAACATAATTGACTGTAGGCATGTCCTGTAACTTTTCATATTAACGTTACGAAAGCAGTTACTATTTTGGTAAAAAAAAAATACTCTCCTGATACCTAGCATGTATCTGGATGATTTTGTGTGATGATTATGCAATGCAATAAAATGTAACGCAATGCAATGCAACGCAACACAATACAATACTGTATCAACACGAGCTGAGTGAAAAGAAATGGTCTGCAACGTAACCAACCTGTATATAAAGTTACGTCATAACAAGCAATTCATAATTTTGATACCGTCATTAAGGGATCACGAGTTTATGTCCTTAAAAAAATAAATCGACTGACATGAAACCGCACCGCCTTCCAACTTTGCTAATATGTGCCCAACCTCTGTCATCTCGTGAAATAATGGTGGTAATATTTGAAAACTTTCCCGAGGTGGGCCCATTCTAATACCGTAAAGAATTTTGCTTACAGTAATAACTGCAAAGAGTTCAAACTTCTTAAATCACCTTACTTCGTTCGATAGTAAATTTCTGGTTTATCTTCTCATTTACATCATATTTACATTAAAATTCAAAATACGTGCAAAAAGAGAAGAGGACGTGCGTGTTTTAATTGTTGCGTTGACACTGCTCTGTCATTGCCAGCACGACTAGAAATATTTATATTTGGTAGGTACCTCAAGTAGTACTTAGTAGGTAGGTAATTATATAAAAATATTAGTTCACTGTTATACCACGACGCTTTTTTTTTGTACTGGCTGTATAGGTATGAACACTATTTTGAAATTTAAATTTAAAGTCGACTAAAATGCAAGCATTTAAAATTTGTTAAATATAACAGTTCTATTATTGCGTTAATTGGTTGATTATACAAAAGTTGAATATGAAACCGGTCAAGTGCGAGTCGGACTCGAGCACCAAGAGTTCCTTATATTTGTAATAAGTAGGTAAAGTAGGTACCAAAAAACTAAAATATAAATGTGAGTATGTCAAAGGATAATAATAATAATATTAAATTATATTCTATTCTATTAGTAAATAATCCTAATCCTAACTAATATTCGATGGAACCGGTTTAATGACTTTACAGTGTTTTTATTTTTAGAACGTCCTGTCGACTCTAGCGGATTGTTCACGGCAGTGCTCATAAAAGAAAAGCAGTACTAAAAGTGCACTGTAAGTACATTAGGATTTAGGATTAAAAACAGACGGACATCCTCCTAACTAATATTATAATTCAGAGGAATATAGCCGCAGTCGTATCAGGACCAGTAAAGCTTCGAAGTATAAAAATGAATACGTTCGTCTCGAGGAAAAAACTTCGCTTGCGCGATTCAGATATTACATCAGTCAGTCCATAAAAAACGTCAAAAAATCCACAAAAATGGATCAACGCCATCTAGAGAACTATAGGAAGTAACTTTATCTTTCTGTCTGGATGTTTGTCGCGTTATCATGGCTAAACGGCTAAACGGTTCTTGATAGAATTTCGGGTTTAAGATTTTTATTCTCAACATGAATTTGATAAGGAGTTGCTGTATATCACAAAGACGGACATAAGATACTTTTTTTATGTTCACGCGAACGAAGTGGCGGGTAAAAACTAGTATTTCATATTTATTGGTTGAAGCTCTTAGCGCGAGTACTTGGCCGTTTTTAGGGTTTCGTTGTACAACAAAGAACCCTTATAAGTTCGTCATGTCCATCTGTCTGCCTGTCCGTCTGTCTGTCTGAATCCTTTACAGCCTTATAACGCCCAAAGTTATAAACTTACAGGCATGCAATTTTGCACAATGATATGAATGTCAAAAATAAAAACTTTATTTTTTTTGGAAAATAAGGGTAGCTCCCATACGTGTAAAGAGGGGGTAAAAAAATATTTGCCGCACCCCATCATGTTGGGTATCGTTGAACAGGTCTTTGCAAGGTGTCAATTTTGAAAGAATAAAAATATCATAATTTTATATTAATGGGGTGGCTAATAATAAATAATAATAAGTCATACACGTAAAGTGGGAATAAAAAAAAATTCGCCTGTCCCCCATTGAATAAGTCTTTTAAAATCATGTTAAGGTTTCCTATACCATTTTTTTTTATCAGAAGTACCGCTTGCGAAATATTGGCTGACAAAGTTGCTTGCAATGTGTCCCCCCCCCACCCCCCGCCATTTCTAAACTATGCATCTCAGAAACTTGTTATCTTCCATGTTGATATATGTTGGTAAAATCTTTCTTCTAAAATTATTTTGGGCAACATCTGATAGTAACTTTTTGAGATAAGCTGAAAAAACGGATAAATACTTCAAACGTCCTGCGCACCTACGGAACCCTACTAAGCATGGCCCGACATTCTCTTAACAAGTTATTTATTGGTATCGTTGTTTTACTTCAGAGCACGTACTATATAATATGACAGCAAGTTTGACGCTGGTATATAAGTAGGTATAAACGTTTTTTCAATAGCACATACAAATTTAAAAAAAATACGTTGCTTGTATAGATAGATAGATAGATTAATTCTTTATTGTTCACACACAATTTTACATACATTTAAAAAGAGGCTTAAAAACTAGTGTAACAACTGGCGGGATATATGTATAATATGTATATACCCCTTATTTTTTTTATTATCAATTAGGAAATTCGCCACTAATTAATTAACTCATATCCAACCGGCTACCTATTTGCTGGTAGATTTTTTCACGGAATAAGGTACGGTCCAAAGTGACATAGATATTAACCTAATAAGGTAAGAGAGACAGACAAACGGCGTAGGCTTAATAATAGGGTCCCGTTGAACGCCCTTCTGGTAAGGAACTCTAAAAACGTTGGCATGTCACTGGGATCGGTAAAGCGTAATGAAGTCGAGCGAGCGACGGCGGCGGCTAAGCCAGTGGTGTTAATAAGTGCGATCATTTTTTACCGAGCTTCCGACTCTTCCGAGTGAGGTTTAGCAAAGCCAAAACAATAAATCACTGGTACGGTAGCGGCTTATTATTTGGGGCTATACAGCAGCGGTGTTTCTGCTAACTAACCAACGCTCAGCGTAATGTTTTTTCTTCGGTTTGTGAGTGTATAGAGGACCCTCCGAGGCTCTCGTGGTTATTAATTAACGCTGCCGGATGTATGGCGTCCATGACACGTCTGGGAGTGGGAAGTAATACCTACTGGCTGACTCATGAGCGAGTTTTACTTCACTTTTTGTTCAATTGTGGATTTTCGGGCTGGCAAGTATTACGTTTATTTTTATTGATAAGTAAAATGTTACGACTCTATCTGATTATAAATATGAAAGCCGAAACCTGAAATTTCTTATCTCCAAAAGACGATCGTAGTACATTGCCGCTCATGGTTTTGAACTGTTGAAGAACTAAATTCTGAATGGCACTGATATGTTATGGTCAAAGGTAACGCTTACCATCTACCGAGTGACTTGCTAGTCTCGTCACTCCGTATTTTAAATATAACTGAGATACTTTAAAATTTTATTATGATACAAATCTATTACGCCTTTGATTAAATAATTTATCTCTCCTAAAGTTCAACAGATCCATCAATTAAATAAAGATTTAGCTCATCGCTATCATGTCAGTGAATTAAATGATTACTAAGTTAATATTGTTATGAACTTTATTGTTTTTGAAATAATGTGAGGGCAGATGAAGTTAGATATAATTAATTATTTATTACAACGCAATATTTGGCACTATAAAAACAGACGCAAAATGGAGGTTCGGCATACTTATCCTACAGATATCGTACGTCGATACTTATCGACTAGCCTTGTGGCTCGGTGGAAGGATTTCCGCCTTCTGAGCTGTAGGTTGTGGGTTCGATTCCCACCTAGGACAAACATTTGTGTGATGAATATAGATGTTTGTTATTATTTGTCTGGGTGTTTCTATGTATTTTATGTACGTATTTACAACAAAAAAAAAATCCTTTGTATTCTATCAGTTTTCTGGTTCCCATAGTACAAGCTTGCTTAGTTTGGGGTGAGATGGCGCTATACGATGGCGTTTTACGAGGTTGCCCTATGACACCAGCTTCTTGCAAAAAACTAAATCATTTTAAAAGACATTTTGTAGGGTTCTTCATCTTTCCATCATAGTCTCATTATTTATACAATAGGTCGTCAATACTCAATACTCAATTCATTTATTGCAAACATTATGTGGATTACATGCAGATCTTAACTAGCATATTTTAAATAGGTAAATCATAATGACCCTGATTGGGTATGGCCATATCGTGCGGAGCGGGACAATCTATTCCATAATTGTCTTATCTCTCAAAAATTCGTCTAGGGTATAGTAGGATTTCGCGAGTAATACACTTTTTAGGGCTTTAGCAAATTTGAACTCTTCTTCTATCTCTTTTATCTGTACTGGTAGCTATGCATTTCTAGTTTAGACGGTGGTACTATTAATTTGTTTATATAATTAGACCTTATTCAGTAATCTCGCTTGTCTGATAATTTTGTATAGAATTGAGGGTGTTTTTTCACAAATTTGCAGTTTTCTAAAATATATATGGATGTAGTCGTTAAGATTTTAAATTTTATGAAATACGATCTGTGAATTAAGAGAAGAGAGACTAAGAATTTATGAGTCGTTACGTGTTGTTGTATGCAGCATGGCTCAGTGGTATCAAGTTTGTGTCCTTGGTTCGGTTCCCGGCCGGGCATATGTTGAATGATGAATTTAAGCATCCGCTCTGAAGTGTGTAATGTGTGTATTCTATGATTGTAATCTCCGACGAAAGGAAGCTGTAAGCGTGAAGCGTTATTTATTTATTATATCACATTTATTTTGATTAAAAAATTGCATATAGATTGGTTTCAGAATCCCAATGCAATTCTACGTAGTGTTTGATTATTTCCGAAAGAATTTGAGGCGCGCGGTTTTCATTTTCAGTTGAATCGGATTATTCGTCAGAAAACCGATTCCCCACCTCGATGGCAAAGAGTAAGAGGAACAAAACCAATATATTTTCCGACACTTGAGCTCTCAGGTAATTGTGGCAGAAAGTTTTCGAACGCGCGCGCAATATTGATGAGGGAAGCTGCCGTTTGCTCTTCGTGGTCTATCTTACACACTACGTTGAATACCTATTCAGATTTACTGTATAATACACTCGAATTGAACTTTTAAGTAGAACGTGCTTTGAATGAGCAATTTAGATACGGATGAGAGTGTGAAATTATCAGACTTGCTTACCGTGTACGTAAATTACTAGGTGCACCCTGCGGAAAAAAAACAAAAATGTTTCTACGCAACGACGTGACGTTATTAGAAGAAAAAAGGCGATATCATGGGGAAAGTCCACAGGTTCACTCGTTCACTCTTAAGCGTTATCATACCTGAAAACCACGGACCCCAGACTAACCCAAGGAAATAAGAGGAAAATTTCTTTATTTCTATATAATTTGTTAGACGGAGGCCCGCGCGTACCATATCCGCATGTTTGTTAGCACAGCACAGAAGCCATCCGTTTTTCTGATCTAAAAAGCTTCTGTTCATTGGAGTATAATCTACTTTCGTAGAGAGTTTCATCCAAATCCGTTAAGCAATTGAGTTCGAAGGAACAAACACACATAACCTCTAACAATGTTTTGCATTATTAATGTTTCCTAATGTGGTAACTGAATTATAAAAATCAATTTCCGTTTTCGCAACACAATTATCTAAATTAAACAATTTTGATAAAAAGAAATTCTATTGCGCGTAAAGCATGTCTTCGGTAGTAGAGATCAAATGATAAAGGTGGAAACCGAAACGGTAAAATTTATTATGGGTACGATTCGAAGGGTCGAAGGTTTTTATTATTCTGCATACAATTCCATTTTCCTAACACAAATTATCCAAACGGCAACGGGTAAGGTTTCGCTTAACGTGCAAAATTGCGTTTTCCATTTTGAATTTCATATATTATTGTTCTGCCTTCGTTTTATTGTTAATGTGTATTTACTTCAAGGTAAATCCAGGAATAACACTTTTAAATACAAACACAACAAAACAACAAAATTCTAAACAATAATTTAAAAAAATTCGTTCCGGTTTATTAAAAAATTGATTTTTCTAAAATTTATCTTAGCTAAGCAGCAGTAAGAGTCGTCGTCGTCGAAAATTAAGAGTATATGTTGTGAAACTCGTGTAAAACCTACCCAAGGTCCACAAGGAGCATAACACATACAAACAATACTAAAATTAACAGTTCGCGACGAACTGATATTTATTACATTCAAATTTAATACAATGTATTGAAATACCTGCCTAAAAATTTAATAAAGATCGGATCAACGGCTCGCGTGCTCTTGTTTGACAAATATAAACACTGCATCAGCCTTCTAAAATCCCATGCTTAGATATCGGCCTACCCTCGAAGGATGATTGTGGCATATCCACCACGCTGGCCCAGTGCGGGTTGGCGGATTCGCATACGCCATCGAATTTCTTCTCCGGAAATATGTAGGTTTCCTCATGATGTTTTCCTTCACCGAAAAGTCAGTGGTACATATCCTGTATACATTTTCATACAAATAGGAAAGGGAGATTGTTTTAAATAATTTCATACACTGATTTATATAAATGTAGCTGCTCTATATCTATGCAAAAATTCCGCTTGATTCGTTTAGCTGCTTCGCCGTGATAAACACCGAAAACACCCAGACAGAGAGACAGAGATAGACAGAGAGACAAAGACAGACAGAGAGACATATAGACAGAGAGCCAGAGTCACATTCACATTTATAATATTAGTTAGGATATCGGTATTTTATCAATACCGAATACACCCTCGCGGCTTGGAAACGACTTACACAACACCTTATAAACATAAGCAACAAAGAAAATATAGCTTTATCTATGCTTTTAAAGTATAACAAAAAATAGGGAAACGTAATCGATACAACGTACGAAAGAGCGAGAAAGAGAATATCTGATAGATTCAAAACAACATCTGTATTGTAAACATTCGTACTCACGTAGTTTGAATAAATTTGACTAAATGCAAGTTGTTTCGACAAAGGGAGCCGTGTTGGATCAAATGTTGCCCGAGGGCGCCACAAATCATTGAGCAAAAACCTGTTGTAGGTAATTTCGGACAGGCGATCTTGGCTTGCCGATACACAAGATAAGCTGAACAAATTGCCGATAGGCCTCAAACGGCTATATTTTATCAGTTTATTTATGGCCAATATCTGTACCGAGGTGATGATTCATCACCGGGAAGTAGCCAGAGGGAAATCTTCATACATACGTGCCATGTTTTTGCATTTCTAGCAGTTCGAGTGGTCCCTTAAGTTACTTCGCTTTTTATTTTTTCTTTATTTGAAACCGTGAGGTCGATTGAAAAATTACACTGTGTGTGCAATACAATATAACTTTATTAGACACCGAAAATACAATTAAACAGTAATAAAATATCCGGCAGTTTAATGGACGGCCTTATAGCCTAAAGCGATTTCTTACAGGCAATCTTAGTATGGACAGAAATTAGAAACAGAAATACGGTCGGTGGTGTTCATAACTTCGTATAAATATCTACTAAAAACAACTACGTGTAAATAACTAAGTACTAAAACGGTTTCAGAAATGTATTGACTGATATGTGAATTGAATATGGCGCCTTTTTTAGTTTTTCAACCTATATCTTCTTTCTTTTTTGTGTATATATAATATAATAATATGGTTTATAGTTTATCCCATAACTTCACAAACCCTGGACCGATTTTGATTGTATTTGAAATAAAGAAAAAATACTGACAAGTGCAAGTCTGACTCGCGCACCGATCGCTTCTGTACAACTTCGTAAAATTATATAATTACTAGCTCACCCGCGCACGGCTTCGCTCGCAGCTTAAACACCATTTCACTTCTTTAGGGGTTGATTTTCGAAAAATCGTGAGACATGTGTTTCTTTATTTCTTGTACTCTGGGCAGTGTTCAGTTAGGGCGTCCGACGACGCTCGATGACATTTGCAGCATACTCGATACTCGTAATGTCATAGAGCCTCGTCGGACGACCTTACTGAACACAGCCCAGTATACAAACCGAGTTTCATTGGCATAGTATGAAAAAAGCTTCCTTTTTTTTTCAAACAAACTTTGGGGGTCCATTTAATCCTTTCTAAGATAGTATTTCTTAAAATACGATTATTAATTAACCTAGACTATTTGAGGAAAATTTGGTCAAAATTTCATGTCTTTATCATAAGTGGTTTGATATGTGCATTGATTCCTAAAAAAAGGCTTGTTGTTTGGTATGTGTGTCGATTCCAAGAAAAGGGCTTGTTCTTTTATATATATTTATATACTTCTTTTATATAAAAGCACCGAGAACAGATATAATAATAAGATAAGTGGGACTGAAGGAAAAACTTAACTTTGTAGTTGAAAAAATGTTCTCCCGTACATTGATATACCTCATGATCAATTCTCTAACGACAAATGTAAGATTGTATTCGAAAAAAAAAACCAGACATCTTAACTAGAAGTTCACGATTTTCAGATTTTTTCCTTAACTCGTGCTTAACTTTGCTTCTTGCCAAATATCATGATGATATTAGGTCCACGGAAAGTACCCCATATAGGTTTTGATTTTCTTGCAAATGTTATAATATTCTGCATAAATGCTCGTATTTTTTTATTATTGTTTTAATTTCTTTTTTGTACAGCTTCGAGAGTCCGTAGACTTACGTATTTGATATTAATTTGAACTTCATACCTATACGCGTTCCTGAGAAAAAGAGTCTTGGCAGACAAACAGACAGACAAAGAATGAAGCGATTCTATAAGAGTTCCTTTTTGTCCTTTGAGGCACGGAACTCTAAAAACTGTATTGAAATGACAAATTTGTTTCAACATTTTATAAAGATGTACTCAACTTATCGTGGGACAAATTTTTATAAACACCGATAAATATGTTTCCACACCCTTTGCTTCGCTCGGTCATTAAAGAGGTGAGCTTTTTCTCACAACTTTTAGACTTTAATTCATGTTTACAATAAAACCTGTGATTAAAACAAAAACAACATGTTTACACCAAATAAAGCTTACACACGAGATGTTATGGCAGAGGCTTAAGCGTTTTATCTCCGGATTAAATATATACCTACCAGCATTATGGCACTACGGCACCTGTCTAATTTACGCGACTCGGTTCACGTGACGGCTTGTTGGTTCAGGCGGGAAGAAAATTTGGGTAACAGGAGTATATAGTATTGTGCTAATTGACAATTAACTGTATTAATTTAATATTACCTAAGTGTATTAATTGAGTATTAACAGAATCAGAAATTTTTAATAACGTAAGGAGACACGATATCAAAATTAGGTACAGTCATTATTGTATCATAATACTCAACACCGCTCACAATATGTCTAGTCACGCTCAAAAAATAATGCTATGCTGTAAAGGGGCTAACTGTATTATGTATATTAGCTAAGATAAAATCTTCATTAAATAGATTTTAAAACAAAAACTTTGTTTATTAAAACAAAATGTATCAAAACCACGTCAGTTTTCATAGTAAAAAGATTTTAAATATTCATATTCATATTCTTTATTTGCCACTAAGTGTACAAAGGTCATAGTTGAGAACAGTGTCAGAACTAAAAACTTAATGTCATGAATGTAATTGTCCTTTATATACTAATCTATTATCTAATGTTATTTTGTATTAATCTTGTAATAGAACTCCTAGTCATTTTTTTTTATTTAATTAATCTTCAAGAGCTTTTGAAATTGCTGAGCATAAATACATTAAACATCTTATATATCTCAGGGTGACGAGCGCAATGCATTGCAGCGTAGGGTTAAAAATAAAATCTGCGCCTCACTGAGCTGGTATGGACAAGAGTAACGCTTACCATTAGGTGCTTAAAAAAACAAGTTTCACATTTTCAATATTTTTAAACGTAATGATATTTTATGTTCAAAAATTAAAACCCGCTTACGTAAAAGTTATGTAACAATTTTTTGTTTCATTCATCTTCCAAGACAAAGTTCGCTAGATGGCGTTGATCAATTTTTATGCATTTTTTAGGCGTTGTATATAGACTGACAGATGTAATGTAAGGAGTTCTGAATCTCGCAAGCGAAGTGTTTTCCTCGAGACGAACGTATTAATTTTTATACTTCGAAGCTTTATTTGGTCCTGATACGACTGCGGCTATATTCCTCTGATTTATAATATTAGTTAGGATTAGGATTATGATGTCAGTCTGTTATTAATCCTAATACCTAATGTACTTGCAGTGCACTTTTAGTACTGCTTTTATAAGTACTGTCGTGAACAATCCGGTAGAGTCTACAGGACGTTCTAAAAATAAAAACAGTGTAAAGTCATAAAACTGGTTTCATCATAGGTACAACCATTTCATAAAATTGTAATCTTAGCTAAGTGAGCCATGAAAAACGTAAAGCAGGTGTAACATACTTATAAGCTGTAAGTATGAGATACAAAAAAAACTGACAGCATCATAATATTCACACTGAAAAATTTAAACAAGGCGTATTTAAAATGAAATTATGAAATTGGGTTCTTAAGAGAAAATGTACCAAAAGAACCTAGAATTACATGTTATAAGATGAAAACACACAGTTGGAGGCTTTTCTAAGCTGATCTCGAAATATTTTTAGCCTCCGATTGCATGTTTTGATCTTATTCATAAATTCTTTTTAAATACGCTTTGTTTATTTTTTTTCGGGTTTTTTTTTTTTTTTTTTTTTTTTTTTGTTGTGAGTTGGTTTAGTATATTAAAAAAACTGTCCGCTGTCAACACTCTAAAAATGAATAAACCAACGGTATAAATCCACCAAGCTAGACTCGCTTCCAACTTCCCTGGTTCCCTAGTTTGTACCTAGCTATCGGGAATATAGTAGCGAGGCTAGGTGCGAAACGTCCAGTTAAAACTGAGCTCTTGTTATAATCAGTTCTCGTGCTGATCGCGTTCAACTTAGACTGGATAAATTAAAAGTATGATTTTTCGCTATTTTTATTTATACCACAATAAATAATAGTTCAATTCTTATACTACTGTTTATAGATTTGATATAGAAATTTTAATAAAGAGGAATCCAACGACACCTCACTTGTCAAAATCGGTCAAGCCGCTTAGGCTGCAGGTCGTCTTATAAGAAGACACAAACATAGGTACTTAAATACTTACATACGCCCCAAAAACATTACCCTCCTTCTTGGGCAGTCGGGTAAAATTGTTACTACGCATTTGACTAAAGATAATTCGCCGCTCCACGAAGTTATCACTGTTTTATCACGCTTGAAAAACAAATCTTATTTGTAAAGTAAGCTTTTGGGAATTTACGCTTTGATATTCTTGGTTATTATTTTGGTTATTTTACAACATTTTGCGTCATGTTTTTCTAAATGGTGTTTTATAATCACACTAATAATATAAATCCGAAAGTTTGTGTGTAAGTAGGTAAGTATGTAAGTGTGTTTGTTTCCGTTCAACTCTGTAACGGCTGAAGGGATTTGGATGAAATTTGGTATGGAGGTAGCTTATTCACTGGATATTAGCACATACTTTTGAACCCGATTTTTTTTACCATTCCTGTAGAACAGCGGGTGAAACCACGGGGCGCAGTGTGTTTTTTTATTAAGTTTCTTTATACATTTTGTTTTAATAAAACGGGAATACTCACGTTAAATTGAGTCGGTTATTCCGACTATAGTTTCGATCACATTCGGTGACCTTTATCGAGGAATGCTTAGCGAGACACGCGCGCGACCTCGTCTTGCCTTGCACGCTAAGCATTCCTTGATAAAGGTCACCGAATGTGATCGAAACTATAGTCGGAATAACCGACTCAATTTAACGTGAGTATTCCCGTTTTATTAAAACAAAATGTATCAAAACCACGTCAGTTTTCATAGTAAAAGTTTCTTTATAACTTAGCTACCTAACGCCTATCGCGTATACCTGCATGTTACAGAAAGATCATATCAAAGTGTATTAGTAATTTTAAAAAAAAGCAGGCCATGTGCGGGTCAGACTCGCGCATCGAGGGTTCCGTGCCAAAATGTATTTACAAAAATAACATGAATTGTTTTTATGAAATGTTTCATTTCCACGCTAGACATCGTAACAATACAACTTTTGTTTGTTTGTTTTGGTTACAGCCAGAGTAGGGATTTTTTTTCTGACACCTTTTCATGAAATTTCGATTAAAGATTCGATTTGAGCAAAACGCTCTGCACAAAATATCGAAATTCCAGACCTGTTACATTCTTTTAACGAGATAGGCACATATGACATACAGACGGACAGATAGCAGAGTGATAGGGTTCCCTTTTGCCCTTTGGATACGGTACTCTAAAAGTCGTTTTGGCAGGATTTTTCATTTGACTTTACATTTACTTGCTTAGAAAATAATCCATTGTGGAACAAGGCTTGTTTCTTTAGACGAGTTTTCTTCCTAATTTGATCAGCCTTTCTTTTCTCAGAGTACTTGAGAAGCAAACAAATGACAGGCGAGACCGTTCAACGTTACCCTGATTTAAAATACAATTCATTTTACTCCCCTCTTTTTTAAACTTACAAACAACAGTGCAGCGGCTATTTACTTTTATTTCCTCATCACTCAAGTCTTTCGAAGTACACTCATAAATATGCAAGTCCGAAGTTGTTGAGGCAACTCTTCGTATTTCACCACTTTTAGCTCGGATACCTAAAGGTATAACAGCGCAAACGCCGCATAGGAAGGCCTTACAGAAGTTTCATAGTTGCACTATCCGAACATTCATAAATTAATATTCAATGCGATGTAAAGTCTATTCCCAATAATTTAACTACTTTTGTGAACACTAGAGGGTGAGGCGATAGCTCCTTGTATTTTAATTGAAATGTACTCTTTGCTTCTTTGTAGAGGTAGGGTAAGTGTAATACCAGCTAATTGGTAATCTGATATATTTTCTGTAATGAAGCTGTTTAGGTAAGCGGTTAATGGATTTACTTTGCAAAGTCCTGTTTGTGTAGGTAAAGCTTTGCTTATTAAAGCTCAACTATTTTTGTTGGCAAAATTAAATTGGCACCGAAAATACTTTATTCATTTTGTGTAAGGCTTCAAAGCTCTTGGGATAGTCCTTTCTATAGATAGATTAAATACAATAAACAATTCGGGGCATTTGATTTAATAGAGTCAGAATATTTTTACCCAAC
This sequence comes from Apocheima hispidaria, assembly GCA_947579745.1. Classification (NCBI taxonomy): domain Eukaryota; kingdom Metazoa; phylum Arthropoda; class Insecta; order Lepidoptera; family Geometridae; genus Apocheima; species Apocheima hispidaria. Next base: position 8,692,649 of record OX388153.1, on the reverse strand, counting down.
TGCCCAAGAAGGTAGGTAATGGTAGATAAGGGTAAGAGTACATTCACGTATGAAAGTGGCCACATATTTCATTTCGCTACGCAATTTAGCTACGCTCTGCAAGCTTGCTACGTTTCGCCAGTAAATAGTGCGCTAGATCGAAATCCGTATGGACGTGTTAATCTCGTAGTGTCAGAACCATGTGACGATATTATTTTTCCTGGCATCATATCAAGTGATTAATAACGTTATTCCTTCTTCCGTAATGACAGCCGCTCGATATCTCCGTTTCCTTCTTTTATATGAAGTATAGAAGCACGGTCTGTGATAATGAGTTAATCGCAGCTCCGTAAGACGGTCATTTATTATGATGGGGGAACTGTAACTCAACTTCGGGCTTCCAGACCGTAGCCCGCGGGATTAGACGTCTAATGCAGCCTCGGTTCAATAACGCCACTTCTCTTATTTCCAGTTAATCATTCTTCTTCCTCTAGTTTTCCTTAAAAACTGTACTAATAAATATTATATTAACAAAAAAAAAGACCCGAAAAATTTGTCATTGTAAAGATACATTTACAAAAAAAAAAGAACTCGACTTGAGAACCTTCTACTCTTTTCGGAAGTTGGTTAAAAACAGGAATAGTCACGTTAGATTGAGTCTGTTATTCTGACTATAGTTTTGATATGTTTCAAGGATTGCTATATGTGGGTCGCGCATGTTGTCATCGGTAATAGTAAACATTTTAAAAACTGTTGCAGTAATACTTCACTCAAAACAAAAATAACGGCTTCATCGTTGTTAAAATAAATAGCCGCATCGTGAGATCCCGTAAAAGAGAATCGGGCGACATAAATAACATGACTAAAGCATGTGTTAAATAAACTATTTTATAAAAAGAGCCCTGTCCAATAGCTCCGGACTTATCGAAATCATATTTCAGAGACGTGAGGAGGACGATGTAGCTTACCCTTTCCAAAGCTTTGTCTGTCGAGGCTCGTTCACATGAGCTCGTTCGCGATTCAAGTCGCTTGGTGGCTCGCCGGTCACTAGGTCAGAAGGTGATCGGGCAAGTCACTTGCTCTATTGGTCGCTCGGCCATTGTAAACGAGGCATCACCCTTTTCTAAAGCATTGTCTATATCACATTGTCACGAGCACGCGGCGACACGAGATATTCTTTGAGATATAACTTTATTCTTGTAATATTTCTGTATGACTAGTGTTGTTTAAACGGCTGCAAGCAGTTTGTACAATTTATTTATCATTGTGACAGAATTTAGTACATATTTTCTGAGCAGACGCATATCGTACTATGGGACCAACCCTGAAATCGAGAAAAAATAAAAATCTACTGTTTCATACATTTTGTCGAGTGTCATTGAATTTTTTTTACTATAAGCTCTTTTCGGGCGGTCACTTGCCGATGGGCGACATTGTATAAGCAGTTTCACTCAAGGTTGTTACAGTTATACAAAAAGTTGGACATATGTTACAAAACATGTCTAAGTGGGTACATAAGACAACATGTTATTTTTTTACGATCATCACCATCATCATCAGCCGGAAGACGTCCACTGCTGAACAAAGGCCTCCCTTTAGACCGCCACATCGACTGACAAAGTTTTTATAATAACTACTATGTATAATCAACCGTTATTCTACATATAAATAAACTTCAAACACATCAACCATTTGTAAACGTGCAAGCATTGAAACCACAACAAATACCTCGGGCAGGCAAACAGTCCGCTGCACAAGTTCAGAATCAAGAAACAAAACGTTCCCCGGACATGTTTATGGTACGAAGACATTTACTGAGTGGATTCCAGGGTCGTGTAGCTCTCAGCGTTCGTCTATTCGAGTACTAACGAACGGTAGCCAACGTAGAGCAGTCCGCCTCACTCCAGTCTACCATCTCTAATGAGAGACTTCATCGTTAAATAAATTGGATAAAGACGTTCGTGATCTCTCAAGAACAACTCGGGCCTCTTTACTGCAATTAACTAAATTAAAAGATTGCTCGTGCACTCGCTGAAACGTCTCAGGCACTCGGCCAGGCTTCTTTTTCTATGTCATTCCTTCGTTAATTCGTATTTTGAGCGTCGTAATTGTCCTTTCAGTGTCTGTGTTTTGATTTGACTGGTTTTTTTCTCCATTAATTTCGACAATGTCACATCTTAATTAAATTTTTCGTGAATGTCATTCAATTCAATTCATTTATTCTCAAATATGGGTACACATAGTACACTTATGAATGTCATATGTATATATAGCAATGTATGAGCTAAGTAGATCGTTTACGCGAAGATTTGGGAACACAATTTAATTATACCGTGATAATGAGTGTTCGCGTTATCACGTTGGTAGCTGTATGTGTAATCTGCAAGCTAAGTGACTGACTTAAAAACATATATCATGGCGATGCTTTTAAATGAACCTGCATTTTTCTTACCCATTACTGTAGAAATATGTCAAAATATCTGGTGATCACATTTGGTTTTAGTTCTTATCATAAGAATTCGATATTTACACATTTATCTGCAGTAATGGGCAAGCAAAACACATGATCACTTAGCGTTTCACCTCACTTACGTGTTCACAAAGCTTGTAGGATCAGGGCCCTGCTTATACCCACTATAAAAGGAAAAAACAATTACAGATAAATTCATTAATTTATTTACGAATCTATTTCAAATATAAAACAAAAAGATCAAGTTATAGTGAAAACTACAAAATAGCTCTAAGAATTCACCAAAATAAAAATAAAGCTGTTGCTTTTGAAATGCACATTACACTAGGGTCCATTTAATAACAGAATCAGTCGACAGATTTTACGTACTACGAAAATATCCGAAAATAAATCCAAGCACATTTATCTCATGAAAATACGTCAGCGTAATATTATATAAGTGAGTTGCAGATCTCGGAACAACTTTATTAATTATAATTCAAATTATGTTTGTTTGTTTTGTTGTTATTATTATGTTGTGTTGTTTTGACTATTATCATTTTGCCTTAATTATTATTTATCTCTTTATCTTAAATCTTAAACTGTATTCGATTTGACATACATATATTTTTTGTGTACCTACTTATAATGAGATTTTTGAAGATTAATTGTTGTGACTCAGAAAGTCTTATTATATTATAATATCTTACTTATTATAGTCGATAGCCGTGGTAACTCAGTCAGAACACACTCGTCTAACATTCGTGGTGTCGTGGGTTCGAACCCGAGCGGGCCCGTACCAATGAGTTCTTTGGAACTTCCGTACGCATATATACCATTGGCTTTTCGGTGAACATCGTGACAGGAAAACATCGTGAGGAAACCTGTATATTTCCGGAGAAAAAAATCGATGGCGATGTGAATCCGCCAACCCGCACTGGGCCAATGGACCAATCACCGATCGAGGGTAGGCCGAGAAGCCTACCCTCGATCTGTGAAGGTTAGTCGGTCACGCAGATATCTCCGTGACCGACTAACCTCCACATCTCAGCAGTGGGACGCCTAAAGGCTGAATCGTATTTGAGCTGATGATGATGATAAGCATAGTTTAATAGGTAACAATAACTACACAATATAATGTTGTTTCATTTGCAGTCACAGAAAATAAGAAAATCTCTAAAGAATCGTATTAAAACGTAATTGTAACGTTTGTCTTCTCACTGACACCGACAAAGATGGCGGTTCCTGCGTCAACTGTCCTGGGTACCCGGATCACCGGATTAACTGCCTGCAACCGTGTCATCTGCCCGTCAGATAAGATTTACATCGTTTACGTTCTTTGCTTGGAAACAAATAATACGAAATACTGTACATTGGCATTACTGTATTACACATTTTAAATTAAATAAACTAATGCCCGTATTCACCAACGAACCCCGTACTTTATGGAATCACCTAATAACTTTAAGTGGCTATTTAATGCATTTAAGGGTTTAAGGATTAATTTGCCCTACTTTTAAGGGATCTCTTAACAGTAGTTAAGACCTTTAAGAGGTAATGAGAACAAATAAACTAAACTTTAAGCTTTCTTTGGTGATCTCCAGTGGTGAAAAAGGGCATAAAACAAAAACTTAGAAACAACGTAGAAAATAAAGCTGTCATATGGCATTAAAACCTCCAATAAGTAGGAGCACGTCAAAACAGGTCCTTTGATATCGACATGGCTGCGAGCGGCCGCGGCTGGTGCACGTCAGAGCGGCTCATATTGGATCTAGCCGGTTCCACATACAGCCGCGGCGTTTCGACTATAATCCTTTAATCTCTGCATTGCGTCACGCTGAGCGGAATGAGAATTATCGGTTTCTCTGCCGATAAACACAAACGAATGAACTCGACCCGCAATCCAGCTCAATAATGCCCATCTGCGGTATAAAAATTGATTGTAACAAGCCGACCTGTGAGTACGTTCGATTATTTTCTGATTACCTACCACGAGTTATTTATTTTGGTGACATAATTTATTGGATTTTAGCCGAGCATTAACGAGCAATAATCGATGTTTTTGTGCAACTACGGCTGAGCTGTTCCGTAATCGAATATGAGTAGGGTGTTGATGGACTCAGGTTAAATGGCTTAACCTTGGCTCCATGACAAATAACGCGTGATTGTTGAAACCTACGCGGATAGAATTACTGAAAATAAAGCCAGCCAAGTGCGATTCGGACTTGCGCACCGCGGGTTTCGTGCCACCACAATATGTTACATTTGTGAAATGTAGTAATGGACAATGAAACAAAAATATATAAGTTGCGATTATCGACGACTTAATAATTAATTAGTTTTAGTCGTTTGTTATTAGCACTTTGATTCGCTTAGTTTTGATTCGTATTTGGTCGGTTTTAATTGACCGAGTGAAGCGAAGGTCTCAGGGTTTACTTGGACAAATCGGCATTTGTATGTATGTTTGTATGTTTGTGTGTGTATTTGTCCGATGATAACTTGCGAACCGTTGATCCGATCTTTATGAAATTGTGTAGGCAAATAGTTCATTTCAATAAATTTTTTATGTTCGAATATGAACTGAATCGGTCCAGGGTTTATGAAGATATAGGGATCGCAAGGTCTCAATTCGGCGCGAACTACTGGTTATTTGTTGTTTTATTTCAAAATATGTACTAAAACTTCACCACTTTAACGCTTGCGAGTATTACCGTTTTTACATATTTGTGCAATGTAATACGGACCATAAAACTAAAATATTTAACATTTGCTTGTATCGATGACTTAATAAATAATTGGTGGATAAAATCTAAGCGTGATTTTGATTCGCATTTGGTTGGTTTTAATTATTTGATGTAGTACTTCAAGGACTAAAACCACAAAACTGACTTTTGAGCTATATTACCGTTTTTAGGGTAGAAAAAATACAAAGAAGATAAAAATGATACAGGTTTTTTTTTGCATTGTTTTGGTTATTTTTTATGTTGATTAGAAAATTTGGCGTATATATATCATATCATATCATGTATCCTCATATCTACTCTGTGAAAATTTCAACCAGCTACCTAGTACGGTTCAAAAGATGCCCTAAATAGTAATTTTAGTAAATAGTAAATTGTAATTGTTTAAGTGACTCTTGTTTCTACGTTGCACTACTGCTTTGAGCATTTTGTGACTTCACTGAACGGCTGCAACGGAAGATCAGCGCTGTTTGCTAAACAACATTATGCTGAGTTGAGGCCTTTTTGGGGCACATTACATTGATTAGCTATAGTTGTATGATATTGCTCAGCTGCATACCCTTCAATATTATTAATGTTTCTGTTGTTGCAAAATAAAATTATTTTCTTTATTATTTCTTTCTTTCTTCTTAAATATGAAGAATAGATGTACAGACAGACGGCATTGGCTTGTTGATAGGATTCCGGGGCGCCCTTTGCGTACAGAACCCTAAAACGCAGCTCTCTTTCCTAACACGGTCGCGACTAACGATGTATAAAATTTCCATTGTCATCAATCTCTGACACGACTGCGAGGATTCGCAAACTCTTCACTAATTGCAATTTGAACAAAAACTAAAGAGCGGAGTCATCGCGGACTGCAATTTTTTACGCTACGTTCTTTAAAAATAACCGCGGAACTGGAAATCGTGCCGAAATGTTGTACAACTTGGAGTTCGTTATTCCGTCTCTCTGAAATGGAAACAAATCAGCGGTGAAATAACAACATGCAAATAACTTTTCTGAACTTCAAAAATATATTTTTTACTGGAAATTGCTCTACGCTTTGCAACAAACCCGCCTGATAGTAAGCGACGGTGGGGCCCAGGATGGAGCACGTCAGTATAGAAGAAATCTATTCATATAGCCCTGAAAATGCTTAGATGGTAGATAATTATCGAGAAGGTTGTTAAGCTATGAATTATAGTTGTAGTATTAGTTGATTTTTGAATGTACAGTATATTGTTGATCTGAATACGGCGAACTTTTTAATTTATTTCAACTATAATTCGCGTTTAATTGAAAATTGTTTCTTCATGATATTTAGCAGTCAAGTAGTTTATGCAAATACTATTTTGAAAAGGAGCAATATTGGTCGTGGGGTTACGAAAATATATTGGGCTTAGTGGGATCACGATTTGAGACGTTCAACTAGTAATACCTCAGAGTAATACCATCGCAACCTGTCACTTTAACACTTGTATGGGGTCAAAGTGACAGAAACCAAAGAAACTGTGACAAAGTGACAGATATCAAAGAAACGTTGTTAAGGTGACAGGTATCAATGAAACGTTGTCAAAGTGACAGGTATCAATTTACGTGACAGGTATTAAAGTGAGAATTCGAGGTGAGAACAAAATGGTGTGATTAAGATCGAGATGTGATTAAGATATTATGATTGCGTTGGCCCATCTCAATCATTTTTTGCACTTGGATTTTGAATAACTTTCGACGCGTGCGAAGCCGCGCGTAAAAGCTTGTAGCTCTTGAAGCTAGGATTCACCGAATTCACAAAATAAATAACAATTTATTCTCAAGGAACCTTTAGAGTCATATATTTTATAATTAGATGTAATATTAAGTAATTTTTATTAATATTTCAGAATCATGTTGGTAGTACTCCTAACATATTACTGATTACTACTGACTTCTACTAACCTCGATTTATTTCTATTATCTATTATTTATATTATGTATTTAACAGTTGTATATCAAAATAAATATAGGTTGATAGCGATATATCAATATTAATGGTCCCAATCAATTAATTCGGTGTCTGTATAAAATAAAATAAATACTGCTTTTGTATTCGGATATATATAAAGCTTCAGAAAAATGGCTGGTGGGCGGGATTCAGGGCTATACAAGCAAACACATAACTTGTGGTGTGCATTTGACTCGTGTTCTCAATTCTATTCGATATTCCAGTTATTAGCTTACTTATTCGGTTTTGGTAATTCGTTAGAAATTATTATGTATTCGTTTAATTATAAAGTAGGTGGGTATATATTGACAAAAAAAACAACTCAGTTTTTTTTGTAAATGTCATTATAAAAACATATTCAAATAAATTAAAAATTAAACAAATATGTACTAAGTAAAAATTGCAAATATAATTGATGACTTTTGAGTATTATCGCGCCGTGACACGATTTGCGATTGCGCAGCGTCTGCGGCTGAATATAATTTCGTAGCAGCGGCTCACCTATCGGTAGCGTCTTTAGGTCGAGTTGATCTACGCCGTAGCGCTGTCTACACCGCGCGCCATAATTATATCTACACCGTAGCAATACCATGTATTTTTGAGAGAAATAAGTTTTTGTGGAAAAAAATATATGTTTCCAGACAAGCTTTAATAAAATCCGTTAATGGTACTGTAAGCTGATCAAAATGAGTCCAAGCTCCATCAATCTTTTGTAAGTTAATCAGGAATCTCGTATTCCACCTTTCGTCTCCATCGTCAGATCAGGTCGCTCTCATAATATTATATTGTCATCGGAACTTGACAAAAATGCAAAATTAAATATTATATATATTATGTTTATTATTAAATAATAAAAATACTTACATACTTACACAGTTACACACTTACATACTTACACACATACACACGTACATACGTCCATACGTACATAGTACATACTTACACACTTACACGCTTACATACTTACACAATTACATACTTACATACTTACATTCGCATTTATAATATTAGTGTGATAGAAAAAAACACAAGAACATTTTGAATTTCGCACGCTGAGGGCAACTTAATTGCTCAACTACACCAATATATTTATAGAAACACAATCTGGCAACTAATGAACATAATTCATAAAATGCACTTAATATCAACATCGCGTTACACAACTAAGCAAGTGTACATTGAAATAATGAACAACGAATATTATTATATTCTATAGAGTTCAAAGTTGTATGAAATCGAGTGGATAGCCATTAGTCTCTAGAACTTTTAGGGTTCCACACCACGAACGCGAAAAACTATTTAGAGTGTCCATTGTTCGACTTTGAACAACTTTCTCTTTTACAAATGGCATTAGATCTGTTTTATATGTATTATAAAACTTGAACATTCTTTGCCATTTATTTGTTAAAAGCGTAAAGATAAGTAATTAAATGTCATACATTGAAAAATGTATAATGTACCTGACATTATACATTGAAAAATGTATAATGTACCTGACATTATAAATTTTTCAATGTATTTCATTTAAATCGTCGCAAGAGTCGTAATAGCTCAGTAGCACGGTTGCCTCACATTGGTGGAGTCGCGGGTTTGAAACCGGGCGGGCCCATACCAATGAGCTCTTTGGAAAATACGTATACGAATTTACCACTGGCTATTTGGTGAAGACATCGTGAGGACACCTGCGTATTTCCGGAAAAGAAATTCAATGGTGTATGTTAATCCGCCAACCCGTAGTGGGCCAGCGTTTTGGATATGGCCTAATCAGTAATCACCCTACTTTTAAGAGAAGCCAATATCTCAGCAATGGGATGTTTAAAGACTGATTCAGAAAAGATTTAAATACCTACAATTATGTTTTTTTTTTTTTTTTAACAATTGTTGAGTATTAATAAGCACCGATTAATTAATACATATTTTTATAAACATCTTACTAAGGTTCTCGATTTCTTATTTGCTTTTGATACAACAAAAATCAAAAAAGTTTGTTCAAGCTCAAGAATCTTTACCCTTTTCACCTTCTATTTGCGGTATTCTGCAGCAAAATCGTAATGAAAACTATCCAGGAGCAGCGGGAGAGCTATGAAGGCATTTCGATGCGAACCTGATTCCGAAGATCAAGGCGCAGGTTCGCCGACCTTGTAATGACGGCATCGTTTGACTATCTTCCGTATTCTCGCCGCGTGCGTTACTCTGAAACTTTTTACGATTATTACAATGGTTTTTGATCCCCTCTCGTCTTTGAGTCACCTTAGACTCGCGCCCCTACATTTATTAACCGCTAAATGATTATAGCTGGTCGTGAACTCGTTTGGGAATTTATTCAGTGTGCGTTGCTATTAGTTTTCTATACAGAGATGGTATAGTTTTTGACTCCGTGAAGTCAAAATTAGAGACTAGTTGGTAGAAATACAATTTCGTTGATTAAAATAGAGGAATAGTGGTGGTTGTTGTTTTTTTTTGGAACCTTGTTTAAAATTAGCGGCTATGGAATTTAGTTTGGCTAAAGGTCTCTTCCCCTTATTTACCCCCTCATCCCCTTATTTACATAAAACTTTGAGCCTTTAGACTTGAAAATTATGTCTTTATTTATTTCGTTTGTTATAACTAAATTAATCAAATCAATCCGGAACGAGGATATTCGCCGAAAACCAGTCATCGACGTAGCTTTCAGAGTTTGCAAGCTGAAGTGACAGTGGGCGGGCCACATTGTTCGAAGAACCGATAGCCGATGAAGAAGAAAGATTCTTGAGTGGCAACCACGAACTGGAAGACGTAACGTAGGTAGTTCTCCCACTAAGGTGGAGTGACGACATTTTGAAAGCCGCGAGCAATCGGTGGATGCAAATTGCAAATTGTCGTCCAGTGTGGCGGTCTAAGGGGCAGGCTTTTGTTCGGCAGTGGGCATCTTCAGCCTGTTGATGATGCAATAAATCAATTGTAGTGAGATCGAGATTTTGAATTATCTCCAGAACCTTTTTGAACTGGTACTGTGTATTTACAACTACAACAGCTGTGTGTTTTTATATAGTAGGTTCAGCAGATTGTTTTTAGAAGCTTTTATTTCACTTGCAATGTTTGTACGTATGTTAAGGTCAAAACTTGCAACTGAATTATAGACCAGTTTTCTTTGTTCAATTCAGTTGAAATTTTGTATGCCTCTCATGACTCCGATGACAATACAATATTATGATAGCAAGCAGATCATGGACACGGAAGGTGGAAAACGAAACTCCTCTGTAACTAACAGTAGATTGATGGAGTTTGAATCAGCGTATAGCACCAATAACAGATTTTATAAAAAAATGTCTGGAAATATATTTTTGTTCCACAGAAATTTATTATATTGTTTTCTTTTATAAATGCACTCGGTAACTAGTATGCATTTAAGTCACAATCCGATTATTTATTGTTATCTTTCTAAAGCCAACTTTTTTCAAAAAGATAGATCAGTTAATCAATATTAATATTGATAAGAGTTATCAAACGTCGTAGAAAACCCTTCCCTCTCAGTTGAAACGAGAATAATAGAGCGCACTTGATCTAGTTTCAGATCACTTATGGAAAGTTAACTGCGGAGTTCCCGAGTTATCTGCACTATATTCGATAAAATGCGCTAGCGGGAGAAATAGGGAAGAGTAAAGTTTGTCCTGGGAAGTTAAACAGTGGTACTTTAGCGGAGTTCGAGGAAAGACTGAAAACCACAACCATTCGACTATTTTGTACATTGGTTTACACGTTAAAATGCAGTGACTGACTTACCTTCACACTGCTCTGTCACACTGGTAGGATCCTAAACTTCACATTAGTATTAAGAATAGGAACTCGCTTTCCTAACCTTAACATCGTTGCTTAATCTTTTTAATGTTGTGGAGAGTAGACCTTTAAACCATCAATGGTCTCCGGGTAATCAAACTGATTGTCTTGGGTAGTACGATAGACTTTGATTAGAACAACCGGAGGACGTGGATCAGCGTCCTTTTTACTAATCGGTGAACGTTTATCGATACCTAAGCCGCTTGCCAACCGTTGTAATTATGGCAACCCACCTCTTTTCTAAGAGGGAGGCCTTTTTAACCGACTTCAAAAAAGTAGGTATTCATTTCGACTGTATGTTTTTTTTGTATGTTTGTTACGCGATGACTCCGCCAACTATGAATTTATTTTGATCATTCTTTATTTTTATTTTCATACTTTAGTGGTGGTCCCATATAAATTGTATCGAAATTGATTCAGCGCTGTTTGAATAAAGTCGTTTTTTTTTTTCTAAACTAATTATTTCAGCAGAGGTTGCCCTCGGGCTGATCACGATGAGTAGGCTAAATGGTTGGTATGTATTTTGCTTGGTTAATAAGTGCACTTGCCCGTTAAAAAGGTAGAAAGTTACTTAAAAAAATGTTTATATTTATTATCGTAACCGTTTTCAATTATATATCTTATAGAACCAAAAGTTAATGCGCAAGTGACAAAAAGCTGTCTGGTTTCATAAAAAAACTTGATAAAAATGTGCGTGTATAAACTAATTTGACAGAATTCGTAATAAAAATTTACATAATGCGAGAAAAGACCACATAAGAAAACAGAAACGACGAGAATTTTATTTTCATGCTCACATTTGCGCAATTTGTATACGGAATGTAAATTAGTAAGCGCCTTATATTCCTGGGAACAGCGTCAGGTTATTCGGCTTAGTGTTGCAATACCACTTTAGGAGTAATATCACAAATATCACATTAATTATGAAATTTTTCTTTATTTATAAACTTAAAACAAAATCTACTTTGTAAAGACAAGCTACCTCATTCAAGAATTCTTGTTTTTCTCTCGTTCTCTCACGGTGCATTATGTTAATCACCTCGTTATTAAACTTGTAGGTAGCTCTTTCAAGTTTGCTTTTTATAGCCTCAAGCAATAGAAGTATTGCAAAAAATTGTTGAAGATTTAAAAAAAAGATGTCTCTACAAAGAAATTACTTTAGTAGTATGAGAATTTTCTGCATTATTTCATCTCTAGCAAAAAATTATTAAACATTTTTTACTTTTCAGAACTTAGCCCCCTTTTTGGTAGATTTTTGCAGACCAGTTGTTTTATGTTTCAGTTTTAACAAACGGGTTTGTACTGAATGTACAAAATCAAATACGAGTTCCCAACGGACTGAATGGAAAAAATGTTGTGTCGAGAACGAGCCGCGCTGTCCACTGCAAGATTTACAATGTCCATTACAGTGTACGAATACCCATCGGTGTTGTGCCTAGAGTTCAGTGGTTGGATAGCTAGAATTTTGTGCGGTATTGAAGGTTATTATACCGCCATTGTGGGGTATAAATCTGCAAATATACGCTCAGTGGCTGGACAGTGGAGAGTCGACATATTATGTACCTGCTCGTAGACTTGCTTATTCACCCTTAACTACAACTTACTTCAACTTGGTGGAGAACACCATGGTATAATAACATATTTCGACTGATTCCTGGGAAAGACATGATAAGGTCAGGGAAACAAGCATTTATATTGTCCAAAATAGAGCTACAGGACGTATTACAGAGACGTATTAAAGTTTATAAAATCTCTTACATAAATACACCCCAAAAATATTACCGTCTTTCTTGGGCAGTCGGATAAAAAAAAAATATATTGGTGGAGGAAGTTTTTTTACATTGAGCACCATCTAGCTCCAAACTAAGCAAGCTTGTACTATGGAAATTAGATAAATGATAAATACATAAATAAGTACATACATATAATATATAGAAACATCCAGACAAAGAACAATCATCCATGATCTGATCATCATACAAATGTTTGTCCTGGCTGGGAATCAAACCCACAACTAAGAAACAGTGGAGCATGTGCACTGCACTGCACTGCGAAGTTACAGAAGCAGCTAGAATCGCCACTGGCTTGCATGAGGCAGCTTCAACATCATCCATGTCACCCCGATAGCTTGACCTGTTCTCATCTTCATCGCCATTACCATCTACACCACTGGAGTAACTATGCCAGCGGCCCAGAGCCTCGCTCCGGTATGCGATCCGGTAAGCTGGGTTAGCTCGGGTAGAAGTCAAGGGAAATGCACAATACGGTGTGTATACGGGGTGTAGCTATCGCCCCGATGTTGATTAAGTGTAAGATCCGTGTCCTAGTGCATATATTTAATATTTTTCTGATTTTGTTTCCTAATGTGAAATCATAAAAATGCAAACAAAATAATATTATTTAATATTTTTTTTTTTTTAAAACGTGGTTGCTCGTGACGGAAGTACGGCCATTGCGACAAGGTCGAACAAAAAAAAAAAAAAGGTAAAAAGTTAAATAACAACCAAATAGTAAATTGTTACAAACATATATTGAACCATCACTTCGCAAACTGAAACGTAGTCCTTGACCACTGGCCTTTTGGAGAAACTCAGAGTCGCACAGCGGACAATGGAGAGAGCTATGCTCGGAGTTTCTTTGCGCGATAAAATCCGGAACGAGAAAATTCGAACCGAAATTCAGAACCAAAGTCGCCGACATATATTTCAGAGTTTGCAAGCTGAAGTGGCAATGGGCAGGCCACATCACTCGAGGAACCGATAGCCGATGGGGAAGAAAGGTTCTTCAGTGGCGACAACAAACCGGAAGACGCAGCGTAGGTAGGCCTCCCACTTGGTGTACATTGTGAAAGTCGCGGACAAACGACGATGCAAGTGGCCCGTTGTCGGTCGGTGTGGTGCTCTAACTTCTTATGGCTGATGATGATGATGACTTCGCAAACTTAACGAACAAGTGAATTTCACAGCTATGCTTGGCAGAAAGATCACTACTTGTATCAAATTAAAATAATTATAGTCTGTAATAGAATTCCGCGTTGATTACCGAAATAAACTCAGTTACAATGTAATGTACATACGTACATACAATTAAAATGAGATTCAGCGCGAACAATTTGCGGTACCTTTGGCAAAATTAACCCGGCATTTTATAATTATTTTATATACATACATCAGGCGCTCTATCGGTGCTTTAAAAACAACGGCGTAAACAGTTTTATTTTATAGATTTTCTGGTAATTCTCAGCTGTTATGTTTAAAAGAAAATGATTTTGTATCAGTGTCCTACTTCATAATAGACAAAAAAATAGTAATCATCGTCATCAACAGCCTGAAAACGTCCACTGCTGAATAAAGGCCTCCCCCTTAGACCGCCACACTGAAAGACAATTAGCAATTTGCATCCTCCGGTTGCCTGAGACTTTCAAAATGTCGTCAGTCCACCTAGTGGGAGGCCTACCAACTCTGCGTCTTCCAGTTTGTGGTTGTCACTCGACCTTTCTTCCGCATCGGTTATCGCTTCTTCGAGCGATTTTGCCTGCCCAATACCCATTGCCACTTCAAGTTGTAAACCCTGACTGAAAGCTACATCAGTGACTTTGGTTCTTTGGCGAATATACTGTTTCCGAATTTTATAGCGCAAAGAAACTCGGAGCATACATAAGTTTATCCAGAAAATAAGAAAATAATAACCTCAAGAACAAGAAAATAATATGTTTGTTTAATACAGTAAGTATGTATGAATTCGTTTAATGTTGAACAGAATTGTTTTTTTTTTTCATTTCTATAAGGCTTTGTAACTTTACCGATTTGTCGCGGACTGTAATAATAAATTACAGAAACATACTTTCAACCCTTAGCAAATAGATGTTTTATTTCTACTATATCATAAATCACAATATAACTTGGTTTAAAGTAAGCCCTTTCTCAAAACTAAAGATTTGTCTTTATTTTCGTGTCAAAATGTTCAGCTATATCATTGTGGGTATTTAGTTAAAGTTATCACTATAAGACGTTTTCGATGTTACATATCTCTTCACATAATATTATAAATGCGAAAGTTTGTAAGTAGGTGAGTTCTTAAGTATGTAAGTGTGTTTGTTCCCGTTCAACTCTGTAACGGCTGAACGGATTTGGATTAAATTTGGTATGGAAGTAGCTTATATTCCCTGGAATAACAAATAAGCTACTTTTTATCGTGAATCCGCCCATCCGTTTATCGTCCTGTAGAATAGCGGGTGAAACCACGGGGCGCAGCTAGTTGTAGAATAAATTCAACAAAATTAAATTTCAAATATTGATAACAAGATGGGTATGATTGGTTGTCAATATGATATGTCAGTTTCTGTTGGGTTTTCATTATCGTAGTAATTTCTTTGTTTTCATTGGAGTTTTTTTTTCTAACGAGCAAGTGCCTTTATTAACTAAGCAAGACACATACAAACTATTCAGCCATGAGCTATTCAACTTGTAACAGATATACTCATATTTTCCTAATTTGCATCATAACTTCAATATTGTAGCACCGATTTTGATTAGGCAAAGCTTATGTTAAGCGCCGGATTCCACAGAACATGTTTTAAAAAACTCCATGTAAATTCGTGACTTAGTTTCTGAGTTTATCCCGAAAATGGTCTGTCTGTCTACAGACAATTTTTTTTAAAACTATATTTTTGGGTTCTGTTGCTCCAATACATATTCAAAAATCTCTTCAATGTACAATAATCCCCTCAATACAGTTTTATTATTAGATATATTATCCATGACCCAAGAAACAAGGTCTAATATTTCGGTACGATATCAATCGATGCTTCTTATATAACCTAGGATTATAAGTACAGACTTCAAATAACTTAGAAAATAACCTTCACAATAAAAAAATACGTGTTTCGCAAGTTGCTAGATAAAACATATTCCCAAATGACACAATGACACACATTCAAAACTACTGTAACCAGTTCGTAATACATACATATTACAGCTTCATGCGATTAGCCAGAAGACGTACTGACTGACTAAGACGACCGTTTACTATGAGGATGCTGCTGCCCGTCCTCCAGTGGTTTTGGTCGCATTTTTCGTACATAACGGGGTCCATATTACAGCTTAGATATACCTCTTAACCATTTTATATTTAGTTTAAGTTTTTGCTAATTTTAATTGTGAATGTTATTTATGGTACCCCACGAAGTAACCCACGTTTTGTTCGGTGTCGGCAACCATTCGTCTTGTCCGGTCCTTCTTAGATATAAAATAAAAGCAAAGCTCGACTTCAAAACCTAGTATTGAAAAGGCAAAATGAAAAGAGATAAGAACTGATTTAAAGATTAGTAACTTCACCATTTTCGTTCTAAGAATATGTTTTTACGGTCGAGGTTAAGCTGTAAAATCGTCATTAATATCTTAATTTTCTTATCATTTGCTTATGAAGTCAACTTCTACACGATCAAAGAGTTCTCTATCTTACCGTAAGACTAAACATATTTTTTGCGGCAATCTTGCCCAGGATTATTTCTAAAGATAAGTGGTCTATAAAAGTGGACGATCTGCAATCGCTGTATTTCAAATATATAAGAGAAATTGAACACGGCAAATACGACGGTTACGTCTCAACAATATGATGGATAGTAAACAAGAAATGCACTGAACAGAAATAACTTTGGCTCATGGCTGAAACATAAGTAAAAATATAAAAGCGGCGAACTGTTGCCTTGAGTGTTCCCCTATAAATAAAAATAGATAAGAGCAAGAGTGGAAACGCAAAATTTGATGTGTAAATTTGAAGATATTTTTTTTTTACAAAATACATCAAACATATTCAAATAATCTTTAAAATAGGTACATGGTAAAGACGTAACAGTGCAATAAGGCTACGCTTGCATGCACTAGTAAGAAGGTTTAAATACAAAAACAATGATAATAATATGCTTCTGTTAAGAAATTTTGCATTTTATTACAGCAAAAAAGGAATTACAATTTCTTACATATAAACTCAGATCATGTATACAGCTGTTTGGTTAAACGAAGGACTTATTTTGGGTTTGTATTCAGTAAGCGATTCTGAATTTGACATATTTAAAAACATGTATATTTGACATATTTGGTCAACACGCACACGTCTTGGAGGGAGATCAGCTGCGAGAAGTCAGTAACCTAATGCACTTGCGTCGATTCGCTGCAACCATCTTAGCATAGCACGCGGGAATCCAAGTTTTACGAAGTCTTGTATAAAACATTGGCAATGATTTAATGTTATTAATTAATCATATCATATTAATGTACAATAAAATTAAAACTAACAAATCGTTTTGAACCAGGTTTGCATTTTAGTCAGGAAATGCTTCGACCAGACGCATTGAACAGTCTTAATGGATTTTTTGCCCCCGTTCTCATTGGCCCTTAGGGATTCTTCCGCAAAAGGATGAAAACTGCTTTTTAGACCATATTTGCGCCTTTGTGGTGCTCTGCAGATTAAGCTACCGAACTAGCATTATTTTGTGTTCCGTGAAGATTTGACGGCACGAGGGTGCAAGGGACACGTAAGTGGCAACCCCCCACTAGAAGCTGCCTCATCTTCGAAGGAATCTAGGTCGTAGCGTCCACTATGCTTAAATCTGAAATTTAAATAACAATGTTATGATCACAGTCATCGCAATTATAACAAGTATGCAGTAGAAAACAGTAACATGCGTAGGCATTAGTTTCGAAATCAACAGCAGGAAAATTTGTGAAAAAAACACGAAAGATAGAATTCAGTATGATACAAAAACTCCAGAAGATATCAAACTACTTCAAAACAAAGCAGTTAATTTATGAAGAAACAAAATTAGCTCAAACAACACTGAATGCTAAAACTTGTTAAATGTAGCAAAACGTGTGCCTTGCGTATTTTTTTTATCTCGGAGAGGAAAAACAGATTTCTGTAGGCGACTCACGCGTCCAGCTCGTTTGTGAAAGTAACAATGTTGAGTGGGGAAAGAGTTGAAAGGCTGCTGCCCTCTGTCGACACTACAGAAACCTGCTAGGGTTGCCAAATTGGACTACCCAGGCAGTAAGGAAATTACGTGATGGTAGGACAATGGTCCTTCTTTGATTTCAATAAAAAAGACAGACAAATTGTTTGATATTTATTTATTTTTACACCTGATTTTTGTAAGTAAAATATTCCAAAAGAAAGTATTATAAACGGTAAAAAAATAGAAATTTGCTTAAACTTGTTTTATTTCTAGTATTTACAGTCTCTTTTTAGTGTCACGAAAGTGTTTTTCTACAAAAATATACACTAAGTTCATATGTTACGGTTACCGAGAAATCAGCAAGCCTGGTATATGAGCCACACCAAAAATTGTCTAAGATGAGAAATAAACGATTATCGTTTTCGACAGTTTTTGTACAGTGTTTTTTGTGTTTATAACGCAGTTTTCTCTCGTCATTGTTACACCATTGTCACCTTTTACAAAAAAGGTGACGACAACATTTGTCGTAGTGCTGGCAGCCCTAAGCAAGTGGTGCAGCGTTTCCGCGCAGTGGCACTTGCACTGATAACGCTACACAGATTGATGGAATAACCTGAAAATTTTAAAACCACAATAATTTTGCAGTTTTTATCCAGTGTAGTGAAAACACTCGTGGCGTAAAGTGAGCGGAATATTAGTTGTAACTTTTGTAACAACATAGTTATAATTGTAACTTTATGAATTAAGCAAAATACATACAAACTACAACTACCTAAACTACTTAGCGTACTACATAAAAATAACAGTTAGATAAACCAGATGGATTAACGGTCTATAGATAATCCAAATGTCCAAGCCCACTACCAGTCGGCAGCGTTATTGTAACTGTAACTAAGGGCAATCTAATGTATTTATTTATAATTTATTTTCAATTGGGTGGGCATCACAGGTTACCCCAAGTCGCCCACTGTACAATATCATGGAGTGTTTTTTTTTTTGTTTTCTTCATTTTATAATCTTGGTAGAGGCAGGCCTATCTCATTGCGAGCTTGAAGCATTTAACATTGAGCCACATGGACAGGGCCGCCTTTGCATTAAACTAACGAGTGCAAAGAAAGTGGCTTGGATGGAGTGTGTATTCTGTACTTTTGCTATTATTTATTATATGGTAGATATCTTCTAATATATATGCACTATTCAGTTGAGATTCATTCAAATACAATTTACTTAGACTTTGAGCCTGGGTTACAAAGTTGGTACCTGTACAAAATTAAAGCACTCCAGACCCCGCTTTGTCAGCTTAACAGCAGGTAATTTATTATTACAACCAATACTAAAATTACTAGCAGTTTACAATCAAAAAAAATTGTAAAGAATAAATTTGAATAAATGAAATAGTAACTCCATATTACTAAGAACAATATCAGATTAATAACATAATTTTAACATAGGATCTTTTTGTCATTTAAAAACTCATCTAGAGAAAAGTAGATAATTATACGCTTTGGAAATAGGCAGTGAATAAGTCTATTTACAATGTTTACAACTATTTTATTAGAAATACGGCATTTGCGCACTTAAAATGACCCCCGCAAATCTTTCCTTTCGGACAGATTTTATTATAGGTATCTCTTTCACTCTCTAACTTCTCGCATCTTCTTTCGCACTCTTCGGGGGCTGTAAGCAGCCTGCCGCGGAGCCAACTTCCGAATGCCATTTTGATTTTAAAAACTTGTCTTTAGTAAAATATCATTGTCTGTTTATGAAGCTGTTTGTATCACTTCATTCACGAACTGACTGTGGTTTTTGTTTTTTGCTGCTTATTGCATGCGTATTCAGTGAAGATCTAGTACCTACATATATATTATTAATATTTATAAAAGCATTATTATTCATGAATTAATTCGGAAATAGCAGTTATGTTTGCTTATATTACCAACAGTATTGTAAACTGAAACTTGATTATCACACAATATCGGAAACAGTAATTAAGTGTACCAAAATGCCCTGAGCACTTTGCGATCAGATCCAAATTCTGGGAGTGTGATTAATAATGATTAAGTGAGTAGCTTTTGCTCTTAAATCACTATTTTGGATTATGATTTATGTATCTATGTCAATTGTTTAAGGTACCGTTCTACCATTTCAAAGTTTATTCATATAGATTATTTATATTGAAGTAATGTTGGTACTAGTAAACATAATGCTCTCTGGTGACTCTGGTGTTTCTAATAACACCATAACCACCAATAACCGGTTGCGGTTGCAACCGGTTTATTAACCGCGACTTTTGCGCTCGATCACGACTAATGCTACTCGTAGCAAGCAGGATTTTTCAGCAGGTCATAGCAAGCTACTTTGTCGGCCCGTGTTTCGCATGCGGTACATCTAATAAAAACTGTTTAGGAGACTTTGATTTTATTAACTTACTTTTATTTTAAAAGACTTATCTAAATATATTTTTTATCCCCTCTTTACATATATCACAGCCAGCACTGTAATAAAAAATTATGATTTTATATTCCTTCAAATTTGTTAAATTGAACGACACCCACATTTTGTTTAAACTTGAGATCTATACTTGGATTATCTTTGTGCAAAATTTCATGCACATAAGTTTTAACTTTGGTATGGAAATTATAAAGCTGTAAAGGATTCAGACAGACTGTATAAAAAACTTTTTTTATGGTCAAAATAATTGACAAAAAATAATTAAAACGTTCCAACTTTGTGATAGGTATAGCAGAACAGCCTCGGATATTTTCAAACTAAATTGTTTTCTAACTTGGCCCCGAACAAATAATCAACCGAAGGCCAAAACGTCAACTTATTCATTCAACACTCGTCGCCGGAAGATAAACACAAATGGAAATAGTCGCAACTAAATCCGATTCAGGTACGGACACAAACAATTGAAGCTTATGGAAATCAGGGTCGGTAGTATTTTACCGGATTAAATATACTAGCAATTAGTACAGACCCCGCCACCCTTGGTTGAGCTACTGGTTACTGCCGGCTAGTTATTTATCGCGAGGTCTAAGACTTAATTAAAACATCTTACTTTGAGTCGCCCAGAACTGCGGGTACATACGTATCCTTTGAAGGTAGTAATTTAATTAGATCAGTCTAACATCGCAGATGCTGTCTGTTACTAGTAAATGTGTTCTGGGATTTCTTAAAGTTAGTTATGATAATGCGACAAATCAATAGTAGAAGAGAAGCGCAGAATAAATGATAGTACTGTACGTAGTTCATTGGTATTTATGTAGTTCGGGTCATGCTCAGTTCGACCCCGCTACACAAGTCCGATCTCTTTGCTTTATAAAGCCTCTCGTCTCCGCTACAGATTCACTTGACTCCGCATCAGTGAAAACACCTATCTCTTTTTCCAGCTCATCTCCCCTCATCACCGCTCGTCACGCTCAGTACCCACAGAAAACGCACTCCACGTTTTAGTGAGAGGTCATTGTCTTACCTTGCTGGCAGTGTTTTGCTTTTGTCATATCTCTGGAGAATGTCAGTGGGAGGGCGTGATAGATTGAGCTAGGTACTCGTTGTCTTCCGGGAGTTAGCGGTGTTGTTGCTGGGAATTTCCCTGGTTTTGTCAGTGTTTCGTTTGTCTCTGTGATAATTATATTTTATATTTATTTAATAATAAATTCATAAGTATAGGTACAATCGAGTCTGCTTTTCTTTCTTATTTTTAGGTACCTAAGAAGGTAGGCTAGGTAGGTAAGTAGAAGGAAGCTTAAATTTCTAAGTTAGTACTTAATCTCGTATTTAATATTACTATAGTAATATTGTATATACCTATAATAAATACATTAATTAAATATTGAGTAAATTTTGTTGTTGATTCACAATATATGTGTACAATATGTACTTAATACAAAGTTATTCTATGTAAAAAGCTAAATAATATTTATCTTTTTATTTTCAAATTTATAATAACACGACACGATTTGTTTTAACCAACGTAATTAAGTAATATGTTTAGGCCTTTTATTGGTTTAATTTATTTTGATTATTACAAGCTTTTATGTAGGATAAGGACATATCTTGCAACTAAATTTTAGACCAGTTTTCTTTGTTTAATCAAGTTGAAATTTTGCATGGATGCAATATTATGACAGCGAGCTGATCTGATGATGGATACGGAAGGTATAAAACGGAATTCCTCAGTAACTAACAGTAGATTGGATAGATAGATGAAGTTTGGATTTATTTTGATCAGCGCATACAGTACCAATAACGGATTTTATAAAAGCTTATCTGGAAAAATATTTTTTCCACAAAAACTTATTTTGTGATGTTGGCCGAGTAAAAAAAACTGCTCGAGAAAGGAGAGCAATGTTTTTCGAGTGTCCATATGTTTGTTTGTTTCTTTGTAACAAAATCGACCGATTTTGAATTGTGACAATTTGTTATATTCGTCTCAATTTCCGGAGTGCAATGCTCGTAAAAAAAAGTCGTTTCTACCTCT
Source organism: Apocheima hispidaria (assembly GCA_947579745.1). Classification (NCBI taxonomy): domain Eukaryota; kingdom Metazoa; phylum Arthropoda; class Insecta; order Lepidoptera; family Geometridae; genus Apocheima; species Apocheima hispidaria. Next base: position 8,670,266 of record OX388153.1, on the reverse strand, counting down.
CATCACTTTAAGTTTAAGTAAGAGCACTCTTTAATTAAATTAAACTCAGCTAAGTTGGTAGATAGCATAATTTAGTGTCATTTACATGCAGTTGGGGCTTAACGTTATATTACATTTATAATGACGTCACCGACGAAACTATCGACACTTTATTAAGTCAACGACGGTTAAATCGTTGAAGCTAGTTGGTAATAAAGACATACATAATACTTAGTACTTACCTATGAGCTGCCGGAGAACAAAAACATCATGAGAAAACCTTATCGCGGTGGTATAATTTCTAGTGTTTTAATCAATGTGTATTGCCAGTGATGACATATGGAACTGAAACGTGGTCCTTAACTGCTGGCCTTTTGGAGAAACTCAGAGTTGCATAGCGGGCAATGGAGAGAGTTATGCTCAGAGTTTCTTTGCGCGTTAGGATCTGGAACGAGCATATTCGCCGAAGACCCAAAGTCACCGACCTAGGTCTCAGGGTTTGCAAGCTGAAGTGGCAATGAGCAAGCCACATCGCTTGAAGAACCGATAACCGATGGGTAAGAAAGCTCGTGGTTGCCACTCTCTTGAGTGGATATGCCTCCCACTGGACTGACGACATTTTGAAGGTCGCGGGTGGTTGCAAGTTGCAAATAAAATTACCGTTCAGTGTGGCGGTCTAAGGGGGAGGCCTTTGGTCAGCATTGAATGTCTTCAGGCGGTTAATGATGATGATGATAAATTATGGCCATTTGATGGGCTCTTCTTCATCAGTTCATCACTTTTTGTAGTATAGGCTGAGGTAGTCAAAAGCCTGTCAAATATTAAGAAAACATTTTTTTTGCTTCACCTCTGACGGATAATTCTATAATGATTGCTCACATAATATACCAGAAGCGGTGTGGCATCCTACATCCTACAGCCATATATTCTCAGTCATACCGTATTAATTAAACTAATTTTCAGCTCGATGGGATAGTAGTTGTCTGTTAAATGAGAAGGGTGAGGGATCGCTTGAATTATTTCTGCAAATCTTATAACTGCGTGTTATTATAGAGTCGCTCCATAATTGGATCTCTTTGCGAAGTGAATAAAGCTGAACTGGGATGAATTGCATTCGGTTTTAAATGGGACTCGCTTGCGTTGATTATGCGGACTAGTTATGAACGGCCTTGTTGTTGCACGATTAGAGGCGCGCTCACGCGTTATGGGCCGGTAACTAATATACGCAAAGATCAGCAATCCTCATCGTAGTTACTCGGTCACTTTATAAATAATAGTAGGTACTGTGGTACATGTATAGTAACATATTGTATAGAAGATCCGACTCTGAAATAATATTACAACGAATAGATTCTCCCTTCGTCACAATAAAGCTAATTTACAATAACGAAGTTTAAAATAACAATGGTGTCGGTTCTTTTTTACCATTATCTAACTAGAAATAACTATAATATATTATCTTCGAATTATATTTTAACAAGTGAAAAAAATTGATAACAACATTTTTAGGGCTGAGAAGTTTAACATTGTTAATATAGTTTAGAAAATGGTACAACAGAATCTACACTAATGTCTTAAGCTTAACACATCTCATCATCGTTTGAGGTCTGATAAATAGTGTGCTAAATTATAAATTGTTTTGTGATAGCTATTTTGTATTGCGTCATTCTCTTTGTTTTGTGAATAATGAAATTAATTTGATGATAGAAGTGAGTGTATAATTGTTTCTAAAGAGAATTATTTCTTTACCTTTGTTTTGTGCTGATAAATTTAATTTTGGTTTATTTTAATTTCTGACGAGACTAATGCGGGCCAGATTTGGCAATTACGAAAATCGAAATTACATTTTTATACTATTTAGGTACTTAGGTTATAGTACCTAAAATAAAGCGGCTTTTAGTAGATATACAGGTTGTGGCGTAATGAATGTATAACCATTAATTATGCTATTCTCTGTACTGTATACTTCATCATTTTAGCTGCAGACCGTAGTATAATTACGAATAGAAAATCGGGTAGCGTGGCGTGGCGTGGGTAGCGCGGTGGAACTGTGAATAGAAGATTTTATATCATAACTACATCATATTGTGCAGAATTTAACATTCAGCAAGTGAATTAATTAATGTAAAAATCACTTAACAGAGGCGCAAAAACTGTTGATTTGCTTAGCAATTAGTAACGGTGCTGACCTTGAAATAACTCACCATGTACTGCGGGACGTTGGTTTGTCCTTTTCTTACATGAGTAATACGATATTTGAATATTCTATTACTTTCTTTTGTAACCATTAAAATGTTCTGAAAAAAAAAAGGATCTTCTGACACTGATAATATTTACTTACTAGAAGATAAAGACTAGTAGACTCTTTGGCTACAGAAAGAAAACATTTTTTTTTCATTTTTTTAATTCTTCGTCGTCACAGCCGTTTTTTTTTTTTTTGCATATACGCTTTAAATGCACTAATTCAACCAACTTTTTACTTTAATTTAATTATTTTTATTTTAACTTTAACTTTAATTATTTTAAATTTGGTGTGAGGAATAAAGATTTTATCTATTTTATTTATCAACATACCTTACAAATCAATGTTGACAACTTTTGTCTACTAAAATACATATATACACTACACAGCTCGGAATCTTTGGAACCATTTACGGATAAACTAATTTTGATAAAATTTGCCAAGGAAGTAGCGTAGGTACCTACATATGAAAACGGACATAGGATGCTTCTTGTACCGGAAAACGATGATAAACTGAAAAGTCACAGTAAAATACGTATAAAAATAACACTAAAACATGTTAGTGGACGTGTTACGCCCACGCCTGCTTATTATTCCTATGTGGCCCCCGCGGTGCCCGGTATGCAATTCCAAATTTGTTAATTGTGCTAGTAACACGGAGTAGCTGGCACGTGACTGCAATACGTTCGAAACAAAGAACCTACTGATTGAGCTGTCATAATATTTACAATTGTATTTTTACCCGCGAACGCAATAAGATTGCTTGTGTGTTTTTGTGACTGTACATAACATTTTTTTCTCATTATTTATTATTGCTATGCTAATAGCAATGTTTGCTGAAAATTTGTTTGGCGCTATTTTCAGAATTGGTCAAAAGTTTTTTTTAGTTTTATTTAAACAAAAATCGAGCGTAACCGTGTGAGCAAGCTAGTCTTGTCAAAAACAGACAAAATATTATATCTTTTGGAAATTATCATTTAGTGATTTAATGTAAAAATGTGCAACTGACAACTGTGGGCGCGACCAGGGTCCTTAAGATACAAAATTACAGTGCTTTCTCTGTTTTGTAACTGTGCTTTTTACTAAACTTTGAACGTATCCTGAAATGGTGAAATCTCAAACGTGTATCTATAGACGAGAAAGATAGCGACGGTTAAAAAAAAATATATGGTGTAAAAAAGGCATAAAATTAAGATAACAAATGCGTAACTTAAATAATGTAAAAAAAAAAAATATGTTTCGGAAAATACCGAAAAAGTCTTAGCTTTTCGTGTTTTGGTTTATCTCCTCCGCATCAAATTAAAAGGCATAAAAATTTACAAAGATTGTATTTAAATTCAAAATGGAAATTTATATTTGGTTTTAGATGTTTTTAATTCAAAATGCATACTACATATTTTCAAAATAGTTTTTTTCAAATAACATAGGCGCATAACTTTGTTTTCACGCACGTACAAAATGCAAAATACGTATTTTTAAATTAGTTATTCAAATAAAACACTTTGATTTCACGCTTCACGTGATTAGGTATACTATTTACCAAGACTAGTGCACGTTCATGAACACGATAACAAGTAATATTATTAAAAGAAAAACAAAATACTCAACTGCAAAATATAGCTTATGTCACTCCGGACGTAAAGAGGAAAATGAAATAAAATCAGTCAAGCCGTTTAGGCTACGGGAGGTAATTTAGGAATAAACAAACATACTTACATACACCCCAAAAACATTACCCTCCTTCTTGGGCAGTCGGGTAAAAGTCTGAATAACACAAGTTTTGTAAAATATATTGCGTTCTTGGCAACATTTATAACGGGTGTAGTAATTTTGAATTTAAGAATGAAAAATATGAAGAATAATTTAAATAAATTTGATAAAATCATTTTGCATTTTACAAATACTAAATATTTGTTTAAAGTATTAAAATAATTATAGGTATCTTGCATTTTGTATTTGTATTTCAAATACATGTATTTCAAATAGTCTGTTCACATCTCCTTGTCTTCGTGTATAGTCTAAACAAATATGTTTTTTTCCCCAAAGATACACTTTCCCTGTAGAGACACTTTTAGAAAAGTTACGCTTCTGTTCTTTAGAGATCCATTTTCGGCTAGTTCACTAAAATAGAAATGTTTGTTATTATTATTCCCCAGATTCACTCACCAATGCGAACCAAACTGAGAAAAAAATATTCACTTGTGCAGTCAGTTATTTTTATAAGTTTTTTGTATATTTTTTTCACTTATTTGATATGAAGGTATAGCATAATACGGAAATACAATAAATATAATATAATTTCCACCTTAAAAATTAAAATACGGAATAACTGGTAAATTTTCGGAGCCGTCTGCTATACAATTATGACGTATAGATACTAATTTCTATGTAACGCAATACTATACAATTTACTAACTCACTACTTTAATATTATAGGATCGAAGCGTTGCGATGTCAGTAAAAAAGTGATATATTTAGCCAAATGAATCTACAGCTCGTCAGCTAGCTGTGCCACTTTTAATTTTAATATTTAAGAGATTTACCCCCGAATACTGAAACGTTTGTTAGCTTTGACGACAAATTAAGTCTGCTGCTGCCTTTGTAATTTGCTTAGTGCCTGATAAAGGCAGCATTAGAATTAATCTGTTGTCAAAGTTAACAGTTGTCAGCGTTTCAGTATTCGGGGGTGAGTTTGGGAAATTGTACACCAATGTCGATGTGTTTAAGCTTGTGTAATGTAAAGTTTAGACGCTATATATAATGCCAGGGTATCAACGTGCTTGGAATGCATCCTAGGGTATTTTGCCGCCCTACTCCTGCAGTTCTCGCATTGCGCACTATAATTTTAAGCATAAAATATTCAGGTGCGATACGGCGCAGATGCGATTTAGACGCGATGTGGGCATGGAATGGATATCCTGCGGACGCGCGATATTGAATTATACAGAAGAGGCAACGATATGCCGAGATCTGTCAATATACAGGGTAAGTTTGTGGCTATACGTATCTTCCTCTTCATGGGTGATTCCATAAAATTAGGGTCACTTTTGAAAATAATTTGTCATATTTTTTTTATTTGCTACTGGATTTTTCGTTGGTGTACCTACATAAAGGGCTTATACATTTACAGTGCCATATTCAAAAGGGCCAATATTTTATGAATTCAGGCTCCTAGGGACTGAAGGGTATGGTTAGGGACTGATGAAACTTTTTGCTTTTTTCATAAAATAAGATGTAAGTACAAGTTGTTTCACTTTTATTCTTGGATAGAGTGTTCGGATTGCCCAAGACTAGATCATATTTCAAGCATAGATTCTTCTGCTTTCTCGGTGCTGACATATACAACAAATTGTCAGAAATAGTAGAGTTAAAGAAGCTAAATGATTATTCTCTTAAAAAGACGGTTAAAGAGCTACTCCAAAAGTTTTCCTACCAAGAAACTGAGAATTTGCTCTCAGTCCTGAGGTAACTACGTAGTTCTGAATTTTTCAATCAATCCATGCAAAGACACCCTTACATTCACACACTCTCTTACGCACACACAAACCATCGCATTTTTTTTTCATAAAATAAGATGTAAGTACAAGTTGTTTCACTTTTATTCTTGGATAGAGTGTTCGGATTGCCCAAGACTAGAACATATTTCAAGCATAGATTCTTCTGCTTTCTCGGTGCTGACATATACAACAAATTGACAGAAATAGCAGAGTTAAAGAAGCTAAATGATTATTCTCTTGAAAAGACGGTTAAAGAGCTACTCCAAAAGTTTTCCTACCAAGAAACTGAGAATTTGCTCTCAGTCCTGAGGTAACTGCGTAGTTCTGAATTTTTCAATCAATCCATGCAAAGACACCCTCACATTCACACACTCTCTTACGCACACACAAACCCATGCGAGGAACCTTATCTCTGCGAACCCTGACTCTTACGAGGACTTTTTGCTCATATATATAATGATACATATTTTTTTTACATATTTGGAATGTACTCATGAAGCCCTTCATTTTGAAAGCAAACACGATATTTCACAAAAAAATAATTGTTTAGAAATTTTGATAAAGATTCCGCCATATTGGATTTAGTATAATTCCGTATAGCCTATGACACGCGGAGTGTTAAGACGCATCGATATCTTGTCAAAATCTGATTAGCGGTTTAGGAGATTAGAGGGAATATATGAACATACATACATAAACTTTCAAAATCATAACCGTCCTTTTTTTTAGTCGGGTAATGAAAGCCTTAGAACAGGTTAGGTTATTTTTGAACTGCGACAAACAATGCGCAAGCCGAGCGAGCGAAGCGAGCGTGACGCGGCAGCGGCCGGCGAAGCGCTAAAAAGTAATTGTTACATAATGTAGTGACTTCGAACTCTAGGTCAGGTTATGTTTGAATTTCGAGAAACAACGTGGGATTATGAAACGAATTAAAATATTACGTGAAAAATAGATAAACGATAAAATAACATTTGACACGTTTGCAAAGAGATTTTTTTTTGTAAAATTATTGTTTTTAAAAATGAAGCATTCAGGGAATAAGGTATTTGTAAAATAAATAGTATATGAAACGTTGTTTGTAAAGTAATGTTTTGTCAAAAGTGTTTTGGTGAAACATTAGGGAACCGATTTTTTTACTAGCGCGCTAATGACACCTGTTTTAGTTTACGCGCGAAAATATTGTGGTATTTTTTTTTCCGAAATTTTGTCATAATACTCAATTACTACACAATAACAATAAAAAAATATAATTATAATACACTGGATTATAATACAATTCCAAAATGTTTTCGTAGATTCTCTTGAAGGCTTCGATATCATAGACATCCTCACCGCCCTTGCCCCAATTATCTTATATTTTTGCATTACCTGACTAGCTTTATTCAATAGTAGCTTAAAGTTTATAAGCTCACAGGGTGTTCGTATGCTTAGACACGTTTGAGTGGGCATGTTTATCGCTTGGGACGGAACTCTCCAAAATGTTCCATCTTTATCTTCCGAAAGCTATTTTTATAATAAGAATCGCGTTACTTTGCAAAACCTTTTACCGTTTCATACTTTAGATCAAACCGATTAATCCATTGAAATATATATCTAGAGATGATAATCAGAACATTGCAATTTATATTTGCTACTTGTAGATTCCTTTCAGTTTAAATATCTACAAAGTCGCAAATTGCGTGAGAGGCTCTCAGGAGCAGCGCTTTGCGTGACGCTTTTTCGCCAGTATGCGTTGTCTTCGACAGAGATCACATCTACTTGTAAGCACTGCTGCAGAATCGGTTTGAATGTTCATTCGCCCGGTCCTTTCTAAGTGATATATATGTCAATGGCTTAATCCTACAGTTGATGTAAAGCAATGTTTTTCTTTTATTACATTTTCTTATACGTGCGTAATTGAAATAAATGTGTTTGGGTGTTCGTTTGTATTGTAAAGAAATAAAAAACAGTTTTTCTGGTAAGAACGTAACAATGCCGACCTGGCATTCCGCCAAAGCCAAATTAGATAATGGAGTTTGCGTGCAAAAATATAGGAAACGGAGAACAAAGACAAATGGGCTCTGTGACTCTGAAATGGTGAAATAAAATAATGCGGTGAGATAGAGGTTGGCCCCTGTCGTCACGTGCTTGGAATGTCTTCACACATGGACAAGACCGATTGCATGGCAGACAAATTAAATTAAGCACTTTGTTTTTTACCGCACGACAAGAGATGCATTTTAGAAAAGACGGGGTTTCGGAAATATATTACAGTGACATCTTCTCAAAATTTTCGCACTAGAAAGAAAAGTTAGACATTTCTTTGTGATTTATGTACAAGGTATTTAATTAAAATGTACCTACCTTCCTCAGAATCCTTACTCGTGTAGACATCTCTATAAAACGTTATAGCTTCATAAAGTCTAATTATAATGAAAGTCTAAGAAAGTACAATTCATTATAAACTAAGTGCTGAAGTTAAATTAAACATCCGAAGGCAAACAGCCTTCATAACCGACTCGACTTCCCATGAAAGTACATTACGTCACTTTTCCCAAGCAAATAGAAAACAAATATCAGGAAAAACATGCCAACGCAAGGAAACCATTATTCTATATTATGAGGTTCATGCCATTTGACCTGAAGCCCATTATTTCAGGAAGTAAATTATAATGAATTTGAATTCTTGGAAATGTAATTGTTATGTAAAAAAATCAAAGAATGTTTGGCTGGAATGTTATCTCTATTCGAATGTTCTTATTTTGAGTTCGAATGTCAATTAGTTAATGGACCCCCATTTTCCTTTCCGAATAGCTTTCAATAAGAAAAGAAGACATAGAAATCTGCGGCGGCCATTATTAAATTGTAGCCATTGTTTTTCGTGAGTCTGTTGACACTTTGATGACTATTTTCTTTGTGGACCCAATTAAGTAATTTAATTAACAATACCGTTAACATTACAGGCAGTCAGTACCTATCTTATCAGTTATTAGTTGGATTGATTAATAAACATTTTCTTGAGTAGCTTTGCTAATAATAGAGATTAATTTCAAAACTGGCCGTGTTCATTTCACACGCACCGTTTAAGCCTATTTATGACTTTTAATATCGCACTTTACATAATTTACATCATGCAGCCGGGTCAACTCAATGTTTATTTTACGGTTATAACAAAGCGTTCACTTCTAAACTGCCCGTAACAAATCTCGATTACGATTTTATAACATGCGCGTATAAAACTGACCGGACTAAATAATAACGTCGTGATCCTGGCAACGATGATTTATTATATCGCTTTCCTCGACCGCCAGAATGAACCACATGAAAAATGATCCCGGTTATTGCTACCGCCGACTCTGCACTTGACGCTTTGTTTAAGCACAAAATGACTCGCACTATGAACTTGTTGTTTTATCCGACTTATGTTTTTTGGCCAGATTGTGAAATGAAAGCTCGGCTGTGACACTCCCAGCGCGGCGTGCGACGTGTCGAGCCTCGCTACCCGAGATTTGATAAATAGTTCTACTAAAATGTCAAATAGTAGAGTCACATTTAAAATCAGTAAGGACTCTATTTGTGAAGTGCTCAAAGGACACAAGTAAAAAAATAAAAAAATCAAAAACCATAATATAAATAAATATGCCAGTTTTGCTTGCATGCTTTTATGATATTCTTATTTTTATATTCATTCGATATTACATACTTAATATCATGCTTTATTAGAAAAGAGCAAAATATATTTAATCACATCTGTAAGACAGTTAACACACCTGAAAACCACGGACATCGAGCCAACGAGAGTTAATAAGAGGAAAAATATTTGTTTTTTTCTATCTTGTTTGTTAGATGACGTTCCGCGATTCTACAGGTCTGTTATTACTATAATACTCCTATGTGCATTCATACTGATATATCACTAAAATTCTAGTTAGCCTCCGAAAATTTAACGGTTATATTATAGATGTCTTAATATAGAGCTGATAGCGAACTCTTTTTTTGTGGTAAGACCTTTCTAATTGTCACTTCTCGTTCCGAGAGGAGTGCGAACGGTTGTGATAAGGGTTTCTTTTCTCCCCGGAGCCGGAAATTAATTGTCACCGAACGGAAAATAGGGCGAAAGTCCAATTAATTATTAGTCACTTCATTTATTTAACCCGCCTGCGAGGAGCTTCTTTCTGATATTAATGTCCAAAGTGCCAGACTAATCTCGCTCGCCCTTAAAAGTAAGGTAGTCGAATTTTTTCTTCCTTGTTTTTTAAACGACTTTCAGAAGAGTTATTTCAACAACGCCGAAAATCCGCGTAAAAAAGATTGTCCATCACTATCCACAATTACATTGTACATTTTACAAACAAAAAGGTCTTAACGCCAACTTTTGTATCTACACAAAAGTTCGCCTTAAAATTGGCAAAAGTTTGAATGAAGTGACTTAGCTAACTCGCGGCGTTTTATGCCGTCAGCTGCGGTGATCCCATCGCCTCCCTAATGTTACGAAATAAAAAATAATATTTTTATTTATAGCTGTCTACTGAACAAACTGACATGAATAAAGTTCATTGATATCTGTGCTTTTCGAGTTTTCGAATCCTTAAAAGCTAAAAGCCGGGGGCACCCCGTCGTAATCAGGAGATTGTATGATAATGATCCTCCTCTGAAACAGTTGACTCATTCTAAAGATGATTCAACAAAATGAAAATTATTCAGCATAGAAATAGCTCACATTTCAGTATACGAGTATAAAATAATAGCGGTGTACAGCTTGCATGAAATTTAACAAGGCACTCAATATAATCGCAACGTGAATGGTAGCCGGAGATAAGACGGGGTATTATTTGTTTCCATTAGGTCGGCAATATTTACTGGGGGCACGGATGCATGGATCGGGCGAGTGTCTGCGGAGTTAGCAAACAAAATGACATTAGCATCGCCTTAATCGACGCCACGGGAGTTGTACTGCGCCCGACGAGCCCGACGAGCTCTCTCCAGGAACAATTTTCTTGTTTTGACAATTCCACACAATTTGAATGCTGCCATCAGTATTCCGCGCTCGGTACGACTGATTATTTAAATTACGTACCTACAAACAGGAATCTCATCTCTTTTGTTTGCCAATTAATTTGGCAACTCGTTTCTTTACTTACAATATCAAATTATACGCACCACAGAGAAGAGAAAGATTAAAAAAAACTCTCCTGTGATACGCACATTCAACAGATTCTGGAATGTTGTTCAACTAATTAAATAAAGATACTTAAAATCTTAGTTGTTGACACCGAAAATTATACATAAGCAGGACACAATTAATATAACAGAGTCAAAAACTGCCGGCTGTAAAGCTCAAAGTGATCTATTCCAAGCATCAATTGATGCTGAAGTAGGGAACGTGAATACTTATGCTTTAGATAGGTATATATATATATGTCTATAGGTCTATCTATATGTATTTATCTAATTTAAAAACTAGCAACCCACTGACAGACAAAGCACAAGCACTGCGCACAAGAACAGCACCCGATCAGCACAGTCTAAAAAGCTCGGTGCCAAGCAGGTGCCCACGCGATGTTCACGAGGCTCTCTCGCGGTGTCCAATTGTCATCCGCGCGCCCTACTGCATTTTACACTAAATATGCGGCGCTGATTTGGTGCGGAGTCGCTAAGTGGAAGTCGCATGGAATTTGGCAGAGAAGTTCCTTATTACTTTCGCGTGACAGAAACTTTTTGCAAATTCAACCCGTCCTTAAGAGATGATTTTTCAATCCGCTTATGGGATGACAGGGAGTGATCGTTTTTATGGAAGTTAGTAATTTTTATCTCATTCAATTCGACATTTTTTTAAACAACAGTCTTTAGCAAACCTGCTGCCTCAGGACTGCACTATTATATTCATAGTTTTGTGAATATTACAGTTTGAATATTCACGAACCATTTTCGAAATCCAATCTCAATAAACACTAATAAAGTAATACAACGCTGCAGTTTGTTTTAAATGAAGGCAATAAGCGCGGCGCGCCTATTCAGGGTTCAACATTGAACGTAATGAAACGACTCTAAGATTGTAAGTTGATGAATATCAATGAACAGTCATGCTTACTCATATTCTAATCTTCGTAAGTATTTTAAAAATAATGTATGCCCTGTGCCAGGATATTTAGATATTAATATTTTATTACACATAAATTATGGCTATAATTATTATTTTCAAAAACGGTACTCAGTACTAACTACTGTACTATATTATAATTTATACACCACCTGCTCGAAAATGGTCAATTATGTATCATGCAAACGTCATCTAAAGTGAGTCATTTACGCCCTGCTGTTGAGCCGAGCAATAATATTGTACTGAATTTCATTATCGCCCGCCGTTTTTGAATTCTAGCAACACCCAAGTACTCGCACATTACGCAAGCTTATATATAGTTTGTATACGAACGCATACATGTGAATACCTACCATGGATGCCTCCCGCTTCTAATAGGCATTAGGTAAAATTTGAAATTTGTGTTAAAATTTTTAGATTTGAAATTTGGGTTTCATCATCATTTCGAGTTCACTTTCAAATCTGAAAATTGAATCAAATTGGAAATTTGAAATTGAATTTTCAAATTTGATTCTAATTTCAAATGTGATTCAAATTTAAAATGTCAAATCTCAAAACTCAAATATCAAATTAGATTTAATTTTCAGATTTGAAATTTGAGATTTCAAATATCAAATCTGAAACTCAAATTTTAAATTGAAATAAAACGAGGAGGCGAACGCGGACAGGGGCGGGGACGGGGGCGGTAATGGAGATGATATCTGCGTCCTGCGGTTTCACTCGCATGATAAATGAGAACGCGTGACTAGTTTGTTTGTTTGTTTTTACCGGAATAGTACAGTTAAAAGTTCATACATAATAGATGATTTTTACCTACACCTACACTTACACTTAAACCTACAATCTAACCGGAAGAAATATTGGTATTTTGCTGAAAAAAAAAAGCTAATACACTTCCATTGAACACAAGCGAAGTTGCGGTTAAAGGCTAGTAAGCTATAATTAATGAACTTTTCATAATTATTGTTTCAAGTACAACCTATTATTCTCTGACAATTTTATTTAAGAAATTGTGCTGTATTTACAAGAACAAATCTTAGTGATTCGAACAAATATGGTAATACTGACTAAAGACACTTTTAGTCAATCTTATGGAAATTAGATGTATTGGCAGACGAAGATATCCCTCGATGAAACATTTGGAGATAGCGATATCGATGAATTTTATATTTCTTGACTTTAGTGTCGACTTCTAATACTTTGGGGAAAACACACCCCTCAGGGCTGCGCTCCCTAATATTATTGGATTTTCGCTTGTGTGCGTAGTTTGTACACAGATGAAAACTTTCAACTGATTTACATCCTTCCTTTTGTTTTTCTTTGCGTTGCTGTTTGAGGAAAACCGATTGGGGACCTTTTGGCATCAACATTCAGCGAAGGAATTGAATAAGGTACTTGGGATTAGATTTATCTGAAAGTTTTAGATAACAGCGGTAGATGTTTCTCTAAGCAAGCTTTGGGAAGTATTTATTAAAAGAATCAAGGAAATTTCGTACATTTCATTAAGAGGCGGTTTCATGTCGGCCCAATATCTCAAGTAGGCAACTTTCTTTGGATCTATTCAGACTGATGAGTTTGTTTATTTCAGATAAATTTTATTCTAGGAAATATAAAGTATTCCATTATTCAATGCGATTAGGTTTATAAACGGTCGTTTAGGTAGGCCAGCCATATTATTACATTTTTTCGATGTAAGGAAAATTAAATAAAATACAAAATATTAAAAAAAAAAAATAACTTTATGTGTACCGTTTGCGAAATATGATCCGCCAAAAGCAGATATGAGTTGACGATATTGTCAAATTCACGGATCTAACCTGGACCCTGGATTACACATGGTTATCACGTGGACAAGGCAGAAGATATAACAAAAGAGATAAAAATGGCTACGTCTAATGATGATGAAACGCTGTCAATTCAATTGGCCTGTACCTTGCCCTGGATTTCTAAACAGTTTTAAGGCATAACATAATTAAAAAGTTTCTTATTAATAAATGCATACCTAACGTCGGCTATTTTAAAGCACAAGTATTCAGATATTTTAGTATTGTTAGGCAGCCGTACTCGTAATAATAATATGTTAGATCTCTGCGGTTGACTAGACGAACGCCGGGCACTAGTCGTTTCCGGCACGGTATAAATAGCACGCCACTTCCCCGATTAATCAAGGTAACCACCTGCCTCCTACCACCTGAGAGCTACGTCGCACCGCGCCGATGCAAGCAAAAACATAACGCCAGATTACCGAGATGCCACCACATAACAAATTTTTGCTACTTTGCCGCCAGTGGTAAAAAATCTGCGTAGTGTCAGTGGGTAACAAGAGCGGTAAATTGTGGCTAGTCTTAAAAGCTGCAGATAAGTGGCACACTTCAGTGTCCAGACAGTCCATTTGTTCTTTAGTTTTATATGCGTTTAGAATAGAATCGGTAACGATCGTCCTTTTGTAGCACTGAGCTTTTTTCTAGAGCAAATGTAGGTTCTGATAGCAATGCCAAAATACAGCACCGCCTGTGTTCACATAATTTGAGATCAAAGAAAACAAAAAAAAAATTGTTCGTCGTCATTTCTGTCCGTAACAGCCAGTAATTTGCATTCGTTCAAACTATCATTAAGTAGGTACATAATCTATTTAAAATACAGGCTATTTTACATTACTTTCACCTTTAGTCAAAAGATCTCTCAACCCATTAATAATGAGCCCAATACCGTACAGGCTTCGTTTTCTACTAAAACCACAACCTAAATGGTTGTTAACCTTTGCTCACAGATTCCACAAATATTTACCCAGAGGAGTTTAACTCTCAAATTTGAAGTATTATTTAGGGTTTCAATTAAGCACTATTGCGGTCTTGAAATAGTCGAATACATATTACGTGTTAATTAATTGTAATATAACCGTATTATTCTAATGGTATTGGTAGGTTTATTTTCTTTGGGGACAGATTAATAATCTTAAAGAGCTCAGACATTCTGCACACACAGACAAGCTTTTATTTTCTTTTTCTTTTCTTTTCTTGTCATTGTAAACTTTCCTATTTAAGGGTAGAAAAAATCACAGAGATTCAAAATATTCTTAAACCTATGCATATTTTATATTCTTTTTTTATTTTTTATTAACTAAACAAAATACATACAATCTACAACTACCTAAACTAGCTAGCCTACTGCATAAAAAGAACATTTATCCGGAGACTATTAAAGGTATATTTTATATACTACTTTACGGTCCCCCAGTAATTCCAAAATTTGGCCTTGCTCTACCTAAGAACAACACAAAAAAATATTCACTATTATTTTTAAGATATACCGTTGCATAGAAAATTGTGCTCAAAAGTTGTAATAGTAAAGATTCATCCTAAAAAGTAGCTTTATATCTCTAATTGGTAATCATTTACGCGATCTCAAATGTATTTGCCCATAGGCGGCAGTGACCGCTTACCATCAGGAGGCCCGTCACTTGTTTGTCACTAATTCTATAGAAAAAGGATCTGAAAATGCTCAAAACTGGGATGTTCTCGATGGCTTGGACTTACAGAGGGTATAAATAAATAGGTCGGGGACTAGGACGCCTCATGAGGGCGATAAATCAGCCGGACCACCTGTTTCTGCTGCATCCTAGTACCACGACGGAAAACGATGCGAAACAGATTACATTAGGTGATAAATATTTGTTGCTTGCTAACTTGATTTTGTGAACTTAATATAGTTCTATAGATTACCTGAACAAAATCACATTATAATAATTTTTAAGAATAATATAATCTCATAGAATAACAATTAATCACTAACTGAGATTACACACTAAATATAGCGAGTACTTAGTTATGTACTGCACATCAAAGAACATACGTATAATAAAGAGCTAATGATCTTAGAAGGTCTTTACTGTTTCCACTAGTTTTAGGTCATTTTGTTCTATATAACATGTAATATTTGATGTGAACAATATAGTGCTTATCTATCTGTATCCTCTGATAATGTTGGCCTCTATTTTTGACATCACCGTAAATATATTAGCTGCGCTTCGTGATATTACCCGGTCTACTACAACAGAAACCATACATTTGTCAGGCTACATGATGGTAAACAAACTTTATTTTATTTTTATTCTGTTATAAAATTAAGTGAGATGAAAGACACGCAAAAACGTTCGCATTTACTATATTAGTTTAATTTTCAGTTCCTTGGTATATCCACTATTTAATACTAATAGTTCCTTGAAAGTTGAAATAAAAATAATACTAGCAATACTCTAATCTCTCACAGCAACTTACTTAAATTACCACTCCTTCGAAAACATGAAAGTAAAAATCATGAATAAACTTGCATCTGGCAGATTTTTCTTCGCGCTGAAACTCGACATAGGTACGAGCGGCTACATCTTTCCTTTGTGTCCATCTGCATTTCTGCAGCCGCGGCGCAGACGCTCGTAAATAATCCTTTGGACCTGAAAAACGTTTCAGTGAATCCAATAAAATACGTATCCGCAGAGACTACGCCGCAGCGAGCTCGTTACCACGCCTAGACGATTTATTGAGATTTGAACATTGAAATATTGTAGGTGTTCCGTTTTAAATTCTTTTATGATTTATATCCTGTAAGGCTTTCCTAACTTCCTTCCTGTCTTAGAAAACCAAGAGATGCCGTGTTTTAGGTACAACGTTTCGCTACAAACCTGAAGCAAGTATGTGAAATGAGCTTACCCCTGGGGGTGCTATTCTCGTGGAATAGATTTTATATATGTTACCTGTCACTGTCACTGTTGAGATAGATATCAGATGAACGGGGATAGAAATAACGTTGAAAGTTCTAAAATCGCTATTTAGAGTCTTTTCATAAAGTCGTAAAACTACTAGTTCTGCGAAAGGTATCTCGCGGACACAAACTTTTTTGCAGAAACACATTTCAACAATTTCATAGTTTTTTGTCGTTGGCAATTTTTTTTTCCATGAGGTTTCAGTTCGGGGCATCGACCTAAGAACTCGCGACCTTATATCTAGATAACCTCGTGACCGATTTTGCTCATATCTGAAATTCTTGTTCAGAATTGACTGCCGAATATTTCTGCCGAGTATTATTATTATTAAAATGGGCCGGTAAATGTTGCCGCAGCAAGTTTTTTTTGTAGTCTGGTTATTTATGTGTTTGTTTGTAATTTCGGAATAACTTTCCGATGAGTTATATCTTTAAACTTAAAACTTAGCTCAGAACAGCATAACAATGCAATATTCCGCCACAAAAACGTGGTAAAAAGTATAAGATAAAAAAAAAACAATAAAACATATTAATCAAAAAGAGAGTATACACATTTAACGACCTAACCTACCTTCCATGTGTGATAATTTTTTGACAGAAACGCTGCCAAATAAGTCGATAAGTATGATAGTCAAGTTTAGGATATAGATACAATTGTATTAATACAATTTTAACTCTATCTTCAATCTTTTACAATGAGGCTTCAATTTTATCAGTGTCGGAAAATATAATTAAGTTATGCAGCGACCAGGGGCTCTACAGTGCTTCGTATAAATTACAAATTATCATCGGAGCAATAATTTAATAACGATAAAAGACAATTTATTTATCTTCTGATGATAATATACTATGAACACCATAAATTACGTCACAGAGCAATACATAAGTAACGATAAATTCACTCCAGAAACCCAGTTTTATACTAAACTAGCTACACCTAATTTTTTGTTATTCGAGATAATACCTTCGGAACTGCACATTTCCCTGGTATAATAAAAGGACAAAAAAAAAAAAAACGGACTATTTAATATAAGAAACACAATTGCATGATAATTATACACACTGAAAAGATGTAAACAAGGCATATTTAGAATGAAATTATGAAATTCACTCTCAAAGGGTTCATAAGAGAAAATGTTACCAAAGGACACTTAAAATTAAATGTTATAAAAAAACACAGTCGGAGGCTTTTCTAAAGCTGATCGTGAAATATTTTGTAGCCTACGACTGCATGTTTTGATCTATAACATGTAATTTTAACATTCCTTTGGTAAATTTTCTCTCGTTGACCCTTTGAGAGTAAATTTCATAATTTAATTTTAAATACGACTTGTTTACATCTTTTTAGTGTGTATAATTATCACACAGCTGGTTTTTTTTTTCAATTTTGTGTTGGTAATAATGAACCAACATTATACTGCCGTCCAATGATCAACATTCTATAAATGAATTAAACAACACGCCTGTTGGTACCTAGCTAACGGGAATACACGATAGCTAGGTAGGTAGGTATGAAAAGGCGCGTCTTGACCACTGAGCTCTCGTACTGACCATGTTTAACTTAGACTGGAAATTATTAAAAGTCTGATTTTGCGCTATGGTTACTTGTATCACAGAATAAATTATAGCTCAATACTTGTATTAGTGAAACTTTGTTTTTTCGTTTTGTTTTGTTTTTGTATTATTATTATTACTATAGCCTATGACACTCCAGACATAAAGAGAAATCGAACACACCTGGCCTTACCTTTATCTTCTATCTGATTTTGGATTCGTCCATGGTGTAATTGATAAAACCATTTTGTTGCGCATTTAGCATTTCTTACGTGCATTTAAATTTATTCTTCGTAAAAAGACAGTAAGTAATAATCCATAAAATATGAGGAAAAACTATCAAGATTTTTTCAGGACGTCAAAGTCCCACTAAAATAATAAATGGTTAAAATAGCATAGCATCAACAATGTCAACTTTCGGACACGCTATGAAAACAAATAAACACACTTATTTGAACGACATCGACGACGAATCGTTAACTATTAAAACTAGGATTACATTACCGTATACTTAAACCGGTGCGGTGGGTTATCAAATTTTTTCATGACAAATTTTAGTAGCCCATTTTTTAGTAGATTTCGATAACATTGAAATTTGTCTAGTTTATTCTGTTTAATTATGTAAATAAAATGATCAACATAATCCTTTGGCCACGCTTATTGTACAGGTCGTCCACATCCCTGCTAATAATATTAATATAATGCAAAAGTGTTTTTGTTGGTTTGTTTGTTCCTCTTTCATACAACAACAGAGGAGTGGATTGACGTGGTGTATTGCATGATGACAAGCCGGAGAGTACCAAAATTTATTTTTTATTTAGGAAAAAACACCGGCTATTTGTGATTTTCCATACGGTTGAAACCGCGGGGAGCAGCTAGGTAATGATAAAATAAATTTATCACGCATTTAATAGAGATCCTCTTCTCTGTTTTAGTCGGTAGCAAATGGAGGACAAACGCAACTGAAATGTATTTTCTATCAAATCCATATCATACGTAATTTTCCGCCTAATTTGCTATGTATAGGTGTATGCATTTAACAGAGTTAATTGCTAACTACAAACGAGAACTTGATATGCTTAATCTGCATTATGTATGTGAAACCCGTTCATGGCCCGGGGCACTCGCGTTTCATGTGACATGGGGCACAATGTAGTAAAGATAAGGTGTCCCTTTCCAAGCCACTGGCTCTATTGTCAATCTCTTACGCAGCTCGCCATGTTAAAAGGAGCGTTGTGATAGCTAAACTGTTTCAAAGCAGCCGATTCCAACCTAAAGATATCGTGTTAGCTCAGTCTCTGAAGTCTCAGTGAATTTACAAAACTGATATATCACAAAGAATCTGACAACCAAAAATATCTAAAAATGAAAGTAATACAGTGACTTCTAAAAAAAAATTTAATGAAATTACGAGAAAAAAAAACCGACTTCATGGTAATACACACTGAAGATGTAGACAAGGCGTATTTAAAATTAAATTGTGAAATTTACTCTCAAAGGGATGAACCCTAGAGAGCACCAATGCACCAAAGGACCCTTCAAACTGCATATATTAAGAAGAAAACACAGTCTAAAATGAAAGGCTTTGAAAATGAAATGAAAGGCTAAAACTAAAATTTTCTAAAAAAATTAAAGGAGGCTTTTTTTTAAATTTATCGTGAAATATTTCTAGCCTCCGACTGCATGTTTAGATCATAAAACATGTAATTTTAAGCGTCATTTGGTACATTTTTTCAAATGGATCCTTTGAGAGTACATTTCATATACACCTTGTTTAAATCTTTTCAGGTTGTGCTATCTGTAGTACGTTTTTTTTTTTAAATTTGTTGTTTCGTATGTAATAAACACAGTCCAATGATCAACATTCTGTTAATAAATAAACCAACGCGTCTAAATCTATGTTTTGAGAATTGTGAGGTGTGACTAATATAAGATCTAAGATACACGATAGGTGGGTAGGTATAAGCAGGCGCGGACCGAGCAGTTAAAACTGAGCCTTTGTTATATGAGCTCTTGTACTGACCGCGTTCAACAAAGACTGGTTATTAATAAAAGACTGATTTTTCGCTAATGACAAACCACAAAATAAATAATAGTTGATCTCTTGTACTAGTGTATATTATGTCTTATGTTTGGTTTAGTATTATGTTTGCCACAAGGTGCTACGTAGAAGTGCAACTTAGTTTTTTGTGAGCGATGTATTATAAAATGTAGCCTATGGCACTTCGGACATAAAGAGGAATCGAATTACACCTTCCTTGTCAAAATCGATCAATCTGTTTTGGCTACAGGGCGTCTTATAGGAACAAACAAACATACTTACATACTCACATACATACACCCCAAAAACACTACCCTCCTTCTTGGGCAGTCAGGTAACAAGAATTAAGCAGCCCGTGGTTATTCTTTGGTGAAAATGGCTTTCTTAGATAGAGAAAACGTATAATGGAATGCAATAACTCTTGACCGGGTGTGCGAAGAAATAACACAGTGTCATATTTCACAACCCTCCCAACATTTTTATAAAAGCGGACCATCTGCTTTTGACCCCTCATTCTTTTTGTTTCACGAATTATTTCTGTATAGGTAAAATATTAGATATCAGCGAATGTAAGTTTTCGGTGCACGTTCCGCTTCGATTCATTTCGCAAATTGTATTTGCTTCATGCAAAAAAAATGAGAGAATATTGTATACTTAAGGTATTTTCTAAGTTAAATTTGTAGCTATAGTCTTCAGTTGAGATTTGATTTTCTCGATGTAAAAGACTTTGATTTATTAAATTTAAAACTGCCTTCACAGTTATTAAATTAACATAGATAGAACGTAGTTATTTGAATAATGCTGAATTTAATAAAATTCTGACACTTATTATGGAATATTTATCAGAATTTATTTAACTAACAAAATTATAATATTGCCACTTATTACTTACTACGCGCTTAGCTTTTTGCTAAACTTAGCTATATTTATTTTTCCATACGAGTTTTCACAAACATTTCCCCAGAGCGTCAAATTTCCGGATCCCTAGTTTAAATAAGAGATTTACATACTCGTATCTTGTATGTTAACTGACCTCTCTTTACCCCTCTCCAGAGGACATTCCACACAATCTGCATACCTATCTACCATGTCCAGCTCCCGCTCCGCCGGCGCTATTGAGTTAGTCACTGAACCGTTCAAGCGTTATTTTCGAAACATTTTAATTCGAAACGCTTATATTGCTTGAATGAAAGCGTAACGTCATTGTAAAAATTTGCATTTTCAGAATTTAATTGCAAATAATTCCGATATCTATTTGAGCACCAATTGACTGTATTCCAGCATCCCAAAATATTAGCTCCGACAAAGTTCGCGAATAAAATATAGCTCTTTTTATTAAAAAGTTCAAGATCGTTCGAAATGTTTACGTTTCATATTTTCTTCCGAAATGGTTTTTTTTTGTCATACGAAACGGAAATCTCAATAGAAGGGCGAGTGCTGCTCGTGTCCATAAAAAGCTCCGTGGGGTGAACGTGTAAGGAATAAGCATCACAGGAGTCGGGTGACTGCGGTCATTCCGCTAAACGAAGATCAGAATCGCAAGCTGTTAGCATAGAGATTGCGATCGAATGAAAGCCGCCCCAAGTATTCCATCCCGAGATCGAGGGGCTCGAATATTGCGGCCGCCCGATACAGCCCTTTTTGACTCCACCGACATTCCACTACGGCACTAAGCCGCCCTTTGATTTTCTTTGCGCTTTAAAATACCTCCACATTTTCTAAATTTACATAAAGGCAGGTGAGCACTGGCATTTTTATTTCCATCAATTCGGTGGCTTTGAATTATAAGCCTGTCGAATGATAAAGTGCCCGCAACTTCAATCCATTCAAACTACACAATACAAAATGACACATTTTACTGATAAAAAGCGCCATCGAAATGTTCAATTTCATCGATTGGGTAGTATTGAGAAAAACTTTCTTTGTAATTTGATCGATGGCTTCTTGTCCATTAGAGACCTTTTAAAACTTGTCGTTCGATTTCATTGTATACTGCGACAGTAATCAGGCGGTTTTCTTAAACCGCCTTTGAGAAGAAGAGCATCAATCATGCAAATGTTTTCTTTCTGATTTATTTTATTTGTCAGAGTTAAACCTGATTGTTTGAGACTCGGTTGCGGCGTGACTCGCAGTTTGAGCAATCAGAAATTGGCTTAGTGGAGTGGTGTTTTATTTTTTGTAGATTCAGTCGGCTGCGATGGAAATCAGATTGTAGATACAAGATTAGACGCTGCCGCGTTTTGAGATGGCGCGCGGCGGAGGCGTCGAGGTTGCAGAAGGTGCCAATATATTTCCTGCCGGTTGAACGGTCAGGTAATTGTGGCTGAAACTTATCTCAAGGGGCGAGCGTGAGCGGAATACGAAAACTTTCGCAGCTCTTGTGCAAATTGTGAACGCTGTTCTACATGTTTCTCTTGCATTTACCCTGGTTTGGTTATAGGGTGTTCAATGGAGTGTAATGTAATGCAGTACAGCCTCTCTCGAATGTTTAATCGGTAGATTTTAAAAGCTAAATAGTGAAAAAAATATCAACAGGTAAAAATACCTTTACGTACATCGCATTTATATTGCTACTGTAAATAAATTACAAATGATTTAAAAACGACTGAAAGTTTTCAAGACCCGTCGACCAAAATACACTTAATTATACCGTCCGCTAAAGAACCTGCAGCGACGAACTTGCCAGATGCCAGATGGAGGAATTGGTATTTTTATTTTCTTACGAAACCAGTCGGTAGGTCCGAGTATCAAAGGTTGCTTGAATCACTGACGTAGACTTTGTTCAAGCTACTTGCTCTAAAGCGAGCTCATTAGCTAAATGACCGTGCTTTATTGAAAGAGTAATCCAAAGTGCAAGGCAAAGAACTCGGCTGCATTCCCTTAGATAGTGAGAAAGCTACTAGGAGGTTCAAGATACAAAAAATACTAATGGTGTTGTAAAGATATAGAAGTTAAATATAATGTTAATTAATTACATTTATTTAAATGAGTTTCTTTGTATGTTGATTTAAACACAATATTCATTGTAAATCAAATGTGTGTACCAAGCTTTTGCTTTTTAGCATTACACTAAGCTATGCTCAAAAAAGTTGCTTGCTCAAGTTTTTGCGCGTCTTTCAGAATTATTAAGGTTGAAACGTTCCATGCATGGAGTTTTTGTTCAATTTTGTTCTAGCTTTAATTCTATTCCCTTGAAATCCCCTGAAGAGAGACATTTTGCACATTTTGACATTATTGAAGCTATAACACTGAATTTCCTCAAAGTGAAAAAGTGATAGCAGTCTGTCAAAGCTTTACAGCACTACTTTACTTAAAATACTACGACTTACTTAAGGTGCAACGTTTCGCTCATCGCGCGAAATTCAAATTTTCTTTCGTTTTTTTGTCAATTACAGCTTAATTACTCATCGTAGATTTATTGTAATCAATTTTGCGCCAATAAATAAGTTGTTTTAAGAAACTACGGGTAAAACGATCACCTAGATAACATTGGTTTATCTACAAATTTCAATAAGCAGATTTTCATCTTGGTTTTTGTTTTAGTGAGAAATATACTTATACTAGCTTTCAACTTGAATTTTTGGTTGGTGTAATTTCTTGATACGACTTATTTATTGTCGCAAAAATAGTTTTCATGAACCTGCGATGAGTAATTACGCTGTAATTGACAAAACACGCAAGAAAATTTGAATTTCGCGCGCTGAGCGAAACGTTGCACCTTAATAGTATTACTTTCAGTCTCCGGCGCTCAATTGCGATAAATAAAATTTCAAGTTATCAATACGTTTTTTTAAATGTTATATCGTTACGTAGTTTTCGCTTTTTGGGAATCAACACAGTAATTTAATATCAATAAAAATAAAATCGAGCGAGGGAGTGATGGCAGCGAAGTGCGTGAAATCGGCCTTAGAGGATAGTCCTGTCGCGAGATTTTGACGCATTCGTTAAATTGTGTAGCTGTCGCTCTGTTTCGATAGAGAGAGTTAGTTAATTTTTCTAACTTTTTGATTAGATTAGCGTTTCGGTTTCAGTTTTAGTCTGTTATCAACCCCTAAAGCCTAATTTTTTTTTTTTGTGTCAGTTGCTTGGATAAGCCGTAATCTATGCCGCTATGTTTTGTTTTTCAAAAAATAATATAAATAAAAAGAATATTTAAAAAAATTAGGAAATGTAAAGAAGAAAGAAAGAGAGAAAAAAAGAAGAGATCACCACCATTTCTATCAATTATTTTAATATCAATGTCAATTTCATTTCAATAGCAAAAAAATCTTTAACATTTTTGAAATGACATGATGGCATTCTATTTATTTACATTCTATATTATACATCGCTTATCCTCTAAAGTGATATCATAGTATATAGTAAATAGATTCAAATCACAATGGTATTAAGGTAAGGAAAGAGAATTCCTATTCTACACACTAGTATGAACCTTTGAAATCATTTTCCTAACTTTCATACTACTATACAAATGATATGAAGGTTAGGAAATTTTCTTCCTAACCGTCACACCAGTGTGACAGAGCAGTGTGAAGGATAGTCGGTTATGGACAACGCTTTTCAAAACATAACAAAACAACCTTTCGGAAATAGAACGCAACTTTTCTTAGCTTATATTAAGACTCCACTTATATTAAGACGTTCATCGAATTAAATGAATAGGGAAGCGTAAAATAAAGTATCAAGTGTCATACCAAATACTCCTTATGTCGCTATACAAAATAAAATATAGCTTGATGTACGCGGATAATTAAATACGATATCCATTACGTACCCACAATGTCACGAAACGTTGTATTATAATAGGTATTTGAATTAAAATTAATAAGCAAATAAAGTGAACCCGACATGGGTATCGTATCCTAATGAAATGTAAAAGTGCTGTACGGAATACTTTGCTCCTCGTAAAAACTTTCTGTCGCTTGATAGACAAACGCGAACTTTTAAACTTTAATTATAATAATACTTTGGGAAGTATTTTTTTTGTATTATAGTACTTAGTAACGAGAGATGCTAGTCGCTCGTCTGATGTTAAGCGTCACGCTTGCCTATAACAGCTCAGTGCCCTCCAGAATTTTGAACTTCAACAGTTTAAAACCATGCGCGGCAATGCACTGCACTGTAATCGCGTACAGGTTGTATTTTACCACTATATTCTAGACGAAACTTGGTAAACTGGTTCTAAAATTTCATAGATTTTATTTGTCTTCGGCGATTTTTGATTGGAAGATATTTCCCCTAAAAAGCAGGGAAGTTTGCTACAGCGCTATTCATCGACAAGTTTTGATAATATTTAGCAGAAACATTTGGATTTATTTTAGAATTGTTGTAACAAAATTTTCGAATATGAGCAAAATCGGTCACTTGGTGGTCTAGATTTAGGGTCGTGACCCTAAATCTGTATGTGTGTAATTGTCTGTATGTGTGTCACGACACACATTAAGACAAATTTAGATAACAAAGTTACTGCTCGCAGAACTACTAGTTTTATTACAAATAGCATAAATAATGTGTATTGGTCTTATGAAAGTCACCATTATGTGGGTATACTTTCATAGTAACAAATAATGAATTTGTAGCACGCTAAAGCGTTGCGCAAGGGGAGTCCCACGTCCCACAGTGGGATTCTCAGACAACAAAACCGATATACGACTATATCCTGACAGCTGAGCTCTTAGGTGATTGTGGCGGAAACTTTTATCGGATGCTGAACGTGAGAGAAATGACGATTCCCGCGAGCTCACCTGCGCACCTATAAACAATGCTGCTGGATGAGTCATTTGACATGTGAGATACTTCACTGAGAATATTGATTCATAACTTAAATTTGTCTTTAATTCACAATGAACGCACATTTCAAATATATATACCGACTCCATGATGCGTACAATTATGCTAAGCACCATTGTGAACTCAGTCGAAGGAGTCCCGCGCTAGCAAGTAGTCGTCATGGCGCATCAAACCGTTCCATGGTTACCAACTAAAACTCGCGAATTAAAAATATTCGCTTCTTCACACTTCACTTCTTTTTGGAATCTGATATGAAAATGCAAGCTGATTTTAATATAAAACCAAGCTGGCTGAATACAATTAACCGTTTATTTATGTTTTAACACATATAGCATTTGGTTTTTATGGTGGATGCAAGTGGTACATTGTCGGTCGGTGTGGCGGTCTAAGGGGAAGGCCTATGTTCAGCAGTGGACGTCTTCTGGCTGATAATGTAATGTAATGTAGACATAGCATTTCTATAAATCTAAATAAGTAAACGTTTTTTTCCGTCGATTTTGATATCACACGAACTCGCTTACGTTTTATGCTTACTTACTTTAAAGTATACCGCCGTCTTGTCCATACAGATTACAGCATTAGGTACAGCTTAGTCTGATACCCACTCCTAAATGTTATCCGATTTTGATGATTTCTTAATCTGTTATCTATACACCGTGGAAAAATATGCTTGTATGTTTGATATATTTGTAATTTCGCAACATCTTCGTTGTTGCGAAATCTCTCTCTATTGCACGCACGAGAAACAGAGCGACAGCTACATAATTTAAATATCTAACGCGCAAAAACGTCGCGGAAGGACTATCGTCTTATTGCGGTTAATCTTTTAGCTCGAAACTAAATTATTGAAGTAACACATTATATTTGATATCAATTAAATCTGTTAATTATCTGAACGTTTCGAGGTCCTAAGCGAGCACCATCATTAATTTTATTAAGAACTTTGATGTAGCATAATTAATTATACTCATACTACCATTTATTGATGGTCCGCTGACTTTTTTGATTTCGATGCCCATCGCGAAATTAAACATTACTGAACATCGTGAACATCGCTTAATTGAATCCACTCGAGTGATGTTTTATAATGATTCCGAGATTTTAATTTCAATATTTGGATATAACCAAAGATCACCCCTAGTTTCCGCACTAAGGACGATCGAAGCTCACCACGCATCGGTCAAAATACACATATAAAAATGTATTCTCATTCGTTAATTAATGGCTAGGGGCGATTATGCGTAACCTTGGGATAGCCAATAAGAACGCTTGGTCGCAGTCTCCGCAACCCGCTCTTTTTTCCAACTTTGGTGAGTTTGTGCCGGAACAACAATCTTTTTATGCGGTATCTACATAAATATATTTCATCTATCGATAAAACAAATTTAAGTTATAAATTGTAGCATTCACGTATATCACTTTTGCTTCTAGTACCAAGATGGGCAACTTAAATTGAGTTTGATATTTGCTTTTGTATTACTATAGTATACAATTATTTAATAATATTAATTTGAAAAGTTACAGAATTGACTTACAAATAGTTCGTAGAATACTTTTTGCAAATTAGTGCTTTGACCTACAAAAATATTAGAAATATACATACCTAATTACGTAGAATAAATGATAATACCACAAAAACAAAATTAAACTAAAATAAACGACTTATATCTAAACTATTTTCTAATTATTATTGAGTCCTTAACATTATGAAATTGGAGTTTTGCCGAACTAACCAAATAGTTTTGGTCAAAAATATTTGGCGCTTGGTCAGGAATTAAATCAAATTTAAATTAAATTTGAATTTGGAATTTTTGTTTTTTTTTTTTTTTTTGGAAACTCGTGAATAAATAGCATACATTACAACGTAGAGCTGTCTGATTTGTCAACGATCCCAAACTCACCGAAAACCTAGAGCCGCTCAGCATGTGCAGAGACATTGGATCTCTCTCTATCTTTTATCGCATTTATAATGGGGAGTGTTCTGAAGAATAATTGTTCAACCTGGTACCGGCGTCGCGATTTTATCACCGCACCAGCCGCCACCGCTTAAAAGTTCATCCGCATGTGATCGATCTGTGGAAATCGCACACTGTGCGTTTTACGCGATCCTTTTTGCCTCACACCTGCAAATTGTGGAATGAGCTTCCACAATTTTTTCACCAGCGGTTTTTCCGAGTAACTACAACATGGGGTTCTTCAAAAGGGCTGTTAATCAAGTCTTTAAAGGTCGGCAACGTATCTGTGATGCCCCTGGTGTTACGGGTATCCATAGGCGACGGTGATCGCTTACTATCAGGCGGCCCGTCTGCTTGTTTGCCACCTATGGCATAAAAAAAAAGTATACGCTACTAACTCTCTACAACAAAATGTACGACTCTGGACACATACCTCAAGACATTAAGGTCTACCTTAAAAACAATTTCTGAGAAGACGAAATCAGTTCAGATTATCGAATTATCAATCAGGCTTGAGCCATGCTGTGAAGGCGTTTCTAAAGATAATATAGAGGCAAAGTGTAGCGTGGTACTATGTCAACAGCAGTTTGGTTGGAACGCGGGAAGCCATCTTCACCCTTAACACCCTTGCGGAAAGAGCTGTCAAGATACAGCAACCTGTGTGCCGTGTTTCATAGATAATGAAAAGGCATTTGACCGTGTGCAACACCACAAGATGATGGAAGTGCTAAAAAAAGAGGGTTAGGTTAGAAAGATCTAAGAATCATTTGCAACCTCTACTGGGAACAGGAGCTGCATCCTTCAATCCGGCTGCCTTATAATGTAACTCACGACTTGCGATTTAGTCACAAATTTGACAGTTCGGTCATAGTGAAACTGACTAATTTGCGTCTAAATCGCGAGTCGCAAGTGACACAAAGGCGGCCGGATTGAAGGATGCAGCTCTGCGATTTAGTCCCAAATTTGACAGTTTCACTATGACGGAACTGTCAAATTTGTGACTGAATCACAAGTCATGAGTTACATAATAAGGCGGCCGATTTAAGGAATTTTTATATTTGACAGTTTCGTCATAGTGAAACTGTCAAATTTGCGACTAAATCGCGAGTCGCAAGTTACGTAATAAGAGGGCTGAACAATTTTCTAGTGATGATGTTAACAATTTAGCTAGTGGTCATCATCATCAGCAGCAGCAGCATGAAGACGTCCCCTGCTGAAGAAAAGCCTGCTTATTAGACTGCCACACTGAACAACAATTTGCAACTTGCATACACTGGTAACGTGCGACCTTGAAAATGTCGTCAGTCCACCTAGTGGGAGGCCTACCAACGCTGCGTCTTCCAACTCGTGGTTGCCACTCAAGTACGTTACTTACTCATTGGCTATCGGTTTTTCTGCCTAGTGGTAATTTTAATAAATTCGAAAAACTACTTTAGAACAAAGAGCGAACAACTTAGACTTAAGAGCAAAGTATTTTATGCCATTTACTAAATTATCGCCGAGTATCGTGTGTCTTTTTACGTTTCCGCATAAACACCGTAACCCAGCATACCTTTAGCTTACTTTATGCGCCTCCACCAGAAACTTAGTTGGTATATCTAGCCACTCTACGTCTGCGATAGCTTTTAGCTTCCCACGTCAAAACACGATCTTTACTATCAATAATAACGCGTCATTTTTATCTCATAAACCGTATTACCTTCATGGACAGTAAAACAGAACAATTCAATTTAAAAAACTGTTTACATAATTCTATGAAATGTGTTAGTGGCACTTCAACAAAGTTTTTATCGCTTATCCCCGTGACACTACTGCTTGGCACTACCATTAGTGCTATAGGATTTTTCACTCTCCAGAGACAGTGCTAGTAGAGTAATGGTAAAAATAGATTTTTTCGCGACACTACTCTGAAGCGAGTAGTGCCATAGGAAAATTATTCTCCGGTAGCGCTACCAGGGATCTAATAATATTAAGTGTTATTATTAACTTTCATAGGTAATTATAGCTCACAACCTTGACCAATAAACTAATTCAGGCACTTTCTACGTTCATAATTATTATAACTTTCGCGAATGGCTTTTTTGTATTCAAATTCAGCAGTGTCACGGTAATTACTAAGTCTACGGGCAAAGAAAATCTACACAAGAAGAATAACAATTTCATGCAAAAAAGTGTACCTACCCCTGAAAAATGTGTACGGTACAATTTGTTCAATCGATTTTAAACTAATTTCACGATGAGCTAGACTTGAAAGTTTTAACGTAGATCAGAACTGGATGACATGCAATGCATTTCGTTTAAAAAAAATCGGTAATCGGTTGGATTAAATTATATTTTTAAACCGTCAGCTGCATTCAAAATTAATGCGCGCACCTATGAAAATGCGTGCAAGATGCTATACTTGTAGTTCTGCTACCTATAGTAAGCTGATATTATACAGCATGTATTAGCACTATACAGAACGGCCGCTACCCGCCCCCCGCCAATAAAATTCAAGATACCTCAACCGCTCCCCCGCGCGTTCGGGAAGTTGCGTCATATCTTCTCGTATAAAATTCCATAGTGTCTGAAGACAAGGGTCTTCCACCAGTCTGTGTTGACAATGATTACATATATTATGGACCTGAGACAAGATCCTTAATAGGTGGCCTTTTAGAGTCACACAATGGGCAATGCAAAGAGCTATGCTCGGAGTTTCTTTGCGCGATAAAATCCGTAACGAGGATATTCGCCGCAGAAGCAAAATCACCGCACGATGTAGTTTTCAGAGTTTGCAAGCTGAAGTGGCAATGAGCAGGCCACATCGCTGAAAGAACCGATAATTTATGGGTAAGAAAAGCTCTTGCGTGGTAACCACGAGCTGAAAGTCGCAGCGTAGATATGGCCCCCACTAGTTGGACTGCCGACATTTTGAAGATCGAGGGTAACCGGTGAATTTAAGTTGCAAATTGTCGTTCAGTGTGGTGATCTAAGGGCCCTTTGTTCAGTAGTGAAAGTCTTCAGACTGTTGATGATAATGATGATATTAGAAGCGGAAGGCAACCCTAACTTCATGGAAGGCATTCACGTGTGTGATTTCGTATACAGACGTAAGTTTGCGTGTGTAGGTGGTGCTATCATTCATTTTGTTTGCAGTGTCTGAGGTGTGATTATACTATGATGTGTGAGATGTGACCCCAAAAAATAGAATATTGACTTCACGGCTCGTTTCGTATTGGCTCACCTCCATTCTTGTTAAAAAGTTTTAAGACATGAATAAATCACCAATGAAAGGTTAAAAAAATTGGCTAAATTAAAATAAATAAAAACGCCCTTATATCATGTAATTAGTATAATAGAGGTCGATGTTAAAACTAGATGGCGTTTTTCTACTTGACAAACCAAAACCTAAAAACCGTCATTCATTCATACATTAATAAATTTAAAAAAAGCACGAGATACTCAAATAAAAACAGAACAAAATTAAACTATGCAACCAATTGAAAATTTTAAACTAAAATCATCTATAAAAAATAATGCATTAGAACGTATAATAAAAATGAATTTAAAAATATGCACTTAGATAATGGAGATCTATATAAAAACTAGATGTCGTTTTTCACTAGACAAACTAAAAACCTTACGTACGCTATTCATTCACAACATTCTAAACGATGAAAAACATGAGACAACTGCTAACTCTACACTCAAATAGAAAAAGAACAGAATTAAACTATGCAAACCAATTGAAAGATTTTCATTAAAACCTCCCATGAACAAGAAAAAATGAGCACATTTGAACGTTTAATAAAAATAGATTAAATAAAACTGCTCAACAAAATGGTACCTTGCCGACCGCACATCCTCATTCTATATCGGATAAAAGGAACCCAGAATTTCCAGGGATCCTGAGTATTACGCCTCGATAGAATATACGGGCTACAACGGGCCACGGCTAACTGGTGCCGTAGGTAAGGGGTGTTCTCTTTCGATCGCGCTAGCTCAAGATATCTGTAATGGCCACTCGAGCTATCTGCTCAGGCGTTATTCTCAACAAATCTTCCATATTGCGGCCACCGGAGCTCAATCAATACTGCAGCATGCTCGTGTTTGTTTTCCATTTTGAGTTTGTACGTGAGCCCATGTTGCCGTTACATTTTACGCTGCGTTTCGATGATGCTTGTGATTAAATTTGACTGCGCATTGAATTATTTTTGTGGCGATGTTGTTTTTAAATGAAGTTGTAAACGATTTAATTATCCTAAATTTTTTTAACGGATATTAGTTTTTTTGTTTGCTTAAAAGGCACAGAATTTTCCATAAATTGGCTTAAGGGTATAATAGTCTTGCCATAGATATCTCACTCGTACATTTGGAAGTTTCTGTAACGTGTGAATTTCTACAAACATTGTCATAATATCAAATGAAATGGAAATGTTTTAATTTGACTGATTACATCAAAAACAACTATTTATTTGGATCATGGATTTAGCAAAGATTTGGATTCTCCCCTGTCAAACGAAAAAATTAAAAAAAAACTAGAAAAATTTACGTAATCATAAACAGATATGACATATTTATACTTTTTAGAAATTCACGTTTGGTGAATTTATACCTATAAGTATTATATTCAATTATTATGAGCGAAACAAGTACAGTTTTGAGAGTCTTCTGACGTGAATTAAAATTGTTAACCATAATGATAACCAACAATAGCCTATCAATACACTCTACGTTCAAAAACTTTGAGAATGAAAGCTTTAAATGGTTGACTCAGTTTCGAACAATTATTTACTTTTCTCGCAAATAACACTATACTCATAGAATCTACGAGTATCATTTAATATGTGGTAAATTTCTGTTTTATCATAAATATTACAGCAGTAAAATAACTCAAGTTTTATAATCTAACCTCTCCACATAATTACACTTGACTCCGGGTATGCGAAATATTATTCCTTAAGTAACGTGCAAGTCGAATTAAGATAATTTTGTAATGGGTCGCGTAAAGGAAAGTTATTATAACCAGAAGCACATTCGTGGGTGTCGCTGCTTTGTTTCTCTTACAACTTTGACGTTACAATGTTTCCTTTTATCAGGGACTCGCTGCGGTTTCACCTGCTTTAATAATTCCTCAGGATCCGTACATATTCCCAGAATGTAGCATATGTCACTCTCCGGCCCTTAATTTGCAGCCCATGCAGAAATTCAGGTCGGTCCGTTGCTCTGTGGTTTCGTAAAAGAGGAACAAACCAACAAACACACTTTCGTTCGCATTTATAATATTAGTAGGAATGGCAGGTACAGGCTTATACTTTTACGTACAATTGATTGGAGGGGTATTTCATTTCCGGCCGATTTTCATAACATTTA
The DNA here is from genome assembly GCA_947579745.1 of Apocheima hispidaria. Lineage (NCBI taxonomy): Eukaryota > Metazoa > Arthropoda > Insecta > Lepidoptera > Geometridae > Apocheima > Apocheima hispidaria. Next base: position 8,637,019 of record OX388153.1, on the reverse strand, counting down.
AAATATAATATTTGCCAAATATCATTAAAATCGGACGGTGAATGCGGTGCCCAGCAAACATCCCTGTATGGAGAACCTTCTATTCACTCTCCGACTCTTAAACTATACCCATGCAAAAATTCAGATCGATCCGTTGTTCTGATGCTACGTGAAAGAAGAACTAACAAACATACGTTCGCATTTATAATATTACTAAGGATGAATTGATGGCATATTATTATCAGGCACATTATATATAAATTTTTGTAATTTGTCACACATTGATAACACATATGATATAAACAAAGTCAGTTGCTCTAGAATCAGTAAGTTACTGGTTTAAAAAAAATACTTTTATTATGTATCATCATCAGCCTGAAGACGTCCACTGCTGAACATAGGCTTGCCCCTTAGAGCGCCACACTGACCGAAAACGTGCCATTGGCATCCACCGGTTGCTCGTGACTTCTACAATGTCGTCGGTCCACCTTGTGGGAGTCCTGCCTACCCTTCGTCTTCCGGTTCGTGGTCGCCACTCAACTACTCGGCCACTCAGCCACTCGGCTATTATTATTTATACAGGGTTGTAATGAAATGACACCCTTATAGCTAAACAATAACATACATTTAGATTAATTGTTTTCTCTCTTTCAGAGCTGTAGTATTATCCAATACTCAATACTCAATTCATTTATTGCAAACATTATGTGGATTACATGCAGATCTTAACTAGCATATTTTAAATAGGTAAATCATAATGACCCTGATTGGGTATGGCAATATCTTTTGGCATCCTGTGAATCACGTTCGACCAGCATGCTATTACAACCTCCCACTTTCCAGAGAATATGAATAAATAGTTGACAACGCATCCCCTCGTTCCAGGCACACCCCACTAAGATGGGTAGACATCCTCTATTGAGTCACGTCGGTCACGAGAAGGTGACTCGACTTTTCTCATCATGTCCACAAACATATTTAGTGGAACCACAGAATTCTCCTTATAAATAAGGCTATACATGCCTTCATCGAAGCCGTGCATCTGCTGTGCATCTGTAACGATTTCGTTCATTCCCATGTCAACCCTCAGAAACCATGGGGAACGAAGAAGTGAAGGTTGAATGGTTTTGTACCAAATGTCTTTACTCAACGATCTCACGTCAAAATATTCGGACCAATTATCAAATGCAATCTTTTTGATGTATGGTATAAAATCTGTGTAATTAGGAAGACAAATAAATAAGATCGACAGCTGATTCTTTCGCAAGTTTATACACTTCGTCGTTGCCCACTAGGCCTGCAGCAGCTACATGTGAAGGAATCCAATGAATTTTGATACATTTGTTCATACTTCTCAACCTACTGGTTCTTAAAATAAACATCTATATCCATCTCTAAAGTTCTTACACCACCATCTAAGGCAAATAAAGCGACGTTTGGATTAAGTGGAGACGTTACAGTAGTGAATGAGGAAAGGCGGCGAGGTGAATAATTGCCGTAATCACAGCCGGAAAGACCTGTACCAAGACTACGTGAAAAGTTCTATAATGCGTTAAACTGTATAACATATACAGTACGAACTAACTAAGAACCTGTGTGTGAAGTGGAAAATAATGCCTAATGTTGCCAAAATGGACCAGGAAAATTAATCGATATGTATTTAATGCTGCTGTGATGAGACGACCCAGTCACTGACTTTATGGTAAACTTCACGGTTGCTTGTAACAGTTCACTGCCACCCAGAATGTTGATCTTGAACAATTCAAAACTATCTGCAGCAATTCTCGATTCTTACCCCCCAATTATTAGATGTTAAATCTCTTTAGGCTCAGAAATTACACTGCAAACATTTCGGTTCAATCCAGAACTATGTAATGATAACAAACTACTGTGGCGGTTGAATAGCTGGCAAAGGTATTCAACCGCCACACGGTACTTGAAAATGCTATAGTGTCCTTCCACTATAGAGGCATATATCTATGTTTTGTGCGTTAGAATTTCTTCTGTAGTAACTCTCCCCAATACTCATGTTTTTGTATACATACGTTTGTAAATATACACGACACTCGTGGTATAGATTTTTAGTTTCTATTTCTACAATTTTTTTTATCAAATTGCAGTTTCTTCCCACGGATCTAAAGGCTTCAAACCTAAATAGCTTGTCATTTTTGTTATCGACTAACCTTCACAATGCTCTATTTTAAGTCATAAAATGTAATTGATCAATTTAGTATGCTGCCTGGCGAGTGTGGTGATTATGGCAACCCCCTCCTTTTTCTAGGGGGAGGAGGCTTTGTATTGCAGCATGACGTTCTGGTTCATGATGATGATGAGTTTAATATTAGTATAGTAAAAAACGACTATTAAGCTACAGTCTTACATACATTTATCATGTTGTGAACTACATGTGAGAGTCAGGCCGTTTTTATGGTCTAAAGTTGCCGGCACAAGGCCTTGAAACGTGCGAAGTAAACACTTAACTGCAGGTTTGCTTATCGTAATGCAGTAAAAGTTTCACCGCATTCTCGACCACAACTTCGAACTGAGACCGACCAAAGTTTTATAGTTGCAGTTTTAATGTGGCCTAAGTCCCGGTGACTTCATCAGGACTCACGAGTCGTTCGGTCGCGGATCAAATTATATATTTTTTCGCTCCACTCCGTGGAAGCTTCGTAGCCACTTCTCGGAAATTAGTTTGCGAATATAGACAACCTTGTCGTTGTCAAACTCAATTTCTATTACGCTATTTTTGAAACTGCTTTCGCCGCAGTTCCGTTTCGATTTTCTTTCGAGGCACACATGGCGGAAATTTTCAAATCGACTGCATGGGATGATTTTAAAGCGCTTTAAAATAAATAGCGAATGTTCACGTTACGGTCGGTGAGTCAGGAAAGTTGGAAAGTAAATGGTATTAGCATCGTCTAATCACTGCCAGGGGAGCTCTCCGTCTAGTATTCGGAACCGAGCTCGGCTCTCGGAGCCGTTCCCGTACACTTGCTTGCCCGTTCAGGGAGCCTTCTTGAATGCAAATAAGCATTAGGAACGCCTTTACTACATTGAGATCCTCTTTATTGGGCCTGTTCGGGCATATAAACTGGCGCGGTTCAAACACTCGAGCCGTGCGCCACGCCCTCCACGAATAATGAAAATACAAACTTAAAAAGAACTCCGATGAGACAGAATCTTATCGGAGTGGAGGTAAGTACAAAAATCAAGAAATGCAAATTCAACGGGAAAGGCGAGCTTAAGCGAAGCTGTAAATGTAATTAGATTTTCAAGTTTACAAAGACAAGAGCGCTCAGGTTGGTAGATTTACTGCTGGCTGACCCACCTCCCCTGAGAACGATAAATGAGATGCCGCGAGGTAGCGATACTAATTATGCTATAGGTAGACGCGTTACGTCGGCCATGGCCGCTCTAAATCTTGTTAGCGGTCGGAGGTGCAATTCTGATAAATGCACTTGCTTAAATTTAGCGCTGCCGCACAATACACAAGTTAGTCTTAATTTATGCGAACATCGTGTTTTTGGTCTTTGTTTTGCTACAATGTTGTTGTAAATGGCTTAAAAACGGTACACAAGATAAATAAAGGATGGTGCGTAAAGTCAGAGGACAATACAAAAACGAAAAAAAAAAGTTAGTACGTGTTACCTACTTTCAAGCTAAAGTAGCTGATATACGCGACTTTGTGGGTTCGCGTAGTCGTAGTCGCAGTACTGCTCCACGCTTCGACTTCGCAGTATAGGGCTTGGACCATAAGAACAAAGTAAAAATTATAAACTTTCACCCATATTTAACCCACTTAGGGGATGAATTTTCAAAAATCGTTCCTTACCACCTTTGTTATAAAAGGAAATACTATGTTTCATGCTTCTAAGCCCACTGGTTTAGCCCGTATGTTGTCTATCAGTCAGATTTTAGATTTTCAGATATAGACTAGATGCTCCACTTTGTATTACTTCTTATATACGCCGGCTTAGGGCTTGGGGCCGAGGCTTGGGTTTCGTTCTCGCAAATTTAATATGATACTGACAAAGTTCCATGCGAACGTTCATCCAGAATGAACTATCAAAAATAGTTCTTTAGTGCTCACTTTCGTTACGTGGTGCTTTTTAATCGGCCGCGGAGCGCGGCTGTTCTGAGGATGTCATACAAGATAATGAACACAATTGCTTCCTAACCGATTTAAAAATACCATGTATAGGGAAATTCTATGTAAAATGTCGCTTCTAGATCTTACCGGTTTTGGCTAAGCGTTATCTGTAAATCGTCTGAAGAGTTTTATAGTGAAATATATAAATTTTTTGTGATAATACGTTCTTAAATTCAGATTAACACGATTAGAGTTGTTCTATTCTCGTCCTTGAAGATAACATACTTACAAAAAATGCAGTATAAAGTGAGCCTGTAGTATTGAAAACGACATCTCTCGGGCGAGAAAAAACACAAAAAAATCCCATTAAATATTACTTAACACGTAAGCTCGATGAAGATTAAAGAATTGCAATATCCATTATTACTATAACTCAGACTAAAATAATATTGCACGGTCCAATCATTAGGCTAATTAGAATTAATTAACTAACCAATACGGACAGCGGCAATAGCTAGACACACATTATGTCAGGATTTCCCGGTGAATGTTGAATGTTGCCAGCAAACAGGACTGCGGGAAGGCATTACACTTGAATAATTACAGCAATCACTTGATGGCGACTGACTAACATATGGTCTTGCGAGGTGGGCTTTAGTTCAAATTGGAGAAATCACAATTGGAAAGCGCGGGAATGTCTTCAAAATCAGACCTAAGGTACAATGTTTTATTGCATATAACAATTGATTCACTCTGGCGAGTCGATGGACAAATAAAAGGAGACGATAACCACAGAAAAAGTATGTAAACGTTTCTTGTATCTAGCCATTTTTCGACCATTTTAATTTTGAAAATATTTTGAGCACACTAATATCAAAACTACTAGAAGTTTGAATCTGATTTTCATTGAGTTTAGGCCTTACAAAAACGCGTCTAGTTAATATTGCGCACTACGTCTTTACTTAAATGGTTTTAGACAATTAAGACCCCTGATACCTGAATATCAAGGACCACAGATTAACGAGAGAAAATAAGAGGTTAATATATTACTCTTTCTTTCTGTCTCTTTATTAGACGGTAGTCGGCGCCAACCAAGTTGATACGTGTAATTTAAGAAGCTTTTCTGTTAGGTTTTAACTGGGGGTCAGTTGACTGGGGCCTGGGCGGGCAAAATTGCTTTGGAAAAAATGCCGCCTTTAGTAGCCTTGGCTTATATTAATTTACTTACTCGATTATTAATAAATGTACAAAACAATTAAGTGTGTGTCTCTGTAATCCAATTAGATACGAAACTAATACGAGATGACAGGACCCTAATACCCGATGTTCATGCCATATCGCCGGGATCTGTTTGACTAACTTTGGCGTGTATTGGCCGGGTGTCGAGCGATATTTGACGCACCTAATGCATATTAATAATATACGGTGTCACATAATCCTGTTGACTCAAGAACTCTTGCTTGCATGCTTTGATAATTATAATATTAAGAAATTATTTCTGTGCACTGCGGCTAGCCGAGTATTAAGATAAACACAATATTAAAGTCAGTTCAGATTTAGTCGAGTAGTTGCAGAAAACAATCAGTCAAATAGAGCCATTTTCGTACTTCTATCCATACTAACATTATAAATGCAAAAGTTTGTTTGTTTGTTCGCTCGTTTGTCCTTCTTTCACGCGACATCATAGCAACGAATAGATGAGATTTTTTTCCATGGATATAGTTAGAAGGTCGGAGAGTGACGTACAAACTTTTACTTTTTACCCGACTGTCCAGGAAAGAGGGTAATGTTTTGGATGTTTGTGTGTTCCTATTTACCATCTATAGCCTAAATGGCTTGATCATTTCTAGAGGCAGTTTTTTAAATAGCCTTTTATGTTGCAAAAATTATTAGTTCCTGTGGTGTTGTCTATGTGGGTGATAAAGCGGGGAGAACTGTTGACTTGTACTGAGAGGAGTTATTATTTAGTCTGCAGAGGCGTCACTACTTTCTACTTGCACACTACTCGTGATTACTGCAAGGTCATTTATCGAGTACTCAAGTCCTATCCACGGGTCTCTATTAAATAAATCTATTCAAAGTAAATTTAAACGTAGTACTTGATATAATATAACTTCATAACTTCATATAAGTACATAAACAGGCTATAATTCTATTCTAATATGATATAATTCATTGTTTTCCACTAATTCTTAATTCTTAAACTGCGCATGTATTTTTCTGTGTTGATGTTTATATATATATTTTTATATTTATATATTTTATTATATAATTATTCTTTTTTATTTCACATATATATACACTTATACTATTTGTAAAACATCATTTAGTTTATTTCTTTATAGTACCTATATATACGCATAATAATAATACGATTTGTTTCTACCTACTTAAGTTATATGTTTAGACCTTTTATTGGCTGTACTATATTTTTGTTTAAGATTATTTTTATATTATGATTTTGTGCTGTTGGTCTATTAATAAATAAAAATAAAATAATAGAAAATTATAATTTTGATAGGTCAGAAAGACTAAAAATAAATATCCTCGCTGCAACCATAAATTAAAAAAAAACAATTAGCATATCTATGCTGTTCAGTCAAGCTGACCGTATCATTACCATAGAAGTAAGCGATGCTGTGCAGCTAATTACCTCTTACCACATAGTTCAGCAAAATTGACATAAATAACCATTTAGTCCGGTACCTGAACAACATTTGGGAACGTAATAAAGCACGTATCCGCCGAGGCTGCAGCCCGTAGCCACATCTAGACAATTTATAAGGATTTACGAGCTACATAGGTAGGTACGTACGAATGATTGTTCTAACGCTACTCTAAACGGACTGCCTCTTCTTGGTTGACTTTACACGTTTTGTTTATGGCTTTTTAAGTAGCTGCTAGATTGTTTAAAGAGTGATTTGGGTTCACTTTGCTTGCTGGCCAATGTACTCAGAATGTACAAAGCTAAATCATCTCGTGTTCGATATAAACCAGCTAAAAGTTGGTAGGTTTTAGCAGATCACCTAAACGGACTAGGCAGCAAGAATAGTAAGTTCGTTTGCTTTATTATCCTGATTATTTTCAATCGAATTTAGTACATCACTATGTATTTTGATTAGATTGTAAGGACCAAGTTCGACTCGAAACTTTTAGTTTTTGATAAAACTATCAGAATATTGTATTGAAATAATACCACCGACGGCAGCTCCATGTATGCGATTTCCAATTATCTGTGTTCCTGCTCCGACGTTATTGCCATACATATGACGAGCAATATTTCGTTTCGTAACGTACGTTCGTTGAAATTTGAACGAATCCGTCGATATTAGAACGAACGAATTTGCCGAAATAGGAGCACCTATGCTGGTTTGGTATTACAGTTGCAATAGTTTTGTACAAATCTTTTGAAACCTAGATATTTGTAAGTGAAAGCCACGTTCAAGAAACCTGATCTACCCTTTGAACTTTCAATGCCTATAGCTGCGACAGGCTGATTCTCGATGATAAAACCACGACAGAATAAAACCTATGAAATGAGTCAAAATTAGTTCAAACATCTACACCCCCTTTGTCCACTTACAAAACCTTTGCTACGTAACCAGTACAGTACAAAGACAATTTTATGGAAAGTACTAGTATCGGTTCCGCGATTTCACCTGAGAGTTTCAAGTGGTGACTAATTATTAAGCTTTTCGCACGTGTTACAATTAATGTTTCGGTTTCTCCAAAGGTAATTGAATTAGGCGTTGTGGTAGTTCATCTTCAAAACTGTAGCAATAAATACAATTTCTTCTCATTTGTTACTTTCAATTACGATACAATTATTTAAATGATATTTTGTTTCAGATTAATTATAATAATCGAATTATTTGTTACAGATAAATTATCTTTAGTCTACGAGTTTCAGATTTGATACAAATCTAATTCGTTTCAGGTTTATTCAGTTTTGTTATTTATTTATTTTTATGAGAAAGATAAATACAAAATTTAACCAGATATAGTATATGCAGTGATATTGCAGCGGAAACCATAAATTCTTTACAGATACAGATTTTTAATTTCTCCAAGTTGATAATTGAATATAAGTTTAGTATCCTAGCAAAGTTTTACTTGAAGAGTGTCATGGCGATGCTTGCGGCGCTGTGGTGGATGGCATGCCGATGAATTATTAAAATGCAAAGGTTATGAGGCGCAGTACCTATGCATGTACGAAGTTGGTGATATCGTCTTTCATATTTATAATGATGAGAAAAAATCGATATTTATTAGAGTAAAAATTGATAAACAATGGACGGTAAAACCAACATTAAAAAACATGTAAAGCTATTCAAAATTACTGAAATATTTCACAGGGCATGATAAACTTTATTGCGTCTGCCTATGTCTAGAAACAGTTATTCTAGTCAAGCATGAGTGATATATCTGTAGCGTTAAACTTTTGTTTCGCATGTTTCGGCAAGTTTAGCGAATTGAGTTATGAATATTCACAAACGCCTCGAGATTCCACACACGCGGAAAACTCTTTAAATAGAACGCTATGTGCAGACACGTGTGAGACATGTCACCATTTCTGAAAGTAGGGGAATGTGGGGGGACACCGGATAGTTAAGAAAAAACATCGTCAGACAATCACAATGCTATATAATTTAAAAAATCAACATCTCTTATCAATGAACATACATTAGAGATTACTTTGGCGAAAAATCATTTGAGGTTAATCTTAATTATAGGAACTAGAACACATTTTTATAAAAATGTCAAATCCGAATTCACCCCTTACCTATGGGTCAAACCAGATAGGCATTTTATATTAACGGGGTGAATACGGACGCTACTAAAATTATTAATTTATCTATTCGAACACTGTTATTATATTTTAAAAATATAATTCAAGTCAGGAGCATCCAATGCAGCTTTCGTAGGCCCATTTAAGACATGCTGCGATGCTTTGATACCAGTAATTAAGTGTGTTCTACTAGCATCACTTCCAGCTTCTCAGAGAATGCGCATATTTCAGTAACAGAGTATTTTTCGAACACTTCATCGTTTGATTTTCCACTTCCGATTTTATTTATGAGGTCTTCTAATGAACTCTTGGGTGTAAGAGATACTAAAAGATATTCCATTCTGCCTTCCATCACAGAATTTATTGCCTTAAGCATATTTTTTCCTATCTCCGTGGCATCAGTGGCATGTTAAGACCCTGTAAAAAATATTTAAAAAAAAAACAGCTCAAAATAAACTATATCTACTAAACAAACACAGACAATTAAAAATCGATCAGGGAGAAACCGGATACCCGAATTCACCCCGACCGATTGTACCCCACAGGTGCCAGGTTTGAAATATCATTTGCAAATATTTTACGTTTACTCTCACAGCAACAATTAATACAGTTATAATAGCTTTAATATCCATGGCTTATTAAAAAAAAAAACTTTGTATTAGGACATGGCCAAAAAAAATTATAGTACGTCAAAAATTACAAAATATTAGATAACCTACCTATGTTTTCTTTTTTTTCGTATAGACGCAAGGTCTGAGATGTTATTGTGTCCTCCATTTGCAACAACACTGAGCCTGCGTCTGCGAATATTTTCTTACTGTCTAGAATGAGACATCGATACTCGGAATAGTGAAACAGCAACTATCTGCTTTGACCCGCTATCTGGTTTCCCCCCACATTCCCCAACTAAAAAATAACAATTGTTTATCTGCTTATTTAATTAGTTTTTTTTTGTACAACAAACACTTTTTCATTGCAAGCATGATGGTTGTGATTTGTCGTTAAAAGTTTTGAGCTATTGGAAGCTGATTGCTGTTGATGAAAACTTTTTTGATTCAGTTAATGAGACAAATACACGGCAAACTCAGTTTTCTTATTCTTATAGAGAGAAAAGGAAATAAACGAAAAGAAAATAATATTATGTTGTCATAGTAGGTTGCTTATATATCTTATCACATTTTTCCAAGAAAACAATATAGGTAATGAATATGACTATGAATAGATAGAGATGGCAATAATAACCTAATAAATGTTAATTAGTTTGTAATGTTGTGTTTCTTTTGAAGGTCGCGAGTATCCGGTGGATGCAGGTTGGAAATTGTCGTTCAGTGTGGCGATCTAAGGGGAGGCCTTTGTTCAGCAGTAGACGTCTTCGGGCTGTTGATGATGATGATGATGAGCTTGTAATGTTTTTCAATATGGTTCATGATATTAATTTCATTATTATAATTATTTTTATCAAATTAATATCATAATTTTGTAATCCTAACTAATAATAATTATGCGAATGTAACTCTTGTCTCTCTGTCTATATATCTATCTATATAACGGCTTTAAAAAAATCGACTTTTGTTTGGAATTTTGTTTGAAAGTCAGTCATAAAGGGTCTTGACAGACAGACGGACAGATAGACAGACAGACGAACAACGAAGTGATCCGACATGGGTTTCCTTTTCCTTTTGAGGTACGAAGCTCTAAAAACCTAAATATCATAGAAAACTTACAATCTAGATTGCCGCCGGCATTAGTGCAGGTCCCAAGCTATCGGCGGTTAGGGCTGCAAAGGAACCTCCCGACAATACGAGCCATGTCAAAGAAAACTGCCTTCTTAATCTGACCCTTGATCTAACTGTATAGCTAGAGCCTAACTAGACAGAGCCAATTGAGATGTTATTTTATGTATGTAACCGGCGTGAATACGGTTACATACATTTAAGTAAGTATTAATAAGTAAGTTTAAGTATTAATTTTATTATGTATGTTACCGGCTACACACGATTTAAGGATGGACAATTTTATTCTACCATTCATGACTTCTTTCTGTACGCAATAGGACGAACCGGTGAAAGCTAGACCGAACTAGACCGAACTAGTTATTTCTACGTCCTCTGTGATAAACTAGTTTCGTCTAGGCTAGCTAGAACAGGTTGGTCATTGTATGAATTCAGACCGCATACCAACTAATTTTAATTACGTATTAATAGGTGAACTTGTTATTTCATGCATGATACTCAACGTTCCACGTTGATACTGGTGTTTTTTCTTTTCAATTTTGGCTTCTAACGTTGTGTTAGCCAGTGTCAAGTTTTGTAATATTTGAAGTGAAATAAAGTATTTCACAATTAAAAGAAGTCATAGTCTAAGTCTAAGTCAATTAAAGTGAGTCACAGTCATGTCCAAGTCATACCCCAGTAAAGCGGTAAAGACTTTAATAAAGGTTTCTATGGAGTTTTGGAAACAACACTAAAAGTCACGTTCCACGACATTATATTGTTCGCCAACACTCATGCACGGTTATGAACACTTAATGAATAAAAATCCACCATTTTTACACTTGAAATAAGTTTTGGAAAATAATATAATGACGCGACATGACTTCTTTACGTTCCCGCCAAAACTCCGATAATGGGCCCTTATTCTTTATCGCACATAAGATAACTTGCCAATAACGCGTGACGTCATAACGTGCTCTAAACTTAAACGCGGTTCCTAATCGTGCGTGAAGAAACGCGCGTTTAAGAAACTTAGAGAAAACCGTTTCATGCGACTAACACGGAGTGAACTTAACATGGCGCGTAACAAGCTAGTTATGGCAATAGAGAATAAGGGCCCTGGTGTTGATATCAACGTAAAGCGTTTCTGTATGTAGTGCACTCCTATTCTGTAATCATGATGACAAATCCCGCTATAGGTATTGCGTTCACAACTGCAGCGCTCGGTCCCATGCAAACAGATAAATTGACTACAAAATAGTCAGAGCAAAGCGGATACAGTCCTCGCATGAAACAAACAGCCGAGGTTTATGTAAATTGGGCTCCTTTGTACTTTGCAGGATTAAAATATAGTGGGAATTAGTTCCGTGTCAGATATCCGACCACCGGCCCACTACGGAACGCGTCATTTTATTACTGAGCACTTTATTTAAAACGATCCAATCTACTTTTAATGAGATAAGTAAGTACTAAAAGTAAATCGCCTTGCGGAAACGGCCGCAGAAGTTTTTAGAGCTATTGATTAAAAGAGTATTCAGACTGTGCTCTTATTTCCCGGTCTAATGATGTTGAATGATGCGACGAGTATGCATATTCAAGATAGAACGTCCCATCATTTAAAAAAGATGGTTTTCCTTTCATGCTCCGTTCGCATGAAAGAGCCCCTTCGTTATTCAAAGAGACTTTAGTGTTGGTGGACGGTGAGTCTATGATAATGACGTGATGATGGCCGTTTCTAGAATTATTTAAAAACCGCAGCGGGCAAGTTTAAAAAAAAGCAATTCATCTTATTTGTTGAGGCAAAAGTAAAGATATAATTTAACGCTTCATATTAAATGTTTTTCACGTTCAATGATAAAATCTGTAACGTAGTTAGAAAGTATACCTTTTTTATGATATATACTTAGTAAGTACTACATAACTATCTGGGTACAAACCTAGCTCACAAAATAACTTGTCACATCATTATAGACTATTATTATTATTACTGTTACCCGCGACTTCATTCGCGTGGAAAAAAAAGTAGCCTATCTCTCCTACCCTTAAGCTATAACTGTGCAAAAATTCAGGTCGATCCGTTCAGCCGTTTAGCCGGGATAACGCGACAAACACCCAGAGAAAGAGACAGATAATTATTTCCACATTTATAATATTGTTTATGTTAGAATATAATGGTAATAGAATACCGGGTCTTATAGTAAGAATCTAAATTAAGAAGTTTAGATTTAATACCTTTAAAACTTCTTTCGTCGAAATTCTTTAAACTTACAATCTTCAAAAATGTTACCTTAATAGGATTAGGCTACAAGGAAAACTTGCCAATAAATATTCTTAAAAGCTTAAGTTCAAAATTAAAGATGAAAATAATTCGAATAAAAGAGAAAAAAACCCACCTATTTACTTTACTATTTATATTTATTTTAGTCAGTGCATCAAATCAACAATCACAATCACAATTTTGTCTTGGTGCTATTCCCAACTGTTCTCTAGAATTCTCTTTTCTACACGATAATTTGCACGTAAAGCACGTAGCACATCTTCGAAACAGATTTCACTGCATTCAAGAATAGAATAATTCACAAAGGAAAGCAAACGCTGAATAACATGCAAAAATTCACCCGAATAACAGCTCAGTTTTTTACACAGTAACTTTAAAATACTCTATTGTAATAGAGTTTCGTATCGAACGAATAGGTACAAACCTGGCTATTGATGTACAATATATACGTATTAGCATAATAGTTATTAAGAAAAGTTGTAAAATTAGAGAATAGAAATGGAATTGCGGTAATTAGGTGTCAAAAACATAATAAAATAAGATAAATTAAAAGCATAAAATTAGAAGATAAGAAAAGTCAATGTATTAGGAATAAGTAAATGATTATAAAATAAAGAAAAGCAAGAAATAAAAATCCCGAAAACCCCCGATCCTATTGACGAGCCTATGCGTACGACGTATACGGCTCAAAACATATTTACAGCAAACTTTGCATGAAACAAAAACCGATGTAATAATGTTTGTTGCTTAACGTCTCCGACCAGTGCCGGAGGAGAAAACTGACGAACATACAAAAAAAAAACCTGGCTATTGATGTTTTTATAGTTTGATATCCAACAAATTCAGGTTATTGTGTTTTCAGCTTAATAACTCACGCCTTGCTCCGCATAGTAAAGTTTGTTGTAAAGTATGTACTAATTACAGACCATTCTCTGAACTGGAAATCAAGTAGGCCTGTGCTAGATTCTGAATCAATTGTAAGTATTTCATCAGCATTATAACCTAAAAGATTTGCAGAAAAGTAATTTTTAAATTTAAATCATAATTTATTACAGTAACAAGTTAACATTCTTAAAAGATGGAGACATTTCTAGAAATGTTCTACTGGTATATCAGTTTTCGACCATCACCTCATTAGGGGAAGCCGCGGTGGAGCGCTTAGCTTTGGATATGTAACTAAACGTTGCAGTGCAGCAGTATGGCATGCGAGACCTGTATAGCGCCATTTACGTCTATAAGTTCAATCTGAAATCTAATTTAGAAATCCGTTTCTAAATATTCTGAAACAACCCAGTTTCGTCTCAATTGACAATCCAATAGCTTATAGTCAGTGTGCGTTGCATTAATAAAGCGTTCCCAGCGAAATCCGATTAACAACGCGAGCTTAACTGACTATTTGTGCGGATTCTATCAATCCATACTTGACGTCAAGTTGCATTTGCGAAAAGCGACGAATTTTTCGATTGTGTTTCATTGCAGTTCACTGCTATGATTGGATGCTCTACCGTTCCCGGTTCATTGACTTTTTATGATGGCGGGCTGCGTGTAATCCTGTTCTATTTCTATCAAAATGCGGATACATTTTTGCTTGCTCCTCTCGATACGTATCAAAATGTTACAACGTTTTGTTATGCTTTGAATAGGAACGATCGATTTACCTACTTGCCAAGTTTGCGAAATGTGTAATTCGACCTCTTAGGCTATTTAAATAAATGTGTTTTTTGGCTATTTTCCCTGAAGAAATAAACGCAGCGTCTCCCACTTTAGTGATGTGATACATTTAATCGCAATCTATAATACATCACACAAAAACTTTATATATTCAAACCTCTTTGTACTGAAAAATACAGTCGTGTTTTTCTACACCGATATTCTTCTGCGCAGGAAAACATTGTTAATTATTTCATAGAGGTTTATTATTTCATCGATTGAAGTGGTAGCGGAGTAGACCGCTGCGCCGCGATTGCCTCCGGCCTCTGTCATCGAAAAAAGTAATAAGACTAGTTGAATAGCGATCGGATTAATTCCACGAATCAATATGCACTTCCGTTTCACTGATTCACAAACTGAAATACTATTGCTGGATTAGTGACCTTGCAATCGTACGGATTATGTGATTACGCGATTTATTCTATTTTTCGTTTAAAAAATACTGCTCTACTCTCCTACCTGCCTCTCATCGCACTATTCACACCTTTTACGTCTTTGGCCATGCCATCGCTCTATCTATCTCGCCAGTCTTTGACTCTCGCTCAAAATACCGTTAAAATCGGAGCGGCGGGCAAGCCAAGGAACATGACGAGCGACAAGACGAGTAACGTAGCTACTTCTACTTCTTTGCTTTCCTCCCCACTAATTTCCTAGCTACTCGTTGAGTATGTGGTGGCAGCTTAACGGATGACTGGATTGGATGATACGTATACCTACTTATGTCTTGGATTAACATAGGCAACTTTTTATCTCGGTAAAATTAACAGTCCCTAAGGATAGCGCAACGATTAACAGCGCGGCGCATCGATTACTATACTATTTGAGAGAATAATTAATAAATTTGAATTTGCGACAGACAAAACTTTTAAGGTCGGGCTGCAAAAAATCAGTTCAGGGTTGTAAAATATTGGAACATTGTTTGTTATGAGCGAAGTTCGTAGGCAGCGTTCAGCAAACGATTTCCTCGAAAAGAAATTTGTTAGTTTATTAACAGAGCGGTGTAAAAATAATTTAAGGAGTCGATAAAGTTTAAGAGCAGACGTTACCGCTTGCCGAAGTTAATGCGATCTTGGGGCGCCGATCGGTGCCCGCGTAATAATAACCTCATCGACTTTGTCTACGAGTATGGCTATTTTTAATGGGAGTCGTAAATAACCAGACTTTCCACTATCGAGTACATTTTTAAGCGATATCTATAGGTTTATGGCTTGAGTTGCTGCGGTTAATATCGTTAATTTTAGTAGGGTTTTTGTCCTGTCTGGTTTCCAAGTTTTATCGTATGTCTTTAAGTGGTTAAATGCCGTCAGTATAGGACAGTAGCTTTTTATTTTCATGCTGTGGTTTTTCAATATCAAAAAAAATATGTTAAAAATGTGTGAAAGATATAGCTTAGGCAGGGAATGCGACCTTAAACGTTTGTTGGAAGCGACAGGTATCTAAAATGCTGGCGCCTGCTTTAGTCAAAAACTCGGCATACTCATCGAGCGTGGCATTGCTGTCAGCTAGCATACTAACCACATTTTACTAAACCAAGGGGCTGGTAGATAAGTTTTAAGGTTTTATGATTAGGTTAGTACTTTTATTTTAAGTAGATACCCAATAAGCTTAGTTTTATACATGGTCCATATTATTTTTCACGTAAATCTTTGTTTAAATAAAATCTCAGTTACTACAAGTATACATGGCCCATATTATTTTTCATATACATTTTTGTTTAAATAAAATCTCAGTAATTTCAGCAATAAGGTAATTTTTATCGATTTTTATAGATATTTTTACATACATTAACATTTTGGACATATATACATAATTGTATGATCCTATGGCAATGTATGTGCAGCAATATAGCAGAAAAAAACCAGAACGAGACTAAAATTATCTTAGACCCAGTAAATGGCGCATTTAAATCAAGGCTCTGGAGCAGGGCCAAACGGTCGATAGGCTGTGCAGTACGACCAACTTATCTTAAAGTTTCACGAGGGTACCACCATCGCATTTTCTGAACAAAACTGATAGCCATTTATAGACAATATTTAGCTCTATCTTTTGCCCAACTGTACGAATAAGCTGGTAGGCCTGTACAGGCAACGCCGCTACTTCCTTCGTTACGTCCTGCCTCCATTTGTCCACTTTACTCGCTTTCACGAACAAACAAGCTCACTCGACGACGGAATGCCAATTTTTTAATCACTTATGTATCGCGTATACGGCTATCAGATAGAATAAAAATAAAGGCAGGGACAGCTCTCAGGACGCTGAGTGTTAGCTATTCAATGTAGTAAAATTTATTTTTACTATTGACACTCGAAAATGGTATATATGATTATTCGATAATAACGAATAAATACTCTTTTACTAGAGTCACTAGAGTTTTTTTTTTTATATGTATCACGCACGACTTTTACGAATTATGTCCAAATAAAACGTGCTGAACGTACCTACTGGCTGGCTGAATCGAGCTAATTTAAATTAGGACAAAAAAATCCCTTCAATTTTACTTAAGTTCTTTTCTGTTATCGTGGTTTCATCTCAGTCCTTTTATCCCTCGTTCCGCCCAGGATTCTACTCCTTTCTACTATAGAAGCCTGCGCTGCTCTTGGGATCCATCTCATGGTGGAGATGGAAGGTTGAAAACGGAACTCCTCAGTAATTAACAGTACCTATATTGATGGGCTTTGGACTCATTTTGATTAGCTAACCAATAACCAATAACGCATTTTATAAAAGCTTATCTGGAAAATATTTTCCCACAAAACTTATTGTATTTTTATTGAGTCTCCAGAGTCTCCTGTCCGTCCTCCGGTAGTTCTGGTCGCAGTCAAGTTCAGAGTCCACTTAGGTTTCATCTAGTATCCTAAAAGAATTGTCAATTTTCCAGGATTAAAAGCATCATATCATATTATGTGTTAAGAGGGGCGTCCTTCAGCGTAGTTTTAACGCAGTAGATATTTGGTATGAGCTACCCCCGTACCAAAATTCAGCCAAATCTATTTCACTGAGAAATTAATTTAATTTTTATCTATTTAAGTGATAAAAAGCATCCAAAACTCACTAAAATATTAGTGAGATACCATTGTTAAGTTTTGCTTTAAATAAGTCGAACAATTCATATTTAAAAAAAACATTTTCATACTCTCCAACGGCCTAGTTGCCACAAAAATTACAACAAATTGCTTTTAAAAGTTCGACTATTATTTCTTTCCTCTAAGCAAGCAAGTTAAGTACGTTATAAATTGCTCTTAGTGGTTACAATTTTCTCTACTTTGTCTTCGAGTATTTAGCAAAAGTCTGTTAAGCGTTTAGACTCTCGTCCCTTTTAGGGTTCCGTGTCCAAAGAAAGTGTGTCATCGGGATTCTAATACTAAGATTAAACCGTTAACCGTATAAGTCTATCCGATCGTCTTACCTTTAAATGGCTGAATCTTTTGAATTATAATATGTAACAAAGTGAAATGTTTGTTATTTGAAAATTTATGTTATTACTTAGATAAGAAAAAAAAGTGCGGTTGGCATACAACAAACTTATTTCACCGTTCCTTTTTTTTTTGCTCTATTAAAACGGTAACACGTTTAAGCGTCAAACTTTGTGTGTATTGGTCTGTTTTCACCAGTACAGTACAAGCGCTTACGTAAAATCTATATATATATCAACTCAAACAATCAACTGCCACGCATATGACGGAGCATCACTTAAGGACAGCTGGTCCGACTTGAATAATTTAGTTTTTTTTGCGTTCGTAATTGCCAGGACAAGGTTCATCCTCTATTAAAAAATTAGAAGCACTGGCAAAGTGTAACTTAGGCTCGTTAAATGCCATGAATAAAAGTTTTTTGTTGTTATCACAACACAACTTGATGTTATGGGAACGGAACACTTTGTGCGCGATTCCGACTCGCCCTTGGCCAGTGTATTTTTACACAATTTTCCAGTACATAATGACTAGTTATTAAGCCTAATTTAAGAACGAATCTATTATATAATTATTCCATTCATCACAATATAACGAGGGGAATTATTTTAATGGAGGGCAAATAAACAGACGGGTCACCCTGAAGGTAAGTGATAAATATCACCTATTACCGCAAGCATTTTTAGTCGATGCGTCACTAGTCTCGAAGAATACTTGTAAAATTACCTTCTCTACTGAGTGTACTGACATATTTTAGGATAATATTGTTTTTATGATTAAATAGTACGCACATTTGAAATATCAGTAAAAAAAAAAACACATTTTTTATCACATTTGTCTCGTCGAGGGCAGCGTCGAGGGTAATGTCTTTTTTCTACGGAACAGCTGTTTTTTTTTTTGCAATTTCGTGATTGTAACCTATGTTATTCATAATGATAAGTACAAATACAAGTACAATGATATTCTGAACTATTTACGTCGTCTAACCCAAAAGCATTACGTGTTGTTGCCATTTTCAACTCGTTGATTTTGAATCTATACTATAAAAAAATACTTATTTATAAGGAGAATTTGGTGAAAAATTCGGTATCATACTAAAGCATTTTTGTGTTTTACATTATTTATTTATTTATACAATATGGATCCTCAACAGAAGTTACACATTACATTCACACTATAAAACATACGTATCAAGCTAAGTGCACCCCCAATTACAGGAGATTACCCCCCGAATACTGAAACGTTTGTTAACTTTGACAACAGATTAATTCTAATGTTGCCTTTGTCTGGCACTAAGCAAATGATAAAGACAGCAATAGACTTAATCTGTCGTCAAAGTTAACAAGCGTTTCAGTATTCGGGGGTACGTCATACTCATGGAGGTTCGACTACACTACACTTTATTGAAAATATTTTTATGCTGCTTATAGAGTAAAAAATAGTTTAAAATTAATATATAAGTCACTAGCTGTTACCCGCGACTTCGTTCGCGTGGACCAATAAAAAAAGTAGCCTATGTCCGTCTCTGACCCTTAAGCTATATCTATGCAAAAATTCAGGTTGATCCGTTTAGCCGTTTAGCCGTGATAACGCGACAAACACCCAGACAGACAGACAGACAGAGAAACAGAGTTACTTATGCATTTATAATATTAGTTAGAATGATGATTCTAGATAAGAATTACATACATAAATAAGCAATAAAATAAAATGTTATTGCCCTTTTAAGGTTGGCTAGAGACAAAGTTGGCAACATCTTGAGCCTTAAGTTGATCTCAATAACACTAGTTATGGGTTTGTTGTCCTACATCAGGATTTCCGCTCGGTTCTATGTCGTTGTTACATAATCCGGTGCCTTTCTGTCTGCCATCCGTCGCCGTCGTCGGGCTCCCACCCACATAGAAAAAGTTGTCAAGTACGTGTTGTGACGTGCTCATGGTATGGTTCCGTAGCTATGTCAGAAAAAAATATAACCATAAAGGCATGCATAGTTGTTTTTGTGTTTTTTTCGGAACTGTCTCATATAATAATTACTTAGAATAGAATACGCTAGCACTGTAATCCATCAGCAGAAAGGATTGGAGACGCGTCTTCATAAAACTTCATCATAAACTACCTATAGCAGTGCATAATCATTAATCGTGCATCTAAATGTCCTTTGAACGCTTAGGACCGCGCGCCGGAAGTGTTTTTGAAGCCAAGCAGTTTTTGAAATTTTCGATAGCTATGCTATTTTCGAATTTTAAAATCATATACCAAGGATCAAGATTAACTTAGACTTTATCAAAAAAAAAGGTGTTGTGAGAGAAGACGATCAAGTCGCTCGCCTGATGTTAAGCGTCACTATTGCCTATATTTTCAGGACCACCCAGAAGAAACAACGGCATTGCTCTTGTAATCCTGGTGCGTTAACTTAGGTGACATCTAGATGGTAAATTAGACATTTCTAATTTACCATTACATTTAATAACATTTTATTAATTATACTTTTATACCGTAAATGTGATAATAAAGTCGTTTTGCCTAAACTTGTCTTGGCGTATTGAACTCGTTTTGTTTTTTCCGGCGTTGGCGTTCAAAATGATGAATGTGCCTAATAAATAAATAAATTATTTGTTTTGCTAATAGTTTGATAAGTCTTTTTTGTAATCTAAACCGTTGTTAAATCAAACAAAATTAAGATTCAAGTTGGAAAAAAAAAAAAAAAAAAAAAAAAAATATGCATTACCTCAGTTGGCAAAGTTGGTAAGTTGGTATCTCGCAAAGAACTAGAACTTCAGTAAGTTGTGATAATTTTAAAAGTCTTTCCCCCGAATACTGAAACGTTTGTTAACTTTGACGACAGATTAAGTCTATTGCTGCCTTTGTCATTTGCTTAGTGTCAGAAAAAGGCAGTATTAGAATTAATCTCTTGTCAAAGTTAACAAACGTTTCAGTATTCGGGGGCTATCAGTCTGTATGCTAGTAGTTAATATATTTTACAGAAAAATATATTTCGGCTGAAAACCTGACCGATACAAAATTAAATCGAAAAAGTCTACGTTGGTCTCATATTATTTCAAAAACTTGGTATCATTTTGGGCAGTGTAAGAACGATGAACGAGAAATGGTACATAAAACTTCATTTTATATCCGCTTTTCACATAAGAGAAACATTTTTTTTATCTACATCATTAACTTTATGAAACAAACAGTATTTTCCCTAGTAGCGGGTATAGTTATCTATGGACATATCAAATTTTAGCGCTATTGTCCTTATAGCTTTTGTATAAAACAACCATGTCACCGTGTTTGTCTGTACATAGACCGACAAACGAACACGTCGAAACTACGTATAAAAAGTACCGTATTGCTAAGGAACCCTTAAAATGAGAAAGAGATTTAGTACATTACTGAGCTCAAGCTTAATATGGTAGTACATGTCTATTTTGAGATATAAAAAAGAAGGAAATTCAGGAATAGGTTTCGGCGTAGGAATTTCTTTTTTGCGATTGTAGTTAAAGAACCTTTGAATGAGATGAAACGTTGGCGGAAAAGGGTCATCTATTACTCGAAACATTATCGATATGACAGTACATATATGTATAAACGACACAAAAAAACGTAAGTAGTGTTTGGTATTCAAATTCAAACGTCTCTACTACTATAAGCTCTCACCTACGTAAATCCATGTCAAATATTGTACTTTTTTAGTTCTGGTAAAGACAGATTTATAACTTGATTTCGTCTCCATGTTTAAGTAGTTACGCATATTTTTTTTCATCGATTGCCTTAAAGAACGTCCACGGGGGAGAAGGACGCTTTTCTCGCCAAATCGAAACAGCCGAGTACACGCAGTTAGTGTCCGTGACGAACGCCTCGGAACGAATGACGGCACATTTTTCTTCTCGCGTCGCTACGATATAAAACATTCATGAATTCTGAATGTTACTACTCAGTACCCATTGCGTGGATGGGGCGGCGGTGATTCTTTCTAAATTTGAAAGATACGGCCTCTTCAAGTGTCGATTTATTGCCATACGTATTGCTTTTATGCTGCGTATGTCGTGTACACAATTTTCCGCTTTTACAAAGCTTTTGTGCAATAGATCTAATAATATGGTTGTATATTCTAGAGCGCTTCTTCTTGAAAACTCACTCGGGCCATTCGAAAAGTCGGATATAGAGAATTCGCAACAAATAAACATTGCTAAAAACGAATCACAAAGACATATTTTCAGAGCAATAACTTAACATTTTAAAGTGCATGTAAAAGCAGTGATATTAACGTACCATACAACCAAATTTTTAGAACAAGACGAGAAACGAATAAATACCAATCGTAAGCCAATAAACGAAAAAAATAATGTTAGTTATGGAAGCATAGCTGTATTTCCAACTCTATGGCGGCGTGGCAGGCGGGATTGCTCCGTCGCCGGTGGCAGCGACGCGGCGGCGGGCGGAAGTGGGCTGAACTATGCGCGGCGCGGGGACGGAATGCGGACAATTTCACAAAAGCCCACCGAGTGAGAGGTACGCCGTGATAACCGTGAAAGCTAATAAATTCGTACGCGGGGAGGTGACAAAACAAAAAGCCTATTATTTCGTATTAGTCTGCGTTTTATTCGTAAAAATGCCACGTTTATTTTCACAGCTTTGCGAGGTCTCTTTTTAGGGCTTAACTCTGTTAGAAAATCGAGTTGCCGAATAGGTTTATGGCAATATTATTACGAGATAAGTACGCTCTATGAATTCTTTTGACCCGCTTTTTTATGAGCGCGAAGGGCTGAAATCTTGCGATGACTTAAATCCGTTTAAAATGAAGGAACTCAAAAATGTTTAGACGTAAGATTTATGTTTTCTGATCCATCTGCCGTGCCATCTCGTATAATATTGCGGACGGACTGGGAAAATAATAAAAGCAGATATAAGATTTTCGTTTGTTTCGAGGAAAACGACTGAATGGAGTCGGAACAGTTTTATTTTTCATTTTCCTTGAGCCAAGTATGGATGAATTATTAGTGTTTGAGTAATGTTAAGCTAATTCGGTAAGATTTATGCCTGGATTAGGTTGAGGGGAACAAAAAAAATAAGAAGCTGAAATAAAATAATGGCGGCTTTTCATTGTACGATCGACGGCCAAATTACAATATCGAATACCTACCTATTGTATTGTGAGAACCTATGGAAACAGACATTTTATGTGTTCCCGCAATTGCCTAGTGATGACTATGTACATACAAAATAGTTATGTATTGCGATTAATAATAAATGAAATATAGTTATATCCGTTTCAGTGACAATTAAAGTTGACATTGAAATTTTATTTAAAAACTGTTTGTCATAATTTTGTGAACTTAATATCCATCCTTTAAGTTTATTGTTTGGTTTAAGAACTATATATTAATTAATAATCATAATATAACCAACAACACATATTTTATCAATTTTATACCCACTCCTCTAGTGGTGATGTATTGAGATTAATTTAATATTAGGCAAATAGGCAAACATAGTTTTAGAATGTGATACAGTTCTATAAAATGTTACATATATAATAATCTTAAAATTATTGCATTCTGTTTTGTATGTTTATATTTAAATAAATCAGGGTTCCCTGGTTTCTCGTTATGGTGTCCACTTTAAATCCTTCGTGGTGCGAGTTCCTAACAGCATCTTGGAAACCATCACGAGGGCCGTTTTTTGGGCCGTAGGATTAAAGTACCGGAAATATCGAGGAAGCGAATCCGGGGCTGTGGATTTTGGCGCTAAGTACCAGCACAACGACGACAGACGTGCTAAATAATAATGTTTTGCGCATTTTTTTTATTGTTTTATTTGTATTTTAGTTTTAAGGTATTTATCCTTATTTATAAGGAGAATTCTGTGGTATTTATGATATGGGCCATGGTGCCTGGTAATAAACAATTTTCATTTCATTTCCATCAGAACAAGATACAAACCTGAAACGATGCCAAAACATGAATGGAGATTAAAACAAAACTATAAAACAAGGAGTTGGAAGAACCAAATAATAAAAATAGGTTTTAGCGTAGCAAGTTTCCACGGCCAGCGGAGCGGGAAGGGAACCAATTTCGGAGCCGATGCCGAGCGTTTTGTTGGAAATAGCCTTCCTTCAATCTGCATTTTCTTGCTGATTTACCAACTTTCATACAGATTCGGAACGAAACTTTCCGCTGGATACCCGCGGAACTTCGACGACACATTAAATTATTATTAAACTAGACTGTCTACGCGAAATAACTTTATGCAAATGCTAATTTAGTATGCTTCTGGCACATTGTCAGTGGCCCTACCGCATTACTGCATTTAATAAAATTTAAAATGTGTGATCAAAGAGTACAGTAATACTGTCATATTAAAAAATAATATTCATTTTGGTATTTACAGTTGTTAATACCAAAGCTGTCAGCAAGTTATCTACTCGTGTCTACTTTATTTTTTGAATTTAATACCTGATATATCTCTCTAACTTTGGCGTTGATCCTTTAGTACCACTCACTAAACTAAAATGATCTATTAAATTTTTTATTTTAATAATATTAATATTATATTTTTTTTAAATCATTATAGTTTGTCAAAAAATTATAGGAGTAATATTTTAGATCTGTCAAATTTAGTTAAATGTAGGATCTTTGCCAGTAACAAACATTTTCCTTTTTATCCTTGGCATAATTAACATAGGATTTCCTACAATTCTAGTGGTACCTGGCAAATAAGACGCTAAAGGCTCCATGCTGAAGGCCTTTGCAATTATATATATTAAATTAAACATAATTTAAATTTAAATTAGAAAAATAATTCGTCAAACTTTAAATTAAATATCTTAACGTACTCTAAAAGTCCCCCTCGAACCGGACCCTGACCAAAAGCACCTAAAATACTCGCAGCGTTTCTGCGCCGAATGGCTAGGGAGATCCTCTGGATCAAAAACCAACCCGACCGAGGGTCCCGCCCTTTCTCCTTGAGGCGACGTCCCAGGTCCAGTGCCAAATTTCTTGCCTCGGAGCACCAAGGTCCCGCTGTTTCGACAGCAAAAGGGACGAAATCATACGCAGACTCCAGGCAGGCGTATTTGAGGTGTTTACCTCTAGCTGCTGCCTCCGCTCCCGCGCCAGCTGACTGCTGGGTAGCGGGGAGGTGACAGGATGCGAACGTGCTCACGCACGCACATTATATATATATATATATATATATATATATATATAATTTGATTAAATTCCCGGCTGGGTACAATTTTATCGTACACAAAGACGTTCCACTGCCAAAATAACTGTCTAATAAGACCGGAAGGCCCAGACCGGAAAAATTAGCTGAACTCCTAAATAACCCGCGTCATAATAAATGGTAGTGACACGTATTGAGTCGAGCACTACACTCGTAAAGTCCAGAGTTCGATTACACACCCCGCCAGATTGCACTATACGAAAGGTCAGTACATAGCATTTGAAGTTTTTTTGAACTCACTTTTTTGTTGTTCCGGCTCACAGATCACTCCTAGATCCCGCAATCAGGACGATCGAAGTGCACCAAGAGTCGGTCAGAATACAAAAAAAAGTACTCTGATTGGTTGATTGCTAGGCGTGCGTAGGCGTTATCTTGAGAAAACCAATGAGAATGCTTGGTCCGCAACACGCGCTTCCCTCCAACTTTGGTGAGTTCAGACGTCCAAAGGATCAACGATCTCGTAATGAGGTTTGTATATATAATCTTTGGTCAAGTTCTACACTGCATTAAGTTTGCGTATATTATTTTATATTACTTCAATTAAGTACAAGCCATTTTAAGGGCATGAAGATGGTTATAAAATAATTTATTGAGTATATTTTGGAAATAAGTATATAGTTTCAAAGTAGTTTTCTCTAAACTATGTTCCAATTCCAATATATTAGGTTGGCCGGCCGGGTTACATTATGGCTGAACTGAACTGAACATTTTATTATTGTTTGTTGTAATACCTAAAACGTTGTGGTAGCTCAGTGGGAGCAAGCTCGCCTCACATTCGTGGGATCCTGGGTTCGAGCCCGGGTGAGCCCGTACCAATGAGTTCTTTGAAACCTACGTACGGATATACCACCGCCAGCGTGGTGAGGCCCAATCACCCTTCGAAGGCAGGCCAATATCCCAGCAGTGGGATGTTAAAAGGCTGATGCAGAGAATAGCTACGAACAGCTGAACATAACCAGCTATCTGATCTCCTTGTCCACCTAATTATATTTACGAATATTCGAGTCAAATTCACAAGATACAAGTCATAGAAATATTTGATGTTGGAATAAATGTTGACTGCTGTCTATGCCATACATCACTCGGGTCGCAGTGAATTAACTACCAACGGACCCGAGTCCGCGTGACCAGAATATTTTCAAAATATCTTTTAGCCACCTATCCGGGACAGAAAAGGGATAATGAATATAATTTTTTTGATGCGAGGAACAATAAAAGAGTTCCTTTCGTTTACACATTGCCCGTAAACAAACGAGTACCAACATAATAATGATAAATTCGACAATGCTTATTGTTATTTAGGTTGTTTATCATAATCCTATTAATTACTAATTATAATCCTACCTAATAATTATAATTCAGAAAATATAGCTGCAGTCATATCGTCACCAATAAAGAAAAAAAAATGAATACGTTAGTCTCGAGGAAAAAACTTCGCTTGCGCGATATAAAACTCCCTACATTACAACTTGATAGTCCATACAAAACTTCAAAAAATGCACAAAGATGGATCAACGCCACCTAGCGAAGTAACTTTGTCTCTCTGACTGGTTGTTTGTTGTGGATGATTATCACGGCTGAACGGATCTTGATAACATTTGATAAGGAGTTACTGTATATCACAAATAAGGACATAGGATACTTTTTTTATGTCCACGCGGACGAAGTTGCGGGTAACAACTAGTAATGTGTATTCAACAAAAAATTACAAAAGTAAAAATAAATGCCTCCTTTTTTTAAAACTAAAACGTAAGTGCTATTTAAAAGTGTATCTAAAGTGTTTAAATATCGTAAAAAAAAAATATTCTCATCAGCTTAGCCACGCTTAGCTCTCGAACAATCCAGTCAATACCAGCCAACGTCATAAATAACTCGAGCCAATTTCATGAAACACGAGCAGATTTTGCTTTTTAATCACGATACTTATTCTTCAACCACTTCCCATGGCAAATCAGCTAATGGAGTGAACGTGATGAGAATTCAAACTTATTAGGCTATGTCCACACTTGTGCGTTTACAGCTTCGAGATTAATTTTTCGTCTAGGGCCGTCTTCCTTGATTCTAGCTTTTCTCTTTCACACTTTACTAATATTTTTTTAATATAATATTTTTGATCCATGTTACGTATAGGGCATGCAATAATTAAATACCCTGAGGCATGCAGATAACTGTACGCTTGATTTTCGGTTTTACCCAAACGTTAGCGGCATGCGTATAAGTACTTTTAACGCAATGCGCGCTATTGTGTGTGGTATGGCATTTAATGCATACGTCAGAAGAGGGAGAAAGTTGAAGCTAACGTTTTATGCATGCAACTGAGAAAGACGTAAATTGAAGTTGAAGGCGCACAAGTGTGTATCTAGCCTTACAACCGTTGCTATTCCCAAATGACTTCTAGTTTACAATCAACAGGTATCAATCTTAACTTTTTTTTAGGTTTATTACTGCGATTTATATTGTGTGATAAAATACATTGGTTTATTTTAGGCGATTTCAAAAACTGGAGGCAGTAAATATACACATTGTGGCAAAATATTACTGTGGACTATATACCTAGTCCACCGTAATCGTAAAAGTTTTAACATATATAGATGAAAAAACTTTGTGGAATAGGTGGACAGGTGGTATGACAAAGTCGGTCAATGGAATAAGGGTACTGGCCGTGTCGATTAAAACTACATTGCGGTAATTAAATGACTCAAGCATAACTAAGATACACATAGGGTGTCGTAATGAATGGATAACCCGTGACCTGCGGGTGGGGAACACTATGACAAAGCAGAAAATGAAAAAAAAATATACTCGAAAACCATGAGACTTTTCCTGAATACATTAGTTTTTATAGTCGGTTATTTTTTGAGCAGTTGTGGTGCCCTTAACAGCTGGTAAAGGGTTATTTATTTATTCAACACACCCTGTATAAGCATAGCATAGCTAAGATTGTTTGTCTATAGCAACTTTTCTGTATAGCTTATTTTAAGCTTACATTATGCTATGTATTAACTTTTTTTTACGAAAACGTGACGTGACGTGACGTGCCGGAAAGTTTAGCAAGATACTCGACTGCTTTGGGGTGCAGCCTGGCTATGCGGGATTATACCCACTAAAACCACGGTAGCCTGTCTCGGTGCTTGACCGTGGGCTCCGGGATCTTCTAGGGAAGGCAACGGCCTTCAGCACTACGCTTCAGCTCCTTCCAGGACAGCTACGAGCTATCCTAAAACACCGCCGCCTACGACAACGTCAGCCACTCGACGCTATCATCCTCCACGGGCTCATTTAGGTAGAGGGTTAGAGCCCTACTTCTAACCACCCCCGAGCCCAGAGCTACCCTTTGAATAGGCTCTTGCAGCAGGCGGGGATACTGATGCCGTATTCTAATGTCCCATGCCATGTATTACCTAAAAATTTAATTCCACTCGCTCATCTAATACGCGAAAATCCATAATCTCTGTCAATAATTCACATGTCCCCATTGATTACCAGACTCAGCTCAGCTTACGGGTATTAGAGCTACTCGAACAGTCTATGCAGTCTGGATTCCTAGGTATTGTGCGCTCTCCCTTGACATCCGATCGAGCGAACGAGGCGTAACTAAATTGGAATCAGTGGTAGGCAACTTGGTAATGGCTTTCGATGCATTTGTCTTCTTCGCTTCGTCCTGTGAAATCCTTATTACCAGACTGCCCAAAAAGGAGGATTATGTTTTTGGGGTGTATGTAAGTATGTGAGTATGTATGTTAGTGTGTTCCTTTAAGACGGCCTACAGCCTAAACGGCTTGACCGATTTTGACAAGCGAGGTGTCTTTGGATTCCGCTTATATGTCCGGAGTGTCATATGCTACATTTTATATTAATTATTTAATAAATTAAATTAATTATTAAAAAAAAAAAATATATTATTAAGTTTGGTACAATAAACAATAGCTAAAAATCATACTTTTATAGAAATCCAGACTATGTTGAACGCGGTCTGTACTAGAGATCCATATAACAAAAGCTCAATTTTAACTGGCGTCTGTTCATTCGTACCTACCTAACTATTTCGCTGTACGTACGAGTATATCCCCGATAGCTAGATACGTCCTAGGAACAACAGGCGAGTTGGTAGCGAGGCTAGCTTGATGGATGTATACGCTTTGTTTTATAAATTTTTAGAATGTTGATCTTTGGGCGTTTTTTTAATAACTTACTTAACCAAAACTACATGACTTAAAAAATATGTGAAATAAAGAAATTATTTATTTTAAAAAAAGAGACCCCACTGCATTGTAATTATACACACTAAAAAGATGTAAACAATGCATGTTTAAAATGAAATTATGAAATGTACTCTCAAATGTCCCATAAGAGAAAATGTACCAAAGAACACTTAAAATTACAATATGTTATAATAATGCAGACTGCATATTTTGATCTTATATCATGTAATTTTAAGTGTGTAAAAGACACTTGTAAAATATATCAAAGTATCGTAACACATTTGGTATTATAAAATAATTAAACTCGTTTACTAGTGTTTTGAAATAGATTTTTAAGAGATTTATTAGCTTTAGCTTATACACCTAAATATATTGCACCTTGCAGCATTAACTTAATTTGTGCAAACAAATTGTGTCCCAAGCAGCATTAATTGTATTTTTAAATTATTTCGCAATTATTCGGGAACCGCTGAAAAAATAAAACAGAAACACCAGAAATTACTGATTTAAATGAGACTATAATAACTGAAACTATTATGATCAGTAGGTAATTTATAAATCCAGACACATTATAAAGTTTAAGACATTGTTAAACTCTCCAACGGGCGGTTATATAAATGCGTCTATTGCAGCATTGGCTGCATTGCAAAACAGCTATACAGCTGACGTTGTCGTAGTCGTAACAAAAGTCGTTATCCTATATTTTGGGGTCGATAAACTGTAGACGATAGCGAGCGGCGCGACTGTTCGGCGACGAGCCTGCGTTTGTGATGCTGCCAGTAAAGTTGACCTCGACTGTCACGGAAAAAGGCAAAGAATCTGCGCTGAATCTGTATTTTCGCTGTGGAGTAATGAGGTATATACGCGACCATCTTTTCCATACAAACGTATTCGATATATCCTCCCTGAATAATAAAACTATAGAAAAAAAAATGTTATAAAATCTGTCATGCGTACGTACTTTTTTTATTTATTTTTTAATATTATTTACATTTATAGGAGCATGGCGGTGGTAGAGAACAAAAAATATGGCATTTTTTTTTCTTGTGTGGTGTCATTATTCAGGGAGGAAACAGTGGAATACATTTGTATGGAAAAGATCACAGAAGAGTTTTTTTTTTACTGTGAAACAGACGGTCACCTAGTTAACGACGGAAGCTGGTGATCATGTCTGCAAATAAGGTCGCGGGACAATTCAAAAAGTTAAATTCACGTTAAATTCAAGTTAAATTCAGTTAAATCGCATCTTTCTTAATAGTTATAGTTCTAGTGATACTTCTTATTTATATCAAGTGAGTTGGTACTTGCTGTGTTCGTGTCTATCCGAATATGATATGGGATCTGGGTTAATCACAAAAGTACATCAAGACATTCAAAATCACCAAAATTTCTAAAAGTGTGAAAATATAACCTTAAGTGGAAATCGGGTGGTTACGATAGAATGGTTATTCTATCGTCCTAGAATAGTTATTCTATTATAAGGTTTTTTCTACAAAGGCTTACTACAAAATAATTTTAATTTCCTTTACGTGAATACCACGTTTGGAAAAGGCATCAATCTAAAGTTTTAGGTTGGTGCTGTTTGTGGGCATTTTAGGCAGTACTAATTTCATTCATTTTAATATGTTTTCATGTTTCTTTTTTTTTTTCTGCTAGTTATATCTTGAAAAATGTGTAATAATTGCCAGAAATCATTTTATATTTCCTATATCAAAGACAAATCTTAATCAATTAGATCAAGTACGTGATAATACGTCAAAGGCAACTACTCTTAAATCCAATAAGCCTTTTCAAAATTACATCGACAGGAATAGCTACCACAACTTCGGTAATTAAAGCTACCCATAGATAATACAAGAGTATATAACTGCACTACTTGACGGCTTACATTGCCGATTGCCGACAGAATCATCTGTTCCGCATTATAAGATTGCATGCAACCTTAAAATTCACCATTTTGTGTGCAAAGGTTCAATGTATTCACATAAAAAAAATATTACCATCACTTTACCTCCAAAGTTAGCACTTACTACACACACAAAAAAAAAAACATATCCAGAAATATTTTTCTTCACAATATTACATAATAAATAACAGCTACATTAACGAGTAATAGAGTACGTAAATATAAAAAATATACACATAATTTATCACACCACCTTTACTTTTATCATAATAAAAGACCCACAAAATCACTTACGAAATATACACAAATTAACCATAGCCACTACATTATATTGGCTGGTCGCTGCCGCGACATGATCGCTTCGCTCACTCAGCTCACACATTGTGTTGTCGTAGTTCAAACATGGCCTAGCATAGTGTGCGAGGCCACTATTTTAAGTTACAGATACATTTAAGCGCTTTACCGGTCACTGCCGTGGCACGCTCGCTTCGCTCGATCGGCCCGCGATTTATGTTGTTGCAGTTCTAACAAAACCTATCCTAGTGTTTTGCGCCACTACATTACGTTACAGTTACTTTTTAGCATTATATTTCGTTGTCGTAGTTCAACCTAACATAATCAAGCACAATTTGAATAAATTAAACAGTTATAACGAACAAATCTTACCACAAAACACAGAATTCTTATAAGTTTATTTGCCACAAACACAGAATTCTCCTTATAAATATGTCTTTGGCCACAAAATTAGCACCAAAGACATAAAGTTTATAAGGAGAATTCTGTGATTAGCACAATGACCATGCAAAAACAACCATAAAACATGCAAGTTGGTGCACAAAATAATAACAAGAAAAATACACACCATACTTTGGTAGCACGGGATCACAAAACGAAACTCACATAATTTTATGAATATTGATGATAATAATGAATATGATTAACAACTTATATCATTAAAATTTAAGACAAAAAAAAATGACAACAATGAAAAAGTAATGTCAAAATAATGTCAATAAATATTATGACAGATTATGCAGATGATTGAAAAAGTATTATGAATATTTAATATTAGTCAAAAAGTTTTTATGAATAAAATTTTGTATTTTGTGTTGAAATGATATTATTAATTATGAAAACAGATAAGATACCCCATTTTGCGGCCTCCACTGCCATTTCCAGAATATGAGCCTGTGTGTTTGTTCGACGATAACATGAGAACAGTTTATCCGGTCTTCATAAAATTCTCTTTCTCTATATTAATAACTAGTTGTTACACGGGACTTCGTTCGCGTGGAAACAAAAAAGTATCCTATATCCATCTTTATGATATACCGTAACTACTTATCAATTTTTTTTCAAGATCTGCTTAGCCGTTTAGCCGTAATAACACAACTAACATCTAGACAGAGAGATCCATCCAGATTCGATCATTTTTGTGTATTTTTTTTCGTTTTGTTTGGACTGACAGTTGTAATGTAGGGAGTTCTGAATTGCGCAAGCGAAGCAAATATGATTGTTATTATTATTAACGACTACAAATACAAATAAATGTACTATGGACGAGATAAGCAATACTTACATCTTTAAATCAATGAGTCAAATCAAAATACGTTGTAAACTACGATTATCAGTAGAGTAGTTTGCATAATGTGTATTTTTACAATATAGCAAGAAAGTAGATAACAACAGGATATTTTTATGAAGCACAGGCTGATGCCCGCTACTTTGTACGCGATACAGCTCAGCTTTCGTTCTCGCAGGCTTAGGGCTCGAGACCAGAGCTCGGTCTTCGGCCTCTGTAAGCTTTTCCAATTTTTCTTTCCATAAAAACTTAATTCTGGCTATTACAAACATTTTAAAATAAAAAATAGCCAAATCGGACCAGGTGTTCTGAACTGATGCGCTTACCATCGAAAATAATTTCATTTTTATAATAAAAACAACTTTATATAATATAAAAGTTACATTAGATACCTACCCCTACAAGTATGAAGCTGATCTCAAGAATATATTTAGCCGGATGCCAACCAGACCACCAGACTAAACCGACTGAGAAAATGTCCAATTGAATAGAAATGTATTTTACAGTATGTATATCGATATCGCGAAAGGTATAGCGAGTACATTTCGATATCGAAAATTCTGACGGGGTTAATAGTCAAGTGCTGTCGGTATAAATATCTTCTTGATAATCTTGGAACGCAATCTTCGAATGTAGGTATGTTAAAATTTATATCAATGCAAATATTCGGACCCGTGTTTTAGGACAACACTTGGCAACGTCATATACACATTTTTGATTTGAAATACATTAAATACATTATTATAGCTACTTCATAATGGCGTTGTCAGTTATAGGGGCTATAGATACGAAAGTTCGTTTCGATATGTTAGTTCGTTTTAATGAACTTCCAACATCACTGATTTAATTATAATATATTCGTATTTACATAAATGGGGTATAATAGCGATCTTATTAGCACATTTTCAAGTTTTGTAGATTGTCTAGCATAACATCACAAATATATCGAATTTTCCTTTTAAGTGTAAGAAGAGACAGAAAAAAAAGCATTTTTTTTCCCCGTTAATTATAACAAAAATGTTGCTAACATTTTTTTTTGTTATTCTATACAGACTGGAAATTCCCTCTTGTTGATTTTTAACCGACTGCCCAAGAGGCAGAGTCTGCCCGTTGGGTTCTTCTTTACGTCCGGAGTGACAAACTACATATACATATACACATACATATATATAGGCTACATTTTGCAGTGGGGTTTTTTGTTTTTCGTTTAATAATAATTATTACTTGTTAGCTTCGTATATAAGCAAAATCGATCTAGGGGTTGTGGTATTACGAGGGTTGCCAGTTCACATTTCGAGGCAAACAACTAGTTTACTGAATTTGTACCTATATACCGCCATTATAACCTTGCAATTTTATCTCATCCTCCATGCTAGCTCGTCTCGAGAGTTGTGCAAGACCGTTACACTTATGGACGACATTATTGCCATACACTGGTCTAGCTAGAGTGGACTGGTGTCTGGGGTGTCGGGACACTATCACTGCGCTTGATACCGCAATAACGAAACACATTACACTAACAGACTCACGTTATGGCATTATTATACGCCAAGTCGCTGATTCAGATGTTTTGTTACGGATAATTATGTGGTATCTCGGATCACAGCGTGCTTGCGGCGGAAATGTTACATATAATCGTTTTAGAGCATTCATTCATAATTTAAGAGCGTAGCTCTTGTCGATAAAATAATTTGCATACTTGAAGATCTTTTGCCAGCGTTTTCAACAATATGACATCTGCCTTCTCTTTTAAATGGTCTGGGAACTTTCTCCTTGGTCTTCACAGTCCTCTCTCTCTCCTTCTATGATAGTTTTCATTGGTTTGTCATGTCATAGCTTGCCATATATTTTGCCTCTTCTGGTCCCTTTATTTGTTAGGAGTCTCCTTTTCTCCTTCGTTCGGTTTAAAGAAAATTTAATAAATAATAACAAAGAAATAACGCTTCTCATTTTTAGCTCACCACTAGGTTTTCCTGTGTTGCATTTTTTTTTATGGTACTCGGTGACAAGACGAGCTAGTCCCTCATCTGATGTTAAGCGTCACGCTTGCCCATAACAATTTAGTGCCATCCAGAATCTGAGATATTAAATGTTAAATCTCTGTATGCCCAGTATTACGCTGGAAACATTGCCCTTCAATCCAGAACACAGTAATGTTTTCACACTACTGCTTGGCGGTACATGAAACATACACAAAGGCAACTAATACCCAGACCCAGATAATCTTATAAGCATCTCCCCGTCTAGGAATCGAACCGGGACCTACTGACCTGCCTGCATAAGATAGACGCGCTACCGGCTAAATTATCTATTTATTTATTAACTATCTACTGTCTGGTCTATCTGGTTTTAATGGAGTGTCGTAGAAACAGAGAGTCAGCCGAAACAGTTTATATCAGGTTAAATTAACAGATCCTATCAAAATAAAATATGCTATGTAAATGACTCTTAAAGTACCCAAGCATGTTACTAAATTACTTCTTGCAAGGGTTAAATCATTGAAGTGAAAAATGTCAGCAAGTTTACCTTGAATGAATGGGTTCAATCATATTTTTCCTGGAAGGACAATCCTGAATTATTTTACCTCAATTTCCACTGAAGCTTAGAGATAACGGTGGCGACTGGCGTGGCCTGAAAACGAAATAAACCTTTCCAATATTTAATCAATATTTTTACTATGGGGTCTGTTCGTTTATTGAATGTCTGAAAAAAAAAAGAATATCAGATTGTTAGGTAAATTCCCAAAAACGAAACTGTTTACTTAGATTTTTATCTTGCGTTTCATGAAACCTTTCTTAAGCAAACAAAGAATTGAGCTATATGATATACTAAAATTATACTAGAGGTGATATACGCACTACATTAGTTTGTTTAATGCGTCACTCGCTAGAGAAGAAAAATGTTTGCGTAAACACGTGCCTCGTAGTGCACACATTTATGCAATTGATAGAAATTATATTTTTCGCTTTTTTTAACACCTGGCCAGTATACGTAGTCTTTAATATAGCAAGTGGCTGAGAGAAATGTAGCAAACTGGCCACATTTAAATGAATCATCGCAATGTGCTGCAGCTACCTCTATCACGTAGTACATAATAGCTCAAAGGATGTACAAGAAATTAAAGTTTATTTCTGCGGAAAACTAGAAAGAGTACTTTATTATCATCATCCAATGTTTTTAGGATATTGCGGAAAGAACTCAATACTACATTTATACAAAACGGTCGATTATCAGATTACGTGTTTGTACAAGTGTCAATCACAACACAACGTAGGTAAATTGAGATGGTGATAAATAATAATCCATCTAAGATACATAGTTATTTCAATGCTGCTCGTATCCGATTGAACATCCACGCAAGTTCTTGATAAGTCTTTTGTCTTATGTTATTACCCGTTCCTCAGTCCGGGCGATAGAGGCTAGCGAGACGGCTTGTCTGCCTGTTCCCGGTTTCTCGCCCTTGTTTATCTGGCTGGGGTAGTTAGCGAAGCGGAGTGGCGCCCCGCGGCAGTACCTCCGCCGACCGCCCGAGCGATGGGACGGCCCGTTCCGCCCGCCCTGCCGCTGTCTCTCGCACGCGTACTCCGATCGTTTCACCTCTCGTAACATAGGTGAACCGCTTCGCCGATAAAAAATAAAACTAATGTGACCGCGACAAAATGACTCTTTTTATACATTTATACTGTGTCATCTCTCTGTTGACCTGCTGCACTACCACAGGTGAGTCAATGTTTCGATAGTACCATTAGCATTTTTATTGAGTTTGTCCTAACTTGTGAAAAGTTATTTGAGCAGAAATAGGTTTTTTTTTTTTTTAATATATGGTATTGATTGACGAGACGAGCAAGTCGCTCGCCTGATGTTAAGCGTCACGCTTGCCCAGTTCAATGCCACCCAAAATTCGATTTGTATTTGCGAAACGGAAACAATGATTCCGGCTGCCAATTCTTAACTTTAAAAACTTATTCAATTATTTTACGATCAGATTTGATTGTTACAAAATTTTAATGGATTTCGGAAATAAGATTGTTTACGATGAAATTTTTTGGTATCATGAGTTTTTGAATTTCAATTTTAGTCACAAGTGGTCTAATCACATACTTGACCTGCAAAGTTAATCAATTTAAGTATTTTAACATTTTATTTTATTGATAAGCAATTAGCTCCCGTTAAAACGTTTCTACTCATAATATCTGATAATACATAAATAATGTTCAACTACATACACTGAGGTTTTTAGTTCTTCTTTTTACCAAAATAGGGCTCAACATAAATTACGTCGACTCTTGAACAAAGGTCTCCTATAAAGGATTTTCCATAATCTCCATGCTTGGCAGACGGCTTGAGGATCGCAGAACGCTCACCGTTTACTAAGAGGATGCTGCTGCACGTCTTCCGGTGGTATTTAACTAGCTTGCCCGAGTGGCTTCGTTTGCATAGGCTAGAATAAATGATACACCCCATTTCAACTCTTTAGGGGTTGATTTTTCGAAAAATTCTGAGATATGCCTGTCTTTATTTTTTATGTTTAGTGCACAAAGGAGCTTCATTGGCTTAGCATGAAAAAACATTTTAATTCCCTACAAACTTTGGAGACCCATCTTACCCTTTCAGAGGTGGAATTTTGTAAAATTCGTTTTTTTCTTCACCATTAGAGGAATATTGGGTTATATTTACATATATTAACCTTATTTTTATCGGCTTTTATAACTGTTTGAACATTACGTAACAATACGTAAGATTACTTTTACGCAGTTTTTTCAGGGGTACACTTTTTTTTATGAGATTGTCATTCTTCTCGTATAATTTTTCTATACCCACACCCAAAATAAACACAAAAGAAATAACGACGTGTTTAGACAAAAACCTCTGTAATTTAAACCAATTATTATAACAAGCGTTCGTGTGTAATTAAATAGCCGAATATTGTAATTAATAATTTAATTCGTATTACAAATAAGTTGAAAGTTTCACCTAATTAAAAAATAAAATGCCTGCTACAATACCTTTTTTGTGACTTATTACTAATATGAAACAACCTGCCCGTTATAAGTTTCATCGATAGTACTTTGGCTTGAAGATAGTTAATTTTGGGGTAGGCTATTTTAAAAAAAAAATTAATTAGTGTAGGTGTAGCCTATATTATTTTTCGTGCAATTTTTATATCACACTAATATTATAAAAGCGGAAGTTTGTGTGTAAGTATGGAATTGTGTTTGTTCCCGTTCAACTCTGCAACGGCTAAACGGATTTGGATAAAATTTGGTATAGAGGTAGCTTATTCTCTGGAATAATACATAGACTAGATAGAAAGTTTTTATCCTGAAAATTTTAACCGTTCCTGTAGAAAAGCGGGTGAAACCGCGGGGCGCAGCTAGTTATACTATATAATAGGTATTTGTTATCTGGTCAAGTTTTTTTTAATGGTTGACAGGCTAAGACGTTTTGACTATAACTCACCACAGGGGCTAGCATGCGCACCGCAACAAAATCTCTACACTTTTTTTCGTGCACAAATGGGTCATAGCTACGATTATGTAAACGCTTGTCTCGTTGTCGTACAAAATAAAGAGTAGATAAAATATTTTGACGCGTTACGCAAGCCAGGTTGGCTGATGTTTAAGTGATATCTAGTGTGGTCGAAGGTAGTAGACATAACTATCCTAAAATAAGAATTGGCTGTGAAAAGTGAGGCTGCCGCGACCGAGACAAGATAACAAAGACAGACAAGGTCTGTGGAAACCTTCGGAGCGCGTGCTTCAAACTGATTCGAGTGGCGAGGTTCTCAGCGAGGTAGCACAAATGTGCTACTTTGCAGCTGTGAACCCTCAACTGCAGCACGGTGTTGAGAATCGGGATTGAGCCGTGAAATTGTAATAAGCACTCAGCATGCAGAAAATTGCGGTGCAGTGCGTTGCGCGAGTACTCTAGGACCGGAGTATCGCAGTCCATATTTCAAGAAGCTAGGAATCCCGATGTTACCTACCATATTGATTTATTCAGTGGCACTGTGCTCCAGGATAAACCTAAAAACTTTTGCGGAGCGCAGTCTCAGGTACGAGTATCCCACCTGTGACAGACACAAACTGTTGATGTTCCTTGGTGAAGTCATTCAAGTTAATGCATGTTATGGGTCGAGCCCGCGGACTCGGGTATCTCTTTAAACTGCGACCAAAACCACAGGAGAACGAGGAGCAGCCTCCTCTTAGTAAACGGTGAACATTCTGCGTTCAGCCCGGGGCCTCGAGCTGTCCTTCTACGAGAGATCTATGTTCGACGACCAGAACAACCGGAAGAAGGGCAGCAGCCTCTTCTTAATAAATGGTGAAAATGTTGAGATCACCGAGCTACCTGCCAAGCGTGGGGATTATGGTAACCCACCCCTTTTCTAAGGGGAGGCATTAGCTTAGCCATCTGACTGCAGTTCTGCACTAGTTCAAAATTAAGCTTAAAAAATGGCTGATTGAGCATTTATTCTATGAATTTGATGAGTTTTATGTGTGACATTTAATTTGACATTTATTTTATGTT
Source organism: Apocheima hispidaria (assembly GCA_947579745.1). Taxonomy (NCBI): domain Eukaryota; kingdom Metazoa; phylum Arthropoda; class Insecta; order Lepidoptera; family Geometridae; genus Apocheima; species Apocheima hispidaria. Next base: position 8,597,600 of record OX388153.1, on the reverse strand, counting down.
GTTTTTGTCTCTACGTTTAGTTTTAATTATTACATGGTTTACATTGTTGTATTTTGGATTGCAACATTTTTAATTTTTTTACGTATACAAGGTGTAACTGAAAAGTGCAATAATATTAGAAGAACTGACTGTTGACTGTATGTAAATCATCATTGTGAACAACTTTTACTATGGTACCAAGTCTGAAATCGTGGAAAAAAAATCAGCTGTTCCATAGAAAAATATCAATGACACTCGACAAAATGTATGGAATAGCTGATTTTTTTTTCAAGATTTCATGGATGGTTCATAATGAACCATCTATGAATCCATCCATCCATACATAATGTTGAGTATATACCTTTCAATATTTTTGCACCTTTCAGTAACATCCCTGTATAAAAGAATTTGCGCTTCTCTAGGATTCAACACACAGATTAAACCGCTTATGATAGAAACGTGAAATTTGAACCCAATTCTCCTCAACCGGTTTAGGTGAACAATAGGAACGGATTTTGCGAAATTCAACCACTAAAGTGGTACAATAGACCCCCAAAATTGTTTCAATATTTTTTCATGCTAAGCCCATGAAACTCGGCTCGTGTACTAATCATAAATATAAAACAAAGAAAGGATGTCTCAGGATTTTTCAAAAATGAACCCCTAAAGAGAGGAAATGAGGTGTTACATTTACTGTAGCCAAGCTGTGCAAGCAAACAAGTAATTTTTAATTTTGACTAGTAAAATGATGTTTTATAAATAAATAAAATATAAGTATGAATGAGTGCTGATTGTTTTATCATTCTTCCGTTAGTATCCGAGATACATGTTCCGTTCCACTCCATAAATAACTATAGTATGGATATGGATATTTCCAACTACCTACTCAGCTAAATGCATTGTTATTTATTGTGTGTATTACTTTTGTGTGCTATGAAACATATTTGTGCCTACAACAACAAATGCTACAACTAAAAAAGTAATGGTACGAATAAAATTACCAATCCCAATTTTTTATGGACATACTATTTTATTATGTACATGGTACATAACTAAGGTTAACTAAGTACTCTTAGGCTAACTAAGATTGTCCGGAAGAGATCGCTTTAAGCGATAAGGTCGCCAGTTATTACACTAGTTTTAAGTTGCTTTTTGTCTTATATATGTCATTTATGGTGTGAAAAATTAATTATTATCTATCTAACTACTTATACTTACTTATTCAACCTATTTTATTTATTTACCTATTTATTCTATTCCCAAGGAAATTGCACCTACAACAATAGGTATTAATTAGTACATACCTAGTTTATTAGTAGGTAGGGCTTTTATAAACAGCTTGCCTCCCTCTCCTCCCTTTGATAATAATTATAACATGTAAACAATTGGCTCCCACGCTTCAAATTAATTTATGCAAATGCTCTGAAAGTTCTCTTCTGTACTCTCAAACAGAAAATATTGTTCTTCTCAAACTTGAAATGATTCCTATTATATCGGCGACAAGGAGTCTGTTAATAGGATTTAAGGTTTTATGAAAATCTTAAAAATACACTAACTGAAGCCTTGACGTCGCCGCCGGGGCGTAAGCTCCTTTGACTTCGAGATTTATTCAGAGGGTCTGAAGGACTCGTGTTTCTATAACATAATTCAGTTAACAAGGGGGGAAAGAATCACAAATGTAGGAGCAGCGTGGTTTATACAGGATGTCCTGTCAATATGCGTGTTACGGCCTATCGTAACGCCGTATCCGTACCAGAGTCACGATATTTCAAGGAGCTGGAATGGCTTGAGTTACGGGCAGGAAGGAATAGACACCACGCGGGTTCTCAGTCACAGAATAAATACAGAAGAGTCACCCGCTTGTGGCGGGAACGCGGGAACGCTCTCGCAACCGCGAACCCGCCGAGGCCGTCCGTCTCCGGACCCTCCTCCGGGGTCGGGTGCTACATCCTCCCCCCGTCGCGACACGCCGGGACACATGGCGACCGCAATACCTTCCCGGGGACCAAGCCAGCCGGGTGCCAGACGACCCCGTGTCTGAACGTCCGAGGTCCCCCTGTGACGGGCCAGTTGAGTTGCCCCACCGCCAGCCACTTCGGTTGCAGAGGACAGAGAGAGCGGTGCATCGCCATACCGACACTCTTCTTCCTCTGCGACCCCACCGTGTCCGCCATCTAACAGTGGCGACACCGTCAAGGCCGCGGAAGGTAGGGAAAGTGGCAACGACACACCAACAGTCCTCTCCCGTCGCAGCCTCCAACCTTCGGCTGCAGTGCCATCCATACCACACTGCAGCCCGCCTCAGTTTCGGTGCTGCCCATACAGCCCGCAACCTACTATGGCCGCTTTAACGTGGACTTCGGTAGCAAGCCCGGAGAAGCGGCCCCGCCTCGGGTTCCTCTTGGCTTCACCGTGGGTGAGCAGGCCACGATTACTAAGCCACGACAAGGCGGGAACCCACGGGGGTAAGTAATCCGTCCTGCATCATCTAATTCAAGTTAGTGAGGTTCACTAAACCAAATAGGTACTCTGTTTACTCGCTAGCCGAAGGACTAACGTGTCGACCCAACGACATAGGCGGCAAAGACTTTACTCGTACCGCAGCCGCTTGTGCAGTTTTTGATCTGAGATACATGAGTACAAACATCGAGTTAGGGTACAAAATAAGTACTATAAAAATGTATAGATAATGCCATGTATGATAATGATAATGTATGATAAACTTTATTAGGGACAGTTACCATATAAACTTGAAAACGGTTTAATATGAAATTCCATAGATTTTTGAGGCATTTTGATCAGCATTTACAGATTTAGAAGAAAAAAAAGGTGTACAGTCACGAAAACAGTGGTTCAAAAATAAAATAATGATTTTACTATAATTTGTCTTCTGTGTAGTGGTAAATTTGTTGCTTGTTTGTTTATGTGTTTGTTGTTTGTTGTTATGTTTTTCTTACAGCTTCGAAATTCATCAAACTATTTCGTAATGAAATACATAGAAAAAGTTATTCGGAGATCGATTTAAAAAAATATAAATTAATGAATACAATTATATCCTAGAAAATGTACGCAGTCTAACTGAATAGTATAAAAACATTCAGTCGACTTGAGAACCTTCTCCTTTTTTTTGGAAGTCGGTTTAAAAAACCGTCACTGCGAAAACATCCTGTTTTAGCGCTGTAGGGGTGACGCATCTCGGTTATGTGGGCATCCCAGCTTGACAGTTATCGATGTGAGTAAATTTATCAAGGGTGATGAGTAATGGACTTAACTTTCTTTTAAAGTTATAAGTAGACAAGTATAATAATATCATGCAGTAACAGGCCTGTGGGTAATGTTAAGATATAACCTGTTTAAACTTTTTACAACAACAACAAGTACAACAAGGAACCCTTATGCGCGTCCTCTTGATGCTGTATGTAGCATCATAACAAAAAATTATAAAAATAAAATAATATTATAAATGCGAAAGTTTTTGTGTAACTACGTATGTAAGTGTTGTTCCCGATCAACTCTGTAACGGCTGAACGGATTTTAATGAAATTCGGTATGGAGGTAGTTTACACCCTGGATTAATACAAAGGCTACTTTTTATTCCTGAAAAATATTCGGTTTCTGTAGCAAACAGCGGGGCACAGCTAGTAGTATCATATAATAGTGCTTCTAAAATAAATTGGTGAGTTTTGGAAATAATAATAATAAATTAATCGTTTTTTTTATCGTCGGTACTATTTAATTATTATAGAGCTACAGTTACAATTAACAGTTTTTTTTTAACTTATAAATCTTAATTTTTTTTTAATTGTATCTTTTTAACTTTTAACTGCACAGTGATTTTTTTTACGACAAGTTACTGCATATAATATATAGATATAGAGTGGTATGCTTTGAACTTCTAAAGTCCAAAGCTTATTTATTCGATTATTTTTCACATGTCTACGGAACTCTATCATAATATGTGTGTCTCGTCTATCGTTTTTGTATTGTTAAAACACATAAAACCCTAGTGGTAACCTATTATTTAAAACTGTTGTTTTATATGTCTGTTGTCTTACCTTGAATGTGTTAGACAAAGATGAAACATTCGAAAAAAGAAACCTTAAAATACTTTGTTGGTACATTATTGGATTTTAAGCCTATATCTTACGAATCTTTCCAAGTTTGTCTACAAATTTAATAAAATTTTGAACCTTTTTAGCGGCCAGTAATTCTTTCAATCAAACTTTCCCTAAATTGATTCGAAACTCTCTTCATAAATCTTAATTTTGATGGTTTTCAAACGGCTACTAATTATACCATTATTGACTCGGAGCTCCACTTATCAAAGTAAATAGATAACAATTAATAGTATGCTAGACAAGTTCAACAGATAAAATGATTTGTCTTATGCCTTTCTGAAAATTGAACAAGGAACGCTATTAATTTTATCGAAAATAAATAAATAAAAATAATTATACACCAATTTCTATACAAAAAGGGTGCCACGTAACACAAATGTCTTACAGCAAACATACGTGTCTTTGGTGTATGTGCGTCTCGGACTCGGAAGGCCCGACCCCCGAACCCGAGACTGCTGTACAAAGGCCTCCCTTGTTCAGCAATCTCGAGCTCGGGGGTTCGTGTCTCGGCCTTGGGGTCATCAGGCTGATGATTATGTCATGTTACTATTATCTAATTATTATGATAAATAGATTTCATTTCATTTCAAATTATGTTTTTGTCGTAGCAACAGACAGGAAATATAAGTACTCAGTCTGCTCTAATCTGAGAATCAGGTAAAAAATTCTTCCCTGTAAATGTAATTGTTGAAATATCAAATTTGAAATCTGCTTACGGCCGTTTTACTTAAAGAGGCACTTTAGTTAAGTAATTGTAGACTGTTTAATTGTTTTCGTCATTTCTTCAAACATTGTTGATCTTTATAGTTGGCTTTTCCTTTTCATTTTGAAAATTAACAATAAAAGCACATTTAGCAATATTACTGTTTTCATCATACTTATGACATCTCTTTAAGGAAAGTTTGCTTTTCCTATAAAAATCATATCTTTTACTCTGTAAATGTGTGTACGCCGCAGGTTAATCCGCACCGGCATCATTCCAATATAAATAAAAATAAATTATAGACCAGTCGGCTGCCTTCGGCTTCCCGGCTTCCCAGGTTCTCGCTATCTCTTTCGCACTTTATCATTTTTTTTTAATATAAAAATTAGTGAGGAGAAAAAAAAAATATTTTTTATTTTGGCGTAGGAGAAGGAAAAAAAAACGATAATAATTTTTTCTTTCATATTGGTCAAAATATAAAATGTTAATTTTTTTTTAAAATATTTACATTGTTATTGGCTTTTAACACATGTAAAGATTTACACATTTTTATACGAGTATTAAATTTTCCTTGAAGAGGTAACGAAGACAAATCTTAACCGGCTTTTGCCACCAAGCTGGTGGCTTCGGTGTGCAAATACCTTTACAAGTTTGATTTTAACTTGCTAATCACCGTAATCCGAGCATAGTTTACTATGCTTACAAAATTGATTGCTTGCAAATATTTGATCTGAAACAACAAATTTCACTGCGCAGGTACTTACAAAAAAAAATTGCACTGGAACGTAGTTACCGATATTAATAACTTAAAAGCATTAAGCTTTAATTAAGGGAAGTGTGTTTACATCAACTTACGTATTACCTACGTAAATAGCGATAGGTATGGGTCGGCGACGGTTCGTGAATTCGCCCAGAATTCAATCCACTTATGTGGAAGTTGGCAATTGGGCTGGATGCGGCGTGTTTATTCTCGTGGCTCTCGACCCCTAGGCTTGAGATGCTGTGATGACCTCAGCGACGAAGTGCATCTATAATGCGCAAGAATGGCGAGAATGTAGGATATATATAGATAGTATATATAGATGTATAGGTTGAAAACTAAAACCCGACTACGTCCTCACCTCACAGCGCATTTTTGTTTGCAAAATCATTTTAACAATGTGTTTGTTAAAAAACAGCTAACAATATATTTATATGAAGTGTGCTAATTTTAAACCCTTTCATTCGATACCCAATACGGCACCATTAATATATATCATGACTTTATGTCCTACACAGAGTACCATATTCAATTTAATCGTAATCGTCACATACTATTATATTTGTATAGTCTGCGGACGCTTCCAACGTTACCTCATTTGTCAAATTATGATAAGTATTTTAGAAGTTATGAATCTATGAACATACATACATACCGATCAAAGCCTTTACTCTCCTCTTTCGTAGTCGGGTAATAAGACCTAGCATAGATTAAAAATCATACATCATACTGGATTGAAGAGCATCTACACAGTAACCGTCACTAAATGCGCAAAGTGCAAGTGATTATAGTCGCAGAAGCTAAAAAATAAAAATAAAATAAAAAAGAAGTATAAAAACCCAAAAAGTAAGGTAGATTATTTATATATTTATTGAATACTTTATTGTACACACATACAACGTATTACGTTCAACAGGAGGACTTAATGCTAAAGCATTTTCTACCAGTCATCCCCTTGGTTGAAGAGTGGGAGATGTAGGCGTGCATCAAAAATATGAATTAACAATAATATGTGAACATGATATAAACAAAAAGGAAGAATAAATAATGACAATTGACAACAAATTAATACCGACTATAAAACGACTGCAAAATGTTGCCACGTACATGAAGATATCATGAAGACGAAGCTCATGACACCTGGCCACTTTAAAGCTGTCAAGCATTTTAGGCATTTTAGGTGAAGTAATCAACCAATCATCGCAATCATTAATTAACTCTTTTAAACTCTATATTATACTTAAGATATTTTCTTTTAAATTTTAAGTTATTTATTTAATATCTACTAACTCAATTTTTAGTTGTTAAAATAATCACAGTGGTTTGGCTTGGCGGATTCACATACACCATCGAATTTCTTCTCCGGAAATACACAGGTTTTCTCACGATGTTTACCTTCACCGTAAAGTCAGTGGAACATCTGTACGTAAGTTCCAAAGAACTCATTGGTACGGGCCCACCCGGGTTCGAACCCGCTACCTCACGAATGTGAGGCGAGCGTTCTCCCATTGAGCTACCACGACTTTTTAAACATATAATGCGAGAATTAAAATAGACTTATTTTACAAGACTATAGTTATCGCGAAAAGACGGAGTGAGCGCCAAACTAAATAAAATACATACAAACTAAACCAAACTACCTAAACTACTTAACCTACTAAAATATTTGTTTGAATTAACATACAACCAGACATAGGATTATCAGTTGCTACTTTAAGAATAGACTCGATTTCATTTAATGTCGCACGGTAAAAACATCACAAAAAAATGTATTTGTAAATCTATGATAACAAAAGATTTATTTACAAGCATAAAACATACTTATTTGGTAACAAAAAAGTTGTGACGAAAAGTCGTTTCGTTTACGATAGCACCCGATTTTATTACACTTGCTTTTAGCGCGACGTCGCGCGTCGTCACATCGTCACACGCGAGCATCGCGTCGTGGCGCATCCATTGAGCGTAGTTGAAGTGTCAATTATTCATCCGTGTGCCGATAATGGAACAATCCTGTCGTCGCCGCGAAGTGGGCCTGTCAGCGGTACGCGTAATGGCATATTATACGATCATTTTACAAAAACCTAGTTTAGTGCAGGGGGAAGGTTTAGTGGAGCATTACAATCAGAATGACAAGGAATGTAAATAGGAAGTAAGGATTTTATGTGGTGGCTTTTATTATCTATTTCACCGTATTTTGTTTTAATTCTAGTAGCAAAAAACATAAGTAAAAACAGTAGTAGTAATAGCAGCTACACAGAATACTTTAACACGGGTAGATTTAGTAGGTACTTAAAGACAATTACTTTTAATACACGTAACACAAGTACCTTGCAAATACTTACAAACTGAAATAAACTACTAAAAATCTCTAAAAACTAACCCAAAATAACTTAGTATTAATTTACACAAAACAAGTTGGATTACAGAGACCACTGAAAGTCTACAGATAAATCGAAATGTTTGGGCCCACTAAGTACCAGTTGGCAGCATAACCAGAATACTGGCTTCTTTACCAAGCTGAATGACTATGCTTAATGCTTGAAGTACTTTGGGCCCTTAATTTAGAGAGTGCTCAATTTAATTTAGTATCGAAGGTTAGGTTACACAGACGCTAGAATTAAGTCACACGTCGCATCCAGCCACTCTCATAGATTAAAAAAATATATAATTATTCCCAAATTTCTTTGTGAGTAGTCTCAACTTACCAAATTAGTTTTTGAGTCATTTGTGTTCCACTTATTATCGATAAAATTTCTTCCAATTATTGTCAAATAACTTCAATTTAGTAACAATCATTAAAACTCGTAGCGTTAATATGGAAATTGTTTTGTTCGTTCAAGGAAAAGTGGTACCTTTATAGGATTAGGAAAGTTTCGAGGGTGAATTGGTCCAAGTAAGTTCTTGTTAACAAAACAAAATAATAATTATAGAGTTGGCCCTAGCACAATTGGCACAGAAACATTATTCTAGAATATAAATAACTTATTTTTTGCTATTCTTTAATTGCAATAACTTGCAAATGATATGTCCAGTTTTTCATGTCATACGTTCGTGTAATTTAAACAAAAATAAAACTTTTTTTTTTTAAACTTGTAGGTACAACTTATAAATTACAATTTGAAAATATGTAGGGGATGTTTTTTTATGTTATTATTAATTTACCACAAGAATGACATTTTAGTTTCCGCAATGCTCTTCCTATTATCCTTAGACGGCCACTGTTTTAGTAGGGGAATGCCATACAATACTGTTAATTTTGTTTTCGTAACCAAAAAAATCTACATAAGTATTTTGGTTCAAAGACGAACCTTGTGATTCTAATCAGAGTATATAAAAACAGTAATGCGTTAGTTTCTGCTACCATAAAATATAGTTTTTGTAACATACTTTGACGGTAACTAAGCTTCTAAAACTCGTTAAGACTGCGAGACTGTTATTTCATGCCTTGCGGCTCATGCGTTGCTCAAAGCTTCAATCTACAAGAAATAATTTGAAACTCCTATTTCGCTTTCTCAAAAATAATAATTATATGTTATTTCATGAAAAAGATATCATTTATAGCATAAAATTATCACAAGCCCAACATTGGCCGACTTTAAATCTGATGTCTAAAATATTTAAACCTAGTTAAGAAGATGGTTATGTTGATTTAAAAATAACTTGAAAAAGGATCTGAGTATATCCTCAAACTACGACCAGAACTAACAGAGGACGGGCAGCAGCATCCTCTTAGTAAACGGTGAACAATGCTATTTCGAAGCGTGGGGATAATGCAACCGTACTCTCCCAATAGGGGAAGGCTTCATCCAACAGTGGACGTCTAAGAGTTTATAAGAAGAAGGCACTTGAAGTTTAAACAGGAGTTTTGGCGGGAACGTGAAGACGTCATGTCGCGTCATTGTATTATTTTCCAAAACTTGTGTTATTTCGATTGTTAATTTGTAAAAATGGTGGATTTTTATCCATTAAGTGTTCGTAAGCGTGCAAAAGTGTTGGTCAGTAGTATAATGTTGTGAAACGTGACTCTTCGTGTTTCCAAAACTCCAAAGAAACCTCTAGTAAAGTCTCCACCACTTTACTGGGGCATGACGTGACTTGACCCTGACTTAATTTGCTTGACTTAGACTATGACTGAGACTTATTTTAATTGTGAAATATTTGACTTCACTTGAAATACTACAATACTTGACAGTGGCTAAATACAAAACGTGTGTAAGGACAAAACATAAGAAAAAAAGTTTTAACAGAAAGAGCACCTAGTAATATTCCGTAAAAACGTAAGTAGAATTTATTTTCAAGACCACACATCGGTCACGGTGTTCTTATAACAGTTTACTTCCATTGGTACTAACTAGCCTTGTGGATCAGTGCGTAGATCTCCACTTTATGAGTTGTAGGTCGTGGGTTCGATTCCTATCCAGGACAAACATTTGTGAGATAAACGTGATGCTCTTTGTGTGTTTCTATGTATTCCATGTATGTATTTACAAAAACAAAGTATTTATGTATTCTATTAGCTATCTGGTTCTCGTAGCACAAGCTTGCTTAGTTTGGGGCTAGATGGCGCTATGTGTGAAAACGTCCACCAATATTTATTTATTTATTGGTTCATTGCTAGGCGCAATTTTGCGTGACTTTGGGGTAGCCAATAAGAAAGTTTGGTCGTTCCCCGCAACCAACTTTTTCCTTCAACTTTGGTGATTTTTTGTCTGAACAACCATCTCATAATGTGGTATTTATAATATTATTACAATCTGTGCTCATTATTTAATCAGGTCCTTACTCATCTTTCAAAAAGATATCCTAACTAATATTATAATTCAGACGAATATAGCCGCAATCGTATCAGGACTAATAAAGCGACGAACGTAAGTCAGGCTCGAGACAAAAAAAACTTAACTTTCCTACAATACACCTGTCAGTCCATACAAAACGTCAAAAAATGCACAAAAATGGCCAACGCCATCTAGCGATGTCATGAAGTAACTTAGTCTCTCTGTCTGGGTGTTTGTCGCGTTATCACGGCTAAACAGCTGAACGGATCTTGATAAAATTTGATAAGGAGTTACTGTAGACACAAAGACACAAAGATAGACATAAGGTACTTTTTTATGTCTAAGCGGGCGAAGTCGCGGGTGACAACTAGTATTCTAAATAAATAAAAATCAACTGACGTGCGTTAGTCTCGAAAAAACTCAAAAATGACACATTTTTTTTTTTAGCTCAATTTGATAGCAATCGGAGGAAGTTTAGGAAAAAAAAAACTACGTTGTTGAAACCGCGGGGCGCATCTAGTACGCGTTTAACACTATAGAAAGAGTACAATTTTTGTTAGGAAAATATGTACTTTACTGGCTAGTAAATACTTTATACCAATTAACGAGGTATAAAATAATTAGAAGCCGGTTTCTTCCAACTTTCCTTTGCCTTTATGAAAATTAAAAACATCACATTAACTTGCCGTTTTAATTACAGGACGGGAACTACCTACCGGGCAAAATGTAGTGTCTGTAGCACCCATAGATGTTCCTGATGGTAAGTGAGATCCTTAAAGCTCTTTGTCGCGTCCACAGCTGTCTTGCTCGCGTGTTTTCACATTATTAGAGTTATAAAATCACTGAGTGCGAGTTTCCAAATAAGTATATGTTGTGTCTGTTTATGATAAGACTAGCGACCTACCCTGGCTTTGCGCGGGTACCAAGCCTCACAAGATCTCGCGCTGGGCTAATCTGAAGATTGACTGAAAGTTTCGCGTTTTTTATAGATAAAGATTACAAATATTTTGAAGCAATTTTCATTTTTACCCGACTACGTTATATTTCTTAATTTGACGGAGATAGAAAAAGGAAACATATTTTTTTCCGATCTTGTCCGTTTAGTTGATAAAACGTAAATTTTGTACTTACGATCGTAATGAAACAAAAAGTTCTTTAGAATATTTATTATAATGTGTTATAATAGCCACATATCACACCTAGATTACGCAGTCAAGACGATCAAAGTGTCACTCAAGTCACTCATCGGTCTAAATACACTTATAAAAATTTACTCTCGTACTAGGTACGAGTAAGTAGCCAATGAGAACGCTTGGTCGCATTTCCCGCAACCCGCGCTCTCCGACAAACTTACTTAAGTTTTTCTCGGAACAAAGATCTTGTATAGCGGTATCTAGTGTGATCTGTGTGATAGACAGACACAACATACAGTTTTGGGAAAATCACACTAGCACATCTACAAAAACTTGCAAATGTGCGATTAAGATAACTGTGGAACAACTATTAATATTGATGAAGAAAATTCTCATAATTATTACAAAACTTACTTTGTTTTTAACCGACTAGCCTAGAAGATGGGTAATGTTTTTGGGTGTTATGTAAGTAAGTATGTGAGTTATGTTTGTCCCTATAGTATCTCCTGCAGCCTAAACGGCTCGACCGATTTTGACGAGTCACGTTTCGTGGATTTCTCTTTAAGTCCGGAGTGACATGCTAATCCAAACTAATTATAAATGCCTAAAAAAATAAAAAAATAAAAAAATGCGAAAGTAACTTTGTCTCTCTGTCTCTCTGTCTGGGTGTTTGTCGTGTTATCGCGGCTAAACGTATGAACGGATTGACCTGAATTTTTGCATATATAGCTTAAGGGCTACTTTTTATTTCCCACGCGAACGAAGTTACGGGTAACAGCTAGTAGGCTATAATTACTTGGCATGTGGGTATTTTATTTTTCTTTTAACAATATTAAATTGTAATTTATAGGAAAATATGTAAAATGTTTTATTATTGCAATGTTATACATTTCATAATATAAAGCGACTATAGACAATTCATTATAATTATGTCATGTCATGTTAACACCGTCAACACCATGATGATTGGTTGGTTGAACAACATTGATGGAGTTTTTGGCGGGAACGTGGAGAATTCATGTCGCGTTATTTTATGATTTTCCAAAACTTGTGTTATTTCGAGTGTAATTGTGTAAAAACGGTGAATTTTTACCCGTTAAGTGTTTGTGAACATGCACGAGTGTCGGTGAATGGTATTATGTCGTGAAACGTGAATTTTCGTGTTATTTCCAAAACTCCATAAAAGGCTCTAGTAAAGTATTCACCACTTTACTGGTGCATGACTTGGACTTGATCGTGACTTGCTTTGCTCGCCTTTGACCGTGACTATGACTTGTTTGATAATATCTAGTAAAACTTGAGAATATATGTGTATACTTGACACTGGCAAATGCAAAAGACGTGCGACGCCCAAAAAAAACACCATTGATGGGTCAGATTAAAATCCTCTGATGGGCACCGTGATTTAGAAGAAAAAAACAGAAAGACTAAGTAAAAACTACCGGAAACAAAACACTGTTTTAAATGCACCAAACTATAAAATGCGTTTACTAATAACTCAGTCAACGCGTTATCTTATACATTTCATAATACACTCTATGCACCATTACGAACTACTATTTATAGGAATAGAAACGAATATTGCTTCCAGATCATCCGGTAATCGTGAAACACTCAATATGTCAGTCAATGGGAGTCAATATCGAAAAACAATACGTAGCTTCCTCTATCCCTAAGCCGTGTTCGATTTGAAAAAAACGCTCTGCTGGCCTCAGTCAGATTCTGAGTCAATGAGTCTGTTTGAGTGTAACGACAACCAATAATTTCTCAAAAGATCTAATTCGGTAATCAAACTTGTAAAGTTAGGTACTCTTGACCACAGAAGAGGAAAATTTTTTATTTACTTCTCTCTCTTCTGTGCTCTTGACTATGTCCCATGGTGTCCATGTAAATCAAGTTGTACAAGACATATTATTTTTAAAGGAAAAGAAACAACCCGACTGCAAAATGTAGCCTATGCCACTACAGACGTAAAGAGGACTCCAACAACACCTTAGTCATAATTTAATGTTTCATAACAGGGCTTAAACGCGCTAAAAACAAAAGAAACCTGATAAGAATTATTAAATTATGTGTTCAAATCTCGAAAGTTTAAAAGTGACACCTTAGTCGTCAAAATTGGTCAATATTTGTTTCCCTTAACTTACATAATTACATACTCACATACATACACCCCAACGCCATTACCCTCCTCCTTGAAGTAGTCGGGTGAAATTAGGCATGTGTGGGTCAGTCACATCTGCAATATTATGAAAGAATCATTACAGACAAGACAGACAAGCCCTTCGTGAAAGCGCCGTCTCGAGTTCAAACGACCTATTTATTGCTAAATAAAACTTAATTTATGAGTCTGGACCAAAAGCTTTTAATCTTAATATCATCGGTTGCTAACGTTTTTAAAGTCCACCTGCGTTTCAGTAAAAAAAACGTATTTTTTGTCGTGAAGACATCTCTCGGTGGTCTGGTCGACACAGTCGGTGGCCGTACCATAGCGCCTAAAACTACAAGCCTGCGGTGGTCACGCAGGCCCCTATCGTTTTTTCGATAAGTTCTGGAGCTCGTTTGTATCAATACAAATAGGTCTACAAAATCGAGCCCTTTTTCGCTACCTCTTGTGATGAACATTCCTGTAATTGCTGCGCATTGCCTGCATTTTAACGTTTGGTAGCCTGTAGCCCGGTACAACTTATCACTTGTCATTTTATAAATTTTTCTGCTTAGCTTATCTTTTAGAGCATCTCAATACCAAATAAAACGACGAGCAAATAACTCGTGTAACCCTTGCCGTTGCGGTTTATGCCTAATTCTGTGGTCACGCAGAGTGAATTTCGATGCTCTTTTTCAACCTCCATCCCCGTTTAATGACGCAGGCGCAGCCACGGTTCAGTGATCTATTTTCAGAATATATATACAACACCTGACGATACAACCCTTGAGTCGCGAAATATAATATTACAATTTTTGGCGACAACAAAAGCTTTCATCGCTAACTCTGGCGGTACCTTAGGTAAGCGTTTTTAAAAATGTTCTCAGGATAAAATAGTACTGGCAAAAAATAAGTAGGCAGAAACAGAAAATAGAAACATAAATTTTATTCATGATAAACACATAAGTACATAAAAAAAAGGAATTTACAATTACAAAATCAATACCTATGGTTTGTCACGAAACTGATCCCAACTCAGCGTAATGCTGGTTGTAGACAACCAGCGCTGGTTTTCTGTTGGGACCGGCAGGTGACGTCACGCTCGGTACGATACAAAGTGCACGATTGCTTATATCAAAAAGTCATTATCAGATGTTGCCCAAAATAATATTAAAATAAAGTTTTTACTAAGATCTATCAACATGGAAGATAACAAGTTTCTGACATGCATAGTTTAGAAATGGTAAAGGCTTAGGTTAGAAATTGCTAGCAACTTTGTCGGCCCTTATTTCGTGAGCGGTACATCTGATAAAAAAAATTGTGTAGGAAAACTTTAATTTAAAAGACCTATTCAATGATACCCTACAAGATAGGGACAGGCAATTTTTTTAAATCCCCTTTTTTAAAACCTTGTAGTACTACGGAACCCTAAAAATCATGTCTACCGATTTTTTTCGAAGATTGTGGGTTTTTTTTAGCATTGTGCCTTTTAGACATTATTTTGCCGGTAAAAGAGCGATACCGCGACAAACCGCTATTTGTCGTTGGTGGGCCGTGTATAAATCACACAACCCTACCGTAGGGTTGGCAAGTCCCGTGTTTGCGCGGACAGCTCAATATGTATCACTTCCGCAAGGATTTTAAAAAGGAGTGCTAAAGTAATCCCATTTGCCAGGTTTAGCAAATCAGCGATGGTTTTACTTTTTTCATTATCCTAAAACATTCTTTACCTGATAGTCTTATTATACATTCTACATACATTTTTAACTTGCATTCGCGTGACTTTCTCGTCATTTAGACTATTTGCATTTGCAGTCATTTGTTCATTAAGCGATAAACGCTTAAATTTTAAAAGGAATTTGTTCCTAAGTGCTTATACATACTAGGTGCTTAGGTACTTATCAAATACTAGCAACAGTAGAATACATTCCGGTTTTAATAATAGAAAACCTTTAGTTACATCGAGTAAAGTCATGATGCCACATTCGTTTTTAGTATCAAAATGTAAGTATTAACTACACTAAGACATAGGAATAGACATATTTTAGTACCTACGTATTAAATTAATTAAAAGTTAATTAATTATTAAAACTTAAATAGGCCTAAACACTCTTCGAGGGTAGGCTGATATCCCAGCAGTGGGATGTTTAAAGGCTGATTGATACATACTCATAACAAAATAAAATTTGATCAACTTTAATTTTTTTAAACTTTTATTATAATTTTTTGTTTTAGTTCTGATAAAAAAAACTGATTTATGAGAGTTTTCGGTTCGGTTGGATGAAACCAAAGAATAACTGAGCCGAATTTATCAGACCTAATAGCTACAAAAACCAGAAATATAAAAAAGAATAAGTATATATACCGCAGAATAGTTTAATGGTAACTAATGAATAATCGTATCTAATGAAGATACAAAAATCACAACCAAAGTTTATAATAAATTGGAGCTCAAAAACAAGGCTATAAAATGTCGCTGGCCTACAACCCATTCAATATTAGCTTTTCTCGCGGCCCCCGGCTATAAACAGTCGATTTAATTAAAGCGTAACTGCATGCTTTGGCGCCAGTGAGAGAAAACTTGAAGATTGGAGTTTTTAAGTGCTAATTATTTTCTTATTATCTTTGTATTTGGCAGCCCTGAGACCGGCGGCAGCGGCAGACAAGACGGCGTCGCTTGTGTTTGCGGCTCTATCCACTAAATTTTCAAAGTTTTATAAGCAGTAAACATGTTTACATATCAAAGAATTGTTTGTGCTTCTAAGGTAGGCTCGAGGTATGCTTATTTAGAAATATACTCTGGCAAAAAATAACTGAATCTAATATATTTCAATCCGGTTCATTTTGACCTCTCTCCACAGATGCGCGTTCAAAAACGGATATAGATAGATATAGATAATTAATAGGTCTAAGTAATGGTGTCATATCTGTTTGTAATCGACTAGCTTAGGCTAATTTTAGGTCCCAACTCCTATAAAAGGTAATAAAATAGAATTATCATCATCATCATCAGTCAGTAGACGTTCACTGCTGAACATAGACCTCCCCCTTAGAGCGCCACACCGACCGACAACATGCCACTTGCATCCACTTGCTGCCCGCGACTTTTACAATGTCGTCTACGCTGCGTCTTCCGGTTCGTGGTCGCCACTCAAAAACCTTTCTTCGCCATCGGTTATCGGTTTTGTGAAATATAAAAAAATTGAAATAGTAAAATAGAATAAATCACCAGAACTTAAAGTAAAGAAAACAAATTTTCTAAATTAAATGAAGGCTTAAAGTAATTACGAAATCTCTCTATACGTGATAAGACTATCTGAAAGTAAAATACACGGATTGGTATTCTGATGGCAAACTGCCTAATGTCTATTACAAATGCGGGGACGCTTAAAATCTTTCGTATCAGCTGGATACACCCAGTTGCAGTTCATTTAGTACTTAATTAGATAACCTTAGTTATAGTTCCTCTCTCTGAACTGATAGCAATTACTTGGGGAAAAAAACATAATAACCGAGAGCATCTCTGGTTTTTATGGTACAGTAAATGGATTATAAACGACACGTCTTAAATATTTCAACGTCTTTTATTTTTGGCCGAAATGGTAGCGTCTTGTATTTGCACATACTCCGGGGTTGCTTTTTTGTGGCTCTATTAAAATTTTCGCCAAAAAAAACTTACTGTCATCGTTCTGCTCGTCATTCATGTTGTATTAGTTTAGTTAAAACGTTATAACGAAAATTTTCATTAGATTTTATTACAATAAAATTATTAAAATCAGTATAATAATCGGTATAATAAAAATCGGTAATCGGTAAATTTAAGTATTTCAAGCGCTTAGTCAGGCTTCAAGCGTTTAAATACAAAAACTTTTACAAAGAAAAACGTTATTAGATTTTTTAACAATAAAATATTAAATTCTTTATTTTAAGCATTTCAATTTCAGAAGAAACCATTTTCTTGCAGAGTCCATGTACCCGAGATTTGCTGAGAGCATCCCTAACGTCACTGTGACTGTGGGTAGGGATGCATTGCTGGCGTGTGTCGTCGATAACTTGAGAGGATTCAAGGTAAGAGTATCATAGCACGCTAACTATTAATAATTAAGAAATAAAGAAAAAAAACTTTTTTACTATGACACGTGGTTTTGACACATTTTGTTTTAATAAAACGGGAATAGTCACGTTAAATTGAGTCGGTTATTCCGACTTTAGCTTTGATCACATTCTGTGACCTTTATCAAGGAATGCTATAAGCGTGACACGCGCGTGCGACCTCGTGAATGCAAGGCAAGACGAGGTTTCTTGATAAACTTCACCGAATACGATCAAAATATAGTCGGAAAAACCGACTCAATTTAACGTGAGTATTCCCGTTATAGTAAAACAAAAAAAAAAGTTTATTTCTTTTGAAGTCTAATAGATCTCGTACGGAAGTGCTGCGCGCTAAACGTGGATATATGCTGGTTAAGTTCATATTATCAAAGAATGTTCCCGCATCAGGTATTGTGAAGTCGAAACAGACGTCAAACCACATAAAATGAGTTCAAAATGCTCCAAATAACACTTTACCTAAGATCTCAGTTGAAAGACCCTGGAAATTTCTCCTACAGTGATGGTGTTATGTTCATATGTTGCATTTATGTCTGGATTATTTAAACATTATATTTCTGTTAAATAAAAACAAGACGATTCTACGGTTTATACGATTATTCTAATATATGAATACTTATCATAAAGGTATAAGGTAGGTACTTGTCTGCGAGAAACAAAGCTAGGTTTTGCTTTGTACATTTAAGTCTAGTGGTTACTATTAAATGCTACAACCAGCAGTTACTATAAGTACATTAGCGTAGGTTGCTTACCTACGTCCTAGGTGAGAAACGGAAAGTGACGACTCGCGAGGCGACGACATGCGACTTGTGCACAGAAAAAATAATCTTGAAACTGATCTACATATTATGTGACCTAATATGCCACGTTGTGTAGGTACAGCATTAACCACTATTATACTATCTCGCTATAGTACAACACATGTCGATGAGATATAGCTACTTATGATTTGTTGCACAGTGTCGTTCAAATCGCATATCGTCGCCCTGCTTTTTGCCGCTTACATGGGACTCCCCCGAATACTGAAACGTTTGTTAACTTTAACGACAGATTAAGTCTATTGATGTCTTTGTCATTTGCTTAGTGTCAGACAAAGGCAGTATTAGAATTAATCTGTTGTCAAAGTTAACAAACGTTTCAGTATTCGGGGGACAGTGCTTAAATGTATAAGTTTGTTAATGTGTGTGAGAATATACAATGTTAAGTTACGGCCTACAGCAATTCTAGTTTATGTGGTTTTGGGATGGAAACACACAAAACTTATTTTCTTCACAAATAGCTACGAACTTTCGTAGAGCTTTTATAAGCTAGACTTTAAGTCGACTTGATCAACAACGTAGTCATTATTCTATAATTTTAGTTAGGTGGTAGTCAGTAGCAAACTTTATTGGCCCAATTCGCACCCCATCCAATTTAGTTATCTTCGATTGACATCAATTAGTACAGACAGTTTCCCGTTGGAGCTACGTAATTGTGTGCGCCACGGTGAACGATCATTTTTGTACTTTGCAGGCAGCAAAAATATTTTCATTTTAGTTTAGCCTAGTCGAACCTCCATGAGCACGACGTGGTCTCCTGTAATTGGGGGTGCACCCTGCTTGATGCCTATGTTTCATAATGTGAATGTAATGTGTAACTTCTGTTGGGGATCCATATTCTATAAAATAAAATAAAATAAATAAATAAAATAACACTCTACGACTTTAAAGTAATAAAAAGTAGTTATTCGATTTATCAAAACAATTATTATAATTTGTGAGTATCCATTTTATATGCAAACATGTAAGAACATTATATGTTCTCTCAGACTTCGCTGGTACAGACGAGGAATAGTAAAAAATGGGGTTAATTTTTATTGTATTTTTTATATTTTAATATGTATTTTTGTCACAAATATTTTTTTCTGTATTAACTGTATTCTGTAGCTACAATGGTCAATGACACTATGATACAAATAACATGTATACATAAATAAGCTCTTTTTTTGATGAGGATAACTATAAGTAGTAAAGGATGAGTATAAAGCTGTAGCTTAGTGGGGTAGTCTGAAGAGGACATAAGTAAATTTTTTTTTCGGCTACGATTGCAACAAAGTGCTTAGGTATGAGTTAATTAAGTATACGACATTTAAACTTCGCCTAATTAGGCTAACACGTAAGTTCGAGAGGGTTTTTGTTTGTTTTAAATTCACTTTTTATGTAGTAAATTTAATTGGGTGCTTACGAGTTAACTTTGTCCAGCTTCTGTAATGGAACCGTCTAAATTCGAGCAACTCTTGGGTAATAATAGTCTTGTCGTGCCACAACTCCCCGAAGAACTTAGTTGAACTCGTCACGCCGCCACCTCTTGGGTTTATCTGTCTATGACTTTGCTGCTTAGTGGCTTATTGAGATTTCGCTGCCTTCCACGGTCCTACTTGCGATTTTCTGGTTATTTGCAGTTTTTCGAGATAAATAGTATCAGGTCTGTCCTTATAATGCAAACTTGCTAAATTTAACTAAGCTTCGTTAAAAAAAATGTAGTTGTGAAAAGATAAAAATCAGATGCTAAAGCACCTAATATTTATAAAAGTGTGATCTGGCTAATGATGACATTTCGAATTGTTCTGACTCACTGAAAAAAAAATACAAAAAAAAAAATTGAGTATGCCGAATCACGTTACTTCATCATCTGAATAGTTATTTAATTTCTTAGAAAGTTTGTGATGCCCGGTCACGATTTACGCCTCATGTCTTGAGTGGATATTGTCAAATTTACACACTAAAGTCACATCTACAGGTGGCGTGGGTTCGCATGGACACGCAGACAATCCTGAGCATCCACCATAACATCATAACGCAGAACCCGCGCATCAGCCTGTCGTACAACGACCACCGCTCCTGGTACCTGCACATCAAGAACGTGCAGGAGGTGGACCGCGGCTGGTACATGTGCCAGGTCAACACCGACCCCATGCGCTCCAGGAAAGGATACCTACAGGTTGTAGGTAAAGTTTCTTCCTCAACTAACTGTTTTCTGTCCTGCTTCGTACAAGATCAAAAACTTTAATTATATATTATTTCCTTCAACATATCTATTTAAAATAAGCTTGCGGTTGACCACATCGTATCCAGATTTGAAAATGAAATAAAAAATGTATTAAAACAATGGACAGAGCATGCTTGCCTAAGAGGAACACCCATATTGTACTTTTCGTGCATGGAACATAGACGATAGAATTCGCTTTGCGTATAAAAATATTGGTTTCGATTGGGAGACAAGTCATAGTGTCAGTTTTTAGCAGAGTTTTATTTTATTAAAGTTGCTTTAATGATTACTTACCGATCCAGAATTCACCCATCCGAAGACTAGAGTATAATTATTATTAGTACTTACGGGATATTTACCACGATTTTCATAATCTCTATAGATGTAGACCAGAGCCTAATAAAACAATAACTTTGCCCCTGAGACTGTTTGTACATTACATTGTTGTCACAGTGCCTCCATCCATCATCGACAATATGACGTCGACCGACATGGTGGTCCGGGAAGGCTCCGACGTGACCTTGGTGTGTCGCGCATCCGGCTACCCGGAGCCCTACGTCATGTGGCGACGGGAGGACGGACAGGATTTTAATTATAACGGTGAATCAGGTAGGTCATTATCACAGGTCTCTAAGCATCTATATCAGAATATTTAAGCGGCACTTAAGGACTTGCTTTTGTAGCTCAAAACAATGTTTAACGAATTAATGTCGTTTCTGTATTGTAGTTGTTGTGCAACACAATTTTTCTGATTTGAGACGATTTTGTTGTTAGATCTTACGATAATTTTCTTATTTCAATCATTAATCTTAATTCAATTACAACTTGCTTCACCAATATATCGAATTAATTAATTAATTTTATCATGTACCAAAACTTATGCTCCATATAACTTGTAATACTGATACGTAGATGCAATTTTGTCATCTTCCAAAACTGTATTATGCTTAATGATAATAGAGTATTACGATTTATATAATATATTTTTATATTTATTGTACTCCACATACATTGTTTTATGTTGATGCAGTACTTCCAATTCTATTAACACCATAGAATTGAACGTAGATAGACAGATAAAATCTTTATTGTTTACTTTACATACGTTGATAGGACAAAAAATCTTAAAACTAGTGCAACAACTGGCTGCGTCTTCCAGACAAACTTAGCATGGAGAGTATTATAAAAGAAATGTAATTTTAACTCTTCTAGTCGGAAAACAGCTGCATCTTGGGAAATTTAAGTTGTTCGTTGGTTCGAGTAGACATTTAAGTTCATAATAATCACGCCATCTTGCTAATGACGCCAAGATTTCTCTTGAATTCGCCTAGAAGTGCTGCTGTTCTCAACTTCGCTCGAAGTTATATCATTAGTTAGGTATATACTAGTAGTTAGGTTGGTATTCCATGTAATTAGGGCGTGGCTTAGTTTCATACGTGTTGTGCAATTAAACAATAGTTATTTTTAAAAACTGGCTGATGTCCACGAATTTGTACTCGGAGCTTGGTTTAGGGATCGGGGTCGAGCCTCGACCTACGGCCATGCAAACATTTGTATTTGCAAATAACGACGAACAGGGATGAAGTTTCAAAAATCTCTTTTGTATATGGATATTGAATAAGAAACTCTTATGCAAAATTCATGCTTCTAGACTCACCGGTTGAAAAATAAAGTTGTCTATACAGTCTTTTAAGAATTAAATAATACAAAAAACAAGACTACTTCAAATTTTTTATTTTTTTTATTTATTTGTCTAACTGTATTAATTAATTAGTCTATACAATTTAAATATTTTGAAATTTAAATACAAACAAAATAATCAGTTATGGTGATAATGGAACGTAAGATAATATGCATTCCTTCCTGCAGCACTACCATGCGCACCGCCACAAAATCTTTTTGTTATGCAAGAACAGGACACGGTTACGATTATGTGTACAGTTGTCTCATTTTTCACGAAATATAGAGTAGAGAAGATTTTGTCGCGGTGCGCGTGCTAGCCCTGCCGGTGTGTATTTCGCACTGGGCGGCCCTGTGTCGCGGAATCTAGTAGAATATAATATTACTCTTGTACAGTATTTAAAATTTAATCTCATGACAAAAAGTTAAATGAAAAATCACTTTATTGATTTTCTAAATAAAAAATAAGAAAATCAAGGGTACTTATTTTTTACGCACCTCTTGTACATTTGCCAGAGTCAGTTTTTTTTAAATACTTTGACTATTTAATTACGTCATTTTTTTTTTTAAAGTTACATACTTGTCTTATTTAAATTATATAATTATTTGGTAGTTTGTGTATTAATAGATAAATTAGAAAAAAAAATATTACTGCTCTTTTTTGGAACAAGCTAGTTCTCAAAATCAAAATCAAAATTGATGTTTTCTTTTGTCTTTTAAGCTCAAAAGTGTATTGTTTTTGATTGGCAGTAGCAGTAGTGGATGGAGAAACATTGACAATAACGAAGGTGTCGCGGCTGCACATGGGCGCATATTTATGCATAGCTTCGAATGGCGTGCCACCTTCCATTAGCAAGAGGATTATGCTCATGGTACAATGTGAGTATCCTTTCAATGAAAACCCTGCTTACCGACATCTCTACAAAATATACAATAAGGTCGCTTTCCGCGTCTGTCTGTCTGTATATCCGGTAGCTCGCAACGAAATTTGATACGGTGCTTACCATCAGTTAGAATTATTTTCACGGAAGGTTTATGACGGACATATTACGTAAGCAAGATAAAATAAGTCGCAAATTGGATTTAATAACGTGCTTTTGGAGAAACTCGCATGTACGAGTAATTAAATATCCAGAAGTGGATTGATGTTGGCTGATGATGATAGTGATAACATTTTCTTGCATTTTGTATATACATTCTTTCCTCGCCACAATCGCTTAAGTTTCACTTGAATTTTCGTTTTGTTTTTAATTATTTTTGGATGCGGAAAATGTAGAGAACTATCCGTAACGACTGGAATAGTTAATCAACCCTGATTAAGCTTCACGAAGATCGATGCTTTGTACATGTGGATTTTATTTCGTAGTTAAAACTGCGAAACCTTATCCACCTAATTTTTATCGAACGGCTTAACTTTAACTTATTTAAATATCAAAATTATAATGAAACTTCTCAAAACCTAGACACGAACTTTACACGTCCACAAACCCTAAACAAGTTCGACTAATCGTGAAAATTTAAAAAAACTTTAACCCATTTACACCCAATCATGGAAATCGCCGAAAAAACAAGAACTGTTCACCGAAAAATCGACGAGCAATTTTCGGCAAAGCTCCATGCATAAAGAGAATCCTTTTTGCTCGTGCTAGTCTGCCCGCAATAAATTGACAACGCAACGGGCCCGGGTACGAGCCAGATATTACATCGTGTGTTTTATTAGTGGTAATTCTAGCGATGAACATAGTAAATAAGGTCCACTCAAGGACTCTATTTGAGCATTCCATCTTTTCTTGCTGTTTTATTTTTAGGTTCTGGTGATAATAATAATAGTTGTAGAACTAGAAACAGAGTTAATGCAAAAGAAATTAAGAATGTATTCATGATAAAGATACTTGTACGATAGTAAATTGGATAATAAGATTCAGATGTTTGTTTGAAACTACTGTCGTGTTAAAATAATAAAAGCTTACGTACTGTCTACATCTACAGTAATATACGTCCGTAATACTGTACTCATGTCTTCTAGTATCGATTTATAGATGTGAGTCCACGTTCCAGTTTATATTGAAGCTATCTATTCATCAAAGTCGGTCATGTGTAAGTTTTTAATCTTCCCTGGCTTCTTTCGCTGCAACTACTTCGTACGACGACTTAGGGATTAGTTTTAATACAGTCTACGTGGAGTTTCTTTTTAAATTGGAGCATAATTATAGACCGCTTATCGTATGACGTCATATACAATTTAACTGACTATGTTCTCACCATACTCGCTTAAATGAGGACCATCATGGCTTAGTGGGTAGTGCGCCTGCCTTATGAGCAGAATGTCTCGTACGGATTTTTTAATGATGAATGTATGCTGTATGCCTGAGTGTTAGTTATCCACGTCTTTTTGTCTGTTCCATGGCAATTGGCATTCCCGATACAGGAAACCCTGGTGGGGCTAGCAACCATGAGTGTAAATGGTTTATAAGTATGTTAAGCGATTTTTATTTCGTATATTTTAAAAAGACTTTTAAACTTCTTGTGTAGATTAAACTCAACAAATTATTTTGTTGAAATCCACCAAATTTTTGTGTTAATTTTAACATTGATATTTGACCGCTCTAATATAGCTGTCGTACTTTTCACACAAATTGAAAAGAATAAAAGAGATGCTGATAATTTTAGTTATTTTGTGGTAAAACTATGACTGTTATTATTTATCAAAACAAGTGTTGGTACGCTCATAGCTTAGCAGGGAAAAGTTTTTCTTTCGCAAGTTTAAGTTATCGTAGCTTAATTCAGAAAAGTCAAGAACACTTTAAGACGCCCGTATCACTCATACGGACGAAGTTGGCCCCTTTATAAGATTAGTGGATAGAGAGCACTCACTCACTGAAGTAAACAATGCCTCTTTTCTCCTAAGAACACGGGGCTTAGGAGGCAAACAAACGTAGCGATTTGTGGATGCTTTTGCTTTTCTTTTGTCTTAAGAGGAGCTTGGTTTTAGAGGCTTAACTTTTATAAATATGGCTTCTTAGTTCTTGAAGCTTGATCTTATCTTGCATTATTATTCATCCTTTAGGTTTAGGTTTAATAAACATTTATTCTCATAATGATAATAATAATCACTTACATGAGAATCAATTACATAGGAAAAATAATATTGTAAGTCGTTCTAGTTTAGGTAGGTATACAATTAGCGCATTCTTAGATAAATAGATAGATAGAACAGTTCAGTTTACGAATTTTATTCTTACATTGTAACTAAATAACATTTGGTTTACATTGTAACACATTGTCATTTAAAGAAGTAATGCCGCCAGCATGCTGGATATCCTCAAAACATACACTAGGCATTTTAATTATTTTCATAATATTTTTTTTCTACTTTCAATGGTATCTGAGTAATCCAGCTGAGTGTTTTGTGTAGTAGGCTAAGTGGTTTGTTTAACTTTGAATGATTGTTTAAATTGAAGGTGCTTGCCCTATTTGCCTAAAGGTGCTTGGTTGTAATGTAAGTACTTTCTGTATTATGAAGAGCCTGGAGACCACGACACAGGTCACCCTAGTGTGGAATCCAGTGCACACTGTTTATCTTTAGATCCTAGTTTTTTTGTTCAAATAAAGATTATTATAGCATTATTATTATTAAAACAGACGGACAACAAAGTGATGCTATAACGGTTCATTTTTTCCTGTTGAAGTACAGAATCCTAACATACATTGACCTGGAGTCTAAACGATAAATTTGATAATTAATATGTGATGCAATTAAAGTTCCTAAAGTACCGTGTCGTTTGACGTAACGTCTGACTTTCTTGTCTTCGGGCCTTACTCATAAACGTTTCTTGTCTTGGGTAAAGATAAAGCGAAAAACTTTGCGTGCTATTTTTAATCGACTTCAAAAGAAAAGGAGGTTCTCAAACCGACTGTTTAAAAAAAAATTAATACGAAATTAAATCAAATACCTATATTACTTTGTTTAGGTAAAGAGATTTGCATGTTTATTTTTCATTATTTTGTCGAGAAGTTGAATCATTGACCGAGCGAAGCGAAGGTCTCAGAGTTTACTAGGACAAATCGGCATTTGTATGTATGTTTGTATTTTTGTGTGTATACTTGTCCGATGATAACTTGCGAACCGTTGATCCGATCTTCATGAAATTTTGTAGGCAAGTTCATTTCAATACAATTTTTAAGTTCAAATATGAGCTGAATCGGTCCAGGGGTTGTGAAGATATAGGGGTCGCGAGGTCTCAGTTTGGAACGTACTACTAGTTAACATGACTCTACCATCTGTTATAAAGAATAGATTTGACTCCACCGGCAAAAGCAACACTGTCAAATAATTAATTATTTTCGGCCGCCTACTTAATTATGGTGATTTTTATGTATTTCACTAATGTAACCTGTGTTTCCAAACAGTTCCGCCGATGCTGTCGATCCCTAACCAACTGGAAGGAGCGTACATCGGCCAGGATGTCTCGATAGAGTGTCACACCGAGGCCTACCCCTCGTCCATAAACTACTGGACCACGGAGCGTGGAGACATGATCATTTCCGGTGAGATTTAGCAACATTTGGGGTCGCACAGTCGTTACTTCTACTCCACTGAGCACGCAAAGAAGGGGAAACTTTACAAATTCATGTTTTTACGACGCGCTATGATTCACGGACTTACAAGCCTTATGGGTCGGTTTGTCTTTTTGTAGCGGTCGTAGAGGCTGGCAAAGAGCGCGCTTTAGAGGATAGAACGGAAGATAAATCAATTATCTTGGACTTTATGAGGATTATAAAATAGCGGAAAGTTTGGGGAAGCTGAGAGTAAGAAAAGGGTAGATAACTTATAATATTTAAATGAAGTGATAGCTATGCAGATCGGTGCTTTTAGATGACTGGACTAGCCTACTTATGTTTAACAAGAATAGGTAGCGTTGTAATATTACAATGGGAGTGTATAGTGTAAATACTGAGAAAAAAAAACTGTCCAAAATTAAAAGCATGCAGAGTTTACCTGTTACTAGGGTGTTACATAGGTCCCAATGTAGTATCATGTTTCTTATTAGTACTGTCTTATTTTATGTATGTAGTTAAGTAGTACCTATTTGTGATTAGTTGTCTCATCCTGTTGGTAAACCAATAAAAAAAAATATATATATATATATATATATAACTAGATAACGTAAATATGGCATTGCGTTTGACGTAAATTTATTGGAACTGAATGCCAATTAGTGAACTAGGCACGTCAACTGTCGTGAACATGTAACAGGCGAACCCAAACCGTGTTTATCAATGATTATAATCAACTAATACTAAATTGTCGCATTTGGCTCCATATATGGAATATTGGACACAAACACATTTATCATTTTCGCATAAATAACATGTGTTCCCGTCTACCAGGGCATCGTTCGATTGTATCATTGATTTATGACTTCATAATGAAATAAATAGTTTCTCTTCTATCGGGGCCAGCATATTCAGCTACCAAAAGTATCTCCGTTTGGAATAAATTCTGTACTGCATGGATAGGAAACAATTGTATTGAAATACCCTTTGTATTTAACTCTCCGATGTAGTTATACCTAAAATACTCAGAATTTTCGCGAGTTGATAATTTGCAATCGAGAAGTACATGGGTCGTTGGAACAAAAATATAGATATATATAATAATATATAGAACTAACAAGCGAATTAATTCGATCCCTATATGTTTATCGAATTAATTCGCTTGTTAGCTTACAGCTACCGAACTCGACAGGTTCTTTAAATCTATATTTTTGTTCCAATGACCCATGTACTTCTCGATTGCAAATTAAATACAAGTAATTGATATTTATTTGCTGGAGTCAATCATCACGACAACGCAACTATTCGAGTTATCATACATACCGATGCCAATCGTTGCGAAGAAATTTCTTAGTCAATTATACATTGTGACGTAATTCACGCGAAGCTATATCTCGACTTATAACGGACCCTCACAAATCTGAGATTTATCGATATTAGCTCAGATTTGTGCTATAAGAAATGATTGAAAACAAAATATATTTCATTTCAAGCTCATTGACTCGATACAGGTTTTTTTATTTAAGTAGAAATGGAAATTATAGGTGGCAAATACGAGGCGTTCCCAACGGACAACGGCTACAACAAGTACATGATGCTGAAGATAAAAAACATCACTAAAGAAGACTTCGGCTTGTACAAGTGCATCGCTAAGAACTCCCTCGGCGAGACTGACGGGATAATAAAACTCGACGGTAAATATCTTTCAAATGTCTCTCTTCTGTAAGTATGGTAACAGTTGTAAAATATTGTAACAATTCTTCTAAAATCGACTTATTATCTTAAAAAGTACATTGTAGGTGCTTTAATTCCTTCAAATCTTCATAACGTAACACTTTGAAAGGTTCTTGTAGTTGTACTGCTACTTGTATTCATTGAGTTATTTTCCTCTCAGAAATTCCTGCCCCTCCTTCGGCATTTACGACGACACAAAAGTCTGTACTGGATAACCAGACTATCAGGAAAAAAGGTAATTATTAAATAGGGAGTATACATTGCTTTAAGTCAATCACTACTGTTTGTTAATGACAATGACAATGATTACTGTTGCGTCGCCATACGACGATGTTGCAATGTTTTATGTTGCATGCCACTGTGACCTCATTCTTATTGATCTTAACTAAAACTGCATGAATACTCTACATGGAGAGTCACACGAACAATGCCCGGTGTACTAATATTTATTCTGTGATAGCTCTTAAATACAACGAAGAAGCACGCGGTATTAGCATTCAGATATAGGTAAAAGATTTCTCTTTTCTGCTATCTCGCAGCCTTCTTCCGATGTATTTTTGAACCAAGGAAATCAAAGAGAATGAGGTTTTAATTTATTTATTTATTATTTTGAACAGGTCAGTCACAAGTTCAGAGCAGTGATGCCATCAGCTCTAATTTTCAAGGTGAGGCTTACGGCGGGCAGATCAGAGAATTTGGTAAGATTTCTAGATTTAAACTAATGTAGCGAACTACCGATTAAACTAATTTTCCTGACACCCAGGACTAGCCAATCGGGCCATTCGATCTTACTTCTTACTAGAGATTAGTTATGGGTATAGTTTGAAGATGCATTCCAAACTGTAACGCCTGATTCGACTATTCGATTGTTTATTTTAGTTTCGACTTAATTTGTTAAGGTTTTTAGATTGTTACACAAAAGGCTTATTTCATAGTTTATCGTTCCCACTCCATTTGTAACTGAAATATATGTAAAATTGTTAAATAAATGTTAAACAGAATGCCGAATAGATTTTCACATTTTTAGTTTTTTGTTTTTTTTTTGTTTTGGTCACGCGTCCCATCAAGCAGGCTCTATATATTTCTATATATTCTGTATAGATTTTTGTAATGATGCGACGCCTGCTTGCCTAGCTTGGCATCGTGACGAAATCTTCTCTACTCTTTTTATCTTGCCAGAACAGGACACCACTACATTTGTCGCATTTTCGCACTACATAAAGAGTAGAAAAGATTTTGACGCGCCACGCAAGATATGCCTGAACCGACGCATGACTGAAATGCTAGCATTTATTTGGCGTAACTCAAAAGCTAGCCATTCAGTGTATTAATGCCGCCAGCATACTGGGCACGGTGCCAACAGGTAGTGAGTGGGCTTGAGCATTTGGATTATCTTTCAATGGTCTCTCCAAAAACTGGTCATTTTGTGCAGTATAAGCTTAGCAGTTTAGTTTGGCTATTGTTTGTATATATTTTGTTTAATATTAACTGTTATTACTGGTCGGTAAAAATAGTGTTGTTCTTTTTTGTTATATTTTGTGAGTTTTTTTATTTGTTAGTCGTTGCATCCCATGTGGTGTATTCTACCGTCGAATTGTTCCTTGGCTTCGAGCTTCAGTTATAGCATTTTCACATTACTAACTAATTATACATTTTCACAGATTTCGAAAACATGGGAGACGCTGCATATCGATTTGGAATTAGCCATTTATTACTTACTTCTTTGTTATGTTATGTGATATTAATACATAGGCACAATCTGCTTTCTTGATAATATATTTTTTTTTAAATGTTACTCTTAATTATTATTAGAAATGAACTTTAGATGATTAGTTTTATAGACTGCTGTTCCTATTTACAAATATTTGTTTACCATTTTAGGCTCTGACAGCTGACCAGACAATAAACTTATTTATCCAACTAATATTATAAATGCGAAAGTTACTATGTCACACTGTCTATCTGTCACTCTGTCTGGGTGTTTGTCATGTTATCATGGCTAAACGGCTGAACGGATCGACCTGAATTTTTACATATACATATAAACCTGGGTCGGAGACGGACATAGGCAAATTTTTTTTTGTATGTCAACGCGAATGAAGCTGCATGTAACAGCTAGTTCTGTATAACTGTTTTGTGTAGTCTGTGTTATGTTGAGTAGTCATCAAAGCGTTAAAATTTTAGTAACCCTATCAAACGGGGTAAAGTGTTTTAAAACGTTTCGAAGTTTCGGGCCGACTATTAAGATTCTGTAACGATATGGCACTTTTCTCTTAATTAATGTTAAAATAATAACCAAAGCAGTGACAAAAAAAATAAGTATTACATTGTTTTTATGGTAGATGGACATTGAGAAGTATCTTCGGCCCCCTCCCTTCAGTCTCTCATGCATATAACATATTACGTTGTTGAAGATGTGAAATCACTGAGTATGAATTTCCAGAAAGTGAAAAAAACATCTTATAGCATACCAGTTTCTTATATGTATACAAATCAATTGTCACATGTATGACGAAGCATCACACACATGAACATCGCGGGCATCGGCTGGTTAAAATAAATATAATTTTGTTTTTCTACCTTTCAGGTGTAGCATTTCATGACCTATTTTCCAGAAAGTAGGTATACCGGTACTAGGGCTCGAGATCTATATCCCGAAATACCGGTATCGAGGCCCAATTCGAAAAATAGGTCCGATATAACATGCATGTGACCATAATCAACATAGGTATGTTTTTGGTTTTAAGCGATAAAATATTTTGTTTCAATCAAACGAAAATTTCTGTCAATCAATCAAATAATTTATTCGCAATAATAATTTATGT
Source organism: Apocheima hispidaria (assembly GCA_947579745.1). Lineage (NCBI taxonomy): Eukaryota > Metazoa > Arthropoda > Insecta > Lepidoptera > Geometridae > Apocheima > Apocheima hispidaria. Next base: position 8,566,053 of record OX388153.1, on the reverse strand, counting down.
TAATAACGGTGTTATAAATTGTATTAGTATCACGCTGTATCTAGTCTGCAAATATTTTATGTTATAAAACTTGTAATGTTATGTTAAACAGTTATAGCTTGGTTTTTGGAAATTTACATTGAATAACCATTATTTTATATCAATACCATTGTTAAATGTGCGATCGAGAAATAGCGAAGTACGTAAGTGCGGCCTTCTAGAATGTCATTATGGTTACAATTTTAATGAGATTCTCCAACTGTCAAAACTTCAACGTAGTAAAACAAACATAATTATGTTACAAGGAGTAAACTCATCTTGTCTCAGAACATTAGTAGTGTAATTTTAATTCATGTTTTCACAACGATTTTGAGATTGGTTATTACCAATATCAACTGCTGGTATACTGAATTTCTGCTTATTTTCTCAAAATGCTGAATTTTTGACTATTTATAGTCAAAGCGCCGAATATTCATATAGGTAACTACAATTTTAATACGATGATTAGCTTTTGCAACACAACGAATATAAATTGTTACTTTCATCCTGTGAAGAGTGGAAAAGACGCTCTCACAGACCATAAAACCGGTTGATAGGTCATACCTATTCAAATAAGTCACTCGAAAATTAGCATGATTCACCCAATAGTAAATGGGCGGCGCGGTTAGTTGTATTTTGCTCCGTCCACTAGAATCCATTGGGAAACTCCGGTGGAAGGATCCGTAAACATTTTCCTCCACCTAAATCTAGTTGCTCCATTGATAGATCCAAATACATTTTTTCCTTTGTCATAATCCATTGGCTCCATTGTTGGATTTAACCTTGACCTGCTGCTGAAACCAAGTTTTTTTCTGCGAGCGTGATCAACTGGTTTTATCGTCTTTGAATGCTGTTCATCCTCAAGCTGTTACGGTACTCTCTACCTACATTAAGTGTGGTTCAGTAAAGTTCAGTAAGTACTTGCTTTAGAAACTTGTAGATGCTTTAGTGAACTATTATTTTATTAAATTTATGAAGTGTCTTTCTACGACATTGATATGTATAAATGCCTGTGTACCTAGTCACGTAACTGTCCAAACTAGATACTTGTAAGTAGGTGGAATACATATTTGGTAATGATAATGTACTTATGTAAATACATTTTTAATATATAAACAGCTATGCTTATGGTAGGTGCCAGGTGATTAACTTGCTTAAGTTATTTTTTTTCTATCAGATAAAAAAAAAAAAAAATTGGCGTCGCCACTCTTGTGCGCGCCGGAATTGCCCGCACAGCGAACGACGCGCGGGAAATTCCAGTGTAAAAGAGGGACGCGCAGGGAAAAAAACTTTTTTAACACAATACAACAGGAATTTTGTCCCACAACACCACAACACTTGTGATCAAAATTTAAAAGAAACTTTAAATACATTCGAATACTAAAAGAAAATTCAAAACAAAAAACGGTTTGCCTGAGTTTACGAGTGCCTAGTTACATCACAAGTTTAATTTTGCAGCATCATTACTCAAGAACTCTTTTCGTTATGTTACTTTTATAAACAATAATAGGAATTTAGTGGAAAAGTATTATTATTATAAACTTTATTTTAAACTTTGATAAATTATTTTTAAGTGTACAGAATTTTACTGATCTCATTTCGGTTCTTACGAAGTTACAGTTACCAATAATTAGACTATTAGATAATATGAATATACAGTTCCCCCATTTTTAATGTTTAATACAGAAAAACCCTAGTAATAATTTCAATGAAAATAGTTAAGTATGATTTGTACCAAATGCTACTAAGATAAAACTGCCAAATAAATGTGTAAATTATGAATAAAAAGAAGCTTAAAATAACGTCTTTCAATGTTGTTTGTTTGTTGTTTGTTGTTTCAATGTTTTTGACACCAGTCGTTGTACTACAACTCACCTACAAGGCTAGCATGCGCACCGCGACAAAATCTTTTTGTTATGCAAGAACAGGACAAGGCTACGATTATGTATACGTTTGTCTCATTTTTCATGACATAAAGAGTCGATAAGATTTTGTCGCGATGCGCATGCTAGCCCTGCTGACGTAAAGTAGCGGTGTGGTCGAAGATGGTAAGCACCCGTAGCATGGAATGAAAAATGGCTATCAAGTGAGGCTGCCGAAATCGAAAGCTGTATACAATAAAACACATTTGGTAATTGAAAAACTAGCCGTGAAGAAACTAAGTTCTATTCTCAGCTATTATTCAGTGCATGTATGTTATTGAAAATTATGTTGCGCTCGAAGGCGCTACAACTACGCTCGCATCGATACGTGCAGTTATCAGTTAATAAATAATGCAGCACAATCTCGCTGCACCCACGTCCTTGACTATCCTAAGAATCAATATCTTGCTTATTAATGCATTCAAGTGATTAAGGCGAGGACGGATCGTGATTTGAAATGAGTATTGTCCCGCTCAAAATTCTAAGGTTTAAAGTTGAATATCGCATACTTGATGATAAAATTGAAAAATGTAGTTTTTCATTGTTTTTTTGCCGATTATCGGAAATATACAAATCAAATAAAAAAACTACCTGTTCCGCAGGGAGTCATTTTGCGATTTTTTATTTTGTAACTAAGACAGATTTTCGAAATTTTATTCGGTTAAACGTCATTTCAGTTTTATTTTCTATCTGCAGTATTTTTTTGCACCTGAATAAGTAAACGAATAAGTTTTACGATTGGACCTCGCCTTAAATGCTAAAGACAAAAATAGTACCTTCTACTTAATAGAAAAATTACAAAAAATCTACAGAAGTTGCGCAACGACCGGTAGATCTTATCTGGTCATTGCAACTTAAATTAGGGTGAATTTATAATCAATCACCTTTACAGACTGGAAACTATAATCCGCTATGTCGTGGCTGCATGCTGGAGAATGAAACAGTGGAGCATGAGCTGTGGTAATATGAACTCACGCATTGAAGAAACTAGAATCGTTAAGGTAAAACGTTTCGCTCATTACGCGTTTTTTTTGCGTTTTTTTTCAATTACAGCTCAATTACTCATCGTTAATTTTTTTTTTCCAAATATTTACCCGTAATTTCTTGAAACAATCTATTTAATATCGCAAAATAAGTTTTCATGAACCTCGGTGAGTAATTAAGCTGTAATTGACGAAAAACGCAAGAAAATTTGAATTTCGCGCGCTGAGCGAAACGTTGCACCTTAACGGGTTGTATGAGGCAGCTTCAGCATCATCCATGCTACCACGACAGCATGTCTGGTTCTTATTATCATCAACACCATCATCTACGCTACAGCAGCAAATTGCCAGCGGCCCAGAGCCTCTGGTTTTTCAAGGAGATGAGTTGGATTGTATAGACCTGGCAGGAGAAAATACACAAAAATGCACTTAAGTAAGAAAAAAAGTGTCTTTTACTCGAGTTCAACGAGCTCCGTTTCGTCCACTATGTTTATGGGATCATACATATCTCGTTAGTTATAAAACATTATTTATAGGTGCACTCTCGAAACTGCAATTTTCCAGTTTGTCAGTTTTTTACCCGACTTCCGAAACAGGGGTTGTTGGATGGTAGGTAATGTTTTTGAGATTTATGTAAGTATTTATGAAAGCACCTACTACATACATACTCACATACACCCCAAAACATGACTCGTTCTTGGATAGACGGGTAAAAATATTACACTCTTTCTTGAGCAGCCGGGTAAAAACGGTTTCTAGTTACGGTAACTTATGTCGGTCGAGAACGAACTCACGAAACTGAATCTGTATCAATGAGGTACCAACGATTGGAATTGGAATGTGAAAAAAAAGCGGTCTATAAAAAAAAAATACTTTGGTATAATAAATGTAACTTTTTATTTATATTGCTCATTGACGAGACGAGCAAGTCGCTCACCTGATGTTAAGCGTCACGCTTGCCCGAAAGTTCAGTGCCAACCAGAATTTTGAACTTCAACAATTCAAAACTATGCGTGGCAATGCATTGCGCTCGTCACCCTGAGATGTTCGATGTAAAATCTCTGTATGCCCAGTAATTACGCTGGAAACATTGCCCTACAATCCGGAACACAGTAATGCTTGCTCACTACTGCTTGGCGGTTGAATAACTGGCAAAGGTGTGGTACTGCCCCAGTCGGACTCTGCAAGAGAGCCCTACCACTACAAAAGACAACCATGATTTTGTTGCTAGACAGAGAGTGCATTATATTGAACTATGACGTCACGGTGCATGTGCGCCTCACAAACTCGACACTAAGGCCGGGTTGCACTATCTAGGTAAACTTTGCATTATTACACACCTCCTCACTTGCTCACCTTCTTTCACCTCTTCAATAATCCTCTCCATCATAAGAGAGAAGAGAGAGAGAGAAGAGAAGAGATCGCTTTCAGCGATTAGGCCGCCAGTTTTTTCACTAGTCTTAAGCATTTTTGTCTCTACTATTTTCAATTTGGTGTAAACAATAAAGAGTTTAATAATATTTGAACTACAGGCATAACTGTAGTTAAAACTCCCGAATGTATTGCACCATTTTAACTAAGGTAAAAATAACGGATAACTGGCATAAACTTCATGGTTAAGGTTAAAGTTAATATAACTATAACAGTAACTTTAACTGGGATGATGATGCAACCCAACCTAACACTCGCATTGTAAGAGAAAGAGCCTACTCTAGCCCCACCAAAAACATTAAACGCTTTTATTTCAGGACAGTATTAGCCTATTTAAATTATTTTTTTCAGCATATTTAATTATATTTTTTACTATTGTTATGTAGTTGATTGTTTCAGGCGTAACTTTGCGGAAGTTTATTTTCAAACTGTGTCTAAAATAACTAATCTGTAGTATCTTTCCGCTGTGGAAAGACACAGATTAAGTTTACTACAGTTTTAAGTTTGTTATTTTCAAACAAAGTAGACAATCAGCATCAGCCCTATTATGCGTACGTGACTACGGTCGTCGCCTCTTTTGTTTACGTGTAAGTCATTGTCTAGGTAATTGCTCGTTTAAATGTACCACAGATTATACCGTTACGTTTATTATACGTTCTGTCAGAAACACATCATGTCATGTTGCGTCTTTTTATTATTTTCCAAAACTTGTGTTCTTTCGAGTGTTAATGTGTAAAAACGGTGAATGTTTACCCGTTAAGTGTTCGTGAACATGCACGAGTGTTGGTAAATGGTATAATGTCGTGAAACGTGAATTTTCGTGTTGTTTCCAAAACTCCATAGAAGGCTCTAGTAAAGTTTTCACCACTTTACTGGGGCATGACTTGGACTTGACCGTGACTTTCTTTGCTTGACTTTGACCGTGACTATGACTTGTTTGATCTAACAAAACTTGAGAATATATTATGTATACTTGACACTGGCAAATGCATAAGACGTGCGACGCCAAAATCCTCTTAGGAGGAAAGAGAAATTGTACTTTAGATGTCTGTGTAAAAACTATATATGTTTTTTTTTTTACTGGGACAGTATGGGCATATCCGAATCCTTATGACATACGGGAAAACTGTCCTATGAACCATTTACTAATTTTGTATGAAAACTATTTTAGCGTTATTTTTTTTTGGTCAAGCGTGCACCATACAAATTGGTTGTTTTGATCTTTTTTTTAATGCGTATCGACTCAGTCTCATGTAAGGATCGTTTCATTGTATTGAAAAAAAAAAGCAGTAGGTGTTAGTAAAATTCAATAAACTACTCACTGATGCCAGTTAAACTATAACTACTTCTACTGATCCGATTCTTACGTGAAACTGAATCAAACAAATGAGGTTTATTAACTATTATAATTAATTCTAAAAAAAAGCTTAATTCTGTAAAATTGATTGAACTTTGCAGTACGATAACTAAATCTCGGTTGGCGCGTAATTGCTTCTCTGCCGTAAACTCTGTCTTCCTTTTGCGTCCACTCTGTTTTTTTAATGGAACATGATAATTTATTTTTTTATTTTATGTTGGCGTGAAACTTCCTTATCAAACCGATCCAAACATTTCTAGCCAGTATTTGAATTTTAAATCAAATAAGGATATGACAGAACTTATGACCCAACTGTATAGGTATATAGAGATTGTTTATGCCGACAAAAACTCACTGTAGGTGGAGAAAAGTGCGATTTCGGGGGACTGCGAAGATGCGACCTTGAGATAGCCAATGTGAACCATTGGCTATCTCAAGGTTACGCCTACTCGCGCCTAGCAATAAACTAATTCAGAATTAATTTTTATATGTGTTTTGACCGATGCGTGGTGAGCTTGATCGTCCTGAGTGCAGAATCTAAGAGTATATATGTATTTACGATTGTCTGTAAAATATAAGTATAAATAAGTAGTTAAAGACCACCCGCTTTGAAGTGCTTTATAATACCACTTTCCTTATCTGTTATGACAAGATAAATAAAATTTTATGTTGATATTCCGTAGGTAGTTATTGTGGATTCGTATTTGTCAGTAAGACATTCATTATTGTTATCTTTTAGAGATCCAGATACAATTAAGAGATTAAAAACACACTTGATTTCTTAGCCTTGTTATTACCTATGGTAGTTTAAATGAATGGTCAGTAAAAAAGGATTACAGTCTTTGTTATTAATAATTCTCTTTTTTCGTAGTCGGGTAAATATCATTTGGTATTCGTTTTTAGGGTGCCGTACCCAAAAGGTGTCAACGGGTCTCTATTAATCAGCGTACACCGGCTATTTGTCCTACCTATTAGGGCTGTATCTTTTGAACCATAATAGCAGAGCAACAGGCAGCCGGTAGACATTTTCACTGAATTTGAGTTATGACGGATTTCTTAACAAATAAAAAAATTATTGGAGTCCCATTACAATATGTTTTTAACGTTGTTCTGTATTTGCTCTACCGTAAAAATGGCCATTATAATATACAAGCGTAAGCAACACATTTAAAAACCGGAGAAGTTAAGAGCGTGTCAGACTCGTGCTAAGAGTTTCAACCACTAAAGTGACATTTACAAACGCAAATGTAGCGATTTTCGTTTTTTTGCAACTTATACATAAACACAAATGTTTATTGTTTACCTACGGAACCCTCAGTGCACGAGTCCGAATCACACTTATCTGGTTATTTTTTTTGTAAATATGAGTCTGTCCTCCAAAATCATTGCATTTGTTAAATGCAAGGCTACGAGTAACCTTAGCAATTCGTTACGACTGCGTAATTACATTTATAATTCCTTTGTGGGGTTTTCTCATATTTCTGTTTTTTAATCCATTGTATAATTTTTTATACGGAGTCTCAAAATGTATTTTTTTCATATGTGAATGTTTCAAAAACATTATAAAATGTATATTATTAAAATATGTAAAGTGATATATAGGATGTGTCGTAATGAAAGGATAACCCGTTACCTTTGGGTGGGAAACACTATGAAAATCTAGATAATTAAATAAAATGTGCTAAGAAGATTGAAACTTTTCAAGTTTTAGTAAGTTTAGGAACAAATTTCACTGAAACTGATTTAGAAAAAAGTTCAATTACTCGAAACCCGTGAGACTTTTTCTTAATACAAATTTTAAATTTCTGAAAAGTCTCCCATCCGCAGGTAAAGGTTATCCATTCGTTACGACACATTCTGTATATGGCTCAGTATACTTAGTTCAAATGTTGCCTTGTTGATTTTTAAGAATTTAGTCATTTTTTATTTATTTAATTTTATTTACACTGACTTTTCTTTCATCAGAGGTTTACTAGCATGAGTAATTATTGTAACGGTACTGTTACATTTATTTAACATTGTTACATACTAGTTTTTACTTACTCTCTTACTTATTTAAATGTACAAGTATGTAGTGTAGTGGAACTATTAATTAAACAACATACGAAAACATTTTTCAAGTGTCTGTGTTTGAAATTATTTAGAGTACTTATCACACTAATATTATAAATGCGAAAGTTTGTGTGTGTGTATGTAAGTCGGTAAGTATGTAAGTATGTTTGTTCCCGTTCAACTCTGTAGCGGCTAAACGGATTTTAATGAAATTTGGTGAGGTAGCTTACACTCTGGATTAACACATAGGCTATATACATAATATTCGGTTTCAGTCGCTTACACATAAGCCGAAATTTGGATTAATTATTTTTTTTGGAATAAAAAGTAGCCTATGTGTTAATCCAGCTACCTCCATGCCAAATTTCGTTCAAATCCGTTCAGCCGTTACAGAGTTGAACGGGAACAAACACACTTACATACTTACACACATACACAAGCTTTCGCATTTATAACATTAATGTGATGCTTAAACACACAGCCACTGGAACTTTACTTAGCAGGATGATAAACAGAAACCGACTAATGACAGAACGATAACAGAAATAATTGTTATTCTGGTTATCTGTTCAATGTAGGCCACATAAAGTCGTGGCGGTATAAAACCTGTTAAGTGAAGAAGCTGTCGTCACACTCAGTGCAGTTACCAGTGTTACTGAACTTGCAAGTAATTACTAAAATGTTGCGAAATAAAAAGTATGTGCTCGGAAACCAAGACGTCCAAGTACCGGCTCATTTAAATTTTGGTAAATACGTACTAGACCGGCTGCGAGCTCTCAAGGATGACCAAATTGCCATTGTATGTACCTGTAACTATTTCGTTAGTAATAATATTAATGAAAAAAATAAAAAAAAACATGAGCATGGCAGTGCGGTAGATATAAATTTAACGGCAAAAACTATTTTCTTTCTTGTCATTTGAGGGGATGAAACAGGAAAATACGTTTGTATGGATAGCAAAGGCTGCTCTTGGCCAGTGTCTATTCTGTCACTCACACATTTTAAAATGTTTGATGACTTATTTATTTATTTATTGACTTAAATGGCACAATATGCCAATACATTACATATCACATACAAAAATTATATAATATCAAAAAAAATATGTAAATCTAACGTAAATCTAAATATAATCTAACTATTAGCATTATATAACTTTGTCTCTGTGTCTGCATGTTTGTCGCGTTATCACGGCTAAACGGATCTTGATAAAATTTGATAAGTTACTGTATATCACAAAAACACATGTAAAAATATAAGAATGGCAAAAATTATGTAACAATAATTGCTTGTAAACTATTATGTCAAAAATTAAATTATGCTGTAACACAATACAGGTCAAATTCATCTATTTCACCTTCTTCTTCCACCTTGCATGTATTCCTATCGCAGTACCGAAATACCCTTCCGTCATCCTCAAGTCCATGTGCAGACTCTTTTTTTTTTTATGTATTAGCATATATTTCACAAAACTTCGTGAGGAATCCTGCATATTTTCGGAGAAGAAATTCGATGGGGTATGTGAATCTGGGAACTAGCGTGGTGGATATGACCCAATCGCCCTTCGAGGGTATCCCGATATCTCAGCAGTAGGATGTTTAAAGGCTGATGCAGAGAAGCACTTCACATTGGTATGACAATACCATTGCCACTATTTTATATCAACTATCATGTTATTATTTTTTATTTTGTCAAAGAAGAAAGAATAAAACTTGAATAATTTGTTTTTTATTTTCTTCTTCGTCGCCAAAATATAAGATGTTGACATAAAAATGGCTTTAAAACTTTGGTACTGTTATTCTAAAGTTAACTGAATGTTAATTTTTCACTCAGTGATTAATATAAGTTTTCTACAAATATGTTAAAAATGCGCAATTAGGAAAAAAATAATATAGTATAATTTAAAAAAATAATATTTGCAGGAAAATATAGACACAAAAGAGAAGCTGTCTTACAAGGAGGTCACTCAATACGCAGTCAACCTCGCAACATCACTGGCAAAATTAGGTATCCAAAAAGGTGACATCGTTGCAGTGGGAACGGAAAAACGAAAAGAATTCATCCCCATAGTTCTCGCAATTGTGTTCGCTGGAGCAACTTACACTCCCCATGATTTAAACAGCGGCAGAGGTGAGACAAAATGCCTCATTTTTCTTCACACGCATTCCACTTCTACTTCACGTTTATCGAATACCATATTTCACTTCGATTCTCTTTGATTCCGCAGCAAACCAAGATACCCTATAGTTTAACCATGTCGTCAGTATCTCGCGGTGATTTTATTTGAGACCATATCGTTGAAATTTGGCACTTGTCTAAAACAATTATAGCCTCTGTCAGGTAGGTTTCTTAAGTACTGTTAAAAAAATAGGGTTCGGCTACATCTAAAGCGGTGATAAAGACGTTTACCACCCCAACGAGTGAATTCAAAATCACTATAAGGATTCTTAAATCTCATAAAAGTTTTTAAAAATCATGGCTTTTTCTTGAAATACTCTAGTCCAAACTAACAACTTTCGATTTTATTTTGTGTCGGTCAAGATTTCAACAAGAACGCATTTTTGAGAATACTAGAAAAATCTTGAATAACGGAAATTACTTTTAAAAATAACACGACTAAAAAGAGTTAGTTTACGAGACACAAACTTAAAATGTATGTGAAAAAAACCAGGAAAACCGCAAAAACAACCAAACGCTAAAATTTTTGGACTTATAACAATGTTTTTTTTTTCTAACTTAGCTACGAGACCCTACCATGACTGTGTCATGACACCCACTTCACCTTTATTTGTTACAGCTGCTCTGAAGCACAAAATCAATATAACGCAACCTAAATATTTCATTTGTTCACGAAAATTCTTTGACCAGTATAATGAGATGATCAAAAGCTTTGATTGTGTGAAAAATATTTTGACTATGGACGATGCTTTTGATAACGTGAAATCTGTGAAAGATTTGGCTCAAGGAGATATCGATGTAGAGTTATTTGAGCCCGCTGTAGTTTCTGGACAGACGGATCTGGCGTTCATTTTGTATTCATCTGGCACCACTGGTTTGTCAAAAGGGGTACAGCTGACACATTTAAATTGTATCCTCAATAGCTTGAATGATGAGTAAGTAACAAAAGAAAAAAAATATATATTTCAGTCCCATAGTATAAGTTGGTCATAATGATGTGTACATGCATATAATATACCTTTCAATATTGTTGCACCTTTCAGCAATATATAAAATCGATATGTGTATGTATGTATGTTCCCTATGGACTCCAAAACAGCTAGACCAATTTTGATGAAACTTTCAGATTAGCCCAGCGGCGATCCTGTGAAGTTTGGTAGCGATCGTCTATAGATAATTGGTGGTACCCGTGCGAAGCCGGGGCGGTTTGCTTGTCTAATCATAAACTTGAACACAAAATAATACTTTTGGGAATTGCCACTTAGTAATACTTTCAAAGGGGAGGCCATTGTTCAGCAGTGGACGACTTCCGGCTGATGATGACGATGATGATGAATATCTTCAATAATTTGAAAATGTGCGAAGCGAATGCTCGAGTGAGACCAATATGGATGCGACTAATTTTTAATAAATACGTTGAATAGTAAGTATACTTAACTTTAAAACAAAACTTGTTTTTTTTTTGTTCATCAGCTTCAACGATGATTCTCTACAAGTGGCCTTTATGTCCGGTGATTGGTATCATAACTACGATACTTTTATGACATACAAATTCCTTGTTTCTGGAAATAAAGTCTTATACACCGATAAAATGAGTACTGACTCGATCTTACGCAGCATTCACGAATATCAAGTAAGAATAATCTAAGTAATTGCTTAAATCATAGACTTATACAATACTACCAGCGCTCCACGATTTCAGCCGCTATCCTACAAGAACTTATTTTTTCGGGATAAAAAGTAGCCTTTGTATTTAACCTCCATAGTAAATTTCATCCGAATCTGTTCGAATCCATTACGGAGTTGAGTGGGAAGAAATACACTAATAACTAATAACAAAATACCTGCACATAAACTTTCGCATTTATAGCATTAGTGTGATTTAGTAAAGAACGGGCCAAATTAACTTTTTCTGTGGTACCAGCATAGTATTAATAAGTTTATTTAGCACCATATTGAAACAGCTCGACTTCTTTTGTGATCGATTTTCTTACTTGTGACGTATACAATACAGGAGTGAACTATTCGACGTACAATTATTAAAGGTTCCGACAAAAGGCGTTAATGTTTCCCCGAATTTCCCTAGAAGGAGGGTAATGTTTTAGGGTTGCATGTAAGTATGTTTATGTGTTTCTCCTGTAGCCTTAATGGCTTGATCGTTTTTTTTTATTTTTCTGGAACTCTCTGAAGAGATGAGCAAGCCACTCGCCTAATAGTAAGCGTCACGCTTGCCTATAACAGTTCAATGCCGCCCAGAATTTGAAACTGTAGCAGTTCAAATCCCTGTGCTCGTCAGTGTGAGATAATTAGATGTTAAATCTTTTTGTCTAGTAATTACTCTGGAAACATCTCCCTTCAATCTGGAACACATTTATTTTTGCACACTACTGCTTGGCGGTTGAATAACTGGCAAAGGTAAGCTACTTCGCCAGGCGGGCTCTACCACTATTAAACGAGTGAGGTGTCATTGGATTCCTCTTTACATCCGGAGTGACTTAAGCTACATTTTGCAGTCGGGTATTCTGTAACATTGTCCAATGTCCAAGTACCCTATATACTTTGACGTAAATGTTCGGACGGGCAATACTTACTTTTGAGATTCCAAAGAAATTTCCTTACAGGCAAACATCTTGTTTATTCTGCCGTCCTTCGTGAGCTTACTAACAAAAGAGGCTGACCTGAGCAAATACAACCTGGATTCTCTTAGAATAATATACTCGAGATCATCTCCACTCCATAAAAAGACTATAGACAAAGTGAAACAAAGGTAAGTGACCATAATACTGCGTAAGTAGTAAAATGTGATGTCTTTTATTTTCTTGTTTTGGCTAGTTACGAATTCATGGTTACAGCTACGTTCCTAGAAGCATAGATAAAATACAAGAAGGTACTTACCAACCCTAACCATTCTATTCTGTAATCACTTCTTGAAAGTATTTTATTTACAGTTAGTTGCTTACTTTGGTAGAAAATTTATAATCTCAACCTAAATCGGGTATACAAATTTGAAAGCTGTTTGTGGAATATCATATTTTATGATTTTTTTAACCAACTGCCAAAAAATAAGAGGATCTCAATTTGATTGCTCTTTCGAGAAGTCTTTTTTAATTTAATTATCTTTGGGTATTTTTTGTTATAATTCCCAAAAATGTTAAAAAAATTGCGCAATGGAAAATCGACAAATTAAATTAAATTATATTTTTGAATTCGAGTTTAGATTCAGATTCAAATTCCAATTCCAATTCAAATTCAAAAATATTATTTTATTTAATTTGTCGATTTTCCATTGCGCAAAAATCAAAACGAGTTTTGATATGAAACTCTATGAGCTATGAAACAAAACTCGACAATAATGGATAGTAAAAGGAATTGCTGGCCGCAATGCCATACAACTTTGCTGGCACCTATTCGAGTAGCTCGGCAAGGCCGACTTCTCAAAGAAGGTTGTCAAATTAATGACCACAATATTATAGTCATAACAAGCATTTTGATAAAAAAAATATATATATTATATTTACTATTTATATGAAACAAAAAACCTTCAATATGTATGGAACCTTCGGCGAGCAAGTTCGATGCTACTCGCATTATATTGCGAATTTATTTTTTAGATTTCCGAAACTCAAAACAGTATTACAAGGCTATGGAATGACCGAGGCGGGCGAGCTAACTTCCGAAAGTTGGGGCCATAAAGGTCCGAAGCCGGGGAGTGTCGGGAAAGCGTCCCCTGGCATCACTTTAAAGGTAAAACACGGATTTAAACACGCTGATTTCGTGGTTTTACATACAAAAGTACCTACTAAAAAGTTAGTCGTACGTGACTTGGAATACCATTGATAATATTGTAGGAAAATATGTGGGAAAACTGTAGCATATTATTGTAGAATGTAGACAGATGAACTGTTCGGGCAAAATGCTCACTGGTAAAGATATTGAAATAGATATAATTTATCAACCTTTAGTAAATAGGTGAGTAAGTATTTTTACCCGACTGCCCAAGGAGGAGGGTTATGATTTTGGAAGGTGTTAAAGTATATAGGTATGTGTGTGTATTCCTAAATTACCTGCCGTTTAGGCTTGAGCGATTTTTAACCGACTTCCAAAAGAAGGAGGAGGTTTTTTTACAATTATTACATGAAAAATGTTCTTTAAAAGAGCTGTACAAGTAGTTGTATTTTATCAAAAGAATATACTGTTATTACATATTATCGTAGGGCCGATAAACGGGTTCCCATGTTGGAAGATTAAACCTATTTTAGAATATCTTTGTTGTCGTTCCACAGTATTGCAATAAACTAATTCTTATACAACGATACAATTTTGGTATGCTTACCAAAATCATATAACTCATTTCCATTTTACACAAACTTCTTAAATGGCTTCTCAACTTATTTATTCTCAGGTTTCAGACCTAGAAACCCGTAAAACTCTGGGTCCGAATGAACGCGGCGAAATTTGCCTGAAGGGTCCGGTCCTTATGAAGGGATACGTCGGAATGGACCTCTCAAATTACATGGACGAGGAAGGTTTCTTCAGAACCGGTGATCTCGGCTATTACGACGAAGATAGCTATTTTTATATCGTCGGGAGACTCAAGGAAATTATTATTTATGACGGTTATAATGTAAGTGCACCTACCGCTCAAAATCCTTGGAATTTTCTTTGAATGTCAAAACTTTATTCAACATGGTGTTATATCAAGTTATACCTTTTTAACCAATGACGCGAAGCAAAAAGGATAGGTTAGGGTAGGTTATGATTTTGATTGGTATGAATGTAGCTAGTTATGTTCTCTTATAACTTTTTAACTACTTGTCATAATTTGACAAACGAGGTATCGTTGGAAGTGTATCGTTGGTATCGATGGTAGATTTCAAAAGTGCAGTATTTTTTAACAAACATGTTGTTAAAAAATGATTTTGCAAGCAGAAATTGCATCGTGACGTAATGGCGTATATACTTAGTCGGGTTTTAATTTTCAACCTATATTCTTGTTTTGCGCCTTGGTCTGATTTTAGATCTTTACAATAATTTATTCTATGTAAGTTCTTGGGAGACGAATACAGAATAGGCACTTTTACTACTTGTCGAAATCATCAAAATTAATTATAGTCTGTGCATTTGTAAGTGACATGACGGTTACTCATGGAAACTGGAAAAGTAACAAACGAATGGAGATGCTTTCACATTTATACCAAAAATTCTAGCAGAAATGCGAAGATATTTATGTAGCTTTAATAGTGGGAAACAATTTTCTAAAACCTTAACTAAACAGTAATATCATCAAAAGAAATACAAAATAAAACCCTACCGCAAAATTTATAAAAAACCTATAACACTCCGGACGTAAAGAGGATTTTAATCTCACCTCACAACTCACTTGTGAAAATCGGTCCAGCCGTCTACACTTCAAGAGATACTATAGAAACACACAAACATACTCATAAACTTACATACTTTCATACTTACTTTTACATATTATACTTACTTACATACTTATACACCACAAAAACCTTCTTCTTGGGTAGACGGGTATCTAACTTTCTTCACTTTTAGGTTCCACCACTGGAGCTGGAAACTTTTCTCCAGCTGCACCCAGGAGTGCTCGAGGCTGGTGTAGTGGGGAAACCAGTTTCTGACTATGGAGAGGTACCTACTGCTTTTGTAGTAAAGCAGCCAGGGTCTGACGTCACCGAACAAGAGCTGATCGATTACATCGCGAGAGAGGTAATTTCTTCACTTTATCGCGTGCGAACTGTTGAAGTTTAAAATTCTGGACGGAAAACTGTTATGGACAAGTGTGACGCTTACTACTAGGCGAACACCTTGCTCGTCTTTTCACTCACATAAAAAAACACACACACACAAACAAAATGCGTTTTTAGAACTGTCAATTAAACAATTTAGTTGTAATATTTTTCACATTAATATTGTACATAAGTAAGAGATCAGTGCGCATTTAAATGTATGGTGCAACTATATGTTCAGAAATGTGATACTGTCAAGAATATATGGAGACAACCTAATAACAACGTATTGTCAGAGCATTAAATGCCTACTTTTTGTGATTGAAAGAGGATAGAAAACTGCCAGGAGAACACAGTTTGTCAATGAATACTTTTCTGAGGGCTATGAACTCTGAACTAAGTACATACTGTACTTTGTTGTGTTTGTGTTTTTTTAGTTTAAGTACAAAAGGCGAATCCAACTGTGCTCAGATTAATTTTACAGGTATTTTTACCATGTCCAAGACCTATTCAACGAATCCCCCATGAGAATAGTGGAAAAAAAACACTGCTCCAATTTGCACGAATGCTCAAGTACTTGTTTCTTTCGGAATTGCAATCTATGCTTACAATATTAATGATAAAAAATTGTATTTAGATACTTAGAAGTTTTGATACTGTGTGACATCCGGTCGGACAATCTTGTAAGGTTTCCTTGTTATAACTACGAAGAAACACTAAAAACCATACCAAGATTTCTGTAATTTGGTTAAAGTGCCTAGATCAAAAAAAAACTGTAAATATTCAAATTCAAATTATTTATTGAGATACAAAACGGATATGTACTTCACACAATTTAAATATTAAATTTAATTGTTCTAATACAAATAGGAATAAAAATGTAAAAGGAACGATGACCAGAACCTACGATTAGTAGATTTAACAGCGTAGTTGAAAATAATAATAATAATACATATTATTTAGATGTTTGGATGCTATAATAATCACCAGCTCAAGACATACTTATAGGTATCATTTTAAAGCATTCGATACATTTCAGGTGGAGCCGTACATGCAGTTAAGAGGTGGCGTCATATTTATCGAAAGTATACCCAGAAACCCAAGAAAGAAAATTTTGAGACAAGAATTGAGAGATCTACTGAATGCAAGCTAATTGCGAGCGACGAAGACTATGAGATTTGAATAAGTTTCTTGTGATCTTGCTTATTATTTTTCAGTTTATAGTACTATACTCTATTCAGAATTATCATTGTATTCGTATAAATAAAGATTTTTATTAAGTCTTTGTCTCTCGAGACTATATGGACCTAATTTTATAATGGGTTGACTGTATGTTTTTTTTTTTTTGCAATTGGTCTATGATACAACTAATCATAGAACATCAGAATGTATTGATTGTTTGGATTTATTCCTTGCAATAATATTCTTTGAAGTATATCTGAAAAAAATATGCTCCTTAGTAGCATTTTCGATATCGACATCCACGAATGACATTGGTTTTGACTTTCCTTTGTTTGACTCACGACTCATTACTTTAAATAATGGATCGGAGGAGTTTTAACGCCAACATGAAAAAATCGTGCCGCTTTGTATTATCTTCCTAAACTTATGTTCTTTCGAGTGATCGTCGATGTGCATAACTGTAGGCAAATCGTAGAGAGTGGTAAATTGCTTTTTATATTGTGTCCAAAACTCCGTAGACGCTTGCCGTAAAGCTTCCACCACTTTACTTACTGGTACATCATTGGTACTGGACAGTAAAATTAGAATTAGAAAATTAAAATTAGAATTTGAAAATTAGAATTGGAAAATTAGAGATTAATACAACAATCGAACCGAGATGTCCCTAGAAGCGCCACTTGAATAAAAAGCTGCACAACAATCCAATAGATGAACAGAAGCAGCTATGCAATTTTTTATTTATATTAATTAGACGGAACAGATCGCTTAAACTTTTGCACACCTCGTCATGATACTTACCACCGGGGAAACTGTAAGTAGCAATACCACTTTCGTTTTGATAATTCCGTGCCATAATACCACACGGAAACCTATTATTTACATATGTGGTAATCATACAAATAAAAGCGAGGCCTACGGACTACACAGCAGTCGCATAATCTGCTGTGCAAGTTTACCAGGAATTAGATGACATTGATATTTTTTTTTTTTTTTATAACAAATATAATTATTTTTTTGCACTTTTTTTACAGTTTATTTTTATTATTTATTATCATGATGACTCCTAGCTACCTAGCATTTCCTTGAAACCTTTCCTCGCCCACGTGCGAAAGCCAGCCGAGTATTGGAAAGTAGGTAACCCTAACACGATGCTATGGTTTGCTACGATGTTGCACCAGTAGCTCAAGCTCATGATTGGGATTTGAACCCACGCCTTCGCGTTAAATCCGAAAGCACCAACCACTGAACGATCATCACTACAATGTAAGGTCTTTTACTTCTAGCGCTAATAATAATATAATTGAAATATTTGCGAATCTTACCCTCACTTTTTATCACGGATATCACGGAAGCAGTAAAATGTTTTTGGTTTAAGAAGATATAAATATTTCTTTTATTTCCAAAAGGATATTAAAAAAGACGTTGTATTAAAATAACGCTGTCAGTTGAGTAAATGTAATAAAATCATGAAGATAAAGATAATGACTGTCCGTTCTACTGAATGGGTTTTAAAAACACTAGTTAAACGATCGTTTCTTACGATCAAAATTAAAAATCTTGTCCTAAGCTCTTGCGTATGTAGACTAAGGAAATATATTGTTTTATATAACAATAAAAATTTCAAACATTTGGTTTGAAATAAGTACTCTTGGTTCAAATCACTTATCTTTTCTGTGGTTCAAATTAATTGATTTTCTAAAATATTCATTGAATATGATTTCTTCTTTCAGTCAGTATAACGGAAAACTTTGTCTTCAGTTCTGTGCACAAAAATTAAGATGAATTTAATTAATTTTTATTTTATTTTTCCAAAAATAAAATAAAAACTAATATTTTTTTTAGGACGAAAGTTAGGTATTCCAGAGAAAACTGTGATATGTTTATGGAAAATACAGCACTGCACTTCTATATGACCGTATGACGCTCGAAGCGTAAATATGAATCCGAGTACGCGGGCTGCACCTGCAGGCCCCCTGGAGATGATGCGGGGCTCTACCCCCCGCACAATGCGTGTAGTCGAGTCACCATTGAAGCAGACTCATGAAGCATAACCCGGACTAGCGAGCAACGTTCCTTGCGTATTTAAATTGTATCCATACGTTTACTCTGACCTTATATCCATAATATGAACTGTACATTTACTGCTGCGACTGAATAATCACTTAAGCTAAATTATATCAAATTATGATCACTAACCATAACGCAAGCCAGACTTCTTGACGAAATAAATCAGAGTTTCAATATTTATGATATGGAGTGATTGAAGCACGACCACGTTTTTCTTATTCTAAAAAACTATTATATTAGTCGTTGGGCGGTAAGAGGTGCATTAGTAGTATTACAGCAAAGTCAAATAGAGTCATAACCATCTTAAAATATTATAAAAGAGAAATAGTTGAACTAAAAAACAAATTTTCCAACTTTTTTAATGTTGAATCTTCTGCGAAAGGATTATTTACAAGAATAGCTTAATTATCCTGTTACAGCACACAAACACAGATGAACATTTAATTTTTAAAACATCAGTCGACTTGATAACCTCCTCCTTTTTTTGGAAGTCGGTTAAAAAGATTTAAAAATACGGAATGATTACAAATCTGTGATATTGATAGTTTTTGCCCTTTCAATAGGCACGTCGACTACGCCATCTTTCTGATTAATTATAAATGCGAAAGTTTGGATGGTTCGATGTTTGTAACTGAATCACGCCAGAACGGCTCAATGGTTCTGGATGAAATTTGCTATAGAGGTTATCTCTTGGTTTAAAATAACTTCCATCTCGGAAAAATATACTATTTCTATGATATAATATTTTAAGATAAATTATACCAGGAATACATAAGCAATGAGGAGGTCGTTTTAGAGAAATAATTTTAGCGATTTTGTATGCTGAACGGTTCGACTTGAATATTTGCACAGATATAGCGTAAGGGTCAAAGAGTGACAAGCTGCTTTTTATCTCCGGAAAAATGTATTTTTCAAGCGGGTGATACCGCGATGCGTCTTGCACTTGCTTCCCACAAAAAATATAAAAATAAAATTATTTTTAGAAAATAAAAACCGACTTCAAAATTAAACTAAAAAGTAGAAAATACTATTTTAATTACTTCAAAGCAAAGAGCATTAAAGGACTATCAACGAACTTATTGATACTTATATATCTATTAACAATTTAATAATCAATTTTTTTTTTCAAGTCGGTTCCAGATAATAAGGATAGTTTAATCCTGCCTTTGCCTGCCTGTTTTTTTTCTAAAAAATAATTGTTCACACATCGTATCTAGATGAATATTATCCAGCATATTTTTGAACCTGAATAGTAAAATTTTCCAAGCTAAACGGTCTGATAACAAGATCGTTAACTTCTTACTGTAAGATTCATAGAGGCATATGGTATTTTGTTTATATGGTACCTTTTAATTTCACCTGGCCCTTAAAAATGTATGTATGTAACTACCCTCGGATATAAAAAATAGAATTTTTATGGATTTATCAGAGGAACCGGCTTAAGAAATACATTCCTCGAATCTCAAATTACTGGGCTTACTTAGCTATAGGTGTGTACTTCACAATCTTCAAAATCATAGAACAATAATTAATTTTTAATATTTAATTTTGCTCTTCTGAAAAGTTACAAAAATGGATATAGGACCAAATAGTTCTGATGTAAGTTTTAGAAAATAATACAAAGCGGGGATTTTTTCACGTTGGCTAAAACTGCTCCGATCTATTTATTCAAACTCGTAAGTGGTAGTCAAACAAAGTAAAATCAAAACCAATAACATACATGGATATCGATATTGAAAATGCTATCAGAAGAGTAATATACTTCAAAGAATATTATAGCAAAGAATCAATCAATTAATTCTGATGTTTTTTGCTTAGTTGTATCATAGAAGAATTGCAAAAAATAACAATTAATTAACTCATTATCAAATTAGGTCAATAGTCTCGAGAGTCGTGGAATAAATAAAAATCTTTGTTTATACGAATGCGATGATAATTTTTAATAAAATGTAGTTCTATTAAACTGATAAATAAATGAGTACAAGAAACTTATCTAAATCTCAATTAGCTTGCATTCAATAGATCTCTCAGCTCTTGTCTCAAAATCTTCCTTCTTGTGTTTCTGGGTATACTTTCGATAAAGATGACGCCACCTCTTAACTGCATGTACGGCACCACCTAAAATGTATCAATTACTTTAGGATTATACCTACAATAAGACAGATTATCCACATCTAAACAGCTAACACTCTGTCTAATATCTATTTGTTCTAATGTTCTTATCTTTCTGGTTCTGGACATCGATATTTTCAATATTTTTTTTTGTTGGCACTATATCCAAATTACAGAAATCTTGCACGGTTTTTAGAGCTCCTTATTAAATAATAACAAGGAACTTTACAAGATTGTCCGCCGGGATGTCACACAGCACCATAACTTCTAGTATTATATTAAGTGAAGTACAAATACAATTTGATATCATTAATATTGTAAGCGTAGATTTCAATTCTAAAAGAAAATAATACTTAGGCATTCATGCGAAGTGGGTGTTTTTTTTCTGTTTTCAGTGGATCTATTCGTTGAATAGGTCTTGGACATGGTGTAAAGACGCATTTAATTATATTGATCGTAGTTGGATTCAACTGTTTTTAGTAATTGAAAGAAAGTACAGAAAGTTTAATAATATGTACTTAGTTTAGAGTTTATCGACCCCATAAAAAAGTTTTCTTTGACATTCAAAAACTGTGTTCTCCTTGGTAGTTTTCTATCCTCTTTAAATCTTAAAAGATAGGTATCTAATGCTCTGACAATACGCTCCGAAGACCTTCATATTTAGTACATGTCTACAGACCCTATCCTATGGTTGTATCAATACATTCTTGACAGTTTATCGAATCTTTGAACATGTACCTGCACCACACATTTACCAGCTCATAAACGTCGAATTTACAATGTTAGCGTGAACAATATTACAACTATAGAATTGATGTAGAAAGAAAAAAAAATAACCAAATTGGTTAATTGACAGTTCCAAAAACGCACTTTGTTGTGGTCTGTTTTTTTAAAAATTAGGTGAGTGAAGAGACAAGGTGCTCGCCTGGCGATAAGCCCAGTGTAAACAGAAAGTGAAGAAATTACCTCTTCCGCGATGTAATCGACCAACTCTTGTTCGGTGACTTCAGATCCTGGCTGCTTCACTACAAAAGCAGTAGGTAACTCTCCATATTCAGGAACTGGCTTCCCCACTACACCAGCTTCGAGCACTCCTGGATGCAGCTGGAGAAACGTTTCCAGCTCCAGTGGTGGAACCTAAACGTGATCAAAGCTAGCTATACTAATTACTCGACTACCCAATAAGGATGGTAATATTTTTGGGGTGTATGTAGGTATGTAAGTATTTAAGTGTGTAAGTATTCAAATATGTAAGTATGTTTGAATATTGCTATAGTACCAATCTCCTGTAGCCTAAACGGCTTGACCGATTATGACGAGTGAGGTGTCTTTGGATTTCTATTTACGTCCGGAGTTTCATAGGCTACATTTTGTAGTCGAGTATTTTGTTTATCCACGATTAAAGCTACCTACATATCTACGAAATCCTGCAAGTATTGTAGATATAAAATATGGAAGCAGCTATGTTGGTTTCCTTTGTCACCTTTCCAGTTTCCATGACTAAACGTCTGAACAATGATGTCACTTTTTTTTTTTGTAAGGAATTCATAATATTAATTTTGATGAAATTTGACAAGTTGTTTATAATTATGCCTATTCTGTGTTCGTCTCCTAAAGACTGACATAGAATAGGTGGAACTAAAAGATCTTAAGGAAAACCAAAGCTTAAAACAAGACATAGGTTGAAAAACTAAAACCCGACTACGTCCTTACGTCACGGCGCATTTTTTAGTGCAAAATATTTTTTTCAATTTTTGAAATTTACTAATTACGCGCTTAATTGATACCATTGAGCAACACAGGCCTCCGTCCGGCGAACCGGTACCGTTAAGCGCAATGCTTGATACAATGGACGATTAAAATAAAAATTAGTTCATGAGTTTATGTCCCAGATGGCGTCATATTAACGTCACATAGCTTATAGCCAGCGGATGATCAAGACGCTTCCAACAATACCTTATTTGTCAAATTATGATAAGTAGTTTAGAAGTTATAAGAGAACATATGCACGTACATACATAGCCAAATACATAGATACATACTTATCGGTCAAAATCATAACCCTCATTTTTGCTTCGCGTAGTCGCTTAAAAAGACTTGATATAACACCAGGTTAAATAAAGTTTTGACATTCAAAGAAAATTCGAAGGATTTTGAGCGGTAGGTGCACTTACATTATAACCGTCATAAATAATAATTTCCTTGAGTCTCCCGACGATATAAAAGTAGCAATCTTCATCGTAATATCCGAGATCGCCGGTTCTGAAGAAACCTTCCTCATCCATGCAATTCGAGAGGTCCATTCCGACGTATCCCTTCATAAGGACCGGACCCTTCAGGCAAATTTCGCCGCGTTCATTTGGACCCAGAGTTTTACGGGTTTCTAGGTCTGAAACCTGGCAATAACAAATTTGAGAAGCCATTTAAGGAGTTTGTGTAATATAGAAATGACTTATATGACTTAGGTAAACATACCAAAATTATATCTTTGTATAATAATTAGTTTATTAGAATACTGTGTAACAACAACAAAGATATTCTAAAATAGGTTTAATGTTCCAACAGCGAACCGATATTGGCCGTACAATATTGTGGTAAGAACAGTATCTTGTATTAATAAAATGCAACAACATATTTTTAAAGGTAATTAGAAATTACTCTTTCTTTATGATCATTAGATCATAACAATTAAACACCCTTTAAGACTAAAACGACTATTAAAAGAAAATCAAAATACCCGACAGCAAAATGTAGCCTATGTCTCTCCGGGCGTAAGAGAGGAATCCAACGACACCTCACTCCTCAAAATCGGTGAAGCCGTTCAGGCTACATGGGTAATGTAGGAAAACACAAACATATTTACCTACATACTTCCATACTCCCTACTTTTTGGACAGTTGGGTAAAAATGACTACTTACCTAATTACTAAAAGTAAAGCTATAAATTATATCTATTTGAAAATCTTTACCAGTGTGAGCATTTTGCCTCAGCAGTTAGTTCATTTGTCTGTAAGGTTTTCTATATTTTTGTACATCTGTTCTTACAATATGTTATCCCCCGTCACGTACGACTAACTTTTTAGTAGATACTTTAAAGTAAAGTAAAACCACGAAATCAGCTTGTTAAAATCCGTGTGTTTTTACCTTTAAAGTGATGCCAGGGGACGCTTTCCCGACACTCCCCGGCTTCGGACCTTTATGGCCCCAACTTTCGGAAGTAAGCTCGCCCGCCTCGGTCATTCCATAGCCTTGCATAACAGTTTTGAGTTTTGGAAATCTAAAAAATGAATTCGCAATATAACGCGACTATGCTCCGAAATCGCTTGCCAAATGTTCCATACACTTTGAAAGATTTTTTTTCTTTTAATTCTAATAAAACTTTATTTAAAACATAATTTTATATATTTTTTATAGCACAGATAAAATACTTCCAAGAAGTGATTACAGAATATAATGGTTAGGGTTGGTAAATACCTTCTAGGAACATTATAATTATGATACATGAAGCATGAATTCGTAACTAGCCAAAACAAGAAAATAAAACCGTGAACAACATTTTACTACTTACGCAATATTATGGTCACTTACCTTTGTTTAACTTTGTCCATAGTATTTTTATGGAGTGGAGATGATCTTGAGTACATTATTCTAAGAGAATCCAGGTTGTATTTGCTCAGGTCATCCACCTTTGTTAGAAAGCTCACTAAGGATGGGCAAATGAACAAGATGTTTGCCTGTAAGGAAATTTATTTGGTGACGCCAAAGATCTCAAAAGCCAGCAAGTATATCCTAATATTTACGAGTATGTCACAATGAATTCTAGTATTGATTTACAAATACAAATACTTTATTTGGGTACAAATTAAATTAACACAAAAAAATTGATTGAATCCACTGGCTCCGAACTAGTAAAAACTGTGCTTCGGGAACCAGTGGCTTCTCCAATTGGTTCATAAAAGTACTATGATTACCCTAAAACAAAATAAGAATTTTATTTAATTGAATTTATATAATTATAAACGGTGTATAATTTACTTATGGAATAATAAACTTGTTAATATTTATTAGAGATAGCTATGTAATATCTTGGCTGTATTGAAAATTTAAATTATTTAATATATGTTACTACTATTATTTATTACTACTATGATTTGAGCAAATATTTATATTATTCTTACTTGATGCTCGTGAATGCTGCGTATGATCGAGTCAGTACTCATTTCTTCGGTGTATAAGACTTTCTTTCCAGAAACAAGGAATTTGTATGTCATAAAAGTGTCGTAATTGTGATACCAACCACCGGTCACAAAGGCCACTTTTATAGAATCATCGTCAAAGCTGATGAACAAAAAAAAAACAAAGTTAGAGATACCTATAGATAGTTTAAACAGTATCCAGGCAACGTGCCAAAACGCGTTTCTGCGTTTCCCTGCTGGATAGCGAGGCTTAGTTTCTGTCCGAAATACAGGCCAGGTTTGTTTTGGTCATGACCTGTTTTTATTTGTCTCCCCGACACATCCATAAATAAATAAATTGATATATATCAAAAGCACTCGGCCCCCAAGGTCCAAGTGTCTCTACCCCAAACGGCACTAATAAGTAACCTTTGTCAAGGCTAGAATATTTGCGCCGTTTGAGGGATTCTGCCGCAATAGCCGCGCCACCTGCTTGTTTTGAAGTGTTAGGAAAACGAGACAGTGTATCAACACATTTTGCATCCCACACTAATGGCCGCCCCATCTTCCAAGGAATGAGAGTCATTTCATCGGGTCTCTTGCCGTCGCAATAAGCCGTTCGGTTCTAAAACTGCTGCGACTTTGGCACTTCCAAAGGTTCTCCGGATGACATGATTCAAAGCGCTGTGGTGGGATTTTTATGTCCTTTAAATTGAATGATCGAAAAAAACCGCGATAATAATTGTTTTAGTAAACATTGCAGGAAGTTGCAACGATTTGGGTTATAAAATATTAGTATTTGTAAGTTATTATCTTTTCCGACATCATAAAAGATGTCAATACGAAAATTTCTTTCTTTAAAAATATATCTAATGTTATGGTCAGAGTCACATACAGTTTTTGCAAGTTCACACCACCTAGAAAATATTGCAAGTGTGCGAAAGGAAAACAGCTGTGAATTGTATGTACTAGGGGATAAGCTATAAATATCTATTAATGTATATTATACATGGTCATTGGTAACTAGTCAACAACCTCTCCTAAGCAGCTTGCCTACATCATACCTAACAACTTTTGTTCCATGACTAAGTCGAATTTTTGGCGCTAACGCATTTAAGAAAACATCTTTTTAACTTATCAAATTATTGTGAGTACATTCGAAAAATGTGCTTGGATGATACCAAAATAAATGGAAAAACTTTTTATACCATTTTTTACAGAATTCATTTTAAAAAAAAGGGTAATAAAAAATTATTATTTAACTTTAGTTACCTCTCAAAATGACCAGAGCACAGTTTTCAGATTTACACACATAATTTGATAAATTAAAAAACATCAAATGCGCAAGCGAAAGCTGCACCCTGTACAATATTCTGGGCCTTAAATTAGGAATCCAAAATGATAACAAAATTATGCGGTTTTAAATGAGGAGGAACGCGGAGGCCAGGATAAAGCTGGAAGATGAATCTGACAGTTGCGCCAAAACATAACATGAGGGTAATGATTTTACCCATTTTTTTTTTTGTGAAAGTTTTCAGTTTTGTAAAAAGTCATAGAACAAAAGTTGTTCGATATATATGATTTCGGAAGCTGCCTACTAAAGATTGTTGGCTAGTTACCAGTAATACTTATCAGATAATATTTAAAGCATATGAAGCAAAATAAAGTGAGGTATAAACTAACTGCATGTAGTAAAACATAATCAAGGTTTTACTTTCTTCCTTACTTACTCTTCATTCAAGCTATTGAGGATACAATTTAGATGTGTCAGCTGTACCCCCTTTGACAAACCAGTGGTGCCAGATGAATACAAAATGAACGCCAGATCCGTCTGTCCAGAAACTACAGCGGGCTCAAATAACTCTACATTGACATCTCCTTCAGCCAAATCTTTTACAGATTTCACGTTATCAAACGCATCGTCCATAGTCAAAATAATTTTCACACAATCAAAGCTTTTGATCATCTCATTATACTGGTCAAAGAAGTTTCGTGAACAAATGAAATATTTCGGTTGCGTTATATTGATCTTGTGCTTCAGAGCAGCTGTAACAAAAAAGGGTCAAGTGGGTGTCATGACGTAGTCATGGTAGGGTCCCGTAGTTAAGCTAGAAAAAAAAACACTATTACTGACCGCGTAACATTTTAGCGTTTAAAGTTGTTTTTGCAGTTTGTCTAGAATTATGTTCAACTTAACATATACGTTAATTTGGCCGGTTTCATCTTGTAAACTTTTTTGAGTCGCGTTATTTTTATAAGTAATTTCCTATGCATGTAGGTTCCTATGTAAGTATGTAGGGTTTTTCTAGGCTTTTCCGAAAAACGTACAGGATGAAATCTTGAACGACACAAAATAAAATCGAAAATCGTTATGACTCGAGTATTTCAAAAACAGGCATGATTTATAAAGAATTTTAAAATGTAATACTTATAAAGTGTTTTTGAGAATCCTTATAATGATTTACTTATGTACCTTATGCCTTTTATGTACTTATGCCTGCCACGAGGTGGACTGACAACATTTTGAAGTTCGCGAGTAGCCGGTGGATGCAAAATGCAAATTGTCGTTCAGTGTGGCGTTTCCTAAAGGGAGGCCTTTTTTCGGCAGAGGACGTCATCAGGCTGTTGATGATAATAATAATTTTGAATTCACTCGTTGGAATAGGTAAACGTTTTTACTACCGCTTTCCATGTAACGTAACCCTATTTTCTTAACAGTATTTAAAAGCCACAACCGACGGAGACTATAATTATTTATACATGTGCCAAATTTCGACGGTCTCTGATTAAAATTACCGCGAGATACAGGGGATCTTGGTTTGCCACGGAATCCTAAAAAGAACACCTAAGTAAAACATACTATTCGATAAATGTGAAGTAGAAATGGAATGCGTGTGAAAAAAAATGGGGCATTTTGTCTCACCTCTGCCGCTGTTTAAATCATGGGGAGTGTAAGTTGCTCCAGCGAACACGATTGCGAGAACTATGGGGATAAATTCTATTCGTTTTTCTGTTCCCACTGCAACGATGTCACCTTTCTCGATTCCTAATTTTGCCAATGATGTAGTGAGGTTGACTGCGTACTGAGTGACCTCCTTGTAAGACAGCTTCTCTTTCGTGTCTATATTTTCCTGAAAAGAAAATCTTTTAATTTTTACGAGTGATCTCGTTTGCACATTGTTAACATTTTTGGAGAAATTTTTTAATAATCTCTGAGTGGGAAATAAACAGTCATTTAACTTTAGAATAAGAACGCCAAAGTGTAAAGCCATTTTTAGGTCAACATCTTCTATTCTGGCGCAGAAGAATGAAAACAAAACACAACATTTTCGAGTTTCGTTTCTTCTCGTATGACAAAAATAAATGGAATAAAAATGGAAGTTGCTATAAAATAATACCAATGCCAAGTGCTTACTAATACCATAGAAAACTTACACGATAAAAATGGCAATCTCTTACAAAAAGTGTACCCCGAAAAACAGCATAAAACTAGAAGGCGCTTACGTATTTAGTTAATTTGGTTAATATAAAAACATAATAATTGTATATGTCCGAAATTTAAAGCTTAGTTCAAAACTGCAATATACGTGCGACGTGTAAAAAAATTATCCAAAAAATGATTTTCAACTCCTTTCCTTGAGAATTAATAATTTTACTGATATTACTAATGAAAATATTCTAACAAGTAGCGTTTTTTCTATGTAGCATTACGAATGAATTAGTTTGGGTTTCTATTTCATGCAGAAATTCTGATGACCATGCGCAGTTTAAAGCACGTCTTACTTCTTTATCAGTTACTACAAATACTAATAAAGTTACGCATCTTTCTATGGCCATTGGTACTCTTATATATATTATATGTTTTTGTTTAAAAAAAAGTGTCCATACTCTTTAATATTTTTTTTAATCTCAGCTATTTTTATACCATGGCGCCTGATTGTGACCTGCTTGCGGATGATAGGAAGGGTATTCCGGTTCTAGCAATAGATAGAAGAATACTTTCAACTTGAAAGAAGAAGATCAAATAATTTGATTTGACCTGTATAATGTTACACTGTAAGTTGACTAGTTGACAATAATTTTTTGACATGTTAGTTTAATAATTATGTAATATTTTACAGTTTTTTTATAGCATTACTAGCTGTTGCCCATGAGGAGGGGAGGACCTACAAAAAAAAAGTGCCCTACTCCGACTCCGACCCTTAAGCTATATCTATGCAAAAATACAACCTGATCCGTTCAGCCGTTTAGCCGCGATAACGCGACAAACACCCAGACAGAGAGACATATATACACAAGAAAGGTCATACCTAACAACTTTTGTTCCATGACTTTAAATAATTCGTTATTTTTTCTCCCTTAAAAGGTTTAATAATCTAAACCTTTTAAGGCCTTTTAAACCTTAAACCTTTTGGCTCTTAGCGACAATAGCATTAAGCGGTTTTAAATGTGAAGAAACGCAGAGGTCCAGGTGAAGGTTAAGAGCTCACATTTGCACCAAAAAAATACAAGTGTATAGCGCGAGGTTTTGCTGCACCAGCCCGCAGCCCTTTTTTTATGACGCCCCATGAGCAGGCGAGAGGAGGAGAGGAGGGAAGGGAGGGGGAGGGGGTGCTTATGTTCAGCAGTGGACGTCTTCTGAATGATGATGATGCGCAGACGACGCTGCAAGGACTAGAGTCCCCTGCGCCCTCCAGCAGTCGTCCTCCGGACTAAGTCCACACTGTCGAGAAGCTCTCTATATTTTGTAAATTTTAACCATAGATTATAGTTGAATTATCATACACCGAACCTATTTCATTACACCCCGAGAACTATCTCCGCAGTGAAATGTGAAGCATGCATACTTCTTACCTACACATCATTATCATCCATATACGTTCTCAACACAAGGTTTTTTTTCCACACAAACTTTAAAAATAGTTTTTAATGAATTTATTCAGTTTTGTTATAAGTTATAGAACAAAATTTGTTAGGAATGATGTAGGGAATATGCCCAAGAGAGGTTTTGGTTTAGTTACAATAACCTTGTATAAACTTAGTCTCCTGTTGTGTATGTGTATATATTGTATACATACAGAAAATGTTTGTGCCTTAAAATTTATATCTACCACTGCCATACTTGTATGTTTTTGCTATGTTTACTATGTTTAAGGTACTTACAATGGCAATTCTGTCATCCTTGATAGCTCGCAGCCGGTCTAGTACGTATTTACCAAAATTTAAATGAGCCGGTACTTGGACGTCTTGGTTTCCGAGCACATATTTTTTATTTCGCAACATTTTAGCCGTTACTTGCAAGTACAGTAACAGTTAACTGGTAACTGAACTGGTTGTGATGAGAGTTTTTTCACTTAAAACAGGCTTTATATCGTCTCGATTTTAGCGGATCTACGTGGAACAGATAACAGAAAGATAAGTAAATCCTCATAGGTAAAGAAAAGTAAGTCGGCCTTGGATTTAAGTATATGATTATAGTTATTAGTTTACTTCTTAATGTTTCGATAAGCTATTTAAAAACAGACATTTAGCCTAAAAACATGTTGCTCAGAGTATATACGCAAATCTATAATAGCACTTATTTTTATTTTTATTAGCATATTCGTTGGTATATTCCTTTTGTAAAGTCTTTAGTTTTTATATTCCGTTTTAGTTGATAAAATATTTGTAAAACTTGATAAATGGCACGGACCCCGGAGTCCGTGGAGCAATATTGTAAATAAAAAAAAAATAAAAAAAACATGTTGCTATAAAATGTTTAATTCATAAGCCTACTGCACTAAGCTCATCTTTAGATAATTAAGAGATTAGGTATTGAAAACATAAAAAATAAATGTAACAGATTAGCTAGATAAGCTAGCGCCTGGAGAAAGCAATGGGAAAATAGTAAATTATGCAAAAAGTGAAAGAAAAGATAATTTAAATCGAGGAACTAAGTTGGATCTCGAGAGCAACGAAGGATTCTTCTCAGATTCCTGAGTGGAGCGAGGGATATAAGGACGGGGATTACATATTTTTTTCACGAGTTGTGTACTCTACTTTTTAACATTGACTGCGAGAAAACAAATAGTAGTATAGTATTTGACACCTCCTCTTTTCACTTAAACTCACGAGTCATACAGCGGGCAATGGAGAGATCTATGCTTGGAGTTTCCTTGCGCTATAAAATCCGAAACGAGAATATTCGCCGTAGAACCAAAGTCACCGATAGAGCTCTCAGAGCTTGCAAGCTGAAGAGGCAATGGGCAGGCCACATCCCTTGAAGAACCGATAACCAATGGGGAAGAAAGATTCTTTAGTGGCGACAACAAACTGGAAGACGAAGCATAGGCAGGCCTCCCACTAGGTGGACCAACGACATTGTGAATGTCGTGGGCAACAGGTGGATAAAAGTGGCATGGCCATGTCTTAATTTAAATTTTCTTAATGATATAGCTTCATTCAGACAGCCAATAGGTACGTACAGCGGGTTTTTTTATTACATAATTCGTATGTCGTGCTTGTTCTAAATTCAAAATGTTTATATTCTATAATGACTAAAAGAGCGTTTTATTCACTGTTATCGATGAATTTAATTCCCCATTTTCGAATAGCAATGGTAAAAAAAAAACTTTCATTCATAAATAAAGAAGAACAGCTTCTTTCATCAATCATTTTACTTTCATGTTAGACAGAGAACGCGCTATATTGAACAATGACGTCACGGTTCATCTGTGCCCTACAAATTCTATACTACCACTCGCTTTGCAGGAAAGAGACAGATTTCTTCTCTTTACTCTAGTAAAGAGAAGAAATCTGTCTCTTTTGTAGTTTGTTTTCTTTTCAGACCTAAGTATCTCTTCAAATTATGTCAAGCTCTTGTTGGTTGTCTTGTCTTTGGTATTTGAAAATCTAGGTAAGATTTTGTAGCGCTAGAAGCGCTACAAAATTGAATCGATTTGAGCCGACAATATTAATTATGACCGTTGTTGGTAGTGGTGGTGGTGGCACAACACTATGTAAATACGTATCAAAAGTTCTTCTCATAATAAGTAAAGGTATTACTTGAATATAATTAAGTATCATGAGCTGATGGAGAATAGAATGAAATGAATTGTTTTCCCGAATCGTAGTCACGTTTTAAAAAAACTATGAAAAAAAGCAGTGAACCG
The DNA here is from genome assembly GCA_947579745.1 of Apocheima hispidaria. Taxonomy (NCBI): domain Eukaryota; kingdom Metazoa; phylum Arthropoda; class Insecta; order Lepidoptera; family Geometridae; genus Apocheima; species Apocheima hispidaria. The sequence continues at coordinate 8,533,678 of OX388153.1, read as the reverse complement.
TATCGAACACAGCGCCCACCCCAACCCTCGCTGAAAGAAAACTCAGGGGTGTAAAACTCTAGTGCAATAAATTACTAAGTAAAGCTATCGATTGCATCGCTTCGTAAAGGAAAGCTCTGCAACAAAATATTTTGTTGAAACTTTTAGTGAGTACGGAAAGCGGTCCTTTAAATGGCGTGTTTTAGTTTGGGAGACACACGCTACGCACCCAGTTACAATGAAGGCCTATTCACATAGAAGATTTAAAACCAAACTAGTTCCGACAAACTCAATAGGTGTCGCTATTTGTTAAGTTCAACACGGCGTCAATAAGAACTGTATTCAATGATTTCAATTCACAGTAAATGTGGTACAGGTAGCTCAACGAAGTCCGCGATATATCTAATAGTTTAAATCACAGTACAACAAACAAACAACAGTACAACAATAACACAGTGTACAGTACAGTGTAAAACAGTACAATATTATACTAATAAAGATACGTCTGTATACGCCTGGTCCCTGGATCTAGAGAACTATGGAATACTCTGGAAGAAACTGTCCAACTCAGAAGTTCCTAGAAACGTTGTGAATTTGTTGAATTATTGGTACGACAACCAAACAAATGTATTAAGATAGGGTGACTCGGCTTCTAGCTAATATAGGCTGGACTGTCTGCCAAGAGGGGATGACCTCTCCGGACACGTTTAGAATTTATATGAATGACCTGATCGAGGAGCTGAGAAGCATTAGAATAGAATGTCTTATTGGTGACTTATGCATCACTAACAAAGTTAAGCTGACGATATGGTGCTTCTCAGCCCCACTATCAACGGACTAAGGAAATTATTGGCTTTATGCGAAAAATATGCAGCAAATATGGTCTCATATAATTATAACGAGACGAAAACAGAAATGATGGTATTTCGAGCAGGGAAAGGGCCGGAGAGGATACCAAACGTGTACTTGAAGGGTTCACCGGTGAATATCGTGTGTCATTTCAAGTGAGTGACGATATGGATTAGGAACGGGAACGAAGGAGCCTGTTCATCAGGTGCAACATGCTCGCGCGCCGTTTCTCCAGCTGTGGGTCAGACATCAAGATAACGCTATTTAAATGCCTGTGCTAATACACGTGTCAGCTGTGGACAGATTATAAACAGAAAACGTATTTTATCATAAGGGTGCAATACAATGATGCTTTTCGCATCCTTATGAGGAAAGCACGCTACTGCAGCCGCTACCGCTACTGCGTCGGGCATGTTCGGAGATGCACGGGTTCCGGATTTCTATGCCATCAGCAGATCCAGAGTGCCTTCCTTCTAGGATGGATTAAGAAGTTCGAAAAACGGAATACTGAAAGGTCTGAATGAGTACCTGATGAGCCCGATTTTTAAGTCGTGGATGGAAGTGCACCAAAGCGCGACATGAAAGATATTAATATCGACTGTGATATTTTATATATATGTGATATCTTAATTAGTGGTTTGTATTTTTACTTTTATAAAATTGTATCTCTATTTTGTTACGTAATAATATTTTTATTCTTATGGGTTTTATCAATAGTTATGTACCTGAAATAAACATTTTTATTATTAATAACTATAATCATATGCTTTAAACACAACTCCGCCTTACTTTACTTTACTTATCAGGATTTACATAGCTTTCTGTTATCTGTTCAATGTAGAGCGGCTAAAATCAAGCGGTATAAAACCTGTTAAGTGAACAAACTCTCATCACAACCAGTTCAGTTACCAAGTACCTGTTACTGTACTTGCAAGTAACGGCTAAAATGTTGCGAAATAAAAAGTATGTGCTCGGAAACCAAGACGTCCAAGTACCGGCTCATTTAAATTTTGGTAAATACGTACTAGACCGGCTGCGAGCTCTCAAGGATGATAACATTGCCATTGTAAGTGCCTTATTTTAACTACTACTACTTTAATGTAAAAACCTTAAACTATTTCATTAATTGATTATATAAAAAACTAACTATAACATAGGTAAATATACATTTTAAGGCAAAAATATTTTCTGTACGTACACAATAGAAGAATAAGTTTATTGGTAACCAACGCAAAACCTTTCGTAGGCATATTTCCTACGTGACTCTTACGAGGACTTGAGTATCGCAGCAATGATACGCTCTCACACCCTCTCACATCAACACTTACCTGACACTTGACATGATATAGAAAAAATCACGTTAAATGTTATATTTCAACAGAACCTATTATTGTCCCTCAGTCTAAAATAATTCATTGTATAAAACTTAATCACTCTTAACCACATACGTTTGTTTCTTTCATTCTTTGGAAGAAGCTGCCTTTTGCAACACAGTTTCTAACTAACGCAAAAGGCAGAGCTATCACTTGCATTTAACCTTAGTTTTATGTTTTTGAAATAAATTATGTTTATGTTTATTCCTAACAATTTTTGTTCTATGATTTTTTAAGTACTTAATAAATTCATCAAAAACTAATTTTAAAGTTCGTATGGAAAATAATCCTTATGCAGATAGCGTATATCGATGATGATGTTTATGTAGATAGTATGCGCTACTTATACACTTCACTATGGGGATAGTTCTTAGGATGTCATAAAATAGCTTCAGTGCACGATAAATCAACTATAATCTGTGAATACGAAGGTTAACATTTAGTGAAAGCAATATATTACATAAAACACAGAGCTTCGCGAGAGTGTGGATCGTAAAGTGGACTGTTTTTATACCGGAGGACGACTGCCGGAGTGCGCATGTGCTGGATTCGAGTCCTTGCAGCGTCGCCTGCTCATGTGGCTCCATAAAAAAAGGGCTGCGAGCTGCTGCAGCAAAACCCTGCGCTACACTTTTTTTGTGCAAATGTGAGCTTTTAACCTTCACCCGGACCTCCCCTTTCCTCCTCATTTATTTAAATCAATCAAATTGACCAACCTTGTGGCTCAGTAAGCGGATTTCCACCTTCTGAGCAGTAGGCATGTAGCATTTGTTTGATGTACATGTTTGTTTTTGTCTGGGTGTTTCTATGTATTCTATGTATGTATTTACAAAAAAAAACAGTATTTATGTATTCTATCAGTCATCTATTTCCCATAGTACAAGCTTGCTTAGTTTGGGGCTAGATGGTGCTGTGTGAAAAACGTCCACCAAAATGTATTTATTTAATAAATTTCAATCATTTTAAACATTTTGGGAGAGAAAAAATAAGTATTATTAAAAGTCATGGAACAAAAGTTGCTAGGTATGACCTATACCTGGGAACATGTTTAGGATTTGCGTTAGTTACCAATAGCTCTGAATAGGCCGCGCTTGGAGAGTGCCTATTCTGCCTCTGTTTTCTGACATTCAAACATTTTAAAATTTAAAATTAAAACATTTTAAATTTTGTTTCATGAGTTATTTATTGATTTAAACGTCACAACACGCCATTAACATTACATATCACATACAATTAAATAACGTGTTAAAAATACTGTAAATTAATACATAATATATTAGCATGTCAATAAATCGTTGTCAACTTCTCATTTACGCTGTAACATCATACCGGTCAAATTCAACTATTTGATCTTCCTCTTTCACCTTGCATGTATTCTTCTCGCTGTACCGGAATACTCTTCTGTCATCCGCAAACAGGTCAGATCAGGCGCCATTGTATAAAAATAACTGAGATTAAAACAAAAAACAAGCCAATGTATTTTAAAAAAAAATATTATAACATATAATATATATAAGAGTGCCAATGGCCATAGAAAGATGCATAACCCTATTTTAGTAACTGATAAGGAGTAAGATGTGCTTTAAACGCGACATGATCATCACAATTTCTGCTTGACTTGAAATAGAACTTACTTATTCGTTATGCTACGTAGAAAAAACTCTCGAAGAAATAACTCTAAAATATAATATTTGCATTAGTAATACCAGTAAAATGATTAATTCTGTATTTTATTTGCAAAACAATGTAGGTTCTCAAGAGAGAACGTTGAAAAAAATATTTGATAAAGATTTATAGGTATATTGCAATTTTGAACTTAACCTTAAATTTCAAACATACAACATTACCATGTTTCTATATTAACCATATTTTCATCGCCTTCGAATATTAGCTGACTAAATATGTCTTCAATTGTTATGCTGTTTTTTCGGGGGTACACTTTTTTGTATGAGGTTGTCATTCTTCTCGTATAAGTTTTATTTGGTAACTTAATTAAGTAAGCACTTGAAACTAGTAATGTTTTATAACAATTTTCATATATATATATATTTTTAGTAATACGAGAACAACTCGAAAATTTTGTTATTGTTTTCCTTCTTCTTCGCCAAAATAGAAGATGTTGACAAAAAAATGGAAATGCGAGAATTTGCGATGTTTGCGATTTTAATTTCAGGAAAATATAGACACGAAAGAGAAGCTTTCTTACAAGGAGGTCACTCAATACGCAGTCAACCTCGCAATATCACTGGCAAAATTAGGAATCGAGAAAGGCGACATCGTTGCAGTGGGAACAGAAAAACGAATAGAATTTATCCCCATAGTTCTCGCAATCGTGTTCGCTGGAGCAACTTACACTCCCCAGGATTTCAACAGCAGAGGTGAGACAAAATGCCTCATTTTTCTTTACACGCATTCCATTCCTACTTCACATTTATCGAATATTGTGTTTCACTTCGGTGCTCTTTTTAGGTTTCCGTAGCAAACCAAGAAACCCAATAGTTTTTCATCAATTTTAATCAGAGAACAGATTAGATCCATAGCTTTGGAATTTGGCACATGTATTTAAATAATTATAGCCTCTGTCGGTGGTGTTTTAAATACAGATAAAAACAATAGGGCTACGTTACATGGAAATCGGTAATAAAAATGTTTACCGACCCAAACGAGTGAATTCAAAATCATTATCATCATCATCATCAACGGCTACCTAGTAGGAGACCTACCTATGCATTATCGCATAGGTAGGCATAAGGATTCTTAAAAATGACTTTTAATGACGTTTTCCATATTATTATATGGTGCGTCATCAATATTACAATCTAGCCTTGATACTAATAACATTACTATAATAATAACTTTAACTTAATCTGCTAAGAGAGAGTAATCTGCCAAGTAGAGTAAAATCTAACACATGTCCACTAACACTTTTCTTGTCGCTCTATTTACGGGGAAGACACTTTGTTCTCGAGTTCTGTTACCACTGTACAATATTTACACTGTCACTACCACTAAACTAACTCAAAAGGTTCCGTGCGTTTCACTATATTCGTGTTATCGAGGAGCTGGATAGCCTCGACGTTCACGTGATGATGAAGTGTTCGTTCGTGAGCTCCGACGAATTTTCTAATGGAGACTTTACTATGCCTCTGAATGTTCCATGGAGACTTTACTATGCCTCTGAGTTCTGTGTTTTGGAAACGTTGGATTATCTGTATATTGCTTGGTTTGGTGCAGCCCTAAAGCTGGATACCGTAAGTCCAAATTGGCATGGGGACTTCCTTATACAAAAGTAATTGATTATGAACTGACAAACCAGAATACTTTCCCAGAAGCCAGTACATCTTTTTGTAGCGAAGCTCCAATCCGTTGTGTTTCTTTTTCACATGCACCTTCCCGCGAAGCTTTGCATCCAATGTCGTTCCAAGGTATTTGGCCGTGTTTTTATATGGTATTGGTTGATTATCTATGAATACCGGATGATAATTAGATCTTTTATTGGTGAAATCTATATGTGTCGATTTTGAATTTTTGATTTTGATTTTGAATGATTTTTATATTTTTTTGTCTTTCTTGATTTAGTCTTATTCGCCATTTTTTAACATATTATTAAAATACAACTGAATATATTGACTGCAGTTTGAACTTTCTCAACTGCCTCCTCTTGAGTAGCCATTATAGCAGTATCATCTGCGAAGGTGGCAATCACATATTGTCTAATATATCGCAAGTATACAATAAGTACAATAATGGACCTAAGACACTCCATTGCGGTACTCCAGCTTTTATTTGTTTTAATTCTGAATATGCGTTTTCTTATCTTAACCTGAACATCCTTTGCGTTAGGTAAGATAATATGATATTTTCAAACAGTTTTGGGAGCATTTTGCTTAATTTGTACATGAGACCTTTATGCCAAACTTTATCGTTTATTACGCGTTATCGATAACACTGGTTATTCTGTGCACTTGGTCTATTTTAGAATGGTTTTCTCAAATCGAAATTAATAATTCGGAATGTTCGTTAACAAATCCTTAAATTAAATTTTAAAATTCATGAAGAAACTAGAAAATCTTGAATACCTACATATACATGGTAATTGCTTTTAAAAATAACACGACCCAATAAATTTCATGCGGTGTATAATGGTGCCATGTTTTTTTAATTAGCTACAGGATTCTACCATGATATAACACCCACTTTACCTTTTTGTTACAGCTGTTCTGAAACACAGGATCAATATAACGCAACCGAAATATTTCATTTGTTCACGAAACTTCTTTGACCAGTATAATGAGATAATCAAAAGCTTTGATTGTGTGAAAACTATTTTGACTATAGACGATGCGTTTGATAACGTGAAATCTGTAAAGGATTTGGCTGAAGAAGATGTCGATGTAGAGTTATTTGAGCCCGCTGTAGTTTCTGGACAGACGGATCTGGCGTTCATTTTGTATTCATCTGGCACCACTGGTTTGCCAAAGGGGGTACAGCTGACACATTTAAATTGTATCCTAAATAGCTTGAATGATGAGTAAGTAAAGAAGGAAAAAAATCCTTTATGATTTACTTCATGCAGTTACTTTATATCTCACATTATTTTGCCTCAGTAAAAATATATCATCTGATCCAACAACAACAATCTGTAGCAGCAGTTTCCCTAAATCATGCCTAGCAACTTTTGTTCTATGACTTTTTCAAAACTGAATACATTCATAAATAAAAAAATTGTGCGGAAAAATAATTATCCTAGTATGTAAGGTCATAAGCTTCATCCTGGCCTCCGCGTTCCTTCTCATTTGAAACCGCTTAATCTTGTTATCATTTGATGTACTAATTTAAGCCTCATACAGGCGCAGCTTTCTCGCTTGCGCATTTGATGTTTTTATAATTTATCAAATTATTGTGTGTACATTTGAAAAATGTGCTTTAGTTATTTATAGATGTAATTAAACTTAAATTGTATAAAGAACAAATTTTTGTTTTGAGTTAATTTTTAAATAATATGTGTAAAATAGATTTTTAAAAAAACATCAAAGTTCAAAAAAACGCTTGGGCGTTTTTGTTTTTATTATGGGAGAGAAAAAAAACGAATTATTCAAATTCATTAAAATGAAAAGTCATGAAAAAAATGTTGTTAGGTATGATGTAGGCAAGCTGCCTAGGAGAGGTTGTTGGCTAGTTACCAATAATAACCATAACATACATTAATAGCTATCTGATATAGGTTATCTGAGGGATAGTCTATTCTACTCAAGGTTCACAGCTTTTGTCACACTTGCAATATTTTCTAGATTGTGTGAACTTGCAAAAACCGTATATTGTACTTGTCTACCATAACACAGAAATATTCCAAAGAAATGTTCGTTGACATCTTTTAGGATGTCGGAAAAGATAGAAATTAACTTATATATACAAATATTTTACTATCCAAATCCAGTTACAACTTCCTGAGTAATGCTTACTAAAAATACTTATTTTCTCGATTTTCTTTCGATCCTTCAACTTAAAATACAAAAAAAAACGAAAGTTTCTCTAAAACATTAAATTGTGTAATCTTGGCCTGGCTTCCCTGATTCTCATTATCTCATTCGCACTTTTTCAACGGAAATAAAAAGAATAAGAATAAAAAGAAACACTCAAAATTGTATGGAATAGCAATTAAAAAATGTAATTGATATTCTAAAATAATCCGATCTTTTTATTTTGTTTTTTAAGTGCTTACAAGAAAGCTGAATTAGGGAAGCGGGCTCCACAACATATTAAGCCTTTGAGAATTCCCACGTAGTAACATCTTCTATTAATAATATCTAGGCGCTCTACGGAGGGCTATGTTCACCAGTGGACGTCTTATGGCTGATGATGACGAATATCTTCAATACCTAAAGATAAAACGTGCGAAGTGAATGCGTGAGCAAGACAAATGCGGGGCTAAGGATTAGAAGGCTCATTCTTACTAAACGCGTTACATAGTAAGCTTTACTTAACATCAAAATAAAACTTTTGTTTTTTTGTTTTTGTTCAGCTTCGACGATGATTCTATAAAAGTGGCCTTTACGTTCGGTGATTGGTATTACAATTACGACACTTTTATGACATACAAATTCCTTGTTTCTGGAAAGAAAGTCTTATACACCGATAAAATGAGTACTGACTCGATCTTACGCAGCATTCACGAACATCAAGTAAGAAAGTAATATAATAATGGTAATGTATATTATGAATAGTAGTCTTATACACCACTAGCATCTCACCACGATTCACCCGCTATTCTACAGGATCTTACTTTTCCGGAATAAAAAGTATATAGCCTTTGTGTTTAAATATACTACCATACTTTTGCACACAAACTTTCGTATTTATGTATATTATATACATATAAAAGTACAAGACCCTTTCTAGGAATCAACGCACAGACCAAGGTTCAAATTTCACGCCCTTATCATAAGCGTATGATAAGGCGTGAAATTTGAAACCTGAAATGGTCTACTATTAGGTGAACGGTTAGAACGGATTTTTGCAAATATCCACCTCTAAAGGGATAAAATGGACCCACAAAGTCTGAATAGAATTATAATTATTTTTTTCATTCATTAGTTTGTGTAATAAGCATAAAAAATAATGTTAGGGGATCCGGATTTTTCGAAAATCAACCCCTAAAGAGATGAAATCGGCTGTTTCATTTACTGTATAGCCTATCCAAGCGAAGCCGTCCGGGCAAGCTATACTAATAGATATTGGTGTGATTAAGCAAAGGCCGGGCCATACAAACTTTTTCAATAGTAAGTAAGTAAGTAGTGAGTAAGTTTATTAAGCACCAGTGTGAACTGTACGCAGAACTCTCTAGTGAGCAGTCCTCGTACTTTTGACATACATAGTAAAAAAGCTATACGACGTATAATTAGTAGCAGAATTTTTCAATTCTAGACTTCATTTGAACGTACTCGTAAAATGTTCTGATATACTTGCTTTTGAGATTATTGGCGTAACAAAAGAAATTTCCTTACAGGCAAACATCTTGTTTATTTTCCCTTTCTTCGTGTGCTTACTAACAAAGGAGGTTGACCTGAGCAAATACGACCTGGATTCTCTTAGAATAATATACTCGAGATCATCTCCACTCCATAAAAAGACTATAGACAAAGTGAAACAAAGGTAAGTGACCATAATACTGCGTAAGTAGTAAAATGTGATGTCTTTTATTTTCTTGTTTTGGCTAGTTACGAATTCATGGTTACAGCTACGTTCCTAGAAGCATAGATAAAATACAAGAAGGTACTTACCAACCCTAACCATTGTATTCTGTAATCACTTCTTGAAAATATTTTATTTATAGTTAGTTGTTTACTTCGGTAGAAAATTAAAAAAATCCTAATAAAATATCTGAATCTGTATCAGGTATAAAAATTTGAAAGCTTTAGAGGAATATATTTTTTAACCAACTTCCAAAAAATAAAAGGTTCTCAATTTGATTGCTTTTTCGAGTGTATATTTTTTTTATTTTTTTTTGGGTTTTTAATCACTTCATGAAACTATTTTATCTATGGCTAGTGGTTTAATTTTAAGCAAAATCTTATTAAAATATTTGAATCTGAGAAATGTAAAACTGCGTAATATGGTGAATTAGAATCACTATGTCTGATTGCTTGTCTTGTTGTATGTAATCTTTGGCGAGCGAGTTCGATGCATACTCGCGTCATACGGCACGGTATGTTTTTTAGATTTCCGAAACTCAAAACCGTATTACAAGGCTATGGAATGACCGAGGCGGGCGAGCTAACTTCCGAAAGTTGGGGCCATAAAGGTCCGAAGCTGGGGAGTGTCGGGAAAGCGTCCCCTGGCATCACTTTAAAGGTAAAACACGGATTTAAACACGCTGATTTCGTGGATTTACACACAAAAATACCTATTAAAAAGTTAGTCGTACGTGACGGAGATACCATATTGAAAGAACAGATCTACAAAAATTGAGAAAAACTTAAGAAGCATAATTATTGTAGACAAATTTACTAACTGCTCAGGCAAAATACTCACTGTTAAAGATTTTCAGATAGATTTACCTATTTACCGAAGTATGTCGGGTATTGTGTTTTGCTTTTAATAATCTTTGTAGTCGCAATGGCTATTTAATTGTTTTGATCATTACATGACTCATTTCCTTAAAAGTATCTAGTTGTATTTTATTAATAGAAGATACTGTTATTTTATATAATAATGTACAACCGATATGCATATCGGCCGTATATTAGTTTATTACAATAAGATGTTTTTTGCAATACTATTTTTATAAATAGATACAATTTTTGGTATGTTCAAAAGTTTTTTCCATTTTACACAAACTCCTTAAACGACTTCTCAACTTATTTATTCTCAGGTTTCAGACCTAGAAACCCGTAAAACTCTGGGTCCGAATGAACGCGGCGAAATTTGCCTGAAGGGTCCGGTCCTTATGAAAGGATACGTCGGAATGGACCTCTCAAATTGCATGGATGAGGAAGGTTTCTTCAGAACCGGCGATCTCGGATATTACGACGAAGATAGCTACTTTTATATCGTCGGGAGACTCAAGGAAATTATTATTTATAACGGTTACAATGTAAGAGCGCCTACCTCTCAAAATCTTTGGAATTTTCTTTGAATGTCAAAACTTTAATTCAACTTTGTGTTATATCAAGTTTTATGGTTTTGCCCGACTGCGCATAGCAAAAATGAGGTTTATGTTTTGACCGGTATGTATGTATATATGTGGCTATGTATGTATGTTTGTATGTTCCCTCATAACTGCTAAACTAGGTACTTAGAATAATTTGACAAATGAGGTAACATTGGAAGCGTCTTGATCTAGAAGTAAAAATTAATTCTCTTCTGTGGTCTCGTCCCCCGGTTATAAGCTATGTGACGTCAATATGCGCCTCTGGAGGACATACACTCAGGAACCAATATTTTTTTTAATTGTGTTTTTTTTAGTACATTTCAAAAATGTATTGTTAGCTGTTTTTTTAACAAACACATTTTGCAAGCAAAAATGCGCCGTGACGTAAGGACGTTACAGGGGGTAGGTACTATAGGAACACACAAACATAGTTACATACTCACATGCTTACATACTTACATTCTTACATGCTTACATACAACTCAAAAATATTACTATCCTTATTGGGTAGTCGGGTGATTAGTAAATAACTTTGATCACTTATAGGTTCCACCACTGGAGCTGGAAACGTTTCTCCAGCTGCATCCAGGAGTACTCGAGGCTGGTGTAGTGGGAAAACTAGTTCCTGCCTATGGAGAGGTACCTACAGCTTTTGTAGTGAAGCAGCCAGAGTCTGACGTCACCGAACAAGAGCTGGTCGATTACATCGCGAAAGAGGTAATTTCTTCACTTTATCGCGCGCGAACTGTTGAATTTCAAAATTCTGGATTGAAAACTGTAATGGACAAGCGTGACACTTACCACCAGGCTCGTTTCTTCACACAAATGCATAAAAAAACACACACACACACACATCAAAGTGCGTTTTGGAACTGTCAGTAAAAAAAAATTGTTACCTACTTTTATTTCTTCTTTCTACTTCCGTTCTATAGTTGTAATATTTTTCATAGTAACATTGCAAATACGAAGTTTATGAGCACGTTAAGTGTGGTGCAAAAGTTTGGTAAACTGTCAAGAATGGATTGGGACAACCTTATAATAGGGTTCTGTAGACGTGTACTCAAAATTAAGGTCTTTTGAGCATCAGATAACATTTTCTTTTTATTTAAAGAGGATATAAAACAACCAGGAGAACACGGTTTTTGAATATCAAACAAACTTTTTTTTAGTTTCGATAAACTCTAAACTAAGTACATATTAAAATTTTGGAAGTATACATTTATTTTTTATACTTTTAGGCGTTTTCACCATGTCTAAGACCTACTACTCAACGATATTTTTTTTTTTTTTTTCAATCGCTTCATGAAAACAGTGGGAATAAAACGTGAATTTTCATGAATTCGTTCCAGAGCAGGACAGCTTGCACACTAAAAGACTTACAATAGGAAAGATTTAAGTGAATGAAAGTAATAATATGTTTGGATGCTATAATAATCACCAGTTATGACATATTTGTAGGTTTAGTTTTAAAATAATCGATATATTTTAGGTGGAGCCGAACATGCAGTTAAGAGGTGGCGTCATCTTTATCGAAAGAATACCGAGAAACAAAAGAAGGAAGATTTTGAGACAAGAGTTGAGAGATCTTTTGAATGCAAGCTAATTGCAACTGCTGAGGACTATAAGATTTGAATAAGTTTTTTGTGATCTTGTTTATTAGTTCTCAGTTTATAACACCATATTTTATTCAAAATTATCATTGTGTTCGTATAAATAAAGATTTTTATTTAGTCTTTGACTCTCGAGATAATAGACATAATGTAATAATGAGTTGATTGATTATTTCAGTGTTTTTTTGCAATTCTTCTATGAATCAACTAATCAAAGAACATCAGAATTGATTGATTGATTGGATTGGTTCCATGTAATAAGATTCTTTGAAGCATAGAACTCAACGTTGCATTTTCGATATCGATATCCATGAATGTTATTGGTTGTGGTTTTGATTTGTTTGCTATACAACCAGTAACTTATTCCTAGATACATATACCTATGTCACGAAAATAATATGGTAAACAGTCAATTGGATCGCCTATGATTGGCTAATCATTGGTTTTGAACCGCCCAATCGTAAGCGCGATTTATTGCCTCGCCTCAAACCGTGAGATTTATTTTAAAGATAATTTTTCTGCATGCGCATTCTACTGGTTAGATACATTATCATTAGATGACTGCTACCTACCTAGCGTTTCTCTAACACCTCTTCTCGCCTACGTCAGCGTAAGTCAGCCGTGTATTGGAAAGCGGGTACCCTAATACGATGCTATGGTTTCCTCACGATGTTTTCCTCGACGACCGACGAGGTCAAGGTCATGATTGGGATGTGAACCCACGCTTTCGGCGTTAAATCCGAACGTGCCAACCACTGAATGATCATCATTACTATGTATGGTCTTTTACCAGACAGTAATGTTTTTTTTTTTTTCTTTTTAACTGAAATATTTCCGAATCGTACCCTGTTAATCAAGTCAAGCCAAAGAGTTTTCGCAATTTAGTCAATCACGCTGCTTAACTCGATTTTCTTTTAAGAAACTTATTTGAGACCCAAGAGACGATCCTTTGAGAGGCCACTAAATTGCCCGGAGTTATTTAAAGGTATTAAACTACAATAGGTATTGTAGCTGTCTTTATAATCTAATATGGATCTCTAAACACTAATATGGATCACTGAAAATCTAGAGAAACGAGTTTCTTCTGGGGAGCGTACTCCATTCTAGACACATAATTGTTTTTAGTCTTTCAGGTAGGATGTGGTCAAACGTAAGCGTCAAAATAGGCAGGCGTACAAAAATAATAATAAAAAACTACCAAAAAGTTTCTCGTGTTTTAGTTACACTTCCAAATTTATTATGTAATATTATGTGTTAGTATATCCGATCAGTTCAACTCTCCACTTCTCTCTTTTTGTTTGTATGTTTTTCATATAGCGACTTCAATATAGGTACTTGTAAATTAATGATAGGAACGAAACATAAAACGATAAAACATCGTAAAAGGATTACGTACGTTGCATGAAAATACCAAGTCAAATAGAGCCATAATCATTTTACAACACTATAAAAGAGCTTACTCTAAATTTATATGTTCACGTTACGGCAGTAGAATGAAGAAATCCCCCTAAACTAAACATAAACCGGTCCTGATGTTGATAATACTCACAGGTTCAGCACACTGGCCATTTTACCTATTCAATTAACTAAGTGGCCGCCTAATGTCGGCATCACATTCTGTAGAGGAGAGCTAGCAGACTCCCTGTAGTAACTTATTTTGCAGTGTATGTAGTTTAGGTACCTTTTTACCTGACTGCCCAAAAGAAGGCTAATGTTTTTGGGTTATATGTAATTAGATAAATAGACACTCTTTATTGTTTACATCAGAAAAACAAAATCACAAACAGGACAACGTTATAAACTAGTGCAACAAGTGGCGCCCTTATCGCGATAAGCATTCCAGCATGTTTGTCTGTTCAAAACGCCTTCTATTGACCGATTTTGGATTGCAAGGTGTCGTTTGATTTGTCTTTGTATTTGGAATGTCATCCATACCAATATTATAATTCAGAGGAATATAGCCTCAGTCGTAACAGGACTACTTAATCAAAGCTTCGAGATATAAAAATGAATATGTACGTCTCGAGCAAAAAAAAACATTTGCGCGATTTAGAACTCCCAAAATTAGAGCTGCAAGTCAAAAAAATGGATAAACATCATCTACAGAACTATAGAAAGTAACTCTCTCTGTCTGGAAATTTGTCGCGTTATCACGGGTATACGGCTGAACAGTTCGTGATAACATTTGATAAAGAGTTACTGTATATCACAAAGATACTTTTATGTTCAAGCGAACGAAGTCGCGGATAACAGATAGTAGGCTATAAATTGTAGTCGAGTTTATAGTTTTTCCTATCAAAACAACTATTGTTGCAATAATTAAAAAAACAATATTAATCAGTATTTTAAAGTCTACATATCATTTATGAAAAGTCGGCTTAGTTGGAGCCTATATCTGCGTTAACAGCAAGAGATTCCGGGTTTGATCCACGACCGGGCAGATTTTTAATTATGACCTTAATTATTTGGCTCTTACGTCATATTGACTCTGGGTCTGGGGTAAGTTGTCCATAACTTCGTGTGTGTTCCATGGCATCACAGAATTCACAGACGCAGGGAATCTTAGTAAAGCTAGGGGTTTGAAATGTCACTTAAGCACCTAAATAAGACCGACATCCGACTCTCATGCTATGTTTTGGATATCACAGTTCAGGTCCGGTTCTAAATGTTGAATAAGTATACGCAATAAAACGTATCCGTTGTGCTATCATCGGATTTAACAGCTCACAGACGCTTACAACGGTTGAGACCACTGTCTTCTCCGTGTGCCTATAGCCTCTGACTGAATAATGTAAGACATCCACTCACTGTTGGGGAAAGTAAAGGTGACAGATATAATAATGTGGTAAATAATCTAATTCGAAACCATCGAAATTTATATGTATGTATATTATACAAATCTAGGGGTGTTGATCCGAATATATAATTTTATTTACCTCGGGACTCTTACAGTCGTCTTCGTACATAAAAGTTTACTAACACTCCGTTATCGATATAAAAATAGAGAGTTATAAACAGGTTCTGATAACCCAAACGAATATTATAAATTCGAAAGTAATTCTCTCTGTCTAGGTATCTGTCCCGTTATCACGGCTAAACGGCTAAACGGATCAAGCTGAGTTTTTGCATAGATATAGCTTAGCGAAGACGGATATAAGGTACTTTTTTTTGTAGGTCCACGCGAACGAAGTCGCAGGTTAGAGCTAGTACTTAATAATGTCTATTTTTAGAACTTGTTATCAGCTCTTTCAATTAAACGACGACGTGGTCATTGCTTATTTATCGTATTATTATCGTTTTCCCGCAAACCTGCAAAAACAGTAGGTACTTATAAAGTATATCCTATCCTATGTCACTTTAAATATTGTATACATGTAAAAATAAAAACTAGCCAAGTGCGAGTCGGACAAAAGCATCGATTATTCCGTACAAAAAAAAAGCGTTTTCCTTTGATCAATTCAGGAGTCTTAGCGCGAGCCCAGCTCAAATTTACCATATTTTTTAATAATTATTATATTTGTTGTTATGGGTACTATAGAGTTTGTACTATAATCACACAAAATTTGATGCTTGGAATGATTATCGCCTTTCGATATAGTAAAAACCAGAAATGACATAAACACGTTCCTTTTGTAAGCTTTGTTCACCACACCAATAAATTGACCAGGAAATCTGCCATATCATATTAAGGGATTTTCAATCATTTACATATTACCGTTCAGAAAATTGTGAGAGAGACATTCAAAATTAGGACGAACGGACCGACGGCGTAGGCTTAGTAATAGGCTCCCATTGACAACCTTCGAGTACCTTCGATCCCTAAAAAACCGCTTTTTATCAGTGTAAGAGAAGGATAAACAAAAGAACAAATTAACTTTAACTTGTTTAATATTACGTTAAGTAGAGCTTAGTAGGTACCTGTAAGAGTAGACAATGGTGTCTATTCTGTTTTACCCTAAACGAAACTAATTTGTCAGAACTAAAATTATCTGCGCATCTTTTCATTTTAGTATTTAAGAAGATGCCAATATTTTTCGAGCTGTAAAATTTAGAATCGGAATCGGTATATTGCGAATTTTTCGCTCCTCGGAAAGGTATTTAAAATAAAGATTTAAAACAAAAACAGAATCGATACCGGTAATTAAACAAATATAATTTACAACACAATCGGCCGCACTCAGTGACGTTTAATTATTACTCAGACTGTCACGACGTAAAGTGTTTTTTTTTTATAGAAAAGTAAAGAGTAAAAGAAAGAACTTTTTACATCACTTAAAGATTTTATAAAGAAAATCTTTACTTAGTGACGAAAAAACTAGGTTATCATTAAACGTCTCTGAGTGCGGCCGAATGTAATTACATTCGTTCGGAATTCATGCGGCTGGTGTCCTTGACGGGCAAAGGCGAAACTCCGCTGGCGTCTCTATTCCCTGTAATATTTTGTCTTGGACAACCTGGGTGCATATTTCTTCACGAACTGAAATGAAATTTTGAATAGTAAGATCTATATTTCTCTCAGTTTTAATTTAAGGTACACCGGGTTGACATATTTTCAAAATTGTAATTATGCTGACAAAATGAAAGCTAGTAAGCTATAAGCCGCGGTGACGCCCACAAATTTTTGAAAAAAAGTAGCAAATGTCTGTCCTCGTAACTCGGACCACAGCCATTCAAATTTTCATGAAATTCAGTGCAGTCGTAAAAGGTAACAGGTAAAAGTAAAAGGTAAAAGGTAAAGTAAAAGGTAACAAACGATAGGCAGAGAGCATTGAGACAATTTGAGAGATGGGGTTGATCCGCTTTTGTGCATTTTTACCCGACTGCCCAAAAAGGAGGGTAATTCTTATGGTTTGTATGTAAGTACTAGCTGTTACCTGCAACTTCGTTCGCGTGGACCTACAAAAAAACTAGTCTATGTTTGTCTCCGACCCTTAAGCTACGTTTATGCAAAAATTCAGCTCGATCGGTTCAGCCGTTTAGCCGTGATTTCTCTTTACGCCTGGAGTGACATAGGCCATAAAAAATTTGCAGTCGGTCTTAGACTTCGAGACTGGTTTTTTTATTTATTTTATACATTATGGATCAAGCTGGGTGCACCCCCAATTACAAGAGACCACGTCATGCACATGGAGGTTCGACTAGACTAAACTAAATTGAGAATATTTTTTTGCTGCTTATAGAGCACAAAATTGTTTAAGTTGGTTCTATTAGCACTGCACACAGAATGCTTTCAGTGATGCATTCTGCGTGCAGTTCGTTTACATCTAGAGATAAAAAAAAACCTCTTATGTGGTTTACATCCACATGCACTGCAACAGTAACGGGCTTGAACTGCAACTGCATTTAGTGGGGCCGGGCTTTAGTATGTTCCACTTAGAAGCACGTCAGTAAATTTCAAATTCAAAGAAGCTGTGTTAAGTCACGATAGGTAGGTTCCTTATTAATATAGAAAAAAGTATTCTACACTTATTCTGAGAATACCTTTTTTTTTTAAACGTTTGTATGACTACGTCATTACTATGTTATGAAAATGTGTATGAAAATCCATTGTTAACGCGCTGAGCGGGTAGAAAAGGTATCTGATATGGAAATCCATTGTCAACGCACTGTTGTTTTTTCAAATTCTGGGTAATATCTCTACGTCAGTTATAATCCCAATGGGTAATATCTGATGCCAAAAGACAAAAAAGTTTTTATCACCAAGTCCGCAAAACGATACAGGCCACTTGCTAAAAAAAAGAAAAGAAAAGAAAATCGTGCACGCGGATTGCTTGCTTTTGATTGGTTTAGCTGAGTTTTATTTTTATTTTTATCGAAAGTGTTAGTAAAAAAGTTAGTGTCACTATGTACTCGAAATAAAGTGAGATTCCCAAATCGTGTGTATTAAAGCTGTCGACTGTGCCTCATGCTTCGAACTACACCCTCGCTAGTAATCGGCTTTCTCCCTTCGGTAAACAATTAGATGCTTAAACGGTGTATAAGTTTTCGCAAAGTAATTCAATTTCAAATAGAATGAAAATGAAAAATTGATGCAGAAACCTAATACCGACCAAAATTTAACGAATTTTGCTAAAACCTCGTCTGCATCGACCTATCCCCATAATACTCGTATTGGTTCACAGATCATTGCCCAGATATGATCGATTAACACTTGCGGAACTTTTAAGTGCAGCTAAAGTTCGTCGATTCAGTTTTGTAAAACTCGGGAAGTAAAGAAAGAGTCTCGACTGAGAGAAGTCATCCATCAAGTAGTTCACGTCTTGCTGAAGTAACAAGGAGTTATTAGAAGTGTTGCCCGGAGTTCATGGATCGAGAATTCATGTTTTTTTTGCAAAATTATCGCTAAAATACTTTCACAGGATTACTTTGAAATGAAACAATTTTTAAATTTATTTTTGAAACGCAATTTGAGAAAACTTTGTTACATAATTATATTTTTTTGTTAATCATTATAACTTATGTAACAAAGTTAAGTGCCTTTTTTTGACTTTTACATAAAAATGAATCTTAGTGATATTGAATTATACTTGAGCAAAAATACTAAAATTACTGGAGCATAAGATTCGTAAAGAATAACATTGATGACTCTTGGTACCTAGTAATATATACTTAGCACTCACCGTATCTATTGTATGTATGAATGTGAATAATTTTACTCAAGTTAAATAACACAAATAAGTAAGTAAACTAACAAGTAATATACCTTTTTGAGCGATGATGGCTGAGCTGTAGCATGTACGTTTCACAATCTGACGACACCCAGTTTGATCCTCAACCCTGCACGAATGACTTATTAAGCAATTACTTAAGTAAATTATGTTTTCGATGAAGAACATCATAAGAAAACCGGTATGTCCAAGCATCTCAAAAAAAGTTCAAAGACATACGCCATCAATATGCAGCCGGGCTAGCATGGTGGATTATGACTCAATCTTTGTAAGAAGGCATGTGTCCCAGCAGGGGAGGTACATAATAGTAGGCTGATAATGATGATGATACTTATTTTATAGAGATATCAATCGTCAAACCGTTAATACAACTAGGAGGCATGTTTATAATCAACCTTACTATATCAGACATTTGTTCTGAGAAACCCGAGGCTAACTTCATGAGACGAGTAAACTTATCAGGCCCGTTAATGTTTTGACGTCGCCCATTGTGAATTGTCGACTGGACAAGGGTCGGAGATTTATTAGACTACATTGACAACCAAAAGCATCCCCTGCTACAAAATAGGCACTAATTTATTGGCTGCCAACATATCTTCCCTTAGCCCAGCTGACTTAATTAATATATGATATATTATAATATAATAATAATAATTTATTTTCCACATAGTTACTTATGAGCTAAACTAAATCTAAACTGAGATTAACATTTTATAGATAAAGTTAAAAAAAATATTTAGCTAGTTAAACCCTGGTCTCCACACTAGGATTCCCTGTATCGTGGAGACCAGTTTTATGCTAGAAAAAATACAAAACGTCGGACTACACTTAACAAAATAAAGATCAACAAATGCAATATTAAAAAGTTCGGAAGGTACGCAAATGAGAATGCCACACATTATGTTGTGTTTGTATAGAACATCATCATCTTTAATATATACATATTTCCTGTATGATTAAACTAAGTAAATTTTATTATTTGAATAAATTCCTGAAACTTAAAAAATAAAATGAACATTCATTGAACAAAAAGGAACGTTAATTAGCAATAATTCGTGGCATCTAACATTAAAATGCAAAGTAACCCATTGCGGAACACGAACCTGTTTGCTGAAATTCATTTATATTTTCCCCGAGAAAACAGATTCACCTGCAAAATCTTTGAAATAGCAAAAAGGAACAGGTAAAACGTGTTGAGAGCAAGAAGCTTGCACGTACATATCTACAATACACGTATAAGACCGCTCTAAGCCCAGCAATTTGGAAGACAAATTTCTAAGACAACGGTTTGGTTTAGTAAAATAGTGCATGAGAGGTCAGCTCTAGTAAAAATCTCTGCAAAAGAGCTAAAAACCTTGATATTCAGTTTTATATTCGCGCATCATTTTCTTATCTTTATGGTTCACTGCCGGCTAGTTTTTTTTATTTTACACGTGATAAAGAAAACAAATAAAAAAAACTACATATATAGTTATCTAAATATAACTAGCTCTATAATATAAACCCACTGCCTTAAAAATCTAGCGTGCAGATAAAGCAACACAGATAAGCAAGGTGTTAAATGAAGTAATGCGATGAACGTCAGCATTTCTATTTCTCCTAATTAATTGGATTCCACTTCGTCCGCCATTATACGAGATGAGGGCTATTTAGTGAATGGATTTGTATGCGTCACCTCCCTACTTCTATGTAATGTAATTAAGCCGGAAAGCGGCACTTGAATTTCCATTTCCCTATAAAACTTATCATAACAATCTCGTTCGTTTAACTTGAATTATCTCATTTGCCCTCCCATCATAAACACCTTGAAAATATTTGGCAGACGTGGGGAGTCCGTGGGAATGAGCGCAATATCGAGTCCATTATTTCATTCAGCGTAATGGTGTGGCAGTGAAATAGGGCAAAGGACGAATAAACGGGACCCTGGAAATGAAGACGCCGTTTGTTCATAACCAGCTCGTTAATTCTATTATAACAAGTCAGAGGAGCGAGCGGTCCGGTAACAGATGTGCCACTCGACTCGACAATCTGCAGCGCACAATTTTCGTGGATTTCGACATCATTAAATTTTTTGTGACCTTATTAGACGTAAAAATAGTAAGAATAAGGGGCTTTCAAGAAAGCGCTGAAGAATACTGAACGTCCTTATGAAAGTAGTTACTCACCATTGCAAAAATTTGCAAAAATGCTTAAAATATGGGCGACGAAATGGCGAGGAAAGAACTTTTGCAGACGTCAATATGAACGAAGTTTTTTTTTTCCCGTATAAATACGACTTTCTTCAAAACTTACGCAATTAATTTTACTTAGAAGGGTTAACAACGAACAAAAATGTATAGTATTACTAATTTTTATTATAGCTCTGTGTTTTAGAACTATCTAAAACGCATCATTATGAACAACTTTTACTATGGGACCAACCATGAAATCGCGTGAAAAAAATCAGCTGTTCCATAGAAAAAGTCAACGACACTCGACAAAATGTATGGAACAACTGTTTTTTTTGCGATTTCATGTTTGGTCCCAAAGTTTTTCTTGATTATGAGTACATACTTATAAACGTTTGATCACGTTGGATATAGTTGCTCGTTGTTGAGCGAGTGTATTATGGCCCAATTTGCCCTTCAATTTGCAGCAATAGACTTTTCTGGCTGACATGTGATCGCACAACCAAAATCGCAGAGCTAAAAAAGAACAAAGAATTGTACGTTTATTCACTATCCCGTTTGATTATTATTACACCATAAATAAACCAGAGTGAAAGATTAATAGAGCCACTAAAATATCGCATTAACATAGTTTTAATTACAGCCGTAGCAACGCCTACATTTTATGGCCTAAAGGAAGTTCATAGAAGTACTCTGGCGACGTCAAACTTTGGTCAAAGTGAGTAATGACCATGCTCCGATAACATCAACTCTAATTATTTGACTAAAGAGCTGTTTGACCTACAATTAATGAATTATTGAGCGAATCACTAAGGTGACTCCGATAAATCTTTTTAAAACTTGGCCTACTAAAATTACATTGAGCTTTTGGTAGCTAATGGAGAGAACTCTTCTATAGTATATACCTAGATTCAAGATTTTATTTAAATCTGTTGTACTTCAAATGTCACTGACGCCTTTACACAGTTGTTACACTAGTTTTAAGTTGTTGTTTTTTTGTCTTTTGTATGTAATTTCTGGTGTGAACAATAAAGAGTTATGTATCTTTAGTTACAGACATCTTGCAAAATGTGCAGAAAGAGACGGCACATAGGTTACATAATGTTACCTTTTTTAATATTTTTGATTAAACGTTTTTTTGCGAAGGTATGCTTGTTACGTTTTTAAAACTTATAAAATTGGTTCTCAGTATAAGACACCAAAATTATTTACTGCTGGCCTACTAATTTTATAGTTATAGCCGATATAAAGGAAAAAAAATAAAGGGCACAAACAAGGACATTAACCTATTTTGCTGGTAGGTATAAATATAAACGATTCTTTCATTTATATTCAGGAAAAATTCACAAAAAAGGCAATTATTGTTTCCTGGATAGGTTTATATATAATTTTCACAACACACAAAAACATCTTAGAGATATACAAGAGTGTCCATAATATACGAAATGAATGGTCCATTCATTACGATACATCTTGTGTATATAAAATACATATACATTCGAGTTTTATTCAACATCGAGTCAAATTAGACGCTATGTACCAATCCGCGGGTCACGTCTACCGTTTATGCGAAATCGATCCGGCATTTTATGTGACATCCTGTCGAATTTAATGGCCCCAAGATGACTGACCCAAGAGCAATAAACGGAAATAAGTATTCTAACACATTGGCCTATAAAACTTTATTCCTCAACTAGGCATATAATAGGTAGATATCAGCGTATAGTCGACAGCTACCCGGGCTTCCAACTTCTTGTCACTATTACCCTTAACTTTCCACTTATTTGAACAAAAGGGGGAATCACAATTATTTGAAGCCACGTAATTGGTGTTCAATTTTGATTTA
Source organism: Apocheima hispidaria (assembly GCA_947579745.1). Lineage (NCBI taxonomy): Eukaryota > Metazoa > Arthropoda > Insecta > Lepidoptera > Geometridae > Apocheima > Apocheima hispidaria. Next base: position 8,510,535 of record OX388153.1, on the reverse strand, counting down.
ACTCAATATAACACCATAATGTCGACAAACAAAGGTTTCGCTTCACATTTCGTCGTTATTATGATGCCATCACACGCGCGTTTTATATTGCGTCCTAAAGGATATTGCAGCCGAAGCGAGCCGCGAGGCCGCGATATTTCAATCCAATAAGTTGGATAGTTTTATAAATAATTCAGTAAGTTGTAACAGGTAAGTGGCACTCGCGCGTTACGGTCGCCCGGAGGGCAGAAGAGAAACCCGCTCGCACTCTCCGCCGGGTGGAATCACAGCAATTTTATTTCACCAAATTAATTTTTAATCCCCTCCTACGTTGGTTGCGTTTAGATGCCACCCGGTTTTATACCGCAGTTACTTATGACAGTAATAAGCTTTCCAGTGCTCTTAAAGTACGCTCGCCACAATCTTCTTTACTTTATCCGTGTATAACGTGTGTAATTAGATAAATTTGATAGGTTACGTTTATCCCCATTCTCAGTTTCAAATGGAACCCTTTTCATTTTAACTGCCTGATAAAGCTTATCCAGTCGTCATAAAATATGCCCTTAGAGTACAAAAGACAGATGGCAGACACAAAGGTTGAAATGTAGTCACAGAAAGGTTTTAGGTGTCGTATGGAAGCGAAGATTTAGTCAATCTGATGGATTATTAACGTGCTAGGGGTCGCCATCACACATACCGTGCCTCGGAGGGATGGTGGCTCGACGGGGGGATAGATAAGCTCATAATTTATGCATTGGATATTGCGTCAAGACGCTTTAATTATTTAACACTTCGTGAGAGAGCCGATGAAGTTACCTATCATGTGAAGGATTGGTGCTTATTGAAAAGGTTGATGAGTTGATGAGAACACGACTTTCAAGCAAGGTAACTGGGATAATATTATAATAACTTCAAGATTGAGTGATCCTATAGTGTACTAGTAGTTCGCGCCAAACTAAGTAAGGCCTTGCGATTTCGTGAAGATCGGATCAACGGTTCACACTTAAACTACACTTTGTTAAACTTATTGTAAATTTTCTGTATTTATAAAAAAACTAAAAAAAAAAAAAAAAAAAGTTATTGTCGGCTATATATATAAACCTACATATAAACACGGCAATAATACGGATATTAAAGGGACTTGTTTCCGTAGACTCTGAAACTTTTGCTAGGCTGATTGGTCAAAAAAGCTCACAGAAGAGATTTTTATTTACTAAAAGCTCATTACGAAACAAAAATAAAAATATAAATTTCATGTGTCAATAATTTTGACGTTGGTCTTCCAAAAAAAAGAGGGCGTTCTCAAGTCGACTGTTTTTTTTTCATGCTTATGCTTTTTAATTTTTAGTAACCGATTTGGAAAATTCTTATTTTTATTCGAAAGAATATATTTATAGATTGGTCCCATTTTTATCAAAATCCAGTACTGATAATAGAACCCATAAGGAATTGAGTGAACTCCTCAAGTTTATACATAATTATAGCGATTTTGGTATTTCCATCAACGAGTCAGGCATTTGCATTCAGAAAGTATGATTTGGTGAAGTGGAACTGATAAAGAAGATCACAGCTGGCTACCAGAACTCCTCAATGATAAGTATTTCACAAGTAGCGCCAACAACATCTCGATATTGAGTTTTTTCAGTGTTTTTCTAGTTTGTCTATCTTTTATTGAAGTCGGATTTTTTTTTGTTAAAATGATTGCAGTACACGTATGAATATTTTGAGTCGACTACAAAAAAAAATGGACTCGCCATGCAATTCACTTAGTCTTGACTTCAAACTGGTAGAGGTAGAGCATTATGGCTTGCACGTTTCAAACGGCAGAAATATTCCTAGGCAAACCTATTTTATACTTCATGGAGAGAAACAATTTATTTCCGCTAATTAATGCAAACGAGGGAAATCAAAGCAACCGACGCGTCCCTAATTAAGTTAAATTACTTAACTGTTACACGCTGCAGTTATTTCCAAAGTGGTGGTCTGAATGTAATTCAACTTAGTTCGGATTATCCCGTACCGATACGTAATTTAGTGGAAAAGGTTGCGACCCTGCTAGTTTGTATTACCCCGACAGTGATATAGGGCATTAAGCCCCCTTCCACTGTCTCCCTTAACGCGTAAACAAGACAGAACCTTTCTGCGAATCGCCCTTACCAAGGTTAATAATTTAAGAGACTAAGCGGGGAATGGTTTCCACCTATTTTCTACTTAGACTAAAATTGTTTTGTTTCCATCACCATCAAGCGTTGCAATCCTGATGAATTATTAATCGGATGGTAATCAAAGATTTACTCGATTTTCGCTCTTGGTACTCTTATGAATATCTCTGTTTTCTTACATTACATTAACTGAATTGAACTAGCCCCGGTCACCTAGTAAATAACTCTAGAGGTAGGTTAGATACCAAATCCCTAGATTAGTATAGTATTTACTTATTTGTCCGGAGGCTCTATTGGTGAAACTTTGATTATAACGGCTTTCTACATGTTTCAAGTATTTACATGCTATGTTAAAATTAATTATCTTAGTTTTTTTTAAGCTTGTCAGTTAATCACAAAAATATTTTTGAATAATCTTAGAAATACGCTAGGTACTTTCAGAAAATCTATAGAACGAAAACTGTCGTGAAAGCCGATTTTCAAATGAAAGCTTTTCTGTTTGCAATCAGTACAAAGCCTCTTCGAGCTACCTCAGGTCCCTCATTATTTTTAACAAAACGGAGTCAATCTGGGTATAGAATATGGTTAACGAAGTGTAATCCTATTTGCAAATTCGATAAGTTAGGTGAAAGCGCGTGGACACGTCCCAAATAAAGCCCGGTTTGATCCTATTAACGCACGGCTAACGGTCTGAATCTTCTGACGGGTCCTGTCCGATCCTATCGAGCCGCCGCGCCAGTACTTCTGACACCCGGAGGATGTCCCTCGTTCCATTATGTACAAAGCTTTTTAAAGCAGCCTGTGTCGTCACTGCAGTGCGTGCGACCGTGTAATCTCTACACACGTTTGTTTATTTTTATCGATGGAATGCCAACTCTCGATTCGATACGCGATCGGATCCGAAATGAGGTTATTTATTGTTCGCGACTCGATCGCTCGACGCCACCGATGCTATTGTTTATTTATTGTCTTTTCACTTCGACAACGCGTACGTACGCTGGTACGCGTGATCATGCTCGCACGTTTTATTACCACTTGGGAAGCCCGAAAATTGTAAACATGCAATTCTTTAATTTACTACAACCCAATTGTTTCAATGTTTACCGCTAAAAGCCCCGTCGGTAAAATAATACATTGAGCATTCGATTATTTTACTAGGGTTGTCACGAAAAAACGTTTATCCCAGAAATGTTAGACATGAATTGACAATTCAATATTCATTCTGAAATCTACTGGGTTACAGTACATTTCAGAAGGAATATTGAATTTTCATCATGAAAATGGTTTATTGAGAATGCTACTTCAAACTATGTTTTATCATGGAATTAGTAACAGACAAAGGATGCTCTAACTGCCGAATTTTGATAAGCCGTGTTAAACGGTGTATGCAAGTGGCTCTCTCATAAATAAATAACATTTCTTAAGTTTAAAAAAGTTCTTTCTGTTCTACCCACAGAAAAGAAAAAAAAAACTTTTCTGTGGTTCTACCTATCCCTACAGAGTATCAACTAATTAATACAAAGTATCAGGAGATCAGAAATAATGAAGAGGTAAAGCGTAAGCATTTTGTGATAACAATGTACCAGACCAGTATCGGTTTCACATTTTATAAACCTTGCCTTCTCAGTATTTCTGGTCTCTTGGTACTTTATATTGTAGAAACATAAAATTAGGTACAGTAACTTCTTAACCGACCACCAGTGAAAGCAGTGTGAAGATTAGTCAGTCATGGTCAGTCATGAGTGTGAACGTTAGAAAAAAAATTACACAACGGTGTTAAGGTTAGTAAAGCGAATTGCTATCCTTAACACTTATGTGACGGTTGGGAAACTTTCTTCCTAACCGCCACACCAGTGTGACAGAGCAGTGTGAAGGTTAGTTGGTCACGAATTTCTTGGTTTTATCGCTATTCTAAACTAGACTCCGACAAACATAACATGGCACTCTGGTACGCTACTGTGTATCGCTTAGGTAACAGCTTCAGCAAAAAATTAAATTAAGATATTTTGGGTCTGCATCTTGCATTATAATAATACTTATGTTACTAATACCTATACCTATAATACTTATACTTATAATACTTATGTTGTATTTAATCGCATAATAGTTCGAAAATTATGCCGAAAATGTGTAGTTTCTCAGGTTGCCTCGGCCTACTTACTGTTGTTGGGGTGTCCGATTGAGTACTTGACTGTTTGTATTGTTTTACCGGAAATACTTACCAATGCTTATTTAATAGTACATTGTTCACCGAGAAGAGAAAGTGTAAAAACGCCGAGGGTATAGTTTGCGATACAGGGTGCAATTTGAGAATCGCACTTACTTATCGAGTGCGTAGTGCTTTACACTACATTTACGAGGAAAATAAAATACAATCCAAATAGATTAATCAGATAAATATATAAAGCAGAGGCAAAAAAAGCGCGAAATTTTCATTTCTTATTTATTTTTGAAAGCAAGTATCCAGTATCGATTTCCGATCTTGGTGATCAAAACTTTTTAAAAAGCAAACCACAAAATTAAAAAACAGAACGTTAACAATGGGTTTTACATACCTTTTCTGCCTGCTCAGCGCGCTAACAATGGATTTTCATGTACTTTTCCACGCCTGCATTTTTTGTACGATAGTACAGTGATGCCATACATTCTCCCCCGTGTAAAAAAATGAATACGGTACTCACCGGGAAATTGTCGTATAAAACTACTTACTTACCTTTCTCTATTCTAGAAAATAAATGACAAGTTAGCATCCCTATCTAAATACAGGAATGTGGGTAAATGGCAGGTAATGGTACAATACAGTGGCCATTTACATGAATAAACCAGCCTGCCAGCGGATAATGAATCATGTTCAATTAGTGACTTAATGAATGACTTTTATGGCGGAATTTCATGCCGAGTTATTATAGACAAAAATGTGATTTACCTTCCGAGAGATACGGTCGGGCATTCAATGGAGTTCGAGTAAACACTGCAGCATTTTTTGACCGAGCTAGCGAAGCGAGCGAAGTCTTTGCAACAACTGGCAAAATTTGCTTTCATCTGGCCGTATGGACTTAGGTACTTACTTGCGGATAGGTCGTATTTTTCAACTGATCTTGACGAAACTTGTTATACAAGTTCTATAATTTCATAAATTTTTGATCGGTATTTCACTCTAATAGTGATGTTTGCTGCGGTGCCATTGACCGGAGAGGTGGCTTAAGCGCGCGCTAGTCAAAAAACCAGATAATTGCTAATTTCATCTAAACCAGGAATTCTGTGTCAATCAAAATTCTGTGCCATGCAAACCTAAATATTATTATTACATCACTATTAGTAAAATAATCACTTAAATATACACTAGGTCTTCCAAGCGCCAGCGAAAAAGTGTGTAAATCAGGGTCTTTTCAATGTTTTTTTATTATCGAGAAAATGTAACGTAATCATGTTTTCCCGCCATGCAATACTAGATGACAGACCCGAAAAATAAGATTTTTTATCTATATAACTAATGAGGGGCACTAAATAGATAAACCACATTTTTATCAAGTAGGCCGTTAACACACCTAACCTGAACTGTTTGGCTGTTCAGAGACAGTTTTCAACTTGAGGGTGCTACTATGTTGTATACTAAAATTACGTACCTTTCATCCAAAAATATTACCTAAGTGTATCTACGCAATTATTGGTAAATATAATAAAAAGGCACCTGCATGCCCCAAAAGGAGAGTGAGCGTATAGTGCATGTAAGTATGTATATTTTTTTGTGTTCTAATGGTTATTACCTGCCCCTCAACATTGGGCGATTTCGATTTCGTCTAGAGGTTCCTCTAGACGAAAGCGCCCAATGTTGAGGCTTTAGGCGCTAAAAGCTGGACTGAGATGCATTTTGCAGACAAGTTTTTGTTATAATAATAAAACGATCTCTAACTTGTTTACACCTTAGAAATATAATAATACTCTCGCGCTTTGTGCAAGAATCAAATCTTGGTTTGTAATTGCATCTGAGATTTCCAGATAAGTCTATCTAAAATCAAAGGCCGATGTGTTAATTCTGCTTGTTCAACGGCGTAAATAAACTTTGGCTATTAACGCGTCAAAATTGGTGTTTAACGAGTAGGGTGGCTCTGAATGGAGATTAAACAAGGCGATACGGAAACCAGGAACCTTCTCGATTACTTTATGAAATTAGTTGCCAGGATTGTTGGATCGGGATGACTTGAGGCTCGCTACGGAGCTATTTCTAGATCGGGGTAACTAAACAATTGGGGGCGTACTACTATCTCTTGGAGTTTTTTTTTCAGTTTTATTTGCAAATAAAGGTTTTTTTTTAAATAAGATTGTAAAAAATGAGATCAGGAGATCTCATTTTTTAATACTTTCATAATAGGAATTATGAAAGTCGCGGGTAACCGGTGGATGCAAGTGGCCTGTTGTCGGTCGGTGTAGCGCTCTAAGGGGGAGGCCTATATTCAGCCGTGGACGTCTTATGGCTGATGATGATGATGAGATCTCCTATGCGAAAACTAATAAAATAATGACTTTCAATTCAAGTTTCGCAATCCAACGCGGGAGAGATTTATTCATTACTAATTCTTCCATACTAAAGGTCGCAGTCCACTTATCGAATCCGCTCCGGAACTATACTGGACAGAACTGGAACGAGTTTTTATCAGTTTCTCCATATCCAGGAGATACACTTAAGGTTGCGGTAAGTAGGTAAATCATAGCCGAGTTGATTACTTATTTCGATATTCTTACCTATAACTTAGTTCTTTCATTTTCGAACGAGTAATTTAATTTACAAAACAAAGAACTGTAACTAGAGCCATCAAAGACAAACATTGTTGAACATTAAGAGTTCATAAAATGTTTACGGCGCGAATTTAATTGTGCAAAGTAGAAGCTGGCCTGGTTTCATCATCAACATCAGCTAGATGATATCCACTGCCAATCGTGGGTATTATGGCCCTTTTTGCCATAATACCCACGATTGGCAGGCGGCTTGGGGATCGCGTAACGCTAACCGTTTACTAAGAAGACATTGCTGCCCGTCCTCTGATGATTATCGTTGCAGTTTTAGGATATATCTACCTGGTTTGCCATGGAATGGAACATACATAAGAAATATAAATATTACTGGCTTACTGCGTTCTTAAATAGTAATTAGTTCTTAATAATTATTATTATTATTATGTAAGTTTCTAGTCACGAATGTTCTATTATTTGTAGCAGTTCCATTCTCATACAGTCCCGCTGTAAGCAAACTGACTCGGTAAATATACAAAACCTATACTTAATCCGTTTTAGCAAATCACATTTTAGGGTGTATTTACACCCAATGCAATAAAGTATGAGATTTATATTCATTCAGGAACACCCTCCCTTTTACTAACGACGTTGGAAACATTCTTGTGCATGTGGGGTTTCTCGGGGCCACCTCAGGCATTATTGTCTTATTTAAGTGGGATTGCACATCACTCGGCTTACATTGTTTTCGTGGAGTATACTTCTAATAAGTAGAGAAGTAACCGAATGTGGAATAGAGCTCCTGATGTGGGAAAAAAAAAAAAAAAAAAAAAAAACAATACAATTAAAAAAATAAAAAAATAAAAAAAATTTTTTTTCTTAAAAAAATACAATTGAAGACGTAAAAAGAGCATCTTCTATCTAATTCAGTCGCCTAAATATCGCACTTACCTACTTCATCTCATCAATCCAGCACGCGAAAATCCTAAAAAGGTGTTTTAATTTCCATCGCTTTATATCATTAACGTACGTAAAGCTTTGGTATTTTGTGAACAAAATACTGCTATTGATGCGTTTGGTATGTTGCATTTATGTTTAGTTTGATAATCTTACGCCGATTTCCGCATGAGATATTTAAATCTCCAGTATCTCAAATAACTAGGAATATCAGTATAATCGGTCGAAGGGTTGTGAAGTTATAAAGTTCGCAAGGTCTCAGTATTTCGCAAACTACTTAAATACTAGTAGTTCGCGGCGAACTGAGACCTCGCGACCCCTATATCTAAAAAATAATAATTAATATCGTTAAAATATCATTGCCAATGTTTGTAGCAATTTGCATATTAATATTGTTTAATTTGGCAAAGGCGAAGAGAAAAAAACTTGAAAATATTGTTTTTTCTTTCTTTTTTTTCTTTTCAGCCAAGGGAGCCTAGTCTTAAAACTATTACGAAAGGAAAAACGACTAAAACGTCTCTGTGAAGACAAATAAATGAAATATTTACCATTGTAATGAATTTCGAACTAAAATGTAAATAATAAAGGCTAATTTAAAATATGGAAGGTTGCGGTGGCTCCTCATTGTTTATGCATTCAGCTCGCCTTAACGCCTTCATTACCAGTTTAAAGTATTAAGTAAACTTCAGAAATGCAGACGTCTCTAAGATTTGTTCGAGTGGTCGCGCTCTCTCGTATTTCACTGAAATATTGTTATACAAGTAGTTCGCGGCGAACTGAGACCTCGAGATCCCTATATCTTCATAACCCCTGGACCGATTCAGCTCATATTCGAACTTAAAAATTGTATTGAAATGAACTTCTTGCCTACAAAATGTCATGAAGATCGGATCAACGGTTCGCAAGTTATCATCGGACAAATATACACACAAACATACAGACATAGAAAAACCGATTTGTCCCAGTAAACTCTGAGACCTTCGCTTCGCTCGGTCAATTATAATATGTATAAATGGACCATTCGATTATTTACTGAAATAATGGGTATTCGTTTCTCTTCTCATTTACAGTGTTCTTGACACATCTGATACGAGCTACGTGAACAAATTCAATTTCATAATAGCACAAGTGCACAACATTGCAACAGCAATCCACTTCAATTATTAGAAAGCTCACACACCACACGACTCAAGCAAACATCCAAGTGGGCTCGTAAAACAATATAACAAGCTACGATTACACAAAGACAAGATCGTAGACGTAGTGGCACGCTACATAAATAAGACAAGGTACAGTACTAGACCAAAGAATTAATAAAGTCAAAGACTTCATAAAATAAGACTGTTTCTTCAACAAATCTTTGTTTACCCGGTGCATTTTCTTTTAGATTAATCTGATTTTTTGTTTCAGTTTACTTTAAATTTAAAAATGTTACGATGATATTTACAAACCATTTTATGTTAATAATGCTTGTTTTTGTTTTTGGGGCCGTTCAAGTATTACATAAGCAGATTTATTACAATTATTTACCCCCCCATCCTTGTCAGCAAAAGTAAGCAAAGTTCTTACCCCCTCCCCCCATGCTTACGTAAACATTTTTCAATTATAAATGTTTTTTTTAAATATTATAATTATAATTTTATAAATAAGAAAATAGATTTAGGATAGAGATTAGATTTTACTGATACAGTATTCAACATAGAGTAAGGGACCAAAATATTATAATTTTACGAACATAACAAAATTATTTAAAATTTTTGGTACGCATATTAAATTCAAATTAACAGTCTTCAGTCCATGAAACCCGAATCCATGATTCTAAGTTGGTGGGTTGCCATTCGTGTAAAAAAGTAAATAACTACCGATGACGTAATCATCATCTATACTCCCCTACCCCCCCCCCCCCCATGTCATCCAAAATAAGCAAAACAATGACCCGCCATAGTGCTTACGTAATACTTGAACGGCTCCTTTAGGTTAATTTGAATTTTTGTTTCAGTTTAGGTGAACTTAGATATCATTAAAATGTTATTTGTTAAGTGAAAGATAAACAATTGATTCCTCTTTCCTATTGTTTTAGACGCGATAATGCAGTGGAAAAACCACTAGAGATTTGTTAAAGAAACAGATAGAATTGGACTTCCGCAAAGTATCGCCTGATATAATAAACTTTGATAATATAAATTATGGTTTACACCTTCGACCAAAGGAAACTGAATGGACGGGCCCCACCCTACCATACAACTTCCTAAAAAATAACAAGTCAAATCAATCGAACTTTGGCGTTTCCGTAATTAAAAGTATCTATAGTATATTTGTCACAAAAAAGAAATAGCGAATATAATATCTAGGAGAGAAAAAGAGACACTTGTGTTTATCAGTTGCTCTCGAACCGTTTGATATTCGAACGTAAGTACGTCTTGCACCTTTCACAAATGAGAGCAACTGAAGCAAGGTGAGCGCCAGCGCTCACTTTAAAGTCTTCAAAATTCTCTTACTTCGGCCCTTCCATTCATTTTACTTTGGTGGAAGGCTTACACCATAGAGTTTCAATCTATGAATCTATTAAAGAAAAAAATATACCTTACGGCAACGATGCAGAAAGGTACTAATAATACTAATCAATGATCATAGTTTTCTATTTTGTTTCGGTATCGTTATTAAGCACATAACGATGCATCATGATGTTGCGATCATACCAAGGATCGCAGCTTTTTAAAGACACTTGCAGTTGCTACTAAAAGACGCTAGAAATTTGCGAGGGTGCTGATACGAGTACATTGAATTGGGTGCGTCCCTTTTCGACTCATTACTTAATTGAAAATCTTCATTATAATTTTCTAATTTCGAAACCAAGTAGCGCATTCATTTTTTTCTGGGGAAAATACGGAAAATCTAGCGATTTAAATTCTGTCAGTACGCCGTCGTCAGCTATTTTTACCACAGACGTAAAAGACCGATTTGTATTCTTTGTTGTTCTCTAGTGGTCATCCTCTTTTTGCCGTCAAGCGTAATAACAATAAATTGGTAGTAGTTAAGTTTTTTTGTTACTTACGTACTAGGTATTTATTCAGCATATGCTTTGATCGATGAAAAAAACAAAAATGACTTATAACTTACCTATCGGCTACCTATTTTTAAAGTGTTTATAGACGCATATATAAAATATCCGCGTGTCTATAAATTATCTCTATCTCTATCTAAATTATATCTCTATATTTTATATAGTTTTTTTTTTTTTTACATCGGACTAGGTTTTCGTTTGACCACAATCTCACCTGATCTTATTTATTTCTCTTTCCCTCTCGTTTGTTAGGTGGTGGTCGGCGCGAACTAATTACAACAGAACTATGGCCATAATACGGTGGACTAACGAGAGATAATAATTGTAATATAATTATGTTACTCTCTCTTATATTTTAATTTTCGTAAGTGTTGAGGGAGCCGAATTACAAGCCGCGCGGGCGTGTATTAAAAGTTCTAAATAGTTGTTGTAATCAGAATTTAGAAAAAAAACTTTAAAAAGCTACAGGATGACTATAGAGATTACAGACTTACAGCGCATTGTGCAATAATTATAGAGAGAGAACTCCACAAAACCGAAGCATGCCGCTTTTAGCCGTACATCTCACTTTTCTACTCGAAGCTACGTGCCAACTTTAAAGCCGTGTTCTTAAACAAGATTATCAATTAGAGCACCTCGGCGGACTCTGGTCGAGGCCTTTCGGGCCGGTACCGGGTTGCTCAATAGATTATTATCAATGCAGTATTTTTTTTTTTGTTGTAGTTGCTTTTAGCCTAAACTCCTTCTAAAGCTATTCCGGGTTTGCGACAAATGCATATGGAATTGGGCCTTAAGAGCTGGCTCCCCTGATGCAGCTACCTCATTCGCACTTTTTCAAAAGCTTTTTATTTCGCTAATCTACACTTTATAATGTATAGTTATATGATATGTTGTTCTTCCAAATCAAACTTCCAAATGATTGTTCGATCACTTTCAACGGTTTCGATCGAATTGACATTTAACAGGTGAATAAAGTGGTTCTTATGACAGTAAATGATTATGATAACACTGGGCTATTCTGATGCTGATGCCGTTACTGGATCGGCTTCCAGACAACAAATGTTGCACATCGCCAGCACCTAACCCCTAACTGTTGTGGTTTTCAGGTCAAAAGGTTTCCTAGATAGTGCCGTCTGGTATTATCAGATTTTATGTAGGTTGCTTTTAGTACATTACCTACTAGCATAGATAAAATACAGGATAAGGTAACAACCGGATATACAGAAGAGATAATCAAAGGCTAGAGGCGACATCGCAATATATTGTAATGTCCTATTTTATTATGGTCACTTTGTCAAATTACGATCAAACACGCTGGTAAAAAACAAGCAATGTTCGCCATAATCCTAACTATCCTAACTAATATTATAAATGCGAATGTAACTCTGTCTCTATATCTGTCTCTCTGCCTCTCTGCCTGGGTGCTTATCGCGTTATCACGGATCGAGCTAAATTTTAGCATAGATATAGCTTAAGGGTAGGAGACGGACATAAGCTACCTACTTTTTTTATCACCTACTTCGTACAAAAAATCTTAAGAATCGGCATAGAAATGCGTCACTCGTCACCGCGTTTTAAGTACATCTTTTTAGCGCCATCTAGGATGTTTTATTAGAACCCCTTGCCCGATTATGATTATACTCGAACTTAAAAATTTTATTGTCATGAACTACTTGCCTGCAAAATTTCATGAAGATCGGATCAAAGGTACGCAAGTTATCGTCGACAAATATACACACAAACATACAGACATATAAACATACAAACATACATACAAATGCCGATTTGTCCCAGTAAACTCTGAGATATTCGCTTCGCTCGGTCAAAAAAAGGCGTATATAAGTAGCCTATGTCCGTAAATTCAGCTCGATCTGTTCCGCCGTTTAGGCGCGATAACGCGACAAATACTCAGAGAGAGAGACAGATAGACAGAGAAACAGAGATACTTTGAATTTACAACATTAGTTAGGATTTGGATAACAATTACAGTGAGAAGATCAAAAAAAATATAGCTTGAGATATTTAAATCTCCAGTATCTCAAATAACTAGGAATATCAGTATAATCGGTCGAAGGGTTGTGAAGTTATAAAGTTCGCAAGGTCTCAGTATTTCGCAAACTACTTAAATACTAGTAGTTCGCGGCGAACTGAGACCTCGCGACCCCTATATCTAAAAAATAATAATTAATATCGTTAAAATATCATTGCCAATGTTTCTAGCAATTTTCATATTAATATTGTTTAATTTGGCAAAGGCGAAGAGAAAAAAACTCGAAAATATTGTTTTTTCCTTCCTTTTTTTCTTTTCAGCCAGGGGAGCCTGGCCTTAAAACTATTACGAAAGGAAAAACGACTAAGGTTTTTATTGGCGGGAACGTGAAGAATTCATGTTGCGTCATTTTATTATTTTCCAAAACTTGTGTTACTTCGAGTGTTACATTAATGACTATGATTTGTTTGATAATATCTAACAAAACTTGTGAATATATATGTATACTTGACACTGGCAAATGCATATGACGTGCGACGCCAAAATTCTCTTAGGAGGAAAGAGAAAAAAAAACGACTAAAACGTCTCTGTGAAGACAAATAAATGAAATATTTACCATTGTAATGAATTTCGAACTAAAATGTAAATAATAAAGGCGAATTTAAAATATGGAAGGTTGCGGTGGCTCCTCATTGTTTATGCATTCAGCTCGCCTAATGCCTTCATTACCAGTTTAAAGTATTAAGTAAACTTCAGAAATGCAGACGTCTCTAAGATTTGTTCGAGTGGTCGCGCTCTCTCGTATTTCACTGAAATATTGTTATACTAGTAGTTCGCGGCGAACTGAGACCTCGAGATCCCTATATCTTCACAACCCCTGGACCGATTCAGCTCATATTCAAACTTAAAAATTATATTGAAATGAACTACTTGCCTACAAAATTTCATGAAGATCGGATCAACGGTTCGCAAGTTATCATCGGACAAATATACACACAAACATACAAACATACATACAAATGCCGATTTGTCCCAGTCAACTCTGAGACCTTCGCTTCGCTCGGTCAAAAATTCCAAATCGGTTTATAAATGACGGAGTTCTCAGGAAACAAACATAAAAAAACTATTGACTTGAGAACTTCCTCCCTTTTTTGAAGTTGGTTAAAATTCAAAACGTTGAGGTCGTTTTTTTGCGTATCAAAATGAACAGTACGCTACAGCAGAAACATGAAGAGGAAGAAAACTTTCTCTATTTCTCCCTCTCTCTCTCTCTATCTCCCTCTATGTGTGTGTGTGTCTGCTACGTTTTGAACAGCTCTACCGATTTATGGTAATTAAATTTGACAAGGAAGTAGAGAGTGTCGTGTCGACGGATATAGGATAGTTCATTTTCATCCCAAAGTGCAGAAACGCTGCAAATTTGCGGATAAAACCTCGGAACATACCTTAATTCTAGCTCATAACTTGTTTTAGAAATATATTTTGATAAGATCTGAGCGCTTCTGAGTCTTAGAAAAGAACTCGGGAACAACACAGAGAAAATCCATTAATTGATTGCTTTCACGTTGAAATGAAACACGCTCCACGAGTAATTTTCAGAAACAAGACCACATGTTATGCTTCCACTTTGTTACAGAGTGGGATAAATAGATAAAATTCAAAGGGCCCCAGCTCTTTCGGGCCCCCTGATGTTAAACATTTTCATATGCAACAAATAATACTATGAATAGTAATAAAAACTCGAAAATATTTTTTCTGTACATTTATTTCTTGCCTTTACGGCTGAAAGAAAACAGTTTATATAATGTCGATAAATTACGTAAATAACATTTAAAAAATAGAGTGCTTCATGAGTTCACGTAGGGTAAATTATTTTCCCCCGAAAGTTCCGGGTAGAGGGAATGTCGCGATTGAAACAAAAGAAAAACCGGTCAAGTACGAGTGGAACTTGCGCACAATGCACGTTGCAAATTGTCGTTCAGTGTGGCGGTCTAAGGGGAGGCCTTTGTTCAGCAGTGGACGTCTTCAGGCTGTTGTTGATGATGACGCTGATGACTAAACCTACACCAAGTTTGAATTCTACATGTATATTCAGGGTAACTTTTAAGTAGTACGCAAATTTTGTGTACTTAATGACTGTTGAAAAATAAAGGATACGTATCTTTTGGGCTTACCCACCTTGGTAAAAAGTTATTCGAAATAACTTCAAATGAAAGTAACTACAGCAAGCTATAGTCATGGTCACTCTGTTCGTGATTGTAGGTACTACATACACCAACGATACATCAAGGTACCTACATCGCCTCTTCTCGCTCGCTACAGCGAGAAGTACGTAGGTAATTATTTTGTTATAGGTTTTCCGACATTTCGTGGTCGACAAACGAATAGATGCAAAAATATGGTATATTTATAGGTATATTATGTTCTTTTTACGATATTGATTCCGTGATAAAATGTGCGCACCACCTAAAAAGTTACCCTGTATATCATGAAAACAGAATGAAACTGTTGAATGGAACCGCGGGATGCATTACCATATAACTTTTGCTCATTTTTATATCGGGGCCATGAACAGGGGGCCATTTTCTAAATACCTACCTGCAGAGTATTCTCTTAATGTTTGATTAATTTGTGTGTTAACTTTAATGGTACCTTGAGCCGTCGGGTGCCCCGAGGGCGGTTTTTCTCCCTTAGAACGCAATAGGGAACCGTTAATAGGTGGTATTAGTACCCATGCTTATGAGTTTCATTAGGGGTGAAGCCGCGAGAGATTCATGTAGGGACGTGCTTTTATTATAAGCGACGTGATTGCCTTGAAAATTGCTGCTCACTATAACAAGATCTGGTGCGGACACGTAGATAGGTATAAGAAAAATGACGATTCTCGTGCCCGTGCAACTAAACTAAACATAGCTGACATACCAGACATTCAAGATAGCTGTGAGTAATAGAATTTCAACTATTTTAGTGCCGTCTATATTTTCAATTTCAAGTATCTTAAGAGGGATGTCCTTCCGCGCCCGAGACCTGTGGCACTTTATTTTGTGCCTGAGGCTTTGGTGCAGTAGGTATTTGAAAATTGTGTGATGTCATGTCAATGGCATGGATAAATAAAGCTGATAAAAAAGCTAATGATTTTGATTTTTTTTAAATACGTTTCTTCTTCTAATACAAACTACTTTTTTCTTCATAATTTCAACGCAAAGGATCGTCACCTTAGGTGCCTTTAGCTATGAAGATCTAGCGATATTTCAAATATCAAACCTTTTTGTATGGACAAATAAGCGGTATCTTATAATAATCTTAAAAGTTATGTACTTAAAACTACGTATCAAAGTTGGCATAGGTATTTAGACACTATATCGGCCAATGATATAGTGTAGCTATATATATAATCAAAATTTCTAGCATAGATACTTGTCTATTGATCTGTACACGAAATTTCCGTCTAGACGGGTTGCCTCCTATTTTGGTTGCCGCAATTTTAGGCAAATGCCAAATAATAGTTACCATGGCTTATTTGGCGACCAAGCAGGAAACCAATTTTAGTTGTCGCCTAATTCAATACTTTAATAATAATTAAATTACCTGCTGAGGTTAATATTGAACAATGTTTTTGCAACATTTTCTATAAAATATAATTCTCATGTTGACCATGAAGGATTTTATTTATTCAAGTGAACAACAAGATGATTTCTAGTACAGAAAATGTTGCACAAACATTTTTAAATAGTCATATTCAGTTCAGTAATGTTTTAAAGTCAAAAAAAAAACATTGTGCGAGCAAGAGAGCGAGTATTATGTAAAAGCAGACTTATGAGGGAATAATCATTCTTTGTCAATTATTGACCGAGCACGCGAAGCGAGCGAAAGTCTCTGCATCAACTGGCAAAATTAGTTTTCATCTGTCCGTATGCTGGTACTCGCGTACAGATTGTATTTTACAACCAATCTTGACTTGATTTTTTTGTCGTCGGCGATTTTTGATTGGACGGGTATTTCCCCCAAAAAGGGGGGAAGTTTGCTGCGGCGCCATTTACTGGAAACTTTGATAATATTTGGCAGAAAAATTTGGTACTCAATTCTTAACCAGAATTTCGAATATGAGCAAAATCAAAATACAAATACAATACAAAATTCTTTATTTTGGAACAAAAACTTAGTGAATAATGCAAATAGAACGATGCTACCCGCAGTAGTTAAATAGCTGTGTCGCGGGTAGCAACGCCCACCTCCGAAACACCCATTAAACGGGAGCTCCAAAATTAAGAGAGTAATTACTTAAATGTTTACAATTGAAATATATTAAAGTTATAAGTAATTCTAAAAAGACTCTGGGTGCGTGAGTGCGCGCGCGTATTTGTTTGGCCAAGATTGCGGCCAAGCGGTTGTCACGATTAACTTGAGAATTTGAGATTGTGCTAAAAAGTAGGTGCGCGCGAGGTCTATATACTATCTGTTTAAGTATATCTAGGTTGGTATAACGGTATTTCTAGCTCAAGAAACTTTGTGTTGTGAGACTTTTGGCATATAAAGAAACCGCCTTACATCGACGTCGTCCAAAGTTTACTTCCATAATGGGTAATAAAATGTAAGTAAGTATCTGAAACTTATATGAATAATTCAAACTCATCGCGTGTTCTTCGTTAGTTAGACGTTGGTATATGAATTCTAGTTCGAAAACTGCAGTAAATATGATTTATGCATATATAAAAAACGTCTAAATGTCCAGAACCTTGAAAATATTCCTGAAACGCAGTGGCCAAAACAACATAATCGATTCCACTACATAACGATTTTAATTCGAATAATTGGACAAAGCTGCTTAATCGATACTCACTTTCGCCCTCGGTTTTGTTTCTTTTTGTTCGTATTTGGTAATACATATATTTGAATAACGAAATGCAGGTTTTTTATTCGTTCTAGAATAACCATCGTTATGAGAGAGGCTGTTTGACTAGGGCTGGCTTGCTTCTTGGTTGGTACTTACTTTGGTTTAAAATTGAAAATCACATGTCATAAGTACTTGTTGAGGTAACGGGTTGGCTTTTAGAATTGTATTTTTTTCTTTTATTTTTTAAGTCGATTAATCGAAATATAAAAATCAAAAAGAAAACCAGCTGGATTTTTAATATCTAAAATAAAATGTTTTGTAACCGCTCAAAATTCAGTGCATTTCATTTCAGAAGATTTTTTCAGAGGGTAATTTCTGCGGTGTTTTATTTTGTTATTCAGACAGATTTACGTATTTTTTTTTATCTGCAGTATTTTTTGTACCTGATTGCTCCTAATATCGTCACTTAAAGTAGGTGCTAAAAAAAGTACTACTTTATGTTGTTTTGTGAGTAAGTAGATTGTTGATACTTGTCTACAAAATTTCATGAAGATCGGATCAACGGATATTAAATTTTTTTTTTTTTAGATATCATCGTACTTTTTACAAACAGACAAAAATACAAATACACAAACGTACAAACAAATGCCGTGTTGTTCCCTTAGACGCGTAGATTCTGATATTATGATACCTCTACTTACCTACAGACGCGTTTCCCTGTCCTAAAATGTCAAAGGTATTGATTTAAATGTTATTAGTCGGATCCTCGGATCACGGATTGCGGCGTGCAAAATAGCATAACTGCCAATTAGGCAGAATTTGTATATTTTGGCTAATATGTTTGCCATGGAATTATCCTTATGCACGTCAACATTAATTTACAAGAAAAACAAATATACCTACTTACTTACACACATATAATTTCAAACATTATTTGTCATTTTTAGGGTACCTAGTGAAAAAACCTTATAGGATCACTTTGTTGCCCATCTCTCTGTCAAGACCCTTTTCCTCAAGAAAGTATGGAGGTATCAAGTTGAAATTAATATTTATTAAAATTATTTTTACTTAGGTCTATGTCCCTTATCTGTCAAAATAATCAAGCTCCTATGTCAACACAGTCAAAAAATACGGCCATTATGCCGCATATTTTAATTTTGCCGCATTCTCAAGTAAATCAAACACCATAATCATGAAATTTTGCAAGAAGCAAAGTCTTACAGCTCAAGTAAAGGAATAAATCTGACAATCATTCATTTGTAGTTAGTATTATATGTATCAAATAAATGTTTGTAGTAATGTTATTTATATTATATATTTTCTGTTAATTCTCATTTTATTTGGGGACTTTCGCCAACATTAGCATAATTTCAGTCCTGTCGTAACTTAAACTGTACTCACGTCAACAAGGTATTAATATTATTATTATTTTTATATGCTATTTGACCGTGACGTACATTATATCGTTATCGATGTATGGGAGAACGTTTTTCAATTACAAATTTAAATTTGTTCTTCAGTCCGACTTATCTTTTTGTTACAGTAATGTTCGATGATTTCTTGGTAATATATTTTAGGTAAAATAGTTGTACGGAGTTACTCGAGTTTTTATTTTAACAAGCTAGGTAAGTACACATAGCTTTCTAGAGCTTGCGTTAAGTTGCGTTGAATGCTGAGTACTGGATTTGTGGTTTTACTATTATAATGAAGAAATAAAAAAAGTTACTGAACTTAATACTCACACTGGAGCATGTAGTTTATAGATTCAAAAAACAGTAAAATTTATTTCACTATACACAACGTTGTTTTTGTCTATATGTGCTGACCGGCGGTCGCCCGATCAGACGGCCACAGCCCATAAATCTATCACAGTAGAAACATTGTGGATTAAACTACATAAATTCTAAGATCTTCCTTTTAGATCACAAGTCTATACCTCCAGCTTTCTAGGGATGCAATATCAAAGATTAAAAGCAATTTAAGTAATAACAAAAAGTTACTGCGAGAAGTTTTCCGGTAATTTATGTATGACGGCGCAAATGCCAATTTATTGCTGAGTAATGGCACACCGTTCGGAGATCTGCAAATGGGCTAGCCGAGTAAGAAGAGAAATGGTTCGAAACGTGCGCCGCTAAATGTATTTATAATTTATTTATCGTCCTGTTACAAATCCTGAATGTTATCGCGAGAATCGTTTCTATTCAAAGCTGCTGCTGAAACTTGGGCATGAGTTATGACAAGAGAACAAAAAGCCTCGTTTTACAATGTTTATCTACTTATTTCAATAACCCAGCGTTATAACATTAAATAGATACAATGAAATGTCATTGTAGGTACATCATAATGTAGAGCTTTGGTATGGATTATTTACGAGATATGTATATGTATCTATACCTATAAAAGGCTTTGTCCTGACTGACTGACTGACTGACCTATAGACAACGTACAGCCTAAACCGCTAGACGTAGAGACTTGAAATTTAGAGGATATGTTTATTGAGGGGTGTAAACGCACACTAAGAAAGGATTTTTTGAAAAATCAACCCCTAAAGGGGTGAAATGGGGTGTTAAAGTTTGTTTGAAACTTTTTATTCTCTGGTTCGATTGATACCAAACTTGGTATACTGCTTTACAAGAAAAATTAAAAAGATATTTTTTTTAAATTAGCTCCTGTTAACATAAAAAAAATATTTAAAATTTTGCTACTAGTATGTTTGTTTCTCTTTAACTTTGTAACGGCTGTACATTATTTGACTGCCCCGGTGGCTCAGTTGGTAGTGAACCTACCTTCTGTGTTTGGGGGCGTGGGTTCGATTCCCATCTAGGACAAATATGTAAGTGATGAATATTTGTGTTTGTTCTATGTCTGGGTGTTAATATCTATATAAGTATGTATTTAAAAATATCTATGTACGTATATCAGTCTCTGGCAGCCATATTACAAGCTTTGCTTAGTTTGGGGTCAGATGACCGTGTGTGCAAAAATGTCCCAGATATTATTATTATTTGATGAAATTTGGTTTCGGGGTAGCTCATGGAATGGATTAACACATAAGCTATTTTGATCCTGGTAAAATATATAGTTTCTATGTGATTAGTATAATAATTAACCTCCATAGTAATTCGATGGATTATTGTTTCCCGGAAAAAGGCGGGCGAAGCCGCGGGCAGGAGCTAGTATAGGTATAATATAACAACAATGAAAAATTCTGCAATGGCTTATTCACGCATGTACCATGGAGTGATAGCTTTATCTACTATGCCCGAACTTTAAATAAATATATGTGAGACCAAGGACCATCTAGGTATTACCAAAATCGAAGTTATCCCTTCGTTATCGCCTAAAATCGAATAGTTGAATCGAGAATATCCCATGGAAATAGAGCAAGCTTGGAATCTCCTCGTGTGAATTCGACTGGAACAAATAAAGTGTATCCGAACTTATACATTTTTCATTATTACGTATAATATATAGTTTACATATAAACTTTTGTAACTATAGAAGATCCCGAGTAATTACTTACATGTCACCATCGTATCTATGGCATTATATTCGCAATATATCATACAAAATAGAATAGGAATTTATCAATGTATCGGTATTATTATTTATCGGTATCTCCTGCCTTTAGTAAGAGCCTACTAAAAGGAGACCTCTGGGCTCGGAAGTGGTTAGACATGGGGCGCTTACCATCGACCTAAATGAGCCCGGGGAAGACGACAGCTTTGAGTGGTTGATGTTGTCGTAGGCGGAGTCATCTCAAGACAGCTCGTAGCTGTCTCGGGAGGTAGCGCGGTGGTGAAGGCTCCGGTGCCTTCCCTTGGAGACCCCGGAGTCCTCTGCCAAGCACCAAGGCAGGCCACCGGGTGGCTTTTGTGGGTATAATCTCATATAACCCGGCTGCACCCCAAGGCAATCGGGTATATATTTTGTGAAGATTTCCGCCTCGTCAAAAAAGAAGAAGGTATGTTTGGTACAATGTTTGGTGCTGTCGTCACATTTCAGTAGATAGATAGATATACCTACGAATATAATGAATTGCATAGCACTTAACGTTTTGAAAGATATCCATTATTTTGGAAGCTAATCACCACAGAGCCACATGCCCTAAGCATAATTTAAGGGCTGATTATTATAACTGCCACAACGTTACATGTAGGTAAGCTAGACAGTTCCTGGGGCGCTAGTCTCGACTTTTCGGTACAGCACTTTGCAACCGAATTCGGTTGCTATGAAGCAAAAATTCTACTTTGACCACGAATTGTTAACGAAAAAATGCAAACATAGCGTTGAATTTTGCATTTTGCGAAAATTCAACGCTATGTTTGCGTTTTTTCGTTAAAAATTCGTGTTCGTTGTCGAATTTTTACGTCATAGCGACCGAATTCGGTCGCAAAGTGCTGTAGCGAAAAGTCGAGACTAGCGCCCCTGGTGTACAAATGCTACGATAATTAACAAAATTACAATTGTAGAATACATTATAACAATACTACAAGCAGACTCATAAGTATACCTAAAAATGTTATTGAAATGAACCTATCTACAAAATTGTACGAACATCGGATCCACGGTTTCACGGCAAGTTATCTTCGGAACCAAAACAACTTATCTAATACTATTAAAAGAAATGCATGAGTAAGAGGGAGGCATGCATGCATGAGGCAAATTGCTGCCTATATATATATATTAGGTACTCCGGACGTTAAGAGGAATCCAACGGCAAAATCAGTCAGAAACACATACTTACATATACCCAAAAACATCACTCTTCTTTTTCGGCAGTCGGGTATAAACAAACGTAAATACAAACACCGTTTGTTTCGTAGACATTGCTTCGCTCGGTCCACAAAACCGATATTAACATTACATCTGACTTTTATCCTAACGTGCCAACGTTAGTGCGAACTGAAAAGTCGCGTATATACGCTACAGCTCTGTGCATTCATCATGATGCTAATCTGCTTAAAGAAAAAAAATACCTTTGAATCGAGTCTTTCGACAAAATACAACTTTCTTATTTGCAAAAATTAAAATAGATTTTTTTGAAAAGAAAACCCGGAGCCATCTATTTCGTTTTATTTATTTACTTTCGCGGCCTCGGATAACGTTTGTATTTATCTTAATATTCAAAGTCGGAGAGCAATTTATTCGGTAAAATTAAGTTTCGTTGGTATTTAATAGAGGGTCCTTATATACCTCTTCAGATTTTTGAGCCCTTTGAACCGAATCATCAATTACAAATTGCTTTTCGTAATGATAATTTCACTTGACTTGTTTACTTTTGATAGCTGATGGTACGTAGGTACCACATTATCCCCTTTAGACATCGGATTACGAGATTTTTTTCCGACGAAAATAAAGCAAAGTTTGAGAAAAACGCGCGGGTTGCCGCCGGCACTGACACCAGGGCCCCTATTCGGAGAAATGACATTTTATCTCGGTCACTGTCTCTCTAATTTAGAATTTAATGGGAGTGAGAGTGACCGAGATAAAATGACATATCTCCGAATAGGGTCCCAGGCGTTCCCGCATTGTCTATTTTAAGGTTAACCTCGAAATTTTGAAACGTTTGTTAACTTTGACAACAGATTAATTCTAATGCTGCCTTTGTCTGGCACTAAGCAAATGATAAAGACAGCAATAGACTTAATCTGTTGTCAAAGTTAACAAATGTTTCAGCATCACGAGGTAAGTCTACTAATTAATAGGTAATAGTGTTTTTTTACCCGACTGCTCAAGAAGGAGGATAATGTTATTAGGGTGTATGTAAGTATATACAAGTTATAATTGGTAACGCAAAACCTCTCGTAGGCATGTTCCTGAACATAATTCCTAAAAACTTTTGTTCTTTATGGAACCGAAAACCGAAGACCGAAATGGGATGAATCTTAGAGCAACGCGGGTACGGGCCCGAACGGTCCAAACAAGGGCCCGTACACGCGTTGCTCTAGGAGGATGCGTTGACTTTCCGAACCTTGAGATCGTATAGCGGAAAGGGGAGGCAACCTATATCAACGGCAATTACTTATGTACCTATGTAAAGCTAATAAATGTATGTTTATATAGGTAAAGCTAAGTATTTACAAACAAAGAATCACTGCTTTTTTTTCGTGATTATAAATTTCAGGTTTGGTCTCACAATGAAAGTTGTTTATAATGATGAGAAGAAGAACCCTAGAACATGTCTATCGTCTAACCGAACGCTCATTTTTTTGGTAACTATTGTAGCTGCGCCTCGCGGTTTCACCCACTACTCTACAGAAACCGAATATGTTTCCGGGACGAAAAGTAGCCTATGTGTTAATCTATGGAATAAGCTACCTCCATACCAAATTTCATTCAAATCCGTGATGAAACACACATGATGTACATCATGTGTGTTTCCGTTTGACTCTATAACGGCTGAACGGATTTGAATGAAATTTGGTGTGGAGGTAGCTTATTCCATAGATTAACATATAGACTACTTTTCATCCCGGAAACATATTCGGTTTCTGTAGAATAGTGGGTGAAACCGCGAGGCGCAGCTACAATAGTTACCAATAAAATGAGCGTTCGGTTAGACGATAGACATGTTCTAGGGTTCTTCTTCTCATCATTATAAACAACTTTCACATACTTACCTAGTATATACAACTTACTTACACACAAACTTTCGCATTTATAATATTAGTGTGATAAGTATTACTTATTCTGTGGTTTTGGCAACACAACAACAACACGGCCAGTATGAAAATGTCCTGTTTTAGCTGCGTAATAAACTGAGTAGACTGTCAGGTCGCCCTCGTAAAAACTGACAAATCACTAATTCTGACCTGTCCCTTTGTACTACTAAAATTGCCGATGCTGGAGGTACTTCATCTGCAACAATGGTGGAACAATGGCTCTCGTTTAATCTAACTTTCTTTTTCCTTAGTTGGCAAACAGGTACGACTAACCACGCCCTCTGCATGGAAACGAGAGCGCTAATGAATTAGTTACGATTTTCGTCTGTGGATTTTCTACAACGGGTATAATGTTTATTGTAAAGTATATTTTTTAAATACTTCTGAGTGACAAGCAAGTCGCTCGTCTGATGGGAAGCTTATCTCATAAGGCCTGTAACTCATCTAAGTGCATGGCACGTGATCTGGCAAGTATTTTTTTTCTCTTACGTTTTGGCTCCATACATAGGCCATTTAGCCAGTGTCAACTTTTGTAATATTTCAATTGAAGTAAAATACTTCACTTTGCGCGTAACCTATATAATGCCACTTGACACCGTTTAGTAGCCGTGGTACCCCCCTGTCATACCACCTGTAGTACTACGGCTACTTTTTACTAACCGTGGTCTCATTGAGGTACCACGGTTAGTAAAAAGTTTTTCCTAACTCTATTACTTACCACTAAACAGTTTAGAGAATTTTATTTATTATTCTTTGTTTATATTTTTAAGCACCTAAACGTATTACATGAAAATGTGTCGGATCACGCGTCTCTTACATGGATTTCTGTCGAATATCTAGTTCGGTGCATCTGAGTATTTTGAACTTCAACAGTTCAACATTATGCGATACACTTAACTGCGCTCGTCATAAATGATAAATCTATTTATGCTTGATAAGTAATTTCATTGGCGCAGTTAAGTTTAGACGATAATTAAAATTCACATTCAATAGACAATAGAGAATTTTTGTAAATAAATATTTTTAAAATAAGGTTAACAGTTTAGGTTAAGATTTTAACTAAAGTATAGTACTCACGTTAAATTGAGTCGGAGAGTTGATTGTCGCGCGACCTCGTCTTGCCTTGCAAGGCAAGACGAGGTCGCGCGCGTGTCTCGCTGAGCATTCCTTGATAAAGGTCACCGAATGTGATCGAAACTATAGTCGGAATAACCGACTCAATTTAACGTGAGTATTCCCGTTTTATTAAAACAAAATGTATCAAAACCACGTCAGTTTTCATAGTAAAGTATAGTAGCTAGATAATGTGAATACTATTCAAAATGTTAATTATTGTACGCTCGCAATGGGTAAGCTGTTGAAACTTATTATTTTATTATTATCAAGAACACCTTTTGTACACAGTTTTTGCAATAAATTATTCTGATTCTGATTCTGATTCATTGTCCTTCAATTCGGAACACAGTAATGTTAGCACACTACTTTTTGGCGATTAAATAACTGGAAAAGGTATGGTATTTCCCCTTGTACTACTCTGCAAAGTAGTCCTGCTCCTACAAAACTGCTTCTTCTAAAAAAGTTTACGTCTCATAATCATCGTCACCATCAACCAGAAGACGTCCACTGCTAAACGAAGGCCTCCGCTTAAGAGCAAGGATGTTGCCATATTCCCCACGCTTGACAGGCGGCTTGGGGTCGTATAGCGCTCACCATTTACTAAGAGGACGATGCTACCCGCCCTCCGGTGGTTCTATTTTATCATATACCTGTTTATAACCAGCATGACGAGTATATACCTAGTCACGTACCTTAGAGACAGACCTTAGATGGGAGTAAGTAATTTCGTAGGAAATATTCGAAAATAGTTTCACTATACTATATTATCTGACTACAAATCTAGACTTTCAGTCGTAGGTAATTTTGTAAGACTTTCTACAAGTACTAACTCTATTCTACTTATATATTAACATTTCCTGTTCCTGTCCGTGGTAGGCTAGAAGCACAGATGAATTGGAAGAGACGTCGCCAATTAAAAGCCTATTCGATAGACCTACTTACTCAACAACAACAGCGTTCCGTAGCTAACTAGGAATCCTTAAGGGTGTCACACATGGCCTGACCTGACATCGTGTGAAAGGGACAGCTAGATTTGAATTTCACGGGAGCAAGAGAAACAAACTATTTAGGTTATAGCTTCTCCCTTTCGCTCCCCCAGAATCTTATATATAGCCATCTCTTTCAAACAGTGTCAGGTCAGGCCATGTAGCGAAGCCTTATTAATATCGAAGACTTTTTGAAACCGTTTTGACGTTAAAATCATCGTAACCAGACAGAATGCACAGAGTGCGAGAAAAGAACAAAAATTCATTTAGGGGTGGGAAAAAGTTGGCGCTTTTTTATGGACAAGTATCAAGGCGGTATACAAAAATCACAAAGAAAAAAAAACTGCATGCGCCATCAACTAATAATATAAACTTTGACTGGGACCACAGAATTCTCCTAATAAATACTGGGACATACAACTGCAGCAGATATTACCTACACGTATTTTTTATACCCATAAATATGATTGTGTTCACAACAAATAAAACTACAAACACTACATTGGATAAATATGAAAAGAATTCTGAAGATGAGAAATGAAATTGCAAAAATATCAAGCCACTACGAATAAAATTGCCTCACAAATTACTTTCCTTCTAAGTATAAATGCTGTTTCACAAGTTCCCAAAATAGCGTGTTGTCTCCTCGCGTGAATAAGATATTTGGGATTTGTCGGAAAATTCATAAATAAAATGAATCGAGGAAAAAGAAGAAGTTTCTTGAGATAAAAGACAAATAAGTTGTCGTACAACCGTAACTCTGATAGAGAGGGCGGGCCGAGAGCCGCAAATATTTGTTACTTTGAGAGCCCTCGCTTGCTCTTTGCTCAAAAATTGGGGCGTACTGATAAAATCGGTTTATTATTTTATTACGATCAAACGCGATTCTCAATGACCAAGATGGCCGAAAGAGTAAGGTACGAGTATCATCCAATGACCTGATATACCTACCTACTTACCTACTACAAATGGTGTAATTTTTTTTTTTTGTTTTGTAACAAAGACTAGAAAGAAAATCGATCTGTGGTTTCACAAAAAGCAACACAGGGGCGCTAGTCTCGACTTTTCGCTACAGCACTTTGCGACCGAATTCGGTCGCTATGACGCAAAAATTCGACAACGAACACGAATTGTTAACGAAAAAACGCAAACATAGCGTTGAATTTTGCGATACTTTTTTTTTGTAAAATAAGGGAGGAAATAATAAATAATTGTATAATATATAATATTATTATTATATATATAATTCTTATAATATTAATAAGAATGTAAAATATGTTGTAAAACACTGTTGGCGTATCTCAATAAATAAATAAGGGTAGCTCCGATACATATAAAGAAGCCCGTAAAAAAAAATCGCTGAACCCCAACATGTGGGGTATATCGTTGAACAATTTTAAGGTGACAATTTTGGAAGAATAAAAAATCATAATTTTATATTAATAGGGTGACAGGTAAAGAGGGGATTAAAAAAAACATGTCCCCACATTTGGGGAATCATTGAAAATACACCATTCAGGCCCTTTTTAACCGACTTCTCAATAAAAAAAGGAGTAGGTTATCAATTCGTCTGTTTTTTTTTAAAATTACTATAAAAATACCTATGACGTCTTGTGTGGGCAAACGCTATTTAGATTTGTGATAATTTTTTTGACGATAGCTTTTATAAATAGTTCCTGCGGGGATTGTCTATGGCGTAAAGACAACAACTGCTATCAGAATACTGTGAAAACCGTGGATTTAGCAGTTTCGTCCAAGATGAATAAGATAATGATAGGGGGAGGCCTTTGTTCAGCAGTGGACGTCTTATGGCTGATGATAATGATGATGATGTCCAAGATGAAAACTGACGTGGTTTTGATACATTTTGTTTTAAGCACTTGTGCAAGACAAGACGAGGTCGTACGCGTGTCACGTCTTACGTAGTATTTATATTCTCTTTGGTGTCAAGCGTAGCATTCCTTGATAAAGGTCACCCAATGTGATCGAAACTATAATCGGAATAACCGACTCAATTTAACGTATTCCCGTTTTATTAAATCAAAATACTATCAGAATCTCACCATAATCATACAAAAATATACTTTTATACCATTTTGGTACTTTTGTGTGAACTTTTTTTAGAACCTAAAACTGAAAGACAGAGTTTAAAAAATAGAAGGACACAAAACTAAATGATTTAACTGTAATGGATAAAAGTGGCCACTCTCCAGACCACCCAGACTGCACTCATGCGACACATTGGATAATGAAAACTATTTTTCAACTGCAGCAGCTATTCACGTAGAGTAGCGTACCCACAGCAATTAGTCAGGTACAGTCACATCGCGTGTTTTTTTGCACAATACGAGGTTACTTACTCATATATACCTACTGTGAGTAACTGTAATTATTCGCTTCCGTCCACTTGGCTCCCCTATTCACTCAGAAATTAACATAATCATCATCGGCAGCTTTATCAGCCTACTGCAGAGCAGCCTCCTTCCCTCTTTCAATCTACTGCTTTGTGCCAATCTCGTCCAGAATTCCAGGTGTTGGCGCCAAATTTTTGGATGTTATCACGCCATCACTGATTTGTTCTTCCAGGGCTATGTGTACCATCACGTGGCCACTATTCCGTCAGAGACATCGTCATAACCACATCTAGTCAAGTGACCTGCCCACCGCCCACCTGTGCCACCGCCACATGAGTTTGATTTTATGAGATTCAATATCTTCTACGTATTGTTCCTTCTGCGGAACCGTATTTCGAACTCGATTGTGTACCGTGCTGCGTAACATGGCGCGCTCTATGGCCCGTTGTGCGACTCGCATTTTGTGCACAATCTCCTCGGTGAGCGTCCATGGTTCGGCAACATATTATATACCTATAAACTATATACTTACATAAGTCATTGTGGGTAAGTACTTGGATAGTATTTAGGACACATTAGTTAAAAAGACCGCACCCTACTCTAACGCTGCTACTGCATGCTTCTTATTTTAATTTTATGGTGACTTCCTCCAAGTTCATCAAAAAGTAATTCAGAGGATGCGAATGTTTAAAAATTTAAAGTGGTATTCCCGTCGGCATACATCGTGAGGCTTCCCGATAAACATCCCCGGGCGCCGGGGCGGCTAGCGAGACGCTTTGTTTACGTCCTGGATGCACGTAATACATAACTTTGCTACTTATAGGTACCCACCTACTTAACTAGTTAGGGTTACTTAGGGTACGTTATCTACCTATTTTACTACGCATGCCTACAGCTTCTACCACGGGCTTTATCCGGTTTTTTTTTTCAAAGTGTGTAGTTAATTATTAACCTTCAATTTCATGGAACACACTGCCGATTCAAAAATGTGCCATTCTTATCGAAGCGTGTGGTATGGTTATAAGTAGGTACTTCCGTGGCCTCGCTACATGGCCTGACCTGACACCATGCGAAAGGGACATAGCTGTCCCTTTCGACTTGAGTTTCACGGGAGCAAAACAATCAAACTATTAAGGTTATAGCTTCTCCCTTTTGCTCCCTCAGAAACTTAAATTATGGGTTTTTGCCTGAATAAATAAACATTTCTTATTATTATTATTATTATTATATATAGCCATTCGATTTCGCTCAGCGCGCGAAATTCAAATTTTCTTGTTTTTTTTGTCAATTACAGCTTAATTACTAATCGTAAATACTCATCGTGGACTTATTGAAACCAATTTTGCGCCAATAAATAAGTTACACTATCGCGTCCAAACGAAGCATGGAATCAAAACAGATCACAGACACATCGACCAGGGATCCTATTCCTGTGCGCTAGAGATTATCTCGGTCACTCTCACTCCCATTAAATTCTAAATTAGAGAGACAGTGATCGAGATTGTCTCGAGCGCACAGGAATAGGGTCCCTGGGCCCGTGCCGCGAGGTGGTTATTGCGATGATTCTTAGGCTCAGCTGACCATGCTGCGCAACAATACACCTTATCGCGCGGCGATACGATTCCCGGTCGGTGTAAAAATTGTGGATTTTTTTTCATTAAGTGTTCATGATCGTGCATGAGTGTTGGTGAATAGTATAATGTCGTGAAACGTGACTTTTCGTGTTGTTTCCAAAACTCCATAGAAGGTTCTTTTCACGTTTTCAAAGTTTTCACCACTTTACTGGGGCATGACTTGGACTTGACCGTGACTTGCTTTGCTTGATTTAGACTATGACAGACTTATTTTAATTGTGAATTATATAATATCACTGGAACTATTACAATACTTGACACTGGCTAAATACACAACGTGTGGAGCCAAAAAATAATAGAAAAAAAAGCATAATAAAGAGTTTTGGCGGGAACGTGAAGAATTCATGTCGCGTCATTTTATTATTTTGCAAAACTTGTGTTATTTCGAGTGTTAATGTGTAAAAAAAACGGAGAATTTTAACCCGTTAAGTGTTCTTGAACATGCACGAGTGTTGATGAATGGTATAATGTCGTGAAACGTGAATTTTCGTGTTGTTTCCAAAACTCCATAGAAAAGTTTTCACCACTTTACTGGGGCATGACTTGGACTTGACCGCGACTTGCTTTGCTCACCTTTGACTGTGACTATGACTTGTTTGATAATATCTAACAAAACTTGAAAATATATATGTATACTTGACACTGGCAAATGCATAAGACGTGCGACCCCAAAATCCTCTTAGGACGAAATAGAAAAAAAAAAAGCATAATAAAGTTTAAAGGAACCGAAGGTGCGGAAGGCAATTCTTTACAGTTCAATCTAAGACTAAACAGATTCTTCATGCCAAAAAGTCAGAGGGGTGGAAAAACTTTTGCTCTTCTATTTCCCCTACCATCTGGCCCTCTGTTGTTTGGAATTCAATACGAAAATTCCGGGGATCATATAGAGAACCCTCGCCTCCATATCCCAGTTGTGAGAGCTGGTTTGACCAATTCATGGACAGATTGGCTCCTCCTTTTGTCTCTGACTTTGTTAACACTTCAACTTCTAGTTCTTCTGATCATGTTGATAGTTTTTCTCCTTTTTCTATGCAAGAATTGCGCCTTGTTCTTTCTTCTCTCAAAGATTCTTCTCCTGGTCCGGATGGGATCCCGTATTCATTTTTGGTTAACGCTGGTGAAAAACTTTTAAGTTATTATCTTGAAATGATAAATTTAATGTTAGATACAGGATTCGTTCCAGATGCAATGAAAACCCAAATAATTATCCCAGTTTTAAAACCTGGTAAAGATCCTGAAAAACCTGACAGCTATCGCCCAATAGCTATGTCTTCTGTTTTGACAAAGATAGTGGAACACCTTATAAAAAATCGACTTGAATGGTTGATTGAATCTAATAATATTTTACCTCAATCTCAATATGGTTTTCGTAAAGGTAGAGGGACTTTAGATAGTCTATCTATTTTTGTTACTGACATTAGACTCTCGTTTTCTAGGAATGAGTCCATTGTTGCTGCTTTCCTTGACATATGTTCAGCATACGATAATGTTATTCTCTCAATTCTAAAATCTAAGATGGAAAAACTGGGTCTCCCACGGAAAATTATTAACTTCATTCTTAATCTTTTTCTAGACCGTTCTGCTCAGCTTAGAGTCAATGGTGAAATAAAGTGTTCCAGATCTGTTCATAAGGGTCTTCCTCAAGGCTCTGTTTTAAGTCCTATTCTCTTTAATCTTTACACTTATGACTTATCTATGTATATTTTGCCTTATTGTAGGCTACTACAATATGCTGATGATCTCGTTTTATATATGGCAGATTGTGATATATTAAGTGCCGCTCATAAGTTATCTCAAGCTCTCGATTCACTAAATGTTTGGCTAGGTCATAATGGTTTCGATATAGCTCCTCTGAAGAGTTCTGTGGTAATATTTACCAGAAAACGGTTGAAACCAAGACTTGACATTTTGTTTAATAATACCAAGATTCCTGTTGAAAACGAAAAAAAGTTTTTAGGTCTCATCTTAGACAGCAAATTAGATTTCTCTTCACACATCAACTACATTTCAGTCAAATGCGAAAAAAATCTCAATATTTTAAGGTGTTTGGCGGGTGTTTGGTGGGGTGCTCATCCCTATTATCTAAAGCTTCTTTACAATGCCATTATTCGTAGTGTTATAGATTACGCTTCATTTCTATATGTGCCAGCTTCTAAGAGAATGATCAATTCGTTGGACTTGATTCAAGCTAGAGCTCTTCGTATAATCACGGGGGCAATGAAATCTACTCCCAAAAATGCTATGCAAGTGGAATGTGTTGACCCTCCTTTGGATTTGAGACGGCAATATCTGGCGGATATGTTTTTGTTTCGTTTGTTCCAGTTTTCATCTCATCCGCTGTTTCCGAAATTACAGCTTCTGCTTAATTATATTTCTCTGCCTTACTGGAGATATAAAAAAACTCCTTGTTTAGTTATGAGTTACTCAAAAATTAGAAACCTTAAATTCGTTACTCATAGAACTCCTAAGCTTCCATTATTTGAATTCGATTTTCAAGCAATCTTATTTGAACCCTCATTACATCTTAATTTAGATTTGATGAAAGGGGATGCCTTTGCCAATAATTTATTTTTATTTTATTTTATTTTTATTTTATTTTATAGAATATGGATCCCCAACAGAAGTTACACATTACATTCACATTATGAAACATAGGCATCAAGCAGGGTGCACCCCCAATTACAGGAGACCACGTCGTGCTCATGGAGGTTCGACTAGACTAAACTAAAATGAAAATATTTTTGCTGCCTGCAGAGTACAAAATAGTTTAAATTAAATTTAGGTTACATTGGAAGTGGAAAAATTTACTAGCGAGTCTTGATTATACAATGAGAAAATGTAGCAATATATGAAACGAGTTAAAACTAGGAAACATCAATATAATTATATTTAAATTTGGCAAATATTAGCCGACCAACGAAATTTTGAGAAAAAAAGAGGGAATGTTACTTATATAATGAGATCTATGTAAATAAGTTACTAAATACTTACATTATTAATGAGATCAATGGATTTCTTAAATTTAGATAGAGAATCGCTTATGTCTAAATTATGATTTTTAGCAAGACTGTTGTAGTGCCTACAGAGCCTAGGCAAGCCAGAATAGAATCCTAAGTTACTTCTGCAGTATGGTATGTTAAAGAAATTATAAGTTTTGTTTCTTGGAAGGCGAGATGGTGCATTGAATCGTAACTCATTCAGCAAGTGTGTACAATCGATATTACCATTAAAGAGCTTATGAAGGAAGCGTAGATCGCAGGCCTTACGTCTGTTTGAAAGAGGCATCATTTTGTAATGTTTGAGTCTAGTAATATAACTTTGATATTTTTTTGCTAAATTATCAGCGTAAGATAGATGGTATAAGAAGCGCTGCTGTACACTTTCAAGCCTTTTTGCATATGTTTCGTAGTGCGGATTCCAAACCACAGAGCTATATTCGAGGGTTGAGCGGACAAGAGAATTGAATAAACGTATTTTTGTTGAAGATTTTTTGAATTCTTTTGTATTTCGTAGTACAAAACCTAGCATTTTGAAACCTTTCGGGACAATATTGGCAATATGTGCATTAAACTTGAGTTCACTATCTATAATGATACCTAAATCACGGACGCGATCTACTTTCACTAGTTCATAGCCATCAATATAGTATTTGTTCGGAGAAGTTATCTTGTTTCGAGTGAACTGAATGTAGTGACATTTATTAACATTGAGTGACATTTTGTTTGCTTTACACCAGTCAACAAGTCGATTTAAGTCCTCCTGCAGTTTAATGGGATCACTCGGATGTCGTATGGGCTTGAGTATTTTTAAGTCATCAGCAAAGAGGTAGAATTCAGAATTTAGGAAATTACTTCATTTTCTTTCATTTTCTTAGGATTAAAGATAATCTTTGGCATGATTGGCACTGTATTTTTACAGATGCCTCTAAGTTAGATCAAAACGGGTGTGTTGGTGTTGGTTTATTTCACCAAAATTATAATATAGTGCAAAAGATTAAATGCCCACCTGAAACATCTGTTTTTGTTGGTGAATGTAGAGGTATAATGGAAGCTATCAATTATATATTGTTGCTCAAATTGAATAAAACTGTTATATTTTCTGATTCTTTAAGTACTCTTCAGGCCTTTCAGAGTAATCCTTTTAAAATAGGCTCCAAGAATTGGATTATATTCAGATGCAAAGAACTGTTGTTGAAATGTTCTGCTTTAGGTTATTCTGTCCACTTAGCCTGGATCCCAAGTCATAGTAATATTTCTGGCAATGAAAAGGCGGACAAAGTTGCTAAAGAAGCTGTTATATGTGGAGATAAAGTCCCTTTTAAAAATTACCCCCAAGACCTTCTGCTTCTCCCTAACCGTTATTTAAAAGCTAGGTGGTCGAAGAGATGGTCTTTTAGTAGTCGACGGACAGGTTCTAATTTCGCTAAGTATCAACCTCTTATTCCATCTAAGCCCTGGTTTTTCAAATCTAAATGCAATAGAAAAATATGTTCCATGGTTTCCAGAATGAGATTTGGCCACTGCTGTACTGGAGCGCATCTTCACAAATTACATATTAAAGATTCTTCCATATGCGAATGTGGTATGGGCGAGTCCAACCTTAACCATATCTTCTTTTCCTGTTGTAATCTTGATCACAATTCATTTTTCAGCTTGTTAACTCATTTTAAATTTCCATTCCCCATTCATATCGACAATCTTTTGTATAATATAGACCCTCCTTCAGTCGCTTCATTATCAAATTTTATTTCTGTAAATAATATTAAATTGTAGTTATATTAATTTTTCAGTTTTATAGTGTAAAAAGTGTTCTTTTTGTTTTGTCATTTCATTTTTCATTAATATAGGAGATTTTCTTTGTATTATGTAATAAATTCAAAATTCCGTATTATTTTTTATTTTTTTTCTCTCTCTTCTTTACTTGTCTCTGGCAAAAATGTTTCATAAACACTTGCCACAAAAAAAAAAAAAAAAAAAAAAAAAGGCAATTCTTTATGTTACGATAGATATATATGTACTAAACTTTCGGTTCAGAAGAAGTTTCGCTGTTGATTTGGAATTTTGACCAAGCCAAGACAAAACGGGAGTAGCTACGTTGAGGTACGTAGTGTTCGTTCTCTACAGCTCGGATTGCCTCGGAGCTGTCCTGTGGATTGTTTTGGAAGGCGACTTGGAAATCGCAGAATGTTCATTTCACTAGTTTAATGGTGTTCCTAAGTGCTATAAAACAGGCACAACATCACTGTTTTTTCCTAGCTATTATTCGCTATTGCGCCACTCGAAGGTCTATAAGCAGAAATAATGAATATTTGGCCTGTTCGCAATCCAATGTCTTAGCTAACATAAAATGGGTATCGGACGTCTGAGGAACGTTCCGTAAACCTATATGAACTTGTTAAGAATGATAGGATGTCATCAAGCAAGTAATAAATGGTGTCTGCTACATAATCTTAAATGTACCTTCTTTATTTCTTCGTAAACAAATACCTACTAAATATTTATTGTTATTATTTTTCAGGGCCTCAAAATGCCACCCATTAAAAATGAAGTTAAGTTGGACTTAGAAGATACAAAAGCCATTATTAGACACATTCTTGAAACTCTAACAAAGAGATGTGAAGAGGAAGCTGAAAACGATTGTTGCGCTATTCCATTTTCCAATAAACAAGGCAGATTGAAGTACTATACAGGGCTGTCCAATGCTGAAGTTGAGAAATTAATTAACGATACACCAGAAGGAACCAAGCTAGACCTCGCCAGTCGTATTTTAATACTTAATACAATAAAAGGTTTCTGTGTACAACACAGATTACCAACATTCAACTCAATATTTGAAGAAACACATAGCAAATTGAAGAACATTTATGATGAACCAGTTGAAAACTACAGTGAATTTGTGAAGGAAATGACAATATTGGGATATGTTTGGAAAGAAACAGTAAACAATTCGGTGATTGTGATGGAAGATCCAGAGGTAAGATTTGAGCGATTTATGTACCTGCATAAATTGAAAAAGTTTAGAAGTGATAGTGTACAATGGCCGCAAATCGTTTACGTAGATGAGAGACTTGTTAATCTTTCTCAGAAATTTGAAAAGCCACCGCGGGCTGGATCATCACTGAAACTATCATATAATATGGATAAAAGTGTGTTTTACCATGCTGTATCCAAAACAGGATTCATTACAGGAATGTTCAGTAACCAAGATGATTTCAACAAATGGGTAATGGATGTTCTAACAGTACAATTGAAGACTCCAAGTGTCATAATAATGGACACTTTACACGGTCCTCCAGAAAGTGTTTGCCCAGTAACAAGATATCACTCCAAAACTGACATGCTTCTATGGTTGACCAATAACAATATTCCATGTAGTAGTAACATGAGTAAACCTGCATTATTTGAACTGATAGCTAAATGTAATGAAAATCAAAAAGAGTATCTGACTGACCGCATCCTCAGATCACAAGGTCACGAGGTTTTGAGATTGCCGCGTCATCTTTTTGACTTGTCCATCACTACTCCTCTATGGAAAAACTTTGAGAAAAACATAGATATGGATATAGCAAACACATTGATGGATTTGCAAAATGCATTGATGAAAAAAATAACATCTATGCCGACTGCCAAGTGGGCTGAATATGACCAGGACATTCAAAAAACTGAGAGAGAAATTTTTAATATCGACACTACAATGGAGAACTTCTGTGACATGTACGAGATTAAGATGTAATACAAAATAATCAAAGGTGTTACAGTTTAAATATTTAATAAACAAGACATAGATCAATAAAACTAAAACCCTACTACGTCCTCACATGTGCTTGACAAGGCTCACAAGCGAAGCCATGAGCAACAGCTAATTAAGCCCTTTGATTTGATACCCAACACAATGTCATTAAACCATTTTTTTTTTAATTCATGGCTATAATTGTCCACTATAGGGCGCCATTTTAAATTTAATGTGACATCACATAACTTTTTTCTTATTCGAGATGGGGGCGATAAGTCCTGCACCCTGCATGGGGTGTATTGTGCATTTAGCCTGTAACTAGCAGACGATAAGACGCTTCCAACGATACCACATTTGTCAAATTATGGTAAGTAGTTTCGAAGTTACACGTTTTGCGTCACTTAATCCGGTAAAAAAAAAGGTGTTAATTCTGTTATAACACTTTCTAAACTTCTCTCTAAAAATCTGACAGAACTAAATGTATCTGTGTCCCTTTTTATTAAAATAAATTAGAAAAGTATGGCAACCATTTTCGAGCTATCAAATTTATTTTAGCTTAGAAAATGGTGAAACAGGCTCTTTTTAGGGTTCCGTTGTATTTCCTCAAAGGGCTCGATACTTTTTTTGATGTTGTTTCTGTTGTACCATTTTCCAAACAAAATTATCAGCATCTCTTTTTATTTGAATAAATGGGGAAAGGAAGGCGCCTTTTTTTTATTGCTGTTACCAGATGGGATACTATGCTGGGACACCAACCCATCTGATGGTAAGCGACGTTGCGGCCGAGGTGGATCATGTAATTCTAAAAGAAATATATTAACTCGAGCCTTGAAACTACCTAAATTGTAGTTCTAAGGAAACGAGGAAGACGGCAGGGAGTTTATTTTTTATAGAACTATCCATTTTACTTTAGAAGTAAGTACAAGACAATCAACGCCATTAACTACTTAGCTAAGTGCACTATAATAAAAGCAAAGACAGGGAATCTTGGACAGACAAGCTGGGGACTGGCCTTTTTTTGTAAACCCCTGCAGGGCTAGCACGGGGGTGAAGACAAATTATCCTCCGGGAGAGGATAAAAATTCTTTCCCCTCTGACACTTTTCTCCACCTTGCGAGCACGGCCGCGGCAGTGGATAGCTTATCACGGTGAATATACAGTGGGAGTAGCGTTCTCTACCCCATTGAGCTACCCCATGCATTGTTGCCATTTAAATAAAAATGACATATCAGTCTTCAATATTTTGCTCAAGCCATCAAACTTTCAAGAATCATTCGTTCTTTTCCTTTTTATTTAATCTGTGGTGGTTTATATTATATTCTAGACCGTTAAACCTCAACGATAAGCCCGAGTTTTGGCGGGAAAGTGAAGAAGTCATGGCGCGTCAATATATTATTTTGCAGAACTTACGTGTTAATTTGAGTGTTAATGTGTAAAAATGGTGGATTTTTATTCATTAAGTATTCTTGAACGTGCACGAGTGTTGGTGAATAGTTGTTTTGGTATATAATGTTGTGAAACGTTACTCTCCGTGTTGTATTCAAAACTCCATAGAAACCTCTAGTAAAGTCTCCACCAATTTACTGGGGCATGACGTGGACTTGACCGTGACTTACTTTGCATGACTTAGACTAGAATATTTTAATTCACTTGAAATATAATTATAATACTTGACACTGGCTACATTCACAACGTGTGGAGCCAAAAAATTAGAGAAAAAAACATAATATAAAACATAATATCATTAATTAAGTATCTTACAGAATGTACGTAGGTAGTATTTTAATATACTAACCTTGATATGCACTGGCAAACCATCCCGAGGATTTCGAGGCTGCAAAGCATCTTTCAGCTCCTCACATATGTATAAGGCCATGTCTTTAGTCATTCGAAATAGGCGGCGAAATTCAGTATCAGGAAACTCAAACGGATTACTAGAGTCTCTAATACTCCTCCGGTGTAATTTTCTTTCAATCTTTTCCATTTCTCGCGTCAAAATATAGTTATAATAAGCTCGCGACATTTTGTTTAGATTTGAATTAACTTTTATACCCACCTTCAAGATAGATGATAACGATTCCGTTTCATATGTCAATCGGAGAGTATTTTATCCCCGTATTTTCGAGTCCGTGCTATGAAGCGGGAGTAGCGGGACATAATGTCTCCGACAAATGTCAAGTGGAAACATTATATCCCTTTCCCCGGTTGCCGTGCTATGTTAGGTGGAAAAGAATTATTTCCACTGACAAGTGGATAAAAACGGTGGCAAGACAATTTGTCCACGCCCCGTGCTAGCCCTGCTGGACTGAAATGGAAACTGTTTTTCATGGAGGCTGTCGGAACAATCCATACGGTGCTTGGAGACAGATTTTAAACTTGGGGAACCTAGCCAACTACCAGATTGGAGATTACCTACCATTAAGTATTTGCAGAATCTTTACTGAATTATTTAAACCAAATATAATAGGCGCATCACACATCAAAGACGCATTTGTGCAGTAAAGCCGAGTACTCACTAGCAAGCCGTAGTTGTAACCGCTACACGTTACTGTAACAAAAAACTATAGTGTGTACGTGGTTTATGAGCCTACCGTGAGCGGGACGCGTGAGGCTCGCAGTGAGCTGATATGATTATCGATTGTTGCCGCGAATCAAAGGGTGCTCGCAGTGCGTACGCCGAGAGTGAAGTAAGTTTCAGTGTCGGGAACCACCCCCATCGTGGCCGTTTATAGTTATCGAGTCAAGTGTCCATAAGTATGTATGCAGCACAAGCGCAAGACACTTCGTCAGACATCGTGGAACTCCAAACGATAGACTGCGGATAGAGCGGGCTTTTCGTTACGGTCACAATAATATGGACTTAACGTACCTATATACTAGAATCTCGTACTATGTCTGTATAGTTACGGTTACAGCTCGCTGAATGAGAGCTTGGTGAGGGCGATCGTTGGAATTCGCGAGTCGTGAGTGAAAACTGTTTCACGCGTTCTTACTAGAACCTCGTTACTGTATCTATCCAGTTAGTGAGTAGTTGTTGTAGTGAGTGTTTTGTGCTACGTGTAACACTTTTGTGAACAAATGTGGTGTGTTGTCTATTAGCGCACTCGTATTTAAATGTAGATCTACGATAAATGTTTTGTGTGGTGTAGAACATTAATTTGTAGATTAATTATTATTTATACCGAAACTTCTACCTATTTGGCAAAGATTAAGACAAATCTCATCAATCTACCTTACCTGTCCGTTTTAAGTATATCAAAGTAGATGCGACCTTACGGACCTATAGTTGGTTATTATATGAGGGTCCACGAATATGCTGAATCCTTGTGAGAAAATGTAGCATAATTATATATATCATGAGCACTCGAGTTCATTGCTCATAATGATTTGTCAGGCGAGCAATTACTCGTTTTGCTTGTGCTGCAACATTTTATTACTTGGTGCTTTTGTTTGACTCATTTGGTTTTAAATAATTTCGCACTGCTGTTCATCGGGGATATAGCTCAGTGGTAGAGCAATCGACTGCAGATCGATAGGTCCCCGGTTCAAATCCGGGTGTCCCCTAATAATATTGTTATTTTTTTGGAAAGTTTGTTTAGAGAATCACTAGTAATACCTCTTTATATATACATAAACAAAAGATGTAGGATGTACCTAGACATTTACCAGAAATAAATTCTTATCTTTTACTTACCTAATTTAAAAGTAGGCTACCTACTTATACCTACCTTAGAAAGTATACTTATGAGGTAACGCTCATAGAGTAGCTCTAGTAGGTGTGCATCTGCATCATCGGACGACACGGTCAGTCTTCGGTGGGTGGCCACGAGTGGCACAACTGGGCGCTAACGTGGTTTCGAAAACACGTTAAATTAAACCTTAGTCCCGAGTGTTTGTCCTAACAACCGCCAAGCCACGTCCTACACCTAGGCACACCACCCGGCGTTCAAGAACTTAGGTACATTTTTTTAGTACTTATTAGCCAAAACTAAATTGAATGTGTAGTCTATAATTACCTTAGACGTATAGCATAAATCTATCCAAGAAATAAAACATTGCATGCATGAAAACCTATGACATGATAAAAGTTGGCTAAACAAAAGTTTTCCTAGACATTAATAAAGCAAAAGTTTGCGGAAGATGGAAGACATGCTATAATTTGAAGACAACTGTCACGCTAGAAGGTACGTAACCACACGACAGATAGGAAGGCTTTTACAAGTAAACAAGAATAATGCCATAAAAGTGAATACAGCACAAGAAAATGCCCATTTCAAAAAAGGACTAAAATAGCAAGCTTTAACGAAGCTAACGTAGCCCTTTGACAGGTTTATCCCTTCAGCCCTCAGAGCTGGCCTGTATGCAAATTTACAAAGAAAAATTTGATCCCAAGCGAGCCTTCGAAGCTACAATTTATAATCTCTTTATCCAATAATCCGCGAAGCCAATTTCGAATAAAGAGTGAGCAGTTAAGGCCCAAGGTAAAAACACGTCCCTACAGCGAGCTAAGCCGTGCCTACTTCATGTAAATTTTAAGCTGACGGGTTTTCGAAGGGATTTCGACGAAATTATTATTGCTCGAGACAATTTCCGGCTTGCATTGTTGCACGTTCAAAACCTAGGAACAACAAGTTACTCTACAAAGTTTGAATAGTATGATTTTAGGAAATACTCGTAGTTGAACTTTCAGTGACCTACTGAAGATTTACCTTTATACAATTTTCTTGGAGAAGCCAGTAAACCCCTCTGCGCACGGAGGTCTAACCCGATGTCGGTTTATTGCACGTTCAAGAGCACTGGGATCTTTCAAGCTCTGAATCTAAACTGCAGATCTCCAAAAATCATTTGTATGTTCTAAAATGTATTTCAAAACTAAACCATGGGGTCTATAGAGACCTACCTATATTATAGACTGATAATGTAGCTACACGATACATAACTATACAATTATACATACATAGGTACATAATATGTTATCTTGTCAACCATGGACAAAACACTAAATGCCGACTCTACATATTATTAGTTAGGTATGCTTGTACTTAGGTACCTACATTTAAGATATATTAAGTCAACAACAGTACCGTCGTCGATGTCTTGAAAACCTGTATCGTAAATCAAAATGCGCCTAAAGTCTAGACTCATAATGTCATGGACGCTTTATCTACGGAAAAAATATAAATTAAAAAACTTCATTGCTTTATTCATTACAAAACAATTGTATGTACTTAAGTAAGTACACATATTACATATACATAAGTACGTAAGTACGTGTACATACGTAAGTATACATATTTTCGTTTACATCTGTATTTCGGCAGGCAGCTCATTCTCCTGTGTGGTTGGATAGCTGTTAGCCTTACGACAAACGAGTGTGCTCGTACTAAATTGTAGGTACATAGATATTAATTGTCGATGGATTGACCCCTTCAGGAATTTATTGTAGGGGTAGGCGTAGGGTCAATTACCCGACAGTTAAAAAACATTATAAAGTTATGCGTGCAAGTACCTACATACTCAAGTCATTACAGTAATTAATTACCTACATATACCTACAGTTATGTATTGTATATTGTACCCAGCACACTGTCGATATACAGACCCTAGGTAAATCTTTAATAGTTATGCCTGTAGGTAGGTACATAACTATTCAAGCTATTAGGCGTAAAATAAATCGATTATAAAGTTTCAGGATCGCCACCCAAGCGTTGTGGAAGGCAATATATTCGGCTTAATAGTGTAATTTTGCAAGAGTCTTGCAATATCTTGCGGTGGACTGAACTTTACCAACCTCCCGTCGACCCTTGATGGATGCCAGAACGCGAAAACTTTCTAATTTACTAAGTGTCACTATCACACGGTAGAATGTAACTACCTAGGTATTTATTTCCTCAAGAAATATATCTTGTGATATTGTTATTTTAAACGAAAATTTAAAAAAATAATACGATTTTTTATGTAAGCTTATGCATTAAAATCGAATAATGATTACCTACCCTAGTATACATTCATCTATGTACCTACCTACATGCGTAGGTCTAGGGAGGTACTTACCTAAATTATTTATATTAGGCGCACCACACACACCTAAAACACATTTGTGTGCAGTAAGACATGTTTTGTGTTACGTGGCACACTTTTTGTGAAGAAATGTGGTGTGTTGTTTATTAACGCACTCGTATTTAAAT
The DNA here is from genome assembly GCA_947579745.1 of Apocheima hispidaria. Classification (NCBI taxonomy): domain Eukaryota; kingdom Metazoa; phylum Arthropoda; class Insecta; order Lepidoptera; family Geometridae; genus Apocheima; species Apocheima hispidaria. Next base: position 8,467,143 of record OX388153.1, on the reverse strand, counting down.
GTAGGTACGATAAAATTTAATGTTTTGTGTGGTAGTCAAATGTGTAGTATTAAAGCACACTCCATTATTGCACACCCCGTTTTTTACATCTTGTATGATCCTCTCCATCCCAAGGCTACCTGGAAGAGATCGCTTTTAACGATAAGGCCGCCAGTTGTTACACTAGTTTTAATTATTATTTTCTGTCTTAACTATGCACAATCTGCAGGCCTAGCACAGGCGCCGGGATAAAATTTTGCCTACCATATTTATTCCGCGAGAACGAGACGGATGTATCCATATTCTAGCTTTGTCACGTTGACGCGAAGACAAAACGGGTGGACATATCTTTAGTGCTAGGCCAGCTGGTATGAACAATAAAGAGTTTACTATCAATCTAAATTGGTGGGTGATGCGCTTTACATCTATTGACTTTTTCGATGTCACGACAGAAATACAATTTGAAAAAAAAAAACTTTAAAGGTGTGTCGGACAAATGTTTTGTTTTTTACTTACCTTTGGGCACAGCGGGCTTATCCTCTAACTTTGAACCGTTCGTGATTCTGATTGCGAGAGCATGCCACCCCGCTCGTACTAGTCCACTTAGTCGCACCATGCGCGGTCCCGCTCGCGCATTATCACTATCGCTTTCAGAGTTACGGGATAAGCCCGCGGATTAAGGTAACGCTTGAATTAGGCTTTCTGCCGTAGCAGATAGCCTAATTCAAGCGTTACCTTGAATTTACCTAGCGAATTTTGCTATCGTAATAGCAAAATTCACTACCTGCTAACGTAGGCCTTCGCCGAAGCTACATGCGCTACGTAAAATTACAGGGCTTACTTCTATTTTAAACATGGTTTTACTATTATTATACTGTGCTTTAAAAAATCGATAGGATTGAAAACAGATAGCAGAGAATCTTGCCCTAATCAAATAAGCCAAGTAAAAGTTAAAATTGAGCGGAGTGGAACCTCAGTGTTGAATAATTCATTATTTTAGATAAATGCGCCCGAATGGAGGGTGAATTTAAAATCCAGGTGATAGCTTTACGCTTTATCTGTGCTGGTCACTTCGGTGTTGAGGTTTTCAGCAAGAATAATTTTGTTAAATTTATAGTGTATCTATTTAGATCAGTGTTTCTCTAGCACAAAAACTATCAAAAAGTCTTCTGTAAGTATCGAAACTCGATAAATGTGAAATTTATGATAAATGTAGTTTCCGTTTGCAATTGATAGGCGCTGTTCAATTTTTACCCGACTGCCCAGAACGATCGTACCAGTCGTTAGTATTTTTCTATCGAATAGGTACGTAGCGAGTATTTTTTTGACAATGGTGTCTATTTTGTGCCTCGTTGTACCTCTCACTAAACTAAATTAATCTGACAGGACTAGAATTGGCTGCTTTTCTTTTCATTTCAATATTCAAAAAAAGGTTGGGAACAATTTTATAGCAAATTTTAACTTTGAAAAATGTTAATGTTTATGTCTTTTAATAAGTACATATCTTTGACGAAACTATGATGCTAAATCCATGGTACATATACTTAAAATGTCAAAATGATTTTCTAAATATTTTGTCTTTACTGTAGGTCTAAATCCTCTAAAAATAATAAACTTAATACCTATTTATTTTTTTAATTCTTGTTAGAGCAAAGTTCAGTTGGGACTTGGGAAGGTGAAACGAAAATCACTCTTGTGCCTTATCTTTATTCCAAACAAGTCTATGATCTCTCCGAGAGGAGAGATCATAGACTTGTTATAATAGATCATTATAATAATTATTAGGTTTGTAATAGATCATGAGAATGATCTATTTATATAAAACGTCATTTCCCTGGAATAAGAGAGGTAAAACTTCAATACATTATTTTTTTAAACATTTATTAAGTATGAACAAAGTAACGATTTCTACGAAAATATTTTGCACGTCAGAAATGACCAAATGTAATGGAACATTTCAAACGCCAACACCCTGCTTACCTGCGTTCTGGCAAATAAAAACTCATTTCATTTTATTTAAATAGTCGCAGATACTATTCCTAACAAACTAAGCAACAAAATAATACCGATCGCCTCTGTATTACTTACTTACCTTTGCTTCGAAATAATGCATGCCTTTTACGGCGACGTAACTCTGCAAATTAGAAGTTAAAAAAATGTTGAGCTATTATTTTCTACGTAAAACCGTCTCCGTGTTACATTCATCATAATCATCAAAAAGACGCGACATTCACAATGTTGTCGGTCCACCTATTTGGAGGCCTAACTACGCTAGGTCTTCCGGTACGCGGTAGCCACTCAAGGACCTAACGTAACCTTATTAGCATCTGTAGAACTTACCTATATAATTTTCATACATGGGTACTTATAAAAATATGCACATGGTCACGGATCTACGAGAGGACGATTGCTATTTGGATACAATCAGGCCTCCGAACTAGAGATTGTTCAGTTGTTAGAGATATGGGATAGAATACTAACTCTTACAATACTAACCGCAATACGCACTTAGGTACTTGAGTAAGAAATTTAGAATAGTTGAGAGATCTATTCTATCCAGATACCATAAGATCAACTAATCAGTTGACAGCTTCTCTCACGACTTACTTCACGAAAAATAAGCGCAGAAATAGAAACTATCGCCAATCGGACCGCTTAGGATTAATAGGCTCGAGCCGGTCAATCCGCGAATGTTATAAATTTATTTTGAACAGCTAATTTACTACCTCTTATTGTTAGCGAGTTGTATTTTCATGCGCGATCTAGCGATTTTATTATGAAGACGGAAACTTACTGTCGGAGTCCTCTTCAGATTCTCGATATGACCCGTGAATTTTAGGATTTTCTGAAATATGCGTAATTCATTATACGCTATATATATACTAGGTGGGTAACACCTAGTATTAATTGCCATAGTTTTGCTCGATGCAAATTAACCAGGAAATTGTTGCTGATTTGTGGACAATATAACTAAATGTACTAGGTAGGTAACACAGGTATAGATTATGAGATATAGTCATGTTCAGCTCAATATATGCAATACCTTCGGGCTCGTAATCTCCAGCTTTAAGACCTCTGGTGCTCAATTTATCTCTGTCTCCATCGACAGATGCTATAACAAACAAGAGTAGGTAAGTTGTTTTTATAGTAGGGCATAGGTGGTACCACAGTAGATTGAAGATATTGTTCGTTACTTGCAAAGCGAAAAACAAACAATCAACAAAACTATGTTGTCGTATATAGCGTGGGGCTGTGACATCGATGCGCACCTAAAAACTGAAAGACAATAGACCCAAGATTGGGAAAAATGCAGAGAGGGTAGGGTGGACTTTGCCCTGCAGTGGGATATTTATGGCTATTAATAATAATAATAATTATATGGCTTTACGTGATCAAAATAAAAACCACGAACACACCTATGATGTATTATCCCTATATAAGACCCCAATATATTTTTACGAAGTTCTCATCTATTTTTAAAAGGTTTTCATAATTATAATTCGTTGTATGCATTATATGCACTGGAGAGTAATATTGAGATGTGAGTAACGAAAAACTACGTAGGTACTTAACGATTTTTACCAATAGATAATTATGGTGTAAAAGTCACAGTGCAATCTCAAAGGTCGGCACTGTTTGTACCGAACATCAAAAAAGTTCCGCTGCTATTTTGGTAAGCACTAGCGACCCGCTGGCTTTCCACGGATACCAAACTGCGTACAGGATCACTCGCTGGGCTAATTCGAAGATTCCCTGAAAATTTCAACAAAATCGTGCCGTTTTGGTCTAGAATGTAACCGCTATAAGCCATAAATTATCATAACCTCTGTATATATGTATAATATGTCTGTCTTGTATCTGAACACTCAATATCAAGATTCCTTACAATCATTATCGTCGTCGTCAGATTTGGCATCATCGTTATTAGATTTGGCATTCTCTTTCGATTCCTTACTGGATTCAAGCTTGGCTTTATGGGCACTCTTCACCGGCTCCTCATCGCTGTCACTAAATGAATCTACTCTCACTTTGCCGGTCTCCTTGGGCTTAGTCTCTTTGCTTTCTACGGTGTCTTCTTTTGCTCTTGTGTTAAATTCAGATGATTCTGTAACGAATTTAAATGCCAATGTTATTTTTTGTTAGGCAGGTAATGATCTAGATTATCGTAGTGGTGGTGTATAAACAAGACACAGGGTGGTCTTGTTAAGCTTAGCATGGAGATCTATTTTATTACCTTCGAAATCTCGTATCCTTAGTGAAGGTGCTCCATTGGCTCCTTGTGTTAAGTCAAACCCTATTTTAAGTTCGACTGAAAACAAATTATTTTTTCCTTAACTAAATTTTCTGTTGAATGTCTTTGTGGTAAGATCCTCATCGATCATTTATTTTTTTATATATACATACACATTGTAGGTACATCAATGTTTATAGTTAAAAAATGCGACCATGCTTTTGGTTGGTGGTTTGTTCATATTTGTTTTAAGAATTCGAATCAAAGAGTGGAGTGAAGTGTGGCGCCAAATTGACTGCAATACAATGCATAGGTAAATTGGGTAAAATATGCCTTACGTCTTTTGTCTCCTGATCCATAAACATTAACTGCTAGTATCGAAATTACCTGAAATAATGAAATACTTTTTTAGGTACTAGTATTTAATAAAATACATATAAAGCCGTTTGACAATTATATACCTACACAAGAAAATAAAGATTGTCGACATAAAATTTGGCTCAATGGTAGAACGTCTGCCTTAATATGGGCAGGTGGTCCCGGGTTCGAATCCCGGCCGGGCGGATGTATGCACTGGGTCTGGGTGCCAGTTGTCTTTGCCTTTGTTTGTAGTCCATGGCATCCCCGACACAGGGAATCCTAGCCATGATACTGAGTGTGGAACTTAATTTATTTATTTAAAAATATGTAACAAATTAAAACAACACGCGAAACAAAAATAAAGAACTAATCTAATAAACCGCTAGCAGCAGGCATCGTACCAAAATGTTAGCCAAATTGCCGTGTTCCTAACCGAGGTCTACGCCAAAGTATGGTCGCATTTTGGTCACGAGCTGCTTTAACCAAACTAAATGATATTTTTTTATATATTCTCTTTGCACGCGGTTCCCACAGTCCTAAAGTTTTTTCGCAAAAAGTTTCAAATAGAGTCCTATATTTACGGCCTTTGTGGATTTAGTTAACGCAACAGCCTAGATATTGTGCGTCCCGGGAAGCTGCGTCAGCGCTACCGCAAGGCCGACAGGAGACGACACATGCTTGGACAAGCAAGAGGCGTCTCAAACTAAGGGTCGCACCATTCTTTCAAGGGATCTACGTCATACCGTCCGGCCTTTTACTATCGCTTATACCTAATGTAGACTACATTTAGTAATGTACCTATTTGGATACATGTTATTGTTTTTAAAGTCTGATTGGGTATACAAAAATCATCTCTTTATAGTTATTTACTCACTGTGATGAAAAGCCATGTCCTCACCACAACATTTTTTGACGCAAAAGGCATGATGATGTTCTGTACGACTTCATGTCTACTGAGAAACAACATGAAGCATTTCGCTCTGATTTTAATTATGATTTAAATCCAAACATCCGTAGCTTTATCGGTATTATTTTGAACTTGGACTAATTAAAATTTCCTTTTTAATTGGTTCTTCCAACAGGTCGTAGAGCTCTACCTATTTATATGTAAGAAGCAGCAGATGCCGATCTAGTTAGTTTGACTAAAAATGAGCGTTAACGTGCTTTGGATGTAATGACTAGGTAGGTACCGACCGTTCCTCCTAGAACACATTAAAAAAAAACTGATACAGGGTTGACAACTGTAACTAGGTCGTAGATAGATAGCTAGGTACGAGTTTTGGCTACCTATTTTTTTTTCACCCGAGTGCTCAAGAAACGAGAGTAAAATGTTTTTCGTGTATATGTATGTTTGTATGTATCTAACGGAAATTGATATGAATATAACAACACCCTACTTTTCAAAATAGGTAAAGCTTAGACTCAGTTATAGGACACAAATGTGGTCTCATGACCTCGTTATTAAAGCCTAATAGCAGGGGAGCCCTAGTGGGGATTTGAGGATTTACTGAAGCTCGGCAGATTAATATAGGGGGGGGGGGGGGATACCTTGCACCATGGGTTGAGTACCTCCGCCATATACATATGAGCCCTATATAATTATACGGCCGTCCGCCTAAGTCAGCCGATCAGGTTTTTTTGCATTTTCAAAAAGCCGCCGCGAGTTTGCGTGACGCCCGAATCGTCAGGATTTCGAATAGGAGCTTCTTTCGTCTCTCTAAATATCTGACGCGCTCGAATACTTTTTTTCCCAATTTTTACCCTTCCATATGGCCACCCCCGCCATGCAAACCGGCAGGTTACCATACCTCCGTTATCAGAGATACACGGGGTATATACATTATCAATATCTGACGCGATCGAATATTACTATTGTGCTTGTGCCTACTTTTAAACATTTTTGAAAAACTGTAGACTCCGATGTAGACCAAGGAACATAATACTCTCTAATGAGAGGACGCCCCCACCGATGAAAGGGGATGTCATCATATAACTTATTTTTTCCATCTAATCTTCATTATCCACGATGCTCGAATAAATCCTCATTTAGCCGTTTTTTTAGCCATTTAGCCCATTTTAGGGGAGCCGTAAGCATGGACGTAGTACCCAAACTACGTTCATGGGGGTGAGCGAGCAGAGATGGCAGCCAAACAATGCAAGCGTGCATATTAACAAAACTAGCTCAGATCTTTGAATAAAACAAACATTCAACTAAGTACTGAAGTACCGGCTGGAGTCACGCTAGTCAGCATTCTTGTTCCTAACTGTAGGTAATTTTACGCTTGCAAAGGGAAACATACTTACTATTTAATTGGGAAACTGTTATATTCTATTTGTTGTTTGTATATCTAGTTGAGTTACTAAGGGTAGGTTGATTTTAATAATAATTGTTATCTTAGAGAAGGTTGCTCGAAAACGGAGACCTAGAGGCAAAAGATGGTCATAAGTACCTACTTACCACACATCCTGCACTCATCAGTATTCTAAGTACAAACTGCTGATATACTTAATGGGATCACCCCAATAATGGCGAAAAAAGCTGCAGTCTCACACATTTTGTAGGTGTCAATGACCAAAAATTTACAGACTTGAAATACTCGGACAAAAAACTTCCACTAGCTAACCGCGTGTGTACTAATGGGAACTATGCGTTCACACGCAACTCGGAACGAATCGCTTTCTCCTAGCTTGTTGCTGTTGTAACTCAATGCCTGTAACGCGAGGTCCCTAATGCGATGATTGTTAGGTTCAGTCGCCGAAGCTGCGTGACCCTGAACCTTATCGCCCGGGGACACGATACGTGGTCGAGCAGCGTCGGCGACTGAACCTATCAATCATCGCAATAAAGAAATCATAGTATACGGGCCCTGCACTAATTAGTGTGCGTTGCAAAATGGAGTTTAAAAAAAAATACTGAACAGCTCAAATTGAGGCCGAGGCGATCCTTTGCCGGATTCACATACCTATGATGTTTTATTCTGGCTAAATCACAGATAAATCTGTGGGCTAAATGCACAAACCATGCATGGCCGAAAAATAAATCCCTTGTGAAGATTGTGAAAAGCATGGACGTAGTTGGGTACCATGAAGCTGTTACACGTTACACGTTGTAGATGGGTACTACGTCCATGTATGAAAGCAAAAGTTGAAGTTTCTATTCGCGTCATTCTATTATTTTCCAAAACTTGTGATAAATCGAGTGTATAAAAATGGCGGATTTCTATCCAATAAGTGTTCGTGAACGTGCACGAGTGTTGGTGAATTGTATAATGTTGTGAAACGTTACGAACGAGGCGTTTTCCAAAAAAAAATAAATCCTGGTAATAAAAGTACAAAATAGATGGCGTTAGATGTACCTTGAGGTTTTACTGTCACTGTCAAGACATGAAAGACAAAAAAATGTACGTGTGCCTTTATTTTTCTCGTGTTTTTGGCTCCACATGTGTATTTAGACAATTTCAAGTAACGTAACTATGTATTTGACTTCATTTGAAATATTACAATAGTTGACACTGGCTAAATACACAACGTGTGGAGCCAAAATTTACGATTTATAAAATAAACATAAAATATTTCGACAGAAATGACAGGACAATGACAGATAACCGTGTCTGGGCCCCTATTCGGAGAAATGACATTTTATCTCGGTCACTGTCTCTCTAATTTAGAATTTAATGGGAGTGAGAGTGACCGAGATAAAATGACATATCTCCGAATAGGGTCCCTGTTAGAGAACGAAACATAAGAGGAAAAAAAAGCCGCATTCGGAGTCACAGCTGTCAACGTCATTCATACGGTGATGTCAATGTCAATGCAGGCAATGCTGCCGCTTTGGCATTTTTATGCTAAATTTGGCATCATTTGAACCCATTAGCATTAAAAAATTGTTCTTAGCATATTGCATATTTTTAGCATTTTTCGGGATTTACGTGTTATTGACAGGTAACAACTCTTTCTAAAGTATTGGGAAACGTTAACGCCAATAGATTGCGGTTCATTGCTCTGTTAAATATTCACTATGTGAAAAGATTGAACTAAACCCATCTATAAACCCATGGACAATATTTTAAATTGGCTTTTTGATTTTTATCGTGGTAACTCTTTCATGAATTAGGGGTTTTCCCGAATAGTGAGCGATGTTTCGTTTCCTGTCTATACCACTACTTTTTTTTTAAGTTACCTTAATTTTAACTGCATTATCTATTTCCGATACTGAACACATTCCTGAAGAAGAAAACTGAAAATATGATGTAAAAAAAATGTTTCGAAAATTTGGTAATTATTGGACACTAAATATCAACACAACCATTTACGCAATTTACTTTATTACTATGTGCGTCAGCTGGATAGAGTCATTCGTAAAGCAGTGTGTCCCTCTCCCCGCCCCAGTGCGGGGTAGTAGTGGTGTATAGAATGTGTAATGTTTTGTTTAATTCTGACAATAACAATTCCAACTTCCGATAGTTCTAGTAGCTTGAAAGTAAACTTTTTGATCTGTTTCTGTTTATGCATTCGCACACGGGTGATTTTACGAGTGATTCTAAAGCAATATGCCTCCTAAATTAGTTAAAAATTAAAGTAATTAAAAATAGCACTGCGTTTTAAATTACATTAGCTGCTTACTATAAAATTATTTTCATTTTTATTTCATATAAACGAGACTTGGCAGCTGGCATTTTTTTAGATATTTTGGTCTTACATATTTTTAGCATTATCTGCGTCAAAATCTATCATTTTCTCCAAAAACAAAACGGCAACACTAAATGCAAGTCTAACAACTGTCATGCTTCTACTTGACGATACAGTGAATTTACTGGTGAAATAAAAATTCGTAATCAAGTTTTGCTGGGTTTTCTCATTAATTCTTCTCGTAAATAGGTTATCCATTTAAACGCAGAGATTTTATAATAGATACTTTAAAATCTAGGTGGACTTTAATGTAGTTTTTGCCGTAAAAGCATCATGACATCTGTTTGTTTTGAGTCTAAAATTGCTCTAAATTGGGTTTAAATTAGTTTTTCTATACAATAAACACTACGATGGAAGGTGGCGACTGGAGAAAGAGCATTGTGAGCCAATTACGTACACGAAATAGATATGAGACTGCTGCATTTCACGATATCATCGTTTTTCGTAAGTAACTTAACCAGCGTACGTTACTTCTTTGTGTAATGAAGACAGGTTAATAGTGCAATAAACAAGAATATTTATCTTGACCACAATAAAATGATCTATTTTTCTCAACTCATTTAAAAGTCGTTAGTTTTACATGCCATCGACAATGTAAAAGCTACAGTTTCTAACCTGCACTGATTGTATAAGAAGTAAAAATTCGACCAAAACATTTAAGAAGATTATTTATTTTACTACTAAGAATATTGTGCTTACAACCAACTAATTAGTTAAAAGGTCAACCACTTTTATTGTGTTTTGATTTATATATATACCTGTTTTATATTATCTATTTCAGAAAGCAGACTGTTTGACAATGTAAATACGCTCAAAAATGAAAACCTACAACTACAACTCGTAAATGAAAGGATAAGATATACAGGCGCTGAGAGTGTGATATCAGGTGGTATGTATACAACCATTAGAAGTCTTTTTAGGGTAAGAGCAGTAACCAAATATTAAATCAGGGTTGTTAAACCTGTTTACCATCATACTACGCTAAAAAAAGCTCATTATACTCATTGTTATGAATAACTTAAAACTGGACCAAGCATAAATAAAAAAAAAAAAAAACTTTTGTTCAGTACTTATTTATTAATATTCAGTATTTTATTGCATCAAGTAACTCAATCTAGTATCATTATGCTTACTAGTATATGTATGTGGACACTGTATGTATGGGTGTTGCAAGTTCACAATATATATTTGACAATTTTGACTTGCGTACCAGGGCTGTGTTCAGTAAGATCATCCAACGATGCTCCATGACATTATGAGTATGCTGTAAATGTCACCGAGCATCATCGGACGACCTAACTGAACCCGGGCTGGGGCTTGTTAACATACAGTTATTTACGTAGATATTTTTCACATGACATCATGGGCTCGAAATGTTTTTCATATAGAAAATTCTAAAAACGTAATAAGTTACCAATTCTGTATATTCGAAGTGTTATTTTTGTAATAGTTTTAAGCAGCCTGAAGGCCTCTGACATAACCTTGAGGTACTACATCAGTGCTGGTCGATGTCTGCAGCACTGTTAACACTATTAAATTATACTTACCTAGGCTCAAATATTAGTACCTCAGAGTCATGTTTTTTTATGTTATATGTGACAATGTCTGTCTATGTGGCTTGTCCAAAATTAGCTCAAGGATTTTTATTCATTCAAATAAATACACTGTGGCTATGAATATTCATAATGAAGAGCTGTTTCAACTGAGAGCTTGACACAGTTATGTAATGTGATTTCTAATGAGATCTTTTAACAAGTTTTTAGTTATTTTGTGAAGATTTATGTAGCTCAACCAACATTTGATTTTGACATACGGCGCCCCCACTGTAAATTGGAAAGCTTATATCTTGGAAATGTGTTGGTGGAGATGTTTTTTTTCATTTTGAAAAAAAACAAGATGGCGGACAGTAGGTATGCCAGGTTTCAAACTAAAATATGCAAACCCCTTTATTTTATTATACCCATCTACCCAGGATGAAGTTAAATTTTGTTTGGGTGTATGCAACTATGTTAGGTTGTTCTGCTATGTGATCTACACTTTTCCTCATTATCTGATTGCAATCTTTTATTTATATATCTGGATACATTTCTTCTAGTTGGGTGTTTGTTTTTGACTTAATAATAAAACCTGTTGAAAATCTTTCTGCATTTCACGTTACAGGTGGTGGCAGTAATGAGCGAATGCAAGCATTTGAACAGAAGCTCTTAATGCAACAGGAAGAACTGACTTCTCTGCACCGACGCCGAGGAGAAAGTGCCCAACAAATATTAACTCTCAATGAGAGGGTACATGACTTAGAGAAGCAATTACAGGCCAAGGACATTATGTAAGTTAGTTGGAACACAATAGATTGTCCACAATCTAATTATTCAGCGCCCTTATTACACAAGCCCGATAGCGAACGCGTGCCATCTCACTCACGCCAACTTAATCGCACCATACACTCGAAAGGGATAGCAGATAATTAAACACTATAAACATACAAATGGAGTTTCGTTTTGCTAGCTGTAAACAATAGATTATTATTCATGTTTGCCTCACTTTTCCGGCTGGTTCTGTGACATACAACTTATAAAAAATTACTCTGATTGGTTGATTGTTAGGCGCGAGTAGTCATACCCTTAAAATAGCTAATGAGAACGCTCGGTCGCACTCCCCGCGACCCGCGCCTTCCTGAAACTTTGGTGACTTTTTGTAGGAACAACGAATCTCGTGATGCGGTATCTAGTGTGATCTGTGAGTTTACCCTAACGCTCTCTAAATGACGTAATATTTTTATGCAAATACAATCTCGTATCGTACAGAATTTCAGAGAACACTGCAGTCATAGCATCGCTGAGAGCAGAAATACAGATGTATGAGAACAACATGAACGAGCTTCAAGGCCTAAACCAGGTGCTAAGAGATGAGCATCAGGCGCTACAGATCGCTTTTGCAGCTATCGAAGATAAACTAAGGAAAGCTCAGGTAACAAGCTTTATACTGAAAGGCTTAACTTGGCGCGCGATTTTCATAAAATTTTGAGGATAATTGACACTTGAAAATTATACCTTTAAATAGTCAAGTTTTAATCTAATTTAGATACAAATGCAAATCATTTATTTGGGTATTACAAAATACAGCTAATGTTGATGATTGCCAGTTTAAGGAGAGCTAGCATCGAAACTTTTGTCATCGATAATTAGGTAATCAAGCGAGTATAAATAACTAAGAACTTTAAAAAAAAACCCGACCGATTCGGACAAGGGCTCATAACTTTAAACTGTTGCACAGCTTTTCATCAAAATAGATGCAGAGATATTCGGACAGACAGAATTAGGTGTCACACTTACAATCATTCCTCGTTTCTGACGTCGGGGTTAAAAACGAAACGACTGTCGTTTGTAGCCCGAACCTATACGATTTATTGAATTTTACCGGAGAATAAAATGTCGCATGTCGCATGACAATAAGCCAATCTGCTCTATCTTTATATGAATACCTTGTTGTTAGGTAATAGTGTGGATTTCCGAAAGGACGGGTTCCATCAATTGCTTTGCGATTGTACTTTGACGTAAAGGATATTCATATTTATAATTGATAGACAATGGGCTGCTAGGATATTGTAAACACGTCTAAATCAGTTTAGGTATGTAGAATTTATACCGGAAATAATAAAGATATATAGTACAGAGAGTTTGGATAGTCGACAGAAAAAAATCAAGGATATAATAATCTAGGCTTTCATGGGGCGTAAAAAAGAATTTATTACTAATAAAATTATATCAATTTTTTTATCTTTATCAAAGTTTCTTGCTCGACATAGTAATAAAACATAGATCAAATATATAAAGAGATGCAACGCGAGCTAGTTCTGAATCTGATATCTCACAACTGACCGCTGCTGCCAGGTGAAGGATTCGGAAAATCTGCTTGTAGATGTGTCAACGGATCAGCTCGGTCAATTATTAAGATCAATAATATAATTATAGGAAACTAGTCGTGCCGCGCGGTTTTACCGGGATAAAAAGTAACCTGTGTATATGCTAGTGTCATACCAAATGAGACAAGAGGTGTTACTTAACTGCCGGCCTTTTGGAGAAACTCAAAATAACACAGCGGAGAATGGAGAGAGCTAAGCTCGTATTTTCTTTGCGAGATAAAATCCGGGACGTAGATATTCGCCGAAAAACCAAAGTCACCGACATAGCTTTCAGGGTTTGAAAGCAGAAGTGGCACCGGGCAGGCCACGTCGCTCGAAGAACCGATAACTGATGGGGAAGAAAGGTTCTGAAAGGTTTCTGGGTTCTTGTCGGTTTGAAAGTCGTGGGCAACCGGTGGATGCAAATGGCAGATTTTTGTTCGGTGTGGCACCCTAAGGGGAGGTCTTTGTTCAGCAGTGGATGTCTTCTGGCTGATGATGATAATGATATACCAAATTTCGTTCAGATCCGTTGACTGCACTACTTTCTTTTGTATAATGCCACATACGTAATGATTAAGTCAAACACGATTTATCAGTATGTGATAAAACTGATAATAATCTGAGGATCAACTTGACACTTGTATTCAAAGTATAAGTTATAAATAGCCTTTGTGGGAAGTTTTCTGACTGCCTTTTTCATTATAGAGCAAACATGAACCTAGGTTTTATTTTGACAGGCCTTTGATCACAAATTCACCTTTGCCCAGTAGTCGAGGATGGTTAACACACCTAGCCTGGAACGGGAACTGGCTCTCAAGTAAAGTTGCCGGAACACACCGTAAGGTGTTTGGCGACAGATTTTCATCCTGAGGTACAGCTAGCCAGCCGTGTACTAGAAAGAACAACCACGGTTTCCTCACGATTAACTTAGACTATGTCTGAGATTTATTTTAATTGTTAAATACTTGACTTCACTTGAAATATTATAATACTTGACACTGGCTAAATACACATATCCACATACGTGTGGAGCCAAAACATAAGAGAAAAAAATATCATTGCTGACATTACTTTTAACAGTGGCATAAGGCCATTTACTTGCATTCTTATTACATCATCATCATCTTCAACGTCCAAAAAAACGTTTTCAGCCTGAAAACATCCACTTCTGAACAAAGGCCTCCCCCATAGACCGTCACACTGATCGACACTTTGCAACTTGCATCCACCGGTTACCTCGTCAGTCCACCTAGTGGGAGGCCTACCTACGCCGCGTCTTCCAGCTCGTGGTTGCCACTCAAGAACCTTTCTTACCCATCGATTACCGGTTTTTATTTCATTTTTCGGTAACTACTGAAATACAAAAAAAAGTACGTATGTTATGTTTTCCAAAAAAATACTTCATATTAGACATTCAGATTGCGAATTTAAATATACCGATTGACTTACCAAGTTCCACCATAATCCAACTCGAGTAGTTGCCAAAAATGTAACTAGAACGTTTGTATAAAATAAAAAAAACATGCCTAGGCTTGCTTAGGACATATCAATAACAATATCAAAAGTTATGTAGGTACTTAAATATAATAGAAACGCCCAGACAGGATACCAAGTTTTCTCTTATATAAAGATCAAATAGTCTTCACAATCCGTTTATACAAAACAATACCGCATGTGTAAACCTGCCGCTGATTTATTCAAAACGAAAACGCCATTTGTCTAGTCGACTGGACTATAACAGCTACTTTTCTAAATAGCTCGACCAAGCTCGACTGACAATGGCTGCCTTAGGACATATCAATAACAATATCAAAAGTTATGTAGGTACTTAAATATAATAGAAACGCCCAGACAGGATACCAAGTTTTCTCTCATATAAAGATCAAATAGTCTTCACAATCCGTTTATACAAAACAATACCGCATGTGTACACATGCCCCTGATGTATTCAAAACGAAAACGCCATTTGTCTAGTCGACTGGACTATAACAGCTACTTTTCTAAATAGATCGACCAAGCTCGACTGACAATGGCTGCCTTAGGACATATCAATAACAATATCAAAAGTTATGTAGGTACTTAAATATAATAGAAACGCCCAGAAAGGATACCAAGTTTTCTCTTATATAAAGATCAAATAGTCTTCACAATCCGTTTATACAAAACAATACCGCATGTGTACACCTGCCCCTGATGTATTCAAAACGAAAACGCCATTTGTCTAGTCGACTGGACTATAACAGCTACTTTTCTAAATAGCTCGACCAAGCTCGACTGACAATGACGCATGTCGACTAGACGACACTGAAAAACGTTAACGTGGTCTACATTTTCAACCACATCCCGAATTTTAAACACTACACGACCTATTTCCCCCTCCTATAAACTGCTCACAATATCCGCCGCGCTCCGCGCTAGCTTTTGTTTATAAAGAGTTTAATATTTTTGGCATAAAGATGCTCGTTGTTAGTATGAACAATTTATTCAACTGGAACTTTATATTTTTATTGCGTCATTAAAAAAAAAATTGGCCGTGATCCAAGCTTATTCGAGTCTTATCATATCCACCATGTTGCACATATTTTTTCTTTCCGAAAATACTAAGATACATAGAAATCTTCCAATAGTAAAGGACATTACCGTCAATTAACCTGATCACTAATGGAGCTTTCGGGTCGAATAAGTTACTCAATTGCGTTAAAAGCCTCAGAAACGTGTAAGTTGTAAGTCTACACTTGTAGGTATATTTTTTGATGTTCACGTGATAAAAGCTTTGTGTACTTATAGCTTTCAGTCGACTCGAACTAGTACTTACGTTCAGTCGGATATCAATGTTTGTGTAGTGTAGGCCGACGGAGTAATTGGCTTTGCGAAAATTTCCAAATTATTGCGAAGTGTTTATTGATATTCGTGAAAATGCGGAAGATGTTCAGATCAGTGTCCGCGCCGGTTAGTCTATTTACAGAAGTGATTCGTAGTCAAATATCATTCATTTAAGGTCATCTTGTTAAACTTATGGTGTTGACATTTTAGGACGAAAACCGGTCATTAGTGGAGCGGCTCATAAAATACAAGGCTAAAGATGCGGATAAAATGAACGAAGAAAATGAACACTTTATCAAGTAAGTACGGTTTTTGTTTGCCTAATTTAGTTATTAAAATAATGAGCATGATTTTTTGCAGTTTGAAAGGTTTGTGTTTAGTTACTGCATTTACCTCTAGTAATGGACCAAAATGTACCACATTATTTGAATATCAAACAGAGAGACGGTAAATTAAGAAGCTTAAAGACATTATCGAATGTAGTTTATTTTTGGGGCATTTGGTCTACAGCATTGTCAATGTTTTGCTTATAAATTAGATGGGATGATTTTCTAGTGAATGCTGCTATTATAGTTGATGTGCACTGCACCGTAGAATTTATTTGTCATGTGTGTTGTGGCCCAATATTTTCCTACAAAATCTTTGAACAATATTCTCTTTCCACGTTAATATTAGAACCTGATTAGTTTAATACACATGACAAATACAAAATTAATATGCACATCTAGTTTTAATGTGTATCAAATTTTTGTGTACATTTGGATTTGAAAGTGTTGTGGAAGAGTGGGTTCTGTGTGCGAAGGCTTCAGAGCTTGCAGAGTACCCATGATGTGTCTTTGCTTCTTTTTTGTTTAATTTGTTCAACAGGTCAAGCCCTACCGCGTTTTTCATCAACACGTTTGGTAGAGTTAGTTTCGGGTGAGTTTGACATAACGTGAATGATGTGGTGGTTTGAAAGCATTGTGCCGTTAATTCGGATGAACATACCCCTTCATGAAAGTGGACCATTTATGTCCTAACTGCACTCTGAAACTGACTCATTGAGATTTTCTCCTTTTTTCGAGATCGAATTCGATCTCCTGTTTGTTTTGAGTTTGTATTCTTTACTAATAGATGATTGTAAGTTTGGGGAACTTAACTACGGCAAACTGTTGCGTCTTACCACTTACCTCTACCTCATTGTATGTGCATGTATTCATTTGAAAAGTACACTCTAATAATATTTTACTTTGATGTAGGATACATATTTTCATCCACGCTCGCTACGCAAGTTACGAGGTTACTTTATTGTTAACGTCATTGCGAATTATAAATAGAAAAGTGAATGAAGTCTAATATTATCTACATTCATCTCTAATGATATGACAGCATCGCAACGACGTTATTTTAAAATCAAACCAGTTTTTATGAAAAAAAAGTATTAGGAATCTTGCATTACGCTCTTCATAGCATCTGTTTAGTAGCCAAATTATTAAAAAAATACTGAATTGGCGCGTTTTTTGGCACGTAAACTTAACCGGTGGTTAGGGACTCATTGAATATTTCGAGTAGGTGTGTAACTTTATTATTTTGCGTCTACCAGAAACATAACTGTTCATGCAACATTGATTCCATCGAGAATGTAAGGACATGCTCGCAACATAATCAATATTAAACACTCTGAAGGGCAGTTTCTCGCTCGAGTGAACATTCGAGCGAATGATCCATTACAAGAAAAAGCTCGCTGCTGTGCGAGTTGTTTTTTTTTGAGCTTTTTTTGCCGTGCTCTCAAAGCATAAAGCTTTTAAAAGAATATATCAATGAGAAATGCACCAACATAATTCTTGTATCGATGTATAGACCTATTTCGTTTGTTCAGTTTGGAAAATAAAATAAAACAGTGAATGCTCAACGTTCTGTTACAAATGAATGCTTAGATTTATCAACGCCATTCGCTAAATTTTGTAAGCATGTGAAGTGATCGTCATCACATCGCGTCGGTCAGTCAAAACAAACATTATTTTCATTCTTTATTCACCACTACTCTATTATATTCATCACTCAATTATATCAATAAAGTTAAAATAGTTCTTTTATATAGTTTTCCGTTAGCCATAGGAGTTTTACGAGCACTTTGAAATAATGTTTATTTGTATTGGCGAGAAGGTCACCGGGTGGGTCCGTCGATATTTATGCCTATCCGATGACTCACCGCTATTTTACGACATTTCATTAAATAGGTATTGGTATAATTTTGTTTATTATCACAGATTTTCACTAAGTGTTGAACGTTTGACCCATTGTAAAAAAAATACTAATGCGCATGCTTTGGACGAGGATATTCAATACGTGTTATACAATATGATGTTATTTATAAGTCTGTGACTTTGGTGTTTACTGAATTTTCGTATGAATAATTGTATATAAGACATACATGTTGCTGCTGCATTGACGCCATTGAAGACAATTCTATTGTGCCATCTTTTAAAATAAATTGGAAAGCTCTAAAGTTGTTCCATCCTTTTTTCAAATTTCAAAAAGAAAAGAGATGCGAATAATTTCAGTGCTTTGATATTATATTAGAGAATGGAAAACATCAGCGGCATTGTTACTTTTTCTGCCACTTTCATACATGCCAATGAAAATGACAGAAGACAGTAACAATTTTGATTACATGAGAATAAACTTGAATTTTAAATGACGAAATCAATTAACGGTACGTACTTTTTCTAACTCAAGCTTGACTTGGACTTGGCCGTGACTTTCTTTGCATGATTAGACTATGACTGGAAATTGTTTTAATTGTGAAGTATTTTACTTCATTTGAAATATTACAAAACTTGACACTGGCTAAATACTGCGTGTGGAGCCAAAATATAAGATATAAAAAATAATAATAAAAGTATCCCACGTAATTTTATAATGAATGAATTAAAGGAATGCCGAACTATCGGATACATTTATTCCAAAGATATATATATGGTGAATTCCTCGAATCAATGAAAACATATTCACTCTTAATTTATAGCGCAAAATTGTATATTAGCTTCTTATCGGTGAATTGGCGTTTGAATATGGGGGTGTAAACTTGCGTTTGATGCATGTTTCAAATAATGTACCTATATATCTCGAAATATCAACTGGATTCATTGCAAAGATGATGCTTCTGCAGTCGCTTTGCGGTAAGACACGGTAATTTGAGCAATATGTCATTGGAACTATGAGACAAACTGAGAACAATAATGCTATCCATTACGTAAAGTTCACAGATTGACTCCTAGTAACGCGCTGCCCTTTGAAAAGAAAAAACAACCAAAAAATTCATCGATCTACAAACATATGGACAAATTACCACGGGTAGAATAGAACGCTAAAAAGTTCAGTAAACAATCTCGAATCTCAATTTAATCTTCATATGGCGAAACATTTTTGCCAGCTAAATTAGGCATGATCATTGGTCAGGTCGACATAATATTTAAATTTAATTTGTTATTTTAGCGTGGATGTATTTCTATACATACATCTTAGTTTATATAAATAAGGCCGGGACACTTTTCATCCGACTACCCAAGGAGGACGGTAATATTTTTGGGATGTTTGTAAGTATGTATGTTTGTACCTCCTGTAGCCTAAACAGCTTGACCGATTTTGACGAGTGATGTATCGTTGGATTCTTCTTTCCGTCCAGAGTAACTTAGGCATACATTATACAGACGGGTATTTTGTTTGTCCTTTTATTAAATTATTTGTTGCGTAAACTTTGTACTAGACATAACATCTATGTGTTTGTAGATCGATGGTATAATTCCAATAAATTTCAATTTCAATCGCATCGAAGTTTGTGGTGAACGTGCCTTTTGAAAATCCACTGTATCGACCTGGGAATTAAGTGGATATTCGAAAAATGATTCGTAGGACGGAGCTTGCACGATAGAGTCATCCCCCGGTCTGTGTTGTCATAATAACATTTTTATTTAATAAAAGATACGGATAAATTTGATCGGGTTTAATCAGCCCAAAGCTTTTGAACATGAAGTTTATTGGATGAAGACGGCTGAACAGGCCAGAATTTGAACAGCCATCGGTCACGCTGTCACGATTATCTTAAACCGGTATCTAAACTTAACTAATTTGGCAGCAATAAATTTGAACCTGTGTCACATTTCATTTTTAGTCAAAGGTAACAAGTTTAGAACTGTCAAATCTTCAGTTAAGTTCAGAAAAAGGTACAACAGAACCGAACTCGTCGAACAATCGAACTTGTTTTACAGAAAGAAGAGTGACAAGGTCCGCAAAGAGCTAGAGGAAGCGGCGAGGGAAGGCGGGAGTCGAAGTAGTGGGTCCGGAGGCAGTGTCGATGACAAGATTATGGATGCTATGCCTTATTACGCAACCTCGTTGCCGTCGAAGGTTGCTTTAAGATTTGTAAGTAGACAATCGAGCGAGAGGGTTACGAGTCTGGGGTAACAAATTGGCGCGTGTATGTATGTTTCTGGTTTTTTTTCGATGATAACTTGTGGATGGGTTCAAGCTTCGTGATACTTTACATGCAAATGTCTTTCACAATGTCGTCGGTCCACCTAGTGGGAGGCTAGCCTACTCTTCGTCTTCCGTTTCGTTTTCGCCACTCAAGAAACTGAACACTATAAACAGTGCTAAAATAAATGTCGTCGAATTAAGCGAGAAATCGTCTATGTCTATACTTATGTTTTAGCGACCATGCGAATAACATTTGAGATTCTCACATTTGTAGAACACTTTTGTATTTTTTTGTATATTTATATGAAAAACTAGCTGCGTCCCGCGGTTTCACCTCTATCCTACAGGAACCGTTAAACTTTTCGGGGTAAGAAGTATCCTATGTGTTAATCCAAAGAATAACCTACATCCATACCAAATTTCATCCAATTCCGTTCCGCCGTTACGGAGTTGAACGGGAACAAACACACTTACTTACTTACACACATACACACAAATTTCACATTTATAATATTGGTGTGATACTTTACTAGTTGTGACCCGGAAAAATATTCGGCTTCTATAGAATAGCGGGTGAAACCGCGGTGCGCAGCTAGTAAATTAATAATCAACTATTTTATTTTAGACCTTTCACCATAAGGTAGTTTGCCGATACGAAAGAGAATGAGATGATAATAACAATGTAATTTTCAGGATGCACATGACGGCGAAGTGAATGCTGTGAAATGGAGTCCAACCGACAGGATAGTCGCCTCGGGCGGCGCTGATAGAAAAGTCAAATTATGGGATGTTTCGAAAAGTAAGCAAAAATCAGTAAAATAATTCAAAATAGTTTCAGGCAAATTTACTTTCTGATCCACTGAGGTTATGTCTAGGTTATGGTTAGGTCTGATGGAACGGAAACGTAATAATGTACTAGCGACCCGCTCCGGCTACGTACGGGTATCAAACTTCACAGGGTCACCCGCTGGGCTAATCCAAAATTTCATCAAAATCGCTCCAGCCGTTTTGGAGTCCATAAGGAAACACACCGAATTTTATAAATGTATTTTTGTTAAACTGATTCGGTCGGTGCAAGGCAAGACGAGGTCGCGAGCTTATGGTATTCCTTGAAATAACTTTTTGTGGAAAAATATAAAATATAAATTATTCCAGTCAAGATTTTATAAAATCCGTTATTGGTAATACTGTCAGCTGATCAAAATAAGTCCAAACTCTATCAATCTACTGTTAGTTACCGAGGACTTCCGTTTTCCACCTTCCGTCAGATCCATCAGATCAGCTCGCTCTCATAATATTGTATTTTCATCGTATCTTGACAAGCACGCAAAATTTTAACTCAATTGAACAAGGGGAACTGGTCTAAAATTCAGTTGCAAGATTTGACCCTAACATACATACTTACATACAAACAAACAAACATGTCAAGTTAAACAAAAGATTGTAAAATCGCCGAATTTGATCGAAACTATAGTCGGAATACAAGACTCAATTTAACGTGAGTATCTCCGTTTTATTTCAATGAAATGTGCCATAACCACGTCAGTTTCCATGGTAGAAACGTAATGTTATATCTAAAAATATATTTATTAGGTTTGAATTTAATGTTCTTACTTTAGTAACACTTATATGAATACGGTTCTGGTCTATCATGTATTATGTGTAGTGTTTTGACCTGAATGTTTAAATATATCCTTGCATGCTATTCTGGACAGACATAAAGAATTTGAAGATATATAGCGTTTACGACGGCATTACATTACCAAAATGTTTAGTCTGAAATTCATAAACAAGCAACTCTACAAGAAAGCATCTGCTTCATTATATAAAGCAACTGCAAATAAATAAACAGACTTTAAAGAATAGAATCTGAACTCGTAATATTAATCAGGCGTCTATGAAATCCTAGATGGCGAACGCGACACAAATAGGAGATTTTTTTTTTTTCGATTATTTCTTTTTTTTCTATGCCAAAATTAAAAATAATAACATGAAAACGAAACATGGCAGTGGTATGATAAAGGTGCTAAAAGTACAAGTTTTTTTTATATTTTTTTTTTGTAATTTTTATATTTAAAAAATGTTGCGAAGTGCGAAATACACAGCTTTTTTAGAGATGTCTAACATAGTTCAGTTTAGGACATGGTACAACAGAATCGACACCAATGTCAAAATCTGACCCACCCCACCCACTCAACCGTCCACTAAGGATGGGATAAGACTTAATACTTGACAGCTCAATGTTACTCTAAAAGAAAATCGAGAGATACACTGAGTTGAGTTGCAGAGGTGGTGTGATCTGATCACCTCAGAAGATAAAGAAAAATAGATGGTATTCTAAGTAATTGATCGAATCAAGCGTTACTTGATGGAAGTCCATCTTCAAATCGTACGTCTAATACAATAGAAATAGTATCCCTAGATTACTGTGTCTAGTGATACGCGATATTGCAGCGGTAAAACTAGAGATTTGTTGAAGATACAGTTTAATTTTTCCAGTAGTTTCCATTGGGTTTGTTGTGTTCTAGTCGTCTCCCCTATCAGTGGATTTTGAAGTTGAACATCTATTGGACATATTACATTCAGAAGGTCTTTAATCCCATATCGTTTCCAGTCGTAAGGAGTATATTATCTGAATGCTGTCTTATTTTTTAGACGTGTACTTTCCTCTTTCAGGTATGGTAGAGAACAAAGGTACACTCGTCGGGTCAAATGCGGGTGTTATGTCGGTGGATTTCGACTCTACTGGCGCTTACATCGTGGGTGCTTCTAATGATTTCGCGAGCAGGGTGTGGACAGTAGCCGACCAGAGATTACGGGTAAGAGCCGAATAATATTATACCAAACTCATGCTCGGCACGTGTCCCACTGTGTATAGTAAATTGCCGGAACTGCAGCTCCTAGTCTGAGCATTTTTAAGTTCCGCCTTCAGCGCAGGCTTATCGGAATAAGCCCCTTCTATGATATGGACATTTTTTTACATTTTAATCTGTAATACCATTATTTTATTATTTTTAAAACATTACTTTATTGTTACACTAGCTGCGCCACGCGGTTTCACCCGCTATACTACAGAAATCGAATTTTCTTCCGAGAGAAAAAGTGGCCTGTGTGTTAATCCAAGGTATAAGCTACTTCTATAACAAATTTCATTCAAATCCGTTCAGCCGTTATAGAGTTGAACGTAAACAAACACACTTTCATACTTACCTATTTACATTCTGACACACTTACAATCTTTCGCATTTATAATATTAGTGTGATTTAATATTATTGACTTGTAAATCAGCTTTACCAAATAAATGAATGTGGATATAAAATTGACCGATGCTCAGATAATTTGTGCATTTTTGAAGTAGATCTTTTTATAATTAGTTTTTTTAAGTATCCACTTGCTGTAGATTATTTTCTAAATACGTCTGAACAACATAACAATGTGGGTATTTAGTTAGGATGTAGTTTGTACCGTTTGGGATTGAGAATTTAGGTCCGTGGGGGCTGGCCGGTCAGGACTTCTACAGGCCTCGTACTTGCCAAACGTTTGGAGACTTCGGGTTACCAGAATTCTAGCGCCAACTTTGACCAAAAGCTTAACACTGCCACCCAGTGTTGCCATGCTGCCAGCATTCTGGGTATTTTCCACTCTGCCGGGGGTCTTGTACTTTTCTTTTTAATTTAGATGAGGAGATGAGGTTAGATTTTGAAAGTTTTTGTTTTTTTAGTTTAAATAGGTATTCATTTATATGGCTTGTAAAAAAATAGGTGATATAAATTTGAAGTAGTTTGGTGTTATTTATTTTATACTCTGTATTTATTTTACACATAGTTTTATTTTTTTCTTCCTCGAGGTTTTATTTAATGCACATCTTCAAAAAATATATATTTATTTCAGACCCAAAGATCCATACTCTAAGCTAAGTACTTAATATTAATGAGTTAATACTATTACGATTTAAGTTATATTTGAATGTCAAAAAATTAAATAAAATTATTTTATTATCATTTTAATGTCATGTTGCAAGATGGGGCAGTTCAACTTATCGGTGATAGCTTTGAGAATGCTGTTGCCACTCCCACGCGTTCAAACTATATTATTACTTTCGATGGCTTGAATAAGTGTAAGGTTTTTTGGACTTTGACAAGCTATTTAAATCCATATCTTTAGGTTGTCAAAAACGCTTTCCTTGGTAGCTACAAGTATATTTTTATCTCTGTTAAAAGATAAAGATGCGACATTTGAACAGTTTAAAATTCAACCGATTCGCTTTCCAAACTTCATTGCCCCTGAAACTCGACTGTAAATAATGAAAAAAAAATGTTATAAGAAACAACCGAAATTACTAACCGAACAAACTCACAAAACGAAAGTAAACCAAACAACACCGCTGCGCGAGCGTGTTGTAAACATGTACCGTCTTGACACTTATACGGATCCATCCATCACTTCAACAGCATTGCTTTCATCATTCATGTCACTGAATCTTTGCGATTTAAAACCTAACTATATAAACGGCTCATATTTTTGGATAAGTGCTTTTAAACGAGTATTTCATTGTTCTGTTTTTTTGGCAAATGCTTAGCGAAACTTCTTGTCGGATTAGCTTACTTTTTCCGGTTGAAAGTAGGTAATTCGGTTGTTTTGATCTTTTTTCTTGTAAAACTCTCATTTGTTGATATTACTGTAATGCTGTACATAAATCCTTGCTAATGACTTGATTTATTATCATGAAATATATACAAGCTGCATGCTGCTACTTTACACGTGTATTTGTGGTTAGCCTGGTATGATGATTATTTGTACTCTAAAAAAAACTTGCTATATTTATCTATGCAAGAAAGTTAAAATGTACTTTTTGATTTCATTTGCATTTCCTGTTTGGTTTTTCAATTTAGAGAAATGTATACCACGTGATTGGTCAATCTCTGGTCTTCTGTAATTGGCCATTTCAGAAGAAACAATAAAGTAATAATCATCATCATCAGTGGTAAATCAAAAATAACCATAGAAAGATGTGGCGTCTCTAATTATCGGAGGTCAGGGGGCTGTATTTTTGAATCGCCCGCTTGAGTATTTCATGAGAAACTACAAACGCTGCGCTACCGCGAATCGTATCGCAATAAGGCGAGCGATTCAAAAATAGTGCCCCAGGAGTCTTCGACTTTGAACGGCTTCGACGCGTCACCCTGGTAAGAAAATAAGTTATTAAGCGGCAAATAAGGTTTCCTTTGATAATTCGGATTCATACTGGGTATATTAAAAATTCTAAAGCTGTTGATTTTTAATATCAGTCGGATTATTCACATCCTATGCAATAATTAATGTGGTACTAAATGAAATAACACCGAGGGTCCATCCAAGGAGGCGTCACGACTACTCGGGCTATTAGCGGCCTGTTAGCACATTCGTGATCACGCTTTGATCACTTCCGACTGGCGACGCGGCCGTTCAACTTACCTCGTGTTCGTGAAAATAGTAGGAAATATAATTGGTCAATTTCTGACCAATTATATTTTCAATTATTGTTGTGTTTGGCGTTTATTGAATTTGAATTTGATGAATATTATCGAATTTAGGTTTGCTGGCTTGGTTGGTAGCTCGTTTGCCTTATGACCAGGTAGTCCCGGGTTCTATTCCCGGCCGGGCAGATATTTGAATGATGAATTTAAATTATCTCCCCTGGGTGTTTGTTTTCCGTGTCTCTATGTGTGTTCCATAGCTTCCTGACACGGGGAATCTTAGTGGGAAGTGTAATTTATTTGTTAAAATTTAATCTATACTTAATACTATGCATCAACATTTCGACATTCAGTTTATTCAGTGTTCGACATTGTGAAAGTCGCGGGCAACCGGTGGATGCAAGTCGCCCGTTGTCGGTCGGTGTGGCGCTCTAAGGGGGAGGCCTATGTTCAGCAGTGGACGTCTTATGGCTGATGATGATGATGATGAACAACAGTTACTGTCGTGTCACGTAGAGTAAAATCGTTTAGCAAGGAGAAGTATTTTCTAGGTGGAAAGAAAGAAATAAAAACCCCTGGTACACCTTGTGCTCTTGAGGTGGACCACGTGAAAATGTAATTGCCCCTGGTAATGTGAACTAAGTAGGTGTATGCCACAGATCATCTGTGGTGTATGTACATGAGATCGATAGAAGAGCTGATCTCAAATACGACGTTTGTTAGGGATGCATGGAAAAAGTGCTGTTCTGACCGGACATACCTAAGTCGAAAATAAGGTTAAAACATCACGCATGCAACTGTTCCCTATATAAGAAGTATCGGGAACTCATATCCCGTTGGGACTGATTTAAATACATTGTGTTTGCAAAGCTTGAATTCAATAATTTTGCTAGTTCAAGGTGCATTTATATCGCTGATACCGTTCATGCGCTATGTACTTATCTTTATAACTAATTTAATACTTTTATCTTGTTATAAGTGGTGAAAGGACTACCCACGTAGAATAAATTGAATCAAATAACTGTCTTATAAAATATCCATTACGTACCGATGTTCTAACTGACCAATCCTTTCACACTGGAGCGTTTCGAGCTTGCAAGCCATTATACGTTTCTTGCGTCAAAAACACGAAAAACTTGCAATACACATTACATATGTATAACTTAGGGCTCAGAACTGAGACTCGGATTTTGTGATCTGTGAATGATGAACTTCAACACAAAGTTTTATCCCATAATACCAGAAATGCTTTTAACGGACTTCCAAAAAAAAGAGGAGTAAATTCTCAAGTCGACTGTTTTTTTAAACCTTTTTTAGTGCTCATTCTAACTAAATTTTATGAAGAACTCCTGTGCTTTTCACGCTTCTTGGCCGACGGGTGATTGGGATATCCTAATCAGTTTTTCGATTTTATGTTCTTACAAATAGAACCTATTGAGATACTAATCAAATAATATAAATTTGCGAAATTATATCTATACTTATATCACGGAAAAATTCGCCACCGCGATTCAGCAAAGACTTGTGTCGCCA
This sequence comes from Apocheima hispidaria, assembly GCA_947579745.1. NCBI lineage: Eukaryota > Metazoa > Arthropoda > Insecta > Lepidoptera > Geometridae > Apocheima > Apocheima hispidaria. The sequence goes on along the minus strand of OX388153.1, from coordinate 8,439,709 downwards.
AAAAATCTCATCTATTGGCGATGTAAATTTATTTTCAAACGTACTCAACGTTTTTAAATATTGCTTAATATCTCCAGTTTCCTTTAGCCGATTTTAATGAAACAAAGTTTGTTATATAGCCTAGGACACCACAGACCATTTTTTAGAAAACCGTATGTCAACCCATCTCTTAGTTCTACAAACTCTCAAGATAATTAAAAAAAAACAGCCTAAGCTGAGCCTTGTGCACTAAGCATCCGGAATATTCCGTGGTTCATCTTGTAATATATTCCTCATATTTTCCTAAATTGCGTCATAACTTCAATATTCCTGCACCGATTTTGATGAAAGAAAGCCTATGCTATACGCCGGAATCCACAGAACATATTTTAAAAACTGCATGTTAATTCATGCCTTAGTTTTTGAGTTTATCCCGGACAGACAGACAGACATACATTTTGAAAACTATATTTTTAGGTTCTGTTGCTCCCAAATACTCTAAACAAAAATAATTTCAAAAATATCTTCAATGTACAGTAATCCCCTCGTTTAACTATAAGTATAGACTAGTTACGTGCTGTTTTCCATTTTTTAGTTTTTTCGCGAGTTTTCTTTTTTTTTTTTCGTTACGTGTGCCTGCCAGATCTCATCCAGATCAGTTCAGCCGTTTAGTCGTGAAAAGGTAAAAAATTGACCAAGATATAGGGCCTTACTTATAAACTCCTCTCGTAGTAAAGTGATGTTAATTAGTATTGCGCTTTTCATTTTTGTCTCGCGCAGAACTTTAAAGACGTACACAAATTGAAAAGGCCTTTATAAGTATGGCACAGATATAGAAAAAGATAGTACAGAAAGGCATTACTTTCGCATTCATGATAATAATGTCATTTTCATCTGGCATGCAACAAATGCATGCCATGCATATGGCATGGGTTGTACGCTAATGCGAAACACCCGTCAATAACGCTTGGATATCGATAACATCTGATCTCAACGACTATAACGGATGCCATTCGCGTGCCGCCCACCTCAATGTGTATCTTGCATGCTCTCATCATGGATCCTTATTCAAACATAAAATCAGGACCTCAACGTCAACAAATTGGAGAGACCGCCCACTCATTTGCTGACCGAACCGCGCTATAAAGTAACTGGAAGAACCGGTATAGGAGCATACTCGAAACCTGAATTTCTTTGTACTGCGACATTTTTATTTTGGTAATTTTAAGTTTAGTCCTGATTTTGATATAGGCTTTCTCTTTGTTTTACTTTATGGCTATTTTAATCCAATGAAGTTATTTATCTCACTGATTGGATGGATACCGGTCGCTTACTTCTATCTGCGTCTTTCCTCTGCTATCGTGTCCAGATTAGATTCGTAATTTGTATAATATCTTCAACAATCTAGACGACCAATGCTCCACTACTTTGCCTCAATCATCACTTAATCATGTCTTAATCCATCCGTCATCGCTTAGTCGACCCACGTGCCTTTCCAGCGGTTCATTAGGTCACTGAAGTATGACTTACTCTCACCTCACAGTCCTTTCAAAAACTTTTCGCCTGGCATCAGTTTCTTTGTATAATGTCCTAGCTTTATGTAAAAGCGCACCCTCGTTTGTTCTTGCTTAAAGCAAGGCTCTGCGTGACCGCGATCGCTCACTTCGGTCGCCGATGCAAATAACTGATCAAATTGCGACTCGATATCCGTAACTGGCGCCGAACAACTCGATTGTAATGATCCGGAATCGATTCTCATCCGTCAATCTCCGTCTGTATAATCGGAAATTGAATAAGATAGATAGTAAATTAGGGATGTATATTCGAATGGTTTTTTTCAATGTGTGTGTCCCAGCATAAGGAGGAAGTCGGGAAAATTACTAGGTACATGACTCTATTATTATAATAATACCTATGAATACATTGTTATTGCTTTATGTATATAATAATTATCGATTTTTCTTTAGACCTGATTGATCACTTAACCACATAACTTTTCATCGCTAGGCTTTATAACCCAGAATCTGTTGCACAAAATGGATAATACAAGTATAAATGAATAGCAAAGAAAATCTACACTAGAATAATAACAATCTCATACCAAAAAGTCTACACCCGAAAAATCTGCTTAAAACTAGATGGCGCTTACGTATTTACTCAGCGAATGTCCAAACCGCTATAAAAGCCGATGGTTAATATAATATATAAAATTGGCTATATATCCTAGATCCTAGATAACATTATAATTCAGAGGAATATAGCCACAGTCGTATCAGGACCAACAAAGCTTCGAAGTATAAAAATGAATACGTTCGTCACGAGGAAAAAACTTCGCTCGCGCAATTCAGAACTCCAACATTACAACTGTCAGTACATACAAAACGGCAAAAAAACCACAAAAATGGATCAACGCCATCTATTGAACTATAGCAAGTAACCTTGCTTCTGTCTGGATGTTTGTCGCGTTATCACTACTAAACGGCTGAACGGATCTTGATGAAATTTTATAAGGAGTTACTGTATATTACAAAGAGGGACATAGGATATTTTTTTTGTGTCCACGCGAACGAAGTCGCGGTTACCAACTAGTATTATATATTTTTTCTTTTGTAGAACGACAAGTTAATAAAACATTTTATCATGATCAGTTGTGATTTTTAAATACCCTTCGAAATAGTTAAAAGTTAGTTATAGTTAGTTTAATTCAATTAAATTCTTCCTGTATTGACCATATTAGGCTTAAACACCATATTATTTTAGATTAATGAGAACGTAACAAGCCTGACGGACGCAAGTAGATCGACGAAGATAAATTTCGTCCAACGTCATTACATTTGTGTCGGAATTAGCCCACGGGCTCAGCTCACGATCTTATCCGTCCGACATGCATTTACTTTTATAAAACTCCGTTATTTTTCACCGATACGTATCTGCTCATTGTCCCAGAATTTGCAGTTTTCCAAACGAATACAGAGACGAAATTAATCATTTGTAGCGACATAGACACTCCTAGATACCTGTGTAGAATAGCTTATAAATTTTAATGTTCCTAGGTCGTTGTTAACTACACTGCATAATTACTAGGCAACTGTAAAAGTTTTTGTCAGTGCATCGTGCGCCTTGACACACAATCATCGAACTGTCAGTGACTCATGTTGATTTTCTCGACATTTCTACCTAAACCGCTGTTTGGAATGCAAAATCTCTGGAAACGTTTCTCTTAAATATTCCGAAGACGAAAGGTTGCTATTGTCATAGTTTACTTTCCTTTCCAAACGAAAGTGCGTCCTAGTTCCTATTAAAAGGTTCAGTTAATGTACATTTGGTTCTTACAATGGATGCGTATGCATTCAGAATCGTGAGAAATACTTGCTTAATGACAACTAATAATGGAAATCAATGTCTTGCTTTGAATTTTATAGACAGCGAATTATTGCAGCTGCTCGTAGCCTTGCTTATGGTACTTGTCGTGACTTTCTTTGCGCGTTGAGTATAATTTTTTTCTTTATGTAGTTTCAGTTTTCAAACGAGAATTTATTCTGTATTATAGTAATGTCTTGATTACATATTTCATGAGAACGAAGCAGGTCGGCAATATTTCATCTGTGTCGCGAGGCCGAGCGTCGGATAAAATCTTTGAGTATTCGTTCAATGTAGAATCGGGTAAGATAGAAAGGGGCCGATACTGATCGTCCACTCTACTTACCATAACTCTCCAAGGACATTCCTTTTATGGCTGGCATTAGACATAGATACAGTATCCGTTCTACTTCTCCGATACTTGACAGTCTTCACTTTGTTCTATTATTTTTTTGTTTGTGGCTGCGCTTTCTCAAATCCGGTGGCCTCTGTCAATTCTCTTTTATGAATATTTCATATTATTGTAAACAACTTTACCTTTTATTACAATGTTGTATACAATTTGAAGTTTATAGGCCCATGTAAATGGCTACTATTTGAAACTCCATGAGGAACATCCGCTCATACAAAGTTTCTCCGTGTCGGAGCTTTAAAGTTATGTGTCCCTTACTCTTTATCACGCTATTTTTTATGTTTCCGATATGTTTATGAAATTAATTGTGCTTAAATTTAGAATAACGGCTGTAATAAGATATTTTTACATTGCAGCTAATAAAATCTGTCTTCAAAGATACTTAAGTAAATGCCCGTATCCCTATCAGAATATAATTTATATTAACTTCTTCTGTTACAAAGTAATAAATAATCTTAAGTTATTTTTTTGCTATACTGGTCGTTTGGTAAGACGAAGGACATATTCTAAGATATAATTTTATTTTACTCATCGTTATGAACAATTTATACTCCGGGAACAATCATTAAACGTAAAAATAAACAGCTGTTCCACGAAAAATTTCATTAACCCTCGTTGAAAAGTATGGAACAGGGGATTTTATTTCGAATTTTCAGTTTGGTCACGCAGATCAGCAGATGTTGTTCATTATGATGAGTACGATGATATCACACTAATATTATAAATGCGAAAGCTTGTGTGTAAGTATGTAAGTGTGTTTGTTCCCGTTCAATTCTGTAAGGGCAGAACGGAATTGCATTAAATTTGACATGGAGGTAGCTTATTCCCTGGATTAACACGTATGCTACTTTTTGTACCGAAAAATTTAACCGTTCGTGTAGAATAGCGGGTGAAACCGCGGGGCGCAGCTAGTCTTAGAATATGTCCGTCGTTTAGCCAAACACCCAGAGTATAACCCGCCATTTGCTTCCCTTTTAACGTTATTCGTTTTCAGTTTTCTTTTAAATTATTTTTAAAACGTTTTATTAGTACAACTACTATGGGTAAGCCTTTCTCAGATATCTTACAGATCTGGTTCAAAGACATTTTTTATTTTTGCCAGAAAAGAAAAATGCTGCAGCGTACTATATCGTTACTTTCGTTCCTTCTGACCTCCAAATGTGTCCGTAAATAAGAACGCTTTAAAGTATGCGAGGTGCAAGCCCTCAACGTTTTCTTTTCAATACCTGCGACGGTAATCTAAATGTTCCGAGAAACACGAGTAACAGATGGATTGTTTGTTAGGCGAGTTGCGAGGTAGAGGCTGCTAATGGTCGCGGCGGCACGTGTGTGCTGTCGCGTGCCGTGTCGCCTAGATGCAATCTCGGCCACGAACGCGACTTGAGCTTTGCCCTTCACACTTGATTGCGGGAACCCTAACTTCAGATCGCATCGGGTTGATGTTCTTTGAACACGGTCTGCTGGCACGCTTCTTTTGCAAATATTTGCACGCTTTTGTATTTGAGTATGAGTTCACATATCTTGCATCTCTTGGTTTGGCATGCCACTCTAGTTATGCTTAATAGACTACAAATTACTGCTTTTCCTTAAAACTATTTGAATATAACACCTAATTGTATTTTGTGTTTACGATTTTGATATTCTAAGCTTCGTACGTACCAAATTGACCAATTATGATGTGTGATCAATTATTTAATCGCCAGGAAGGTAAAAATAAAAGTGAAAATATATTTTTCGTTATTTATTTTATGAAATGACAATTCGGACGGAAGAAATAGTTACACACTGTCCAGTTTCAACATTCCTAAACAGTATTACAACAACCTTTAAAGTTTCTATTTAAAGGACTATTAATAGTACTGTCATAATAGCATTCGTTGTTCTAGCTTTGTTTATAAAAAAATCTTTTACATTAAGAAATTAAATAGTTATAGATATTTCGATAAATTATATAAAAAGGTACTATCCTAAATTAAATAAGTTACGATGTCGGGACGGCCGTCAATCCAACGTTTCTTGACTTAGGTCGCACGTTCGGTTATCTACTTAAGGTACTGAAATGTTATTTTTTCTTATCACTATCGTTAAAATCAGGCTTAGTCTACTTTAAAAGAATATGGTACAATACGGAATCGGAGTTCCGGAAATGAACGTCCGATCGTAAAGTGAACGAATGAGCGACGTGATCTAGATAAGGAGTCACGGCCGCGTCCCGCCGTCGACTGCCGAGATGGGGACAAGCGAGCGTCTCTTATTACTCACACCTTACACGCGCGGACGAGCCGCAGGCGGACCCGCCGTCCTCACATCCTTCCACATTCGCGCACGCTCTCGTGGTCGTCCCCGTCTCAGCGTCGCGCGCCCCGCGCCTCCACCCCATACCTAGCTAAAGGCGTGGAAGCTTTCGGACACTACCATCAAATCACCCCCTTCGCCGTCTCGCGCTCGGCGATGTAGAAACGTGACTGATACGACACTAACACAACCCTCGCCGGCCGGGAGGCGATGGGGGTCTTTAAACTAACGAATAAACTACTATTGCGGATGCCGATCACGTCGACACGCCTATGTACGATTAATTAGAAGTGCCTCTGGTGCGCACGCGAAAAACTGGCATCGTAGACTTTGCAGAGAGGGGAAGGTGCGTTGGGTCCGGGTAGAAGTTCCGCCGCCTTGGCGGCCGCGCGTCGTCGCTGCCAACTGCAAGTCCACGCCGCGAGGACGACTAGCTGAGCTGCTAAGAAGGCAGCGGCCGCGAGCATCGCTCCCGCCGCGTTCACACACGTCGCGTCAGTCTCCCTTATGTACACGGATTCGTCGGTCACATTCTTTGCTCTTTGCTTATCAAATCCGAATTTATCTGTAATCTGGATGGTCTGGACGAGAAGCATGTTATCGGTGGGCGACGCGGGGGTCGAACGCCTCTTCCTTCGTCCGTAAGACATGACAGAGCGAAGTTCGTTCGGGCCACCGTCGCACTGCACGGGCTCGCAAGTCGGCATGCATGGTGTCACGAGGGCGCGGAACTGGACAACTTCCGACGAAGGGAACTTGAACGCGTCGAAGTTTGACAGCAACATCTATAAAGAAAAACAGTTTAGCATAATTGATAGTTATCAACGAACAACCTAGAATCAATAGTAATTTGAAGATTTATAACTTTGCTATCATTTTATCACATGGATGATTGTGACATGGGATACCGTGAAAGTATCCATTTCAAAAATTGCAATGCAATTTCAAGTGTTAAGTTTGTTCTATTACAAAAGGTAATGAAGTCGGACAGACAAGGCGCAGATAACTTACCTTGCCGCTGTTCGCTGATTTGAAAAGTGGTCCCATAATGTAATGTTCTGTGGGACAACCGTCGCTGTCGATGAGTGTGATTTCGCTCGAGTCCACTCCGTCCATAGCGACAAGCTCGCGTACAAAGATTTCGAAAGGCGAGTTCGGATCCATAACCTCGAACCGAAGTGCCTGCAATAATACCATAAGTTAGCTTTCTTGAAAGGGCTTTCGTATCAAATGCAATTGCCGTTGAAGAAATAGGCAAATAACTTACCAAGGGATCTCCGACTTCGGCCGAGGCGATGGTATCGTCTCCATTCCTGTCTGTAATCCTCATGGCTACATTAGGAGAGTCGACGATAACTTCCTCTGAGATACCGGTCTGGATGTCTCCGAGGATACCAAGGTCGACCTCATTTGCTACGGTCTTGTTAGTAAGATCGTATTGGCAAGTTACGGCTAAGCCGAGATCGGAAGATGTGACGATTGTATCGTGATGTTGAATGACGACATCGTTGAGGTATCTGCAATTAGATTTGGATTATTTTACTATTATTATTACTGTTTTAATATTTTCTGCCTGATTTGTATCGTATAGTTGGTTTTTATTCTATTTGATTTTATTGTACATTTATGGGTTTATAATTGCCTAAAATAAATTAATTTATATTTTTAATTTAATTTTTACGGTTTAACAAATTTGGGAGTCGTCGGAACAATATTGCTGTAGAGTGGAAATATTTGATTTTACCTTCCAGGGCTGTTTTGTTTGACGTTGCACTCGATGTTGTTGTAGCCCATATGAAGTTCGAACTCGAGACTTTCTTTGACGTCGACGACACATGAGTTAGGGCTGCCCTTAGCGTAAATCTTGCCGTCGAATAACTTGGAGGTCTGAATGCGCGCGACCATGTCACCGGCGCGACAGTCGATAGATACATTGTAGCAAGATGACAGTTCGTACGTGGCCGCTTCGGGAACTTCCAAGTAAGGGTCCTATAAAACAAAAACAAAACCTTTTACAAAACGAGAAACGGGAAGATTATTACCGATAATGGTATATAAATGATGTGGTACCTGAATATCGGCAAGAGTGGCTCTGGAGTGGTGAGAGAGACGGCAGACATGATCGCCGGTATCGCCGTGGTCGTAAGAGTGGCAGCGGAACGGCGAGTTGAGACACAATTCTCGGCATTCTTCAATAGTTTGTACATCTTGGTACACGGAGTCCACAGTTTTCAAGATACGACCGCCCATCTTCTTGAACTCACACAGCTTAGTCGGCTCTTCAACGCAGTTGTTCTCCAAGTAGTCAGTATCTAAAAAAAAATGGAAATAAAAACACGGCCAAGGATAAACTTAGCAACAGATTAAATGTGTGATCTAATTATACCTTCGTTAGGTTGAAATGCGCTTGATCCAGCCAGTGTAATACGGTCCATGTTTGACAGCACGCACTCCCCAGTTTTATTGTTGTAGTTCGCCGATCTGCAACAATGTTTCACGCGGTTTAACAGCAGCCCGTGCTTTGTTCTCTTTTTTCATTGTGTGAACTTTCTCAAGGAGTTAGCGCGGAGTTAACAACTTCATACAAACGGCGCCATTTCGCTACGCCATTTACATGCTATTCAATCGATTAAGTATGAAAGTAAGCGAATGGACACTTAAAATAATTGAACTATGTGTGAACATGTACGATTTTAGGTACCTATCGTTAAATGAACTCTACACATTGACACATTGGCCTTGAACTAGCAATACATAAATTAAAAGTTTTTTTTAGCAATGTACTCGTATATGGTGATTTTATTTTAGGACTCATGAACATATTGATGACTCATACTTATTACAGTATTTTAATCCTAAATTATTGTAAGTAGTATCCAAGTAAAATTCTTTTAACCTCTGTATTTTTCTACTTCTTAATAACATTATACTGAGTTTATTTGTGTTTGCATATTTTTCTACCTCTTAATAACATTATACTGAGTTTATTTGTGTTTGCATACCCCTCGCTGCACGCCTAACTTCGATCATATTGACTTGATTTAATTCTACATCGAATGTCTTGAAAGTTAAATGAAGTCATTTCGTATCTGCATTCTAATGCTATTTCTGTCAGTCAGTGTCATGCTACGCAGTTTTTGTGCTTATGTTTGTTTCTTTTAAATCCAGCAACATTCCTAGTATTTCGCAATGCGCTCTTTGTATAGTTTATTGTGCAAATTGAGCTTTCTCTGTTACCCGCAACATTGTTCGGAGGAAATTATCTTTGTTAATCGTGCCCAAGATTTCCTCTTGGCCATTGATCGCGATCAGATGACCCTTGCTATCCTGTGGGAATATTTTACAATGTTTTGTATTTATTGTTTCCTTTTCGTAATAAATGTTTAATCGTTTTATTGCAAAGCCTAAGTACTTGTCCATTTTCCGTAGAATAAGATCCTGTATATTTCCTTTAACTTCAAACAAAGAGAGATATAAGTACGAAAGATACATTATTATTATTTTATACTGAAAACAAAATATATCTTCTACAAAAAAGTACCAAAATAGCCAATCCCAATCTTTTCTGTTTAGTAAACCAAAGTTAAGTAAAGATTGTTTCAATACAAAATCCAGCAATTGATGCCTGTTTCAAATCTACATAACCGACACATAACCTGGCAAGAGGCACGGTTCGCTATTATTTCATATCGTATCTTTATCTTGTAGACGTAGAGAATAACGATCCTTATAACGGGCCGGGAGCATTACAAGAAAACATTTAAGTTTACGATTTGCGAGTGTCCCGCTACCGGCTGTTGTATTCATTACCCAGCAGGCAGCGTGGATGAGACTTCATCGCATAATAATTACACTAAAGCACCTTCAATTTACCCACATGTAATATCTTCCTCGTACGCAACAATTTATCATTTACACTAAACAAATAATGGACAATTAAATATGAGTTTGAGTTGAGAACCTGCTTTGGTCTCAGCTGACGAAGAATTTTATGGCTTTTAATTTTCTATTACTTGTTATTGAAATCCTACAGTAATTTGCAGGTGGCACCAATATTCCACTTACTTACTTACTTTCAACGTACTTGTTGTACTGTACATAAAATTATATTCGTTTTCAATCCTTATCAGTCTATCTTTTTTTAAACTAATTTTAAGCGAAGTTGTCCTTATAATCGGGAGTTTGGCATAAATTCAACATATTCGAAAGCATATTGAATTGCTCCGTGCTTTATAGAAATAAAAAGGTATGTCAAGTTTTGTGTTATCTCCATTCAGCAAATATTGAAATTGAAAAAAGTATTTGCATAAAATTGTTGGTTTTGTTCGTTTGTCGTATCTAAGTTGGAAGCAATAGGGCAGGCTCCCACAGCACTTGGGCGCGCCGCAGGTGCCACGTCCGGAATATTTGCCAAATGTCGTGACCGGCGACGATCGAGATGTGCGCCGCCCGGGGTGCCCGTAGCCCGCCTCAATGTTGTTAAGAAGCCTTCACCCAACGGTATAAGTGTCGAAGCGAAATCGTGTATTTGATGCCCTAATCTGTGTCCCCACGAATACGAACCCTGGCAAAAATCCAAAGGTGACGCCGTAAACTTGTGGAATTCGTTACGAGGCCTTTAGTACCTTATCGAATGTTATGCTAAATCGACTAACTGTAATGTTGTTTACGAAAGAATTGTTATATTGACATTTAAATAAATGTTTAACTCGAAGTGAAGTTCTCGAGATAGTTTCTCCTTGTAGCCTGTCATCGAGATCAAAAGGGGCTTTGTTTATCGAGTGGAACATTGATAGACGACACCGCATTTGTATTCGAAATAGAAAATTGTGCTGCCGGCGGCTAGCTCCTATTTGGAGAGAAGCCGTTGAATTTATGAGTACACAAGTAAAGCGCGCGGATTTGCAATTCAGTACCCTTGTCGGACGCACGTAGCGCACGCATTCAGAAGCGAATTAGTGTTACAAAACAGAGGTCGTTTGCGAACAGCTTCGGCTGACCCGAACACGCCAACGGATCTACGTGTATCGAATATAAGCGTTAGACACAGACACTATTTATGTTAATGATATCAAAATCCTTACAAGGAAATAAACACAATAGGACAGTCGTGTCTTGCTACATTAGACCCCTTGACGTGGCCAGGGCTATTGGCCCGTTTGCAGAATTCAGAAACTCAACAGGTATCAGGAAGGGACAGTGACTTTTCTGCTGTATTGAGTAGCAAAGATGTACCGGGCGTTTCCTTCTAGGGCAACTCTGCGAGGGCTGGCTGACTTCTTTATCGTACATATCTATAAATTCCCTCGCACTCGTACCTATACTTCTAATGAGTTTGTCCGGATGTAGCTACGAGCATAATAGTAACGTTGGCAGAGTGTAATGTCTAGTAGTCCTATTACAATCATCAATTCAAGGTATGTAACTGTACTCGTCAAGCACAATACTGAATCAGTCAGTTCTCGATACATCTGATTGAAGGGAACAGAACCATGACCTTATACAACGTCTGTTTTCACGTCTTGTTAGCGCAATTGTAATAATTTATATCAGTGTTAGTGGGCTAAGGCATATAATATAAAAGCTGTAATGTATTTGAATGAAAGTGCATTACTACAGTCATCAGTCATCAGTTCATGCTAGAGAGGAATTTTATTAAGCAAGCATTCCTAAGCTTCATGCTTTATGTTAGTTATTTTCCTATAAAGTGATAGCGTCATTAGCATTACAAAGAAGTTATAAATCATAAAGTACATTCCTTAACTATTTTAATTGCACATCTCGGAAGTAGGTAATTATAGTTTGTTCGGTTTAAAACGCATCAACTATGCGTTTTAATTGCGATTAGTTTTGCGATACAGACAATAGTTATAGCGCGTTAAATTCTAAGCGGTATTTCAGAACTTTTTGTACGTGGTAAATTGAATGTCTACACTTGAAACTGTAAATTGTTACGGCGCTTTTGAAGAAGCGACAAAGAAACGAAATTTATAAGGACTTATGTCCATATACATTTCGCTATTCTTATATTTATTTCATCGTCTTCTGATAATATATATTTCCGTAATGTTTCTTCGAAAATGCAATTGGCTTGGGTGCTTATGTATTTAATGTTGTAAACAAGAATGTCATATTATTGCTTAAATTGTGCGATCGAAAGTAAATAACCATAATAAACTTCACTGCATGAACACTAATACAGTTCAAATGAGTGGATAGCAGCGGCGCGGGCGCAGGTCGCGTCGGGGCAAGAGCTCGCGGGTCGGTCATGTCTCACTCCGCCCAGCCGCGCTCCACTTTGTGAATTTCTTCGTAGCCGTGTTTTAATTTATTAACACTAAACACTTCCTTATGACGGGTTTCTTGGCTTATTTGAGAATGACTTCATATTTTAAAACTTTGTATTACACTTCAAGTTCAAATGAAACGTGATCATCATATTATGTTTTTTTTTTGTGAGAACTATAAAGAGAGAAGAAGAGTGTCTATCTATTCATAATTTTTATTTATTTATCTAGGTACATAATCATACAAAACAGATGCTATTTTCTGGTTTAACCTTTACTTAGTACATCGACCGCATGGTCAATGGTAGCTTTCAGAATAGACATGATTTCAATAAATTCTCACCGCTTCCTTCTATTGTGGTTTCCAAGTGGATGCATAAATTCCACATTTACGCTCATGTGAAAAATTTGAATCTATTTTTATTGCCCATTGTTATGCCGTTTATGTTTTATTGCTATTGGCAGGCTTGTTCCGTTCTGTAAACGGAGGATTTTAGAAGTTTTCTCTGCATTTTATTTTGCCTTTCACTTAAAAAGTGTTTATCATAACAGTTTACAGTTAGTTTACAGATTTAAGATAGAGCGTAAATCGACAACGCACTGGAATTTAATTTCGTTACATAATTGCTATGGCTGAAAAGCGTGAGCATTACCGTCATGCCAAACATTGTAGGTTCTACATACGAACAATAAACACATGAAAGACCTGTCAAGAACGCAACGGGATGCTTACTCGACCAACGTCATAAAGATCTTCAAAAAGGCGCCGGCAGCGGCATTGATGTTATCTTTAAAGCAAATGTTGTAGTAACACTGTAAATAAACTCGTTTTCTCCCATGCATAGATTACGGGAATGTAACTTGCTATCAAGAAGTGCCATTTACTGTTTACTGAAATCATTCGGAAGCTCTGACTTTAACCATATACTTGGTACACTACAATATAAAACGACCGGAAACTGTTTACACGAGTCACTAAGGATAAAAAATTATAGCTGTAGGTTTAAGACAAAACGACATACTTGACTAATTCATGAATAACAAATATGTGAAACTAACCTGCAAACGAATTCGTTCTCTCCCAAGCAGAGGTCTAGACACATCTGCCTGGAGCCGACTACATGAGTCTTCTTTCCGTGGCCCTTCAGGTTGTATCCGCGGACTCGGTCGAAGCACCACGCGCGTTCGCAAGGGCGCACACCGAGGCAGGATTTCTGCGCGTAAATTGTGAACACCGGGAACTGGGACTTTGTTAATGCACCTGCAATAAAAAAGGCTTAGTTTAAAAACCTGTGTGTTGTAGGTATGTAAAATTATTCCTTTAAAGCTTTTACAAACCAAAAGCGTGTCAGCAGGGGCACGGCTTGAACGCGGGCCCGCGCGGTTTGTAATCAAGGAACTCCATGAACAGCAGCACCTCAAATGGTGTCGAGCAGCTGCTATGCAGCACAGCTGCGTGATAGTTCGTGCGCGTTCCGTTCTTTTATTTGGTTTCCAGTGGTTTTCCTTGTTTCATAAAGCACGAGCCTTCGTTCAATTTGCGCTATTGCTGACTAGTCGCTTATGCCATTCGCCGCTGCTGACACGCGTCTGATTTGTAGAAGCCTTAATAGTTTACATTCATACATCATTCAGAAGGTCATATGTATTAAGAGTTTAAGGAAAAAATCTGTAAAGCGCTAATTGGATTTCATTTTGCTTTTCAATTATTTTTTTGTCATCATGGCCATACATTTTGCACTGTGAGCTGAATATTCCTGACGAGACCTGTTACAATGATGAGCGAAAAGCTCGTTTCCACAAATCTAAGTTAATGCGCCTTCTCAGGTGTACTATAAAAGGCGCCTTACATTCAACATCGTGTCATCACTAAATCTTTCAGGCTCAAACGCACGTGTTCTGGGTAAAGAGACGTTCAACCTTAGCGAATTTGAAAGTCAGCACAACGACTCGACTTGTGGCCGCGTAATTTGATCCGTTTGTTCCTAGAATATTCTCAGAAGTTCGGTGTACCTACAAGAATTACGTAAACGTTTTAATTTGTTGGAGACCATAATAACTATTTTAAAGCAGTATTCCATACCTGCAAATTAACATTTTAACACAGTAAAGCAAAAAACAACAACAACGCCTCATCGAATAGACGGGCGAAAGTTTGGTCTAATACCTACATCAACTAATAATTTGATACTAACTTATGCTGTCAAGCAAAAAACCGGCGCTTCCCATAATTGTGATCATAATTAACTGACAAAAAAGCTACATAATTGACGAGCGCCTGTTATTATGCTCAAATCATCGACCGCAAACCTATTCATAATTATGAGGTCAAGGCACGTTCCACTAACTCGCGTTTAAATACGGTCAAGTTTTCCTTTTCGCGGTGAGAGTATTTTTTCTCAATATGGTTTGATGACTGAGCATACTCTGTTATTGACATTCAAATGATGTGTCAGAGCAAAAACTCGGAACGATTTGCTTGTTTGCAAGCTCGCACCTCTATGTCGGACAAACGAGAGTATTGACGCCAACGCGCCACCTGCTATGTGGCCCAGTTACACCACATGCATCTATTTGTGCCGTTATTGTTGCTTTTTTTACACCCGACTGTATATTATAATTACCTTTGTGGTATCGATCGATTGAGTTGTTCTATTTGTTAGATTCGTTTGCTGCTATTGATTCACACGTGCTCTTGTTAGCCCGTCAATGATCATTAGCATAGATCTATTACAAGATGAAAGAATTGACATGCGCGCTGATTATCATCGAGCGATATTTCCGTTGTGCACATTATAAGATTATGTCTAGTTTTCTGCAAAAGGGTTTGATTGCTTCTATGGGTAATCTGGTTTTACTAAGGCCATAGTCATACCGGCAAAACTATGTGGCCGATACAATTAATTTATATTTATGTCTTGCTAGGATATTTCGAAGAAGAAAGCCAACAAGTTGTTTGTCACTGTTTGCCTAAATAAATAACCCGAATAGTCGACGTGATGATATGTTTATTTTTGACATCATGAGATACAGAACTCGTGGTATTTGAATTTAGTCATTGCTTAGTTAAAACTGGATTGTTTTCACAGCTCTCTCATCATTAAAGTGCATGTTGCTACGCGTTGTTTAAGGCCGTGGATCAGAATGAAAGTGCCTTAATCGTGTTATTAAGTATAGAAGTATGTGAGTCACCTGGCAACTGGTCGGCGTCGTTGCTGAAGAGCACGCACAGTCCTGTCTCGTAGTTGACGGCGCGACAGGTGTCATTAGCCTGGCACTGCTCGAGGCAGTCGGTCAGCATCAGCGTGCCGGGGATGTCGTCCAGTATGTGAGACGGCGCCGAGAATACGTATCTGCGCAAAACATTCATGTTACCGAACAGACAACACTCAAAGTGCATAGCTGAATGAATGATAAATTATGTTATTAAAGTCATCTTTGTGGGATAGTTATACTTCTACTATAAAAAATTATAAAGTCTATTTTGTAGAGTTCAAAGTGTCAAATAACGATCGAGGTAACTCCATCTTCTTGGCTTGCGCCAGACGATGCATGATTTGAAAACAGATAGCGAAACCTAGACTGAATGTTCTGGTGTCTCTTTAGTCACTAAAATAAAAGATGCCTGATTTGAATCCAGATTAAGAATATGTAGAATCAAACGGGGACCTTCAGCGATTGATATCGGCGATAACTTTTTAGTCACTTAAGAACGGCGCTTGTTAAATCACTTTCTTACTTATCTCGTGAGCGATGTCGGATCTAGATAGCATCGCTTCTCGTCCAGTTACGTTGACTTAATAATCTTAATTACTGGTGCAATTATCGGTCACTACTCCGTGGCTAACTACATTAGTTGGTATAAAATATCTTAATGCTATTACTACGCAGGATGAGCACGGTGCTAATTAAAAGCTGAGCAACATTTCTCTTACCCGGTGACAAGTTCGAATCCGATCATCTCGGGATCGCATTCTTCGAGTGAGTTAGCGGGAGCTGACGGGGCGGACGCGCCGCTCGGCGCGGATGGCGGCACGCCTTCTGAAGCGGTCTCGGGGACCGGCGCGGGCGCTTCTGCTTCAGCAGGTGCTGCCTCTTCTTCCTCTACGGGATCGGCCGGCGGGGCGGGCGGTGGCGCGCCGGGGTTTTGATAATCTTGCGGCGCGGCTACCACTACAGGCTCGGGCGAGGCTGACTCCACGGCCAGGTTATCTTGAGGTGGCGCCTCGGCTGCCGATCGCAACGTTCCCTCGAACTTTTTTGCAGCGTCTACCGCGCACACCACTAACACTAAACTAAGTAGCAGCCGCATTGTGCTCTCCGATAGGGGCCGTGGCAACATTCGTTATCTGTAACAAAAGACAAGTGCTGTTGAAAAAACTTTAATTGGCAATTTAAACAACGCAAAAGCTTGGGAAGTGATAGATTTATGTGTAAGTAAAGCTCGTCTAAGCACGCAACTTGTACATTTGGAATGGAGTAATATGCTACGATCTAATGGCCATGTCGGATGCTCCGTTTGTGTCGCCATTACCTTTATTACTGTATATTTTCTGAGAACTTGTGGCTTTGGTGACGGTTATCAGCATTCGTAGACGGTTGTCGGTAGACGGCAGTGGGAACTTGATAGGCTGATAAATAGATGGTTCAACCATATTTGATGCGATATGACGACGAATCGTAATCGAATCGAATCGTAATGACTATGAATCGTCATTACGACCCATTTGCGCTTTATTTCTTCGTATTCAGTTCAGATTCTAGTTTATATTTTGCAATGCAATGTTTTGATCGGTGCAACTGGAATGTAATCTGAAAATACCTCATAAAATTTATCTCATTTTACATGTTCGCTGCGTTCTTCCTTTAAAATACACAGTGCGTTAATCAATCTTATGCGCTTCCGTATTCTGTGTTAATCTAGCTCATTAGGTATGACGCATGTAAATGTAGGACCATTAGGCCCAGACTACACCGAAGCGGAGATGTGCGAAGCGTAGACTTAGATTACTAGCGAGAGTTGAGTCGCGCGGGCGTGGCGGGTGCGTTGTCACATCTCTCGTCTCCGCTGCGCGCCATCGCCAGCTTGCGAGGGGCAGCTCACATCTCTGTTTTGTTCGCGGTAAACCGTCTCCAGCGAAGCTAAGCGGAGACGAGATGCGAACGCAATACTGTTGGCTGCTACTAACACATCTCCACTCCTCTCGTCTCATCTCCGCTTTGATGGAGTCGGGGCTTTACGATAGCAACCTTAAAGGTCTTTAACTCTATATTTGCAATTAACTAGTGAATATCCCACGTAATTCACACACTATCTCGTACGGGTTATCAGTACGGAAGCAGTTTAATTTTTTGAAAATTTTACTCTAGGTAAGATTCTTATATCTTTTTGTTACAGGAAAAGATAAATGTTATTTCGCATAGTGCTGATTATAACGAAGCGAGCTATTAAAGAGTGCCTACATTGTAGCAAAAAAGCCTTGATGAGATACCGCTTCTGGGTCTAATTACTCGATAGAGCACGTGTCGGCGTTTGCGGTCAATCAAATTGCTATGACTATGAGAGTTTATAATGAAAACTAATTTCGAAAATGGCACAGTGAGTGAGTGGAGTTTTTTGCCCAGCATCAACAACATGCGAATAGATGAGAGGAAGCTGCATAACAGTGCGATCACGTTCCACGCACAATGTTCGGTAACGGTGTCTTCTCGCCTCGACCGTCCGTCCACTTCGCGGTCAACGGTACTGCTTATTCCTATTTTATTGTAAAAATGTATCGGACACGGCCGAATAGAAATAACAAATTGTATATTGTTCAGATTGAACGACATCTGTCGGTAACTCATTGTGCACTTTTTATTATCTTTTGTGTCATAACGATATATTGTAGCTTGAATAGAGTCGAACAAATCTATATTTCGACCGGAATCAATTGAGTGTTTGCTTCAGTTTTTTTTTAAAATTTTAAACGTGTGCATCTAATGGAGCCCTCATGAAATCAAATCACGACCTGTGCAACGGTTCCCTTTGGTGTTGGAGCGGATCATTAATATAAGTTAATAGAACAGCTTTCGATGCATTACTTACTGCCTCCGCCTCCCGTGGGGTGGGTAATAAGTTGAACACTAATGTCTTAATGGTTATTTTCTTGCAAATATTGCTTCATAGATGAATTTATAGCATTGCAAGTTTATATTTATACGATTATTAGATCGTATAATTATAATAGCCAATACAATACAAAACTTTCCACATTCATTACCTGGCACACTTGTAATACCTTCATTTGGTACTAAGTTTTCTACATGTTTATTTATTTGAAGGCTGATTGACTCTTGAGTTTATTTTGGCTTAGTTGTTAGTTGTCCATGTATTGTGTAAGTTCCATGGTATCGCCGCCGCAGGGAAAACCAAGTAAAGAGCTATGAGTGCGCAGCGAAGTGTTATTTTTTTGATTTCCATACATATTGTGTAAACCCAAAGAATAATAACACGTTTAACAGTGTTATATCCGCTTTAAAAGGTAAAGTACTCGTTTATACGGGTATTAAAGCAATTTAAGACTAACAAACTGGCAGCACGAATATTGTGGGAACGATACCAAACGAGTACCGAAAAACGGGCATTTTTACTGCTAATATATCTTTTGTGTTGTGAATGATGCTTGACTGTCTTAATATTTTTTACATGATTGTATATTTTGCATAAAAATTAAACATAATGGGATCATGGTAATGTTAGATAGCAACTTGTCAAATAGTGCTTTTTTAAATTATTGGTATTGGTGGCAAACAGGCTACGGGCCAGGCAAATTGCTTTAAAGCAAAAGTCATAAGCAATCATGTAATTTTAATGACGAATAAGAATAAGGGTGTTTTCCAACTCTAACCTCTTAATTATAATGAGTGTATTGTAATTCGACCTATTTATAAAAATAATAATCTTTTCTATGAATCGATAAGTTGAAAGGATATTACGTAGCCCTAAAAAATTGTTAGAACCTGACTGTGTGAAACTAGTTATTGTTATTAATTATTACAAATAACAAATAATAAAATAAAACAAATAATGAACACTGTGCAAGTTTTGGTGGTGCAAGTTGTGTGAAAATTGACCTTAATCAAACATCAAATAACTCTTATTTTGATCTATAAATTAGCGGTTGTGATCGCAGTTCACTCTAGGCGCTCGTTATATTGAACGTTCCATTTAATATATAGCACGCCATTACCGTCTGACCGCCTGTAAAGATTGTTTATGGTTGATTTAATTTACATAAGCACCAGACAGTATAGTAATTATTTACGTTATTACACAGCGCGGACAGACCGGCGCAAACGCACCTTGAATGATACACCGCCTAAGGAAACCTAATTCATTTCATGCGTCTTGTCACTCAGTCGCTCTCGGCCTGAAAGTAATTTGATCTGTACGTCTATTAAGCCGGGAACAGACTATTTGCAAACACTACATGTAAGGTAACATGCAATGGAACATTTTCCATTCATTTTAACACAACACACATTAACACATTGTTAATAATAATTGCTAATGAAATCTAAACCAGAAAATCAAACGAAATTCTGTGCCATGCAAACCTAGATAAAATTATTACCTCACTATTAGTGTAATAATCACTTGAATATATAGGTACTAGGGTTCCAAACGCCAGCGAAAAATCTGTGTAAATCGAGGTCTTCTTCTTATTTAAATCGAGGACAGAACCAAAAAAAACATGTATCCCAAAATAAGATATGTAAACAACATAACTAATGAGGCGCTAAATAGGAAAATCATTTTTTTATACAAAGTAGGCCGAAATGCGCGCAGTGTGATTTGGACGATGATTCTGCGCGCGGCGAACAAGCACCAACTCGTACGGAACCATTTTTATGGAAGATTTAAAAAAAGGCTGGCGACGACGACCGGGAGGGAGAAAAAGCCTTTTTTGATCTCAGTCTACAAAAAAAATTGAAACAGTCATTGAGTCATGCACACTTCAAAATCCAGCGGTTCCATGGCGTGCGCGCTAGAGATTGCTGGAAACAGAAGTTCGTAGTTGAAGCTCACACCGGGCGCGGATGCCATCGTGTTGCATTGCATGTTACCTTACATGTTGTGTTGCAAATAGTATGTACCCGGCCTTACGAAATTAAATTACTCGTCAATGAGTACCCGTCAATTCGCATATTCAAATATATTATATATAACTCGCTATGCGTAAAAACTTAAGTATTTTCTCTTATAAATGCCTAATTTATCTGCGCTTTCTATGTCGGGATGAAATTGATTTTAAAATATAAATTGCAGAGGCTTATGTAAATGAGTAGCGGTAGAAATAATACACGTTCTCATGCGTCCATGCCAAACAGTTTACCAGAATATGAAAACTTATCGAACGAGGTGCGAGATTTATTTTAATGTTCCGTCATAGCAAAGTTCACGTAGTCATTAATCATGGAACATGCTGGCGTCAATGGTTCCGATTACTAAACTTGTAAATAGAGCTGCTTTAAAAATTTAAAATGTATAGGACCGCTTCTCTACTACATGTAATAAAAAAAACTATGAACATCTAATATGAGACACCGATACCTCTATACTAATTCACCGAATTGCTTTCAACCTTTATTTATCGATCTATAAATCTCTTTTGAATGCACACATAAATCATAAGCTCGCGTTTATTGTAATGACCATTTCATTAAACTTCCTTTCATGTTCATTAGTGCCGCACCGACTGAGTACCTATTTCCACGCCCTTCCGGTGACCTAAGGGTAACCTAGAAAGTTACAGTTGATAGCAATTGCATTGATCACGCGACGCGTTGTCCTTAAATACTATAGATAAGTAAAACTATTAGAAAGTTCTATTACATATTTGTTAAGAAACCAGAGAAGAGGGAATCCCAAAACGTATTAAACAGCTAATTTTATCTGTGTTAAAGCAAACGAGCATTCTATAAATATCTCTAAGAAACAGGTAGGGATACATAGTCGCCTACACCTGACCTCTCATCGGACATAAAAGTATTTTATATAACTGGTATCCCGGCAGTTTGCTGATTGTTGATGTCTACATTTGCAGCAGCCATTAGCCGAGTGGTCGCATAAATAGCTTCAGGTCTTGTTCGTCGTTAAAATTACCCGACATACGCGCTTTACTCCGGTATCTTAGGTAAAGTGCGTATCTCGGGTAATTTTAACACCGATTTAGTCTTCGTGTAAGCTCATCACAATATCATGTTGACCCGTATGCAAAGGTCTTGAGTCAACGCTGTAAAGTAGCTTTCGCTAAGTAGGTCGTGGCTTTCCTCTATGAGAACTTTGCAACGGCTTGTGATCCCGTATGCCAAACAAAGAGTGTGATTTAGAATCATTATGGCTGTATGATTGCAAAGCATTTGATCGATAAGGATTCTCTTTTACTGCTTTGATCTGGCGACATTTTCCGGACTCGTGAGGCATAATGTAACTTTTGTTAAACAGAAATACAATTTCACGAGTGGTCACAAACGAAACGTGGATTGCAGAACCTCTGATTGGTAATCAAATGAGGTCAATGCATTCAATAACCCGGATGCCACAGACTTGCTGTTTAGCTTGTTTCACCGTACGGGTCGGGTGTAGTGTGGTTCTGGTTGACACAGTGTGGAATCATCCTCCTTTGTGGCTAATCAATATGACTATTACTGGTTACAGGCTTCCATATGTCTCTAATTCGTTTTACAAGTGAATGTATACTCATAAAATGTATTAGAGAATATGTACATGAGTCTGTAAGTGTACGTATACTTACAGACACATGTATACATATTCGCTTGCTCGAAGAATCAAATGTGGAAAACCTTATTGACAAGATAGAATTCTGCTGCTTTTATTAGCAACTTGATAATCTCTATTTGCATTGATCTTGATAGTAAACAAAATGTAATAAAGAAGAACAAAAAAATTGCACTCTCTCAGCCTTTAAACATCCCACTGCTGAGATATCGGCCTTCCCTCTAAGGGTGATTAGGCCATATCCACCGCGCTGGTCCAATGCAGGTTGGGGGATTCACATACACCATCGAATTGCTAAGATTGATATGAGCTTTGGCACATTTATTAGTAATTTTAAATACACTAAGATAAGATAAGATAATTTATTTCAACAAAGAAAGAACATACAAAGAAGACAAAATTATAAAAGTAAAAATCTTAGTTATAACAAACTGTTTTTCGGAATTCTTTGTATACACTCTGTACAAGATTAGCCAGTGAGCAATACACACTACAACTACACTACAATTAATAATATGTTTGGTATGATGATAGATCTAAATTTCAATTCAGCTTTTACTTAGTTAAAGGATCCATTAAAGGCAAGACAGATTGTAATTTTTAATAGCACTAACATTTTTTTCCACTTAAGATAAATAAATAATAAATAAACAGTTGTTAACAACTATCAAAGATAATCAATAGTAATTGCATTAAAAAAAACAATTAGCCAATAAAATTAACATTATTAGACGTTAAGTGCTAATCAACACAAGAAATCAGTTCTTGTGTTTACTCTATCAGTTGTAAAAAATACTGCCTTTTCTCGGCAAAGTGTACCTTTGGCCTAGTACAATAGCCTCAAGTAAATAGAATTAGTTTTAGATCCTGCGAAATAGCTGAAATATTTCAGAAAATAAAATGAAAATTGGTATTCAAATGTGTATCGATATAGCTCACTCAATAATAAATGTTGTAAAGCCCTTTGCATCTCGCGTGACTGCCGGTTATCTTCAGAACACTCAATAAAATAATCAACCCTCATTAAAAATTACAATACCAGATACCTAAGTACGCTATTAAGTATTAAGTAACTTCATAAAGCTTAGAGGCCAGTTTTAATGTCAGATAAGTACGTAAAATACGTATTCGGAGCAAGCGCATTAAATTGAAGCAGCCGGCGTCAAACCACAAAGCTGCTGAACGGCTTAATCCACTTGAATGTAAACTATTTGGCGTGTCTAAGTTCAGCTATTAGCATTTGCAAGACTCCGCAAATTTACATTGAATGAAATTGTAATTTGTTTGGTCGCTATCTAATGGGGCGCGGCGGCTTCCTTGTGTGAGCCGCTGACTGAAGCATGGGATGAGACCGTCCGCCTGTATAAGGTAGCACACGTCGCTAACGCGTCAACCCATCTTATTGTTCGCAGCCTGTATTTGTATCGGTACGCGTCTGCTAAACATTAAACACCATATTCGTCGCCGGAGTCAGCTCGAATATCCTGGTCCCTCTGCATTTTAATGTTGTTGTATCCTAAAAAGAGCTTATCTTAATTTACATCAAATTGTACCAGTTTTTTCTCTACGACTACAGCTATTTGAGGCAGCTGTTTTGAACATAAATATCGCTGCAGGCGCCAGCTTTACTAACAGCGCGTCAGTTTTGACTGAAAGTAAACGCGTGTCTTTTTTTCTGCCAACTCATTATCTGTTCTAGTTTGAGTGAGCATTAACTGGGAATAACTATCTTGTATCGTAAATAAGTCTGCTTTTAAATTAATTGCCTTTTCGAGTTCACTTGTTTCTGTCGGTGGAGGAACCAGTGATTATTTACAAAGTTATTTTGCGCCTTAAGGCGTTTGCGTGATTATTACCTTAGTAGAGAGTAAATAAATGCGCCTCATACGCATAAATCGACTCATTCTCGCATAATTGACCGCCATATTCTAGATAAAACCTTAGAGGCGTATCAACCTTAACACTATCTGTACCAGTCTACTTTTTAGGCTGTAATAAAATATCATTATGCTAAGAAACAATTTGATGCCGCGCAATATTATGTTAACATCACATGATTCAAGTCATTACCGTCAAAATGACGTCGTTTGAATAACATTACAGTGTGCATTGCGCTTAACTTCGCTTGGCTGACACTGTAACAAATAATAATTGGCCTTATTAACATTGCAGTAAGTCAAATAATGATGGTGCAAGATTGTAAATAATAAAACTTAGAGCATTAAAAGAATATACTGCTCTGTGTAGTAATATTACAATATGATCTATTTTTCTTATGCGAATATCATTAAGATTAATTTTCATTATTCCGTTCACATGAATAGAAAAAAGTTTATCTATTGTTATCACTCCCACAGCTCCTAAAAACTGTGACACTAAATCTTATCTGGGCATCTTAGCGAGTCTCTCGGTTGTTTTCTCAGTGAAGGTTAGTGGGTTGATGCGCAAGCTGAGGCCGCTTCGCGATTTACATTAATGAGAGAATCTCGATTTCTCCGCTCCCGATCGGTACAACACAAGTAAATTGTCTACCTACGTGACTAGCAATCTTACTTCTCAAATTGCGCAAATTAAAATGGCATGGCTTGGCAAATGCATCTAATACGCGCTGTTGCGGTGGCTCTATCTAGAAACAATTTCAGGCCAATTTAAGTATTCAATTTGCTCCATCTACAGCAGCAGCTGTTTAATAAGCCAGGTGAACCAAAAAAACTACGTGAAAAAGTTTTCATGTAATCGTAAATTTTCTTAGAATGTGTTTTAAGTATACATACAGTCATTGAAATTAAGGTTAAAATAATATCCTAAAACGGTTACATTATAAGCAACTAGCTTGCCTCGCTTTGCCTTGCTTCGCTCACTTGGGCTACAGTAAATGAAACACCCCATTTGATCTTTTTTTGGAGTTGATTTTTGAAAAATCCTGAGACATGCCTCTCTTTATTTTTTATGCTTGCTCTTATGCTCTTACATAAACCGAGTTTCATTGGCTTAGCTTAAAAAAATATTTTATTTCCATACAAAATTACCATTTTATCCATTTAGAAGCAATATCCGTTCATAAGAACGGATTTTGCGAAATTCCACCTTGTTCACCTAAACCGTTTGATGAGTATTAGGTTCAAATTTCAAATCTCTATCATAAGCGGTTTGGTCTGTGCGTTGAATCCTAGAAAAGGGCTTGTTCTTTTTTTTAAATATATATAGATAAAGGACTATTTCGAAGCTGGAACCTTAGTATTTGAAAAATTAAAACCACGTTCCATGTAGCTCGCAGCATCGCATTCCAGTGGGCAGGTGGAAATGGCATCGCTTTATTATCTCTTTCATTTGTTTCCCCTCGTGGTTTTAAAACCATTGTAAAGCCATTCAAATAAAGACTCACAATTGCATGCTATAAATCTCAGGTAAGAAATTACTTGAAAAGTACAACCTACGCGGGTGATTTCTAGCTTTTATTGTCATCACGATCGATTTAAACGCTACATAATTAATTTATACTGTTAGATAATCATAATGTCTTAAAAAACAACAACATCGAACGCATGGGAAACGTAGTAAAATGTAATTCCATAGTTTCATGTTCTACGCCATATCATTTTTACCGAGAGTTCAAACGCAAGTATGAAACAATGGCACGAACGTGCAATTCGAAGGGCAATATATTAAGCTCACGCGAATCAAACTATAATGCATGTAATTTCAACACATGATGGTAGTTGCATGATTTTATAAATTTTTTGCAAAAAAATAATTCAATCGTGTGCGCAACGCCTTTAATAATGATTGGTGCAGACAAAGTGTGCGATCGGAGTTTTGGCGGGAACGTGAAGAAATCATGTCGCGTCATTTTATTATTTTTCCATTACTTGTGTTATTTCGAGTGTTAATGTGTAAAAACTGTGAATTTTTACCCGTTAAGTGTTCGTGAACATGCACGAGTGTTGGTGAATGGTATAATGTCGTGAAACGTGAATTTTCGTGTTGTTTCCAAAACTCCATAGAAGGCTCTAGTAAATTTTTCACCACTTTACTGGGGCATGACTAGGACTTGACCGTGACTTGCTTTGCTCGACTTTGACAGTGACTATGACTTATTTGATATTATTTAACAAAACTCGAAAATATATAAGTATACTTGACACTGGCAAAGGCATAAGACGTGCGACGCCAAAATCCTCTCAGGAGGAAAGAGAAAAAAAAGTGTGCGATCTCAAATAACGAACGTATAATTCCGTCTGGGTTTCTCCGCGATTAATAATGCTAACTCGGTGACTCTAAATCCTATAATTCTGTAGCGTTGTTCACGGCAACATGGGCTCGAAGCGCAATCAAAAGTAGGTTTACGGTGTGCTCGTTGCATCCGCGTCTCGTCTACGGTAACTTTCTTTGATCTTTATGTAAACAATGCTTTCGAGAAATTGAATTGAAACCCGTAATGACTTAACCGAGTCGCAACTACGATAAATTGAGTGGTAAATGTAGCCTTGTAATGGTGACTCTTTGATCGAGCCCTCGCTGCGATCACTCGGTCTATTATCGAGTGCGACATCGCAATTTGTTTCTTGTTCTGTGCACATCGTACTTTGTGGTGCTGTGCGCAATTACACTCACTTTTCTTTTACTTTTGATTACTTTTATGGCAATTAAAATTTTAAATAAACAAGCGCATATTAACGTAATAATAGGCTTCTCTTTCACGATCACGCATTTTTTCCAATGCAGCCATCAAGTGGTACAATAATCTGCAGCGACATTTTTCTTGACAGACACTGTATGTTCCCACGTGATTACTACGATATTTATTAACTTTTTGGGAATGAATTCAATCAGCTTCAACTCTGATTGCTTCCGCACCCATCAATTCGGAATTATAATAATCATACAATGACGCCGAAATTTCCTAAATTGCATACGTTTTAAAATATTTTATGGGAGGTACGCCCATTCACTACGATAGGACCGTTAAACAATTTAGTAGTGCGTAAGAAATTTAATAACTTTTGAGGTGTTTACATTAGTGACCCTAAAATTAAAAACAACAAATTGCTTTTATGTTTGATGGCTTATTACCGTGTTTCGATATATATTTCAAAAGTATAGTACTATATGCTGTACTGTAAAGGTAAGCAATATGGGCACTAGAACTTGTTCTGAATACTGACTTCCAGGTAAGGATAACACAGATGAACTGTAATGGTCTCGATAATGACAGTCTACAGTCTACAACGACAGTCGTGTTCTCCGCTAATACGTATTATATACAAGCTGCGCCCCGCGATTTCTCCCGCTATTTTACAGGAACGGTTACATTTTAATGTATGAATAAAAAGTATGCCTATGTGTTAATCCAGGGAATAACCTACATCCATACCAAATTTAATCCAAATCCATTCAGCGGTTATAGAGTTGAACGGAAACAAACACACTTATATACTTACACATAATCTTTCGCATTTATGATATTAGTGTGATGACGAGAGGCATTCGTAACGAATAAGTTTACGTAAAACTTTAGCGCTTCTAGTCTAGACGCTGCGCTAGCCATCCATCTGCTTGATACCATCGATGTGTGCCTCTAAACGTGACTTCATTGCATGTACTGCATGTGGGTGGTTCGTAAATTTGGCTCGGAACTTCTCCGGTGACATCTGCGGGGTTCATATTAGCACCTGTTCCGTAAGGAATGCCGCTCTACGTCTGGGCAGTGTTGCCAACTTGGCATCTGGTTTATGGGCTAGATTTCAAAATGTAAAAATGGGGACTAATCGCAAAATAATTAATAAAAGTACTTGACAAAGTCAGTTTTCGTTTCGTTTTGAACGAATTACACTAAGGTTGTACATACATTACATTCACAAATTCCTTATCCGTTTAGAGGCTAAATTGGGGGCGAGCTAAATCATTATTATGTCACTATATTATCATTAGTATAAAGCAGCATTAGTATTGTCATAAACAAGCCGAAAAAGGGCTAGGTCTAGCCCAGAAAGGGCTAAGTTGGCATCACTGCGTCTGGGTCATATACCTGACGCATTACAGCTCACAGCTCTTCGAGGTCGGCCCGGTGCGGTACCGTCGCATGAATACATAATTTTTGTAACACTTATCAACGTCACATTACGTGTCTGTAATTGTAGTACTCGCCATTGAGCCGATGTCGACGCAATTACTGTGCCGTTAGTTAGCTGTACAGTAGCAGGTACTAATTGGACATCTGCTTTATTACTTTTGAATGATAACTAGCTATTTGCTAATGGCTAATGGAATATATCTCGTTCTGAGAGCACTAAAACTTTACGAATCTCTATATGCAAATGTTGCAATAAACAATAACGGTTTGGTTTAAGCACAAACGAGAGAAAGTGTTCTTTATCGCTGAACATCGAAATCTAAAAGTTCGTTTGTATCAGTGGAATTTTACTTTTACTCTAGATACAAGGGATAAAGCAGTAAATGTTCGTAACTAATAATAGAGCTTACCTCCGCGCTACATTGCCCTGAGCTTTGCTTTTAAAGCGAGATTCCTCTCGTCTGTTACTTTGAATTTACTCCAAACTAATATTATAAACGTGAATGTAACTCTGTCTCTCTGTCTGGGTGTTTGTCGCGTTATCACGGCTTAACGGCTGAACAGATTTACCTGATTTTTTTCACAGATTTAGCTTAAGGGTAGGAGACGGTCTTAGGTTCCTTTTTTTGGACTTTGTTTTTCCACGCCGACGAAGTCGTCGGTAACAGCAAATAACTTATAAACATAATCTTGGCCAATATACGTATATTTGGACTGCTAAATCTGTCACGTAACACACTTGAAGAACTAATTAATTCTGTGCTTCAAGTAAACATTTGAACGGTAAAGCTCTCGTTGGCATATCAATTAAGGTCTACTTCTCGTGTAAACGCTCCGCTGGGCGATAACTCAAGCGGCTCTTTAACGCATCGCAAGAGTGATTCGATCGAGCTTTTATAGCCCCTGATCGTGTTATATGGACTATCGTAAAATAACAGATGTCATGTATTGTACCTGCATTGAAAAGATTATTACATACGCTGACTCGTTAACATCAAATTCATTTAATAGTTAATAGAATTTGAATCTGAAATTCACGCGTTAGTTTGTTTAACGGCTTCAACGGAAAA
The DNA here is from genome assembly GCA_947579745.1 of Apocheima hispidaria. Taxonomy (NCBI): domain Eukaryota; kingdom Metazoa; phylum Arthropoda; class Insecta; order Lepidoptera; family Geometridae; genus Apocheima; species Apocheima hispidaria. Next base: position 8,410,449 of record OX388153.1, on the reverse strand, counting down.
TCAGCGCTGTTTGCTTAACAGCAATAAGCTTAGTTGAGGCCATTTGTGTGACATATAACACTGATTAGCTATAGCTATATGATATTGCTCACCTACCTACCTTTCAATATAGTTAATGTTACTGTTGTTGTAAAATAAAATTATTTTCTTTTTATTATCTTCTTTCTTTGCAATGGATTATTTTTGCTGGATTGTGTGTCTAATTTTGAGATAGTCTCAGTTATAAGTTTGGTTATAAGTTTTGTACAATTCCTATTACGCAAATGATACGCTCTGGTCGTCGGCGGCGGCGTCATTGCGGCTTCGGTCGTGCGGTAACGGCATCATCAATCATCTGTAATTCGATTTCTATGCTCAATTATTGCGTTCTCGGAGGTCGAGGCGGTCGCACTTCGCTTCTCTGTATCCCAATGCACTCTGTTCTCTCGATATACGCCGTGGAATTATGCTGAACTGCCCTCTACCTGAACAAACAAGATTTACTTATTTGAACGCTTCCTGTTATTTATCTAGGACTAGCTGATACCCGCGACTTCGTATGTGATATAGCTCGGCCTCGCTAATGATAAAAAAGTAATCATCAAAATCCGACCAGCTGTTTTTCAGTTTTAGCGAAACTAACGGCGATTCGTTTTTATATAGATATTCTATTATTGGTTCTATAATCAAACAATATATCTAAATGTTTTAGATTTCAAGTCTTCGTTCTTCTCTGGTTCCTATTTGGCGTCATCGATGAATGTTTGCCTAATTTATCACAGCTTTGAAGATAAAAGACATATATGTATGCGCTGCGTCCGTAACTCGAGATCCGAGTGAATCGCGTGCTTTGAATCAATTTCTCATGTAAAAGACTTAAACGCGCGCTCAATCACTCTAAAATCCAGTACAAATCATAAGAAAGCTTCAAGCTCGGTTTTTAAGTATAATGTTGTCCGAGTGCAAAGTTGCAACCAATAGAAACCACTTTTCAACAATCGCGCTCTTATCTATTTTTATTAATTAACCGTATTTTCCGTCCGTGCTACTTTAATTTCTGATTCGCGGGCAAAAAGCTATTGTCGAGACTCGGTACACAATGGAGCGGCGTGACGCGGGCGCGAGTCGCGAGACATGATAATCACAAGTAGCGCATGACAGCGGCGACCCACGCGCGACAGTCACGATCCGAGACCGCGGTCCCGCCCCGGGTGACACCGCCGACGCGAGCTTACCGAAACTCCTCGACCCGACCTTACCAACTAGGTAACACTATTTTATTCACATCCATCACGACTTTATGACGTGACATTGACGGGTGCACTGTATGAGATAACAGCGCAACGAGAACACGTGTTGCTTAACGATGCTCCGGGACGCTAACGACGTGCTCATGCTAACTGGTGGAGCGTTCATGTTTCCATTATTAAGTCATATGTCGTCATCGCCATGTTGTCGCTTCGCATACCGGCTTCGAGAGGACAGTTCTGCACATTCGGGTCGGACTTCTCCGTAAATCACGAACCGTAGCTTGAAAAAGTATTACAATAAACTGTGGTTGACAATTTGACGACGTTATTGATCATATTTCCCCCGAAGTTAACTGTCCAGCACGGTAGTGTCGCGTGGTAACGGTAAGAGGTACCTATCTACTTTGACTTGAAACGTACCGCTGTGGCTCGTCCGTTCTCGCCGAAATCGACAATCTATGCGGAAAATTTGATCTTGTTATCATTGATTTTTTGTACGAGGCACGCGTTCTAAATGGGCCGGCTCGCAGAATCAAAAATGTACCGCTACATTGCTATTGCAATGTTATCAATTGGGTCCAGTTTTGTTATGATCAGTTGATATAACAGTGGATGACTTGAGCTCAAACGATAAAGTTGCATTGTTGCGTTAAAACGTTGTGAATAGCAATCATATGATAAGCAGCGGACAAAGCTATGTAAATTACATTTTATTTGTTAGACAAGTTTTTCACGAGTTTCTTGTGAACGTGTGAAAGTCTCGTCACAGGTTGTGATTTGAATTATTAAAGATCATAGCCGGAGAAGTCGAGAAGTCGTATAACTTGTGTTTTGTCGTGTCTTATGGTTAGCATGAATGTGTGATGTCACCACTGAGCTGTGGCTATTCCACACGCGTCGTAAATTATAACGAGTAAACGCGACGTAATTATTACTCACGACATATAAATACACGTGTTTTGAAAATAAAATAAGCAATGGTTACTTGTGCAACAAGAGAATAAAGTTAGTTTGTGTGTTCGAGTGTCGTGTTTGAATCTCGAGCAAGCGAATGATTCTATAATTGAATTACGAGTACGGCAAGTGGTTCTAATTTAGAATCCTGAGCTTAGCGAGTGATTCAAAGGCATGAAAATTAAAAAAAACTTTACTCTCGCGTGACACATACAACAACAATGACGAGAAAATACTACAAAAGCTCTAGTACCACATAACGAAAAAAAAAACAATTAGGTCTTTAATTAGCAGCGATCTAAATTTAAACACTTTTATTCACTAGTAAGAAAAATAGAGTTTCGCTCACTTTTGAGTTTTGCACTAAAAGCAATCTTTTCGAGCGAGAGAGGTAAAATAGTAGATTATACAACAAGTGAAAAAAAGAGAATTTAATTCGAGGGAATAAGTTGGATCCCGAGAGCAGCGAAGGATTCTAGAGCAGAATCCTGAGCGGTGCGAGGGATACAAGGACCGAGATTTAATATTTATTACACTAGTTGTGTACTCTTCTTTTTACCATTGACTGCGAAAAAATAAATAGTAGTTTTAGTATTTAATACCGCGATAACAGAAAATAGCCTAACTAAAATTGACGGGCTGTTTTTGTCTTAATTTAAATTGGCTCAATGGTATAGCTCCATTCAGCCAGCCAGTTCAGCACGTTCAGCACGTTTTTATCGTCGTGCTCGTTCCAAATTTGAATGTTTTTATTCTCTTGTGACCAAAAGAATGTTTTATTCGGTGTTATCGATGATTCAAAAGCCCTTTTTCGAGTGTCAATGGTAAAGTTTAAATCAACTTCGAATTTGTAAATCTACAAGTGAACGATATCTATGCTCTAGAAATGACTCAAGTCTATATTCAACAAAGATTGCCTCCTGCGTCGACGCAGCAGTTTCATCCACAGCAGCTCATGTTAGACTGAACTCGTAAATAGAATCTAGTATCGCGTCTGTGATACAATCCCATGATACAGCATGAAATATGAATGAGTGCGCTCGGTGATTTATGGAGTGCGATAATAAAACACAGAGCCGATGCAAATTGAAATCCAAATAACAATTAAGATTTGAGTTGTAGCACCATCTATCAGTTTGAGGCACAGCTTCTGGAGATTAGTGTTTGAACGCGTGGCATTTCCAGATAGAGTGATTTATTGTGCTCTAAGAACGAATCATTACAATGTCATTTTCTAACCCATGCCTACACATAGAACCGTTTGATTTTTGTTGTTTATTTATTATTGTATTGATTGATGTAGTCATTTCAAACATCGTCTTTAATTTATTAAACTAGCTATTACCTGCGACTTCGTTCACATGGACCTAAATTTTTTTTAAAAGTAGCCTATATCCGTCTCAGACTCTTAAGCTACATATATGCTAAAATTCAGCTCGATCCGTTCAGCCGCTTAACCGTGAAAACGCGACAAACACCTAGACAGAGACAGATAGACTGAGAGACAGAGACAGATAGACTGAGAGACAGATAGACAGAGAGACAGAGGTACTTTGGCATTTGTAATATTAGTTAGGATTCTTTTTAATTAAAATTGTTACTCAAAACTTTTTTTTTTTATTTTATAACCCGAAGGTCTTTCCGCCAAGCTACAATATGGAGCATTTTAAAACCGCCACTTCTCGAGGCTGGCAAAGCTTGGACAAAGCCACTAGTGTTGCAGATGTTTATAGGCGGCGGCTACCGCTCACCATCAGATGGAACGTCTGCCTGGTTGCCGCTCTTTGTATTAAAATAAAAAAAATTGATGTATAGTCACTTATTTTTACTTCTTTAACTACGTGCTATGTTTACGTACGTACGTTCTTTTGCGTGTGTTATGTAAAGCTATTTTTTTAGAGCGTTAATCTAGTAGTTCCGGTCCGGACCGGTCTCAGTATAACGGACTAGTGGTTCACCCCGAAGTGTGACCTCGCGACCCCTGTAGTTTCCCTGTCATTACCCCAGTTACGAAATGTAAATAAGGTGTCGTCTACATCAAGGCAGGCGGGCGACCGCAAGGAAATGTAAAGCTCACCGTAATGACAGCCACTCGTACGTGATAGATTGGTTTTACAGGTTCGGTTCAATCTAAGCAGCAGTAGGTATACGCGTGGCAAATTGCATTGCGGCTTTACGGGCGTCTCTAAGATCGGCCTTAGAACGCGTATCATTCGAACTAAGAATATCTTCGCATCAGTGTAATAAATCTAATTTCCATTGATTAGAATACTTGAGCACTGGGGCTTAGTTAGCACTTCGATCGAACTGATTGAGATGTATACGAGAACTGCCATTTATACCAGAGTATTTATATGTTCCTTATTTTATGGGTCCGGGAGCGCATGTTTGTAGAGATTGATCATTTATTTTGTGCTTATGGATGTTTATATAAATAACTAGTTGTTACCAGTGACTTCGTTCGCGTGGACATAAAAAAGTATACTATATCTGTCTTTGTGATATTCAGTAACTCTTTATCTAGTAGCTAGTGAGCGATTACTTTTTATACCTACTTACAAACTTGTGTTGTAAAAATTTAGTAAGTATTAATAAAATAATTATGTAGACGGGAAGGGACTGATATCCTAAATACAGGGCAACCTACTTAGAAGTTAGTGCTCAGACTTGGACCTACTCATCTTTATACTACATATATACTTTCTTAAAATAAGTAACTTGTGTAATTATTCGTTTTTAAGCCTCTTTTTTTTAATGTACGTAAAATGTTGTGTGAACAATAAAGAGTTATCTTATCAAGATCCGTTCAGCCGTTTAGCCGTAATGACGCGCCAAAAATCCAGACAAAAAGAGACGAAACTACTTCGTATAGTTCGCTAGATAGCGTTGATCCATTTTTGTGCATTTTTTGACGTTTTTTATTGACTGACAGCTGTAATGTTGAATCGCGCAAGCGAAGATCTTTCCTCGAGACGAACTTATTCATTTTTATACTTCGTTTTATGATACGACTTCGGCTATATTACTCTGAATTATAATATTAGTTAGGATAAATCAAATCCCCATATTAACATAAAAGTAAAGTCATGTTTCTCGCATGTGATCACAAGAAGCCAAAGTAGGAACGTTTTAGATTCTATCGGTTAAATTATACACGGGTTTGGATCTATCGATCGATTTCAATTTCCCGTCATCATTGCACAACAACGTCGGGGCCCGTTAAGAGTGCATTTATCACTTACATTTCTCTGTCATATACGATTTAATAGTTGTATGGATGACCGCAGTCGGTATTCGGGAAGCGAACCGCCGTAATGTATTTCGTGTACTCATCGATGCGAGATGATATGACGAAATTATGTATGAAAATTTCGGTAGTTAGTAATTGGTCGGCGAATGCCACCTGTGCGGCTGTGCGTGCTTGTGTACGACCGGTCTCAGTATAACGGGCCATCGGTATACTCGTTATGAAACGAATTCATATATTCGGTAATAATGTTTATCATCAATTATCGCATACATCAGTCATATCTTTTCGTACACAAAAACTAGTGTGTTTACTTTTAAACCGTCATTATTGTCTGTGGATATTTACAAATTTATCGACTCGAAAATGTGGTAGTTATTTATAATTTTTTCTTCTTGTTTTATTACGCTATACGCACAATAAAATGTGTGTGATGAATTGATAATGCTCTTTTTCAATTGAATTTCGTTGTACAGTAAATTAACTGTAAAGTGAATTGTATGATATAAATTTGGTTTAAATAAACAGCAAGTGTGTAGCCTGATTCTGATCATTATATCTACGGTTATATAAACAACCTGTATAACCTGATTGAATAACTTGGTTACATCTATTTCACTGGTTTCAAAACCTTAAAAACTTTCAGGGTCTTCAATGTTATAACAAAAAATATATGTTAAACTAGAGCCACAATTCACAAAATTTGAGCCTTTGAAGAATATTCGAAATGTAGACCAGTTTTAAGTTGATATCCTGCTAGTTTCAAATAGTTAGTTGTGGATAATTTTTTTTCCCAAATAAAATTTTTGATTTTCAATTTACGGCATGCGCTTAGTTCATCATCATCACCAGCCGGCAGACGTCCCCTATCTGAACACATGAACCCCTTAGAACGCCACACTGAACGACAATTTGCCATTCGCATCCACCAGTTGTCAGCGACTTTCACAATGCGCGTGGTTATATGAATAACAAGAAAAAAATAACTTTTCGAATGTAAGAGGCTCAAAGTTAGGTACATTTTGGCGCAAATTTGAGAATTTAAGAAGCTTTCAGTTTTATTATGAGACTAAAGTGCTCGTGGTTCGGTTATCAGTTTTGTTGCTTAAAGTTATAGTCTCGATCTGCATGAGAAGCTGCGGTATTGAACTAGTGTCGATACTGGCATATTTATAGCCCGCCTGCCGCGTTTTATGCGTTCGATGCGCACCACGTCTGCTCTACCATTCTTCTCTTTTATTAAATTTACATTTTATTTGCCATTATAACCATTATGCAGCTCGAATTTATCGCTCTGTTTAAACGTCACGTGTTGTTTCGAAGTTTGCTCGATATAATCGAATAAGCTTTATAATGTTTGAATTGTATTTGTATTGAAAATTATTATTGTTAGGGTGTTGTTCTTTAGTTAACAATGCTCAGGTAAATTTATTGCTCATTGAATTAGTAAAGTACCGTATTAGCGTTCTCTGTTTCCGGAAGGCTTGGGCACGCGGTGTGGGCGGGTCGAGTCGAGGCGCGATTCGGAGAGGGCGGGCGGCGCTGCCGGCGGCTACCACGCGCCCCCGCCTCCCTTTCACGTCCTCTATTGTAATGTAGCATCCCTATATCGCACCTTCAATTAAAACTTAGTTTACGATTTCGCTTTAACCCAACGAAACAAATCCGTGTTACATAAATCAGATTCCGGCGCGGTCGAAATCGTACACTCGGAGCTGTTGAACAAAATTCTATTTAATCGCATCTACACATATGAAGTATTGGTATTATTGTTTAACATTGTGTTAGAAATCATTTTAATTTTCTATCTTATTTATTGCGATCTTGACTAGTGAGTTTAAACTGTAATGATATTGCGATTGTTCCGTTCGTGCGAGGCACCGTTACGGTGGACGTTGACGGTCCACGCCGCTGCGCCATGTAAATCCGAGATACGAACCGCGTCTATCTATGCCGCAGTAAGCTAATATGTAATTGATTGGTTCCTGGACCGCGGGAACGTCCGCACTCCTGTCCCACTGATGGCGGATGCGAAAACGTTAATGCCATAACGGTAAAGGCGTTTCTTCCGGCACTCAATATTCTACCTGCACAAGACGAGCAATGCTCATCTCCGCTTTTGTTTCTCGGTAAATTGTATGGTCGCTTTCAATCGAGGTGACACCGGTCATGTGGCCCACATTCCACATCTGCAACCACGCATGAACAAAAACCAATCGCGCCTACACTACTTAAAATGCATGAGAGTAATCAACCTCCGATCTCTCGCCTACCATTAAACATAAACTACGTAACGAGAGCGCCTGTCAAGCTAAAGGGTGCTAAAAATGTACGTTAAAAGTAGTTTGAGATCGGTAGATTGCACACGAGTACACAACGAGTGATGGAACGTTAACGCATTGCTATTGGTTTATATACCACATTAGCATTTAAATTAAAAGCCTATCAATTATATTCATATCTGCTTATACTATGAACTGTCAGTCATTTTTCTCAAACGCTTACACTGTACTGATGATGGTGTGAAAATAATGTTCGTACCGTTTAAAGATTAATTAACTGCCAAATATGTCATTGTTTCTAAAATATGACACGTTGTTACTTTTTTTAAATACCTTATTATGTAGTTGATTAATGTGTGTAATAAATAGCAACCATTCTGGCATGTCTAAGCAAACGCCATGTTCATTAGATTAGTTTTAACGGTGTGCATTGCATAATAGTGGTCTTGTCTTTTACTTGGTTTCGTTTTTGCCCATTATATTTGATGCTCTACAATTTAATCGGCGGAAGAGATTCCGTTGCTTGTGGGAGGCTCTCATTGAGGATTACCATTGTTGCTTCTTTCACAAATCTTTATCTGTTGGCGTTATCTTTTCAAAACTGTTTGTTTAACTTTTTCTAAGTACCTGCACGGCACCTGTGAATGCCGTGTTTAGACTCACCATTGTTTTAGATAATCGGTTAAAGCTCAATTGTTATTGTAGCTATATACGATGCTTAGGACTTTCAGCCATAGGACTTTCAGCCATAGGACTTTTAGGCCCTTGGGGTCTATATTGCTAAAGGTAAGTTTCGCTTCATCTTTGGCATTTATTAGCTATCGATTGAAAGCTAATCGCCTCGTTTAAGCGCATTATAACGCTTCTCACTGTGAAGATGTGCTTTACCCAGTTTGAGAATCTGGGGTATTGGGTTATGGATATCTGCCAACATTTAACCCGCTCATTACATTGTTGACTCGACCCGCCAAGATTTTAATTACGGAAAACATTAACAAACACCATTCAAAGTAATCCCCGTTCTCCGGGCCAGTGCGAGTGCAACACCGTTTTATAGCACAGGTATACTAAACGGAACAGGCTCACACGTAATAATATGGAGCGATATGTGAGGGCACACGATGAGACGCGAAACGATGTCGGCGCGTGAATCCCGTTGGGGCGGACACCATTACCGCCCACTGCGCCGTACGCGTAGAAAAACCGACCCCGGTATAAAGATGTCGCGCGCAGATAGCGCTCGATGGACACTTGACAACGCCGCCTCCTCGCTGTCCTCTTTATCTAACGAATCGAGGGCTTACCGCGAATATCCAATTATGTTCAGAAACAGATCCCGACATGCGATCATATTTATGCGGGGAATCCAGACATCTTTACATGCAAGGTGACTCGTCCGCCGACGCGCGGCCGTGCACGTTTCTAAGCATTTCCCACTAAACTGCTAACATCGTAGACTCGTAAAGCGGCTACTCTTCAGAACAAGTTTTTTTTACTTTATGTACATTTTAATGCGGCATTAAAACCACCGTTAACTGCTACGTTAAACGACTTATGATGCATATCTCTAACAATACTGTCGAAATAGCCAAAAAAAAGTACTCTTTTCCCTCTTGTATATGTTGTAATTTGCGCACGTACCGGGCACACGTGCGGGAAATGTCTTATTGCTTACTTTTCCTAAATGTTACTAAGAAAAATGTCAGCGTCATCATAACTAAATAAGCAACCAATTTTTTTCATCCTTCAAAAACATTGATTTAAAAAATAGTTCACTGTTACATCTTTCCGAAGTTCAAAGTCCACGGTAATATTCCGCTCATCATAATGAATGCTAAAGGGTGCGGTAGAAATATTGCTAATTGTAAAGCTAAGGCCGCTTACCGGACGCGCTGGTGGTCCATACTCGACATACAAATTACTCTGATTGCGAATGCGCTAATGTGACTGCTCTTGCAAGCTTTAAGCTCGTAGAAGTTGGCAATCAGCATAACCTCCACTAGCGCTATGCCTCAACTGTCAAGTAAATCTGTCTTGGTATAATAACTTACAGACATTAACTCTTCCCATAAAGAGGCTATCCATATCGCATCGCGATGAAATTACAGATTTTCGAAGATATTGGTAATGGAGTTTAGTGTGGGGAAATTTGTCAGCGAGCTTTAAGCGGATCGGAGGGCTATCAAGCTAATTAGTAAAGTAAAGGTAAAATGCTATCGAGTACAGTACAGATAGCTGAGTTACCATTGTCAATTAAAAGCCTCTAGCAGAGATCCCGACCGTCTTTTGCTTGTTCTTTAAGTTTAGCTGTATTGTACCCTTCGCCTCGGGGTGGATATCGCTCGGATGTTTCCTGTATTTCTTGTACCTATTCAGCTTATCTTTGTTCGGAACGTTGTTGAATTAAAGTCATGCTTATGAGATGGGCGTCTTGGTGATTCTCAGTTAATCGGAGATATTTCAAGGATTTATTTGATAAACTAGCAGATAGGATCATCGTTAAAATGACATTAAAATATTAAATTAAATTCTTATTTTTACTTTCCTCATAACAATGTTAAATTCAATGTTAATAATGAAAATATCTTGTCAAGACATGCTTAGTAGGGTTCCGTAGACGCTTAGGACCTTTGAAGTAATTAACAGTTTTTTCCGCTTATCTAAAAACTTTTTATGACAAATTGCCCGAAATAATTTTAAAAGAAAGCTTTTACTGATCTATCAACTCGGAAGATGATAAGTTCTGAGAAACATAGTTTAGAAATGGCATGGGGGCGACGCGTTGCAAGCTATTTTTGTCGGCATGTTTCTCCTACACCATTTTTTTATCAGATGTACTGATAAAAAATTGGTGTAGGAGACCTTAATTTTAAAAGAACTATTCAATGATACCCCAAAAAAGGTGCCCGGCGTTTTTTTTAAATCCCCACTTTCCATGTATGTGTAGCTATCCTCAATGAAAAAAAAAACTATGAGACTAGTACTTGAGATCTATACTTACACTAACGTTGTGACAAATGTTATAAACGTGTACGTTTATAACTTTGGAAATTATAAGGCTGTGAAGGATTCAGACAGACATGACGAACCTTATAAGTTCGTTTGTTCTGTAGTATTACAAGGAACCCTAATAAGTTATAATATAAAGTAATGTAGATAGTATGATTTCGTATATTTTCCAGTTCTCTAAATTATAGAGTCATATCTACCAAGGCAAATGTAAAGAAATTATTTTCATTGACAGTATCATAATTACGCAAACGTAAGAATGGCACGCACCCTAACAGCGCGCAGTGGCGCCTGCGCAATACTGCGCATAACGATGCGCGAAATGAATGCGAGATAGTAAATCAGTTGACTGGCGAGCTATTCAGATAAAACAAGTTAAGTAATAATATTAATGTTGTGAACGACATAATTGATATATTGTTCGTAAATATAGAGGTTTTGTTAGTTCTCGTGTCGAGTTTTTTAATGCATTTGACGAGTCGAGTAAGTCGCTCGCCTGATTGTAATCGTCGCGCTTAGCCATAAACCTGCATGACTCCTACGACATTAAAAAGTTGTGAATGTATTCACTGTATTCAGATTAACACAGTTATCGGTTACTTATCCCGGAAAAACGTACGGTTCCTGTAATATAATTTTACTACCAACTAAGTTAATATATACGATGTACCTAGCACGTACTTGATGTGAAGTGATTATATATGTATCTACGGGTTATTGTAAATTGCCTGGTTTTATTGAATAACTAGTTTTAAATTGGTAGTTGATGGCCACAGGTCCCGATTTTATTACGTTTTATAATGGTTGAGTGCGTTTTATTATTTTATTATAAGCTGGCGTGATTTTTCATAAAGAAATTATGATTTCCCATAGTTGTATAATACAGTTATACATTAAACTAATCGAGAAAACGGGAAGATTACGGGTTCAATGATAGAGCTAATTTTTAACGAGTATCTTGCTATATGATAACCGTAACAGGTATATGGCCTCTTCAGAATCCGCTACAATAATCTTTATATATAAAAGAAAAAAGAACAAGCCCTTTTCTAGGAATCAACTCACAGACCAAACCGCCTATGATAGAGTCATGAAATTTGGACCATATATTCCTCAGTCTAGGTGAAAAAAAAGAACGAATTTGCAAATTTCCACTTCTAAACGGTTTAAATGGACCCCCAAAGTTTTTTAGGAAATAAAATCGTTTTTCATGCTAAGCCAATTAAACTTGGTTTGTGTAAGTAATTAAGCATATGAGTAAGCATAAAAAATAAAGAAAGGCACGTCTCAAGATTTTTCGAAAATTGACCCCTAAAGAGTTGAAATGGGGTGTTTCATTTACTGTAAGACTATGCGAGCGAAGCCGACCGGGCAAGCTAGTCTTGTAATATAATATCTGTAACAGCTATATGGCCTCTTCAACATCCGCAACGATAATATTGTATAATAGCTCTATCCACATCCTGTTCCAACGCATATAGCCTTACTAGCTCGCCCGCACGGCTTCGCTCGCATAGGTTTATAGTAAATGAAACACCTTATTTCACTTCTTTAGGGATGACCTCGTTATCACCTCTTTATCAATTTCAACAAGAAAAATCCTGAGACTGAACTTCTTTATTTTTTATGCCTAGTACACAAACCGAGTTTCATTAGCATGGCATGAAAAATATTTTATTTCTGTACAAACTTTGGGGGTCCATTTTACCGTTTTAAAAGTGGAATATCGCAAAATCCGTTTTTAGTATTCACCTAGAACATTTGACGAATATTGGGTCCAAACTTCACGTCTCTAACATGAGCGGTTTGGTCTGTGCGTCGATTCCTAGAAAAAAGGCTTATTCTTTTATATATATAGATAGCACAAAAACCTTAAAATTACTTTCGTGTGGACAGTAGATACGACAATAATATATCTAGGCACAATGGCAGAAAAGCTATGATGCCATAAATTATATCGTAGTCTGAAATTGTATTTTTATTTATATCGTAATAACGTCGGCTTTGTATAATAAATGGCGTAACGAGTTCAAGTTCAAGCAAAGGCCTTAAACAATGACGCATGCTTACGTGAGGAAACCCTACTCCATAGCAGACTTTTCCTTGTTATTTCTTAACAGATGAACGGTAAACATAACTGGATAACCTGCATGGACCGGTACGGTGATTTAGGAAATCGACGAGTCGACAAATCTTTTTGTGTTTTTCTGGTTCGAAAACCACTAAAAAGTTGCAGTCCTTGAGAGTTCACTCGCTCACCGGTACGGTGATTTAGGAAATCGACGAGTCGACGATTCTTTTTTGTTTTTTTCTGGTTCGAAAACCACTAAGGAGTTGCAGTCCTTGAGAGTTCACTCGCTCGTAACCTCCCAGAATGCAGTCGTTACTTTTTACAGCCCATTTGTTTCTTTTTATTATTTTAATTAAACTCCGTCAACCTGCCCGCTAAAAGTTCATCAAACGGAGAAATATTTTTGTTATCCTTCGTAATCGGCACTTGTGATTGCTTTATTTTAAACTCGGGAATCCTGTTCATGTTATCCAATTACACCGGAGTGGTGTTATAAAGACGGTGGTAGTATATAAGTGGTCTTCTTCCAAATGTTGCATAACTCCATCTTTACGTCATGTCTAACTAAAACCTCAACGCGTGCAAATCCATTTTGTGTGCGGTAAAAATGTTCTTTTTATTTTAAGGCTAATGCGTTCAATGTTTCAATTTGTGGCAATCTTCATTAGCTGGAATATTTTTCTGTGTAACGGTAAAGCGGTATACCCAGTAACTATTTCTCATCAGTAGATACGTCAGTTTCGTAATACCCATGCATCAATTTCGGTAATGGGTACTGCATTAATGATACACGGTTACTTACCCGGCTATATTGGCGAGTCACTACCTATCCATGTACCTACTTATGCGTACTACCACCAAACTAACTGTATACTTGTTTGCACTTCGTTGGCTTCGAGGCAGCTACATTTATTTCGAGCAATGTTCTGACATAATTTGATATCATTAAAAAAGCATTCCCAACTTTTTCAACACATTCAAAATAAATAGCAGTCATTCTATTTTTAGCTTTTGCTAGCAAGTAAAGTATTTTTATAATTCGAAGTCTATGTTTCAACTGTAAAAAAATCAATTACCTATCCGTGTATGTGAGCTAGACTAATTTTATAATGTTCGCAATAATGGATATTATAGTAGAACAATTCTGCGTCCAGCGCAGGAGACGTGTTATTTTCCTTGCATTTGCTCTAAGTGCTTCCTCAACGGCTAATAAGACATAATGACGTGTTATTTCTGAAGATTCACGAATTCCGATCGTAGAAGAGTAAGGTGCGCTGGGTGACTGACCTGAGAGCCTCGTAGTGCCGCCGCCCGCTTTCCGCCACCACTACTCCTGGGATCAAAGAGAAAAAACATGTTAATTACGCAGTTTTCACGCGATTGTAATGCAATTATGACTAACTGAAGTATAGGTAGATGACGTCTAATCACACGCTGTATGCGAACGACGCCACGAAGCTCACGCTCGTGATTATCGAGCGAAGGAACTGAGCGGGCCACTTCCCCGTATCGCCGTGTAGTTACAAACGACTTAAGACTTTCCGCTTAAGGAATTCGTCTTTTGCCCATAATTCTGTAGTCTATTTGCATAAGTTAAACCATTAGTTTCGATCTGGATCTGATGCGGATGCACCGGTTTACGAGATATCAGCGATCGTATCGCGAGATAAAACCGCGAGCGCGATATATTATGTAACACTTTATAAGGAATATATTCGCACTAATAGTTAAGCAATTTATTAGGTAGCTGCAACTTCAGCGCGCGCTTACCCACTAAGTTTTATAGAATATTATACTTGTCAGATATTAACTTACATCTACGGAGCGAGCAGTATGTAGACACTACTTGAGAATGTTAATGCAAGACTGAAGTAAAACATTAACTTACTAATTGGAGTTCTACGATAGCTGGTAAATACTTGCAGTATGTTGTTAAGAGCTGCATTTTGTTACCACCTTCGATTTTATAGTTATAGCTCCGTATAAATGTTAACTACCGACGAATTTAATTAGTATTTTAATGAAACACTAAGTATAAAACAGGCTGCTTGCAGGTTTGTACTGTTACTTAATTTAATCTAATGATCTCAAGTTCAGTTAGCTATAGATGTAGAGGTCGATTTCTTTGTTTTCAATTCAATTCTTGTTTTATGGCTTCTGCGAGAGTGTTTTGCAATTTTGCCAATGACATGTTTCTTTGTTTTATTATTGTTTACGCATTTCGCTATGTCAACGTCACCTGTCATCTGTCAGGAGTAATGCGTTCCGCCTTTCTTGACCGGGTTGACAGGAGCGTGAACAATTATCATGTTTGTGATTATGATTAAAATAGTAGTAATGCTATAATTTTTAATCTAAAGAAGCTATATTAGTATATTTTTTTCTTAGATTATGTATTTTATTCTACTTATTTAAATTATTAACTTAGTATTCTAATGTCTTGGCTGTTCCTGACTACTACTAAACAACTGTTTGTGCGACAGTAGAATTAAAATTATTTATACTGTTACTGATATTTTAATGTAATGTTTTGTTCTTGTTACAGGTAATTTGCATTTCAGTAGCTAGAAGTGACTGCGTAAGTGACACAAAGTTTATTTTGTGATTAAGCGACTTAACTCGTCGTTTTTCGTGTTTACTTAACTTAAACTACATTTGGTCGCTTTTACTAAAACTACAAGCTTTAACCGATAACATTCCGAGAAATGATATCACTCGTCATATCGAATCATAAAGTCGTAACATAGTTTCAACTCAATCAAATGTAGCCTACACAAAAAGTGCTTCAACATTAAAACAGGAAAAAAACGGACCGAAAAAACAATGCTTATCTGTATCGGTTTCCGCCTGAACTCCAATTAAAATACAGTAACCTATCAAAACACTGAAATGTACGTATCGCTTAGCATAAACCCGCACATCAATAACAATATACAATCTATCTAATGCCGACTCTATTTTCTCAATCAGATCAATTAATCAAATCACAGTACCTTTCTTAAAGCTCCTTCACTTATAGCACTTTATCTTAGTAACTACTTCGACGCCTTTACTAATGAAAGTTAATCAAACTACGATTCTTATTTCGACACGGTCCGTAATGCTTACAGACTAACAGTTGACCGTATGTTACGTCAGTGGCCTCACTCATCACTATCCCACGGTTGAACGAGCCGGGCAAATAGTGTTGTAGAAAAAGTGGCCGATCAGTTGGAACTTGGAAATAGTTGATAGATCCCACCGCGTGATCATTGAACTTTCGCCGGCACGCTCACATATCTTCCTAGCTCACCATGTACACAATCGTAATTTCACAGTTAAATAGCAGAATCAGACATCGAAACCTACATACCCGAAAATACCGAAAGATACCCTACATACCTGCATGCTTTAACACTATTTATACGTTTTAAATTCTCTGCGGATAGCTGACCAGCCGAAGCCAAATATTTACGTTCTTAGTCACATTTCGCAAATGGGTGTTACGGTACTACAAACGAAGATGTTGCTAGTGGGCACCTTTGCGACTGCCTGAGGGAAAGTACAGTTAAAAAAGTGTTTCCGAAGTCTAATCCTAACTAATATTATAATTCAGAGGAATATAGCCGCAGTTGTATCAAGACCACTAAAGCTTCGAGGTAAGAAAATGAATACGTTCGTCTCGTGGAAAAAATTTCGATGCCGCGATTCAATACTCCCTGCATTACAACTCGGTCCATACAAAACGTCAAAAAATGCACAAAAAATAATCTACGCAATCTAGCAAACTATAGGAAGTAACTTTGTCTCTCTGGATGTTTGTCGCTATCACGGCTAAACGGCTGAACGGATCTTGTTAAAATTTGATAACTAGTCACTGTATATCACAAAGACGGACATATGGTACTTTTTTATGTCCACGCGAGCGAAGTAATAACTAGTAATCTAATACAATAGAAGAAATTCACAATCCGAAATTACGGCCAGTAATTATACCCAGCATATTATATTATGATTACGCGTTGCCTATGTTTTAGGAAAGACTTAATAAAAGAACTCAATAAACTCTATTTTAGGAACTACTTACTAAAAGACTATAAAAACACCACGTAAACTATGATCCCGCTCCTCTTATAGGCTATCTCGTTTTGCGCATTTAAAAATAAAAAAAATAAATAAAAAAAAATAAATGAAATAACAAAACGAATTCTTACTTTTTTGTCCACACAAGTAGCAAACGCTTCGTCTATTACTTTGATATTTTTTGCCAACACCTACGGTTATTTGTTTAGACAAGATATGTATCAGCAAAGGTGTTTTTGTGCTAATAGATACAATCACCTGACTGGTCTGACATGCATTATGCTTCATAAGTCTTCATTATACAGATTAAATCGTATACCTATCTATAACTAGCTCAACATAGTTGCTAGGACGCGTACCGTTTGGAATTTTATACGACTTCATTCCCTCGCATCTTTTCCACGAAAAAAATAAAGAAAAAAAATATGAAGAATGAAGAGGCCAAGAAAACGCCATCCTAAAAGAAGTAACTTCGTATATTGCTAGGTTTCCCAGAGGCCTCTAACATGGCTCTACGGTTGTTCGAGGACAAACAACTTAAAATTTAACGTGTCATCTGAAACACGGTAGGCTCAGTAGTAAATGCGGAGAAGATAGTGAATCTTGAAATGGTATCTTCTAGGTCTGCGTGCTTTATCTTCGACTGCATCGTCGATTACCAACGGGAGAATTCACAAAAAAAAGCGAAAAAAAACCACTCAGAATATTCACCGGTTCGTCAGTTGCTTAATTTTGATGATCTTTCAGGAACGCCTAGTCAACTATGACACGAGCGCTGCACGCCTCTCTTGAACCTAAGTATTGCTGGTATTCTCCTAGATTGCGAACCGTTTCGAGTTCATATATTTTCTTCTCAATTCTTTGTGTACCGATAATAGTTTTAGTCAGGCATAATATATCAATCTCGATGTTATCGTGTTCAAACAGATGGTTCCGTGCTGTACAGATAATCGTCTCTCATTATCAAGTAAGAAACCTCTTAAATGTGGTCTAGATTCTGTCTTCTCGCTCTGTTCTTTGTGTAAAAACTAATGTGTTTGAGCGGGTAAGCCTTTGTAATTGGCCATTGTCTGCGTGAAGGTTGTTACTGACAGACGGTATGTAGTTCACGGTGCCGTTATCCTTCAATTGGCGCGGGGTAAGGGTTCGCAAAAGTCGCTTTTCTACCGTTTTGTCTCGATTAAGCTGACGCGCAAATTGCGGCGTTTGAGCATCGCCAAAGTACTGCTGATGGAAGGAGGTGCAGTGTCAGGAGCAAATGCGGTGATCACGCCACCATCCGTCATTGTCACGCCTCCCGAACAATATTCCCACGATAGCTATGAAAGGTAACGCTATTTGCCAAAAAAAAAAAAAAGAAACCAGTATAATATTGTCTGAAAACAATTTAAACTTTCTTAACGATTAAGGATTCAATACTCGACATAATCATAAGCTTTTATGGATCCACTGCTGGTTATAAGTCTCCTCCCTTATGCATATGCATTTTGGGGCGCGTGTGAGTATGTTTGTGTGTTCCTATAAAGTACCTCCTGTAGCCTAAACTGCTTGACTGATTTTGACGAGTGAGGTGTCGTTGGATCCTCTTTACGTCCGGAGTGTCATATGCTACATAGTTGACGTCACGCTAGCGAACGAACGGAACCTTTTTTCCCAATCGTCAATAGTGTGTACGAAGGGTGTTACCGAGCGGGAAGTACCCTTCACCAAATGATACTTTCTGAATGCAAACGTTTGACTTGTTGATTAAATGCCAAAATTGCTATTTAAATATTGTATGCCTATAATATTTGTAGAGTTCCCTCAATTCCTCGTGGATCCCATTATCAGAACTGGGTTTTGATAAAAATGGGACCAATCTGGAAGTATCTTCTTCCAATTTATTTTTTTACCTCTTTTCATAGTTGACGTAGTTCTGTATCTTCTTCTAATTTTTTTATTTTTTTACCTCTTTTCATAGATGACGTAGTTCTGAGGTAACAAACAAAAAAATATTAAGTCGACTTGAGACCCTCCTCCTTTTCTTAGAAGTCTGTTAAAAAGGGAAACCAAGTCGGTCAAAAATTTAATCCGGGCATCGAGCCCAAAGAGGTAAAGAAATACTTTAACTACAAAAAGGCAAGTTCAAATACTATGTACAGCTAAGTAAAATACCCGCAGTAGGTCAAGTTAGCGCGTTTCCTGTCTTTTTGCGAGTCTTTCGCGATCGTGTCCGACACAGTCTACTAAAGTCCGCTACATCTGTTTATCCCCCATTACTTAAAGGAGCCATTGCCCGAAGATGCCTCTCGTATTCTAATATAGTAGATTTGAAACTAGTTCAATCTAGAGCAGTAAATTTACATTAGATAACGGCATCTGAACTTCGAACAAGGATACTTACTTGCGAATTCGTGCCCTTCCTTATATCTGAATGTAATCACGTGAGTTCATTCCGATTCCGCATTGCTAGTTACATGGATTTAAATGTTTTCGAAGCGCATTGCTAATGCGATTTTATCTTTAATTGTAATCCTCCTAAATGTAATTTGCAGTAATGCCTATGCTCTTACCCGACTGCCCAAGAATGAGGGTAATGTTTTTGGGGTGTATGTATGTAAGTATATTCGTGTTTTCCCGTAGCCCCAAACGGCTTGACCAATATTGACGAGTGAGGTGTCGTTGGATTCCTCTTTAGATCCGGAGTGTGATAGGCTACGTTTTTCAGTCGTTTTTTTTTTTAATGACATTACTTGTTTATGTATGTTACCATGTTTCTCCAAATGGCTTCACCGAATTAAGTGCCGTTTTTTGTATATCATCGTTGATTCATTCATTTGTTGAAAATCTTTCTAGCTGTTAAAAAGTTAGTTCAAGCTCATTCTAGGTACGGAGGTTTTTTTTTAAATTGTATTGTTCACATGTTAAGGCCACGGAACAAATTCGTGTTTGTCCGGGTCACCGAATGTGATCGAAACTATAGTCGGAATAACCGACTCAATTTAACGTGAGTGTTCCCGTTTTATTAAAACAAAATGTATCAAAACCACGTCAGTTTTCATAGTAAAATTAGTGTAACGTTTTAAATCGTTTAAAGGTAATGGAACTCTTACCATCTAAATTATAATCTTCAAATGGGAAATCGCGTCGCTCAGTACATATTTGCGTTTATAGTAGAAATAACAGGGTTAATGAAATTGTGCAATTGCTAACACTAGTAATAAAACAAACGACCTTACAACAATGTCTATAAAGACAATACTCAGCTGTAAATAAGAGACCACAAAAAATTGAATAAGCAATCGCTTAGGCACAAACTGATGACGTAATAACAGCCTACTGATACATCCGCAACGAAACTTCCGAATATTTCTACGTTTGTCGTTCAATTAGTTGAAGTAGCGATTGTTATTCACCGATATCCTTTTCTTAGATGGAAGAAAGGAAACAGGGTCGATAACCTGTAAATATTGACTCATCTCACAGAGGCACGCGCCTAAACAAACAAAACGTGCTTGTGTCATACCTGACTATTTTCTTTCATAGGACCTTATTTGCCGGCACTCAAAACGCCATTTACATTTGTAATGCACCTGTCTCGTCTTACAAAGTACTATTTTAAAAATATAGTTTATTTGAGATCATTTTAAAAGTGTTGTGATAATTTGTCACGTTTACATGTAAGGGCTCCTCCCCTAATTCAGTTAAACTCACTCTTTCATAATTTTTAATAAAAAATGTGCTAAGTGGTGATTTTAAATACCATTGCCAATGTTTTATAGCAATTTTAATGTTACTATTTTATATTTTTGCGCAGGAGAAAGATAAAAATTCGAAAAACAATAACTTTATTCGTAAAAAAAGCGAAATTGTTAACATAAAAATTGCTTAATAACATTGGGATTGTTATTCTAAAGATAACAGAGTATATTTTTCTATACGTCTATTCACTAATTATTATAAGCTTTTATTTAACTTGCAATGTTTGTATGTATGTATGTTTGTTACGGTAAAATCTTGCAACTCAATTTTAAACCAGTTCCCCTTGTACAATTGATTTGAAATTTTGCATGCCTGTCAAGTCTCGACGACAATACAATATTATGAGAGCGAGCTGATCTGATGATGGATACGGAAGGTAGAAAACAGAACTCCTCAGTAAAGAATTGACAGTAGATTGATGGAGCTTGGACTCATTTTGATCAGCTTACAGTATCAATAACGGATATTGTAAAAGCCTGTCTGGGACAAAAAACATTTTTCCACAAAAACTTATTATATAAAAAAATGTTAAAGAAGTGTGAACAAGATAGCTGAATTAGAGAAGCAAGCCCTTAACGTGCCTACTTACACTTTCAAGTTTGCGATAGACACATAGATACTGACACCTTCTCAACTCGCGGAGTGTCCAGTACCATGCTTGCGCCCACGTTCGCTACCGACTCACTGTCTCGTGCATTCGAGCATAAATATCCGCACCCGATCCTGTCATTGAAAACTCGATAACTTGATGGCAGCGAAAAGGTTCGAACTCAACGTAACATGCTCCCGCAGACGCATAAACCACACTTAGACAATAGAGATAAATAAACCATGTTCTATTTTTCTCCCGGTAATTATCCTTGCTGAAAACGTTTATCAAATCAGGTACGAGTCATTACATTACTGCATTTTCTTTTTAATACTGGTAGCCGCCTGGCGGTTGAGGTGAACGAACGTGGTTTGAAAAGAAATCATTGAATGGAAGTATTTGTTTGGAGATGGGTTTTGTATAATTCGATTAAATTTCGTAAGTCGGCCGTCGACCTGCGGCAGTAGAGGCGCGCGACGGACACGATTCTATTTTGAAGATGATTCTACGTGACGCCACGCACATTTTGCAGCCACCGGCACCGTTCCACTGGATTGCACTACTATTGGAAGATTTCACACTGATAGAAAACGTGATTGTGTCTCGGGCCACTCCGTTTCCGAATTTCGTGGAACGGTTTTGCTCCATCATTGTGATAAAAGTCCGAAATCAATCATTCTTACCTAAAATTCAAACGATATCTCGACAAATTCTACTGTTTTGGTAAAGTTGAACTCCAGAGTTGTATAAAATGTTCAAATGTTCCAGAATAATTCGACAAATTTAATCTGAAGCTCGCTAATGATCCCCCAGCCTCAGTAGAAACGAGTGAAACAATAAAGCACAAAACTAAAGCAACAAAAAAATGGCGAGTACAGCTACATCGTCAGATCTACAATCATCGGTACCGACCGTGAAATTTACATCATCATTCATAAACTCATTATCATCGTAGTCAGCTAGAAGTCGTCTATTGCTGAATATAGGTCCCACCCTGAAAATATTCCCCTGAGAATAGTATTGAGGTCTTCCACCAACTCTGTCTTGATGACTATTTCATCGGCAAAACGATGATGAGTTATGTAATTGCCGGCAATGTTGATGCCGAATCCGTTCCACTCCAAAAGCTATTACTATACTGGTATTGAATGGACCATATTAAATTTAAATTTAGTTTAAAATATGCCTTTAGCTCTGTGTCAATACGGAAGCACGGTACGTTCCCTCGGCGTGTATTTGTTAAGTGATGGTATGCTAGTGTTGTGTCGGTCGTTAGGCCTGAATATGGAGTGGCCCGAGATATGAACATTGAACAAGGGTTTGGGGCTCTAATTGACAGATCACAGCGTCGCCGTCGGCTGCGGACACCGTAACAGCCTTTACCCAGGCTAACTGTACAACGCGGGCTGCCTGCCTACCGACCGACGGTCGCGCACTCGTCACCGCAACGGGAAGTGCTGCGACCACCGGTTCCACGGATACACTAAGCTTCCCATCGACTTCACGCCTAATTTCTTCCGGGGACCGCGCTCTAACAGACCGCAGACGAAAACATTACCACCGAAATCATAATCTTGCGCTCGCATACGAAAGTAAATCTGTCAGATCTAAAGAAATACAACAGTCTGGCTTTCCCGTTTAGCATTCCGCTCGCGACGTCTTTTCTGTGTCATCTCTGTTCAAGATATTCGCCGTGTCGGTTGCTAAGTGAAACTGTCGCGAGAATCTTTTATTTTCTCTAATGCGAGCCGTTTCGGCTCTTGTTCGAGATCCTACTGTGACAACCATTATAATTCCGTCTGAATGTGGAAGTGTACAAAGACGGCTTTGTGCCCGCCATAAATATTTATGAGGAAGTGCCTATTTTCTAACACACGTGGGTCGGTGGATACGCACGATACCGCCGGCCTAATTGGACGTCTGTAGGAGCGAATTTGTTTCAGTGTGACGGGCATTTCTTATTTGTATTTATGAATCGGAAGGCAAATCGTAATTGTAGAATACGTCCTGTGCGGTGCTATAGACCTACTTAATATGAAGCTCTCATTAATATCCGCAGCTATAGACGCCGTTTTAATTCTCTTACAGTTCATCTGTGTTATACAGGGCGTCTTCCTGGTGTATGAATGGATATACGTATAACCATTTATTACGTCACATTCTGTATAATGAAAGAATATACTGAAGATAGTAACCCTACTTTCTCTTAACTAGTTTCAAGGGGCCACTACAAGAAAGTAAAACCCCGCTATGTTAGCGCTAGCCCCGTCCTGTTGACACACAAATTGCTTTGATTCATTATTCTGGGATGTTCAGGTTCGAGCTGTTAGCAATTTATGCCAAAGCTGTGTAATCTTAGATCATAGAGCTGAACTTACAGTTCATATCGTATATCGCATTTGAGCTTTCCGATCATTAAAACACATTCGAAACGATGGCGTTACTTGGTCATATTTAGATATCTTTGGAGCTTTCCAACTTCCTTTTTACTTCATTCCTGAATTAACCACAGTGGAGCTTGTAGCCTCCCTTTGATGCTCCATCCTGTTTTTTCTCTTCGATCTCACGTTTGGTAGATAATTATTTATTAAAAAACTACACAACAAATTTATTGAGCAGAGGAATATATAATGCGAATCATTAAATGTGAATAAACCTTTTTCATCAAAGTTGAAAAAGGCTGCCGCTTAAGGTTTTGCCGGTGACACGACCCCAATCCCGAGCTTGTTCTCGCATGCTCGGTGTATGTGGAACGCGGGAACGGTAGTTTGCCATGGACGGTATGCCATCGCGCCCCGCCTGCCCTCGACTCTTGGCCCTTGCATGTTTGCACTTCATATCACATGCTACCCCATTTAAGTCGCATAAGCTCGAGCCATAAAACACCACAGCCTCTGTACCCAACATTACAATACAATATCAATTTAAGCTTGATTTCCGCTATTGTTAGAGCACTTAATCCATTTCCATTTTATGTTCTTGTGACAGTAAACAATTTACATTTCTTTTGTTGTGTCCGTCTATCCCACTTGTCCATTCTGTACCTACGTTGTATTCTGAGGTTTGTGTCGTAGGTTAAACCTGTATAAGCTAAAGTAAACGGAGTCTAATTCAACAAGCGGCCACGCTGTCCCCGTGCGGCGTACATGGTCGACACACTTTCAGGGGGTCTCGGTTACAGCGGCGACGTCACGTTTCCCATGTTTGGAATTGTTTATTGAAGTCATGATGTGACCTTAACATTGTGTTTTACGATTGTCTCATCACCGCTGCGCACAACTGACATTTCAATAGAGAAGGTGAGCGCTGGGTCGCAGCGTGAACCGCAGCACGACGCAACGCGACACCCACCGGCTTACACCCTCGCGTCTGACGTGCCCAACTCAATATCATCGCTACCGTCTTCGTCGCAGCTGTTACACGTACGAAACATTTCTTCACCCGAAGCCAACATCGCGTAAATCACCTGCTCTCCGACCTCGTTACCTAAACGGACTCCAGGAATATTTCATCGTTTCGATAAAGCCATATAATACGATTATGAACCCTGCTTTCGACTTTCACGCCCCGGCGGCATTGTGAAACGTCAGAATTAATTTTGTATTATTCAGTAATACAAACGGCATTTCTCAAATTACTGTCGGGAGCTTATCGGGCGTCGATATTGCCTTAAATTTGCATGTAGCATTTACCTAAGCGGTTGGATAGTGTGTGCTCACGATTTAACGCTGGTATTAATGCATTATTCAGCGAAGTTTTCATTAGACTGTCGCTATCGGCGCGGGTGATCGAGCTCTCGTTAAAATGTACGGATGGTATGACGGTCGCTCGTATTGGAGTCAGCGCCGCGCGCACGGCCACTATCTCTCCTCAAACTGAAATCACTGCAAACCCATTTGCAGTTTAGCATTTCCACTCCCAGGTTTATGCATCTCGACATTCATCTTTGTCTTAATGTAGGTACATTCCGTCGCCGCGTGCCGTTGATTTCGTGTTAGTGCTCTCTACCGCTGAATAGAAGGTGTTGATACAAACATCGTCTGTCCATAAATCTTACCATTTGAATTGCGCTGTAAAGTTTTATGCCATTCTAACAGTTTCATTCTACAACCTATAATAAAATATAAGAAGTCCAAAACTTTAAAGGAAATTTACATTAAAATCTGTATTTTCATCTGTCCCTACAATGTTCCTAATATAATCTAGTATACTAAGAAATCCCCATATGCAATAAAGAGATGTGATTAGCGAAGTAGGAGCTCCTTATTTAATGTCTCGTTTGTACTCGACAAGTTTAAAGAAAACTGGTGCCATACTTGCAGACAGGTTTGTCAACCCCACATATGATACAAACTCGCGGATGTGGTATACTTTTGGAGGTAATGAACACATACTCTGGTCTTATGACCTGGATCAACTAACAATCAGGTCAGAGCTACTATACCTTGCTAGTTAAAATGTAGTAAATGTTAATAGGTTTTAAACTTGACGCTATTAAAAGGTGTATTCATGGATATTTAACTATTAATTTTCAGCGATCAAAATTCGCTAATGTGTGGAGTAATATTGATTTTCTTAATTACCTAAAAATGTGCTCTCCAAGTGACGGACGGTGTAGTTCAGAGCACCTGTAATAAGAACAATTAAACGTTAATTGCGTTTGTAATAAGTACAGCGATTTTCCAGACGCGTAAATAGAGCCATAGAATGGCCACTACGCGATAATCTACCGTCATGCTACATCTTTTTCCGACAACTAACTAGAATCTACGGACCCAAGCTACAATAATGAAATTCCTTTTCAATTAACCGGCTATTGTAGCTTATTGATGTAATAATTTTCTCCCAAGCCACATTATAGCGTCCAAGCACGCATGCTGCTATCGAGACATCTAGATGACTAAGACAGTTGCCGGCCCAGTTCACGCCCAAGCTATAAGATTAGATTCTTAACGGAGTCACTCATGCATATACAAGATATCTACGCTATCTACTCTGTTCATACAGCGGATAATGAGATTTACTGTTTACGTCCAACACTCGAACGTATTTCTGAATCTGGCGTCTGAGACAGTCAGTTAGTTTAGCGTAATGAATGAGCCGGTTCAAAGTAGACTTGTTGCCATGTGTCGCGTCGCGGAAGTGTGAACGTCCTCTGCGATGTCGGACATCGCAAGACTTTTGTAAACAAAGCGCTACACTGACCGGGTTAATCTTGAATGGTAAATGTGTGCAGAGTTTCGCCGGGAAAAATATGCCATTGATGCAGCCCGTGTGCGTGCCACGTATAACGGTCAACTCGAGCCGAATAAGCGGTTTACCATCGTACGTGGAATGATAATGTTCCGAGCGAGACTTGTCACGCGATTGCTCGACTGTCACTGCCGGACGCGTTCTTAGACCCACTTTCTAACCTCGTGTCCTTGAACGAGCGCACTTATTATTTCCTCGATCTCAATATGCGGAACATACGTAGGAACTGTTAACGAAAGTGTAAGCGCTAATGATGTTAGAAGATCTCACACTTAAAGTGCTTCTCGAGTTTCGATATGAGTATTTTGAATTAGCGCTCTTAAGCGATGCAGTGTGCCGCTAACAAGATAAACAGCAACGGCTTGTCGAGCTGACGGGTGCCGCTTGCGGAACACCTCAATCCGTTCTTTGTACCGTCCGCATCGCACTCTTCCGCCCGATCTCATTCTGAACGCAATAAAGCTCGGAGCGAGCTCACGACTCCGCAACGTTCCACCCTTTATCTCCCCCACCGAATACTCTACGATCTTAAGGGGCTTTTAATAACTTCCACCCGCGCCGGTCGCCATAATGGCCTCACAATGCAAATGGTCGAACGGACCGTTACTCCGATACCGACGGTAACAAACCGCCCCGCGAAATAAAGAAAAGCTATAATCGCGAGCAGGAACCGACCGCGCCGAAGGCATCTCGCTCGGGCAGATTCCACCGGGACTAGCGCGTGACTTCGAGTATGTTAAATAAAAGCGCATTGAACACCTGTACGCGGTCCATCCTCACTTCAAAAAACTTGAAAGGCTTGAAGAAAGTGGCCGCGCAGGTTCCAGGATTCGATCCTGTCTTAGATCGTATGAGGTAAGTTGTTAGCGAACGCAACGGGCCGAGTGTGGATTTGAAGTTCCCTTTCGTGATATGGCGAGCCGCTTTCCCTGTTGCGACTCCACGCTCTGACATTGCACTCTTCCTTTCTACGTCGCATTCCTTTGCGGTAACGACGTTGATATTAATCGAAATAGAAAATAACAAGCGTAATCACACTTCACGCTATTATAAGTAATGCGTTAATAAAATGTAGTATAGTGAATGAAACCTGCTAATAACTAACGCTAAAGACGATAAAACTATCTAATGAAATCTACTTAGAAATAACTTGCTTCTCATAATGAAAACGACAAAAACGACGATAAATCCGACACTAAATGAAACAAACAACTGATAAAACACATATCTAACATCAACACACTTAGACCTCAATATTTTAATGTTACGGTATATGATTTGACTCATTTTAAAATTATGTTTTGAAATTAAGAGCCACGATATCATCTCATTCAAACTTCTATTACAGAATAAGATTAACAATTTTCTCACGTCCGCATCGAGACCGAGTTAGGCGATGACAACCTTTGCAAAAAATAAGTTGGAAATCTAATAGAGTTTGTGGCAAGCCGGTTATTTGTGTAATTTTTCAGCTGTGGAGAAATGCTATGTAACGCTCGCGAACGAAGACGCAGCAACCCGACATTACAGTAATAACTACGAACCGCCCCTTCTGTCATTAGGTACTCCGTACACTTTCCTCCGGTGTAACATCAAATGCATTTTTTTTTTCAAGGGCGTCATCTTCAAAATGCAATTTGTTCTTTCATTTCGTCGTACATAGTTGAATCATAGCCGTCACTGTGTACTTATTTATGCGTAATGACTTATGCGATGCACGTTGTTATCGCTTGATTAAGCTGCATTCAATTAAGTTTAATTAACGCTCTTGCTGGTTATGATGTTGCGAGTGTAGGGCATTAAGGACGTGCTAGTGTGCCGGTGTGGAAGTAACTACGCGTGAGGGAACAGGTCCACTATGAGGACAGGTAGAAGCGTCGCTCGGCCACCGCGTATTAGAAACACGTAACTAGTTCGTCCTGATTACTGCATACGTCGCTGCACCTTTTCATTAAGCTAAGCGACTACCTCTGCTAGCCTTAGAAAATGTAATTTGTCCTTTAACTCAATGCAAAGCAATATCCATTTTTAGATTTTCCAACGGGTGTTAACGGTATTTTCAGGTTTCATACAGGGAAAATGAACAGATGTGCTCTTCTTAAGTAAGGGCCATCGGCAATTCCGCTTAAGGGCAACTTTGATATCTTAACTGTAAGTTGACAGGCCCCGCATAGGATTACCTTTGTAATTGCTTCGGATTTACTGGAAGACTGCTTTGAATGGAATGGAAATGACACCAGTGTGCAATCTTTCGAGTGTCTATCACGGACCAGTAAAACGCGCCCTGAGAGTGATGTTATAAATAAATTCTATCATAATCTGCCGATGCGTAAGGGAAGACTCACTAAGTATCATTAGTATTCAGCTGAAGTTGGCTTTGATATCACAGTACAATAATATATGAAGGATGTCTGATGGATAAAACATTATTATTATTTAAACTCGCTTAAAGTTTACTTTAAGTGCGTTGCAAAGCAACATCTGACGTTAAGTCGACGAGTGCGGAGCCAATTAAAAACGAATAGCATTGATACGAAAAATAAAGGTGTTTCCGTTGCAGGCATAAATGGTGCAAGTCAAAGATCGGAGATACAGAAATCATCTTTTTAAAAAACAGTTGTGTCAATGTAAGTGCCTATACACCACAATTATGTTTAATTTTCTTGTGCAGAATATTCCTACCGGAACTAGTAATGCTGCAGACGCCTCTAGGTGTTGCGTAATTGAGAATGCATCGAGATGCCTCTGGATCAACGCGTCGGTTCCTGTAGGCATGTGAACCTTATTTATTGTAATTACGGTCGCTGACTCCGATAGATCCACGATCCTTCGAGACGGGAGCGCGCAACACCCTGATAGCGTCGTGACTGAGTTCAATTATCCAAGACTCACTTACACTTTTGATCGCGTATTTCTATAGCTCTACAATTTCCTTATTAGTCGTTATTGAATCTGGCCATATCAAGATTGTGGCGAGCTTTTCCCCGCCGATACAAATTTAAACTTCTTGAACAGTAAAGTGGAAGCACAGCGGGATTTTTATTAGTATATTACCAAAATAGGAACTATCTATACCGACTTCTTCTTATATTAATTACATCTTATTGCCGATTCGATGCATAGATTTCGCTTATATTGACAATTTACTTTCGGAATAAACTCCTTTCAGTAGGCTGCTCTGCAGAAACTAAGCAATCAAGACATTAATCGCAATGCATTAATTGGGGTGGCAAAGGCAAGAGTCGAGCGATTAATGCACGCGATCGTCTTTAGGTTTGTCCGTTTGCGTTTCCTAAGTACTTATCGCTCGCGGTATCGTAACCTCTTCCCACATAATTGGCGTGTGGGTGCGGCGCGGTGGCGGCGGTTATCCCGATCGCCGCCCACCGGCGACGAAGCGACGCCCGATTAGATAGCCAGCCCCGAGACCCGCGACCCGGCCACACCCAGCTACCGAAGGGATCATCTCTGCTGCGATCGCAACCCTCCTAAATTAACATCATTAAGGATGTGACAGGTGTTGAACCACACTCGCAAATGAATGATGATTCATCTTTATACATACATTCCATATCATACTATCAGAAAAAAAGGTCCTGCCCACATTACCCACACTACTAATCCGTGGGAAACGTTTATGAATATAAAATACATGCGAAAATGCTCTCACCATTTAAACATCCCCGAGCAAATGACCAAATCGTCTTTATCTCCATGATCTTGAAAAACACAGGTAGTTCTTGCATAATAAACTCATCACCGCAAGTCAATGACATCGACCGTCATGCGTCATGCACCGGTATTTTTGAGTTTTGGACTGTGTTCATCTTGACGGCTCTTGACTCGTAGCTCATTTTGCAAGATAAACATAACGGAAACAACACTGCACCTGAGGTCACGCACAATCCGGTGTTTCCTCGATGAGCGCAGATAGAGCTCGCTGATAGCCCCGATGGCCCACGCGACAATCGCCGCGAACTCGGCTCTCATTAGCGATAAGAAGTGGCACCCGTTGGGTTGATACGCAAGACGAGACGGTTCATTAATTGCGTATTGTCGAAGCTTGCGGTCAGCCGATCACATCTTGCAGATCGCCGAGCCGATCTCACGACCGTCCCATTTCCGCCCGCCTGGTGACCGCCACCCCGCTATCTATGCGGCCCTCTCCATATGGTCATCGTTTATAGCTAATGGATTGTGAACATTAATCAGAAGCATCGGTGCTAGGCGAGCACGTATGTATCCCAGGTTAAACACAGATACGCTACACCGTTATCTTGAATCAAATCGTTGGTTCCGCCCAAACTTCGAAATACAGGTATCATACGCTACTTAAGTACATGTTAGTAACCGCAAATTACTTAAAGAAACAAAAACATGAATGCAAAACGAAACATAACAAGGATAGCATCCTGCACGTTAGTAGCAATACCATTCATAAATGTTAGAAATTATAATGACAGGCTTACACATCTTGAATGTGCGTATGCTATTCTTTCAGCTCCAAGAAATAATGATTGCTATCCCTATAATCAATCCTCGCCGGCGACTTAAAGCACTTCATACCAATTATTCAAACTAAGTAAGACTCAGCGTAGTATTAGTAAACTTTTTTTTTTTCAACTTGTTGAGTAGATGAGCAAGTCGGTCACCCGATGCTAAGCTTCACGCCTGCCCATAACAATTCAGTGCCACCTAGAATTTGAATTTCAACAGTTCAAAATCATGAGCGGCAATACACTGCGCTGGTCACTATGAGATATATACTATGAAATGAGACATGATAATCTCTTTATGCCCAGTAATTACGTTGGAAACATTGACCTTCAATCCGGAATACAGTAATATTTGCACACTACTGCTTGACGGTTTAATAAATGGCAAAGGCGTGGTACCTCCCCAGGCGGACTCTGCATAAGAGCCCTACCACTACTAAAACTGCTGTTATTTTAAACAGATACTCTGTGATGTGTTTGATATCGCTAGGTACTATACTGCGTATAAATGATGCAAAGCTGTTATCGCTCGCAATATTGTTGACGTCTTGACGTTAATTGACGAAATGGTAGTCGGTCTACGAAGGGCTGATTTATGCGCGCGCAAATCGCTTCTCAATTTGCATTGGATCTATGTAAATCGCCCACTCGGCCACCCGTTACCGTGATCACAACCGTCCTAACATATACCATCCATCCACCAATCGTCACGACCCAGCGGAGGAATGTTCGCCTTATCTCACTTATACCTAACTAATGGTTATCTACATATCACTGAAATCTTACGATTAATTATTTTCACTAAGCCTTAGGATTGAAAATGAAATTACCTCCATTCGCCATTTTAATTACTCACGTAAAGTATACGTAGTAAGGTATTTAATCAGAGTTGAAAACAATAAATTGAATAGATAAAAGAAGAGTACAAGAGTAAGTAGAGTAAAATTGCCACATTAGTCGGGACCACAGCGGCTTAATACAAATTCAAGCTCACTTGTAATTTAATGCTTTGATAAGAACGGTTGTTCGGTGGCGGTCTACACGCTTGTGGAAGCTAAGCACCGTGCGGCTAGGAATATACGGCTGCAAGATAGAATCGTGAGCATTGTCTACACATTCGCGGATCATTTACTGTTAGCTAAACGCAAATAAAATCAAGAAAGACAGTCGTACGCGACCGCATAGAGCTAAGAGGTTGCGGTGTGAAATAGCGGCTCGCCTGCAAATGACATTCCACATTCATAGCACGCCAAATAAGTGCGGAACGTGAAGCGTATTTGGGTCACACACTGTTTCTAGGTAATGGAAATATGGAGTGTAAAGCTGCGGAGTTTCACCGCAAGTAAATCTGTCGGACGCGTAAGAACTTCTTGCTAATTTGTAAGCCGTGCGTTTCTGGGCGCGGTCACGCGCGTGCCGATCTCGGGATTGATGCCGCTACTTAGACGTGTCTTCGAGATTGAAGCCTATGCAAACTTTAAATAACGATCTTCCTAAATTCAATGTAAAAACTACGTGGATATATCGGTTATTAATATTCATCTCTGAACTGCAAGCTAAAAATGCATATCACGAACTTTAGATTTAGTTAAATTAAATTGAAACTACTTGATGGTAAGCGTAGCACTGGAAGACCAATTCAGCGTTGGAGTGGCATTATACAAAAAAAAATGCAGCAACACCTGGACGAGATCAGCAAAAAACAGGGCGGATTGGCGAAATAGGGACTGCTCTGCAGTGGGCTGAATGAGCTGCCGTTGATGATGATGATGATGATGTCGAAATTGACAGTAAAGGACTTTAGGTTGGTTGGTTCTTATAAATAAGCTTTTCTTAATGCTACAGAGCCACTAGACTATTAAGTGTCACTACTCATGATAAGCGTCACACTTGCTTATAACAGTTCAGTGGCACCAAGAATTTTAAGTTTTAACAGTTCAAAATCCTGCGCGGCAATGCACTGTGCTCGACACCCTGTGATATCAGATGTTAAATCTGTTTATTCTCAGTAATCTCACTGGAAATATTGCCCTTCAATCCGGAACACAGTAACGTAACAAGATAATATGTACTGATTATCCCCACATCATCATCCATTTTTTATAATAGTTTATTCAATTCTATTTTCGACGTAAACAATCTTGACTAACGTTAGACATTTATATTAAATCCTCGGTGATCTTTTGTTCAATCTCGTGAGTGCTCAAACCGTCCTTATGATTGCAGGACATTAACTATCTGTAGACGTATCACCACCACAAAATATACCCTCTCTCTCTAAGGATCATTAATCGCACCGGTTTGTAATTTTTCTATCATTACCCACACATTGTAACGTAAATAATCCTTAGTCGTAATAATAACTAAACAAACCATAATTCTAAAATGGCACACTCTTTGCATTATTCATGAGCTTTGTGTATTAGAAATTATGAGGACATGCACTTTTCTTATAGTATGTGTAGCGCCTGTTCTAGAGCTACTTACAAAATTACATAAGATATTAAGCTTCGTGGTTGAAATCCGCATCTTGACGTAATTTCATCACCTTTCACGGTTGCGGAGCCTTCTTCGTTTACGACTTTGGTGTTAAGCCGTTAGATGTTAGATACAGCTATTAGCGAATTAAAAACAGTAACATTTTTCAATTTCAATATTGGACTATATGTTCTATAGAAGAACTGTAGAAATTCAGCCGGACATTTCTACAGGTTCGAGCTACGAGCGGCCGCATCGATGGGATATGCTATTACAAAACGTGTTGGTACAAAAACATAATGATTTATGACTAAGAGTGCAGTGTCGTGGAGACGGCCCGCCGCATCATCTATGATGAAGTGGTAGACGTGGTGATTGTGACAGATGATGTGTCGCGTCTGGTTTCACTTACGATGCTGGCGGTTCTTAGCCAGGAATCATATCAATGGTTGAGCTCGCATTGTGCTCGTCGGCGACGCCCGCGCAGGTTGCATAATGTGTCAGCCGTGGGAGCGAGCCCGGGACCGCCCGTTATGCGACGCACGCCACCGTACCGTTCCATTACTGATTTTATTAGACGATTCGCGTGTTTCTCTCGTAATCAGTTTGAACACTACACAGGCGTTGCGAGTCGCCCCACTTGCAAAACTATTATGAACCATAACGCTATGCACTTTGTTCTAACTCACACGGTGTTCCATGCCAAGCTAATGTTATGTTCAACGAATATAATTTTGTTTTCCCGTAGCTATCTGGGACGTAGCTGTGTATCACGAATTTTATGGGCACTTTCTTGCTCCTATTAGCTAGCTACACATACTTATAGACAATGTGACTTTACATATACCAGGTAACTCGTAACAATTTAGTCTTAAATTGTTAAACACAGTTAAACTAAGATACTCGGTGAAATTCAATCAGACAAAAAGCTTTTCAGGTTTCTGGCTCAAAATTACTTATCTTATTTTACCACTTGACCGCGAATGGTTCAACGGTACCCGCCTGACAAATTTTCTGTCTCTTGCTCAGTTTTTTTTTTTACTAAGGAACCGCCAATTCTCTCGGCGGACTTTTTCGGTGCAGTTAACTGAGATATCCAAAAAATCCTTTTGAAAAATTAATGAATCCGAGATAAAAACTCGGACAAATTGCGTGACCAAGTGCCGGAAAGCGAACCAATTTAAATTAAATTATTATACGTTCTTTTTCTTCGTTGACCGGTAAAAGATGTATAAAAATACTTCAATTAGTTGAGAAAAGGAAACGAGTTTATTGACATCAGATTAAATAATGTAACTATAACAGTTTTGTTGTCAGTGTAGTGAATTCTAAAAGTGAGATCGGAGCTGTCAACGCGCACTGCGAGGTCAGGAACCAGTTTCCAAAATATAGTATTATTATCGATATTCGATATTTGGTCACATCGTGGAATCCGTGTCGGCAGTGAGTCAGAGCGCGCCCACCGCTATAATCGCATGCTTTGTTTCCACAGGTCCCCCTAATTTGCATACTCAACTCGCCATAAAAAAACTCTCGGCTACAACGACTTTTTTCTCTCCTCGATTCTTTACGAGTTTTGTCAATATACAATTTTCAATTTACTGTTACTTATTTGTAATCAAGAGTTAAGAATAATTTATCGCCAATTTGGACAGATTAGCATACGTTCGCGATTATCTTTTACGGTAGCTTAGAGTTTTGCTATAAATATTTATTTGCTTGAAACGTTTGACTGGAATCAATTAGTTTGCGCTTTTTCTATTTTGCATAAAATGATTCCCAGAACCAGTTCGTTCGTACCCAATCCAATTTCAAAATACACGCGGAGTCATCGTCGGTCAATTTAAATCGACGTTTACATTAGCTGTTAACATGGTTAGAATCATCTACAAACAGAAAAAAGCACCATCTCCGTGCAGGACACCTGTTATAGGAAGAGCTGAGAAAAGTAGGCGCTCGCGCAACCGCACCTCGCTCCGCGGAGGTCGCTCACCTCGCCGCGACGTAATTAAAATCCTTCATGGAAAGTACGCCTGATGGAATCCATCCTGACCCCAGGCACGACCGCACTGTACCGCCCTTTAAGCGTTACTTTATAAATAGGAGCAGTCGCGCTCTAGCCACTGCCACCACAACCGGCAGGATGCGATGCCATGGCACGGTGGGACGAAAAATAATTGAAACTTTAATGACCCTCGTATATGCTTCAGTAATAATCCTCGGATCTCATAGTGCCATATATTTTATGCAGCATCAGTGCAATTCCGTTATATTTCGGGTTGAATGAAACCAATTTTGATACCCGTGTAACATTTGCAAACCCGTAATTATGACTCGTATAGTACCATTTATAAAGGACTCACTAATTGGGCAACGGTGAATACAAACTATTATTTGCAATTGCTTCTCTCTCGAAGTCTAACACAACGATACGTTTATTATCAAGAAACCGGAACACTGTATCGCCTTGGCCCGATAGTTCTGATGGGCATGGCGTTTCACAGAACGATGTAAGCGCAGTCACGAAAGATCGCATTGCAGATATCTTGCATTTCTCACGTTTAATTCTCTCGATACAATAACTGCAGCGGTTATAAAATACCCCTACATACATCAAGTGCAGTTCACACCTTACGGTAAAATTTACTCGTGTATTGGCCATGACTGACAGATGGTGGTCATTGAATTCACACCGGAATTAAGGTCACCCAAATTCGGCGAAAACGATTTTTATTTTTATTATATCTGACATGCAGACCCACAGGCTGGTCCAAATATTTGGATAACGTTGTAAGGAGATCTGACTCACTGTACCATATACAGCGTTTTCTTCGAAAGCATGTGCGAAAATTAAGACGCTCCATATCATACATTAACCCCAATTAAAGACTAATGTAAAAGCTTTCTCTTTTATGGAGGAAAGATTTTTAGCTTCTCTCAATATAGAAATCCGAGTGGAATTAATTGTAGCCGTATAAAGCAGTTGACAAAGTTCTAGAAACGTTTGTCTCGTTGCTTTGCAAAATAAAAGTCTAAAAGGCTAATTAAATCTTAAATATTTCACTGAGAGTCCGTGTTAGTCTTATCCTTACATCGCTAAAACACTTTGCCAATGCGCTACTAATAACGACTATTATTCTAGAATAGGACTACGAGGCGAGAAAATGGAGCAAACGTTTTTTTTGTCCTAGTTATCACCTATCGGAGCGCCGCCGCCTCTCCTTTAAAGGACACTTATGCAAGCATTGTCGACATTAATTTATGCTCTCATGGTTTTTAAACTTTATTCCGTTAAATCTCGAAAACTGCCGTAGGAATTGTCGCAGACCATTTTGCAGTATAACAAATAAAGCGCTATTCTAACGATACCAAAAAATAAGCAAGCACGCTAAGAAGTGTTTTGCAACTGTAAGTTTTAATCTAATACAAATGTATAAAAGAATAAGCCATGTTCTAAGAATCAACGCACAGATCAAACCGCTAATGATAGAGACGAAAAATTTGAACCCAATACTCCTCAAATGGTCTAGATGACCAATAAAATAAGTAATAAGAGTAATAAGCGCAAGTAGAAAGTGATTTTGCGAAAATTCACCTCTAAAGGGGTAAAATGGACCCCCAAAGTTTGTTTAGAAACAAAATGTTTTTGTATGCTAAGCCAATAAAACTCGGTCTGTCTAATAAGCATAAGAAATAAAGAAAGGCGTGAATCAGGATTTTTCGAAAATCAACCCCTAAAGAGGTGCAATGGGGTGTTTCATTTATATAGTCTAGGCAAGCGAAGCCGTGTGAGCAGGCTAATCATAACTAAAATTTTACTATTCCCGTTTTATTAAAACAAAAATATAAATAAAATTATTCGTAAAAAAACGCGCGGTAATCGAACCTCGGTTTCGTACAGTGCTGCTCAGTCTTCGGCCTCGCATTTAGAAAGTAAAATGTATTCATCCTCTATTTAACTCCCCAGGGAATTCATTTTTTAAAGTCCTTTTTTAATACTCAAAATTATTAAGCAAAAAGAAAAGCTCCATTGCAAATTTCATGCCAGACCCGACTTATGATGAACGTTGCCTGCCAGTCAGTGCTTAGAATTTCAATAACATTAATTAGAAATATCTAAGTTTTCACTTCTTACATCACAGTCTAACTCTGTATACATGTAGAAATGACTGTTGATCACATTAAAGGCAACAGCAACGCCAGTCTTCCACTCTAGATATATCTTTACCAACCGCTACCATTGGTTCCGTGAGCAATTGTGGCCCCAGATACTCAATACAGGGCCACATAACCTAATACAGCTTCACTCCCGCGTGGGAAAAATACCGACACTTCTGCCATAATCGACTCTATTTCTGCACTTTATGACCCATTATTTTTATAGCCACAGCTACAGCTTAGTCCAATTTTAGTCCGAGTTTATTATTCTCTCTGCATTTTAATAACGCTTGTGTAGCGTCAAATGGGCAATTTGTTTTTGTATCAACATTTTGAAAAACGTTTTCATTAAGCTCCTGTATTTTTAATTTAATAAGAAACATTATAATGGCTTTAATTTTAGACGGGGTTACAGCTCAATTATGTAATACTGTAATAATGGTGTATTAAAGTCGATTACTTATAATGTTAAGTCCCAAGATAGTATAAGTGATCTTATTTTTAAAATTAAGTCGGTGAATTGATGTCTCAGCTCGTGAAATTATAGTGTTTTAAAAGTAATTTATTGTAAACTTGTTGTTAC
The DNA here is from genome assembly GCA_947579745.1 of Apocheima hispidaria. Taxonomy (NCBI): domain Eukaryota; kingdom Metazoa; phylum Arthropoda; class Insecta; order Lepidoptera; family Geometridae; genus Apocheima; species Apocheima hispidaria. Next base: position 8,372,297 of record OX388153.1, on the reverse strand, counting down.
CCGTGACTTCGTTCGCGTGGGCATAAAAAAGTATCCTATGTCCGTCTTTGTGATACAGTAACTCCTTGTCCAATTTTATCAAGATTCATTTATAGATTTATTCAGCCGCTTATCCGTGATAACGCGATAAATATCCAGAAAGATATACAAAGCTACTTCCTATAGTTCGCTAGATGGCTTTGATCCATTTTTGTGCATTTTTTGACGTTTTGTATGGACTGACAGTTGTAGGGAGTTCTGAATCGCACAAGTTTTTTCCTCGACGCGACCGTATTCATTTTCATATCTCGAAGCTATATTATATATTGGTCCTATATTATTTGTTTATACGACTGCGGCTGTATTCCTCTGAATTATAATATTCGAGTGGACCGATTTAAATGCCTTTTTTAAATGTGTTTTTCTTTTCGATGATTCGCTATGATTGATGAAAACCTATTCAGCCGTTTAAAAGTTATGAGGACTTTTTCGAATAGATCGGGGGTTGTTTTCAATTTGTCTATAATCGTCGACTATATGGTGCTTTTTATTCTGCTAAGGAGCGTATACAAGTTGTATACAAGATAATAATTAATAAACTTTGTTGTAGGAATTGTGAATAATAACGGGAAAAAAAATTGCTGTTCCATATATTTTATTGCAAGTTCTACGAACACTTCGTTTGGTGCATCTGATTTTTCTTTTCGTGAGTCTTACTAAACTGCACTTACGCATTGGCACTTTTTTACTTTGACTAGTGTTACTTGTTATTTAAGCTTAATAATTTATTTGATGTTCCGTGTGTTCTTATCCGATAAGATTGCGTTTTTTTCTTCATCACGAGGAGATAATGCATTTTTGGCAAAAAATATCCGATGTCATGATTATCACGCTAAATAAAGGAATATTTTTACCATGTGAAAATAAAATAATACCTACTATGCGACCTTCTAATTGTTTTTTCTTGAACATGGTACCTATTTAATGCTTCTTTTAATTGAAGAACTTTCTTGGTGGAAAATAGGCTTTGATTAAAGTAAAAAAATATGTAGATATTTATGGTCAAGACATAAAAATAAAATTTACTATTTTTAACTTCTCTTTTTCCAAATGGGCGAAGAGGTTTTTATTACGGTTTCCTACAAAAAAAAGAGTCAAATATACAATACAGATTAAATAAAAAAAATAACTATATTTATAGACTATCCTCTATCTATAAACATGTTTAAATGTCAATTTCTTTTCAGAAAAAGTTGCTAGAAAACGTTTCTACGAGTATTTGTGTAAATCACAACAAAATATTTATGCATGTTTTTACGTTCACATCCTCGGCTTGTCTGAGAAACAGGACATCTTTGGGCATTTTTTTTGGGTATGTTGGCCTCGGCTACACCTTGGGCCGCATTTTCATATTCGTCTATAAAAACCCCAATTGGCAGCGGCAGCAATTATGTACTTGTTACATATTCTCACATTTATTTAACAAAATATAATCATTAGTAAAATTCAAACGAATTGTAAACGCACTGAGTGTAGCGCCCGTTGAAGTCTTTTGTACAGCGCGGCGCGCGGCACTTTAAATTTCATTTTGCCGGCTCTGGTTTAAAAGTTTAATACACTTGTTCGCAATATTTAGCCCAAATACTAGCTACTAAAATAACCTTTAAGATGTATACTAAAATATGAAATACTGCATAAAAGATTTACAGGGTAAACGTACTTGCTAGTCACGCATTTAAGTCTTTTGTTGTTTTGCATGTGAAAAACTTGACATTTTTGACAATATAGCACTATTTGTATTAATTTGCTTTGTGATTGTAATTTTCTTTACAGTCTGATATGACAAAAAGAGCGTTTTTGTAGTAGGTAATTAGCTATACATTTTCGTCGATAAATGGAATTAAAATGAATTCGGTTGTTAGTTACAAAAAATTAAATTTCATACAAAATACTTAGTCAAGTCTCTTAATTTATAAGAGACTTGACTAAGTATTTTGTATGAAATTTAACTTTTTGTAACTAACAACCGAATTCATTTTAAAGAATATATTAATATTTTGTATGACGCGACCTTTTAATCAGGCATCTAAATTTACGACGGGTAAATTAAAGAAATTTACGATAAATAAATTAAAGAAAAACCTTCAATATTTTGCCACGTTAAAGAACAAAGAATCGAAGTGAACGAAAATTGAAAACTTTGAAGTAAAACGATAAAAACCAGCGAAGAAACCAAACGAAGCGACGCTAAATATAGCTCTGGCCCTGCTTATATGCGCACCGGAGCTTATCGTTCTATACACGATTGAAGAGAAGCGCACATGAGCGCAAAAACCTCCTGCACCTTACACACTGGCTCGGTAACGGTAACATACATTCATAATTTTTCCATACTTTTACATTTGATTCCCATAACTTAAGCCCAGGAAGCATTAATTGCAGCTCGCTGTAAATGAGTCAGTCTTTTCTCGTGAACATGTTCTAATTGCAGGAAGTGTATGCCAACATTTTGATAAACATATGCGTTATTATGTATCGGAATGGTTCTCGGCTAATCTATATCGGGTCGTCGTAATATAAAGTTCTTGATGTAAAAAGTGTAAAGCTTTCATGTTTATTTTACTACAAGAATCGTTAATTAAAATTAAGGGGCTGTTCGTATCTTAGCTATTGTAATGGTTCTGCCGATTAATTATCTAATTTCTCCTCCAGACATGTTCTGGGATGCTACCACCAAAGTACTGTTTAAATATTAAAATAACCAGTTTATTGTACACTTTTATGCCCTTAAGCTCTTCATGGCAATTTTCAAAAGGATGCTTCTCTTCGAATAAGAATTTCATATTTTTTAGGACTTTAAGTTTAGTTACCTTTGCGATGTTACGCTACAGGGGTTGCTGTCGAGTTGGAGCTTCACGTTATATTGTTCAAACAAATTTCAACACCCAGTTCATGAACTTTTCACTGTTCGTATGTCACAGGCAGGTCGCACAAGTCCTCGGAGACGCGCGCGCTTCGATGGTCGCGGACCAAGTGTCGGGGCCACTCACGTCGAGACACTGAACTTGGCGGAGTGCGCCCCAACGGTTATAACATAACACGTCTGACGTAACCTTAACCTTGCAAGAAGAAGAGGAACGAGCCGCCGAAGGACGGAGAGAGAGCGCGATAGGCTGGAGAGAAAGGGAGAGATGGCGATCGGCGCGCACTCTCCGGCAGAGGCGGCTCGGGCGCGCGAGCCCGCACTGCTCGCTGCCCGCGTGCCGATCGCCAACACTACTCTGCCCAGTGCCCATACATGCATTATTAATTGCTAATTATGTTTGTTTATTTTTCAATTCACGTTCTTGATTATAATTAGCAAATATAGAGTTGCATGCACTTAACAACCAACACAAAAAAATCACGATAGCCTCATAACTACAACATCATTGTTAAACACTTAAAAGCACTTACTTGATAAGCTTATACCTAACGGCATGTTAAGACGTCTAACCGTTCCTAAAAGAGCAATTTTTTTCTTGAAATAGAGACTACCACAGTTATTTAATATATTTACATTTTTTTTAAAGCGACTCGATTTCCCTTGCGTGGTTCTAAATGGAACGATTGTTACGGTGACATTTCATGCGACGACATATTCCAACAGAGAATCGATTATGCCGATGACCCGTGCTTTCTAAGGGGTCACCAGGACTTGGGCACGTTATTCCATCGCTTAATCTCCCATCAAAACAATACTTTCACTTGGGAGTTGCGGATAAACAATTTCCATCGGCTTTCTTATGAAATATCATGTTTTTACCCGACTGCCCAAGGAGAGCAATATGTTCGGGTTGTATGAAAGTATATAAATATTTATCTAAGTATGTATGTGTGTGTGTGTTACTATATTACCTCCTGTGTTTTTTTTTTTCGTTAGGTCCCATATTTAATCCAAATTTTCCTTTGAATAATATTACTTGTTACATAAACTGTTGTAAGTCTTGTTATTGATCATTATGTAGCACTTACGTATACATACATATATCATTCAATAGATATTTAGATAGCAGTCGTGGTAGCTCAGTGAGAGCACGCTCGCCTCATATTCGTAGAGTCGCGGATGGGCGGGCCCGTACCAATGACTGCTTAGGAACTTACGTACGGATAAACCATTGACTTGTTCCATTGAAGGAAAACACCGTGAGGAAACCTTCAAATTTCCGGAGAGGAAATTCGATGTGGATCCGCCAACCTGCACTGGGCCAGCATGGTGGATATGGCCTAATCACCCTTCGAGGGTAGAGCGATATCTCAGCAATGCATAATATGGGATGCATAAAGGCTGGTGCAGAAGAAGATAGTTAATAGTATACATAATTATTAAGAGACATGATAGTTTACATAGATTAAAATTAATTTCGCTATTTTTTACCTGATGGTAAAAACAGATTTATTAAAGCATATTAAGCACCATCGACATACAAAAAAATTAATTGCCGTCCTAGCTATGATAAAAAGTTTTCATCAAAGAAACGAGTTGTTAGCATACTTTAATAAATTGGTTACAGGGTGATCGCTAACTTTGTCTTTATTAGTATGTAGCTACTTGTTGCCTCAATTGATACTATGACGCTTTCAAGTACCGTCGTTGCAGAAAGTGCTTTGTAGGAGCAGCTTGGGACTAGCAGTTTCAGCATTGTAGCTTTTTACGATTAATCTATTAATAAAATCAAATCCGATCATATATATAACATTTTTTGACGTATCTACACCAGAGACCGTATTTTTTCAGTCATAATTCTTTCCATCCTGAGGTCGTGTGGAAGAAATCGTTTTAGACAATAAGGCCGCCCAGTATACTACCAGGTTTTTTCTTATTATCGTTTATTTTTAAGTTACGTTTTCTTTATGGTGTGTAAAAAAGTTATAGTGTATTTAATTATTTACCAGAATACGTAAAGTACATAAATGTCTTAATATTATTATTTCTGAAAAACTGTATTCAGTCTGCAATTTTCAATTAATTACCGACAAGATAATTTCATAAACTCCTTAACAATTGCTAAGAAGCCATTAAATCAAAGATTTTCTAAATTTGATCCCTCTCAACATTTTGATATAATTAGGTACATAATTATAAATTGATACACGCATATGAACTATTAACTCTTTTAACAGATCTGAAGTGATTTAAATTAAATGTATAGAGGAAGAATAGAATATGTAATGAAACTCAGTGCTAGTGTAGCTTTCTATTAGCGCAATTTTTTTCCAATTCGGAGAAGTTGTTATGAATATTACCGCATTAAACAAATAAATAAAATTACAAAATTTACCTCTTCATAATACCTATTAGTTTAGCTGCATCAGCCTTTTAATATCCCACTGGTGGGATATCGGCCTACCCTAGAAGTTTGATTGGCCCATATCCACCACGCTGGCCTAGTGCGTTTGGCTGTTTCACTTACGCCATTGAATTTCTTCTCCGGAAATACGCAAGTTTCCGCACGATGTTTTTCTTCACCGAAAAGCCAGTGGTATATTCCAAAGAACACTTATCAGTTCTCTTATAAAACACTTGTCCGATTGATATTACACATTCATTTCTTTACCTCCGATTCAGCGGTGGGTGCTCACGATAATTCTTTTTATCACAGTCACTCGTTGTAATCTTCATTAGTTCGTTCGATTCATCTTGTTTTCACATCAATTCATATAGCTTTTCCCACCTGTCAATTATTACGTAATAAAAAGTTCCCAAGATGATTTACCATCGTGTTGTTTGTGTTTACGATTCCCATCGTGATTCCCATCTGATTGCATACTATGCCCCAGGATATGAGCCTAGTCATTTATTTATTGGACTCTGATACTTATCTCATTGTCTTCTATGTGTTATTGCGATCCTATTTAGATGATAGCCACAGCTAGTAATCATCATAAGAAACGTTGGTAGAGTTATTGAACTAGAACTTGGCTAATGAATGGTGATGTTCCGTCGATTAAAGCGTATTAAAAGTTTTTGCTACATAATTGATCGCTTTTTCAGTATAAAACTAATGCGCGTGCAGCATGCGTTGTGCTCTCGGTTTTGTTCGTCGAACGCTACATTGAATGTTTAACTCAAGACCAAAAAGAGGGTTGTAATTGACCGAGTAAGCGAAGCGAACGAAAGTCTCTGCTTTAACTGGCAAATTTTGCTTTCATTTGTCCGTATGCTGGTACTCGTGAACTGGTCCTATTTTACAAGTTTTTATTCTTGCAATGTTTGTATGTCTGCATTTGCTGTCTAATCTTGCAACTCAATATTAGACCAGTTGCTCAATTCAGTTGAAATATTGCATGCCTGTCAAGTTCCGATGACATAATACAATATTATGACAGCGAGCTTATCTGATGATGGATACGGGAGGTGGAAAACGGAACTCCACAGTAACTAACAGTAGATTGATGCAGTTTGGACTCATTTTGATCAGCGTACAGTACCAATAACGGATTTTATAAAAGCTAGACTGGAAAAATATATTTTTCCACAAAAAAAAATTTCAACCAACTTGACCAAAACTTGGTACAAAGCTTTTTACTTTATTATTCTAAATTCTTGTTTAGAGTTGAGTACCTAATGTTTCTGCCAAATAGGTAAATGTCGCCGCAGCAAACTCCCCCTTTTTGGTGGAAATACCCCACCAATCAAAAGTCGCCGTCAACAAAAAAATACTATAAAATTTGTAGAATTGATGTTGTGCAAAAAAGTTTGTGCTCGCGAGGTCTACTGTTCGCAGAACTACTAGTATTCTTAGTTATTAATCTTATTTACTTTTTAGTTGGGTACTCTTGATATAGTGATCGTTTTTAATAAGACGTAGCAGGTGTGTCTGCAACGTCATCGGTCGTCTCGGTCAGTTGTACCTTTCATTTAAATTAAAATTTATTTATACGAGGCGGACACCCATATATCTCGTTTGCAAGCGGTGCGGTCGCAGCTGCGCATCCCGTATTGGCCTATTCAATTCAGTCACTACCATAAGTGCCCCAGAAGCTCCCGGCAGACGCCGTTTAAACTAGTAGTTCGCGCCGAACTGAGACCTCGCGACCCTGGCCCGTGTCAGCTCATATTCGAACTTAATTTTGTATTGAAATGAACTACTTGCCTACAAAATTTCATCAAGATCGAATTAACGGTTCTTAAGTTATCGTCGGACAAATATACAAACATACAAACAACTGCCGATTTGCTCCCGTAGACTTTCAGAGCTTCGCTTCGCTCGGTCAATCATCTGAAAAGATGTTCTGAGGCCTACGATGATGATGACGATGACACCCATGTATAGGGAGACCATAAAATACCATGTAACAAAGTTACAAAAACCAATAACTTCAAAATCACAATTACGTTTATTTGTAATGTATTCTATCAGCATATAAAAAAAAAAGTTTAAAAACTGAAACCCGCCTACGTAAAAGTATGAAACAAGAAAATATTATGCGAAATTCAAAATGGCGTGGAACATTTAATGTACATTTCCCAATGAGTTTTAAAGTCCCTTGAACCGTAGTCTGATGCATCATTGACTTTTAAAGTCCCTTGCCTTGGCATCAGACTACGATTAAAGGGATTTTAAAACTCATTGGAAATACACTATGTTGAAATGATTTCTATAATATTAAGTAAGACGATAGCTTATTCTCTGGATTACAATCTTATTATTTTTGCCCCGTAATTAAATACATTTTCTATATGATAGACGTTGTAACCGCGGAGCGCTAGTAAAAACTATGCGAGGTGAAAAAACATGGATACAGGTACTCTTAAGAAATCAATAGATATTTTTAATTTGTTCGTAATAATCAAGTTCATGTAGCACTTTACTACGTTACTTGCTACGCAGACGGCTACGCGGTTGCAAATAACATCCAACAAAATATATTTATTAGGGGCCAGAATTTGGGCGCAGCTATCGCGCTCGTGCATTTACAGTATTTTTTAAAGATATACTACTGGAAAATGTGCTTAGGTCATTTTGGGATGTTGAAATACTTAGAAATTCAGATCATTATTTTGTTTACCCAAAATTAATGGAGAAAACTGTTTATCCCATTTTTAATATTCATTGTGAAAAAATGACAAATTGAAAACTTGTTCTAAATATATTCGAGTATTAAGCTGGTGGATTAAATTGCCAAATCACATTTTCCAAAAATACACGTAATCATTTTATATCTTAAAAAAATCTAAAATGTGTGAGCGAGATAGCTGCGCTATCCTATTATTATTTTAACGCGTATTTAATGCGCATTACGTTTCAATATAAAGCTTATTCCGCGTTAGCCACGGCTGTAGCATCGCGATGTAAATGTTAATGTTCACACTGTCTAACATTTATTGTGTTAATATATCTCTCCAGGTGGTTCTTGTACCATTAAAGGCGAGCGTTTGGCTGTCAAAACGTTTATCTTTTTGGGCCTATTTAGACTACGCTATAATATCGTAACATACTTCATAGTTTTCCCCGCACTGTTCCCCACTTGTCGGTTAAAAACTTCATATCATGATAATAAGCTGGCATATCTTCTTACTACTATTGTAAATGCGAAAGTTTGGATAGCTGGATATTTGTTACTCAACGAAGAACGGCTGAACGAATCTGGATGAATTTTGGCATAGAAATAGATTATTTGGAATATCACATATTACTTTCTATCCCTGAAAAATGTATTAATAATTAGTAGCTGGATAGAGATAGGGATATCTGCGCCCAGCGATTTCACTCGCGTAGGTATGATAAATATTTAAAAGCGTGTTTGTTGGTTTGTTTCTTTGCTGTTTTTTTACCGATATCTTAACTAATATTATAATTCAAAGAAATAAAGCCTCAGTCGTATCAGGAAAAATAAAGTTCCGAGGTATAAAAATTATTACGTTCGCCTCGAGAAAAAAACTTCGCTTGCGCGATTTTGAACTCTCTCGATAATACTCTAGCGAACGATAGAGAGTAACTTTGTCACAATTTTTTTTTTTCACAAGAACTTATTCAGTCGCAAAACAGGACAGAGGCAATGGAATTTGTGCTGAAGCTATGTTTTTGTGATATACTCGTAGTCTGAAGAGGGACCTTCAGAGTCTTCTCTTGATTATAAATAGGTTAAGTTGGAGAAGGCTAGATGCATACAAGTAATTTAATTCAACTTAATTAAATTTGCACGAAAAAGAAGTTAATAAATCATGTGCTTCTCTAGAGTTTTAGTAATGATTCGACGCCAGTAGCTATTTCCTGTTCCAATTTTTTGTTGCTTTGGGAGAGTTGTTAATCATTATGCAAATTCATTACAGATTAAAACTTTAATTGGAATCTGTTAATTCGTAACATAATTTAAATTGGCGAGTGGCAGCCAGAATAACATAAATCACTAAAAATAATAAATTTAAAAAAAATATGTTGTTATAAATGATAACCCAATGCTTTACTTTTAACCGATTTCCAAAAAAAGGTTCTGAAGTCGACTGTTTTTTTTAAATATTTGTTACCTCAGAACTCCGTCATTTATGAACCGATTTGGAAAATCCTTTTTTTTTTATTTGAAAGGGGATACTTCCAGATTGGTCCCATTTTAATCAAAATCCAGTTCTGATAATGGGATCTATGAGGAATCGAGGGAACTCTTCAAATATTATAGGCATACATATAGCGATTATGGTATTTTCATCAACATTTCGAGCATTTGCATTCAGAATGTGTCATTTGGTGAAGTAGAACTGATAAAGAAGACCACAGATGGCTACCGGAACCCTTCAATGATACGTATTTCACGGGTTGCTCCAAGATAATCTCGATTATGATAGATACGCGACTATGACGAAGTAAATTTAAATAAATGGTTCTGTTGAAATGCATTTTTTTAATTTAAAATTAATACATTTCTTACGATCAAAACTCATAGAAAATCCAATACAATTGATAAATAATAATTCTAAGGATAATATTTTATCTTAGTATATGACTGTGTAATGCCCTTAAACTTTAAGTTTATGTAAATTGATATTCATGTAGTACAAAACGCTTATTTTGTGAAGTAAAATTAAATGGGGTCCATAATTTGCTTTGCCCCCCGTGAGTAGAAATACAAACCTTAGGGTATCATGATGTTATTATCGCTTTGTTCAATTTCTAGTAACGTAAACAACGTCTGCCCGTTGTTAAATACGATGCATTTCACTTTAATTATACATTTTGAAGTAATAAGAGAAACTTATTAAAATGACCAAGACATGGAATTGCTTATTAAGACTTAAGGTGCCCTTACACGGGCAATTGAAACTGCACAATCCTGGGCAATTATGATGTCACATTTAGACGCACCTTTAGAGAAACTGTTCATATAAACCGTTATAAGGAAGGCAGACTGTATCATATGTACTCCTGTACATCATTTCTTAATGAGTATAAAATAGTAAACTGTTAAATATGCGATTTGTAAGTAGCTTATTTAAAATATGTGGAACATAATAAGGGATCACAAAGAACGTGTGGTAATAGGCCGAAAAGAGCTAATTGTGTTTGTCATTACGAACAATTTACACGACAGTCACATAACCTACCCTAAAATCCCGATGACAAAATTCGTTTAGTGTGAATGTTAGTTCAGATTTTTAGTTACAATTTGTGTACTAACTAAGAAATTAATTTGTATTTGTTTTTTGTATCATAAAATATGAAATATATTATATAAATATGATATATATTGTAAATGTCATTATTCTAAGGAACAGCTGATTTTAATAATCGCGATTTTAGAGTTGGTGTCATAGTAAAAGGTGTTTAAAATGAATTAGTAAACAATAACATGTCTGCATATCAAACAAAAAAAGGATGAGATTCTCAAGTCAACTGTTTTTTTATTTTTTTTATTTTAATCTTTGTTAACTCAGAACTCCGTCATTTATGAACTGATTCGGAAAATTCTTTTTTAGTTTGAAAGTAGATACAGACTTACAGATTGGTCTCATTTTTATCAAAATCTAGTTCTGATGGGATCCATGAGGAATTGAGGGAACTCTTCAAATTTTATAGACACACATATAGCGATTTTGGTATTTTCATTATCAAGACAAGCATTTGCATTTAGTGAAGTGGAACTGATGATGAAGACCACAGATGGCCATCGAAACTCCACAATGATATTAAGTATTTCACGGGTGGCTCCAACAACATTCGATAGCATTTCAGTTTCCATCATGCAAAATCGCTAGTAAATTAGCGACATCTACCGTCGAGGAACCATGTGTTTCAAATGGAAAGACAGAACTTTTTTACCTATGCTATCATTACTCGAGCGAATGACTTCAAATGGAACGAGAATACACATGTGCGTAGATCTTCAAAGTTAATAGGTAATATTCATTTCTTTTTGTTTTTTGTCGACTTTTGTTATTCGAGCAGTACAAATTCGTGTACTCATCAATCTTCTTTGCTCGGATCAGTCAAGAGTAATCACTTGTTTGTATAACTTAAATTGATATTCTGATAATGGATTAGGTGTCAAATAACACCGGCAAAAAAACGATAGTGTGAATATAATTGTTGTTTCAATCATTTAATTATAACCGCAACTTTGATGGACGTGCGAAATGTTATGTTATTTTGTACGTCGAATAATGAACATTTAAATGTAAATAACTTAATGCTAGGGTTGTCCTCAGAGAAGCCACAATATTTTGAATGGCATAATATAAAGGGCTTAAATTTAATTAACGCAAACTCGTACCTCAATATTTTACTTAAAATTTAGCCCAGGGCTTCTTACAAAACGTAAAACAATGCCAAAAGTTAAAAAAAGTATGAACTAAAGTGTTTCTAGCTGTGTATATTGTAGGTAGATGCTCCTAAGTTTTGCTCGAGAACGCCTAATATATAATATAATATTAACCCTGTGTACGAGTACAGCCAGCAGTGGATGTCATGCTTCTGGCTGAGGATGAGGATGACGTTGACGAGCACTCCAAGTACATCGATCTAAATCGAAAACAGTTCTTTTTCTTTCTTGTATATAATATTTTCTAAGGGTTTCAATAAAAAATAAGCCTAAACCTAGGGTGAGTAAATGATTTATGACAATCATAAATTAACATCCTGCAATTAGGCCAAGTTAATTAGTTAAGTCATCAATTTTATTAACAAAGGATAAAATGTTGGGATTTTGCATACAAATTTTAAATCAAAAACAAGATTTTGCTAAGGATTCTTCTCTTTAATATGTTTAACAACTATTGGGTGCCGTATAATTTATAACGTAGCAAACGTAACATGGTTTTCTCTTCCTCATTATAGAAGCGGCAGGTAAAGTATTCGGGAGAAATAACACAAATTAACGTAAATAAAATTAGCAAAAAATGCGGACTAAACTTTAATGTCAAATAACAATTTAACTTCGTGAGTCCGCGTTTTACCATTGATGGTATAATGTATAAAAAATAAACTCTTTATTCAAACCAGATTTAACAATATAAAGGATTTAAAAAAGCTTAGCTACATTAAAAAATTACTTAACCTCTTTCTTATATTAGCATTACATAATTATTTCTTACATAACAATTTAATTTTCTACATAGTATTTTGTTTTTCATCTTGAATTGCTTGTCCGGTTTTTATAGTTTAGAGAATTTTGCCAATTTTGCTTTTTTCTCTTTACCATTATGACCCTTACAATTAACAACTGTGTCGTAAGTCAAGTATTTAGTAAATGATGGAATCTGAAATAATAATTTTGCACGCTCAATAAGGGCAGAATATAGTTCTACAACTATTTAGACTTAAGACCCTTACTATGTACTTACCTATGTTTATGCAATTAAATGTATCTGAATCTAAACCTTATTCATAAACATTCGTTAAGATACATCTTCTCGCTGGCAAAAAGTTTCACGTCCGAAAACGATAAAGCATGTTTGGTCTATTATTTACTCTTAGGTCAAGATTAGTTAAAGCCCTCGTCCATTACAACTAATTGCGGCATAATTGTCCATGATATTCCTACGGTGGCGGCTAGGTTTTATGTTAACACTCATCCCTTTTTAACTTCTTTATTACCTGCGGCTTAGATGATAAGATAGTTATAATTTAGTGGTTTATAATTATAATCCATGAACCCTGAAAGTTCTCAAAAAAATATATGAACCAATTTTAGAACTTAAAATTCGGTGTTAGTATATATATATATATATGTTTGTGTGTATATTTGTCCGAACAGTTAACATTAACTTTTTTTTTTTTTTTTAAATTATGTTAAGTTTTGCTCCACAGACTCTGTGGTCCGTGCCTTTTGTCAAATTTTACAATATTAGCTTAACTTACAGACCTCTGATCCGTTATTAATAAAATGTTGTAGACATGAAGTTAAATACAATTTTCAAGTTCGAAAATCCGTTCAAGAGTTGTGAAATTAAAGTGCTCGTAAGGTTTCAGTACGGCACTGACTACTGGTTTGATCTAAGTTAATAACGAAAAAGACATAAACGGTTACGAAATAAGTGTTATAAAAATGATGTACTTGACTACAATCTAAACATGTAAAGGCAATGTAAAAATGCACAGATGAAATCGTCAATAAATCTTAAATCTCAATCTTGAGCCATATATTTATTGGATAATAGATGTTAAAGTACTCGTACATCAGCTAAGACGTATAAAGGTGTTATTAAGTAGATTGGTAAATGAATTATAGCTTCTTTGATGATATTTTCTAACTTTGCCGAAACGAATTCCAATCATTCCTAAAGTACTTAAATTAATATATATTATGTATATTTAGGGAATACTTCGTATAACAAAAGTTTGCTGTTCATCACCGGAGCAATGTTTTAGTTCCTTTGTCTAAATCAAACCTATTTACCTTAACAAGTAATTAGTCTCAATTTTGACCATAGAATTACTTTGTAATGGGTAAAGCTACCATGAAAACTAAGCCTTCTGAACTAGGTAAAATTAATCAAGAATAAAAGCACACCTAAAATAATAATTGTCGAATACGGCGAAACTCTGAATTTCACGCGGGAGTTTATTTCCACAGTTAATTAATTTGATGTTGCGAATTTAGTACAAAAAGTTAATTAGTCCATAGTTAAAATGTCTCCAAGCAATTATTTTTACAAAATTGTACCGAGTTTTAAACCTTTTAAGAGCAAAATGTGGTATCTATCTTAAATTTCGCGTTTTGTCGAAACAGATGGAAAATGTTCTATACCCTCTATGCATAAACGCTTAAAACTCTTGGATTCACCCGCGTGAAAAAATCCTCAGAAGTAGCCTATGTCACTCTCAGACCCTTAATCTATTTCCATGCAAAAAAACAGCTCGGTCTGTTGTTCTGTTGCTGAGTGAAAGAGGAAGAAACAAACTAACAAACAGAGTTTCGCATTTATAATATTAGTAGAGATGCAGCACAGAAACCGTTTCGGGACCGATCGCCTTCTCTCAACTCGTGCCATTTAGTATTCTTTCCACGGAATAGGTCCATACTCAACGTACACTAATCAGCACAGGGATTAGCATGGGACAAGCTCGTGAACTGCATGCGCTCTGTCACTGCGGCTACAGCGTCGCGCTTATGTCGCGTTATAGCTTACGTCTCGCCGTCGACGCTTAGATGCTGGCTTTAAAAAGCCTAGCCGTAAGCATGCCGACCCCTCGAAGGTGCTAAGCCGCTCCGTTTACGTGCGTTCGATTGAAGGCGTGGTGAAAGGTATCCGGTCCCGAATTGATAATATCATCATGTTCAGCCAGACTGCTGACTGAACTCTACTGCTGACCAAAGGCCCCCGTTATTGTATCTTACCGTCGACGGCGAGACGTAAGCGATAGCGCGACATACGCGTGGCATCGCGTCGTCCCGCTGTGGCTGCGGTGACAGCGAGCTGCCAGTTTACCACGAAACGCATGCGGATGTTCAAAATCACAACTTTTGACAGGCGGCTTGGGGATCTCAGAACGCTTACCGTTTAATAAGAGGCCATGTTGGTAAGTGTGCAGCAACTAAAAGAGGATAAGTCTATTCAATTAACGAAAACGCACCCTATCTTATCGCCTAATCGCTTAAAGTGTAATGGCAAAATATTATTCAGATAATTGTAACAATTGGCCACTGACTACCTCCTGTAGATTCCATAATCAAGACGAATGAACCACACAATGCGTCAGTCTAAAAATCCAAAAAATAAAACACTTTCATTGGTGAAGTTAGATGATTTTCTAAACTCAGCATTCTCTTGATTATTTTTAAGTACTTCGCACAGCTAATATAAATATAAATAATATAAACAATGTTAGCAATATGTGAGAAATGTTTATCATAATTATTTTAATTTCATTGAAATGTACAGAAGAACATAACTATGGATCTTTGTTGTCTGAAAATAAGTTATTATTATATTATTATTGCGTTACTACAGCTAGGAGTAAATGTGAGATAGCCAACGGGAACGCTTTGTATAAGTCTCCGCAAACCGCGCCTTCTTTAAACTTTAGTCAAATTTGGTCCGAATAAAGATCTCGTAATGTTTCTACGATAGGCGGTAGTCAGCGCGATAGACGAACACAAATTAGCGGCGTCTATTGAACAGGCTATAGCTTATTTTGCCTACAATTAGAGCGGTTCAGTAACTAAGCCAACTTTGCAAGCGATTAGAAGGCCAGTATGTAATATTGTTAAGTTTTACTGCATATTAGATACAACAGCTTCCAGGTCTTAGAAAACGCAATAAATTCCAAGAAACATAATTTACAATTTCAATCACTGGTGTTTCAAAGCAAGTTACACTTACACTCGTAGTTTGAAAGTTTAAGTTATGCTTTAGACTAGCACTTAAACCTTAAGCTGGGTTCTCGCATTGCTTATGTGTAGGCTAGGTACTTACTTAGTTACATTGCGTATAATTATATTTTTGCAGTTATCGTTTACCCAGAAGATACGCTCAGCTGCTCACTTGCTCAGTCCCACATTAAAGCTCTTACTTACTCCAGTTCTTACTTGTACTCTACAGTCTGCACCGTGCTTTATTGTTTTAGATCCGTACCATTTTAACGTTAATGTATTGTATTCACACAATGCTCGTTTTCGAGTCAATTTTCACGGTGCCTTTCTTCGTCTCCCATATTGAATGCCGCAGACAAACGGAATCTAGGCGTCTGCTCCTATGTTTACTATCTGGCACAGCCGTAAACTAAAAACTTTGTCCAAACTGTCAACTTTAAACACGCCAATTGTTCGCATGAGTTCTCATAATCATTTTAATTCAGTTGATCCAAATTTCTAGAACCGTTACTTAAGCTATTACCTTCAGCGAGTGTCGGACAATCATAGGAAGTTATTACTAGGTATAAAGTTGGTCTAATTTACGGTAATTTCATAATACCGTATTCGCATTTGGCGGAATGAGTCACAGAATCCTGTTGAAAGTGCCTAATTGATACGAGTGTGAATACGAGCGCATAGATTTCAGTTTCACTTAACAAGTGTTATTCGCATCACGATCGAGGCTGCGCGTGCTAGCTGTCTCGACATGTGCTCTATCTGATTTTCTCCAACTACTGAAAAGTTCATAGTGACTACTCGTGTATAGGCTTACACGGAGCGACGTCATTAAGCCGCAGGAATCTCTTAGTACTGATCACTATGAACAACTTTTACTATGGGAAGGTATATGTTTGTATATATTTGTAAACAACGCTTGTAATAATCGTGTGCACGCAAGTTTATTTTTTATTTTTTTTACGTATAATACTAGTAGCTCGCGCCGAACTGAGACTTAGCGACCCCTATATGTTCAAAACCGCTACACCGATTTAGCTCATATTCGAACTTAAAATTTGTATTGAAATGAACTACTTGCCTCCAAATTTCATGAAGATCGGATCAACGGTTCGCATGTTATCATTGGACAAATATACACACAAACATACAAATATACAAACATACATACAAATGCCGATTTTTCCCAGTAAACTCTGAGACCTTCGCTTCGCTCGGTCAATTATGCCTATAATATTTGCGGAGTTCCCTTAATTCCTCGAAGATTCCATTATCAGAACTGGATTTTGCTAAAAATGGGACCAATCTGGAAGTATCTCCTTTCAAATTATAAAATAATTTTTCAAAGTATGGAATGCTCTTGGCACCACCCGTGAATTACTTATCACTGTGAATTTCCGATGGCTACTTGTGGTTTTCTTCATCAGTTCTACTTCACCAAATTATATTTTCTGAATGCAAATGCTTGACTTGTTAATGAAAATACCAAAATCGCTTTATAATATGTCCATAATATTTGAGGAGTTCCCTCAATTCCTCATGGATCCCATTATCAGAACTGGATTTTGATATTTTTTTTCCAAATCGGTTCTTAAATGACGGAGTTCTGAGCTAACAAATACAAAAAAATAAAAACAGTCGTCTTAAGAACCTCCTCCTTTTTTTTGGAAGTCGGGTAAAAAGTACGACACAGATGCTTTCAATAGCTCGTCTTAAAAATAATTAATGTATATTATTATACCACCGGGGTTGCTGTGCCAACTTTAAGTTGGACAGAAGAAGCTGCATAATAAACGACAGGAAGACAGAGTGAGCTTTACGAGCGTAGATGTTCCCAATTGGCAGTTAAAGCATTTTAATGGCATATTGCTATGGAACTGAAAATTAAAGCGGCGGATGCTAACCGCCGCTAGTTACTGGAATTAATTAGAAGTGTTGTGGAATATTTCCTCATTAATCTCTTTACGAGACTGGAAAGCTCGCGAGGCATTTCCATGCTTTGTATCCTGAGGTATGGGACTGAATAACGAGTATGCATAGCGAAAGTCACACGCCAATGTGACTGCCTCCGAGACAGACCGGACGACTCACACTTGAAGATTCTTTAAGGCCTGCTGATTTGCGAAAACAGTTGTCTCGCTCGCGCCTTTTCACATTACAGACGATTATTATTATAATCACTTAGTACGACTTTACAAATGTATATAATTTCAAAATAATACAATGCATGCAAAAAAAATAATCAATGTACTCGTTTTTTTTTTTATGTTTGTTACCCCCAAAACCTCTGTCATTTCTGAATTGAAAAATTCTTTTTTATAATTTGAAAGGAGATACTTCCAGATTGGTCACATTATTATCCAAGATAATTTCGATTAAGGGGGAGGCCTATGTTCAGCAGTGGACGTCTCATGGCTGATGATGATGATGATTCACGATTATGATAGTTAAGCGACTATAACAAACCAAATTTAAATAATATATGGTTCTGATGAAGTCGGTTTTTTTTTATTTAAATAATTTTAAATAAAAAAAAAATTATTATATTATATTTTATTTATAATATGAATTTCTAAAAACAAAAATTTCGTTTGCTTATGATAAGACCACAAAAAATGTTCAAGGAAAGTTTTGTTATTGTATCTTTTAATTTGAAGGAATGAGATCAAAAAAGCGAAAGTTATTTCAAATTACAAGATATCAAAACTTTTAAAACATATATTCTCCCTCTATATGTGCGAGTGAGGTAGCTGTATCCACGGGTGTCGATTACAAGTGAATTTAAACAAAAAGTTATACGACTTTTACGAGTCTCAGATTCCTATCTGACTCTTCATCTCTGTTTATGCATTTACGGCAATTTCAAGAGTAATACAGTTTTCGTCTATCATGATTTATATGCCGGTCGAAGAAAATCGTTTTATGGCCGATGAAATTCATTTAACACATTCGTAACTGTAATCATTGGTGCCGAAATTGCTGCTTTTATAGCTTATAGTAATTATGAGAAGCGCTTTCAAAATTATTACCACCTATTTATGCTTCCTACTTTCTTTAAATTAAAATGTTCTGATAAACATCCCAACGATCGTGACGCGGTTCGAAAATTGTAATTAGGTGTAGTGGCGGTTAGAGGTTAGAATCACACTAATATTATTAATGCGAAAGTTTGTGTGTAAGTATGTAAGTGTGTTTATTGCCGTTCAACTCTGTAACGGCTGAACGGATTTGAACGAAATTGGGTATGGGGGTAGCTTATATACTGGATTAACACATAGGCTTTTTATTTCGGAAAAATATTCGGCTTCTGTAGAATAGCGGGTGAAACCGCGGGGTGCAGAATATAGTGATACATAATAATATTCAAGGCTATCATTCAACTCATCATTGTGAACAATTACAGAACTCGCAATAAAAAAATAGCTTTTTCATGGAAAATATGTCTCATTCGCCTTCGACGAAATGTGCGTGTGTTCGGTGAAATGTGGTACGTGTAGTAATTTAATTCATAAAGCGAATTTACATATCAAACTTCATCATCAGCTAGAAGACGTCAACTGCTTCTTATTATTATTATTCTTATGTATATAATTATAATATCGTAAATTTTGTGCGTCGTCTTACCAAAGACCCTGTATTTCAAGGTAATTTGACCTCATCTCCTCCAACTAATTCCAAATGACAAAATTATTTACTTCCACAAAATTATACAACGGTGTATCGAATGAAATGACAAAGCTGCTTGATGCTGCTCTGCTTGAATAAAGATAATATTTTGGTGGGCTTATATCTTAACTTCCGCTTCATTCGATTTAAGTCACTTCAAATCAACGTACGTAAATATTTATTTTTATCGATACTGAGGTCCGTTTCGAACGGTATTCGAGTCATTAATGTGTCTCTTCCTTTTTTCAGGTATGTAAACGATTTCGAAGGATCCAGTGCTTTAAGCTCGTCATTATAGTGGATTATGCGGTACTGACTCGTAAGTCTAAATCTTTTTTATTTCTACCAAAAGGTTGTAAAGTATTCAATTATACTCGACTATTTTGGAAAGTCCTCGGAGAAATCCAGTGAGCCCACGGAGTTCCACTGGTCCGTTCAATAATGTTGCATCTTTACCGGTAATAACGGTATTTATTAACATAATCTTCACGGCTTACATTTCTATTTAGATAAGTGATACTCTGTGTAATACATTCTCCTAGAAACATTTTGTTACGTTAACTGCGTTGACTTCATAACTTCAAATTAATAACGTCTCATTAAGAACATAATAACAACGTCGGCACTCAGCAGCGCGGTAAATAGTTTGTCACGATTACAACGACAGAGATATTATACACTATGCGATATTAACGGGTGCACGCGATTCTCACGCTCCGAGCATTACTAACTTGTGAACCAAAACAATTCGGCTGTCCCATTTCCTATCGGGTATGCAGTCCTCCGCTTGGAGTCCGCTCTCGTCAAAACTCGAACACTAACACACCGTTCTAGACAAATTTACTCCACTTTCCATTTTTCACAGGCCATTTTCTTACGATGCGAGTGCAGGTGGTTCGCGGAACGAAATGTGGACCGCCAAGGCTGCCTTCTACATCACCTACTTTTAACTCGTTATAAATCGCGTTGAAGCAAAATATACGTCGTCACCGTGTATCAAAGTGTTCCCCGAGCACTTGACATACGTGCCTACTTACCGGGGGCCATTACCGCCGCAAATATCATTCGATCAAGCGATCCGGGCCGCGACCTGTA
Source organism: Apocheima hispidaria (assembly GCA_947579745.1). NCBI lineage: Eukaryota > Metazoa > Arthropoda > Insecta > Lepidoptera > Geometridae > Apocheima > Apocheima hispidaria. The sequence continues at coordinate 8,351,771 of OX388153.1, read as the reverse complement.
ATTGTGCACCAAATAAACATTGACAGCACCACACAAGCATCGAATTCATTAAGCTGACTGTAACGTTCATTAAATTACTGTAATGAGTTTATTTGAAATGTTTCATCTGCATTTAAAAGTATTTGCCACAGAAATGTGTTTACAACCTGTTTACTGTTGTGAATGTGCAAAGCCAAGTAAGGATAAGAACACTTCAACTAATTCTGGCAATGCTGTTAAAGCTTAATATGTATTAAATACGCATGTGTTATGTTATTTATTAGGGAAATCAACTTGCACAGTAAGATTATAACGTCTTCACGTACCGGTGCAAAAAGTGTTTTTATTGCTTCGTTCAATTTATTCGTACATTTCTCGCCGTAGTCATCAGCGGTACTTCGAGCTTGTACCTTGCAGAAATGTCGTACAGTGCACATCTGTCTCTGACGTTAATCCGGATGCTTCGGACGCGGTCAACAAATAAAAGAAAGAGCAAAGAAAGCGTCGACGTCATCGCCCGTGAATTGACAATAAGCAGTATTGTAGTGGGTTTAGTGCTGTTTAGTGACTCATGCACGAAATTAATCGGTTTATATTCCATTTTCGTACGCACAGGTACACGTCGGGAAAACTCTACTTTTGTCTTGTTTTGACATAATGACGTGTCGCCGTTTGAATTTGTAACGGCACTTTATGTCTTGGCACTTTCATTTTGTCAGTCATCAAAAATGTAGTGAGAGTGCTTAAAGATAGTAAATGTTAAAAAAGAAAAATGAATTGCGACCTGAAAACTAATAAAACAAATGAGAAACACTGATCTAAACTGAAAGAGGTTTGTTGTATATACCTGTGAGTGTTTTATCGTCGTGTGAAAACAGAACGTCTAATAATTAAAAAAATAACTTCATCAGAACCATATATTATAGGGCTATAAGGATGATATGGTAAGCCGAAAGGGGCTAATAGCAATCATGATTTTGAACAAATTTAACTATGGGACCAACCACGAAATCGAGAAAAAATGTCAAAGTGTGACATTTTTCTATAGAATAGCTGGTTATTTTTTCTTGATTTCAGGGTTGGTCCCATAGTAGAAGTTGTTCATAATGATGAGTACTATGAGCCCTTTTCGGCTTAGCATACCCTTTCCCTATAACCCTGTATTTAAATTTGCTTCGTCATAGTCGCTTAACTATCATAATCGAGATTACTTGGCGTCACTCGTAAAATGCGTATCATTGAGGAGTTCCGGTGGCCTTCTTCAGCAGTTCCACTTCACCAAATGAAGTGATCGTTTCTGAATGCAAATGCTTGACATGTTGATGAAAATACCAAAATCGCTATATGTATGCCTATAGTATTTGAGAAGTTCCCTCAATTCCTTATAAATCCCATTAATAGAACTGGATTTTGGTAAAAAATGGCATTAATCTGGAAGTATCTCCTTTCAAATTAAAAATGTTTTTTTTCCAAAATATCGAATGTTCTCGGCGTCACCCATGAAATACTTAGCATCGTGGAATTCCGATGGCTATCTCTGGTCTTCTTCAACAGCTCTTCTTCACCAAATAATACTTTCTGAATGGAATGCTCGACTTGTTAATGAAAATACCAAAATCGCTATACGTATGACTATAATAATTGTGGAGCTCCCCCAATTTCTCATGGATGCCATTATCAGAACTGGATTTTGATAAAAATGGTATCAATCTGGAAGTATTTCCTTTCAAATTAAAAATAATTTAAAAAATTGGATCGTAAAGGACGGAATTCTGAGGGTTTTTTTTTATATGTCTACTTGAGAACCTCCTCCTTTTTTTAGAAGTCAGTTAAAAATAAAGATTTACTTTCACACCAATGTTCCTATTAATAGAACAAACTATAGAGTGACAATGTTAATCGCGTATGCACATCGTAAATCCCATTGCAGTAAAAGTTTTTTATCCGTTATGTCTATAGGAACCTCGTAAAGTCATTATTTACCTTTTAATTTAAACTCGAACATTTCTCACAGATATTCCCATAGCCGAGTCACGTATGCTCGCCGCGTATTAAAACAACAATTAATTAAACGTATTAAAACGTCAAAAATATGACAATGTAGTCTTTTCATACATACGCATCGGTGCCCGATTTTTTGCTAGTTTTTAATCTGATTATTTTTATTTATAATTTGTATACAATATCTAGTTTTCTACATTCGCAAAGGATAAATCGGTATTTATTTTCTGAAATATTGGGGTCGGGTAGAAAGTTTTTTTAAGGAGTCGGAAGTCTGCTGAGAAATCTTAAAAGTAGGAAACTAATGAGAAGTTTTCTCCCCTACACGAGAAGCGGGAACCAAAACAGATTTATCTACCCTGTCGAATTGTTGAAAAGAAAATTATTATTCATTATTAAATTATGCCCTGTTTTTACCCGACTACGCGAAGCAAAAAGGAGAGTTATGACTTGGACCGGTATGTATACCTCGACCCTCATAATTTCTTAACTATTTATCGTCATTTGACAGATGAGGTATCGTTGGAAGCGTCTTGATCGTCCGCTGGTTATAGGTTATGTGACGTCACATTACATTGAATATGGCGCCCTCTAGAGGACATATAAAAGTTATGAACTACAAAACAATTATGCTGCCGTATTAGGTATCAAATGGAAGGGCTTGATTAGCACATTTCAAAAATACTTTTGCTAGCAGTTTTTATTTTTTGTTAAAAGATGATTTTGCTAGCAGAATTAGTAATTATTAATGGTTTTAGTTTTCAAACTATGTCTTGTTAAATAATCCAAAGCATCCGTATTTACCCTTCGACTAATGTACAATTTAGCCGCCTATATTGTAACGTGGGTACTAAAAAAAAACAAATATTATCTGACAGCTGCGGAACCCTACCATGAGCGTTTCACGACATGCTCCTAACGGGTTATTCGTATACTTTGTACACGAAAGGATTCAATTGGCGCATAAAAATATTAATCGACTGACAAGACTGAATAAATTTCCCTTGAAGGAATTGTAATTTATTTCCTTAAAGTGGCAAATCATAATAGTAAGTCGTTAACTTCAAGTATTTTTTATTTAATAAAACATTTCTCCGTAGATTGCTTGCAAATTGTCTCGACTATAAAATTTTTTGCTCACATTATGAATTGCATAATATAACCGTACGAAACAACTCATAAGTTATTGTGGAAAAAGTATTTTTCCAGACAAGCTTTTATAAAATCCGTTATAAGTATCATTTTCACATTACAATACAATACAATATAACTTTATTATACACCAAAAGACAATAAAACTTAAATATAAACAATAATAGAAAACCATCAACCACATTAACTCCATCAATCTACTGTAAGTTACTGAAAGTTCCGTTTTCCACCTTCCGTCTCCATCATCAGATCAGCTCGCTGTCATAATATTGTATTGTCATCGGAACTTGACAGGCATGCAAAATTTCAACTCAATTGATCAAGGGGAACTGGGGCCTTATCCCGTAACTCTGGTGGCGATGGCCTTCGTTTGCTATCCTGCTCGCTCGCATGGTGCGAGTAAGTTGGCGCGAGTGGGACGGCACGCGATGACCATTGCCACCAGAGTTACGGGATAAAGCCCCTGGTCTAAAATTCAGTTACAAGATACCTTCACACACATAAGTACAAACATTTAAGCTAAATAAAAGCATGTAAGATGAGCTAGCATTACTAAGAACTTTAATTTGAATCTGCGTTGATGTAGACGTATTTCTGAAACTATGATCGAGGGTTATATGAACAATGCTGTGTACAATGTTTGGATTGGCAAATTTAAAATGTATTTTCTATATTGCTTATTTAAGTGTCACAGTTTGCTAATTATTTTTGTACCTACCTTATAAAAATAAATAAATATAGATATAAAGTTTTGTACATTAAATAAATGAGCCGGTATTATACAGATTTTTAAGAACACTCGTAGCTAGGTCACTGGTGTCAATTACTCTATTTCGATAGTAAACGCTGACGGGCATCAGACCAATAATAGAAATCAATCTGCCGCAAAGAGAACACCCGACGAAAAACCGCTAACCGAAATTGGTCTCATTCATTATCGGGCAATACCGGGAAACACTGCGGTTAACGAAACGTTACACTTTTCAAGAATGCATTTGCAAACGCATTGTTTCCGTTTCAAAACATTCACTTCACCTACAAACAAGTAAAAGTGTTACTTTGGCACGACTCCAACAATTTCAATAAATCATTCTTAATTCATCACTTCCACATCCGCGAGTACAATCTGATGAGATTTCTAAAATATCAATTTGTTTTTATAACTTAAAGCCTTTCATACCATGATAGTATTGAAACCTAAAGAAATTTTAGGCCTGAAGCTTAATTAGTTTTTGGTTATGAAAAAAGTATATTTCAAATAAATTGGGCGAGGCAATTCTCTTTCGTAATAGTAAGTATTTGATGTTATTGTATTGTACAGTGTGCGCGGGCGCAAGCGGACGAGCGGCTGTATTGGGATTGTCACGTTAGTTGCAGGTTGCGGTCGGCTACGATTGAGTGGCGCGGCCACCGCGGACGGCCACCGCCACTGACGAATGTCAATGGCATCCGGCACCGTTACTCGATCTCGCGTCCGCCGAATTAATTTGCCAATAGAATCCATACACCGATCGATTCCTTACATTGATCGACTTAATGAATGCCTTGTCCGAAACATTTCGGCACCTCGATCCGTTATCGGTCATCTCACCCCGCGTCCTCGAATAACATGCAAACGAGCTCGTCATTCAACACGTAAAAACTTATTAATCGAATTGTCTAGATTATCACGGTCAAAGACTTCGAATCGATTCGACGGTTTCTAATTCGGAAGTGCTGTAAATGATGTATCATTGATATCGTTGATCTTAAAGTCAGTAATAAGAGTGCTCTCGATTCTTGTGCATTTTTATTGAAAGCTCGTTAATCTATCCGGCCGTCTGAGATCTCACGCTGTTACTTGCTAAATACCATTTGCATGGCTCGCTGGGGCGCACTAGAAAAAAACCATTTACCACTCAGCACTCATCTTTATAAATAGAAAAACAAACACTAGAAGGCTGCCTGTCGATCCGGCGCCACACTTTTACTCGCATCTATCGCGATGCCTTATCTTTATTCTGATTTATATCTCGCACACTCAACTCAATCTCTTCGTGCTCGTAATGTACATAATAGCATTGACTTTTACTAATTTTGTGTATTTACAATAAGCATAACATCCCGTGCCACATCATCCAAAGCCTGAAATCCCACACCGTCGGTTTTTCGTTCTTTTCTCCCGCGGATCTATCTGCAAGATGTGGAATATCCTTCTCCCGAAGATTTTTCCGCCGAGCTACAACGCGCAGCGTTCTAAAAAGGGTGTCTACAAACCCCTTCTGGCTGGCAAAGCATCGATTACGCCGCTAGTCTTGCAGATGCGGCGGCTACTGCTTGCCATCAGGAGGGGCCCTCTGCTTGTTTGCCACTGATAGTATTAAAAATAAAAGAGTAAAAAGATTTATCCTTGCAAAGAAATTACCGTCACAATCGAAGCATGCAAAATAAATCTATTGCTGCTCTAGTTTCCAGTCACGACAGGATTCTTACTTGCCTAAGCGCCATCTAATCATCGTACATATCAATTTAGACAAGCTTAATGCGATCATCGATCATCTGCCATCCACCTCAATCTGAGGTCAATATCTTTTACCAAACTCGATTGTATCCCATTTATATACATCTACACGATTGAATTTTCTATGAAACCTGTTAGTAAAATAATTTCGCATCCGAACGGTAGACTTTGTCGGAATATTGTGTTTTGCTGCAGTAATATCTCTAGTTCAAAATAAACGTCTGCTTTGTGTTCACTTTTTGTTTTAACAGTTACACGGTCAGACAAAAAGGAAGATGATGGTAGCTTGTCGACGACAAATAACGTGTATGTCGGAATGTAGCAACCAATTACTGCTAAATGATACCTATTTATAAATCAAGATCGTATGATAAACAGTCTTGTTGTTCGTATTTATGGGGCGTTTAATTCATGATCTGTACACTATTCGATAGCGTATTGGCTAGTTTCTACGTATAAATCAGGGTTTAGAAACTTTACATTTGTTTTCTAATTTTCCGCGGTATTTTTTAAAATGTTGCATGGCAATTTTGTAGTTATTTAAGTGGCATACTGATTGCAACAGTGTGACGAGACGAGCAAGTCGCTTGCCTGATGGTAGGCGACTCGCTTGCCCATATCAGTTCAGTGACACTCAATATTTTATACCTCAACATTTCAATATCCTCAGTGCACTGCTCTCGTCACCTGGAGATATTAAATCTCTTTATTATACAGCCCATTATTTTATTTGGGAGCTTACTCGCATTATAACATTATCTAAATGTAAGCTAACAACATACTTTAAATAAGTACAGCTTGAATGTAAATGCAGTCATATCATTAAACGTTTAATAAAAAATGTAGATGTCATAAAATTTAAATACATTGATTTAATGTCGAGTATCGACTAATATAATGGTCAGATTTACGTACGTACCCAACATCCGGTACTGCGCTATCATTCTGCATTTACAAGGTTATAGTTTCCCGCGGAGTTCTGCAATCGCCCGATGCAATTGTTAATCGCATCGCGTCTTTTGATACGCGGAATATAGGTACTAGGAATAGATTCCAAAAGATAAGATAACCTAACAAGAAGCACAGCAGCCCAAACTAGGCGGCTTAGATTGTGCACTGAAATGGCGCGTCGCCCGGTAGCGAATGCGCATGCAAACTTGTCGCTTTATAATCGAACCAATTTATATCAGGCGTCCAGAGGCAAAAATACTTCTAGTTCAAAGCTACGAAGCAAGAATACATTTTATTTATATGCGCAGTCGAGCTTTTACCGTCGCCTCGGCTGCTAGTATGCCGCAGTGCACAACGATGACTCTCGTGTGACTTCTTCACAGGATCATTCAACTAAAACTGAGATCTGTCCGCGCGGGAGCTTGTACAACGTAGAATAAAATACGCTAACCATTTAGAAACATTGTTCCATCAGTACGACTATTTTATTAAGTAGTTTGTAAGACTTTTCACCTCTTTCATCATTTCAAAGTAAAGTGTTGACTAGTAAAGTCTCCGATTAGTGCTAATTTATTACAGAAAAGAAACATAATTTAAATAAAATAAGCTAATCTAAAAGACCGCTACCAGTGGGAATTGTTATTGCTAAATTAAGTGCTAATTAGCTAATAAAAGTCCCAAGTAACTTTTGATTACGTTTAGTTTGTGACGGATAGCGCTACTCCCTCATTTTGGAACTACATAGTACTATTTCGAAAATGTCGGAGTAGCGCTTACCAGCGAGTAGCTAACTCGGGACTTTACTTCGAAATGATGAAAGACGCCCTTTATCTCATAAAAAACATATTTTGTTTCTTGTATTCTAGAGAAGGCAATTTCGCCTGAGTCGCCTTTCTGTTTGTTTACTGTGAGCACTGTGACTCTGCCCTACGGCGAATGGCACACGAATCATAGACATCTAACACCCTTTGACTGTTTTATTGTTAACGGCACATTTAATGCACGAATACCTTTATAATTTTGAATGACAGTGAAATATGGTTTCCTTTGTCTCCGTTTAATTTCGCGTCAAACAACTAGTTTTATCTGTTTCGTGACGACGCAACGGATTGTTTAATTATACGCAAGACACGAGCTTATGATGGGCCTTGTCTGCACCAAGGATGGTTTTCGTTGACTATTGATAATTAAATCTGGCGAAGTCATTCGCACGCTAGTGTTTAATGTTACGCTTTAATACATAAGTGTTATGAACTTTTGTTACATCCGGCTTCGGACTCGCTCTCATGCTCGTAACTTATATTTTAGGCAAGAACTCTATATCATCCAATGTCGCAAATATCAAAGTGAAAACACGAATTGGATTCAACCGCAGAAGCTACATATAACTCGTTCGGCTACAAAATGTAGCTTAGTTAAGATCTGAGCGAAAATTATTGATCTATTCAAGTAAGCTCATTACTATTGAAAGTCCAATTAATCCGGCGGCGAGTGTGTACGATAATCTCGCCATTGTTCTTATGCAATGCGAAGGCATAAGGAGTTTTGCTGCGAGCGGCTAGAGACTACTGAACCCACAATTCACTCAAGTATAGAATTATTGTTATACTAAGCGGTTATTGTTCTCGCTAATAAACCTTTTGTGCTTGCTATCCCGTGGTAACTTACGATATCTTTGCTAAATTAACATTGAATTTCTTAGCGTTTAATGTAAGCTAATTTGATAAATAACATATCAGATCCCAGTAATTACAGTATGAAAGCTCGACGACCTTGCTTGTTAATTTTTATGCTCTTACCGAATCTCTCCCATTTATAGCTCATAAGGAACATAATGCTTCGAAATAAAAATCCGGGGCTGTGATTGGTAACATAGCGAGGGGTTACCGAATTACCAAAGGGTCAGGCTAACGACTCCTGGGCGGCCTTGCACGGCGTCCTTGCCGTTTGTCTGAAATACCCTCGTTATTCTCTCTCTCTTTCATACCCGCGAATAAATCTCGCTATATCCCGCCTGCTGGAATCCTCATTTTACCGCACCACGCTCGTCGCTGAGGCGATAAATCGCGCCCTACGTCAGCATCGCACTTTTACGGCCCGAGTTTACTCGCGTTTTTTTATTTAAAGTTGAATGGAAGCTTCTTGTGCGTATGAAGTCTATTAATATTCGAACTCTTTTTAGCACCGTCGAGTATTTTCGTCCGTCGCCGTCTTCGATGTTTGTTTTTTTTTCCAAGACAGTTAGAATGAGCAAGGCCGACCGGATAATTTTAATTACTTTGTTACGGAATGTGCGGATTAAAAATGTTGCATTAAAAGAGCTTTACAATTTGCTAGCTGTTGAATATTTATCAGGGTAGGCGTGTAGGGCGCTGAGTGTTGGGCAGGCGGTGAGGATGGGCCTTGTATCAGCCTAATGAGGTGAAGCCTTAAAGAGCGAGCTCGCGTTAGAAAATCCCTAATAATTGTGCCTAACTATGTCGTTGATATTTGATTCGCAAACGTCCGTCCAATTAACAGTGCTACCTATGCGGAAATGGGCGATTGCTATTTCCGATAAAAGAATAACGATTATGATTTCATCATTATGCTCGATAAAAATCTGGTAATCTTATCATATCTGGAAATATTTGACAACGGATTTTTATTCGTGTGATTGCCATTGCAATTTAACGCAGCAATTCGGCCAGCTTTTTTGGCACGATGCCCGCTGGTAGCGGTTTATAAGATTAGTTCGTTATTCTGAAACTATTTAAGTTTTAATTTTTCTATTTCCTTTTTCAACACACTTGCTCGTAATGTGGAATCTTACTTTGACTTTACATTAACGCAATAGTGTTATAATGATATCCCACTTAAGTTTATACGTCACTGCAAGTTATATGTATTAATTTAAAACAGTATTTTCATTAATAACAATGTGTTTGATGCGACTAAATATTTAATTACTAATACCATAACACAAACTGTAAAAATGTCAACAAAACCTGTATCGTTTTTAGAATTGTATGTATTATTTTCATTAGTTAAAAGTTAATAACAATACAATTTGTTTTTTCCTCGCAAGTGTGTTGAAAAACGTATGAAATACGTGTGCATTTTTTTTTTATTTTTTTTTTATTTCTGGTAAAATTTTACCCATACAAGAAAATTAAAACAAATTACATAAAACATTCAAAATTCCAAAAAAAAAAAAAAACATCATTGATCAAGCATTGATCATTACACTCTCGGCTTCACAATCGCGGTCGCCTGCGGTTCGCGCGCATATTACGGCCAAGTGTGTATTGACCAATATAACACACATGTATCATAACTTACTATTATAGTAAGTATAATCTAAGGTCTCAAATATCTTATTTAAGTTTATTTCCAATGTGCTATCGTCATGAACTGGCAAAAAATAACCTCATTACAAGCGATTTAGCTATTTAGCCTCAGTTATTTCATTTTCTTTGTAAAAATATTTTCATTTCAGTACTTTTTTTGTTTCCGCTGACTGCAGTAGCAAAGAAACGTCAATTCATGATCGTTAGCGTACCATTATCTCCTAAAGCCGTGTAAAGTTGTACGCTAGAGAATGTCGGGTAATCCGCTATTATAAAATGCAAAATAAATCGGACGATTGCATTTTATCTCGAGATATTTACATAAATTGGATACACGTCTTAAAATGATTGAATTATATGGCTTAGATTAACGAGTAGATTCTATCTTAAGATGTTTTATGCACGTTACGCACTTTAACTTGAAAATGAGAGGTATCTCACGGCTTTTAAATTTAATAACGAAGTGCCTACAAGTGTTTAGCCGAGACGCTTTTTTTTATGCCATGTATGATAGAAAAATTTGCCTTTAAATTGTGCCCGGAGGGTTGCGAATTAGCGTATGATAAAGTAGAACAGTATGTAAGTGGAATACGTCTTGGAACGCGTTAAGTTAGTGCGCGATGTTGCGAGGCAGTCCTACTCTGGTCGACGAGCCCGCTGAGTATTGGCGCCTCGCTGAATAATTAATCGGCGTATTACCAATCAATACGCGATTTTTTCTCTACACTTACAATGTTACTATAGGTAAGCCAACAAAACAATTAGCTAAGTCCGTGTTACCACGCTCTTTTCGCCGCAAGAAAATTGCGCTCGGTTATTGCATCATATTTTTTTAAAAACTATATATGAGATTCGAGCCATAAAAATATGATTGGGTATGTTTATGAACCGAGCCCTTGTTTATAGTGATAGATTAGATCGCTGTAAAAACAGATCGTTTAATATCTGTCAGTAAAAACAAGCCATCATCATCGTCAGACGGCCACTGCTAAACATAGGACCACCGCATCCACCGGTGGATGCAAATGTCCAATTGTCGTTTAGTGTGGCGCTCTAAGGGGGAGTCCTATGTTCAGCAGTGGACGTCTTAAGGCTTCCCACTAGATGGAATGACGACAACATTGTAAAAGTAGTAGACATTTTACAATGTCGTCATTCCACCTAGTGGGAGGCCTGCCTACGCTGCGTCTTCCGGTCGTGGTCGCCACTCAATAATCTTCCCCATCGGTTATCGGTTCTTCGAGCGATGTGGTCTTCCCATTGCCACTTCAGCTTGCAAAACCTGAGAGCTAGGTCGAAATATAGCCAATAAAATCTCGTTTTTATGAAATGTTTGTAAGTACTTACGTTCAGTATCGGGGAAGATTGCTGTTGATAATTTTTTTATGAATACAAGGTTTTATTTAAAAGCCTTTTTTAACTGTGAGAAAATATTTTTCAATATCCAATAACGAAAGCTATAAAAACAAAATGTATATAGCTTTTCTGCTAAGAAATTGGCACAAAATGATCATAAGATTATTACAAATATCTCTACTTTTCTTTTCACTTGCTATCCACAGGCGAATGTTCAACGCGTTCTCAGATTTCTAAAGCTATCTGCATACCCATTTTCGTTGAAATTGCTTATTGAATGCTTATATTACTGAGTACGAGCGTAAATTAAGACTAGTTCACAGTTCACACTGCCCGGGAAGAAAATTCAATACGATTTTAGTTTATTTAATTTACACCTAAGGTTGCTTTTGAAAGGTTTTACTGAGAGGTGCAACATTATGTTTGGGGGGTGCATGCCCGGACAATCCTCAAAGTAATAAGTAAGTAACATAGTAACAGCAAATTTTTGTCAATATTAAGAAACTTAAAAAGATTGCCTAGTACACAATCTTTAATTATAAGATTTAACTAAGCAAGATTGTGGTTTTTTTTTGTAATACTCTTAGTAATAAACAGTTAAATTTTTTTTTTTTTTTTTTTCAAAATGTACTCATCATTATGAACAACTTTTACTATGGAACCAATAAAGAAATGACACTCGACAAAATGTATGGATCAGCAGGTTTTATTTTCCGTGATTTACATGTTGGTCTCATAGGAAAAGTTGTTCTTAATGATGACTACATACATACCATTCAATATTGTTGCACCTTTCAGTTAAGAGGATATTCCTTCCGCGAGGTTTTCGTATCATTTGGCGCATTCGATATTTGAAATTGTATAGCTGTCGTTCTGTTTCTAGTGCGTGCAATAGAGAATTAGTGAATTTTCCTAACTTTTTGATGATATTAGCGTTTCGGGGGTAGGCTGTTACCACCGCCTAAATCTTAACAAAATCTTTTGTCGGCTTGGATAAACCATAATCTAAGTCGCTATATTTCGTTTTTTTTTTTTAAATATGGTATTATAATAACAACTACTTTTCTTCGTCGTATTTTCGACGCAAATAATTAACACTGTAGGTGCCTATAACAACGAAGATATTACATACAAACATAGTTTTTCACGATGAAGATAACATATAAAAAACGTATAATCGGATAACATTTAGGGGTGGCTATCAGACTACGCTTTTTCTATCGACAAGACGGCGGTATACTCTATTCTTAACAAATCGGAAACTACAACAACGATCTACTTATGAGCAATAACTAACAATAAGCATATTATGTAGCAACACAAATTAAACGAAGAAGCGTTCATAAACTTAATAACACTTTTTACAAGTATTTACTAGGTGATTAAACCGTTTAACCAATGTGAACTGGGTCTTGCGTCGCGCAGGCGCCTTGTGATTTACAACCTCGCCAAACAATCGCGCCCGTGACGTGACGAAGATGGAAATGCTAGGTACTGCGAGCTTGCGTTTTTGGACGACGTACACGCAGTACGTACGGTACTTAATTTTTTATGATACATGAATTATTACTTCTGCCGCTGGCGTCTAGGAATGCTTTGCCTAAATAACCGGTAATGACTTCAGTGCCGTTTAAATTAGATTTAGATGGTACAAAGTTTCTTAGGGACCCCGTCGGGCAGAGCAAAACTTGAAGAGAGGAGGACAGCTAAAATAAAATGTTTTTTCACGAAATCATAAGTATGTAAGTAAGTAAAAGTGTAAGTAAAAAAAGAAATACTATTGAATCTTTCAGAGTAAGGCAGTATGTAGGTTTGCTTATATTGCTAGGGATCTGAAGTAAACTCGAGTTTGTACAGAAAACATCTTCCATTTCTTGAGGGCGGTGTATAACATAGTAAGGTGAATAAGTACTTCAACATGCAAGAAATAAAAACGTCTATTTAAGCGCACACTTAAATTTAAACTACGTTCTTGGCCAATAGAAGAACAAAACCACTATGCAATTATTTATTTGCAAGCAATAGAACCAATCGCTTCTATTTAATCTGTGCAAATACTCTATACGCTCAAACTCACGCACCACAGCATACCTACCTTGGCAGAGAAAACGGTAAGTAGGTATACCACTTCCCATTCTGAATTTCTGAAGTAAATAATTGTAATAATAGCAAAAATATGACATACACACATCACACATAGCTACATAGCTATCACATTGTACTATCTGTACGGCCGGGTCCACAAAACAATTAACCTCTCTTTTATTACAAAGAACAAAATAATTGTATCACTGCTAAGAAAACTCATAATGTAAGAACAACTTGACTACAAACCCGTAACATATGTTTTGTAATATTTTATTACCGTCTGTAAAGTCATTAATAGTTTAATGGCTTGTGCACATACGGCTCAACACGGATTTGCCCAGTAAAAATTAGAATCAGTTGGTACGCTATTAAGACAATTTTTTAGTCGTACTTTTGACCCCTCGTAGTTAACCTGACTACTTCCAAGTAGGATGAAAAACTAAAATGCCTGTCCTTTGTGTCCCGTTCTTTTCCTTCTCAACTCAAACTTTCTGATTCACTAACGATGACCCTATTTAAAACTAGCTTTCAGCAGCGGCTGCGCCCTTTGAAAAATTATGGTCAGGATTCAGACCCTATGGTCTTAATATGTTTAAATTTGTAAGAATCTATAGACAGAGAGACAAACATGAGATGGTTGAAAATTAGCCTCGAAGCTCATTCTGCGCGCTCAATTAATTAGTCATAATCTGTACGTCCTCGTATTGGATGCTCTAAGAGGTGACCTAAGTAGAAAAATAAATAGATTGACAAGTAAAAAGTAGAAAACCGGGTGACAGGCTACCAAACCTTCAAACACTACTTGTTTCATACAATTCGCAATAATTACACGAATATTCAGCGCCAGATGCAACGAAAAAGGGCTCGAGCTCTTGGGCCGGTTTGTAATATATCAAACGAGCGCCAGAACTCATCAACAAAACGAGTGAGACGCCTTCGTGAGCACCGCACATTTAGCGTTGGGCGCTGTGCGGCCACCGATTGTGTCGACCAGTCCAGATCTAGAGGCTATGATAGCTGAAACAGGCCCGATACACATGAACAAAGACGAACCAAATAAAACACCTCAACATTCTGATACGCCTCCGCGTATCAGAATCTTGTCATTCATATTCTTAAGGATTCCGATACAAATATGAGTAAACAGGAAATATATTTTTCTATGAAAACTCACGAAGTTTTGACACATTTTGTCAAAGACAAAAACAGGAACACTGGTTGACCCAGGAAATATATTGAATGATTATTACATTACTTTACTCAGATTTTGCTAAACTACCCATAGCAATTAAATTGGAACTAAAATAAAAATTATTAAAAAAAAAATGTCAAAACTTTCCATACAAAGTTGTCAAACTGACAGCGGTGTGTTTTTCACTCGCCGATTTTACGGCGCGATGAGAGCGAACGACGATCGACGACCTTTTTGAACGACCGATTGATCACACATCACTCGGAAAAACACACTGGCTTATTGAACGGGTAAGTCGTCATCAAGCGATCTTCCGACGATCTAACTGAACGCGCCCCTGGGGTACAAGAAACGGTGATACTAAGCCGAAAAGAGGTTATTGTTCTCATCATAATTAACTATTTTTATTACAGGGGCAAAAGCAGAAGGCCTGAGAAAAAAAAACCAGTTGTTTCAGACATTTCGTAGAGTGTGAATTACATTACATTTCTGTGGAACAGCTTAATTTTTTTGGGAATTTCTAGATTTGTCCCCTAGTAAAAGTCGTTTATAATGATGAGTGCAATGAATTTCTTTCGGCTTAGTACCACAGTTCTGTGTAACTTTTATACGTATTTACGGCTTTAAATCATCTCGTCACTATTATTACAGCCCACTTAACAGTATCTGTTTGTTTTCCATTTAACTACTAAGCACTTACGATTCTTCATTACAAGGTTTTAAAGACCACCCTTTAGCTCTTTAACCAAGAAGACCAAGGCACATTGTATGTAATGTAATGTAATAAAGACTATTATTTAAACTTCAACACGACTGCCAGTTCTTGTGCTTCCCAATGATTGACAAGAACAAAAAGTTATTTTGAGGGCAACACCACCGCCTCGAGCCGATCAGCTCCTACTTTGGTTCTCGCGTCTCACAACAAAACCGCCATCAGTCCGATATATTACCATATTTCTTTTTATTGCACCACATCCTGACCGCACGTATCCGACTATTTTTGTACACCAGAAAGTTTTAATAGTTTTTATTTCATGACAGACATGGCAACTATTTACTAAAGTGTCTGACTTAAAAATGCTCTTATTATTTTGGTTTACAAGCCGTCAAACAGCTAGTTCGAAAATTACATGCATTTAACAACTATTGAATTGAATAGTTACTAGTGAGGTAATGTTATGGTCGACGTACAGCAATTTGTTGTTCGAATTTGTACTTTTATGCTCATTTTGACGTTCCCGGCTTTAATGTTCTGTTAATGATGATTAATTACATAAAGGCTAGTTAATATTGTCTGATTTTATTGTTTCAGAGTTTTCGTTATAGGATGGGAAGTAGCAGGATGATGGCAACACATTCATAGAAATTGGTTTTGTCGTATCTGACGTAGTTGTAAAACTATGCAGTTAGTGCCGGACAAGTGCGAGTCTGACTCGCGCACCAAAAACTCCGTACAACATTTTTTATGTAAGCTATCCATCTCAGGAACTTCCTCGTTGATAGATCTTAGTAAAAACTTTTGAAAAAATATATTGAATCTTTAATCTCAGCTCTGTTTTACACGTCGGTCGAAGTAATTACAATACCATTTTGGGCAAACAATGGCGTCGGTTTCATGTAAACTCGCTAAACTAAAATTTGTTCTATTGCTATCTTTTACTAACAGAAACACAAGATTCAGATAGCATGCTCTCCATACAAGCTTAGACGAGACCGGAACGGGTGCCGTGTAAAAAAAAGTTTTAAGTATCCCTAGTGTACGTTTTTGAAAGTTGCGTCAAAAAATAATAATTGGTAAACTCGCTTTACAGCACTAAAATGCATGTTATCTATTTCTTGTGTTTCTATTAGTAAAAGACAGCAATAGCACTAAGTTTAGTTTAGCGAGTTTACATGGAATCGACGCCACTATTGCATACGCACCGTTTCAAAATTTTCTCTACTGCTTTTGTCATTCTAAAACAGGACACCGCTACGACTATGCATTTTAAGAATAGAGTATACCGCCGTCTCGTTCATACAAAAAGCGTAGTCTGATACCCACCCCTAAACATTATCCGATTTAGATATATTTTTTTTATATGTTATCTGCACCGTGAAAAACTATGCTTGTATGTATGACGTTTTTTAATTTTTCCTTGTAATAGGCAACTTAAAAGTGTCAATTTTTTGCGTCAAAAATACGACAAAGAAAAGTATTTGTTGTTAATTTTTTTTATTTTTTTTTTTTAATCTAAACGTAGCGGCATTGATTATAGTTTATCGAAGCCATAACAGACTACCTCCAAAAGACTTATTTCATCAAACTTTTAGGAAATTTCCCTACTCTCTCTATCGCTCGCACAAGAAACAGAGCGACAGCTATACAATTTCAAATATCGAATGCGCCAAAAAGCTCGTGGAAGGACTATCCTCTTAATTTGGTCTAATTTTTGCACGACAATAAAGAGTACAGTAGATTTGGTCGCGTTGTGCATGCTGTGCCCGCTGTACTCACTAGGGTTGTCTGTTTTGTTTACTTGTAATTTAAAACCTTTTTGTCATCCGCTGTCTTCAGTCTGCACCATAAAAATGGTACATGCAACTGCGCCGAAATATCGAGAGCCCAAAAGTTCATAAAGTCGATAAATCGAATAGTGACCATATCATTCTTTCACTTTTTGTTTTTTAGTAGTTACTACAGCGACTTCGTTCGCGTCGACATAAAAAAAAATCCTATGTCCGTCTTTGTGTTATACATTAACACCTTATCAAATTTTATCAAGATCCGTTTAGCCCTGATAACGCGACAAATATCCAGACAGAGAGACAAAGCTACTTCCTTTAGTTCGCTAGATGGCGTTGATCCTTTTTTGTACATTTTTGTTGTTTTGTATGGACTGACTGTTGTAATGTAGGGCGTTCTGAATCGCGCAAGCGAAGTTTTTTCCTCGAGACGAACGTATTCATTTTTATACCTCGAATCTTTATTGGTCCTGATACGACTGCGGCTATATTCCTCTGAATTATAATATAAGTTAGATTTTTCTAGTCATACCAAAATTAAAATATAGATGTAATTTTATGCCGCCTAAGTAGCTTAGTCTACGCGTTGCTCCTTCGGTTAAAATACTATGAATCTTAAGAAGGTTACTTCCGTATTAATTATGCTTGATCCAGTACAGTTCCTTTTACATTATATAAATAAATAAAAATTGGTGGACGTTTTTCACACATAACGCCATCTAGCCCCAAAGTAATCAAGCTTGTACTATTGGAACCAGATAACTGATGGAATACATATATACATTTTTTTTTTGTAAATACATACATAGAGTACACAGAAACACCCAGACAAAGACCAAACATCGATTGTTCATCACACAAATGTTTGTCCTGGGTGGGAATCGAACCCAAATCCTACAGCATATGAAATCATCATGCAACCTAGTTCGTGGCTACTTTAACAATTTTACTAGTCATAGTAGTAGTAGTAGTAGTAGTAGTAGTAGTAGTAGTAGTAGTAGTAGTAGTAGTTAGTTGTAGTGTCGCATCCCATCGAGCTGTATAAAATCACCATTCGAGCATCACCATAGAAATCTAATAAATACGTTATTCTAATCATATGAAATACCCATTAGACGGGATATTTATATGATGTAAACAGTTATTATTGACTGGACACTCGACTTCAGTGACTCACAGAAATGCAAATTGTAGGTGACGTCAGGCTTATACGATCTTTAAAATAATGCTAGAATAACAATATAATCCTAGCTGTATCCACGCCCTCAATCGAGCGCTTCTGTATCTTAGTTCGTTCAACCAAAAATACTCGTATATATTTTTGTTTAGGTGTTTAAGTGCAAAAAAAATAGGTTCTATGTAACAATTATCTCAATTTATCGTAAGGCACAACGTCAACAAATTAGAAATGATAATAATCTCAAAAGTTTTTTTTTTTTTTTTCGCATGATCTACGCGTTTCTGCACTAAAGTGCGAATAAGTAACAAACCCCAACTAATATTATAATTCAAAGTACTATAGCCGCAGTAGTATCTGGACCAATAAAGCTTCAAAGTATAAAAATGAACTCGTTCGTCTCGACGCAAAAACTTCGCTTGCGCGATTCATAACATTACAACTGTTAGTCCATACAAAAGTCAAAATATGCACAAAAATGGATCAACGCCATCTAGCGAACTATTGGAAGTAACTTTGTCTCGCTATCTGGGTGTTTGTCGCGTTATCACGGCTAAACAGCTGCAACAGCACAACTGAACAGTTCTTGCTAAAATTTGGTAATCCGTTATAAAGACGGATATAGGATACTTTTTTTATGTCCCCGCAAACGAAGTCGCTGGTAAGAACTAGTTTAAGTATATTTCCGGAAAATTCTATGCAAATAAAATCGTACAATAATCATGCAATCGTCGCTCGGCGCCTAGCGCTGCCGTCGGCACCGGCCGCTCGCCGCACGCACTCTCGCTCCGGGGATCCTCTCCTAAGGCTCATGCTGCAGCATCATGTGCGACCAGCCCACTCTATCATTAAACTTCCCGGCCGCGATCGCTCCGATATAAATCATGGTAATAGTACATTATTCTAGATACATCGCCAATCCTCGGGAAATACGCTCCAAGCTCAGATTACACAGAGCCCACTGACGTAATTGCGCCGCTCATTGATACCTCACGAAATGTAATTAGGCTTTGTTCCAGCTAAGTGCTGCACCGAGGATTCGGTCTCATTACGGTATTAAGTAAATGATGACTTGCGGACGGTATAGCTCCAGGATCGATCATTTTTCCGTACAATGTAAGATCGTTTGATTGTATCTAAATTGATTAATTATATCTTTAATGTCTGACTGCAATAAACTCGACTACAAGCAAAAAATGAATCTAGAAAAATATAGTAACATTGATAAAGTAGTGATATTATTTTTAGAACAGATATATGGTTGCTCGTTTTAAATTGTAGCCGTACTAAGTTAAATTTAATATTGCAGCGAACTAGGCCAAATCTTAATACAATAAATGTGTTCCTGTTGAAGAGTTGTCAAATACAGATGTACAAGTGCCTGTACAAATCTCTAGATCTGGTGAAAATATGCGAATCTCAACTCTATTGATAGCTCACTTAATAATACATATGGTACACTCAGCTAATGCCTCCAGGGCTAGCATCGTCTTCAACAGACGTACATCATTTTGCACGTTTACCTATTCTACTTTAATTACGTGTCCACGGATGGTAAGCGCAGCCACGTAAGACCGTTACAGCGATGGTGTGACGATATTAAATCTTTTTGCAACAACACCTGGATGAGATTGGCACAAAACAGGGAAGATTGGCGAAAGAGGGAGGAGGCTTTTACTCTGCAGTGGGCTTAATAAGCTGTCGATGATGATGATGACAATGACTCAATAACTACATCGCAAGCCAATATTCGAATATAAATTAAAGTAGCGACCGTTACTCTTGAATTAAATTCATAATAGAGTTGTCTTTACAGAAACACAACACTATTATACAACTTTTTCATCATCAACGACCGTTACGGAACGGTGTTGATTATACGATCTTCAATTTCCATATCACTTTGTTTGAGACTGGCACGTAGCAGTTTTTGTAATCCACCAATTCAAAGTTCATTGATTCCTGTCGACGATCATCCTAGATTTGCAATACTTGATACATGTGCTTGAACAGTGAACAGTTACTGTGTAATTATTGGTCACTTCTGTTTATACAATTTGATCAGCCTCGATACGTGAATCCTACGTCGTCGTACGTGATACGTGAATCTGTGTATCGGTTAAGGTCATTGATCATCATCATCATCATCAGACAGAACACGTCACCTACTGAACATAGGCCTCCCCCTTAGAGCGCAGGGTCATTGATCACAATGTATTATTCGATTTACTAAATTTGTATCCGTACTACAGCTGCGATTGGCACCAGAGCACTTAGCAGTAAAAGGCCAACTTATTTCCATTGATACAGAATATGTTACTGTAAATCAGAATGTCGTGCACGGTTTCATGAGATGGATATCGTTTAAAAATATGTCATTCCGTTAGACAAGAAATGATACAGTTGTACGAGGCACGATAACCTATCGGCCGCAACCTCGGCGCAGTAGAGAGTGGAGATGCGGCAGGCATTATCGTGTCTAATCAGGTTCGCACGAGGCGCGGTGGCTAAATCATTCGATTATTGATTTCTGATGTCGCGGTCGTGATCGGGCGCAGGGCGAGACGCGCGCCGTGACAGCGCGGCTATTGTCGGCCGGCGCGCGCATTCACCGTGATTAAACGCTTGTAATTCCAACAATATCATTTCGACTGTCGGATTCAATCTGTACGAGTACGCGCACTCGACTCTCATCGCATGTCATCTCGCGAACGCCGATCGATCGCACAGACTAGTTGCATGCTCCCGCTGTGACGTTTAGACCTCGTGCCCTAAAAACGTCTGTAGATTTACCCACGGAAAAATAACAAACTGATTAATTTATCAGAAGGCAGTCGCGCTTGCTTATCAGTAATGACATCTTGATTCTTTTAGATTCCTCTCGGACTGCAAACTTTCTATCGGCCGATAGTTTGTTCGGGTTCGTTATCAATATGCAGAGGTGCGTAAGGGTGCAACGGATCGGTATTGGCCGGTAAAAAATTTGATTGGCTTCACGATTGCCTTCAAACTAAACTATCGGCAAACTATCGGTCGATCGCTTAATCAATATGACGCTCTCCCCCACACACACTTGCCGATTGCTTGGACTTTGTCGATTGCTTCAATTCGCTCCGCGTTTGCAGCGGAATACGATAATTTCTAAATAAAATTATTTAGAATTAATCCTGTAAAACTTTCCTTGCTATAATCTATTACTATAGATGGGATACACCCAATACTCTCGGTTTTTTTTCTCGATCCTTCTTCTCCGTTGTATCAAATCCATAATAATATTTCTGGACAGCATTCCACTATCTTTCGCTATGCGACTGCTCTCTTCAAGAGCCACTTAACTAAACTAGCGTGTGTAATTAATCGGCCGACGGTCTGCCTAGTCTGCGCGCTCACCAGCAACTCGACTATTTTGTTGGCCAAGTGTACGCGCTAGCAGCCCAACCCCAACAAATTATCGGCCAATGAAAAATCTGCAGTCTGCGAGGCCTCTTAATTACACGCACGATATACGCGATATAAAACGATCCAATTTATAAAACGACCACATTTTCATTAGCCGAACGCTTTTTATTCGATTGCATTCTCTTAAATGTAACGTGCCTAACTCGCCCAATGGTGGCAAAAACAGTTCGTTTGCAAATGTTTGCTCTTATTTTACATATACACCGTATCAGCCTTTAATGAGGGAGGCGATTCCTCGCGACATGGGATGGTCGAAAGTAACGATGGGTAGGTTGTCGTTATTAAAGCCCATTGTTGTGATGTGCCGTATAAAGGCTGCCTTATAGTTCAGTTCCTTTCTAATACTGCCGCTAAGGTTTTAAAGTGCTTATTCCGAAGCCCTTGCCGGACCGAGTACTGATTGCCTTAGACCAGGGCTGTGAAATCGTGATATGTTTAAGACACTCATATAAAATCAATTAAAAACTCGCACCAGACTCGCTCATTCTCTTTTGACTCTTAGTATTAAATGGTGAAATTGTCGTTAACCATCTCGTATCAAAGATACTATTAAATAGGCACTAACAAGCTATAAGCGTTACTGCAAATGAAAGGCCTTCGTACCGTTTTGCATAATGTTTGGCCTACAAGCTATTTGAATGGTGCTTTGTGACCTTTAGTGGCAGCCCTGTCGAAGTGACTCTTGGCTCTATTATCGGATGTTAATAAAAGTCGGCAGCACACGCTGCTTAATATTGGAGTGGTACTAGGAAGCGGCTTTCGATCTTCTATCTTGATCTCGAACTAGGATTATGGTCATGGTCAGTGCTAAAAGAAATATGGTCTACGTTAACGTTTACTACGATAATAATGCTGAAAAAAAAACTACAAAAAAAAAATAGCCTACGTCCGTCTCCGACTCTTAAGCTATATCTATGGAAAAATTCAACTTAATCCGTTCAGTCGCTTACCCGTGACAACGCCACAAACACCCAGACAGAGAGACAGAGTTCCCCCGAATACTGAAACGTTTGTTATCTTTGACGACAGATTAAGTCTATTGCTGCCTTTGTCATTTGCTTAGTGCCAGACAAAGGCAGTATTAGAATTAATCTGTTGTCAAAGTTAATAAACGTTTCAGTATTCGGGGGTTACTTTCGCATTTGTAATATTAGTTAGGATTAGGACAGTAGTTATAACATGCGTAAATCATCGAGCAAAAAAATGCAATGTATGCAGAGAGCTGAAGACCGCGTTCAGTATCGTAAAGGAAATATAGGCTGACGACGGCGCTTAGTTTGACAGCGTTTATATTTTTTTGACAGCCAAAAGAGTATCCCCCTAGTTGTAGACGTCGGTGTAGCTAGATGCGCACATTTGCATAAGGAATTGGGTGCGCACGCTTCGGCACAGTCCTGCGGCGTATTTCTCACGCTACCACGACTCGACACGCTATTACTATCGCCTTTACTTCCTTCGCTCCTGTATTTTATCTAATGGTTCCGACTGTCCTTTGAAAGGAAGGATCTTGGGAAGTCTTTTAAGCTTAATTTGTGCGACAAAGTACTTTCACTAATTCGATGAGTTAAAACTTCCGCGTCCTGATGCAATCTCTGCATGTTCTCACGCTGCATGCAGAATAGAAAAGATTTTTCTCGGCATTTATATTACAAGTTTCTGTTGTTTGCCCCCGAACGTTGCTACCTTTATATTTACCTAACCCCTTGATCCGTTTTGGTAATTTTCAAACTCGAAAATATATTTTTCACTAGTTGTAACCCGCGACTTCGTTCTCGTGGACATAAAAAAAGTATCCTATGTCCGTCTTTGTGATATACAGTATCTTCTCATTAAATTTTATCAAGATCTGTTCAGCCGTTTAGTAGTGATAACGCGACAAACATCTAGAAAAAGATACAAAGTTACTTCCTATATTTCGCTAGATGGCGTTGATTCTTTTTTGTGCATTGTTTGACGTTTTGTATGGACAGACAGTTGTTACGAATCGCGCAAGCGAAGTTTTTGCCTCGAGACGAGCGTATTTATTTTTAAACCTCGAAGCTTTATTGGTCCTGATACAACTGTGGCTATGTGCCTGTGAATTATAACATTAGTTGGGAAACTACTTGCCTACAAAAATTCATGAAGATCGGATTAACCACATGCAAATTATCGGCCAACAAATGTACAAACACACATACAAACGTCGCACCTTTCCTTCGCTCGGTCAAAAATTCGTGTATATCACGTTTTCGTACAATTCAAATAACCGGTAACGTTTAAAATTAAATGATCGGTTTCTTGGTAACCAAATAATTTTCGGTCGCTCAAGCTCGTTATACAGGAAAATGCCTTGAGGAATTCGAGCTCTCCCAACTCCAACGTGTTGCCTAAAAAAAACCGTTTTGTAATATGCCGTAAATCTACTTCGATGTTGCACGAAACGGGTCATAAAAATATAAACAAGCCGTTTTTAATATCATAATTACACGAATCGGGAACTTGTTATCGTTAACGCCTTGCTGTTTGTCGGTCATTTTCACTATTAAATCATTCGTCCGATCTGGGGCCTTATCCCGTAAGTCTGGTGGCAATGGTCATCGCATGCCGTCCCACTCGTGCCAACTTACTCGCACCATGCGAGCGAGCAGGATAGCAAACGAAGACCATCGCCACCAGAGTTACGGGATAAGGCCCCTGTTTCGGCGCTACGGCCACTATAATTGCACGGTGCACACATAACGGATGATCGGAGCCAGCCGTGTGAAGTAATGACCGCATATATTGAATAACTTTTTGTGGTTGACGGGCTAGGTGTTTGACTCAGCTCACCAGATGCTCGCCAGAATGTGATCCAAAATAGGAAACATAGCTTGGCTTGGAATGGGAACTGGGTATCAAATGAGGCTACCAGGTTGCATCGAGGCTGTGCTTGCGGTTTTATAGATATAAAATAGAATTATAACGTGTTCAAAATAGACTCTGCTTATAAGCTACTAGCTGTTAGCCGCGACTTCGTTCGCGTGGACCGGCAAAAAAAGGAAGCCCAAGTCCGTCTATATGTATGCAGAAAGACGTAGTTACATTCGCATTTATAATATTAGTTCGTCTTCGTCCGAAATTCTGAAATATATTTTTTTAAATTTTAAATCAACATAAATGCGTCCAATGCTGGCAATATTATAGTACGAATCCCTATCCCTAATAATATTATATATGCGAAACTTTGTTCCTCTTTCTAGCAGCAAGAGAGCAAAAGATCAAACAACTTTTGCATGGAGGTTCTTACATAAAGTAGGTTCGCGTGGACATAAAAAAAGTATCTTATGTCCGCCTTTGTCATATACAGTAACTCCTTATCAAATTTTATCAAGATCTGTTCCGCCGTTTAGCCGTGATAGCGCGACAAACATCCAGACAGAGGGATAAATGGCGTTGATCAATTTTTGTGCACTTTCTGACGTTTTGTAGGGACTGACAACTGTAAAGCAGGGCGTTCTGAATCGCGCAGGCGAAGTTTTTTCCTCGAGACGAACATATTCTTAGAATATTATTAAATTACATTAAATAAAATTCTTATTTTGTTTTAGGGTAACCATAGTACTTATATGAACCAATGGGAGAAGCCACTGGTTCTCGAAACACAGTTTTTACTAGTTCGGAGCCAGTGGATTCAATCAATTTTTTGTATACTAACTACTTTCAAGTTGCCAGAGCCGGGTCTCTGGCAACTTGAAAGTAGTTATTTAATTCATTTGTACCCAAATAAAGTATTTGTATTTGTATTAATTTTTATGCCTCGAAGTTTTATTGGTACTGATACGACTACGGCTACATTCCCCTGAATTATAATATATCAGTAAGGATTTCTGAAAATGTATTTACAAAAGTGTAAGTGTATATTTATAAAATGTATCATATATCGTTAGATGTACATGTACAGTTCATTATTGTTTGGTATTTGAGAAGCCCAAGGCCCAAGGCCTTGTTCACGAGCAATGTTAATTACGATACGACAAAACAATAATATCATCAACAGTGGCAACTAAATGCTACTTATAACGTTTAAAAAAGTAATTAAAAGGAGCTAGATAGAAAAAAATAACTGAAAACAATAGTGGTATGAATACCACTATTATACTAGATGCGCCCCGCGGTTTCACCCGCGTGAAAAATCCCTCGGGAACCGTACATTTTCCCGGGATAAAACGTAGGCTATGTCTCTAAAACAGACTGACCCCCGAATACTGAAACGTTTGTTAACTTTGACGACAGATTAAGTCTGTTGCTGCCTTTGTCATTTGCTTAGTGCCAGACAAAGGCAGCATTAGAATTAATCTGTTGTCAAAGTAAACAAGCGTTTCAGTATTCGGGGGTATGTGTCGAACACAGGCGGTTTTAGTGACAGGCCATTGTATCTTTCTTAAACTATATTGATGCAAAAAATTAGTTCGATCCGTTGCTCTGTTGCTATGCGTGAAAGAGCAATAAACAAACCAATAAACACACTTTCGCATTTATCATACTAGTAGGGACGTAATTAACCAATAATGCACTAAACGGAGCTCCATCAATGATTGAAAGGTGGATGGATGAAGCTAATTATGATCTTATGACTTTTTAAGGCTATACGCGACGAGTAAGATACGGAAAACAAGTTATTGCAGAATGCAACAAAAAAGTATGTCCTTTCAATAATGTGAGTTGTCTTGGCAGCATTTCGTCGGCTAGCAAACAACACCGTTCAAGTCAAAATTTGTCAATTTGATACATGTCAAACTGCGGTGCTGTTTGCTAGCCGACCACAGACGTCTATAATACTACTTACTAGTTACTTACTAGTAAAAAAAAAAAACAGTGTAGCCGACGATTTGTGTTTCGTGTTTGTTGTAGCTAACCTAGTATTAGCGGAATACCCCATCTCAGACTACGCTATAATATCACATCTACCTTCACTTATACCGCTTCGCATATATCGCACCTTACATTCATAGCCAAAGATATCTAATATTCAATATCGACGCGCCGAAATCGGCAATAAAATGCAGTGATTACATAGGCGGGATGACGCCATTCCTCACAGTAGCGCCTTTATAAAATGGGTCTTAACGGTTTAGAATCGAATATGATTGGTTTTTCAAACTAATCGTTTGTTCAGAAGTCGTTGCCTTGAAATGTCAATTTTCACTGCCTCGTGATATACAAGTATGCAATGTATTGCTTAGTGTGAACGTGCCTTGACAAAATGTATGCGTGCGATGCGAGATACCATTTATTATGGGTTATATTACAGCGTAGTCGGAAGAAGTCTTTAGCACTGTCGCATAGCAAAAATCGCAAGGCTTGCTGATTTATCTCATTCCATGAAGCACTAGACGCGGCTTCGGGCGTGCGTCTACGCTTCCTTGCCACGTTAGCCGCGGACATAACACTCACCTAAGAACCCCGGGGGCTATTCCTCTCGGAAACATACAAACCGTGACACGTAAATTATGTCACAGTCATACATTTGCACAGAACAATGCTTAGGTTCAACTGCCTGTGTAGTTCAAGATGTAAGCGATCGAACAAGTTCTAATTAGATTTAAATATCTCGCACTAACAAACTGCTACGCTCGTAGCAGATTTCGTAGCATTATTTTGTGTCTTTTTTTTTTAGTGCTTTAATGAGCAAAAGTTAACCTTGCAAAATTTTTATTTGTTCCGGTCAATATTGACTGAAGTCTAATTTGAAAAAATCGACTCAAATTCTAGAATATACGCCATTCGAGTAGTTTGTACTGCAGTACGTGTTGGTGATTACAAAATTATTTTAGTACTTTATACTTAAGAGCCCGTTACGTTATCTTCATCCAATCTCGGTTTTATTGTAGGCGGCGGGTCTATGGGATGATTAATTAATTGATGGCCAGCTTCCCATTTCGTAAGGCTGCCCATATTTAGCTAAATATACCGCCTAGACTTACGTTAGTTGTTTCTTTAGTTCTTTCAATCAAGAGAAGCTTGTAAACTTGGAACGCTAGTTGAATTGTCTTAAAGAGGAAGTGATCATATCCCACGTTTTACTATCCATTTATTATGAATTCACTTAACTTGTCGCGTAAATTTCTTCTTTAAGTACCGCGTTGATTAATTACTATGTCACTCGCGGCCGTGTATTACCGAACTAAACATGTGTAAGGCACAAAACCTATTACAAAATGTAATGCCATTACGGCAAATGACAGCATTTGTGCGTCACAGAACGTGTAAGGAACTGCAATGCTTTAGAGACGGGAATCATTATCTAGATATTGTTGGGAAGTTTATCTTGTAATGTTTAGTTATGAATTTATGCACTAGTGGTAGTTTTAAGAGGAGTAGTTTAGTATCACCAGATGCGTAGCGAGGCACATTAGGCAAGGCTGTCGACAAATACAGGCGTTGAGTACCGGTGTTTGCAGACGATACGCCATCATGGTCGTGCGCCACTGCTCACGGCGCCCGCCGGCGCTTGAGTCGCCACGTGACTTATGGCCCTCTCGCAGACTTCGATCCTACGATTGAATAATAAAATCCAATTCATGCACTTACACCGAATTTATGTTAGGAAGTGAGCAGCGTCCTGTATCGAGAGACAGATCTTTCGCGCGGGCCGCGGGCGCTGAGGCGCGCTTCGATACTCGATAAATAAATTTCGAGGAGACGGTGTTAGACGCTGGACGTCGCCACCGGTCCCCCCGAGCACCCCGTAACTGCGCCCTAACTGTCCGCGGACGTCACGTTTCACTGCAACGATTACGTTAAATATCAATGATCTCGACGCAACAAAGCTATGCGGAATTTAAATAAATGTTACTATGATTCCTATGGACATTTCGAGACGTCGCTGAACTCTGACACGACCGAGTAGTATGACTCATCCTTAATCTACTTTGAACAAATTATTGTGTGAACTATTTGTTGGAAACTTTGTGAACGCCGCCTGTACGAAACCGCAACTTAACACATTACTAAATTGCAAATATACCTGTAAACCTAACAGGCCTCTAGCTTAGAAATTGTCTTATTTGTGACCACAAAAAAGAGGCCTTCAGTAAACCACAACGAGTACTGTCGGCCCGCTTCACATTAGGCAGCGTGCTAGAATATTAGCTGATGGAAGTGTAGAGTCCATGGTCGGGCCACTTACCAAATTACCTGAGGTTCATTGCACTTCATAATTTGTTAAAAATTATGGGTTCACACGTCTAATGTTTTCATTTCGACGTGTAATCGTGACTGATGTGAGGCACTTCTGAATCGATGGAATAATTTTGTACATTAAAACCGTTAGATATTATACCCTAATTCGAATCTAACCAATGATATATTCTCTTTTATTGCTCTGCTAGAGCCCAATTTATGATTCCAGAGCGTTGGAATACAGAGGGTACCACGAGGGTAGGATAATCCGGATTGTAAATTATGTGGACGCACTTCCATCAATAAATTCCAAACAGTATTAGACCAGTTACCATAAATATTTGCATCTGAGTGTGATTGATCTTGCAACTGTAATATTATTTTGCACGTACGGAACAGATTCCTATTCGTGTTAGGCTAAAAATTGCATTTTACTAGGTACAATTCAAAACGCATTAAAACCTCACCTCAAAAAATTCGGCATATATTTATAAATAAGCAGAGAACAAGCAGAATTTCACGCGTCAACAAAAAATATAATTACCACGGGCACTCGTTCTTATTCTAATTCTATGTTCTCATCCATATAGTTCTGGTGCGAATAAAAACCAAATAAGTACTATTACATTTCTCGTCACAGAATTCTGGCAGTAAAAAAAGTTCATGATATTATGTGTTAGTCATGACTTAGAGAGTAGTTCGCCATCATGCTGCGACTGACCTGCGGCTAGAGTTCTTTTCTAAACTTGCGTTATTTTTCACTTACTCTAGTTTAAATATTATCAAATTATTTCCACAATACCCGATCATTATTCGGTAACGGTTGTGTCAATTAATGTGATTAAAGCGAGCAGTTTCGCGGCGATCACGTACGGCCGCGGCAGTGCCGAGTGTATTGTCGCTCTAGACGCAGCATAATCGCGACTGATACCATTACTGTACATTTATCTTCAACGAATTGCTCCGAGCGACGAAATGAGCTAAAAAAAGTATGACATGAAATGCTCTTCTTCATTATGAAAGCGATTGGGTTTCTTAGCGCTAAGTCCAGGACAGAATCCTTGCGTGTATTACGCCTAATGTAGCTAAGTGTGAAGACATATTGCCTGTAGCGCCGGAGATGAGCGGGCATCGGACACTACGAGAACACGGCGCGTGCTAGAATAAATTATCGCCCCGAGTGTGATAATTTCTTTAACTCACAATTAAGCGAAATAACTTAATAAAATAAATAATTAGTGTACAATTACAATTGGTACAATTTGTTGAATTCAAGTTCCTAGTTTCGTATTTTTTGACAAATTAAAAAAGGCTCCTGCGCGTGTTTAGTGTTACAGTAAAGGACTCCGTCCACTTTTCATATCCGCGCCAGACCAGCGCCGCGTCACCTCACAATCGTGCGAATGAATAACGGAGTTATACTTGCGGCGTAAGGTACTTTTTACATTTGTAGTAAAGTTCATGTCGCGTGGATAGCGCGGTCAAAAATTTTTGCCTACAATTCTAAAATGGTCCTCATGCCGCATAGTATAACTCCGTTTTTCATTGCGGGGTGAAGCGGCGCTGATCTGGCGCGGAATTGAAAAGTGGATGGAAACCTTAAAGGTTAACAATTCTGTCTACTCGTAATGGCTGCGCAATCCCGCGGTTGCATTACAGATAGGGTCGCAGATTGTGACCATAACTGTTATCTTTTCGAATGATTTCTATCGTTTGTAAATATTCAAACACATCGGAATCCGCGGCGCGCGGCTGATGCCCGTTTAGTCCTCGTATTGTATGTGACTTCGGTATCGGCGTATCGTAGAACATTAGCATTATCAAAAGGGCCGCGGGCGTCATGCTCGTATCGGTGAGGACACGCGACGGTCCCGGAAGCCAATCTAAAAGCAAAGAGCCCGACGGACGACAAGCGATAACTCAACTCAACTCAGCATACTTGAAATACATTCGAGTAGTACCGAGTCGCTGCACCGGTATTGCCTTTCCGAGGGTTTCGATCTCGCATATCGTACTCAACACCATTTTGATCATATCCC
Source organism: Apocheima hispidaria (assembly GCA_947579745.1). NCBI lineage: Eukaryota > Metazoa > Arthropoda > Insecta > Lepidoptera > Geometridae > Apocheima > Apocheima hispidaria. The sequence continues at coordinate 8,320,900 of OX388153.1, read as the reverse complement.
TCAGCTCCTTTTGGCGTAATCATAAATTCAGAATTTATTACTCGAGTTCAATACTTACATGGAGCGCTGTTTTAGTGGAAAAAAATATAATATTGCAAATTTTCCATGATTTACTGGTAAATGTACAAAAACCAGTGGACAATGAGGATAGAGACGGTACGCGACTTGTTATTCATGTCGATGACACAAGCATCTGTAATAAGAAAATCGGATTGTCTGATGATGTGAAAGACGGCTGCGTATTGTTCATGGAAATCCATTGAAAAAAGGCTCGAGGCATTAATATTTATTACGTATTTGCAATACGGACGCGCGTGCGCGCGGTTGCCATCAGTTACATTTTTCCAAGTCAACTGGTCCTTCGCTTCCTCGGTGGAGGTCTGCGTATATACTAGTACCAAGCTCAGGTAACCGGCTGTGAAGGTGCAATCAGACAGTTCGTCTCTGTGTTTCACTCGGCATCATTCACTCGAAGTGAATTGTCTGAACATAAAATGAAACAAAAGTGACGAGTGCATAACGATATTGGATTTCGGCATTCGCATCATTCACCCGCGAACATTTAATTTTTCGTTCATTCATTCGCATAGAAAACGTTCATCCGGTTTCAGCCGTTTTGTGTCGTGGAGAGCGGATGAACGCTCATTTAATATGTGCCGTGTGAGCGTAAAATAAAAGTAAACAATAACATTCATCCCGAATAAGTATTCACCCGAGTGAAGCGTCTGACACCACGTTAACCAATAACTTTTAAACAAAAAGGCTAAAAACTTACTATCAGTGCTAGCCCGGCAAAACTGAGTCTGCTAACACACTATAGTTTTCTCCGAAACATCGCAGTCTCGATCACACAAATATGCAGCGTATCACTTAGAATCCTTTTCATCCGTCGTGAGCCGAATCACCCAGAGGCCAAAAACAGCTCATGTTTTGTGGCTTTTCGAAAATCGCGTCTATTTTTACCCGACTGTCCAAGAAGGAGAGTAATGTTTTTGGGATGTGTGTAGGTATGTACGTAATATTACACCCTGTACCTTAAACGTCTTGACCAATTTTGACGAGTGAGGTGTCGTTGGAATCCTCTTTATGTCCAGAGTCCTTCGCTATATTACGCAGCGGAGGTTTTTTTTTATTAGTGTTGTTGTAACGTTGTAACTATGGTTGTAAATAAACCTAACACGTTAGAACCGGTAATTAAAAAATTGCAAGATAAATCGGATTTTCATATTCCTTTTCATACGACAAGCATATGACTTGATTTGAAGAGCCAATTACTTATATAATAAAATTATACTGGAACGTAATAAGCTGCGCAGACTAATATTATTAATTTATAGACTTGCGGGTAAAGTCACAGAATGCTCTAATATAATAATTGATTAGTGTCATCGCAAGGGTGGGATTTCACCTGTGATGCTTCGTGCGTCACTGACAGTGGGCGTAGCGCGGAAGCCGCCCGGACTGGCACCGCGCTGCGCCGTTACTGTCAACTGCCATTAAACGACCACTCACAGTTGCGGTGGACTGCATTGATACCACTCGGCCAAGAAGTGCAAGAAGCACCGACAAGTGCTACCTGAAACAGTATATCTAGCACTCTCACTGACCTAGGCAGTGCGAGCGGAACTATGATTCACAGAACTTTAAAGAAAGCGAACCGACACAGCTGCTACCTTCAAACAGTAGAGCAACTTCATACCTAACTTCGCCCTCTCTGACCTACAATATGTATTTAGCGTTAGCGTGATAGATTTATTTAATTTTTTTTCTCCGTAAATAAACATACATAGCATTTTTCCTGATTCTGCCAAACTGCCTGCAGTTTGTAGTTAGCGCCGCCGTTAGTTTAAGGTTTTTTAACTACGACAAAAGATTCTGCATATTAACGGATAAAAAAAATCGTCCCCAGACAGTCTACAGAAGTATAAGAAAAGGGGTTCATAGTGCTCATGATTGTGCACAACTTTTACTATGCGACCAACCCTGAAAACAAGGGGGGGGAAAGCTGTTCCATAAATTTTGTCTAGAGTCATTGTCTTTTTTCTGTGGAATGTTGGTAATTTAGTCGAGTAACGAATGATTTAATTTGTATCACTTATTAAATTACTCGACAATTTTTTGTTGTTCGGCTATAGCTAGCTACTAAATTACTCGCCACTCGACTAAAATTATCGCGTAGTCCGAACAAGGCTAAGAGCGGCTCTACCGCTTAGATTGATTTTTCCTGAAATACATTGAAGTATTTTGGAACTTCATTGAAGGAAAAAAAACTAAGTGCTAAGAGACTTTTTACTTCGGTTTTAAAGAACTCGACGAAGCCGTGTTGTTGAATTTGGCGATATAATATGGGCCTTTTTTTTTTGTTTATTGTTTTTAGGTATTTGATTCTTCGGAGATGTTATTGTTATGGTTTTATGTTGTTCTGGATTTTGATGATGAGGAGTTTCGTTTTGAGGTCATTTGAGTAATATGTATTTTTTTTAAAAAACTTTCGATATCCTGAGTTTTGATAGTTGTGTATTTTGTATTGTAGGACAAATGAAAAAATGGTTATTGACAAAATAATTACGTGATGGGGGAAGCTATATTCGGATCATCGAAATTTCGAGATATCGATAGGTAACCCTAAATAAAATGTATGCCGGCTTCGTAGCTTTGAACTAGAAGTCCATAAGTGAAGAGGCCCTATGATTGGTTTGCAAGGAGCTAGTTTCATATCAATACCAATCAAAGATCAAGCTCTTCTGGACCGTGTTCAGTAAGGTCGTCCGACGACTCTCGATGGCATTTGCAGCATACTTGTAATGCCATAGAGCGTCGTCGCACGATCTTACTGAACACGGCCCTGAGGGTTGTATATCTTCATTCGGTGCTCAAGTACGACACCGATACCACAAGTCTCGTTAAAGTCTCAGATGATTACCGATAAAGTTTCAGCCAATTAGCAGACGAGATTTACGCATCGCAAGAGGTAGGATAACAACGGATTGGCTCGTTTGTATTACGGGAAAAATGTTTTACAGGTGTCTAGTTGTCCATCGTGGAAATTTAAATAGATACGGAGAAATCCTCGCTTTCTTCCGCGTAATCACCCACTGTTATGGACAAGCTTGGCGCTTACCACCTAGTCAAAGTCTTGCTAGACTGATAGCATTTGTATTATTAATACAAAGTAGGTTGACAAATAAACCCTTCATTGTTTTCATCAGATTTTAAATAATACCAAGGATAAGTTTGTGGCTTACTTGAAATGGATAAGTATTTCCTTAAATGTTCGAATTTTTTAGTCGAAGAAAAAACATTCTATTTTATGTTTCTTCGTCTTTTATGTAAAATCCTCTACTAAATTCCAGTTGCTAGGAAGAGCTAGGTTCAAGATTTCTCATGCGATCAAAACAAGGTGATACTTCCGTGGCCGCCGCGCGCCCAGTGTCTAATTACGTCAAAGGTAATATGACCAGTAGACTGCACGTTAAGAAACATCGCCTTTAAAATATAGAATGCATGGATGACAAAAAAAGTTTGAAACTTGGCAGGAGACAAAACAATCTAACTCTTTTCTCAGTCTTTTGCTACGGGTACCACTGGCACTAGAATTCGACTATAAATCCAAACTCTAATATAAGTATGAGTTGTCTACTGCTAATATGGTCTGTGAATTATCTCCATGAGTAAGTCATTCTGCGGATGCGCCCACAGACCGCCCGAGCATTGTCTGCCGCATTGTCCTTCCGGCGAACTCTGCCACGATCGCAATCAGCTCCCAGGCTGGTTAAAGATACCAAGCCAATTAAACCCTTAGCACAATGGGCAAATGAGAAATGTACAGCTTTATGCAAGGAACAAAATGAATATGTTTAACTGTTGGAGCTTTCTGTCTCATAGAAACCCCTTCGTGACCCTAATTAACCAAATTACGATTTTAGTTTAAATCGATTTAAATTATAAAATATGTGTTTGTAAAATCGTTTAAATGAATCAAATGATATAATTCATGATCGTAATCATAACCTCAAGGTACTGTTTTACCACCATCTAGAATCTATGTGGTGGTAAGTAAAACAGTACCTTATTTATTCTAGATAAAGGAGGGACATAATAATGTGGTGAAGCTGTGTGCATGTATACGACACATGAATATTATCTTTTACGCTCCATGATTTTCATTTTGTAGTAGGTACCTACAGCATAGTCACAGGTATCAACGTAAAAATGTTAGTCGAAGCTTATGTGTACTGGGCGCTCAGTTAGGTGCACTACACACTAAAACTTAAAATGTCGTACACCACACAGAACATTTATCGTAGACCTACATATACGTGTGCGCTAATAGACAAAACAACACAATCCTTCACAAATAGTGTGTCTGTAACAAAAACTCATTATTGTATATATTATATATATATATATATATATTGGTGGACTTTTTCACACACAGCGCCATCTAGCCCCTAAGCTAAGCCAGCTTGTACTATGTGAACCAGATAACTGATATAATACATAAATATATATTATTTTTTAGTATTTATATTGTACATACATAGAATACATAGAAACACTCAGACAAAGAACAAACATCCATGTTCATCACACAAATGTTTGTCCTGGGTGGGAATCGAACCCACAACCTACAGCTCAGAAGGCGGAAATCCACAAGGCTAGTCCAAATGTTCATAATGACTAGTGCAACTATAATATGTGCGTCGTCGAACCGAATACCCCGTACGAAAGTGATATTTCGCTAGCAATGGGAAACATAAACATACTAACTTTTAAAACCTACATTTACTAAACTTTTTGTGTTTGTTATAGTAGGAGTCATAATAATAAAGAAAAACTTTATTTAAGAGCTGAAACGATAAATTACGTTTGCGTGCGTTTGCCTTTATTAAAAGTAGGTGTACTCGACCACCCATGGAGACGTAACTTTCTTACGAACACACAAGCATTTTTTGTACTTAGTAATCAAATATACCATGTTATTTCTTTTATTACCTACACCTGTAGAATCAAGCCACCCATGTGATTTCTTTGTAGTCCAAATTAAATTTCATCATTTAAGTTTTAATATCCGACGTCGATTAAGCTTTCGAGATTATTAAATACAGTTACACAAGGCTAAAGTTTCGAGAGCGTATATTAGCTACAAAAACAATGATAAATTACCTCCGCTATCCTTAAACAGTTCCTCGACATTCGAACTTAGCTGTGAGTGACCATTTCGACTAACAATGATAAAGACACAGTTTATCGGCCAAGCCATTGTATTTGCGGAGAGATTTATAACGATGTGGTTCGCTTAATCTCTGCCTCTTCACTAATTTGTTTTCATTGCTGGGTGACAAGCGCCCGTCGCAAAAACCTTACGGTGCAACATTTCGCTCAGCGCGCGAAAATCTAATTTTCTTGACTCTTTTGTCAGTTACAGCTTAATTACTTATCGTAGGTACATGAAAACTAATTTTGCGATAATTAATAGACTGTTTCAATAAATTACATCAACCAAAAATTCAAGTTGAAAGCTAGTATAAGTACATTTGCAGGTTTCCTCACGATGTTTTAATTCGATAGCGTATGTGAATCCGCCAACCCGCACTGGGCAGCGTGGTGGATATGGCCTAATCACCCTTCGAGGGTAGGCTGATATCCCAGCAGTGGGATGTTTAAAGGCTGATATAGTAGTAGTACAGTACATTTGTCACTGAACCAAAGATGAAAATCAGCTTATTGAGATCTGTAGCTTAACCAATGTTATCTAGGTGATATTTTTTAAAACAACTTATTTATCGGCGCAAAATTGTTTCAATAAATCCACGATGAGTAATTAAGCTGTAATTGACAAAAAACACAAGAAAATTTAAATTTCGCGCGATGAGCGAAACTTTGCATCTTAAATAATGTTACGAGATTAGAAGAACAGAATAACATAGTGATGTTTAGTACTGGTAGGACTACATTTAAAAAAGTACTCACGGGATATTTACCAAGATTTTTATTATTGTTGAGTTCCCGATATTTCGGCACAGTTGCATGCGCCATGTTCACGGGTAGACAGTGAACATGGACAATTAATATTCTACCTATGACATCATTTTTTTTCCCCGAGTATATTAAGATTAAGAGGTAACTATGCGACCGCCTATTCCATATTATTTCACGAAAGTAATTAACAATAGGATAAGAGCAAGGCAATGGTAGATATAAATTTAAGGGGCAAAAAATATTTTCTGTGGTATCTTTATTCAGGGAGGAAACGGGAGAATACGGTTGTATGGGATAGACGGTCGCATAGTCACCTCTTAAGCGTAACACTTCTGACACATACATTGAGAGACATCATTAAATAAATCTACGATAATATCTAGGCTCTCCACTCCTGACACGCAAGCAATTTTTCAGATAATCGAAGAAACTAGTAAGCCGAATTTTGGTAAACTTTGTGACTCAAGCTGCTTTGGCAATATTTTTCAATCCCTTTTACTTGTTTTATGCAGACAAATCTTTTATAGTTGTATTTTTTTGTTTAGTTACTGCATGTGATCGATTGGTCAAACATCATTGTGTCCAGTTTCACGCCTCTTGTCTCTGACAAATGACGTTTTCACTTCGCCAGTCGCGGTATATTCTTATTGTTTTCAAACAGTGACACGACATCAGCACGTTTTTGGGTTGTGGCCAATCGTGTGATATACATAGGTATGTCTAAAAACTTTCACACATGATATGCAACTTTAAAGCAGTTCGTTCACTGGAATTTATGTGTCCATATAATTATGTACAAGTTTTACCGTCTCTTCCCACGATTGTATCTTGGAAACGTACCTACTAAGCTTGCGCAGATTTATGTTTACCTAACACGAGCCCGAGTGCTGTCACGCTGGTTCTGTTCTACAGTTCCCCCAGACAACAAAGATGAGAGCACCGGTTACGAACGCCCTGAAATAAATGCCCCACTGAAAAAACCCTACGGCGCCACTTAACCAACTACTAATCCGAAGGACCGGCAACTAGTCACTCATAGTACATCTTTCGTACATAAAACCAAAAAGAATAATTGTAAACGGTTTGGTCGAACATTGAAAGAGAAGTTGTTTTGAGCAGATCATGCGTCTTTTAAATGCCTTTTCCACTTTTGTCTTGAATGTCAACAGAAATGACATTATACTTTACTTAGCTCGTGTCATTACCCGGCTACGGTACCTCATCAGCATCATTAAAATGACGACATGAATGTGGCACGTTAATTTGACCAAAACAAAGACATTTCGTCTCGGTTCGGTAATTGCTCTTGTTAACATGACATGATGCGCATGTGTGCGTACTCTACCACTAGTGCAAATCTTACTTGCGTCGCTGGTTCTCGGTTCCAGACCGTTAATTTGATGAACCTATTTTCCGCCTTAAAAATAATGATGCCCTTGACTGGTGTTATTAATACTAAATACACGAGACAGTAATCCAAGGACGTAAAGCTCAAATTCTTGAAACCAAAACAAACCACTATCATTAAAGTTACTGGTTAAAACATGAGACCTCCAAGTAAGATACTCAGTCGCAGGTATATTTGCATTAAGATCCGGCAGCGGTCTCATGATAACGCTATAATGCTCCAATCTCTGCCCAGATCGGCAATTCCACACGTCTTCCTCGATATTCATCAAGACATTATAATCTGCGCACCTTAAAAGGTTAACTTTTACAACCTTGATGTAATACTGTCGCAGCTATCAACCTGCATTTGATTAAATCAACATTTTCACACCGAGCTTATCGCTGTGCAAAAACATAGCGCCATTCTATAATGGATATGTACTGCTTCAATTGGCATGTATCGCCGATTATTATGGATGGTCTGTAATTATCACACACGCCAGGAAATAGTCAATCAGTGTTCTGTTATTCATAGCAAGTGCAAGAAGTCAAAGACCGTTGGTACATTTTGTGAGGCAGAAACGTAAGTCACATTAGTTACGCCATGGCTATGACGGTCCACAGTTATGCCGAAATTCGTTGCGGCCGTTTCCTTCCAGTTTTCCTTATAATAATAGCGCCTTACTCCTAGGATTGGCTACGGAGATGGGTGCGCTGTGGGAACCAGTACATCAAATAGACTCATTCTTGCAAGAAATGCTAAGACTGGCGTGGTGCGATATCATCGGTGTGAACTTATTTAGCATTCATTCACCCCGCGTTCCGGTGGCTAGGCGCCTGGACTGCGCATTGTCTCACACGGCGCACTAAATACGAATGATCCTTTGTTCGTTACAGTTTGCCCACAGTGTAAGTAACCACTAGCGGAACACTTAGCGCCCACTTCCAAACGTTATATTCACGCCTCTGAACGCACGCCTTACCCTATTCTAGATCTAAACGATATTTGTTATTTACTCTTGAACAACAGAGCGTGCACTGAGCCTACGCTGTTAGCTGTACTAATCATTAGTTTCTTTTTCTTATGGACCCGAAGTGTTCAACAATTACGGCGTTCACTTCCTGTCTTACATTATACCTACACATGCAAAAAGTCCACTGCTCGTGCTTTCACTCGAAGAGGAAACGATTTGAAAGAATGATTTTATCCCAACGATTACTTTCTTGAGTTGCAAACGTATAATTTAATTAATGGTCTGCTCTCGACATGCACAAAACACTATCCAAACAATCGCCACTTTTCGCATTTATGCGTCCACTTTCGTGTTTCATTGGTGTTGCCCATTATTACAAATCAAATGCATAAATTGACTTTTACTTAGATTGTATTGCGCTAAGTGGAGACATTTCAATTTATTGTTTATCGGTATGGTTCCATCACAATGGCTACATCGAATAGTCTAAACGCCTATTTCAACGCTCTAACGTTGCTAGGAAAGCTTTCACGGTTCAGATAGTGATATGGAAATTCGTATTTATTGTATGACTAGACTATAATGACCTGAGACCTATTTATCGAAATGTTATTGTTACAAGCACATTCGCAGACTTGACGCCCACGCGTACATTACATTGTTTACTGCGACCGTTGCCTGTAGTTCAATATTATGTTCGATATTATAGGCCGATGTAAAATCAACGATAATATTTTCACAAAAAAAAAGTTTATTTTATTGAAAAAGGTTCGGTAACAGACAATAGATTATTAAAAATACAATATATATAGATAGAGACACAACACTTTATACCTAAAGTCCAATTATAACCGGACACAACTTATACTTAAAAACTTGACACTAAAAGTGAGTAATTATTGAAGTAATTACTAATTAAGTACATATGTAAATATTAACAAACAATGGTTTCACTTAATCAAATTATTAAGAGCAAGTTTAAAAGTTGAAATAGTACACGAGAACATGTCTGTGGGATCACTTAAGTTGTCATAAGTGCGGCACATCCTAGCTAAAGGACTATACTATACTATTATATTGTTTATTTATATTTATTTATAAAGTGTACAGAGTGTTTGGTTTGACACTAATATATCAACCCTGAAATAGCTGATAAAAATCAGCTGGCCCATAGAAAAATATTCACCCAACAAAATGTATGGAAAAGGTATTTTTTTCGAGATTTCGTGTATGATCCCATTGTAAAATGTGTTCCTATTAACGAGTACAGTGCTATCCTAGATTGTTTTCAGTGTCTAACCAGTTACAGACTATGATTGTTTATGATATGACTCTTTACATTAACGGTTATTTATAAAGAGATGACTATATTTAAGTCGAGTCAACTTCTATCGTATTTGATAACTATTAACATACTCTTCAATGATTACTTACTGATTATACATTTGTTAAGTATAATTGATGATGGCATGTAACACGTAATCGGTTCGATAAAAATATGTCTAATCGAGATGCAATCAACTTGTTTGTTGCTTATAATCATCGTAATGTACTGTAGACTTTGTAGATTGACATAGGAAACACATGCCAATTGCAAAAGTTAACCCTCGTTAAGAGAACACTTATTTATATGTTCTCTGTATCAAAATAGCTACATATAATCATTAACATGTAACAACAGGTTATAGCAATATACTAATCTTGCTACACCAACAACCTCAAGTGCGGATATTAATCAATTAAGTCTGCGCCTCTGGACAGAGCTATCTCTCTCACACATTTTTGTTGATGCCACTTACCGTTATATATAAAAATTTGACTTTATATAATATAATAACATTGCGTTTTTTTTTTGGCAAGTTTTATTTAGTAGAAAAAGAAAAAATGTTTTTTTCTTCTTTTTTTTCCTTAATCAATATATTAAAATTAAAATTGCTTTAACACATTGGCATTGTTATTCTGAAGATAACCGTTTGTTATTTATTTTTCCCAATTCAGTGTTTTTTTTTTAAATCTTTCTAAAATTTTGAAAATGCAGAAACGAGATAGCCTTTGAGAGAAGCGGGCTCTTTAAGTTCAAGAAGACTTCGTAGTTTTTTTATATGCGAATATCTAGTGACTAGAATATATTCGCGTATGAAAAAACTCCTTAAAATGTAAATTCACTATATTCAAGTGAATATGCTGTTAACACGCAAAGCCACTTAATTTTCATTAGGTATGCGCCATAATGTCATCGTGCATTAGCATTGTAAACAATTCATAATCGAACACAACTTCCTATTTCACACATCATGGCTTGGTATAATACAGACGCTAATAACTTTTTATGTGTATATTAACACGGCTAATACAATTGCGCGTCGGTCTATCAATTACTTAGCACTCACACGATCCCGTCCGATATCACCATTATAAGCGCATTAGAGGTGGTGCGGGCACGCCATGGTCGCATTACAACAGTCCGTAACACGGTCACATCGTTTCTCGCCCAATTTCGGTTTTACTCTATAACCATAACCACTCCACCTATATTATGTAGCAATGGTAACCGTGCGAAATCGTTTCGGTCGTACGAACTCTATCACTGGCAAACCGCCCGAGCCCTGGCAAGTATAATATTTTTACTGTACCGCCAATTGTATTTCACCGTTTTCAATCAAAACTATCTGGGTGCGAAAGAAAAGAGATTACAAACTTACGTCTCACATTTGAATGTGAGAGTGCGTCATCCAAACAACGGCCGCCCGCACGCTAGTCCATCACACTGTGTAATTTTTAATAATATACAAGTTTTGGAAATTGGGTCAAATTACTGTACAACTCTACCGGTAAAAATTTATACTTTCGCTGCGACATCGCACGAAACCTTTTTTTCATTTTACAAAATCACAAATGGTGTCTGACATTGTAATTGTATATCTTTCCCAGCGTTTAACTTTGTTTTTTATAAATATAAGGCAACTGGTTTTTATTTAAATTGTTTTTTCGAATAACATTAAATTATCGTAATAGTGATGTTGAATGAAGTCTGCCAATTTTCTCGTCCGTTTCGTTTTCTTATTAACGTTTATTTGCGTGTCACACACGCGTTTCCTGAGTTAATGGTGTATTAGCAATTACTTCAATGTTTACTGTCATTTGTGGACAGTCGTAGTTGAGTCCACTTTTAAATTTATTCTACACACAAGACATTTATGTACGTCATTTCGATCAAAGCGTGTACATTAAAGTTGTGATAGTATCTCAAAAGTAGCTTTCTAGACGTAATAATATTTGATTGTGATTCCTTTTGAGATTTTTTTATAGTATTTTGACTTCCTGTTTGTAAGTTACGTTTGGTGATTTAATCTAATTTGGAAATCGAGTATACTTTACTTCTGTCACCGCATGTTTCGTTCATTCAATATTTTATAACGCTCACACTGATTTCGGGAATCGGCTATATTTTACTTCTGTCATTGTATGTTTCGTTCATTCAATATTATACCGTTGATACTGATTTCGTGAAAACGGTAACCCACTTCATTTTTGCTTCGCTTAAAAGGTCGTCTGTCGTGATCTTGGTACAGTTGCGGTTCTAGTTTGCATCGAATGCAATGTGATTGGAATAAATAATTTTCATGTCTCGGGGGTCGCGACCCCTCTCTCCCACACATAAATCGGCTGTGGATGTCGCGTCGTGACCGCATACCGTCCCGCCTGCCGACTGCCGGCTCCCAGCTACCGGACCACTGCTTCGAGTTACGTGTACCTCTCCTAGTAATTAATAATGAGAAACTGTATACGAAATCACTTGCGGAATTGCTTCTGTGTTCTGCATAATGCAATGTTGAAAATCTAATACCGGACTTTAATTTAAGATTTATCGGGCTTCACCTTCTCTAAATTGGTACTTACTAGCATTCGTAAAAGCATGACTTAAGCTTTATTATATTTAACGAAACCTGATAACTGTCATAGACATAAAACTGACATCGGGGCTAGCTACTCGGTCCATACGAACTTAGTAACTTATCGTCAGTATCGTTTCCGTGTTACTAAATAACTCTTATACTGACTCCTAGACAGTGCAGAGCCTAAATTGCTGAGTCTAGAAGCATGAAATTGTGCACAGGAGTTTCATAACAATACAAAAACGCTTTATTGACACCACAAGAAGACATAAAAAGAAAAATACATTAGATGTACCTACAGCAAAGCGGTCTTATGGCTAAGAGCGATCTCTTCCAGACAACCTTCTGCTAAAACATATATTAACATATAAAACACACATTATACATTTACATCTAGATATTTTATTGTTTTTATGTAACGTACCTACGTTATATAAACTGAACACTAAGAACTAAGCACTAGGAAAGCATTCTTGCAAATGATTACGAAGGGGATTAAATAGGTGATGAAAGTGTGGGGATGGACGTACGTCATTTGTTTCTTTGTATTTGCCTAGGTCTCAAGCCCTAAACCTGCGAACTTGAACCGAGCAGCACCGTGTATAAAGTTGCGAGCATCAGCTAGTCTTGAAATAAAGTAAGTAAAAATGTTCTTTAAAATTGTATATATGCTGTAGGGACCATGTTTCACGGAGAACCAATGTTGTTTTGCTTTATTAGAAAATGTACGCCGTTAAAATCTGTAATGGCCATTGCATAGCGTTCGCCTACTAAACATATTTACATACCCAAATGAGTCCTTGGATTTTACGAAATATAATTAGCAACGAGCCGTTACATGGCACACGACACATTTCGTTAATTGATTAACTGTTTCAGCCAGTCAACACTATGTCCATGGGTACAGTTATTTACATATTTAATCATCCGTAAACAGATTTATGCGAGGATTTTATGATTTGACACTAATCTCATTACAATCAAATTATTTCCATAAATTGTGGACGATCATTAAAATTCTAAGTTAATTACTATAATTTACATCTTTCTCTTTTATCTCGGGTGCGTCTTTTAATCCCGAACGAAATTTATGTCCTTTTACTGCGAGCATTAATGTATAAATCCTTTTAAATTAACTGGATTTGTGATCAGTTCGAGCTACATTTTTAAAGCTCCCAATCAATATGAATATTTATGAACTTCAATAATGTTATATTTGCGTATAATTAAGATCAAAGGATGAATTTTATTCATTTCCCGTATTCAGTCAACAGTAAATTGCTTAAGGCGAGGTCCAATCGCAAAACAACAAAAAGTAGCATTTTTCAGCGCTTTGTTCGAATTGACGAGATTACTTAATCAGGTGCAAAAAATACTGCAGATAGAAAATAAAACTGTAATTACGTTTAACCGAATAAAATTTCGAAAATCTGTCTTACTTACAAAATAAAAAACCGCAAAATGACCCCCTAAAAAACCCTTCTGAAATCAAGTGCTCTGAATTTTCAGCGGTAACAACAAATTTTCTTTTACAAAATAAATATCCAGGCTAGTGGTTTATACGGCGAACCAGGTAGTTTTTTTATTTGATTTGTATATTTCCGATAATCGGCAAAAAAGCAATGAAAAACTACAATTCACCGTTTTCTGATCTAGTATGATATGCGTTTCTCAACTTTAAACCTTAGAACTTTGAACAGTTCTCATTTCAAATCACGATCAGTCCTCGCCTTAACGCTGTAAGTCGGGACGAATAATAAATAAATGAAATTGCGCGGTAGAGTTATTATTGTTAAAATTAAAGTTATTATTATGAATGTCGTAATTGCAGTATTATCCGTAATAAAGTTGCTAAAGCTAAGCTAAGTTAATAGCCTGTTAAAAGTCGCAAGATAGACGTTGGAGCGGTTTTTAATTCTACCCGCTAAACAAAAATGTATGTAATATTTGCATTAGCACTACAAAACTTGACGTTTGTCACGTGAAAGCTTGTGGCCGGCTTTTTTGTCGGCATTTAACACGATAATATTTCTGTAAAATGACTGTCTGTTTTTTTCTAAAAATGACAATGGCTGTGACCGACGGTAATGTACTTGCACTATAATATGATGTTTTTAAGCATTATAATCAACATAATAATATACGTTTTTATTTGCTATGCCTTTGACTGTATGATTGACTAATTATTTTGATATTGCATTAATAATAAATGTAGTACAGTTATGTAATTTCAATTTAAGTCGTTCTTAAATGCACTACTTTGTCAGAAATAAATAACTTGTATTTAATTTGTTGTCATTACAGTTGTTTTTTTTTTTTTTGTTGTAAATCACGTATTATTTAAGGTGTATGTATTAAACAAAACTCAGCCTATTCAAAGTTTTTACTGATGTACAATCATGTCAACGTCCACTGAGTAATTTGGAACTATTTTTAGTTATAAAGGTCAAAGTGTGAATAAGTAATAGCTTAAATTCTAAAGGTGCAAAAACTGCTATTTAGCAAAATCGTTATAAATTATATGTGAATGATAACCGTCAGAAACAGCATTTATCCACTATTAAATTATATTTCAAGTCAAATCTCCCATCTTTACCAAATCGTTCTTAATTGTAGCTTAATAACGATCAGATTCACAAAACACTAACGACGAAGTTTTTGCAATAGAGTAAAATTAACCGAAGATTTATTAGTTGGTGCTGTTGAGTACGATTCTTGAACCTCTTCTAATGTGGCATAATCACGCACCTCGCATACTACAGTCAAATAAATATGTCGGAACGTTATAAAATAACGGATACGTTATTTAACAATTCTGTTTCAGTGGTTTAAGATAAAAATCTATTTAATTCGTGTGAATAGTCCGTATTTATTCCACTAGAGATGGTGATGCTACGTTAGGAGAACTCATATACTGTTTAATTCATGTACTGTTTGTTTCTTTTTATATAACTTGATTGTAACGGATACAAATTGCTAGCCTATTTATAGTTAAAAAAAAGCGAGTAAATCTAAAAATGCATGTTGCATGTTTAAAAACAAGTAAATTTAATTATTATCTATTATTTTTTCTGCTGGAATGACCTAGCTTACTCCAAAAATACTCTTAGACAATCCGCTTAGCATACACAAAGTACAAAAAAAATAAAAAAACTGCACGTCGTCGTTTTTTTTAAAGTTATATCAAGAGCCCTTTTCAATGATTATTTATTATGAAAAGTAATATTCTGATCTGAATCTGGTAATCTAAAAGATTTATGAATTTAATGTTTACTGCACAATTAATTCCTTAAAAATATTCAGACCTTAAAATTTGTTTTAACTGTGCGAACAGCTTTTCACTAATTAGTTCCAAATACTCCTTCAATCCGGGCTGAATGTATCATTCGTTTAAATTGTCTAAATTATACATACAAGATTAAAAAGTTGTCCAAGGTGTGAAGTATGGTAATATTAATTGCGCGAACAGTTTCGGACCAGTTTATTATATCTCGATAACATCACCGTTCAAAATGGTTATAATATATATCTCCAAGTAAAAACTTGCATAATATACCGCAGCGAACATGAAACGAAATTTTAAAGAAATCTTAAACACAATTTCATCACGCGTCAATTAAGATATATTGTCTTCTTAGTTGCTGCTAGATATTATAGTTTTATAAACATAAAATAACAATATCAATATCTCGTTTTTGATTTTTAGTAGAGAGTTTTAGCTTTAAGTTTAGTGAATAAGTATTTAAATTATTGTGTTTTTAGATGAGTTAAATAAAAAAAAAAACAATGTTTAATAATCGCCTTAGAAACATAATATTCATTATTATTATTACTAAACATTTTTAGTACAGCGTAGAGGATCCATCACACTAATATCTTTGTGCTATAATATCTGAGAATGACCATTCCCGGTACAAACACAAAAAAAAATGAAAAATTCGCACGTTCTCTCGTGCGCACAATCAACATTTTTTGTCCTAAAATGACTGAGGGTGGTATTGAATAATCATTTTGTAACATTTTCTTTATTATAACATTTAAAATGTCTTATACTAATATCTTATGTTGACTCGAGCAAGTTATAATTTATTTAAGCGAACGACAAGATGTTTTGCCTATTACTCAGTCATAATAGCAAGTAAGAAGTGAGTATTTGTGATATACTTGAATCTAATTAATAAATAAACTAAAACTTGTTAACTGATGTTATAAAGAAAAGATGTTGCAAAAAGATTTTTGAATGTCCATCCTGAGTAATCCTAATAACTAATAAGATAAATGCGAATGTAATGTCTCTCTGTCTATCTCTCTGTCTGGGTGTTTGTCGCGTCGCGAACGCGCTTAATTTTTGCATATATATAGCTTTAAGATCGAGGACGGGCATAGGCAACTTTTTTTTTGTAGGTACACGCAAACGAAGTCGCGGTTAACAGCTTGTTTTATATAAACAAAAATGTTGATTATGCGAGCGAGAGAAATGCACGAGCGCGCGTGCTACGCAAAATAATTCTTGAACAAAGAAAGAGTCACCGTTGGTAATGTTTTGCCTAATTCTAATTCTAACTGGGGTGATAAGACCTGCACTGACGTCCCGCTAAGGGTGTTTTGTGCATTTACCCCGCTGCCAGCCTACCCAAACCAGCCAGCTTTAAGGAGCTGTTAAAGTAACGGATTAACAAAACTTACTTACTTAGGTTACTGCCTTGAGTCGCTGGCACAACTGTTCCACTCCTGTATCGTCAGATGTTGTGCTATTGGAGACTTGGTGTTGAGATTCTTGAAGGAATCCCGACCTAACTCTTATGTCCTCTGTGGCCTTGCAGTGCAGTAGCATATGCTCCACGGTCTCGTTTTCCTGCAGACAGCCTCGGCATAGAAGACTATCTGTAGCTCCAAACATCACTAGATATAATTGCTCAATTCCTATTCTAAAGAAAACAAACAGTTCACACGTAGAACGTTGACCTTGTAGTTTTCAGTTATATTCCATTTAAGCAAATATAGGTACTTCTATCTCTTCTGTATGCAAATTAATATCTGTGTAATTACCCTCTTGTTAGATTAAGATCTGACTCATACTATTCAAATGGGAAATGAAATTACCATATTAATTTATTTGCTTAGATGTGTAGTAGGTACATATGGGACCGTTTTTTGAATCTCATCTGTGTTATTAAAATATTAAATTTATGCCAATACATAGCCGTATAATTAAATCTCTATGGGGACTATAGTGACAGCGCAGAATATAATAACAGTTAAAATATGCCTACCGATGATTACATATTATTTGCAAGGCGAACCTCAAACGATTAATCAGACACCACCCTTCGCGAACATTAATTTTAATAACATAATTAATTGTTCGTACACATATAAATCGAATTGAGTTAAATCTATTAACGTCGATGTATAAATCAATTTTTGTATGCCTGTAATCAGTGCTAATACTTTATTCGATTACTTATAGCTCCAGGTAACGTTAACTGTTAGCTTTGCTAGTTTTTTAAGCATTTACTCTGCATGAGGTCGCTCTGCTTGGAAGCAAAGTAGGTACTTTTGCAACAACCTTCAAGCATTGTATTTTTCAATTCATCCGTTAGCTAGCCTTGTGGCTCAGTGGGAGGATTTCCGTCTTCTGAGCTGTAGCTAGTGGGTTCGATTCTCACCCAGGACAAATATTTGTGTGAATATGGATGTTTGTTCTTTGATTGTTTCTATGTACTCTATGTATGCATTTACAAAAAAGTATTTATGTATTCTATCAGTTATCTGGTTCCCATAGTACAAGCTTGCTTAGTTTGGGGCTAAATGGCGCTGTGTGAAAAACGTACACCAATATTTATTTATTTATTACATAATTTGAATAGTAATTCACAATGTAAAATTTTAATATTTTACCACTAGGTATCATATAAACTTGCCCTGACGCCGGGGCACTAGAATACGGCATCGGTATCCCCTGCCTGTAGTAAGAGCCTACTGAAAGGGGACCTCTGGGCTCCGGGGTGGTTAGATGTGGGGCTCTAACCACTATCTACCAAAGCGAGCCCGGGGAGGACAACAGCGTCGTGTGGCGGACGCTGTTGTAGGCTTAAACGTCTCACGACAGGTACTAGCTGTCCCGGGAGGAGCTGAAGCGTGGTGCTGAGGGCTCCGGTGCGTTCCCTTGGAGATCCCGGAGCCCTCGGTCAAGCACCAAGGCAGGCCACCGGGGGGGGCTTTTAGTGGGTATAATCCCACATAACCCGGCTGCACCCCAAACCAGACGGGTATCTTGGGGAAGATTTCCCGCTTCGCAAAAAAAAAAATATGATGTCATATAAACATCTAACTAAATTGTTAATTCAAGTGTTAATTGAACAAGAGTAATCTTTTGTTCGAGCGCTCGTTGATGTCTTTTGTATGAACGCTCAGAGCGAGAACGTGCGGCTAGCGTAGCGTAGCGATGGCTTTATTAAGCTTGCTTTTATGACCTACCTCTAAATAAGTTATAAATTCCATATTCCATTTATTAGAGCAGTCGAAACTCAATGTATAGGCATATAAATACCTAGGGATTATTGAGAGAGCAGTAAAGTGTAACACCGCCTCTAGGCGAACGTTGGTCGATTGCATCTGTTGTCGCTCCTCATATCGCCCAGTACCGTGATTTAACCGCCACCTGTCTTAGTTTATATCCCGCGATAGCCACACGAAGAAACGAAGATACCTTAGAGCCGAGTCACATTACGTACCAATAATTCGTATACTACTTACTATAATGGCTTCCCGATACTTTACCACTTTTAGTTGGACTTATTTTATCGTTTCACTAGCTTTGGCGATAATTCGACAGCTACGTACATCGTCATCATCATCAGCTAGAAGACGCTCACTGTTAAACAAAGGCCTCCCCGTTAAAGGGGGGTGGGGGGAGGGGAGGCTTGGGGTTCGCAGAACGCTCACCGCTTACTAAGAAGTCATTGCTTCCCGTCATCCGGTGATTCTGGTCGCGTTTTAGGACATACCGGGACCACTTACTTATGAATAAAGAATGCCAAGGCTCCAGAAGATACTGTTACCCTGAAATGTGTATTCAAAGAAGTGTTTTGCCACTCCATAAAAAAAAGAAAATGTTGATTATTATGATGTGATATCGCTGCATTAGTATGTGATAAGATAAGATTATTGCAAGGATATGCCAAAAATGGACATCACATAAACCGTCACAGTTATAGTTGTCAAGTAAAATCCTTTTGCACATACAGTTTCCGTGACGGGGCTATTCCACACAGATAATATACTAAGATATAATAAATAAGCCACTTTATAATCCGGCCGTCCGATTGCAGGAATCCAAAAGCTGACACAAATAAGATTTGAAAGTCGGGATCTGTAAAGAATTTGCCGTTTGAGATTATCACAATTATTTCGTGAAATGGTTTATTTATCTTTGCACAGATAAGTCGCGTATTCAGTAGCTAAATGTGAACGCTTTATAAATGCGTTTAATCGTGTAGCCAGAGTAATAAGTTGTGTAGCTCCGCGCAACGCACCACAGCTGGACTCGCTAATGAGAGCGCAATTCAAATCAACTGATTTATAAGGAGTGAGTTATTTAACCGATCGCGACTACAATATTTATTTATATTCTAACGGCTGCACTCCTGGTACCCCACATTATTGAGATAAATGCGAACTGCAACAGAGCTGTTCTTGTTGCATTAGTTTTTCATTTTTAATGTGTGCATATGACTCACTGCAATTGTATATTAGTTATAATATGTTTATGCCCGTCTGCACTAAAGTCAGAACTCAGAGGCATGCTCGGAGTTTCTTTGCGCGATAAAATCCGAAACGAGGATATTCGACGAAGAACCAAATTCACCGATATAGTTGTCAGAGTTAGCAAGCTGAAGTGGCAATGGGCCGACCACATCTCTCGAAAAACCGTTAACCGATGGGGAAGAAAGATTCTTGAGTGGTGACCACGCCCTGGAAGATGAGGCGTAGGCAGGCCTCCTCCACACCACTTGGCCACTTGGCAGGCTTGGCAGGCCACTTGGTGGACCGACGACATTTTGATGCAGTGGACGTCTTATGGTTCATGATGATGATGCACTAAAACTTAGCTAGGCATCACCTAAACTTTTTTTTTTTTTTTTTTTTTTATTGGCTTGCGTTTGACTGCCATCACGTCTGATATTAAACGAAACCTTAGTCGGACTTAGGCGTGTCAAAGGAAAGGGCATGTCTGACGCATTTAGGTAGCCTCCTTAGTTTAGGTCCTTAGTTTGGTGCAACGCATTTTTCATTGTTAGGTACGTCTTAGAGACTAAAGTATGAACTAAGGAGCTATCAAAGTGCAGACGGGCATTAATCTCCGAAGGACGTCCTGCCGCGAGGTATTGAAAATTGTACTGCTGTCGCATTGTTACCCGTGCGTGCGATAGAGAGTTTCCCTAAATTTTTTGAAGAAATTATTATTTCGAGGGAAACCTGTTATCACCCCCTATATAATTTTTTTTTGTTTTTGGTGTCAATGGCTTGGATAAATAATAGTGTACGCTGATAGGTTTTGTTCATTTACTTTTCAAAAAATATTTCTAGTAATCTAATAAAAACTACTTTTCTTCGTCATACTATCAACGAAAAAAAATCGTTTAGGGGCCTATAAATACGTAGAGATTGCGATAATTCAAAGGAATAAATCTATAAACATACGTTTTACTGTGAGTTTGATAATGATAATATTTTAACTTGATTTTAATATCAAAACCTTTAATTTGACGGAAAAGTTAGACAAAAAAACAACAGTAAAGTTCCTTTTCCGCTTTTCCGTTTTTTAAGTTCTGCTCCGCAAAATTAAAAGATGATGTCACTGGGAGACGAGACGATCAAATCACTAGCCTGGTGGTAAGCGTCACGCTTACTCATAACAGGTCAGCGCCATCTAGAATTTTGAACTTCAACAGTTTAAAACCCTGTGCGGCAATGCAATGTACTGCGCTCCATAATTTTATGATAGACAGATATAGCTTACACTTTAACAAAACATCACTCTTTACGCTAATAACTTGTAAACGTCGAGTAAGATAGGCTAACTAGATTGGAGAACTAGAAGTATATAGCCCAACTATACCCTAAATGGTATATTATAGTACCAGGACCAGTAGTGTACTAGGTATAGTGTAGTAACTTTAGGGTATAGTTGGGCTATCTAGTCTAGTTCTCCAGTCTAGTTAGCCTAGTAATTTCGCACTGAATTTCAAATCGATATGCAAAGACACTATCACAATTACCTAATTCGAAATACGTTTATGAAATAAATAATGCATGAGTGCTACGTCGGCTAATATTGTTTCCGTGTCTGGACCCTTGTCTACGGATAGCGGGTCTTTCAATTACAGCTTGACTAAAGCAATATCGTGGAAGCCGCACGTAGCCGCACTCGTGACGCGGCAAACCAACCAAATGAGTGTACTCTTAATTAGCCTTTATGCTATAAATTTTAAAAGCGGTGATAAGGTCCCGTTGCGCCTCCGGTGCGAACCCTACCCGCTGATTGCCGCTCTCGAATTAATTTTCATTAATTCGTTCTTCGCCAAATGTGATTCCTGTACCGATTGATGTCGAGGAATGATCGTGTCTCATAACCACAGTTCTCTTAGACGGTACATTATACCCCTTGCACGAAAACAATATGAACTTGAGCCGCCCAAACGTAAGCGTGATTAATTACTTCGTACCGCATCTCTCGCGGTGAGTTATATGTTATAATATTTGGCATTGCATGCACGATCAAGGGGTTGTATTATCTTTTATTTTAGCAATGTCGCGAAAAGACACGGCAATAACAAAGCGTCCACGCCTCGGACCCCTGACCTGAACTAAAATTCTTACTAAACAAAAAATAGTAATAAGGCAAGAAATTACTCGCCATTATTGTATCGAGCATAGTTCAGTTATATCTCATAACTTCCGATCCGACGTCGTTTATTACTGGCATTAACTTTTTTCAGCGTAACATAATACAGCATAATACCGTTTTAAACATATTTTAATGAACTGAAATTTGAGATACGTGGTGGAATGTAGTGTGTTAAATATCGGCATCTCTGTGATGGCGGCTAATGACTTTACGTGTCGGCGTTAACTACAAATGTATGATTGGGTCGAGAATTAGCATGTAACAATGCAAGCCATGAACGCGAGGCCGTAATCAACAACTTTAAAGACCGCACAAAAGCTTACCTTGATAAAATGGACGATAAAAGGTTATCTCATTAAATTTACAGTAACGGACGATTAGTAGTTATCAGGACATAATATAGCGCCACTACCGCTAAATGTAAAATGGAGAACAAATGCTAATCTTAACAATACTTACTACGAGTACCACAGTATTAGTAGGAATTAGGTTAAAAGAGTAATATATTTCTCGCATTTTTTTTTTTTTGTTTGATCTCCTTGACGAGACTTGCACGTTGCAAGATAGATAGATAGATAAATCTTTATTGTTCACACCATAAATTACATACATAATACAAAAATCTACTTAAAACTAGTGTAACAATTGGCAAGACTGACACTGGTAAGCATCAGTTTATGTCACCCAGAATTTTGAACTACGAGTTCTAAACACAGCGTGGCACTGCCCAGGTGTCGTCACTCTAAGATATTAGATGTTAAATCTCTTTATGCTCAGTAATTACGCTGGAAACATTGCTCTTCAATCTAGAACACTGTAATTTTTGCACGGTACTGCTTGGCAGTTGAATAACTGGCGAAGGTGTGGTACTTTCCAGATAGATTATGCAAAAGAGTACTGTAAAGAGAGTAAAGCTAAAGTAAAGCTGACACGAGTTTAACAAACGTACGAGAAACAAGGGGTAAGACTAAGAGGAAGTGGATTGCAGAGTACAACTACGAGTATTAGAAAAGTTCAAAAGTTTCTCTCATTCTGTCGTAACAAGCTCATGGTAAGGTTCCGTAGATATTAGAAATAAATTATAATTATCATAATCAAAGTTTTTTTTTTCCGGAACATTTTGTTTGGCTTCCCAGAACTTGACTTTATCTTGATTTCGCAAACTATTAGACTTCAGTAAGCCGTAATAATTTTAAACGATATTTCCTTTTGTGTCCGTGATTTTTCTGATTTTTCATATAATTGTATTATCTTACACGTATTCTTCCGACACAATAAATTTGAAAATGGCTACTTGGAATTTTGACCGTTTTAAAACCTCATAGCTATTTTAAATTTTCTTTTCAACATTACCCTACTCGAAGGGGTATGTATTTCTTTAACTCCACTTATTATGTAGGATAACGTAACAAATTATTATTATACGTATTTTTTGTTAGATCATTTTCTTTTCCTTCTATAATTACCTAATACGTGTACAAATTTCAGCGCTATAATCCTTATAGCCTTTGAATAATAGTACCGTGACATAGAGACGAACATAAACAGACGTGCATGGTTAGATGTTTGTCTAAAACCCCTAAACAGATCCTGAAAAATCACAATTTCCGGCGTGACTTTCATTAAACTACGCTACATGAAGCTTAGGCGGAGGTGCAACAGCGTCGGCGGGCAGAAACGCCCTTCCATTAATATAAGCGTGGCGGACGATTATATAGCAGTGTTTGGTGCACTATGCTTTTGTTTATATTACTGAGAGCACTACGTAAATGGAATGAGTGTTGTCGACTGCTGCCAATAACGGTGGGCTTTGTCTGCAATTAAGAGCGGCGAGACTGCGAGAGCGAGTCAGCCGTCCGCTTGTATTACCCCAGAGTTATGGAGACATTTCAAGCGTGTCTGGATTGTTTAACTACACGCCTGTCATGTTTAGAATAAACTCGCGTTATAAATCTGCCATAATGTCATGATTCCGGTGAAATTGGTTGGCAACAGCAACTATGAGTAGTTACATTGTTGCTTTGAAAATTGAAACAAGGCCTTGCGTTCTACCTAGCTAACATATTAAATTATCGTCAGGGCTATTCGGATAGTATACGATAACAAAAATCGGAAAGCAGCTTTTGTCTCATCATTATAAATAATGTTTACTATGGGATGAAATACCTTTTGCCGGGAAACAGCCATTTTTCGTGAGTTTTGGGTTCCTTTCACTGTAAAAGTTGCTCAATATGATGAGTCACTTAAGCCTCTTTTGTGTTTTTTTGGTAAACTATTTACATTCCGAATAACCCTTTAAAACTGACTATGTATCTCATTATTTTTACCGCAGAATTAGTGATAACAAATATTTGCATTCACGAACAGTGTTTTGTAAGGTGATTCCGCGGGACCGCATTTTTTTAGCTGTATAGCGAATTATATCAATTACAACACACTGAAAACGCCTACACGAGCGGCGCGCTTGGCTCTGCATCCCGCGCACTGCCGCGTGGCTCGGAGCAGTGTCAGAACCGCCAAAGATCCAAAAAATGGACAGCATCGTTTTTCCCTGTTTTGGCAAAGTAATATCTAGTGTTAAAAATGCAGGAGCAAAGCTCCCAGGTATCCGTCTCGCTTAGTTATGTTAGCAATATGCCTTTTAAACATTTAGACAATTTTAAGATATAAGTGAGGCAGGTTGGTATTAAACGGCTTTGATCATAAACATTCTTGATTAAATGAGCTTTTACCGAGGGCGTAATGAAATACATATACCACAGTCAAAGGAAAGCTACCGCTGTTTACGTTCAGCGGCTAGTTTAGTTCCTCTACGAACTAATGTATAACGTCAAAACATAAGAAAATATTGTATACATTTTACAGAAAAGACTACCTCGCGTATAACTTCTCGAAAGCGTGAAAGTGAGTTTTATACTAAAATGTTTTAATCTAAAAAAAAGCAGATAACCACAGAGCGCAGCTAATAATGCTGTAGAAACTTGAAGGGACTGTTTAACAAACAGATTCATTGGACACTCACGACCAGCCTTGTACCCCAAATAATAAGACAAAGAAGTATTATCACGGGCGCCATCACGTAGCACGTTTTTATAATTCTTAAAGATCACATTTAAATTCGTTGAATAGATATTTGATGATAGCGACTAGCAATCTAGAGAATGCTAGTACCTAAATCTTAAGCCAGTTTGCCAAAATTTCTCTTTTTCTAGTTGATTAGTATCTAATTCTAAATATTGAAGTATCTTTTCTGTGCTCAGGAAAAACAGAAACCCGAGGTCACTACTCAAAAATGAGGACCGAAAGTATGACTACAACCGTAGTAACTATTAACTAATCGCTTTATTGTCATGATAGCTCAGCGGGAGCACGCTCGATTCATATTCATAGGGTCGCGGGTTCGCACCCGGACGGGCTCCGTACCAATGAGTTCTTTATAATAATAATAATAATCATATATTTCAAGCAACTTAAACTCATACAAAATCACAAAATAATAATAGTAGTCACAATTGTCATACATTGCATTAATAATTATTACTAATTTAAATTTTACTTAAACATATATAAATTTAAACTTTGGAACTTACGTACGGATATACCTCTGGCTTTTCGGTAAAAGAAAAAATTGTGAGGAAAATTGCATATTTCCGGAGAAGGAATTCGATGGCGTATGTGAATCCGCCAACACGCACTGGGCCAGCATGGTGGATATAGCCCAATCGCCCTTCTACGGTAGGATGATATTCCAGCAGTGGGATGTTAAAAAGGCAGTTGCAGACGCATCTCTTTAAAATCATGTAAGGGCGTTGTCACGTTTGTTTTAATAAATAAATAAATAAAATAAAATAAAAGTGGACGAACATCATTGCAACTTAAAATAGCATTGTTACGACGACATAGGATTTAAATTAGTTTGTCAGTATCTCTATACATGTATTGAATAAAAGTTTATGTACTAGTTAATATCGGGACTTTTTTCGTGAATTTAATACTAGACCGAACATCCATGTCTTATTAAATCTATGATTCTTGGTGCACTGACTAATTAGGCTCTTTTAGATGCAAACAATCGCACCCAACGGTTTCGCTCGTGATCACTCGATTGACTTGCGAAATATTTGCCAAGTCGCTACTAATTAAAGTATGGTAGAGGGCAACTGTATACAACTCCACAGTAAACAAAGCCTTGTGAAGAGATCACAATGCTATTAGTACGGGAGCCCAAGCAGGAATTTTGGTATGTACTGAAGCTCGGCAGATTAATAAAAGGGGGATTATATATATATATATATATAGGTTTATTAATCTGCTATATGTATATATATATATATATATTAATAAACCTTGCACCCTGTTGAGCACCTCCACCAAATCTAGGGCCTATGTATAATGGCCGTCCGCTAACGATAATTATTTACATGAAAACTGCCGTGGCTTAGACACATTTTGTTTTATTAAAACGGGAAACGGGAGGCAAGACGAGGTCGCGCACGTTTCACGCTTATAACATTCCTTGATAAAGATCACCGAATGTGATGGAAAGTATAGCCGGAATAACCGACTTAATTAAATGTATTCCGTTTTATTAAAACAAAATGAGACATTATTCATGTTTTTTTTTATGTTGTCTGATTTAGATCCTCCATAATATAATCGTTAGGTTATGGGCGAGCACGTCTAGGACAGGAAGCTGAATCGTCAATATGATAATGAGATGTGCTCAAGATTTTCTTTTTGCATTTTCAAAAAGCCACCACGAGCTTGCGTGACGTCCGAATCGTCAGAATTATGAATGAGGGCTTCTTTTGGGTTCACATAACATCCCCTCTAATATCTGACGCGCTTGAATATTATTATTTTTAACATTTTTGAAAATCTGTAGATCGCCCCATTATAGTTAGGGGACTAAATGCCTATAAGGATATTTTGCTCTGAGAACCACCTGATCCGAATCCCGGTGAAAGGATAAAAAAATCATATATATTTTTTTTTCTGTCATCTAATCTTCAAAATCCAATAGGGCTCCACGACGCCCGAATAAATCCCCATTTAGCATCGTGGGCTCCCCTACTACATAAGGAGAAGACAATAATCGTTGTTTGTAGCGCGCCGGGAGCCCCTTGTAAACCTCTGTCAGAAGTCGGTAGCTTGGCAGTAGCCGTTTCTGCATTTTATTACATAAGTTTCCTAACTATATTACCTGTTTTGACTTTTATAGATAATATTTCTTGTAACACTGATTTATTCAAATAAGCTCTGCCTTAGTCTGATCATTTGCAAAGAATATACTTATTGAGCTAATGTTCTACTTGCTAGAGGTGACACTGCAGTACGTTGTGATCTACCATTTGATTGCGACCGGTTTCCCACACTTCGATCAGTCACTCGCTAGAGCTCTCTGTTTGATCACTTTTGTTATATTATTCGCATTTATATGACGCGATTCGTGCTACGAGACAGCGCGGCCAAATTTATGCGATAAGGTTGTTTGTTTTAGCGAGTGGCAATTAAATGGGACATCACAATCTAGTGCGGTGTCACATCTAGTACATAATAGTTCAATGAACAAACAGCTTCCAATTTTGTCAAAAGGACGCAATGGTGCAACGCTTAGATATTATTACTTACAGATATTGAAGATGTTTGTTTTCACGCTGTGTTTAATCGGCATAAAAATCAAGAAATACTGTAAAAAAATTATAGGAAAACTATATGACATTATCTGTTACACGCGACTTCGTTCGCGTGGATCTACTAAACAAAAGTAGCCTAGGACCGTCTCCGACCCTTAAGCTATATCTATGCAACAATTCATCTTGATCCGTTCAGCCGTTTAGCCGTGATAACGCGACAAAAACACCCAGACGGAGAGACAGACAGGGTTACATTCGAATTTATAATAAGCCAATATTAGGTAATTATGATAGGATAGTAGTAATCAAAACAACTATCCCAAGTAAACTATGTATATATGGCTAGATAGACAAATTTTATTGGTCACAACAGAAATTATATACATAATACAGAAATTAACTTAAAAGTAGTGTAACAATTGGCAGCCTTATTTCTGAAAACGATCTCTTCCAGGCAACGGATAGTTTACATTTAAAATTGCTATTGAGTTTAGAGATCTCTGTATAATCACTGTCGGTAAGAAACTTTTCATAAAACATACTTACTTGCACGCGTACTTACTATGGTCCAGTAAAAAGTGAAAAACCGCAGTGAGTTCTTTTTATTACACCTTATTAACCGAGCGAAGCAAAGGTCTCAGAGTTTACTGGGACAAATCGGTAATTGTATGTATTTTTGTATGTTTGTGTGTATATTTGTCCGATGATAACTTGCGAACCGTTGATCTCATCTTCATGAAATTTTGTAGGCAAGTAGTTCATTTCAATAAAAATTTTAAGTTCGAATATGAGCTAAATCAGTTCAGGGGTTATGAAGATATAGGGATCGCGAGGTCTCAGTTCGCCGAGAACTACTAGTTTTAATATTAAAGTTGACAAAGTGCGCACAGTTCTGTCAAGATAGGCAACTTGCGAGAGACGACTAAACAAAAAGCAAGAAAAAATAATCTTGGAACGCATCAACCTGCTTCAATCAATGTTATGGAAGACTAATAAAGCAAACACAGTACTGAATGAAGTTTATTCCCCACGATGCCCGGTAGGATTTTATCCGAATTTATTACGCAGTATCGTGTACCGTGACTTGGCCACTTCCTCTTCGTTACCATCTTTAACAAATTGAGAAAGGTGCTCGTACAAAGTACCGTAAATGAGCTGATTGGTAGGATAATGTTTACTGAGTGCGGTAAACCAAAGGCGTATACTGCATACGTTGTGTCTGAGGACTAAATTGGCAAGCGTTCCACTTATCAAGCGCAGATACTAAACAAACAAATCGGTTTGAGAAATTATATTATTATGATGATTCCTATCTTTTTAAAAATCAAGATTAAGAGAACAAGCTTTAAAAACAAAATAGTTTGAAAGGATATAATAAAAATAAATAATATATTCTGAATTATCTATTGAACCCTACGATAAACTATAGTACTTAGTGTACTTAGTGTGTAGTACTTAGAGTCGCGAACAAAAGTCACATCGATCCTATCTGAAACTAGAATCTGTGTAAAATTATTTTTAATTAAAAATTTGTGTTTAATCGGTTGTGTAATAATTTTAGAAAATTCAAATTTGTTGTGAACTATCTATCTATACCTATAAAAGGCTTTGTCCTGACTGACTGACAGATCTATAGACAACGTACAGCCTAAACCGTTGGACGTAGAGACATTTGGAGAGTATATTAATTGAGGGGTGTAAACGAACACTAAGAAAGGATTTTTAGAAATTCAATCCCTAAGGGGGTGGAATGGGGTGCTTAAGTTTGTATGAAACTTTTTATTCTCTGGTTCGATTAATACCAAACTTGGTATGGATACTTTATAGGAAAAATAAAAAGATACGGGTATCGTTTTTCCAAAATCAGTTCCAGTTAGTATAAAAAAATAATATTTAAAAGTTTTGGTGATAGTCTATTTGTTTCTCCTTAACTTCGTTACGGCTGTATACAATTAGGTGAAATTTGGTTTCAGCGTAGCTTATGGCATGGATTAACACATAAGCTATTTTTGTCCCGGTAAAATATATAGTTTCTGTGTCATAAGTAAAATTATTAACCTCTATAGTAATGGATTGAAATGAAACGCACGCTGGTTCTAAGAGGCCGAACTAGTTCAAAATGTGACAAAGCTCTTGTTTGTTTACATATTTTTCTGTCTATTTTTGTGGCAGTAAACCTAAATCTAGTACTATATTAGTTTGATCCACACATTATCGTGATACTTTTATGTATTTAGCAATCTGTAAAAGTATCCGATTTTTTTCATCCTACCAAAGTCTGTTGCTTTGTGTAACGAAAAAATCATCAAAATTGGTTAAAAGATACGACCGGTTCGCGAGTACCAACATAACCAAACCTGAAAGCAAATTTCGCCAGTTGATAAGGAGACTTTCGTTCGCTTCGCTCACTCGATCAATAGTAAGATGACTGGGGAATGTAATCATTAACGTTTGTTTTCCATTTGTTCCAGCACACGTTAACGGGCCACAGCGGAAAAGTAATGGCGGCAAAGTTCCTTGGAGAGCCTACCAAAGTGATTACAGGGAGTCATGACCGGACGCTTAAAATATGGGATCTTAGAAGTAGAATGTGTAAGTATGGCCATAAATCCGTATGCCGGGATATGTTCGCCGTGGTAGAAATGTAATTGGACGATAGATATTTCAATTAAAATGGAAATACGTTGTGCTGCTGTTTTATACCCAGCGATTTCGTAACGTGAATTCCTGAAGTAGTTGCCATAATGCCATTTATATTCCACTTCTGCGTATAAAAGAATCGTAAAGTGGATCAATAAATTTCTAAAAAGCAGATTTTATTAGAACTCAAAAAGTTTAAACTGTCGATACTTAAACTTGTGTTATTTAATGATTTAGTCTGAAGTATTTATGGCATTTAGTTGGACATACGTCAGATCTCTTACAACTGCGCATTGCGTCATAACAAATTCTACGGCAGCATAGCTGACATTAACTAGTTTCGTAATCAAGTACTAACGCTGAAAAGTACATCTTCCGCAAAAGACACGTGCTCTATAATTGCATTAATAAAACTCCATACAGGGCACCCCGATTGCTCTAGCAGAAACTATTGCCAGATATCGTATTACCTTTTACCATTTACGTAGAACAGTTAACAGTACGTGTCTGAGGGCAGCTCGGGAATAGAATACTGATAGAAATTTGTGCTCCGAGACATATCGGGTGGGTTCAAATTAATTGACCCGTGAAACCTCGCCATTCGCCATAGTAAGTTTACTGTAATTGCCTTGTTAGCGATACATTATAATGTAATTGATTTCCCTACTTTGAGAGCACTGTTGATCTTAGCGTGGCAAAGGTCTGGATGGGTGAAGATCATAGCCTCACATCTTCACAATATATGATAGATCAATACTGGCTTACGCATTTGCTGCACTAGTGTATCTATTTCAGTATAAATAAACTTTATTTCTTGTTATTACTGTTTCAATCACGATATACATTACGCATCGATCATAGAAGAGATAGCGAACATATCTTGTCATAAAAATTCGGTGTCGCTTTCCATACGTTGGAGTTCATCGGTGCTATTTCAAGCGTGGTACGAATTTCGACAGGTACAGAAACAAAGTTCGCAGGATCATCTTGCAACGACCTGGTGACATCAGACGGCGCTGGCTCGACGATCATATCGGGGCACTTCGACAAGACGATCAGGTTCTGGGACATACGCACCGAGATGTCGGCGAACCACATCGCGCTTCAGGGGAAGGTCACCTCACTAGACCTAAGTCGAGGTAAACTTTGCTACTATGTACCTAACTTAGAAGGCTACCGCGCTTAACCAACTTTCTACTTCCTTACCTTTATAGTTTCGATGCAAAATTAATTTGCAATAGTAGTTACAATCTTATTCTATGCCAGATTAAGTCAAAGTTATTTCGTCATTAAATTCTAATGAAACTGAAACTGTAAGTTACACTTATCTTACTAGTTTATAATGTTGTTCTGTGTGTGATTTTAGTTTTCTGGTGTTCACAATAAAGAGTATCTATCTAAATGATGTTTCTAAATCAAGCAGTAAAAACATTTACCTACTGAGAGCGCTCTCGCGATACTTTCTTCTAAAAAGGTTATGAGTTTAGGAGTTCGCAATTTGTTTTCAGTCGTGACATCCGCAACCCAGTTACCAACTAAATGTCTACATTATTTGGCAGCTAATTTTGAAAGCTCGACAGGAAACCGACTATTAATCTCGGCAGTAGAACAGCAGTCACAATATATCATACCAGAGCGGGCGCCCGCATCCATAAATGGCTTGTTAATTTCCGTATAATAATAATCAAAAGTATTATGAACAAGTAATCGAAGGCACGCGTGCTCAGCATCGGTATTCGTGTCGACGACGTGACGAGTGCGCGTTGCCCATTTCCGTTAGGCGTCTCGATCGATCCCTTTTTTGTCTATAACGGTCTGCGCTTTGCACGAAATGTTGAGATTGATACCTTCAATCAAAGTGAGTGTCGGGACGCCACCGCCGCCGAGGAAGCTGATTAAATCACGTCGATTCGGCCTCCGGACGGACGAATGAGTCCGCGGCGTACGATCGCCCGCCACGAGATTCACGAGCGCTCCAGATATATCGCCGCTATCGAATATCGATCATATTTCACGCCAGGATGCCCCCTGTATCGCCAGTGACTCAATGGACCGACATATTGAAAACGTTGTCGAAAGCATTCTGCTCATTATAGTTTTTCTACCTAACAATTTTTTGTTGTAGCCTAGCGTAGACGGGGTCGAATTTAAAAAAAAAAACGATACCGTCTCGTGTAATTATGTGCCGCAAGTTTAATTTAAAACTTTCTTCTCGAAGGCATTAAATTGAAATCTCCATTAGAGTTACTTTACCATTTGACCCGTAGAAGACTCCTTATGCTATGACTGATTACTAACTAAACTGAGATATTATCTCGTAATATAACCCTCTAATTTAATAAAACGCTGTACGCTTACTACATTGCGTTTTGCCTCAGAGAATAAAGGGTCAAGGTTAAACATTGCCTTCATATGGCTATGGAAAAGGTAAGCAATAAAGAAAATAACGGCTCGGATAGATCGCAACAAATCATCAGAATTAGGGACCATATAAAATGTCCCCGTATAATAATATAATCATTCTTATAACTCAATGCCCGTTATGGAAAATTCATATTTCACACCTCTAAATAATACCTACGGTTTCGAATGAAATCAAAAGTCACAGTTTGGGTTATTTATTGGTATTTTGTGGTGTATTGTTGCAGATAGCAACTGTTTATTAGCGTGCGTGAGGGACGACACGATACAGTTAATAGATCTTCGGATGAACACGATAGTTCGATCGTTCAGGTGAGTGATATCCTAACTAATATTATAATTCAGAGAAATATAGCCGCAGTCATATCAGGCCTACTAATAACTATTTAATTTATAACTTTTTAAAACATAATTTAAAAAAAAAACATATTTTAAAAGTATACGTGACTTACCCCCGAATACTGAAACGTTTGTTAAAGGATTAATTCTAATACTGCATTTGTCTGGCACTAAGCAAATGACAAAGACAGCAATAGACTTAACCTGTCGTCAAACTTAACAAACGTTTCAGTATTCGGGGGTAATTTTCCCAAAACATTATCTACGTAACCTAAAATAACTAGGGTTTTTTTCCCCTGCAATATCGCCTCTAGTACAATAGGAATAAGGCATCAGTTGTATCTCTTTATCGGCGACTAGCGTCCTTCTCAATAAATCTCGTTAAATTGGCTCGTAGGACAGCATTTTAAAAAAAAGCTACTTACCTAATTACCGTGTCAAAAAACCTTATACCACCTTGTCTCACCAAAACTTGATTGTGTCCTACATTGATGAAATCTTATGAGAACCATGTAGAGTAGTCGACTTTCTCATTATCTTGATCAAGCACATGATGGATTCATCACCGCGCAACTTAATCATCTCTGTAATGCTCACTCACTTTTACGTAAGTTTATTGTGATTCGAGCTGGTTCCACCATCATTCTTCCCGTATTGGGGTCAGCGGTTTTCCCGTAAATGTAAATTATACTTTTTTTACAAATAGCCGTATAAGTCTGATCGCCGTCGCATTAGTCATGACTATTCGCCCACCCACTTGAAATGCTTCATCTTTTTATGTCTCATAAATTATTTGCCTATTTTAGAAGTGTAAAAGTTTTAAACACCCAATCAAAGTCTTTGAACTTTATTTTTCTCGCGCAATTAAAAAATAAAATAGTCCAAGTATAAACTTTTGCTTTATACTTTTAATTTGTTAACGAACAACTACACCCACACAACTAAGAATGGCGGCGTTTTAGAATTTTAGACTGCTATAATTACGACTCTGTCTGAACATAAATAGATGAAAATGAAGATAGATAGCATTAAATTAACTGGACCAAGGCAGTTACAAATTCACCGAATAGTATAAGCGGAAAGGGTGGCGATGTATTAGATTTAAACCACTGGGTCAATGGTCAGACGAAGACGACATAGTTATGTACATCGGAAGACAACGCAAAAGACTCGCACATGCAGGACTGGCAAGAACACGCTTGAAGAAGAAGCTAATAATTCAATGGGAAACAAGCTGATTAGATAGATAGAAATAAAGCATTTTCTCTTTACAATGTTCTAATATTGTTTTTTCAGTCACGAGTCGTTCAAGGTGGGTTGCGACTGGTCGCGAGCGGCGTTCGGTCCGAGCGGCAGACTGTTGGCGGTGGGCGCGGCGGACGGAGCGGTCTTCGTGTGGAACACGCATACGGGGAAACTGGAAACAGTGCTAAAGGATCACGCGTAAGTTTTGAACAGTTAAGTTTGCTGGGTAAAAGATTTTCTTGTAGCGATACATTTTTACCACTAATATATACATCGATATCTCTCTGCATCAGCCTATAAAGTCCCACTGCTGGGACGTCGGCCTCTCCTCGAAGGGTGATTAGGCACGCTGGCCCAGTGTTTGTTGGTTTGTCTTCTCCGGAAATATGCAGGTTTCCTCACGATGTTTTCCTTCACCGAAACCGTATATTTATACCCAGTATTATAATATATTTTTTTCGAGTTTTTATCCACGTTTGTCAACCAATTCGCCTTTTGGTAAACGACGATGTGATTGATGATGAAGTACGCAGATCTAGAAGATACCTAGATAGTCTAAGGCCCGTATTCTAGAACGATGCTCAGTCATGAATATCGATTCTAAAGTA
Source organism: Apocheima hispidaria (assembly GCA_947579745.1). Classification (NCBI taxonomy): domain Eukaryota; kingdom Metazoa; phylum Arthropoda; class Insecta; order Lepidoptera; family Geometridae; genus Apocheima; species Apocheima hispidaria. The sequence continues at coordinate 8,285,857 of OX388153.1, read as the reverse complement.
GTAGTAGGTAGACATTTTATTCTTGAACTATACTTGAGTCCTGATTTTATGAATATAGTTCACCTGAATAGCGTCTTATTCTAAAACATCACTCAGTTGTCATTCGGCAATCAAGTTGAGATTTGATATGCGAACACGTAAGTGACTTCTGTACCACCCTTGAGCAGAGAATATTTTGATAGTAACTCCTTATCAAAGTATTTCTAGTCTGGCGTTGTAACAATCCTCGTTCTATCCTCGACGACATAGCGCATTGACGGTCTAAGGGTCCAAGGTGGATGGTAGTACGAATCAGGTCTATAGAATCATCATTTCAAATATCCCTAACATTTCTAAGGATCAAAAGCATAGCAAAAACCACCACATGACATCTAAATCATTTGTAAGCAAGATCCACGACTTCGAGAAATACGCATCTATTGCAATACAACCAAGACATAAATCTTACGCAGTAAATAGAAGTGACACATAATAACATGCGACATCGAACCGCGCTTCGACTTACACATAAGTTGCTCAAGGATACATTGTAAGCGTACCACCGACGTATCTTGGTGACGAATGATAATAAGCTTCGTGCGATTTGTTCAGTACTTTCCAGTGACAGTTTCAAATTGGTTCCGCCGTTTCTTGCAATAATTAGCTACACAGACGATATTTAAAGTTAAACGTTTTCCATGCAAAAATCAATGGTAAAACTAGCCCGCTGAGTTTCTAAAACACTTAAAAATTAAGTTTTCAATCTTAGGGCTAATTGAAAAAAAAAATTAAGTAAGTGCACAAAAAATGGCAACACAATTATCAACAAGCGACTAACCAATTTTTAACCATGAAAGCGTTTAGTTTTTTTTTGCGTACACAATTACCAATAATCTGCTACCTATTTATTTATTTATGAAAAACGTTGCCCATTAAACACTTAGATCTATTTTCTATACCTATACTAAAATAAGAAACTGTTTATGCTTGTTAATAAACAAATTAATCAAATGCGATTTATAATTTACAAAAAAAACGTTTTTTTTTATTGTTTTATTAAGGTACGTTATATTTAAATGCAGTCGAGTGATAAAGTTCAGAGAAAGACGGTTGAATTCGAGAATAAAACTTGAACTCTCAAGTTTTATTTCTCGCCTCGCTTCCCTAACAAGATTATCTCGTTCGCAATTTCATAAAAAATAATAATATATAAAACACATTGAGTGGAAACTAAAAAAAAATGAGCAGTGTCTTTAGAATAACGATTCCGATGTTGTTGTGTCCAGTTCCAATTTATATTTTGACGAAGAAGAAAGCAAAAAACAAATTTTTCGAGTTGTTTCCCTCCTCCTTTCTTATTATTTTCAAAATGTCAAATTTTCAAAATGCCTTAAGCGTCGACGTTTTCAAGAAAAAAACCTACGCGCAATAATTATGTCCCTATCTATATGATTTATTTTAGTTGTTACATAAACATGCGACAGATACGTAAGGCTGTGTACCGTTGCACTATCCAACTAAACAGTTCAGCTCTGAACCACGACCCCTGTAAAATATCCCCAACAACATTTCTGACCTTGAATTTAAAACTGGAATTGTTCCACTCGTGACATTGTTCGGCCCCCGTAACATTTTGCATGGACAATTGAAAACGTGAGGTCAACATACACCCGGGCTGTCTCACCATTGCAAATTTCTCTTTCCCATACCGTACAATGCATATTTATTTGGCATTAAGCTATCTCCACACCTACCGTGTCCCATTAAACTGAACAATGGGAATTAAATAGCTCTCCTCTTTACAACTACACAACTGTGCATACGTTTCTACAAATGTTTTAGTCCGAGTCATTATCTGAAATAGTAATAACAAGTAGATTGCCCGTTCAAATGAATTTCCTGATTTTTCATTGCTTTAACTGAAGTTTTATGTGTGTTTTATGTCCAGTAATTTTCGCGCTTGCCTTTGTCACCTGCACTTTAATATATAGGAATCGTTCAATACCATAACACCTACTACAGTATTGCTACAATTTAAAAATACAGCTTCACCTTTGAGACTTTCAGATGTGAAGACTGCTTACAAAGCATCCGCAAATGAAACGTCATTGTTCTTAGAGCTTGAGGTCCAGCCGTGCGCGCGCCGCGTTTCTATCTGGCGCGATTCTCGCCAACACACCTAAACAATATCTAGTCCAAACATTCCCTCGACAAGGACAAAAGAAACGCGGAAACATTCCAACGAACATCTTCACATAACTCTCGGTTCTATCCGTCCCAGATGGACCCACCTAGGTTTGAACAGTGAAATTGCGCGTTTAATTTACTGCTACCGCAGACTCTCCGAGTCTAGTCCAATATTGAAACAAATATTGCAACGGTTTCTATCGTATACCGTTGCCACATAAAACTCTTATCATTTTCGGTCGAAATCAATTTTAGCACAACAATATCGCAATAAAAGGAGATAAACAATAAAGATTGCTTTCCTTTCGGCTGCGACCATTGTTTCTCATTTCATAAGCGCACTAACCACAGGCACGTACGTAACGTACCCGATTACAATGAAACTGTGCCTCGCACCACACTTTATAATAGTTATCTCGAAAAGCTCATTAACATTGTTACCTACTGGTCTGCTTGCGCAAATTAATTTACATCTTTGGCGCAGAGAGTTCGTACTACGTATCCGCGGTTAGGCTACCGCATAGGTAAAGCCAATGCGGCCTTATCGAAATATTAATCTGGAAACTTTCTTCATCAATGCGATCAGCAACACATTTAATTCTCCGATTTTGTCCGTATTGGGTTTCCTTGTCATTATTCGTGTTCGTTTTCGTCGGTGACATTAACGGAAATGTAAGATATGACACAGATGATGGTGTGATTGTGTTAGTGAGTATCAATGCTATCGGCGGCGAGGGTTTGTAAGACGCCGGGCCGTGCTCGCAGCATGCGGTATTCTTGCACAAAATTAGCAAGAAACATGTGCGCCGCGCAGTATTGTTGTCGTCGGAAATTGTCATGATTTATCGCGCGGACCCGCGAGCTATCGCCGATACATCCTCCATGGGAATGTTTGAAAAGGCAGAGGTATGGAACGTCGGCTAGCGTGGCCGCACATGAGACAAAACATCAAATATATAAACTAATCAAGATTACCATTACCAATGTTCGACCAATGAGGTTGCAGTAATAATTGCAGACCCTTGAAAAAACTGAGAATACGCTGCCGGACAGGAATATTATAATTCTGTTCTTTTTCTGTATGAGTAATACTTAATTTTTCATTCTTTTTAATGTGGGAAAAATAAATGTATCCAATATTTTGTTGATATCTCTGTCTGCGATGGGAATGCACTTACACGTAACCGCAAATTAACGCTATTTGCCATACCGTGTCACTGTTACTGAGCCTCCATATACAGTTAATCTAAAAAATATATATTTAAAATCATTTTATGGCTTAATGGTACTTAATTAAAGCAGTCGCCGTACCCACAAATCTATGCTTGTCAAAATCTGTATTGGGTAGCCTGCATCATGATTCACGACACATGTTTGTACACTTTGATAAACAAGATATACTCAGGTCGAAAACTTAAAACCCGACTACGTCCTTAAGTGAGCTTTAATTTTATCGGGTACATGCAAGCAAGGCTGCTACCAACAGCTAACAATATTATATATAATTTAGAAATGCGCTTATTAAGACCTTACATTTGATACCCAACACGGCATGTATAAAATATATTTTTTTGTTTATGGCTTTATGTGCTCTAAACGGCGCCATGTTCAATTTAATGTGACGTCACATAGCCTACAACCAGCGGACAATGAAGACGCTTCCAACGATACCCCATTTGTCGTATTATGATAAGTAGTTTCGAAGTTATGAGGGAACAGATGAACATACATACCATACATAACGTTCAAAATCATAACCCTCCGTTTTGCTTTGCGTAAACTGGTAAAAATATTAAAGAAATGATTCAATATCTATATTACTTTACTTACTTACTACTTTATTGTTAGCGTTATAGCCTATATATAATTGTTAAATACGTAGGTCACATTTTATCGCCCGTATTCAATTAAGTAACCGTTTGATAACCAATAACATACTTGCTATAAAAAAATGCTTGTAAATAAAAGCAACTACATCTTCTCCCTATATGTCATTTTGTGTAAGTAAGGGGCATTGCGTGTCTGTATATTGTAATTTCCACCTTTGCATTGTATATTTTCGTACCTATTTATTGCGCTTTTGAAGTTATTGCGTAATAAATGCTAGTTGGACAGTTATTAGTGCCCAGTTTCATATGTATAATAATCGGAGAATGATCTCGGGGTTGCGTGCATGTGGGATGGCACGCTTTAATACGTGGGCAAGGTCGGAATGTGTCTAGACATGCACGTACAATCTTATCTCGATTGGGGATTCTCCGCAATGTCACTATGACCTAAGGCGTGAATCTACAGCTGTATACAGGCACAGTTTATATCTTAATTGCTATTCGACATAATGGCTATCGTGGCTATCAAAGATATATGAACAATTCCAACTGTTAAGGTGCGTCTATAAGAGTAAACATTTTACGGAAGTGCGTGGCATAGCATACTCAACTATTTGGCAAAATAATTCTCGCAGTATGCATAGCATCATTATGTACTTTTCTGGGGTTTTTATAATTATGCGGCTATAATATCGAAACATTGACGACGGTAACACTGGCCGACCAAACATTTTCTGAAAATGATTGTCCGTTTATACGCGGCTTTAGACTTCTGCTCGATTGTTAAGCAGCAGGGAGCATAATTACAGAAAAGAGATAGGTGTATACATTTAAATCTTCTATAACTATTATGTTTTTAGTAAGGTTCAATTTCTACTCTACAACGGGTGTTCTCGCTCGTAAAGCACAATGTTGCTTTGGCGTTTGAGCCGTAGATAACCTCTACTATCATTTTATGGCGGTCAGCAAAGTACAGTAAAAAGGCGTCCCGTACGTTTCCTGCTGTCATAACTCGAGTGCGCGTATACAACGTGCCTACAAGCCTATGTTAGCTCTATGTTCGGACATTGGTCTCGGCTAATCGCGGTGCATGCTTTTTGTACCGGAAAGGCTAACGACCGCGGCGGATAAGTTCTTGAAATTGCTTTATTGGGTAACCTGTTTCCGGACCGAGCAAAATAGGCGTCTAAATACTGTTATGAGTTATGAATCAAACAAGTACGACGTGATGGGAGTACTGCAGGCACGCGGTCTATTCGGTTAATTAAACATAATTACCCAGAAATAAAACTCACTCTGCACGCTTTACATTTTGATTGCATTTTTCTAAATAAATCGATCGCGTTATCCGGCTTTTTCTCATCATCGACCAGTAATTGTAATTTACAACGTTTTATAATAGCAGCCCTACGAATGCTGTTCATAAAAATATCTCTTAATTAACGAATATCTAAATTGCAATTTACGATACGTAGACACATGGCGGCTATTATGATTGGACATTATTTAAGTAACTAGCACCTTTAGTGATAGGTTCTTCCGTGACGTCATAAAGCGTTTGTTATCGTGGACGTGTTCCGATAAGGAAACAATTGGAAAGTAGCGTGTGTCTGATATGTCGAAGTTTACGGCGCTTCCTAGTTCCCGCTGGATATATGCGCCCGCGCAGCCGCCGCGCTCGTTACAGCGCCGGCGACGGCCAGCTAGAGCGGTATGTGTAAACGAGTCGAACCAGCGCGACACTAATTCTTGTTTATGAGGAGCCTCGCCCCGCATAGGTACGATATAAAACCTCAGAGCGGCCTCCGACAATCGAACTTGTACACTCAAAACTGTATGGACCACTCTGATCACGATCCATATTTGTAGGCGGCGATAAATCGACACTACGAATGAAATGCTTTCTGATTCACGACCGCTTCCCGTTTCTACGCTCGCGGGCGTTAGGCACGACGTGTAGTTACGGCCGGTGCATTTTTTGTCGGCCTCATTAAGCTCTAAGAGTTAATAAAAGCCACGATGAGTATCTCTAAAACGCCAGTGACACAGATTTAGGCGTCGACATAATATTTCTAATGTACGGCCGAGCTCGTATAATATAACCCGAGTAACCGTTCATAGTTTTCTCGTGTAATATTCTGAGAAGCGGACACAAAAACGCTCCAGTTTTATAATAAAGTTTAGTGGTGTCTGGAAGTTGTGTTTTATTGCCTGGTGAACTTAGATTTTGTCGGTAATTTCTCAGGAATGTTTACTTACTGTCCAGGGTTCCACGCGTCACGTACACGCCGTGCGCATATGTGATAAATGCACCGATGCACGTCGCTGATAACGCGGGATCCGTTTTTAAACCTTACCCTTGCTACATTATACATTTTTGGATCTCCAAACTTAACCCTGTACACGGTTTTTTTGACATCGTATTTTTTCAATCTATATCCTATACTAACTAATATTATAATTCAGAGGAATATAGCCGAAGTCGAATCAGGACCAATAAAGCTTCGAGGTATAAAAATGAATAAGTTCGTCTGGAGGAAAAAACTTCGCTTGCGCGATTCAGAACTCCCTTATTTATTATTACAACTGTCAGTCCATAAAAAACGTCAAAAATGCATCAATGTCATCTAGTAAACTATAGAAAGTAACTTTGTCTTTCTGTCTGAATGTTTGTCGCGTTATCACGGCTCAACGGATCTTGATAAAATTTGATAAGGAGTTACTGTATATCACAAAGACATAGTATACTTTTATGTCCACGAGAACGAAGCCGCGGGTAAAAACTAGTAATATTTATATCCTACTCCTGGGCGCGTATAATGCTTTCCGTCTTCTGTTGGTCCCCAAGGAAGAAACGAGCTCGGCACGGTGTTTGATCTTAAGAAACGAAACGGAAAGAAGTCGAAAGAAGAAGAGAAAGCAATATACGCCTCTTCGGCTACAACGGCCCGATGTGACAATCTTGGTCTACCTAGCTCTAGAAAAAAAAATCACGATATCTTTTTTTCGATCCACGATCCAAAAAAACATATCTAAATTATAAAAAAAAAACTTCGATGACTGCTGCAACGAAGCTTACGCTTAAGCAGCAGGCAGGCATGAAATTAAGTGATGAAAATGTATTTTAAACAGGTTTTTTTTTGTTTTAGGTCTCCAGTAACAGCGGTCGCGTGGCATCCTCAATCTGGACTCCTGGCGTCAGTAGATCGCGGCAAGCGCGCTTTGATCTGGGGAGACTTGTGACACTGGGACGCACTGCCCCTGCCTAATCCGACAGATAAGCCTGTACAGGTAAATCCACAACTATTTAAATATTTTCGAAGGTAGAGGCGATGATCCGAAGACTGCGTCTCAATGTGTTAAATAATACTACGTCGCATTATAGCGTTATACATGTGAGATATGTAAAGTGGTTTTCATGAAAGAAGTCCCACGGCAAATAGCCGGCACTAATCCGATCCCGTTGATGACGCATTTTCAACGCGCGATCACAGCGCCTAAACATGGGGTCTTTCTATGCATGGATTTCAAGGACAACGCAAACTCTGACGTCCTTGCCCCAACGTAAACAGCGTGCGACTACGTTCAGATTGGTGCGACGTGTACTTGCTCGGAACACTAAACCAAAGAACCATTGAAAATGCTCATTCGCCTCGTCCTTACGAAGTAACATAACAACTATGGTCCGTACGAGTGTGGTCAGCCCTATATGTCAGAGTTTCAGGCTCCTGACACGACTTGGCTATTGTTGTGTGATGTTGCCTTGGCCTAGTTGGTGGCGCATCTGCTTTATGAGCAGGGGGTCTCGGGTTCGATTCCTGGCCGAGGTAATGTCTGGATGATGAATTTGAATATCTGCGGCGGTTAGTTGTCCGTGCTTTCGTGTGTTCCTTAGCATCCCCGACGCACGGAATCCTAGTAGAGCTATGAGAATGGATCGTATTTTATCATTTATTCGTGATAGCTCCCAAATTATTAAAACCTACAGAATAGATTAACTTGCCATCATAAACACGGTAGATCTGAGTCATAAATGGCACCAGTTCGGTTATTGTACTTGTTGTAAAACTAAGGCTAGGATGCACCATAATCCCAGTTAAAGTTACTGTTTTAGTTTAAATCCTAACTAATATTATAAACGCGAATGTAACTCTGTCTGTCTGTCTGTATGTTTCTCTGTCTGGGTGTTTGTCGCGTTATCATGGCTAAACGGCTGAACAGATCTACCTGAATTTTTGCACAGATATATCATAAGGGAGGACATAGGCTACTTTTTTTTTTATAAACCCACGCGAACTAAGTCGCGGGTAACATCTAGTTAATTATAACTTTAACCTTAACCATTAAGTTTAGCCAGCATGTGTTGTACCATCATATTTGTTGTTATAGTTACAGTTAACAGAGTAGGCTTTGTCTGACAGCTTTTAACTATAACATTTACTTTAACCTGCCAATATTGCGTAGTTAATGCTACCGTTAAGTTATGACATAATTTTGACAAATGGTGAACCTATGTTGTGCTTGACGGGAGTTTTAACTGCAGCTATGACCCTTATGACCGTAGTTTAAAATTAACTGTAGATGGTGCAACCCAGCCCAAGAAATAATGTAGCAAAACAGCAACATATTAGACGATATGCAAATATGTACCGAGATTTTATTGATTCTCCTTGCGTGAGTCGAGTCTATAGTCAATCCACACTTAGAAGAGTGAGTCTTAGCTATCTGGTCAGTCTCCTATAACGGCCTTCAAATGAATGATAAATGTCTTCGATGTTTACAACTTCCCAGATCCATCGTCCCATTTAGAATCAGTGCGAAAACAAGACAAATGCGTCTACCATAAATAAAGTCGTCTCGACTATTGAGTCATGCTTAATATATTATCTGCTATGTCTAACTTTTGGTATCTTTAGCCAGACGAAAAGGTCAGAGGTTCATTGCCATCCAAAGAAATGGTATCCTCGTTTTCTAGTTCTAGAAGCCCTGCCCATATGGCATTACGGCATCTCGTAAAAGAGCCGTTTTTATGACCCTATGGTTTTATATTTCTATGTGACTATCTACTTTTAGCATTCTTTTTGTGCATTATCATAAATTTGTGCTCGTTTCGGTTTTTTTGGTGAGTCATTTTAGATTCTCTTTTCTTTGGATAACCCGGTTTAATTTGTGAGTTTCGTTTTAAATCTCGACGTCTTGTTCCTTATGACCGCTTTCACACATTTCTTTCTCTCTCTCTCCCTCTGTCTCTCTCACTCTCTCTTATTATAGCTTTTCAAAGAAACTTTCGTTTTGATAATTTTAAATTTGACGGAGGAGGTCAAAACAGTCGATTTTATCGTTTGAAACTTAAAACTAATATCTGTATATTTTATTGGAAAATTTAACTAAACATTTGAAATGTAAAGGAAAAAGGAAAAAAGTTTTCTTTACTCATCCTAAGTGATATTATAATTCAGAAAAATATAGCCGCAGTCGCCAGGAAAAAACTTCACTTGCGCGATTCAGAACTCCCTACCTTTCAACTGTCAGTCCATACAAAACGTCAAAAAATGCACAAAATTGGATCAACGCTATCTAGCAAACTATAGGAAGTAACTTTGTCTTTCTGTCTGGATGTTTGTCGCGTTATCACGGCTAAACGGCTGAACGGATCTTGATAAAATTTTATTAGTTGTTTTATTAGTATTATAAAGACGGACATATAGATACTTTTTTATGCCCACTCGAACGAAGTCGCGGGTAACAACTAGTTAAATAATTAGAAATGTCGATAACGCCAGCGAGAGAGCGCGTATTGTGTCAACTTAGTCTTAATAAATGTCGTCGTAAAATGGCAAATGTGTTTATAATTTAATAGTAAGATATTTAGACACAACAACGGCTTTATCTGGTGGGTGTCCATTTATAACTGGTACCGTTTTATCCCACGGTTTATCCGTCTTTACTTCTATAGAATTGTCATAAGCAATAAAGTATGTAAAATTATTTATGTTCATAGCTAGCGGCGTCGCGATTTTACTCGCTACTTTCAAAATGTTCTCGCATTTTTTGGTTTTGTAAGTAGCTTGTATTCGTCCTCATGATATACACTAAACAAATACTTACTTTCGCATTTACAAAATATTAAAATCAAGTTTCGCATCGCGTAACTTCGACTATTGCATTAAGAATAGAGTATACCGCCGTCTCGTCCATACAAAAAGCGTAGTCTCATACCCACCTCTAAACGTTATCCGATGTCGATGATTTTTTTATATGTAATGGACACCGTGAAAAACTATGCATTTTTTTTATTTCGCTATATCTTCGTTGTTATAGGCACTTAAAGTGTCAATTTTTTTGCGACGAAAATACGACGAAAAAAAGTAGTTTTAATTAGAAAACCAGAAACATTTTTTGACAAAACAAAACATAGCGGCGTAAATTATGGTTTATCCAAGCCATTGGCCATCCAAGCCAAGCCAAGCCAACACCTAAAACTAAAGCTTTTGTTAAGATTTAGGGGGTGATAACAGACTTCCCCCAAAACACTAATTTCATCAAAAAGCTAGGAAAATTCACTAACTCTCTCTATTGCACGCACGAGAAACAGCGCGACTGCTATACAATTTTAAATATCGAATGAACCAATATCTCGTGGTACCTTTAACCAATATCATTATCATTAACCAATACCAATACCTTTAAGTATGCACCATTTTGCGGCCTACACTTAGCATAGCTCAAAACACGCGTTTTTCGAAGTTTCGAAGTTATAATGATCTTACCACATTCGAACAACGCGCGTTTCGAACTCTGCGTATAAGAATGGCGCGACAGCCTCGTATCGGCAGTGTATTAGTTCGCATAATTTTGCCTTAAGTAACCTTAAGACTCAGTTAAAGTATGACCAAAGGCCGCACCCCACTGCTACACCCGACATCCTACAGGAACCGTTACACTTTTCTGGGATAAAAAGCACTCCATATAAAATCATATATACAAATCCATATCGTTTCGCAGTTGTTTTGGAAATGACATACCTACACATCGTGACAAACTTTCCTATTTGTAATAATAGTGAGATTGAGGACGTGTTTCCGTAAAACACGTTCCTCGTTCGCACAATCAACATTTTTATTTATTTAAAATAACTGAGGGTGACATTAAAATAAGTTTCATGATTAGATACATTAGTCAGCGTGAGAATTAGTATGATTTATTTAATGTCACATTACAGAAAATTAACAAAAAAAAATAAAAAATTTGTAGCGCCCTCAGAAATCTATATAAATGAAAATCAATTGCCACATGTATGACCCACCATCACTTGAGAACGCCTGGACCGATTTTGATGATTTCTTCTTTGCGTTCTTAATTGTCAGGTCAAGGTTGGTATGATGCGTTTAGCGAGGCCAAAGGCCGAACTTCATCGCGTACGAAGTCGCGGTGCGGGCATCAGCTAGTTTTAAATAAACAAAAATGTTGTGTGTGCGATCGAGAGAGCGCGTATTATGTAAACGCGTCCGTAAACAAATAAATCTTATTGGATGTTGTTGTAAACAGAAACCCGGCTAAGTGCAAGTTCTCACCGCATCCTTGTTACAAAAAGCTCCGCGTACCGCACAACAATTGAAGTAGTTGTTATATACAACTGGCTTGCAGTACAATACCGACAAGTGAAAGCGTGACTTTCGACTTTCATTAAGTTTTTGTTAAGTGTATGTATGGGACGACCGCGGCCATATTGTCTGGCGACATAATTCACCGGACCCCTGAATAAAGAACTCCAAATATTTGTTCGATTTTTACTTTCAAACCGAACGCGCCGGGTCGATGAAAGTGTTCTAAGTGATCCAAAAAGAAGGTCTAATGTTCTATTTAGTTGGAGAAATACCCTTGTTATAATGAATGCAATTCTTAAAACACTCTCACTGTTCAAATGGAAGTAGACGTTCCTTTTGATGCATAACTTAACATAAATACCTAATCGAAACTAAAAGATCTTGCACGTTTACCAACGAAAGTCTTGTCAAATAGCCAAGCCTTGAAAAATAATAATACTTTTTTCTTTTTCTCTTACATTTTGGCTCCACACATAGTGTATTGAGTATGTAGAATATTTACTTCTTTTGAAATTATACAAAACTTGACACTGGCTCGGTCAAGTTTTGTATTATTTCAAAAGAAGTAAATATTCTACATTAAAACAAGTTCAGTCATACTTAGTTTATATTCATTAAGCAAATTTAGTATAGGTACGTTATACTTGATTATCAGTGACACAACAAACCACTCTCCGAGTTTATATGATACGAGTAAAAATGCGATAGTTTTTGCAAAACAATCACGCTAATATATAAATGCGAAAGTTTGGGTGTAAGTATGTAAGTGTGTTTGTTCCCGTCAACTCTGTAACGGATGAACGGATTTGAAATTTGGTATGGAGGTAGCTTATACCCTGGATTAACACATAGGCTACTTTTTATCCCGGAACAATATTCGGTTTCTGTAGAATAGCGGGTGAAACCGCGGGGCGCAGCTAGTGCATATTATATAAACTTTTGTCACTATAATCTCTTACTCAAAAATCGTCTCGATTGCGCAAGGGCACTTATTTTGGAGCAATAATTCATGAAATTAAATTACCTTTTGATGACCTGAGCAGATTTTCCTTATTAAAATATACAAAATGTATTTACTACAAATTAATATAGATGTAAAAGTATGCATATAATGCGTACGTATTTAAATTTCGATTGCGGTTTTTTTTTTAAACCGCAAACAAATGTTAGTCTGGTCCGACAGCTCCCGGCAACAGGAAGTATCAGTATTTGGTAGAGGCGCCGGTTACCAAAGTCACACAATCATACACCGACCTTGCCGACTGGTCGAAGAATCCAGGATCTGTCAGAAGGTCGATAAAATTGTCTCCAAATAATCAAAAAGATAATAATCAAACCGCTAGGGACCCAGGCACACTTTTCCGGGTAACGGCTCAAGCCGAGGCTCGTACCGCACTACCGCAGCAGTGCCCTTGCTCTAGTCACCCATGCACTTAATATTAGTTTTTAGGGCGCAACGCCATCTGCGTTCACGAAAGTTCGGTGAAGCTGTAGATACTGCCGGTAGAGGCCAACAGCATAGTCATTAAAAAAAAAATAAGGAAAAAACGTCGTGAACAAATCGCAAAAAAGTTGTCTGTGGTTTATTTTTTGCTTGTAGTAGGTACGTAACTAATGAAAGAGTATTTAGAACGCTAATGTCATAGATAGATCTTCGCCATTTATTAAATAAGTATAAAATGTCTCTGCAGGTGATCGACACGTTCTGTGATGCCGTGTCTGCGAATTGGATATTCATCTATCAGATGTCAATGCGGCCGCAGTGGAGTACAGAATTACAGATACTAAGCTTCCAAAACTGTCCGTCTAAACAACTAATAAGAAAATAAATCTTGGTTTAATTTGGTAATAAAGCTTTTAAATGTTTTAAACAAGATACTTTTTCAAATTTTTACCTATTTCTGTTTGCTAGGGTACCGGTACATATGTCGAACCTGAAATACGATTAGTGCATTACCGACGCTGATAGCACACTGAGGGAGGCCTAAGTCCAGCTGTGGAATAAAGAAGGCTGTTAATTATGATGACGATAAAATAATATCTGCATTAAAATAATTCTAGCTCTTACATAGATAGAAATTCGTGCGGATTTTCTTTGAAAGTTCAAGAAGCTTTGTAACTGTACAATAAATATTTTAGAGTGTCAGTAGTCAATGTGGCTGTCGCTCGAGACGACACGAGTGCTAAGCGATAAAAAATAACAACGGCTTCTCGCTATATTAGGCATTTTAAATCAATTGAGAAGGTTCAAATTCCCTTTAGAAACAAATATATTTATGGAAACCCGTTATGAATTTCATGGAAAATTTAAGGCTAAACGGGAAATAAACTCGACAAATATTCACAGGTCCGTATTTGCCATTATTCTTATGAGAAAGGTGATGTAAAAACCTAATTAAATATAGTAAGATACGTGTTCAGTATTATTCTAACGATGTTTCGTTAAAATATTCAACGCCTTGAGGTAAGTCGCGCGGAGGACATCGGTTTGTCACCAAAACGAAGCGGAAAATTTAATACTCCGCCTTTGTACGTGATCAGTATTAAGCTTTTTGCTGACCAGCAAAAAGCTTAATACTGATCACACTCACTTGGCACACTTTCCTGCCCCACGAAAGAACGTTCACTATTATCCACAAGTGCATTGTGTTCCTATGAAATTTTAATTAACCGTTGTGCTTGGAATATTATATTAACTCCTTTTCAATTTATCGATGTCAGAATAAAACCTTTATGAAGTTTGACATAGATCTGCTCAAAGGCACTTCAATCATCAATCAAAATTAATATACCTACGTACCTACTTGCGGGCGATTTATTAGGTTACTGTTAATAATAAAACAACATAACATTCAGTAATACAACATTCAATAGCTACCGTTAATGGTTTTTTGTGCATAATATCACTTTCACATCTAATGCATTCATTGTGTATCAGTATTGATTTCAATACGTTATGTGGAACACCACTCCGGTCCTATAATATTCGATACTTTATTTGTGTAGATGAATTAAATCACCCTAGTTTGTTTGGGCTGGTTTGAATTCGTTCCGAAATTTGTTTAATTTGTCGGGTACCGTTGTGTTGCGGCTTGAGGTAGATTCGGCGTAATGACCTGCGCAGGCGACGGCGGCGGACGCGTCGCACGATTGTCGCACAAGTCAATCATCCACGGCGGCGACCGACCGCGGCACCGCACCGCACCGCCGCGCCACATTCCACCACACCCGAACTCACAAACAATCATTACTTACAGTCGCCGGACGATCAACAAATTACACCTCGTTAAATTCGCATAACTGTACCGGAGCGAACTTGTCGCGAGATAATCAATCACGAGCCGTTTCGCCGATATTCCGGATAAGTATTTGGGTAAACGAAATTAGTAAATGCTTTTTGGAATCGGTTATAATGAGGATCCTACTAACCTTTGGCTCACCACTCTTAAATGTCCGTTATTAAACTTTTGTTGAAACCGGCCACTATACATGTATTTGGTGGCAGAAATCATTTCAGGTAGGCACATGTTTTTTTTAAAATTTTATTGATTAACAAAATTCAGATTTATTTGCGCGAAATTAAGTGTTATGCGAATGAGATTTTAAATGAACTAATGTATATATGAATCACAAAAAAATAACTTGTCATAAAAATGTAACACTTTCGAATTTTACTTTCCAAAATGGCAATAAAAAGTGTGTAAATATAATTATAACGAGATAACCGTAAACTACACAGTAGATATTTTTGAGCCTAATTGTCGTCTTACTTGTCAAATTAAGAGCTAAAAGCTGACAGCGAGACAATAAACACCTATATATATATATATATATATAATTATATAGCGTACCTGACCACCGCATGTCTGCACTTGAAAAAATGACATCAATTTTACCGTAAGGCCGTCTACACATGAGGGATCAATTAAGTCTTACCGTTTTAGGAATAATTATGTTTTTTGTTTGCGATAGTAAGCCGGTAGTCGACACGCAAAGTGTCGGGATACGGCCGGGGGCGGGCTAATAGCCACTATTAGCAAATCGCTCTGAGAAATCGCCAAAAATGAACACGAAATATGCTCATTGTCGTCTCCCATTCATTACACTCTTTGCCGATGCTATCTCCTGTTTTAGATGTGTGTCAATTCATTCTTTTTATTCGTTTGAGTTATAAGTAAACGGAGCAATTTGCCTTCGGGCGTGGCTATCACGTATCATTATTAAATTATCTTGAGTAGTTTGTAAGTATGCTATCATTTGCATGCGTGAACTTTCGAGCTATTTTCGACTATTAGTCGCGCAATTAGACTTGTGGCGTACTCATCATATAAATAATTAGTTTTAGTTGTATAATTTTTATATTTATTGTAAATAATATATTCATGTACATTATAAACTATTTATCACGTCTATGTAGGTTTTATATATAATTGTTAGTTTCTACCGCCAGCGCCGATGATGCTGGCCGGTAAGAAAAAAAAAGAGAGTTTTGAGAATTGACATAAAAACGCAATATATGAATAATTCGGCCAAAATAAAAAAATTAGAAAATATATATATTCAGACAAAACTTCAGTGTTTACTATTCCGCATCTACACGCAATTAAAATAAAGCAATTAAAATTATAGGCCACACTCAACCTATAAATTGGTGACCCCGACGTGATCTGTGACCAACAAATTGATCACCCACTATGGACCGCACTCCACCGACGAAAGTCAGAACGCCGCCGATTCATCATGAGCATGATAGCGCTGCCGCTGATTCTAATTCCACGAAGCAGAAAGACGTCGACGTGTTCCGAGTTGGTGTGCGAATTCCGCCGTTTTGGCCCGAAAAACCAGCGATTTGGTTCGCCCAAATTGAGGGCCAATTCGCAATATCTAACATCACAGCGGATAGTACGAAGTTCTACTATGTCATTGGCCAGCTTGACCCGCAATACGCAGCCGAGGTCGAAGATATTATCATCAGCCCGCCAGAGACAGAAAAGTATGAAAAACTGAAACATGAATTAATTAAGCGTTTGTCTGCATCAAGAGAAAAGAAGGTAAAACAATTATTAATTCATGAGGAGCTAGGTGACCGTAAGCCTTCTCAGTTTTTGCGTCACCTACGACACCTAGCGGGCCCTGGAGTTCCAGAAGACTTTCTGCGCACGATTTGGGCCAGCCGCCTACCGAACAGCACGCAGACCATCATTGCGTCACAGATGACGTCATCACTCGACGTGCTGGCAGAACTCGCCGACCGTATACATGACGTCGTCCCCACAGCTCAGGTTGCTTCAACATCTAGTACCACACCGGGAAGCTCCATCGATGACATGACTCGCCAGATCGCCGAACTAACAAGACATGTACAAGCATTGACCGCGCAGGTAAACCGACAGTCACGTTCGCCGAATCGGTCAAGTAAGAATACGCGACGTAGTTCCGCCTCTACTCGCTCGCAGTCAAATTACCGAAAGTTTCCAGTATGTTGGTACCACAGTAAGTTTGGTACGGATGCAAGTAAGTGCGTGAAGCCGTGCGACTTCAGTACGGACGGAAGTAAGTGCGACTCGCAGTCGGGAAATGCAAGAAGCAGTCGGTAATGGCGACGACCGATTGCCACACTACTGGTCGCCTATTTCTCACAGATGGCGCCACTAAGATGCAGTTCCTCGTCGACACCGGCAGCGATGTATGCGTCTACCCCCGATCTGCACTCAGAGAACGCCGAGAGAAAACGGATTACCAGCTGTGCGCAGCGAACGGTACGCCTATTTTTACTTACGGCTACGCTCATCTAGTGCTGAACCTAGGCTTGCGCCGAGACTTTCCCTGGCGATTTATTGTAGCGGACGTGACGAAGGCTATAATCGGCGTTGATTTTTTGTCATATTACAACCTCATCGTTGACTGTCGCAACCAACGCCTAATCGACAACACTACAAGCCTCTCGTCCCCGGCGTCACCTGTTTCGTCGACTGGAAGCATATCGTCGGTGAAAGTTGTATCGGGTACCTCGATATATCACGAAATACTCAACCAGTATCCTGAGATTACCCGACCTTCTGGTGTTCACCGAGTCTTAAAGCATAACACCATGCACCACATTAAGACGACCCTAGGTCCACCGGTAAGCTGCACTCCACGACGACTGGCACCGGACAAACTGAAAATCGCGAAAGATGAATTTGCGGAGATGTTGAAAAATGGTACTGCGAGACCTTCAAATTCGCCCTGGTCATCACCACTGCACCTCGCGCCCAAGAAGAATAACGGGTGGCGCCCTTGCGGTGACTACAGAATGCTCAACGCTAGGACTGTACCGGATAGATATCCCATTCGTCACATTCACGATTTTTCTCACGCTCTCTCTGGTTGTCAGATTTTCTCTGTCATCGACCTCGTCAAGGCCTATAACCAGATACCGACAAATCCAGACGATATTCCCAAGACCGCAATCACAACACCGTTCGGCCTTTACGAATTTCCGTACATGACGTTCGGACTTCGTAATGCCGGTCAAACATTTCAACGATTTGTAGATGAAATGCTTCGGGGACTGGAGGATTTCTGCTTTCCTTTTCTCGACGATTTCTTGTGCTTTTCAAAGGATCGTCAATTACATGAAAAGCACCTTCATATCCTCTTCACCAGGCTCAGAGAATATGGCATGGTTATCAATACAAACAAGTGCGTTTTCGGCGTTCAGGAAATAACTTTTCTTGGCTACAGCATTTCAGCAGCAGGTACTAAGCCACTGCCCGAAAAAGCTGAAGCTATTGCTAACTTTCCAGCCCCGAAAACTGTAAAGGAGCTACGAAGGTTTCTAGGGATGTTGAACTTTTATCGGAGGTTCATCCCTGGCGCCGCACAGCATCAAGCTCCACTCAATGCACTGCTCACGGATTCCGTAAAAGGTTCACATCCTGTGCACTTCTCGGATAAAGAAGACGCAGCTTTTAAAGCATGCAAGGAGAGTCTCTGCCAAGCCGCCCTACTTGCACATCCTGACAGCCAAACAAAGCTGGCCATCGTAACCGATGCTTCGGATACAGCGATGGGTGCTGTTTTGCAACAGCTCAAGGACAACATGTGGGAGCCTCTGGCGTTCTTCTCCCGAAAACTTTCTCCTTGCCAGCAGAAGTACTCGCCGTATGATAGGGAACTCCTCGCTATCTATGAGGCTGTAAAATACTTCCGTCATATGGTAGAGGCGAGGGATTTCACCATCTTTACAGACTGTCAAAAATAACCAATATGTAGTGTCTTTCCGCTGTAACGTCGCGTCCAGTACAATAGGAATAATGAACAATTGTTTGTTTTTTACCTAATATGTATTTAAATTTTTATTAAAATTTTAATCATATATATTTTTCTGCTTTCAGACGTAGCGCAGCACGGTACAGCCCAGCTGGACGCCAGTGTTGCTCTATTTCTTAATTTAGGATAATAATTTCAAAATTGTTATATTCTTCTTTTCAAAAATTGTTTAACATTTAGAATAAATAATTTGCAATATACTTCTTTTCTAAAACTTTAATAAAAATTTAAATACATATTAGGTAAAAAACAAACAATTGTTCATTATTCCTATTGTACTGGACGCGACGTTACAGCGGAAAGACACTACATATTGGTTATTTTTGACAGTTTGAAAATGAACTTCCGCAAAGTTACGCCTGAATCAATCAACTATCTTTACAGACCACAAACCTATTTCTTTCGCTTTCCACTCAAGGAAAGAAAAGTGCTCACCTCGACAGTTCAGACACTTAGATTTTATTTCGCAGTTTACGACTGACATTAGGCATATTTCAGGGAAGGACAATGTTCTGGCTGATGCACTCTCACGCGTTGATGCAATCGCTCAACCCATCGACCTTGAGAAGCTTGCCCAACTGCAAACTGATGATCCTGAACTGAAAGAGCTCTTGGCGAGTGACTCGTCTTTGCGCCTGAAGAGAGTTAAACTGCCGGGATCTCGTACTGAACTGTACTGCGACGAGAGCACTAACAATCTTAGACCGTACGTCACCAAGGATATGCGGCGACAAGTTTTTGAGAACTTGCATTCTTTTAACCACCCTGGTGCTAATGCGACAACGAAGCTTGTATCCGATCGCTACGTTTGGCCCAGTATGCGAAAAGATTGCAAGGATTTATCTCGTTCTTGTCTAGCATGCCAGCGATCTAAGGTAACACGCCATGTCTCAACACCACTGGGTACTTTCCAACTGCCTCAAGCCAGATTTAAAAATATACACATCGATCTGATTGGACCGTTGCCTGTCTCCCAGGGGTACCGATACTGTCTTACATGTGTTGATAGATTCACACGATGGCCGGAGGTAATTCCACTGCAGGATATGACAGCGGAGACAGTAGCTAAAGCGCTTTTAAGTGGCTGGATAGCACGTTTCGGATGCCCGACAGACATTGTGACAGACCGTGGTGCTCAATTTACATCCGCCCTGTTCAGTGAGCTATCCAAAATTATTGGCTTTAGACACCGACAGACTACCGCCTATCATGCACAATGCAATGGCCTCGTCGAACGTTTTCATCGACAATTGAAAACGGCTATTATGTGTCACGCAGATAGCAGTTGGACAGAGGCACTACCTCTTGTGCTGCTTGGCATCAGAAGTTCACTAAAGGAGGATCTTCAAATGTCTTCAGCCGAGTTGGTTTATGGTGAACCTCTACGCCTACCGGGGGAATTCCTAAGCCATAATGTTGGCAAAGACTCTGAAACAGCAGATATCACTGAATTCTCAGCACGCATCAGAGCCTTTGCTAACAACATAAAGCCAGTCCCGACAGCTCATCACTCATTCAACAAGGTCTTTGTTTACAAGGATTTGTCGACCTGTTCCCACGTCTTTCTCAGGGAAGACGCATTAAGACGAGCCCTACAGCCGGCATATACAGGCCCTCACGAAGTCGTTGATAGAGATGATAAAGTTTTTAAGATTCGTGTCAAAGGAAAAGTTGTGAAAGTATCTGCAGACCGATTAAAACCGGCCTACATACTATCACACACTTCCAACAACGACACCACTGTACAAACAGCGATACCACCACCATCGCCTCTTCCAGTACCAGCCGAAAAGACCACTCGTTCCGGACGCACTGTGCGGTTCCCTGACTATTATCGCCCTTGACGGTCTCTGGAAGGGGGTGATGTGGCGTACTCATCATATAAATAATTAGTTTTAGTTGTATAATTTTTATATTTATTGTAAATAATATATTCATGTACATTATAAACTATTTATCACGTCTATGTAGGTTTTATATATAATTGTTAGTTTCTACCGCCAGCGCCGATGATGCTGGCCGGTAAGAAAAAAAAGAGAGTTTTGAGAATTGACATAAAAACGCAATATATGAATAATTCGGCCAAAATAAAAAAATTAGAAAATATATATATTCAGACAAAACTTCAGTGTTTACTATTCCGCATCTACACGCAATTAAAATAAAGCAATTAAAATTATAGGCCACACTCAACCTATAGACTTAGATTATAAACTGGCCACGTGTGAATTCGTAGAATTTAATCTCCATTAACCTGTGTTTTAATTGTTTATTTACAGATATCAGGGGCTCTATTTTTGAAACGTAAGACTGAGTATTTTCATGCAAAATGAACGACTCTTGAAAGAAATTCCAAAAGCTCGCATTTTTAAATACCTGATTACGTGTATATCATGCGCTAACATAATAAGTGGTTTCATCCATTCGATTTTGTTTTCTATCAATAGGAAATTTGACTCTTAGGCTTGTGTATGTAAGGGAAATGAAGGCTTTGCATATAGATAACCTACAACCAAACTACAACAAAATAATTTGCTGAATTTGTGATAAAAAATTAAATAGTGATAAAGCAGACAACCTCAGAATACAGAAAGATATTATGTGCAGTGCACACAACATGGCTAGCTAGGAGGAGTATTTCCCAATGAATATTGACAGACAATACACAGACTACAAATATATGTGTTTTATTTTTAATTGACGTTCTTTTCGACGTTGCGAAAGTTACCGGTTTACTAGTTGCTGTGTGAAATGGAGAGTTTTAAGTGTTTTGTGAAAAAAATGTAACCCAGAATTCAAACGAATCAAAAATGCGCAAAATCACGGTCACTCGTATTTGATATCACAGATGATTGTTTTCGAATGCGAAAAGAAATCTATATCGATGAATTTCAAAAATCGAGCTCCTGAACATATCCGTATTTAGAAACATTACTGGGTTCATTTCTCTACCGGTGTCCACAGAGAATCATTCGTATAATTTCCTGCCTTACTACTGAAATGGATAACGAGTCATTATCGCTTTGCTAAGATGGGTCGGCAGCTTTGTCATGAGGAAATTGAGTGCATTCTAAACAAACCTTTGTGCCGTCCATTCGATTTGCATTCGTACACTTTATATGAATACTAACTGTTACCCGCGACTTCGTTCACGTGTACCTACAAAAAAGTAGCTTATAGCCGACCCTTATAAATGCTATATATATATATATGCAAAAATTCAGGTTGATCCGTTCAGCCGTTTAGCCGTGATAACGTGACACATACCCAGACAGAGACAGAGAGAAATAACCTAACGGAGAAAATCTAGAACATGCTTTAGAAAACAGTTTGAAATCATTTTAGTAAATTTTACCCGTGTTATGTTTTACTAAGTTAAAATCAAAAGTAAATATATATGACCTGGCTTACAGACACCTCATAGCCTAAACCAGTGGTGGGTCTAGAAACATGAAATTTTGAAAAAGAATTACTTTATAATAAAGGTGAGCACTAAGAGAACATTACTAAGAATTCATCCCTTAAGGTGCAACGTTTCACTCAGCGCGCGAAATTCAAATTTTCTTGCGTTTTATTTCAATTACAGCTTAATTACTCATCGTAGGTTCATGAAAACTAATTTAGCGATAATAAATGTATTGTTTCAAGAAATTACACCAACCAAAAATTCAAGTTGAAAGCTAGTATAAGTGCATTTCCCACTAAACCAAAAACCAAGATGAAAATCAGCTTATTGAACTTTGTAGCTATACCAATGTTATCTAGGTAATCATTTTACCCGTAAATTCTTAAAATAACTTATTTATTGGCGCAAAATTGTGATTTCAATAAATCCACGATGAGTAATTAAGCTATAATTGACAAAAAAAGCAAGAAAATTTGAATTTGGCGCGATGAGTGAAACGATGCACCTTAAGTGGAGGAGAACATTTTTGTGGGTTTTTTTTTGTTTTTTTCTTGGCTAAAGGTCAGGCCTCTTTCCCGAGGTCTAAATCACCACGTGTGATTTACCACTCAATATTGTATTTGGAGTGGTGGATCTAAGTGATAGAGCTATAATAGCTACCACTTTAAGACAATGACGAATCCTGGAATCACGAAAAAAATACATCTGTTCCATTCGTTTTGTCGTTCGTCGTTCTATGGAACACCTGTTATTTTTTTCGCGATTCTAGCTTTTGTGGCGTACAATCCACACTTCAAAATATGGGGGTGTTTATCTCGGTTCAGATTTATCTTACTGCTTTTAGTCACCAATAGGCAAGCTACCAAGCTATTAGCAAAAATATCACCTCTAATTTATCTTAATATAATAAGATAGCATTTTGACATCGCGCATAAATAATCATTACTTTATCAAACTTAAATACAGGACCTGAATATATTGTCATTTATCTACGATCTTCTAATGAAAATAAAACTCTTTTTAAGAACAGACTCATTTTTCATTGCAGGCTTCCAAGGAAGAAAGCGACGAGACGGAAGACGACAACGTGGAAGTGTTCGACTTCCTTCGCGGCATCACAACGGACATTCTACAACGTTTCTCCTAACGTAACCGACAATGTACTCAAAACCAAACAACATTTTCTTGGACAACTTTTTGTATGTTAATACTGTTTAAAAATTGTAGGAACTACGAAAGACATTTGTAAATATACATATATATATATCGGCTAATATTGATGTTAGTCTTATGAAGTTTATTTATTTTTGTACATACGAATAATTATGTTGGATTTCTATAACGATGCGAGATGCTAATATATGAACGAGACTTGACGATTTTCGGTGGTAAACGGTAGTTGCGAAATCGCGAACACAGATCCATAATGTAGTTTTCATGTTGTTTTGTGTTGAACATATTAAAGTTTAGGAGACATCAATCTTGCTAACAGGCCTTGAAGCATGATAATTTGTCCACATCACAAAATGTTGTTATTTTTGAATGATCAATGTCTTTTGTGTACGAGTTAGAATTACATTTGACCTAAAGTTAATGCCATCAGTTATACATTCAATGAATTTTGATTCCCATAATTCGTATTTATACGGTCTTATTTAGAAACTTCCAATAAGTAATATGTTGTTAGACGAAAAAAATATGCTTTGTCTTATTCTCGCGCATGACGCTTCTCGTTAGTAAGATGTTGACAAAGCACTGATCATCTAATCGAACCTTTGTTGAATAAGGGAGTGTAAAGTCGCTTTACACTAAGCCACATAAATTCACATAGTGATCAAAGCACCTCAAAAGTATGCTTAAAATCGACAAGGCTCGTGAGATATTGTAGCGGGTCATATACGACTTCAATATTAAAGTCTCTGTGCTAAATGAGTTTATATCACATTACGAATGCTACCTGATGGGTGTAATTGCCGAGTTTATTAATTACATTCTGCAACGAGTAGTTTCAAAGTAACGTCGTGGGAATACTCAACAGATGTTAAACTAGATGGAACAGTTGTCTTTTACTTCGCAATAAAAATGAAAAGAGATAGTTGTTTTATAGCGTTGTCTCTATGACATTTCGTTTTGTTAACTTATAACTGTAAAATATCAATATTAATACGCAGTATGGAAATCATTGACTTTTAAATGGTTTTTATAATAACGCACTGAATCAAGATGTTGCTTTTATTTTCAGTCATCAGAGACGTTATACTAAAAAGCTACCCATTGTTCAAAAAACTGACTGCCTTAGAATCCTGGTTTTAACAATTTCTCAATAAAAAATATTGTTTTAACGCGCTGCAAACCTCATGGAGCGTTTATACAGAATGTCCGGACATCGGTGTCCGAACAAAAAACCAGTATTCTTCATCATTCTGAATAACTTTGAATATGGGACCAATAAAGAAATAGCAAAAAAACAGCTCTTCCATACATTCCGTAGAGTGTGAATGATATTTTGCTATAGAATAGCTTTTTTGCGAGTTCATGGTTGGTCCCATATTAAAAGTTGTTCAGTTTCTTATACGTTTTTTCGTTTTGGACGCCGATATCCGGACACACTGTATACTATTCAATAATAACCCATAGAGACAAAAATGTTGACGCTGATAGTTCGCGCCGAACCGAGACCTCGCCAACTCTATAACTTCGCAATCTCCGAACCGATTCTGCTCATATTCGAACTTAAAAATTGTAATGAAATAAACTACTTGCTTTCAGTGAGATCGAATCAACGGCTCCCAAGTTATCATCGGACAAATATACATAGATACGCCAATTTGTTCCCGTAGACTCCGAGACCTCTACGCTCGTTCAACACGAAGAATACTTTAGGAAGTGATACAAAATGTGATAAATATGACACTTCTGTACCAATTCATCATCATCATCAGCCATAAGACGTCCACTGCTGAACATAGGCCTCCCCCTTAGAGCGTGCCCGTTGTCGGTCGACAACGGGCAGTCGCAAGTCGCGTGCTTGCCCGCGACTTTCACAGTGTAGGCGGTCCACCTAGTGGGAGGCCTACCTACGCTGCGTCTTCCGGTTCGTGGTCGCCACTCAAGAACCTTTCTTCACAATTACCTGTTACACTTTGTACCAATTAAATATTCCCAATCGTCCATACTGCGTGCGTAATGTATGTGGTAGGACCACCTGTGTCTCCTGGTATCTCATTAGCAAACAATGATCAGGCCCTGCCGGCCGCTCGATAAACCCTTCAGTAAAGACAAGCCCGCCCGTCGCCACAAATACCAAAATCAAGCGATCAAAACTTTACAGCTTTTCATATTTGACGAGCAGAATGTTCACGTCCACGCTCGACCAATAAATAATTCGCGATCATTCTTTGACATTAAAGTGCCGCTACACTACAGTGTTGCGAGTGTTAATAAAACAACAATTTCAATAGGTAAGATGACTGATTTCTTATTGCCTTATAAAAAGCTATACAGCTGAGCAACAAATAATATATTAAAATATGTTCTTAAAGAAGGAAGTAATAAGCAATTTAATTTCATGTTAGTCAGAGCGCACGTACTATAGTAAACGATGACGTCATCGTTTACGTGCGCAATTCAAATTCTATATTAGCACTCTCTTTGCGGAAAACGAACCCCCTCTAAGCCCCCACGAAAAACTTTAAACCTTAAAATCCTATAACTTTATTATTTCTGGAACATAATGTATTATTCGTGATTTCGTACGCGGCGCTGCTCGGCCTTTGGCCTGGCAGGGTTAGGGCTCAGAACCGAGAATCGGCCTTTGGCCTCGCATGTTCAAACTAAAAATTACTAAGTTCCAAACAAACTTTCATCTCCTACCACAGATCACACTATATACCGCATTACGAGAACATCGTTCGGAAAAAAGGTCACAAATTTGAGTAAAGCGCGGGTTGCGGGCTTGCGGGTAGTGCGACCAAGTGTCCCTCATTGGTTATCTCAAGGTTACGCCTTGTCGCACCTAGTTGTGAAACAATGAGAGTACATTTTTATATGTAACTAGTTTCACGTGGACACAAAAAAAAAGTATCCTATGTCAGTCTTTGTAATATACAGTAACTCCTTTTCAAATTTTATCAAGATCAGTTCAGCCGTTTGGCCGCGATAACGCGACAAACATCCAGATACAGGAAAGAGTTACTTGCTAGTTCGCTAGATGCTGTTGATCCACTTTTGTGCATTTTTTGACGTTGTGTATGGACAGAGTTGTAATGTGGGGAGTTCTGAAACGCGCAAGCGAAGTTTCTTCCTCGAGACGGACTAATTCTTTTTCATTTTGTCTCTCTGTCTGGATGTTTGTCGAGTTATCACGGCTAAACGGCTGAACGGATCTTGATAAAATTTGATAAGGAGTTACTGTGTATCACAAAGACGGACATAGGATACTTTTTGTATGTCCACGCGAACGAAGTCGCGGGTGACAACCAAAATTAAAATCTAACACCAGTCGTCTACCTTATTAAATGGAACGTATAATTAGGCAACCCTATAATGGAAGATTGAAGCGTCCGCCGCGGGCGACGATCCATAATCCTGTGACGTGTGTTTTGACAGCCGCGCCGCTCACTACCTTACTCGGTTTTTTACACACTTTTTATTCGACAGTTCGATGACCCCGCGTCACTCATAACGCTATATTCTCACACGTAATTACACAGCGCTTAATTACTCGAAACTGCTGTGACGACGGGACCCAATCAAAAAAAAAGGAACGAAAGAAACAGCTAATCCGGCGCCGGTCTTATATTACGCTTCGTTTACCGTCGAGTACAGTGCGACCAATTTTGTCTGTTAGACCGAGCGAGGGAGACAACGTTTTATTTTCTGCGCAATACTGATAACTTCCAGTTGAACATTTTTAGTTCCTTAATTTGCCACCTATGCATATAAGTTGTGCACTGTACCAACACTAATAATAGCCCGCTCGCTTACGTTCGATTTGCATACTTTTAATACAGGCGCCACGTCTCTCTATAAATGAATATTCTTGCCAAAATACTTGTCAAACGACATGCATACTCCATTGGATATTATTGATCTAATAACAGGAGCAAACAATGTTCTAACGCCAAACGTCATTTATACGCTGGCCATAAAAATAATTAGGTAGAAATAATGCAAAGGTCTTTAAAACTATAGATACAACGACGCACCAAAAAACATAACGTTGTGCTTATATAGGCACCATACTCGACGTCGCTTATTTTAAACGTCGTGCAGCATTTTTTTTTTTTTGTTTTTGTAATGTTCGTATACTTAGTTAAAAACTTAGACTCAGATTATTTATTGATTAATTGGTTATTAGTTAGTGCTAGCCAGCCCTGGTATCAGAGTTTTGGCTAAGCTACTGTTATAGAACGAACAACCGAGATCGACAATTTAATCCGAACCACAGCAGCGCTCTGTTGTAAATGTCACTTGCGGTCACCCGTCCGAAATCTGAGGGTGTCATAAAATGTGATCGGTCGAGCTGAATGAATGTCCGTATATTTTCAATCCGATCCACAATTTTGCTACCTACCTGCAAGTTAATTGGTAATGTTAATTTTAAATCTATAGTCTTAAAGATCGTTGAACTAAAACTAGTCACTTTACGGTCTTCGACGATTGAATAATATATTCGCAGTCGATACATACTGGATGTGATAAAAAAATATTTGATAAAAGTTTGCATTTATCGGTTTATGGTATGGTTTATTAAGTAGGTAAGATAAGAAAAAAATTTTGCATGTATAAAATATTAATGCAAATGAGTCAGTATGTCGGCTAAACAAGTTTTTGTGTTCGTAAAAGGATTAATTTACGTAAACGATGCCAAAATAATAGCTTGGATATTTTTATGTGAATTGACTGGATTGGAATTTAAGAGGTTGTTTAGTTTTTTTTTCGTCGTATAGAAAGTGAGCACAAATAGCAGCTGTCCGTATTTTATATTTAGATATTTTGTATGTAAACGGTAACGAACAGTTATTTCTGACCTCCATGGTATAAAGACATACGGGTACGTCATGAGGGTGACACCAGTATATACGTCGTCCGCTTCCATAAGCAAGAGCGGAATACGTTAGACAAAGATGACAAAATGGCGGATAGTGACGTAAGCTGGTGTCATCTTCCGGAATGCCAGAACTTGTTTTTTTGGATCATACGTATCTTTATCTAGTTATAGGATTGGTTAGGTATCAACTACACTGAATGTTCGGTTAGGTTAGACGACGGTCATCATTATTCTTCTTCTTGACAATTACCTATTTCAATCATGCAAACAAACAAGCGCCGGCGGACAAGGAGTTTGTACTATGATACTTGTACCTATTGTTTGTACTATGATAGATGGATAGAAAACTCTTTTACACAATGTAAAGAGTTTTCTATCCACACTGTTCACAGCAGAAATTATACAGAATGTCCGATAATTGATGGATAACCTATAACCCAGAAACACCTCATAATTACGGCCGTTCAAAAAAAAATATCCTGTGTAGTCCCTATGATATGATGGTCCACAAATGAATAAACTCCATCGGTTTTAGAAGTAATAATATTTTACATGAACTGTTTTTGTTTAGAAATACTGTTTTTTTTTTTTACTCTGTGTGCTCTGTTATGATGCTTTTCAGGGTTATCCATTTATTCCCGGACAACCTGTCTACAAATATCCACTGAAAACTAGTGTAACAAGTGGCAACTGGTGTGTAACTATGTAGTACTAATATGCTATTTTTTTTTCTGAAACTACTGGTTATGTTTTTTTTTTTGTGTGATTTATGGCTTGGTGTCATTGTAAAAATAAACTTATAATTTCCTATAATATATCCGCCGTCTGACCGTACATCCGGTATACGGACTTTGTAGTATACTAGACGTTGTGGTATACTAGTTTGATTGGTTCTACTCTGCAATAACGATGGCTGAAGCTTTGATGCGATTGTGTGAAAATATGTGCCTTTTATAGCAACTAAGCGTGTACTTATGTTTGTGTATAGTATAGAATATAGTTACACTCGAACTATAAGAAATTTTAACACCAGCCTCGTGTAAGTTTTGTGAAATCGCTGCGCTATTATTCCAACTTTTTTTATTGTTTAAAATAGTCGTTATGAATGTTTTCGGTTACATTTTTAACATTTAAAGAAGTGAAAACGCATGTCTTACAGCTTTATTAAGTTATTAAGCTGTTGTCATAGTTTTTTTAGGAAAGGTAGAACGGTAAATGCATTGAGATACTCAGAATGAAATGAAATACCTGAATACAGAGATCTTTAAAACTATAGATTAAATATCAAGCTGGATGCATGCGCGCCATTAATCAGTTGCGCATTTGAAAAATGAATTGTAGTTATATGGTTGTTTTATCAGAATGGACGTTTATTTAGTAATTGATGCCATTTCAGTACAGTTTTATTGGTAACGTTGTATCTATAGTTTTAAAGATCCTTGCCTGAATATAGTAAGTTTTTATTTGTAAAGCAATATTGCCTTTTGTAGTCGTTAATTTTACGAACATTACTATTAATAGAGATATAAAAAGCTGGTCGTTTTAAGCATAATAGTAGTTATGTAGTAATGGGTACCTTCCTACCTACGACTTCATATTTTTATACGAAGACTTATATTTCGTAGTACAACTGTAAATCTTTGGTCAGTCACTTTGTAAAAAATGTCCTACATTCGTCACTTTATTCTGCGAATTGTATATTCAATATGAAATAAATATATGTTATTAAGATTGAGTAGTTTCATTATCTTAATCGAATTAATTTTTTGTTTCACGTCTTGCGGTTCATTGTTCGGATGTTCGGTTTCGTCGTAATGTATGATTATGTTCGAATATTCATTGTAGTTGTCAAATTAAGATTCATTTGGCGG
Source organism: Apocheima hispidaria (assembly GCA_947579745.1). Classification (NCBI taxonomy): domain Eukaryota; kingdom Metazoa; phylum Arthropoda; class Insecta; order Lepidoptera; family Geometridae; genus Apocheima; species Apocheima hispidaria. Next base: position 8,255,612 of record OX388153.1, on the reverse strand, counting down.
AGAGTAACCGTTACGCGCGATTTATTCAGGTGAAGTTATTAGGTACGGTGGACTATTACCTGCGAAGTGCGGTCGTCACCCATTGACCCTAGATTTCTCTAATTAAAGCACCTCCCGAGGGGAGTCGCTATCTTTAATACTAACATGTATTATTACGTACTAGGTACCTACATACTTATAAGTAAGCTCACACAGAGATTTCAAATTTATCATGGTGTTTTTTTTAAGTAGCCGGTTGTGAGGATGTCTTATAAAAGATAACGAACAACTTTTGTTCTACAATTTTTGAAAATTCACGATAAAAAAACAGCTATTCCATACACAGTACATAAGTTGTTCGTTATCTTATATACATCCTCACAACTGCTCCCTAGCCGATTAAAAAGCACCATGTAATCGTGTGGGAGTAGCGTGGGTCAAGTATGGTCATTAAAAAATCAAATCATTAGTTCGAATGAACTCGTTCATTACTGCGGCAATTATATTTATGGGTCAAAGCAAGACAGACATGCACTTAATCAAACTCAACTTGCTGTATACCACGGTATACAAATCGAGATTTTACGACAAGACCCCACCGTTACTGAGATAAATCTAAGCTGGCGTTTTAGCACGGGACATTTATCGTTGCGATATTTTGTGATTGTATCCACAGTGCCTTGTACGTCATTGATCACGTCACGTCATATCGACGTTTTTGCATACGATTTGTCACAATGTAAATACCTACCGTAGGCGAGCTCAGGCCCATAACTAGTAGGGTCGACGACGTCGGAGAGTTCTCGTCAGTGTCGGTCGTGGTCCGTGACAGCGAGTGTGCTCATTTATAGACATTTATTACTCCCTATTACGGAGTAATGACACAATATGGACAATAAGCCCGGCCAACCGAGATTTGCGACAGTAAACCGCATCGGTCGGGCTAACCGCATTACGAACAATAAAATTGCTCCGAGGCGACCCGAATTGTCCTTGTTGCTTCGTAATTAAATAAACAAAAACTTGTCACCTGTCGCAGATTTGTTGAGATGTAAAGTTGTAACTTGTAAGTAGTGTCTCAAAGAGAGTAGAGTGCAAAGACGCGCAAATTGCCTAGTTTGAGATTCAATGGCTTCTGTTCGGCCTACGCCGACTTGTTTACAGCGTTATTATACAAAACGGACCGTAAATCAAGTAGATACTTGTAGGATCTGAGATGTATTGAACAAACATCAAATTGCTATAAGCTATCGCCATCGTCATTACGGACCCCGCCCACGTGAACAACAGGTGTGTTTGAGTCATTATAGTTTATTTTATCGAGATATGATCTTGACGGATGTAAGCAACGAACATCATTACAATGGACGGGATGTTTCCTCTAATGGACACACCAATATCGGCATTGGTTTGCCCCACACTCGCCGACACCTATTGATGGACTCAGAAACCGATACGCAAAACAAAGTAACAGTATTCGCTCATCGTTTGTACTTATTAGCTTTTTTGCATGGACAAAAAAGCTAACGCGAACATATTACGGCTGGCAAATTGGACATGGGGTCGTAATTACGGAGAATTAGGTGTGCAATATTTAGATAGTTACCGGAGAGGTCGCTCAGGATGATTGACTCGTTCGAGTGCAGAGTGCCTAGATAGCCTGGCCGAGACAGGCGCGTGACCTAGAGAGTCGACAAACATTTTGAATTACCGGCGGCTCGCTTTGAGGACTCTCAACCGCGTTACGGTCAGAACCAATATGAGATCGACCACAACCTACATCAACTTTGCATTTGAGCGCTCCCAAATGGAAAAATAACTCGAACCGAGCGGAAACAATAGCACCTCTACGTGTGAAATCGATTGCAAATTAATGTAATCCGTTACATGCCCGAGAAAGGTTCTTTTAGCTCCGTAACACGGTTGGTGCTTGCAACGAATACATAAAAACATTGGATTTTCGAGAACGAATACAAAGTGCATTCTATCTGGATATTGTTCCGAGCAGGTTGAATTTTGAATTGAATTTAATTAAATGATGTTAACACAGATCACACCCGTTGTTAGGGAATTAGAATTGAAATTGCCATTGTAATTTACATGCAAAGGAAGAAGGGTACCTATACCCAAAGATAATTAATTTTAGCAGGTTTTTAGATCTGTCTGTACCTTCCCGGTGACGATGAGGTAGAGATTTGAAACTTTGGACTTGCTTTTAAGGGCCGATAATTGGATGAATGTGCAATAAGTATTCACTTTTAAACGTGGTACCTGCAGGCAAATATTTGATACAAATATAATATCTTTTATAAGTATTACTATATTTTTATATAATAGGTACTTAGGTAATATATATAAAAATCCTATATAAAACTAGCGTTTCTTTTTACCTTTGTTTACCTGTGAGTGACACAATTTGTTTCTTAGTAAGAAGGGTAAGTACCCAGGTATATATATATATATATATATATATATATATATATATGTACTTATTGTTGAGTAGGACGAGGTTGTTATGACAATATAGAAGAATTCAATTCAATAGAACAAAAACGTTATAGTTATCTATTTGATGACAGCGGAGGTTTACCTACAGAAACAAATCTTCAGTGACCTGACAATCGAAAACTGGGTAAAAATCACTTACCCACTAAACAACGAGGGCAGAGTCTTATTTTTGTTGTAAAATTAAACATGTTCGACGTGTAACGGTGCAGTTAGCGCCCGGAGCCAATGGCAGCTAGGTGCCTCAATTAATTATTAGGTAGGTAGGTACCTACTTTTCGAAAATTTCCACTGTAATGTAACTCGAGGCGTCTCGTCTAATTAGAATCATCCACAGATTAGACAGCAGTTACTAGCGTGGGCTTACTTGTAACGGTCGATTGATTTAAGAGCCGGCTTCCCTGATTCCACCATCAGCTCGCGTTCGCAATTTTTCAATTTTATTTTATTATAAAAATGACAGAGACATTAAAGAAGCCCAGCAAGCAAATATTATAATTTAAAAACCATTGTAATTTTTCTATATTTCGTAGGTAATTCTGAGAACCGTGCTCGGCATTAAAATTCGAGCTTAAAATATTTCGAAATATCGATAGGTTACCCGTGAGTATACATTATGTGGTAATATGCTTATATTTTATGGCAATCATAGTGGTTTATGTAGGTATAAAAAGCTCATTACTTTGCTCGCTAAGATCTGGTGACCATTTGCCATATTTGGTCATTGAATACAATTTGAAATGCATAAACAGATAGATTCATTGTAATATTAAACTTTCCTTTTTTGGTAAGTACGTTTTGTTTTTTTTGTGTTTAGCATTTTTTTTTTGCGATAACTTAGGGTGTCGAAGTATTTTTTGTATATTAGGTCCGATTAGTATATTAAAAAAATATTGAAAAAGTGCGAACGAGATAGCGAGAATCAGGGAGATGGGCCTTAAGTTGTGGTCACAACAAGATAAGTACATTGTACTTATAAAAAAGTTCAATGGACCGGGAGACGATCAGGAGGTACTTATCAGCTACAGTTTGACATTTAATTTTACAAAAAGCTGCTCCTCACAAGCTATTATGTAGACTACATGACATTAATGTCTTGTTATATAGCTAATATATATACTTATTTTGTTCCATTGTTGTATGTGACATGTGTCGCACTGCTTGTAGCTACCTTACTTATTTGATTATTTTAATTCCATAAAGAAATCACCGACGTGGGCGTCGAGACTGTGTAACTAATATGGAACTGAACAGCTCATTAATTTGTACCTACTTAGTCAACATACACGCGATGTGATAGGGTAAGCCACCTAATGGCTTAGCGTGGATTTCTGTAGCCCGGAGCATATCATCTTGGCGCCCCCATACTTTTATTTACAATTAAAAATAATAGGATTTTGGAGGCGGCTTGAGCACAACAATAAAAATGCGCGAACGAAGTAAGCGCGAAATGTAAACCTGTTTTAGCTGTTTTATTCCAAATGTAAATAAAGTTATGAGTCATGGAATACAAAAACGTGAGAAGTAGATATGCGCCAAATTTGTTGACGCATTTTTTCAATGTAAATCAGATTATCGTGTCATGAAAGTACCCATAGTAAATGCAATGCAGAACTGCGCATGCGAAGCGATCGCAATTTTTTTAATTATTTTCTTGCATTGCATTTTTGTTTTTACCGTTTTACAGGTACTATAATTATGATTGGTCCGCCTTTCTTCTATTGGCGCCCATTGCTGCACCGCCCCATGATATAAGCCACCGGGGCAACGATCCACGCGGCCTCCCCTCGTGCTACGCCACAGGGGCGAAGATCATCACTCAATGGGAATTGGGAACCGACGATCCCCGTCGGCCTGAAAGGAGGTGGCGTGTCGCATGACGATCGTTACGCATTCCCTCTGGATTTGCTTAAAATGGCCGCAGATAGCGACATATACCTATGGGGACTACATTTTTGAATTTCATTTCACATGATTTCTTGAATTTTAGCGAAGGGCCTCCAGGTCTATTTTTCAAACTGAGAGGAATTGCCCTGCAGAGGAACGAAACAGTGAAGAAATCTAAGAATGTTAGGTAATAGAAAATATCACGACTAGGTAAAAAAGAAAATAGTCGTAGGAATTGAGGTCCCTCGTGTCCTCATTTACTGTTTATTGTAATTTACTCTCATTGCCAGCACAACTAAAAATGTTTTGATACTTGCTAGACCTACTCAGTTGTCACTAGGGTCGGGTCCGACGAGAAATATCTATACAATTAAAATATACAAGGTGTTACTGAAAGGTCCAAGAATATTGAAAGGTATGTATGTACAACATTATGAACAACTTTTACTATGGGACCGAGCATAAAGTCGCGAAAAAAAAACAGAATTTTGATCCATAGAAAACGGTCAATGACACTCGACAAAATGTATGAAACAGCTGTTTTCTTTTCGCGATTTCAGCATTGTTTTCGTAGTAAAAGTTGTTCATAATGACGAGTAAATACTAAATACATCCCTTTCAATATTGTTGCACCTTTCTGAGATACGTCGTATGTAAATAAAAATCTGAATGTTAGTTCACCGTTACGACTCTTCTTTTTTTTGAACAGACTATAGTTGGTAGGAGGCTAGACTATTGTGATCCCTCATAGTAAAAGCTCCTTCACTCTAGATAAATTATAGATTATGGACACAGAAATTGGTTCTGAGCGATCACATCTTACATGATGTTTATATCATGTGATGATGATGAGCACTCAGAATTTATAGGTGCATTCTCTGAAATGTCTAAACGGATGCTCAAACCGAGACGAGAACACGATGGGTTTGAGGTAAATCGACGGTTCGTGATCGAGTCGTTTAATCATAAGCATCTAAGCTAATTAGAGTAGGTCGCGAACTCCTGGGACCAGTAATGAAAATCACAATTGAAGCTGCTTGAAGAAAATTGCACTTGGCATAGAATTCCAGAGCATTATCGTCAGCCCTGGCTGCCTCTAGCCACGATGCACGCTGTCAACTTGCCACGATCTTGCAAATTATGATCTACTTAGGCTGAGAAAAGGTTCGGATAATTTGAGAAGTCAGTAGTATATAGGCCTACTGGGCCGCTATCATAAAGAGGAAATTGCTTCCCACAAATTTTAACAGGCACGTGCGATAAGCAGCAAAACCCATTCATGTGGCTAGGTAGCTGCATGATTGTTCATTAAAAACTATTCCATTATTGAAAGATAGGAGTAATCCTTATCGTAGTCGTTTTTCACTCCTACGCAGAGTGGAAATCAAACATTTTTTTGCGCCATGCATCATGAACAGACTCACTTGTAAAAATGCTCTAGGTACCCAACTTAAATAATAATATTAATAATAAACAAAATAAACTAATCTAAAAGAACGCTATCAGTGGGAATTGTTCCCAAAATGCTGGCCCCATTACCACGTTGTATTGCAATACTCAGCCTTTGGGCGAAATAGAGGCCAGCATTTTGGTCACGTGTTGCACCTAATATTAATTAGGTGGTCTACCCACATGTGAGCCTGAGCACACTCGAGCTGAGGTTGTGCAAGCAAGCAAGCCCGGTTTTATTTTTTCAGGGAATTATAGCGCGTGCAGGAATGGAAACTTTTTTATTTTAATTCTAGCATTATATTATATAAAGTAGACAATTAAAAACATACAGTATATTTACAAAGTATTTAATAAAATCTAAATAGTAAATATTAAAATTTCCAGCTTATTGTTGGTATCAAATATATCTCAAAAAATCTAAATTAGTTATTAGATAAATTCGTAATTATTTACAACTAGTTAATCCCAGGTTATAAATATCTGGGTAAAATAACTACCAAGCCAAGACAAGCAACTACGGTTATTTTATTACTTTTAAAGCATATGACGTGTAAAGCTCCCAGCTTCCCTGTAAGGTCATTACTTGTCACTGTAATTTTATTGGATAGATGAACTCTCAGCAAATTACCTTTAACTCGTTAACCTACACCTTGACCAAGACTGATGGACCTTTTAGCTCTTCATTAATCTTACTGGTAACAAAATTATAGATAACACGCGTTATCTGACCATCGAGACGGGAAACGCGTCTCCACATTTATACACAGGAAGTGTGCAAAACCGGTGTGCTATTTTTACATTTTCTCGTCATCTCGTTTGCTTAACGATATTTCCTCTTCGCCTATAAGGACACCGCAGACCTTTATGCAAATACCGTACAGCATTATGCTATCTGTATGAAGGGCGGGTAATCATTGCAAGATTGTTGTTATGACCGCATATTGGATCGTTTCGGTACCGCTACGGGGTCTTGTCCCTTTGTCTCTATTACTGGCCGTCGGCCCTTGGTCTTATCTACACGTGTTTCTGTTGTTCGTATCACTCTTATAAGGAGACTGTTGGGTATTATCACATCATGGCGTGGTGCAGTCGCACGGTAAGGGCCGCCATTTGCATACAAGCAAATATCTCGATCTGCGGGCGCTGCGAGGGCAGATTATTGCGCATTGCTTCCGCGCTGTATTGAATTCGGTACCAACGGTCTCGACTCCCATTACCGGTTCACGTTTACTTGTTAGTGTGATTCTCGGACGATAACAATCTTGCCGCTGCACTGAATATTCTCTATTCTAACGAGGAACGTAAACAAAAGTTCATTTAAAATAAATATATTAAGTATTCCGTACCGAAAAAAGCTAAAACTACGCCTAGCTAAAAACAAATCGCAAGTTGCGTTCTGCCACGTTCGGATCTTCCCGAAACTCCTATCAATAAATCTAGAGCAACGTTTAATGGTTGAATGAAAACATGGGGTATTACCGTTATCCTGGCGTAGCTAATTGAGTTTGCCTTGGAACAAAGTTCTAAGAATTTATTAGCGGCTATCGGGTGCATTTGGAAGAGTTCCGTTGTACATGGTCGATTTATGATCAGGTGACTGTAGCTTCCAAAAGACACGAAGGGCGAGATAACGGAGAAATTAGCGCTCGGCGTGTTCTTGCCAGCTGTACCCAGGGTACGTGTAGCTGGAGGGTCAACTGGCGCTGCGTGGGAAGCGCGCTCCCGCGATTCGCCACGTCACCTTACAGCCGCAAGAGCTTTCAACTTGAACACTTTCCAAGATGACGGGGACCCAAATAATGGGCTAAATCTCGAAGGATAGTGATATTGATAGGCTTTCTGAGAAGACAATACAAAAACAAATAAATAAAACTGAATCGTCAAGCTGTAATTAATTTGTTTAAGTAAATTCAACTTTTAATCAAATTGTTTCCAATAAAATTACTAGGCTTACAGAAATTTAAAATCTAATATCTTAGGGTGATATGTATTGCTGCACTCTATTTTGAACTAATGAAGTTCAATATAATAACTAGGTAATCAAAACCAATAATACCTATATCATTGAGTAATACTAATTAATAAATGTAGTTATATTCTAGCTTACCCCGAATTTGTTATATAGCTGGCTTTGTCTTTGTTGGTAGTGTTTTCTTTTTTTTTTGTGGTTGCGTAACGTCAAATCAAAGCCTGGGCTTACTCCAAAAATCCCCTTAGACAGTCCCCTGCGAAGGGGATTTCTGGAGTTGTTGTCCATTGATCCCCTTAGCATTAATTTGATAGATAGATAGATAGATAGATAGATTAACTCTTTATTGTTCACACAAATTTTTACATAATTTATAAACAGACTTTAAAAAGTAGTGTAACAACTGGCGGCCTTATCGCTGAAAGCGATCTCTTCCAGGCAACCATAGGATAGAGAGGATTCATAGAAGAGATAAAAGACGGAATGTGCAATGATGTATATTATGTGATACTTATACTCTAATAAATAGACAATAGACAATAGACAAATATTTATTTGTGGAGAAAAAACACATTATGTACACAAAAGCAAAAAAACAATAAGGTACTATCATACTAGTTTACACAACATTGTTTTTCGCCACAAACCGGTCCCAACTCAGCATAATACTGGTTGCGAACAACCAGCGCTGGTCTTCCGCTGGAACCGGCGGTGACGTCACCCGCTTATTCCGCACGGTACGGTACCGTACTTGTACACGAAAACAAACAAAAACAACTAAAATATTAACATAACAAATACATATTTACCATGTTATTGGCAAGTATTATTTAACAATACACACGCAGTGCAGAGGTGCAATAAGGAAATGGGAGAAAGTAAGTAGGTAAAACTGTTTGTAGCTATCTATATAGCGCTGGTGTCTGTAAATAGAAGTTCTTCACTTTTTTGATGTTCAAGAATGAATAATGACAGCCTGCTGTCAAGCGGTCAACTGCTTAAAAATTTAGCTCCTGCTAAATAAATATTTTTTTTCCAGCTAAAAAGTGGACAATATTACAAAAAATGTGTGCCCCGGTCTCATTTTATAACACATTGTTTGAATAAAGTGAATTCTTGTTTTATAATTAATAAAGGATTAAACAATACTTGGACAAAATAATTGTGACTTTTGAGACGCTGTCATCGCTCGATCGTGAATGTTTTGCATCGTACAAAAATATATTTGTATTGTTTCTGCGAAATAAACAAGAACAAGCATGGGTTCTCAACCAACCATGTCATCTGCTACCAGCGATACCATTTCACTGCCGGCTACCACTGACAACGTCACCGACGTGGACTCTTTTTTGGATACGGTTGCCAAACTGGCAATTAGTATTCGAACAACTTTGAACACGAACAAGAGTCTTTCAGCTGCTAAGAAACGACACGTAAGTCTTGCTGCGGAAGAAATATGGAACGCTACACGGATCTTTTCTAATATGCAGTCGAATCCTACTCGAGAAATGGAACCAAAAGGCAACTCTCTTAAGGAAGATATCGTTTCATGCGTTCGCGCCGAGGTGAGCCGTCAACTAGAATCTTTTTCAAAACGCCAAGAGAAACGACTAGAGCGACAGACGTACGCTCATGTGGTCGCTAATTCTAGCGCTAGAGGAGTTGCAGTGATGTCGGCTCTGCAGAGTCGTCAAAGAGGTGCAGCAGCGACTTTAAACCCTCCGGACACGAGGCCGGCTATCGTCGTAACACCGAAAGTGCAACCGGAAAACAGAGAAGAGGCAATTAGGAAGCTCAGGGACAGTATTAACTTTAAAACTGCAAAATACGCGCCAATAAAGATTCAACCGCTATCTAACCATAAATTACGTGTAGAATTTGACAATGTTGCCCACCGTGACGACGCTCTCAGAAAATTAAATATGTCGACCCTGGTAAGTGCGGAGCCTGCTCGCAAGCTTAAGCCTATGTTCGTTTTAAAGGGAATATCCATGGACACCTCATCCGATGAGTTAATTGATATTATCAGGGAACAAAACGATTTAGATTTACCCAGTGAAGACGATCTCAAGCTTCGCTTTAAGCAAAATAATCGTAGCCCCAAGCTATATAACGCCGTGTTTAGCGCAGTACCTGCAATATGGCGTAAAGTGATGGAGAGGGGAAAACTCTGCATCGATTTTCAACAAGTTCATGCAGAGGATTTCTCACCATTTATTCAATGTCATCGCTGCTTTCAATTCGGGCATACCAAAAACAAGTGTAGCGCAAAAGATTCGCCGTGTTCTTACTGCGCTGCTACGAGCCATAATCTTCCTGATGAGTGTTCTGAGCGGGCTAGACATGCCACGCCCAAATGTTTTAATTGTCATGCGCACAACATCAAATTCAACGCTAAATTAGACGTTCGTCATAGGGCGACTTCGCCCGAGTGCCCCCGCATGCGTGTAATGAAAGAGAGAATCACCAATAGAATAGACTATGGATAATCTAAGGAAAATTAAAATTCTTCAGTGTAATATTGACAGGTCACGGCGCAGTTATCATGAAATTATTAGACACTTTATTACAGGTGATTATAAAATTGCTCTTATTCTAGAACCATACGTTGGTTCCTGTATGGAGGTTAAACCCGTTATGGGGCTCAGTGTGTTCCAGTACTCTTGTGGCAGCCGAGTTAAGGCCTGTATTTTGACCAAACCTGAGTGCGGCCCTGTACTGGGAGAGACTCAGTACTCCTCACCCAACTTTTGCGTGGTGCAAATTAAAGTCGGAAACAGACGGATCTATATTGCTTCAGCCTATATAGAGCCAACCAATGATGACGCTAATACCCTTGAACGGATAGATTTTTTCCTTAGGTCTACTAACACTGGCCACAGGATCATTGGTGGTGATTTTAATGGTTGGCACCCCGTTTGGGGAAGTGTTCGAGCAAATCCGCGTGGAATTAATGTTCTGGAAATGGCGAATAGCAACAATCTTTATGTATGCAACTCAGGAAATACTCCCACCTTTGAAGCTGAATCGCAAGGCCGAATCAGGTCCTCGATTGTTGACCTAACCTTTGCCTCCGACTCTATTTACGATGATATCCTTGAGTGGCGGATAAACATCCAAGCTTGTCCATCGTCATATCACAACGCCATTGAGTTCGCTATTGATTTAAGGGGGCAACGTTTACATTTAGGTATCAACACCTCTACCTTCCGTTATAAAAGCAACAAGGCTAACTGGGCTGCTTTCAAGGAATCCTTGCATACTTACATGGTTAACTCAGACATTTTAGATCAAGACATTCCCAACGCTAGTGCCTCAGGTTTAGAGAAAATCATAAAAGAACTAACGTCAATAACACACAAAGCATGTAATAATTCTATGCCTATTAAAAAAGAAGGGGAAGTCAAACCTAAACCACCATGGTGGACTGACAAGCTAGAGACACTTAAAAGAGAAATTATTTCTGTGCACCACGATCTTCACTCTGCAAAGAGGCGTAATGAGCCTTTGCAAAGACTTATCCAGAAACAGCGTGAACTTAAAGTTGTTTATGCTGAAGAGCTCAAAGTAGAATCTATTAAGCATTTTCAGGACTTCTGCAAGTTTCAAACTAAGGAAAATGTGTGGTCACTCACTAATCGGCTGTTAAAAGAAGCATCAAAGCGACAACCACCAGCTACATTAAGAATTGGAGACAGATATACTGTAAATGCTAGCGAAACAGCTTTGGCACTACTAAACCATTTTTATCCAGATGACAGTGTGGATACTGAACCACGCCATCACCACCTGAGGGCACTTCTAGAACAACTCCCAAACACAGAAGATGATCCCTTATTTGCTTCGGAAGAAGTGCTTGAGTATCTTCGACAAATGAATCCTAAGAAAGCTCCTGGGACTGACAACCTTACGGCGGATATATGCCTACAGGTTGCCTTCAACTATCCAGAGTTAGTGACGGCGATCATGAATAGATGTTTGAAACTCGGACACTTTCCCGTTCTGTGGAAGGAGGCATATGTCAAGGTTATCCCCAAGGCTGGGAAAGACGACTATACAGCTCTTGGTTCATTTCGACCCATTGGCCTTTTACCAGTTTTTGGAAAACTTCTTGAAAAATTATTTATCAAAAGGATTATGTATAAAGCGACTAAAAACGAAAAGGTTAACGAAAGACAATTTGGATTTAGAGAACAAACAAACTCCACGGTGGCAATTAATACTGCCCTTGATAAAATACGCGCGGCTAAAAAAGATAAGCAGCTTGTTCTAGCGGTATCACTTGACATTAAAGCAGCTTTCGATAATGCTTGGTGGCCAGCTTTATTTGAAAGGCTGAGACGCCTGGATTGTCCACGAAATATATTCAGACTCATTTTGAGCTATGTTCGCGATCGTAAAGTAATACTCGACCATGCGGGGGAGCGAGTTACCAAGATAATGAGCAAAGGTTGTATACAGGGTTCAACCTGTGGTCCGGTTTTCTGGAACGTAATTTTAGATGAATTGCTAGATCTATCGCTCCCTGCTGGATGTCATGTGCAAGCCTACGCAGACGATGTTCTTCTATTAGTTACTGCCAAAAGTATATCAGATCTCCAACTTATTACGAACAAAGCTCTTGCAGATATTGTAGAATGGGGAAAAAGTGTTAAGCTCACTTTTGGTCCGACCAAAACACAAATGATCTCCTTTACTCCCAAGGCAAAAGCTGCACGAATAAATATGGATGGATCTGAATTAGACTTTTTGCGCGAGATAAAACTACTTGGAGTCATCATCGACGAAAAACTTCTATTCAGGAGCCATGTTTATCACGTTATTGGAAAAGCATCTAAAATATTTACTAGACTTTGTTTATTTACCCGAGCCACCTGGGGAATCCATCCTGAGAATGTACGCACGATATATAAGCAAGTAATAGAACCAATTGTTACCTATGCTGCTGGAATTTGGGGACAAGTCGCCCTAAAGAAATACGTACAACGAGCTCTGCTCAGCATGCAGCGCGGCTTCGCTTTGAAAGCGATCAGAGCGTTTCGTACGGTTTCTACCTCGGCAGCTTTGGCGCTCGCTCAGTTCGTGCCTCTAGACCTTAAAGTTCTGGAGGTTCATCAGATCGAGCGAGTGAAACTGCACGGGGTCAGTGACCTTTTACCCGAAGATGCCACATGGGAGAGACCAACGCCAGTGCACGAACTGCTACATCCAGCTAACAGAGTTACAGTCTCGCACAAAATAGCTTATGACCAGAAAGAAGCTAATGAAGCCAGCGGCATTGGCATTACTGAAATTTATACGGATGGCAGTAAACAAGATGAGGGCTCTGTTGGAGCGGCATACGTGTGTTATGATCATGACACTACCGCAATGATATCAACCAACACAATTAAATTACATGACAGCTGCACGGTCTTTCAAGCTGAGCTATTGGCCATACTGAATGCATGCCAATGGGCACTCGATCATAAGTGTCCAAAAGTAGTTATCTATTCTGATTCCAGGTCATCACTCCAAGCCTTACGGAATCGGGATAGTACTCACCCTCTGGTGTCCCGAATACACGCGATCATAAGCGAATATCAAACTGTTGGCTGCCTCGACTTCTGCTGGGTGAAGAGCCATGTGGGAATCGAGGGCAATGAAGCCGCAGATAGGGCCGCTAACAGTGCTGCTGGACTAAACATATCACCTGAATATTCACACTTTTCGATCTCCTACGTAAAACATAAATTGCGTAAAATTAACAGAGAAACGTGGGAAACACGGTACTCAAGCGCTGTACAGGGCCAACATACGCGCAATTTATTTCCCACTTTAGATAAATTATTCAAATTTCAAAAATACATCAAAACATCTTTTTTCGTTACACAAGCCATCACTGGACATGGCTTCCACAAGTCATATCTTTATCGTTTCAAAATAATTGATTCGGATAGATGTCCATGCGATAATGAATCAATTCAGACTGTTAAGCACCTTGTAGAAGAATGTTCTGAATTTGCCAGGTTCCGACATGAACATGAGGTCTTGTGTACGTTTCTGAGAGTGTCGCCATATGATTTAGATAACCTTATTACGAAAGAATCTGCAATAGTTTCCTGGGAAATACTTGTTACTCGAATTTTTAGTGTACTGAAGCAATTTAATGGAACGTAAACTTCATTGCTTCGGTACATTAAAAATTCGAGTAGCATCTTTTTGTATTTTTTAGATAGTTAGTTAGTTGGATCTGTGGGAGGACTGATTGTATCAAATAGCAATCGTCCTCCCACAGATCCGTGAACCATTGTATATTGAAACATCTGTTTAACATTTTTTTTTTTTTAAATCTTGCTTTGTACTAAAAATTAAAAAATAAGCTAATAAATTAAAATTAAAAAAAAAAAAAAAAAAAAAAAAAAAGAATGAATAATTTAACCTCCTGGGGCCTGGCGTCATATATTTAATACATTGAACGGCAAAAATCATTACACCGCCACCTCTTGAAATTGTTTGGAAGTATTACTTTAATCAGATAGCTAAGGTATCTGGCCTCAATTCTAAGCAGTGATTGACTGACAAAATAATTTTTAATAATTTCTTCTGTTGATTGGAGTGAGCAATGGCGGCACGACCAAAATCACATGGTAAGTTGTTTCAAGTTTTTGGCTAAAATTTTGACGATTTCTAAGGTAATGTTTGTTATTCTTTTTAGTTTTGCTAACTAGTCATAGAATATGTGTCATTTATTGTTAAAATCTGCATGCAAAGGACGAAACATGTGATAAAAATTCAATGTCGTACCTGTATTACATGAGGTCCTAATTACAAGCGCGAATTGATTGAGCCCAGTGTAATATATGTACGACATAGAGTTATTTTACATCAAAACTGCTTAGTATTACAATGTTTTCTATACTTTTTTTTTAGGTTTACCAGAAGATGAAACTGTAAATTATTTAAATGACTCAGAAATTGATTTGACTGATGAAGACGACTCCGAAAGTTTACCAGTATTTCAAAATAATGACAGTAGTGACTCCTATTCAGGCTCTGCAAGTTTTTCAGACACAGAAGAAGTTAGTCGTCCAGGATTTGATATATATATTTAGGCTCGTCGATTACTAATGCTACTAGAGATCGTGCTAGAACTAGAGGTGGGCCAAGAACGCGCGGAGGAAGACCACGAGACCGTGTAAGACCGCGTGGTGGGCGAGGACAAAATGATGATTGGCCCCACCCAGCAAATAATAGTTGGACTGGAACTTTCTCACTTTTAGAGAAGCCAAATTTTCAGCCAAGATATCATTTAATCGATACAGACACTTGACTGAGGAAGACTACTTTATACAATACATAAAGTTCGAGATTTTGGAACATGGAACATTAGCTCGAGCTGATGGGACAATTGCAATGTTATGATAAGAAATACTAATAAGCTGATCTGCTGGCTGTAATTCTAACCCAATAAGAGATACCTTAGAGTTATCAATAAAAAATTGATAATTATGATTCTGGTTTTTTTATTCTACTAATTTTATATAATTATTAAATTAATATATGACACAAAGCATTGTAGGCACTGAGAACTTATGTCGTATATATATGACATTCAGAAAATCTACATTTTCCAATTCAGATTTTTTTTTGTATTTTTCTGGATCATTTGGTGGTCTATTTAGTCGAATAGAGTTGTTTAAATTTTGATTCCAAACTATAAATTCTTCTGGGTCCCAGGAGGTTAAGCTTAATTCTAAATCCATGTAAACTTTGCAGGTTCCTTATTGGCGGTGGAATATTGTTCCAGCACTTGGTCGCTGCATATCGGAAGCTTCCTCTGAAGGCGGCGGATCTGTGCCGCTCAGTCAAAAGAAGCGTCGAACAGCAGCGAGGCTCAGAAGACTTACGCTTCGCTCTCCACGACAGCTTATCATATAGATATGTTGGTTTCTTGTGTTTTATGACACCGAATAAAAGACATGCCAAGTGCAACTTACGGCGATGCTTCATTTTTAAAAGTAGATTTTTATTCAAAAATGGGGTCACATGCGATCTCAACGGAATGTCAAAGCAAAAACGGGCACAGGCATTCTGCACTCTTTGTATAAGCTTTTGAGTTTTAACTAAAAGCCGCGAACCAAAAACAGTGTCCATGAAATTTAATTTCGACAAAATTAACTGTTCAGCAAGCTGAATACGAAGCTCTTCTCGTAAGTACGGTCTCATTCGATACAGCACCTTTAGCTTGTAAAAACAGTTTTTTACGCAGTTGACAATGTGTTTATGGTATCGCAACTCGCAGTCCATATGCAAGCCTAAGTTACGTGCTTCGTAAACCCGCTCAATAGGTTCATCCATGAGCGTGACGCTTACAGAAGGACGAATATTAGCAATCTGATGTTTACTCCCAAAAATAATATACTTTGTTTTAACCGGATTTAGTAGCAGACAATTATTTGTTGACCATGCTGCTACTCTCGAGAGATCTTCGTTGAGTTTGGTAATAGCTAAATCAATGTCGAGTGGCTTGCAGGATATGTATAACTGTATATCGTCCGCGTAAATATGAAACTTGCAGTTTTGAATGTGCGATGTTACGTCAGCAGAGTACAATGTGAAGAGAATAGGCCCCACAATGGAACCCTGAGGCACCCCTCTATTCACAGTAATCGTTTCTGACAATAGTGAGGAGCCATCAGAACCATCAATCCTCACACGCTGTTTACGGTCACTCAGATAACTGTTGAACCACAATACTGCTTTAGGATCAAAACCGTAATAGCTAAGTTTCGACAACAGAAGATTTATGTTTAAAGAATCGAACGCCCTAGAAAAATCCAACAACATTAAAATTGTGCACATTCCTTTATCTTGAGCACTAAGTATATTATCAGTTACATCAAGTAATGCCGTTGCAGTACTACGTCCTTTTCAAAAACCCGATTGTACTTCGGGCAAAATGTTATTATTTTCTAGAAATTCTGTTAATTGTATACCTATCGCCTTTTCCAAAATTTTTGACATGCACGGTAAGATACTTATAGGCCTCAAATCTTTTAAGTCGGTTGGGTTAGAGTTTTTAGGTAAAGGTCGTACGATGGCTTGCTTCCAAATATCTGGAAACTTGCCGGTCTCGATGGAGGTATTTATAAGAGCTAGTACGCTATCAATAGTATTGGGAAACGTCATTAGCAGCATGTCCAAACTAATACCATCACAGCCTTCAGCGTTTGATTTTAAACCCCTTAATATTACAATCAGCTGATCTAAAGTAATAGGTTTGATTTTAAAGACTGCATCATTGAACCTACGATACTCAAAGTACGTTAAGTGAGAAATAGAAGTAGTTGGACTTCCTGGAATATTCAAAAAATGATTATTTATAATGTCAGGGCTAGTGAAAAAAGAGGGCAGTTCCGTATCAGTTTTTGGTAATATATTATTTTTTAATCTTTTCCAGAGCTGCTTGGGATTGCGAATGTTATTTTTAATATTTTGTCTAAAATAAGCTGATTTACCAATATAATTATAAACATACAAACTAATAATAATACATTCTAATAATTAAATTACTTATGATAACGACAATAATATATTAATAAATAACAGATATAGACTTTACATAAAATAAATACACGAATAAAATACACAACATATATATGTATATAAAGATAACAGTAGATATCAACGAGGTAGCAACTGCGAGAGGCAAAGTTTTTTAACTTGATCTCTGAAAACAGCGAGAGATGGAGCATGTCTAATGGAAATAGGCAATGCGTTCCATAACTGGACAGCTTGGAATGCAAACGACTTACCACAACGTGCGGAAGGGGTCTTCAGGGACAGGTTGTCCTTCGACCTGAGAGATATAGAATGAGAGGAAAAACAGTAGGAAAAGCGTTCTTTTAAATAGTGTGGAGTAGATGGGTTGAATAGAACATTATAGAGAAGAGAGAGGATGTGAGCATTCCGACGAAGGCGAATAGGAAGCCACTTGAGCTTTGCACGAAACTGGGATACGTGATCATATTTGCGTAAACCAAATATAAATCTAATGCAATAATTTTGGAGGCGCTCAAGTCTATCTAGCTGGTCTTCTGTGAGGTCAAGATAGCAGGCGTCAGCATAATCTAGAATAGAAAGAAGAAGAGTCTGTGCGAGCGTGACTTTAGTGGCAGTGGGTAAAAAGTTTCGTAGTCGTCTTAGCGAACCACCTGATGCAAACAATTTGCAGCTGATCGACTTTAAGTGGGTGTCCCAACTTAAAGTACGACCGAACATTACACCTAGGTTTTTAACAGAATCACTGAAAGGCAATACAATACCATCAAACAATACACTAGGAGTAGTAGACCAGTCAATTCTGGAGGTCATGTACGAACTGCCTATGATTATAACCTGCGTTTTGGTAGGATTGACTTTAAGTCCATAGGACTTGCTCCACTCAATAATTTGGCGCAAATCAGACTTTATGGCAATTATGGCAGAGTCCAATTCATTGAGTCGGGCTTGGGAATAAATTTGAAGATCGTCTGCATATATGTGATAGGAAGAATTCCTAAATAGGAGGAATTTGAATTTGAGAGGCGGAGAGGCTTATTGGACAAAAAGTCTAGAAATCCCCTTAAGTACCGAGTATTCCCAAACAAGCATCCTCTCATGTCTCACTTATTTACAAGATCCGAGAGCAGGGATGGGTGTTAGACAAATTACAGAGTATAGAAGCGGCTTGCGTTGGCAAACAAAGTTCTAAGCATACGGTCCGGACGAAGGCGGGTAGTCGACGACAAAGGTCATAGGGTTGCGCGCCCGCGGCCCTTGCCCTGTTGGCCTACAACGATGCAAAACGCATAAATTATTGTTCTTGACAGCCACAGAGAGTGCAGATTGTCTAGGGCTGGTGAAATGAGGCAGGTAGCCAAATTGTGGCGAGGTAAATTAGCTTTAGGCACGTAATACCTAGATGAACGAGCTGTCCTGTGACAAATTCGTGTTCTTTGGAGTAAACAATAACTTATTGAGAGCATGTCGGGCCATGCTTAGTAGGGTTCCGTAGGTGCGTAGGACGTTTGAAGTTTTTATCCGTTATTACCGCATATCTCAAAAAGTAGTTATCACATGTTGCCCAAAATAATTTTAAAAGAAAGTTTTTACTAAGCTCTATCAACATGGAAGATTACAAGTTTCTGAGAGGCATAGTTTAGAAATAGCGGGGGGGCATTGCAAGCAACTTTGTCGGCCCATATTTCGCAAGCAGTACGTTTGATAATAGTCTCCCGGCATTAATTGAGTTTTTAATGTTTCTATGTGTTTAAATACCTTATTCAAGCTTAAAATACAAAGTCAAAGTGAAAAATCAAAAAGTTTTAAACAGACCCAGTGCTAAAATCAAATAAAAAGTGAATTAAATGTTGTAAATTAAAAGTGCTCGTGCGTCGTTACGAACTACGTGTCATCCAAATTATTTTGCTTCTACTTTGTAAAAGCATACTAAATTACGAATAGAACTGCGTAACAACACACAAAAGACCAAAAGTGAAGAACAATCAGCGATAGAGTGCTAAATTTTTTTTCAAATTATTACATTTTGTTAGCGCTTAACCTCAAAAACTTGACAAGAAACCCGACCTGCCGGCGAGCTGTGGGTTGTTTTAGCAAATGGCGGCCCGGCCAGCCAAAAACATACTCGTATGTGATTCAATGAGGCTGTGTCATGGTGTTTAATAATACAACTTTGCACAAGTAAGTCCGTTCCATTCTTATCACATCCAATATCCACGCTAAAATGGAAGAAATCACACAAATTTTGAAAAAAATCCAAATGGATTTAGAGACTCAAAAAAATGAAATAAAAGATACCAAAAATAGCATAAACAAAAACATAAATGAGAAATTCAATATTTTGGAACAACGCAACCTAATACTAGAAAAAAAACTACAAGCTCAAGAAATGTACATAGAAAAACTAGACAGGCACACCCGCCAAAGAAATATTGTACTATTTGGAGTAAACGAATGTGAACGGAGCTATCAAGAATTAGAGGACAGCATCACAAATATACTAAAAAATACAATGAAAATCTCTTGTCAAGCGTCTGAGCTCCAGTATTTAAAGAGAATAGGCAAGAAAAGTGAGAAGCCTAGACCCATAATTATAACTTTCACAACAATGGGGAAAAAAATCTTGGCACTGCGGAACAAGAGAACACTACAAAACACAACTTATTATATAAAAGAAGATTTTTCACCAAAGGTGTTGGAAACGAGAAAGCAACTTATGCCAGAACTAAAAAGTAGGATTGAGCAAGGGGAAAAAGTGACATTAAGGTATGACAAAATAATAATACTAAACAAGAAACACGAAGAACAAAAAAAAGAATACCAAACCAGCAGCAAAAGAAACCTGTCTCTTTCTCCAGAGGTACCATTGCAAAATGCCTATCAAACGAATCGGAATAAAAACTTCAGCCAAACAAACAAGAGGAACAAAACAGACATAAATGAGTATTTCACTAAAACCTCAAGAGACAGGAACTCTCCAAAGCAACAAAATAAAAACTCTGGCACATAGCAATCGATAGCGACGTCTCCTGATAATCCAATACGGTTTGTCACCGTGGTAAAAAACGACTACAACCCTCCAGAGCAAAAACAAATACTACATATTTGTACCTACAATGCAAGGTCCTTAGCATCTACTGAAAGAATGATAGAATTCAAAGAAGCAACTAAATATCTAAATTATGACATTATTGGACTTGCAGAAGTTCGAAGAAAAGGGACCATTATAACAGAAGATGACCATCACATCTTTTGTCATATTGGCGAAGTACCCGGCCACCGGGGAGTCGGTTTCCTTGTGAAAAGAAAATATAAAGCAAATATAGAAAGTTTTACTGGAATCTCAGATAGAGTATGCATACTTAACCTAAAATTTGAGACCCTTTCAATTTCTTTAATCCAAGTATATGCACCTGTAAAAGAAGCAAAACAAATAGAAGTTGATATTTTCTACAAAGAACTAAATGATTCATATGAGCTAGCTGGCAAAAATATAATTGTGATGGGCGATTTTAACTCCAAAATTGGTACCACCATGGCAAACGAGAAACTAGTAACAGGCAGATATGGATATGGACAAAGAAACAAAAGGGGCCAACAGCTAATTGAATATGCACTTCAAAATAAACTAACTATAATGAACACTGTCTTCAAGAAAAACTTGAAAACAAAATGGACGTGGATTTCGCCAGACAAAAAAACAAAAAACGAGATTGATTTCATTCTCTCAAATATACCCAAACAATTCACAAATGTAGAAGTAATTGGAAACATAAATTTCAGCGATCACAGACTAGTAAGGGGTACAATAAAGATCAACAAAGCAAAACAAAGCCGAGCAAAATATCGTAATACACCCAACCTTCTTAGATCACAGCAGGAAGAAAACCAATTTTTACAAATTCTAAAAGAAAAAAACCTAGATGTTCAAGAAAATGAAAATGTCGAAATTTTCTATAATAGAATCGAAAACGCAATAAGAAGCTGCCTAGAACAAGTGAGAACAAGCACAGAACCACAAAAAGGAATTTTGACAGAGGCTACAAAATCACTTATTAGAAGACGGCACCACCTTCAAAGTAAGAAACCGCTCACATGTGAAGAGAAAAAAGAATTAAAATCCCTATACAAAGACATATACAAACAAATCAAAAAAGATTATAAAGAACATAGACTTCAAATTATTAGGAAACACTTGGTTACAACAGGCAGTGCAAAACGAGCTTTTAAAGAAATAAATAAAAACAAAAACTGGATTCCACATCTGCAAACAGGAAAAACCGCATCAAAAACACAGACTAGAAACGAAGTAGCAAGTGCAGCTACAGACTTCTATCAAAAATTATATAGCAACCAAAAGACAAGTAAAACCAGTTACCAAGCAAAAGAGGTAGATCCAGAATATGCCGTTCCAACCTTCAAAGAGATGCAAATATGGAAAAAAATAGACAAACTGAAAGATAACAAAAGTCCTGGACCGGACAACATATCCAACGAAATTATAAAACTTGCAAAGGGTCCCCTTGTCATACCACTAACAAGCCTATTTAACAAAATTTTGGAGGAGCAGAAAGTACCAAAAAGTTGGACAACATCAAATATAATACTAATCTACAAGAAAGGTGACCCTTCAGACGTAGGAAACTACCGTCCTATAAGCTTGCTCCCTAACATATACAAGCTGTTCTCTTCATGCTTAGAGGAAAGACTTAGTCCAATAATAGAAGTAAACCAACCAGTTGAACAAGCAGGCTTCCGCAAAGGTTTCTGTACCATGGACCATATCCAAGTTTTAGAACAAATAATAGAGAAGTTCGTAGAGTTTAGACAGCCATTGTATCTAGTTTTCATCGACTATGCAAAAGCATTTGACTCAATCTCACACAACAGCATTTGGAGTGCCCTAAGCAAACAAAAAGTTCCAGAAACCTATATAAATATCCTCAAAAATGTGTATAGTAAGAGTACGGCTAGTGTCAAGCTAGATCAATATGGCCCCCCCTTCCAAATCTGTAGGGGAGTAAAACAGGGTGACCCAATTTCGCCAAAACTGTTTATATCAGTACTAGAACACATTATTCAGGACCTTAAATGGTCAAATAAAGGTATAACAATCAAGGGAAAACGACTAAACCACCTCAGATTTGCTGACGATATAGTTTTATTCTCAGAATCAGCAAGACAGATTGAGACAATGTTAAATGAGCTCTGTGAGGCCAGCCTACTTATAGGTCTGGAGTTAAATGCTTCCAAAACTAAAGTGATGACAAACAGCTCTCAAATCCCTGTATCAGCATGTCGCACCACACTACAGTATGTAGAAGAGTACACATATCTAGGAAAATTGGTATCATTTAGGAAAACCCGACACAAGGAAGAAATAGAAAGAAGAATTACAACAAGCTGGGGAAAGTTTTGGAGCTATAAAGAAATTTTAAAATCAAACCTACCTATCTCATTCAAAAAGAAAATTCTAGACTCTTGTATAATGCCATGCCTTACCTATGGCTGCCAGACTTGGATATATAACCACCACACAAGGGGAAAAATAGAAAAATGTCAAAGGGCAATGGAAAGAAGTATCTTGAACATAAAACTAAAGGATAAAATAAAAAGTTCGGAAATAAGGAAAAAAACAGAAACACTAGACATGTTAAAGCAAGCTCAAAAATTAAAGTGGGGATTGGCCGGTCATCTGGCACGCATTATAGATAGTAGGTGGACAAAGATAACTACCCAATGGCAAGGCCCGTGTGGAACACGCTCAAGAGGTAGACCGCAGGAAAGATGGGAGGACGAATTATCTGAAACTGCAGGGAAAAAATGGATAACCAAAGCACAAAATAGGCAAGACTGGGAAGCTCTGGAGGAGGCCTTCACCCAAAGAGGGGTCCTCAACCCTAATCTATAAATAAATAATGTTAAAAATAAAAAAAAACAAATCTAATACATACTAATCTATTAATAACTATTAATATCAATTTATAACCTAGAATAAAAATGTAAAAACTAAGTATATAAAAATAATTAAATGTACTAAACTTAAGTACTAGAACTAATAATACTAAACAAGATTAAATTAATGTTAATAAAAAATAAAATATGTGTAAAAATAATATAAACAAAATAATATCAATATAATTAAGTATAAATGTTTTGTAAGGGAAGGGAATTAAAAGGCTATTTTATTTTATTTTTATTTAATTTTATACGTTTGATAAAAAAATGGTATAGGAAACTTTAATATCATTTTAAAATACCTATTTAATGATACCCCACATGTGGGGCACAGGCGAAAAAAAATTTTTTATCCCCACTTTACATGCATAACAGCCACACCATTAATATAAAATTATGTTTTTTTGAATTCTGTCAAAATTGTCACCTTACAAAGACCTGTTCAACGACACCCACCATAATGGGGTGCAGGGAAATATTTTTTTTTACCCTCCCTTTTCATGTATTAACCCTTATTTTACAAATTTTTATTATTATTTTATTTTTTGAAATTGTATGTCTTTACTTAAACTATCGTTGTGCAAAATTTCATGCATGTAAGTTTATAAGTTTGGAAGTTATAAGGCTGTAAAGGATTCAGACAGACAGACGGACGGACAGACAGACGGACATGACGAACTTATAAGGGTTCCTTGTAGTACTACGGAACCCTAAAAAGATGGAGTCGGACCAATGATCTGTTAATTGAAACCGATTTTCAAAAGTTGAGTAACCAAATTGGTTACTATGTGTATGTTTGCATTTTCTGAAAATAAGACTTGTACCAAGCGTTAGGAAGATGAAATGGCGTGCGTTGCATATGGTTACAAGAGCCATGTTTCGAAGAAAAGTGAGGATAACCAAAGCTTGTTTTTTGTACAGGTTAGACATTTTAATGATTTTTCAAAAACTATACAAAACTTAATCAAAATATTAAAGCATGACGAACTTCTTTCCTGCTTTAAATTCATGCTGAAGGAATTATTAGATTTATGTGTTTTTTGGATTCAAAATAAGCGAAAGCATAGTGTTGTGAAAAATTGTTATGAAAACCAATTTTTTAAAATCGAATACTTTTTCAAGAAACATTTATTTTATGTCCACCAATTATTCTACCCAAACATTTATAAACATTTTATGTAAAAGAAAACTAGATCTTTTAGTAGTGGCATGGTCAAAACGATTTAATCGAGGGTATGGCTAAGCAGCTTAACAGCCACAGGATAAAGTGCTTAATTTTCTAAACAAAACCATATTGTTTATGGTTCAATAAATACAAAAGCTCTTTAGTTATTTTATTATATTCAAACGAGTCCTTTTCCAGGTGTTTTCATCTCTATAAGGGTGTGACCTGACATCGTGTGATAGAGATGGCTATATATAAGTTTCTGGGGGAGCGAAAGGGAGAAGCTATAACCTTAATAGTTTGTTTCTTTTGCTCCCGTGAAATTCAAGTCTAGCTGTCCCTTTCACACGGTGTCAGGTCAGGCCATGTAGTGAGGCCTTGAATGATCGACGTTTATAAGGTGTTACAATACGTCACTTTACACCAGATGAGCAGTTAAGGGGGAGGCCTATGGTCAGCAGTGGACGTCTTATGGCTGATGATGATGATGATGATGAGCAGTGGTAGTCTCGTCCGTTTATTATAAAAAAATGAGATTAAAAATAAATAAATATTGGTAGACGTTTTTCACACACAGCGTCACCTAGCCCCAAACTTAAAGCCTTGCTACATTAACTGACCCGACATCATGCGAAAAGACAGCTAGAGTTGAATTACACGGGAGCAAAAGAAACAAACTACTAAGGTTATAGCTTCTTCCTTTCGCTCCCGTGATACTCGTATATATCCATCTCCTTTCACACGATGTCAGGTCAGGTCGTGTATAGACACCCTTAAGGACTCGCTACATGGCCTGACCTGACATCGTTTGAAAGAGATGGCTATATATAAGTTTCTGGGGGAGCGAAAGGGAGAAGCTATAACCTTAATAGTTTGTTCCTTTTGCTCCCGTGAAATTCAAATCTAGCTGTCCCTTTCACACTATGTTAGGTCAGGCCATGTATAGACACCCAAACACAGGAAATAACACAAGTTTTGAAAAATAATACAATGCCGCGACATGACTTCTTCACGATCCCGCCAAAACTCCTATCAGTTTTTTTTCTCTTATGTTTTGGCTCCAGACGTTGTGTATTTCGCCAGGGACCCTATTCCTGTGCGCTCGAGATTGTCTCGGTCACTGTCTCTCTAATTTAGAATTTAATGGGAGTGAGAGTGACCGAGATAAAATGTCATTTCTCCGAATAGGCTCCCTGGGACCCTATTCGGAGATATGTCATTTTATCTCGGTCACTCTCACTCCCATTAAATTCTAAATTAGAGAGACAGTGACCGAGATAAAATGTCATTTCTCCGAATAGGGGCCCTGTTCTGTTTCCATTGCCGTTGCCATTTCCAGTAACAACAGTTCAGGGACCCTATTCGGAGATATGTCATTTTATCTCGGTCACTCTCACTCCCATTAAATTCTAAATTAGAGAGACAGTGACCGAGATAAAATGTCATTTCTCCGAATAGGGGCCCAGTGGTTATTTATACCAGACGTACATGTTTGTGCCGTTTGGGGTTTAGACTTTAGGTACGTGTTGTCGGCTGCCCACGTGTTACATTGGGACCTGCGGGCTTAAGGCCTCGCTACATGGCCTGACCTGACATCGTGCGAAAGAGATGGTTATATATAAGTTTCTGAAGGAGCGAAAGGGAGAAGCTATAACCTTAATAGTTTGTTTCTTTTACTCTCGTGAAATTCAAGTCTAGCTGTCCCTTTCGCGTGGTGTCAGGTCAGGCCATGTATAGGCGCCCTTATCCTCTAACTTTGATACGTTTGTGATTCTGATTGCGAGAGCATGTCATCTCGCTCGTACCAACTTAGTCGCACTATGCGCGGTCCCGCTCGCGCAACTCTCGCTATCGCTTTCAGAGTTTCGGGATAAGCCCACTGGCCAAATGTTTGGTGGAGGCGACGAATGACCTGTGGGGTCTCTATGCGGTCCTTGGGGTTTATTTTGGGCAAAAACTTAGTATTGCCGTATTGCCATCCAGCGTGGCAATGCTGCCAGCAATCTGCCCTTTCCCCTCCACCAAGGGGCTTGTAGATTAGGTTTTTGTATTTATTTCTTTTTGCATATAATTTAAGCTGTTTTAATTTTAAATAGGTAGGTAGTTTGTTATTTTTTATTGTAAATATGTCTATAAACTAGTAAATAAGAGCTAAAATAAAAACCAGAAAAGCCAGAGCAAATTCCCTATTTTTAAAATGGTCACACTTGCGTGAAGACGTCATTGACAGGTGTGATTTTCTGACAAAAATGGTGCTCGTTTACCAGCTGGCACTCATTTTGTAATGATAAAAATCAACAGATCTTGTTGTTATTTTAATTACGTTTGGTATGGCGTCCGTTTTGGATATAATTAAACATTATCAGAAGGATATTGAAAAACATTCCGACGACGAAGCAAAGGTGCGTAATTTGATAACGTATTTTCCTGCTGGTGTTATTCCTGGTTTTTACGAAAAACTATGTTCGTAGATTCTATTACTAGCTTTTTTAACAGGCGAAAACTAACTCCTCTTCCGCAGTGTTTGTGCAAAAACTATTCTGATATCCTCTTGTAGAATTGTACTCGACATACGTGAAACTTTTCAGGTTTTACGATGTATCGAAAAGCTATTCCAGCTGAAAGTGACGGTCCAGCACCTGCAGGATACAGGCGTTGGGCGCACAGTAAATGCGCTCCGCAAGGAGCCGGGGGAAGTGGGCCAGGCGGCACGAGCACTCGTTCTCAAATGGAAGACCATGGTGGCCGCCGAAGAGAGCGATCAGGAAGGAGACCTTAGGAACGACAGTGAGCTTTAACATTCATCAATATTGCGTAGTCTTCGCTGAATATTTAATTCCATATTGCATGTTTTTAACACTGATGTTTCATTATGACTGGATCTCAAAGTAGTTATATACCTAATAAAAAGTTAAGTGTGGTGTATTTTTAGTTATTGAGAACACAATTTTGGTAGATACTACTGGATCAAAAGATTATACCAAAATTTGTTTGTAATGCAGCGTTTGCTACATTTCATGCCTATATCGGACCAGCAGCTGGTTTTAAACTACTTTTTGTTTGTTTGTTGTGTGGTAATGGCCGTAGGTGTGCATTATATTTTTTTAAACAAGCTAAAAAAAAGTGTTTGATCTCTTATTTCGGCTTGTTTAAAAAAATGAACAATATATTACTTTAATCAAATTCCTTTATATATCCTGTCACAAAATGTAGATATGCAAATTCAATTTATGTTAAATTATTGACCAAAGTAACTAATTTGAAAGTACAAAACCGAAATTTAGCTATTGTATAGAAACTTGTTGCAATGACATTGATTCTGCGGTACAATTTTTAAAAATAAATTTTCAGTTTGAATATTTTTGCCTTCCTTTTCACATATTGAAATGAAAAGAGTTGTTGGTAATTTTAGTTGTCTGAGTGGTATTGCTTAGTGAATTGGTAATAGAATCGAGGCCTTTTGAAGGGAATTGAAGTAAACCTTGGTTTTTGTTATAATTATTCCATGCTAAGCATAATAATAAGCATTCCGTTCAGTAAATATTTTACAATTTTATAATATTAATAATCATAATTATTGTTTTAACTTACATACTGTTGTACTTATAATGAAAATATTTTTTGATAAATACAATATATGATTTTATACGTAAAATGCTAATGTAGTTTCTTTGAAAACTGCCTAACCTAACCTGATAGAAACTACTATTGAATAAAATGAATATATAATAAGTTATAGATAATTTGAACAGATAGTAAAAAAAACAAGAAGCTTCTTGTATGCTTAGTATGTCATGCCTCCATGGTTCTATACAATAGTTGCTGTGTGACATTGCATAGCTGAGATTTGTCGAGTTTAAATCCCTGGGTAGGTATTTTAAATTTACTAGCTTGCCTGCACGGCTTTGCTTGCCTGCGCTACCAGTAAATGAAACACCCCATTTCACCTTATTAGGGGTTGGTTTTCGAAAAATCCTAAGACAAACACTGCGCCTCGCGGTTTCACCCGCTATTCTACAGAAACCTAAGTAGCCTATATGTTAATCCAGGGTGTAAGCTTTAAATTCAAATCCATTCAGCTGTTACAGAGTTGAACGGAAACAAACACACTTACATACAAAGTTTCGCATTTATAATATTAGTGTGATATATACAAATTCTGAATTGTTCCAGTAGGGTCCGAGACCTTCGCTTCGCTCGGTCAATAAAGATCATGACAATATTAGAAGATTCAGCATATGTCTGTTATACTGCCTCACTAATAGACATGGTTCCTCATTATGCTTAGATAATACATCAGAAAAGTCTGAACGGGATGTAGTATACTTAAGGCTTACCCACTGCCAAGGTACATGCCATGGTGCGCGTGGATCAGTGATTAGTAATTTAGATTACTTGTTTGATGATTAGACTAAGTACCTGCCGAACAGAGACCTCGCGTACCCCTATAACATAACCCTGGGACCGATTCAGCTCATATTTGAACTTAAACATTGTATTGAAATGAACTGTTTGCCTACTAAATTTCATGAAGATCAGATAAACGGTTTTTAAGTTATTCTCGGACAAAATACATTGAAACTTACACACATACATACAAATAAATAATTTTAAAACCTTTATTGTTGTTTGTTCCTCTATTGAAGTGTTGCTAGTAGCGATGTGTTATTTCTTGCATGTTGCCCTTATGAATTGGCTTATTATTTTCAGTAGTAAGTCTATATCTCTAGGCTATATAAACAAAAGATTCTCCCAGGCACACTCTCTTTGTTTGTATTGTATCTCACTCGAATATTGTAATTTGTAATAAACAAAGTAAAGATAATAAAATATAAATATCTAAAGGTATGCTGTCAAGTGCACTGTAGAACAACCGACAAGTGCACTCTACTAACATAATGGAATTAGCCAGCAATTTTTCGAATAAAAAACAAATAAAACAAACATATCTGTACATGGTTATTTTCCTCCAGCAACAACACTAAATGGACATGGCAGTGGAAGAGAATCGGATGAATATTCACAACATTCGAGAAACTCTTATGACCGACATAGCAGCAGTAAGAACTCCACTCCGAAATCAAATCACCAAGAACCACGATCAAACCACCAAGAACCACGGTCAAACCATCAAGAACCGAGGTCAAACCATCAAGGCCACAAAGAAATTAATGGTCACCACAGTGGGAGCAAGCGGAAGTATCATAGCAGTGAGGTTAGTGTTTTGACTGATAATGTTATCTGTGTTAAACAAATCTCTGGGAAACAATCTGTTTGTGTTATGTAAATTGTTACGAAATTTTATGAATATCATCTAGTACTTTAATTGCCGGGGCCGTCTTAAGCATATTTGGCGCCGGGTGCGAAAGTCAGCCTGCGCCCCCTTCCCGAAAGTAAAACGCGATAGAGGCACCTAATTGTGGAGTGCTAGAAGCCATTTCGCTTCAAGTAAGGGCGGCTGCACTTGTCAAAGGGCGCACCGCACCGCTCTTTGAGCTGGATATGTTGCCGCGCACGTGTTGAATGAATTGGAATTCTTAGTGACGTAGTAATAAGAGTGAAATTAACTTGCACATCGCGAACGGTATGACACGTGCCGGAAGCGGCATGCGGCCTCTTTAATAAAACAATAGCTATGATGTATAATGACTTGGCTGTGCCCCCGGCTCCGCTCGCGTGGTCTGTGTAGCTCAGTGTAGTAAGTACCTATCGAAATTTATGGCGGTCGGCTTGCGCCCCCTAGTGCTCTAGGAGGAGCTTCCGGGTGCACCCCTTGAACTCCGGGTAAAGACGGCCCTGTTAATTGCATCAACCTTTAATAACTGTCTGGAGTCTCACAGACTACAATGTTCAGTCGGGTTTTTTTGTTTTTCTTTCAATGATACCAATATCTATCTAAAGCCCGTTTCATTGTTTTAGGAAGAGGACTATGACACAAAGAAAAAATCCAGGCACACGAGTTCCAGTGAAGACGATCACAAAAAACAGGTTGTTGTTAAACAAGAGAAACTCTCGGACAGTGAGAGCAGTGATGATGACTCTGAAAGCTCTGACAGTGACAGCAACTCTTACACTTCCGAGTCTTCACGGGAGGAGGTAAAAGTGAAGACCGAAATTAAAAAAGAAATCAAACAAGAAAAGGAATCTCCAGAGAGACACAAATCATCTTCTCATTCATCCAAGCACTCGCACAGCAACCATGACGATCGTAAAAAGGAATCGTCAAGTTCAAAAAGGCAAGAGTCTTCAGAGAAAGATAGACATTCACACCATAAGTCACCCAAAGATGCATCGAGACACCTAGAAGCATCCAAATCCAGTTCACAAAAACACAGTAGCTCACACGAGAAAGAAAGCAGATCCGAAAAAAGTCACAAACCTGATATGTCATCAGATGCAAAGAAAGAACACACACAGTCTAGTAAACACAGTTCGGAAAAACATAAGTCTAGCTCCCACAAACATAGTAGTTCCGATAGGCATAAAAGTTCCGAAAAACATTCAAGCAAGGATAGTAAAAGCTCATCACATACAGATAAAGCACCCGAAAAGCACAAAAGCCCTTCAGAGAAAGATAGTAAACACAAATCGAAGGAAAGCAGTAGTGGTTCAAAGGAAAAACATAGTTCCTCCAAGGATAAATCAAAAGAAAGGAGTAGCTCATCGAAAGAGAAAACAAATCATACAAGTGATAAGAAACGGTCATCTAGTGAAAGCAAATCACAGAGTGATAAGTCGAAACATAAGAGTGATGAAAGAAATAGCGAGAAGCCAAAAGACAAGTCAAGTTCCTCCTCGTCACATAAAAGTAAATCTAGTTCGAGTAAGTCAAAGGAAGAAGTACCAAAGAAAAAGAGCAAGTTAAGTAACAGCGAGGAGAGTGGAGAGGACGGCATTGATTGTGGATCAGGTATGATGACATCACAGTATTTTTTTCGCAATTTCGCAAAAATCATCAAACCCTGGTATAATATGACTCAATTAATGTAATGACTGTTGGAGCTGTCAAAATTTCACTCTTCCTCCATACAGCCCACAGATCATACCCTGGATTCTGCATTCAGGACGCTCGAAGCGCACCACGCATCAGTCTAAATACACTTATAAAAAAATACTCTGATTGGTTGATTGTTAGGCGCGAGTAGGCGTAACCTTAAAATAGCCAATGAGAACGCTTGCTCGCACTCCCCGCGACCCGCGCCTTCCTCAAACTTTGGTGACTTTTTGTATGAACAACGACTTTCGCAATGCGGTATCTAGTGTGATCTGTGATACAGCCGAAGTACCCGATTCACTAAGATATATGGGTTCACATTTAAACGCCTTTAATTCGCCGCCGCCATAATCCGCTACATTAATCGCGTTACGACATTATTTTAACCTTCCAGGTGCCAGTTTCGCCGAAGCATTGGGCATGATGGTTAGTCCCTCGAAGCCAAAAAAGAAATCTTTCAAAGATGTTAACTCTCCAATCAATTCGTTTAACAATGATGTGAGTATTTGTACAACTTTGTCATTATTACCACTTTATCATGTTTATCTTTGGCCACTTGATTCAACAATAATTTATGTCGAGCATTACTGTTTACCAGACTGTAGGCATTGCTTGTGGTTCCAATAAATAAGTGGAAGAAAATCATAGAATTGCAAAAAAAGAAACTGCAGATATTGTTTAAATTTTATTTTAAAATGTTTATAACGGTATTTATTTTTAGGTTTTTAAATCTGGCCACTATAGTAAATGGAAAAACTCGCAAATTATCTGAAACTCAGTTTTAAGTAATTAGGCTTTCAAATAAAAAACTTCTATTTATGATTGCAGATGCGTCCAGCGGCTTTGCTCGCTCCGAGCGTTAAGTTGGCGCCATTGCCGCAGATTGAAATATCGGCGCTGCCCGAGATATCGCCCAACTACAAGCCCAGGCCGCCGCCTAAGGCCCAGCCGCACTTCTCAGAGGAAGACGCTATCAGCGCCGGTATATCCAGTAAAAACCAAAGGTACCTACCAATTTTGATATACTACTAGGACGGTGATCTAGGACGTATTTGATCACCTTCCAAACGAATACTTTACATTCTGTACTTATACTTGACATTCATAAATGTACTGTGTGTACACAGATAAAAATCATCAAGTCATGGTGTTGTACTATTGAAGTACAAAATTCTGCATAGCACTGAACTGATATGGGCTAGCGTGACTATTTCTATCAGACGGGCGATTTGCTCGGCTCGTAGCAGTTTCATAAAAACAATTAAATACAAAAACTTGTCTAATGACGTCGGTTCTGTTGTACCGTTTTCTAAACTAAACTAAATTTGACAGGTCTAAAATTATCGCCATCCTTTTCACACATAATGAAAAGAAAACAGACGTTCGTTTTAGTCCAGACAGGTTGCTTTAGTTTACTGAGTATTTTTATGTTAGTTAGTCCTTTTATGTCAATGATATAAAACGACCCACTAACCGGCAGCGTAGGCAGGCCTTCCACTAGGTGTTGGATGCAAGTGGCACGCTGTCTGTCGGTGTGGCGCTCTAAGGGGGAGGCCTATGTTCAGCAGTTGTTTTCTGGCTGATAATGATGATGATGTTATAAAAAACTTCTATTTCAGAACCAAAGTGTACTCCGGTAATAAAGTGATTGGAAATACGACGACCCTATACGAAATGTGCGTCCAAGTGCTACAAGAACACATTGATGGTAATTATGCCCCTGCTTTTAAAGGAATACGTATATTTGATTTCAGTGGCGGATTTACCACCAGGCTGAGTTGTTGAGGCATATTTATTATAATATTTTTTTTATTAGAAAAAAATAAGTTAGTGCTATTTATAAAAAAATCGGGCCCTAAATTTGCCGCTCCTGAATATTTTTTTTCTACTATTTTTGCACGAACATCGACTATTTTAAGCAATTTCAATAAGAGTTCAATATGAGTTATAAAAATAAACTACGAACTTACAATAACTGTAGAGTTAAGGCAATAATTTACTACTTGGAAAATATGTAAATCCGCCACTGTTTGATTTTATTATTGCCGTATTGTACCATACAGATTTAATCCTAACTAATATTATAATTCAGAGGAATAGTATAGTCACAGTCGTATCAGGACCAATAAAGCTTCGAGGTATATAAATTAATACGTTCGTCTTGAGGAAAAAACTTCGCTTGCACGGTTCAGAACTCTCTACATTGCAACTGTCATTCCATACAAAACGTCAAAAAAAATGGATAAACGCATTAACTATGGCAAGTAACTTTGTCTCTCTGTCTGGATGTTTGTCGCGATATCACGGCTGAACGGAACTTGATAAAATTTGATACTGAATAAAGAGTTACTGTATATCACAAAAAGGACATAATTCTCTTTTTATGTCCACGAGAACGAAGTCGCGGGTAACAACTAGTTTTAAATATATTTTGACGAACAATCAGATAGAAGCTTAGCGAATTCATCTTGCCTAGATCTGTTTTGTCAACAATGTTGTTACTAAAATGTAGGGCATGTTATCATTGAGGCGTACTTCACCCACAATAACAAGACCTATGTGCATTTTCTTATCTAAGTG